>CM028130.1:769948125-771310000 GCA_016271365.2 Neoceratodus forsteri
ACGATACAGGCCAGAGTGTTGCCAGCGGAGGAAGGAGTGATCTGTGCGAGAAGGTGCAAATTAAGCACAGCAAACTATCTGGGTACAAAAAGTTAACACCTTGAATGCCTAGATCTTTTTTAACTGCCCCCCCAAACCCTATAAAGCTGTTGTGTCCATGGGTTAGCAACACTTAACCTTAGCAGTATTTCTGTAGGAGTATCGAAACATTCCGGAGGACGTATACCATGATTGCTCTGTAATTCCTGAGAAACCCAAACATCGTCTGAGTCTTGTTTTCTGTATGCAATCCATGGTAATAATTGAGCCATATGAAAATATGACTTGAGGTTTGGCAATCCAGCCTTCCCTGTTCTCGAGGGCGCTGCAGATCTGACAAACTGATTCTGACTTCGCCCCGCCCCTGCCAAAATGGCGTAGAGCTTTATTCATTTTCACCCATTCAGATCATGAGATGCCCAAGGAGGAGCCTGGAATAAAACTAAAAACAAGTGAGAATGTTCATTCTGATGGTGTCTATTTTACTGAACAGGAAAGAGGAAACATTTCCTACCTCTTAAGGTCGGTCAGCACCTCCTTAATAAACCTCCCATAATTTGCCTAGTATAACTGTTTAAGGTTAAGTTTTGATTTAGATATGTTAAACAGCCTTCGGTTTTCACATCCCACTGATCCTGAAGAGCTTTCCTGACCTGCTGCAGCTCTTGATATAGGGTAGGCGACCCTGATTGTTTATGCTGCTGCTATAGTTGCTTTGATTCTCTATACGTTGTCTTTTAAGACAGGAGGCGTAAGATAAAACACCACCCTGGAGCGTGGCCTTCAGGGCGTCCCACTGCCATTTCAGTTTAACCTCAGGATTCTGACTGAATCCAAGATACTCTTGTACTGCATCCTGGATTAATTGCCTAAATTCTTCTTTAACCAAAAGGGATGTAGTCATTCTCCAGAAAGAGATTGTTGTCCAATCTCCTAGTTGGAGCTCAAGAGTTACAGCGGTGTGATCAAAATTAACTTTTGGATGTATAGTACAAGATTTAACTTTATGAAAGTCTGGTTTACTTCTTAGAAAGTAATTTATCCCAGAGTATGATCTGTGGAAATTGGAATAAAAAGTATAGTCCCGGACTGAGTGATGGAGTTCTCTCCATAAATTCATCAGAGCTAGCTCCTGCAATCCAGTTCAAACCGCCCTACCCATAAGCCTGTTTATTGTGGTGAAGTGTGAAGAATGATCCCAGTAAGGATCCGAAACACAATTGAAGTCCCCACCTAATAAAATCATGCCCTCTCCCAAGCCCGCTATTTTAGTGAATACCCTCTTAAAAAAATCTGGGGAATCGCTATTAGAGGCATAAATATTAATAAGATGCAGTTTTTTGGAAAATAGGGACCCCGAAACAAGAAGGACCTCAAAGGGCAGATTCCTACAGAGCAATATCGCAGTTCCAGACCTTTTCCCTGAGGGACAAGAAGCGGAGACCACCTGCCCCACCCAATAACGGCGTAATTTGAGGTGCTCCCCTTCTAGAAGTCTAGTAGGCCAATATCTTAGTTCACTTAGCAGATGAATTAATACCCTGAACATTGCTGGTGGTTATCTTTAAGTTGCCCACAATGGTGAGATACAGTACCTATACAGAAGTTAATCCCTTAGTTCTTTTTTAGGGTCTAAACGCCAGGCCCTTCTTTCTGTTTGCCTCCCAGAGCATTCTTCTGTTGCTTCACAACAGGATTACAGAAAGAAACATAAATCAAAATAGTGAAAAACCTTTGCACAACAGGTGCAACAATATAGTTATGTAACAGTATGCACATTTGAAGCGTCCGCTACCATGCTTGCAAGCAATAGCAAGTCTGACCCGTATTAAATACTGGTCAGAAGAGGTCCCAAGGCTGAGGCCAAAGATGTGATGGCCACTAGAGCTGTAGGAAAAGTAATAAAGAAAAAGAGACAGGCCTTTGCCAAGGGGCCACTGGCAACATCTTTAGAGCAGCTCCTAAACTAATTTAGAGCCATATCTCTCCTGTCACCCCATCTCCAGTCAATAATCTCTCCTCTCCTAGTCCATCCCCCCATGTCCCACTGGTTGCTGATTTATCCCAGACCCACAGATGTCCCTAGGAGCCATCGCCCATGACTGTGTGTCCCAAGGGCCCAGCTCGTGCATTAGATCCCTGATGCGGGCCCTGAACAAAAGGGGATCCAAAGCACCTGAACTGTGAACTGGGTGTAAAACCCCTTCAATGCTGGATGGGAGGGGGGCAGTAGTGTTCCTCGGCATAATTTCAGCCAGTGGGCTACTTCCCTAAGCACTGGTACTATTCCTGCAAAACAGAAAACAGGGGGATCCCCAATTCACATACAACAGAGTGATAAATAACATAATTACAGATATAAATAGGGGGGAGATTTGGTGTGCATTATTGTCTGGCATGTCCCTCTGTCTGTGGACACCAAAATAACCAAAGCCTGACAGTTGTAACACTTACTGAGAAGGTCCGTTAACCAACGCAGCCCCCCAAAGGAATCTTTGGGAACAGTATTTTGACAGACAAAGCAAGCGGAGAAGACCCCCCCAAAAAATAACAACAAAAACACCCATAAATCTTGTAGTTTCTCCAGGTAAACCGTCATATTGGCAGCCAAGCCTATAATTGTTAAAGTTCAGTGGGTAGAGTTTCTTTGAATCCAGGTAGGCTGAGTCATGCTGCAAGTTACATGGAGTGCTCCCCCATGTAACTCCCGAGAGAAGGACTTATTTATATTATGGGGAATTTCCTCCAAAATAAATTCAGATGAATGCAGCCAATTTCTCTTTTATAATGGCCGGAAGAGGAGAGGACTAAAAATACATGTACACTGGACCTGGCTGCTCCAGAAAAAGACAAGCCGTCACAGAAAAAACGAGACACCCGCAGTTCCCATTCAGGTCGAGGTGCCCGCTGCTCGAATGTCCTCTGCAGAAATAGTGCCATTGATATCATGCAGTTCACGATCAAGGAAAAGCCAAAGATCCTTGTTCATATATTGCGGTCATGTTGCTGAGGTAAGATTTGCTCTCTGTGGTTGACCAACTTGGCACAAGGCTGTTAAAGATAAGCTGTGCTCCAGTGCCTCCATTTCCAATTCTGGACATGTGAGATCGAGCTTCTGGAGGATCGGGGCAGCTTCACCCAGGGAGTCAAAGGATTCACTGCCCGTTTCCATGCTTCTACTTCTGCTCTAGCCTAGCACGAGTGAGTCAGAAGTGGAGCGGCGTCTTTGCTTGCTGTTCCGTTTCCATGTAGACCTACAATCTGGCCAAGTAGTTTAAAGGGACACTGTCAACCTGTTTTTCTTCATATTATTTCCAGTTAAAAACCTACATTTTATGATTGCTGACCTTCCCTAAAATTCATTGATGTTGCGGTTTGTTTTGTCAGTCTCCTTGCTTAGTACAACTGAAATGCATGGCAATGTATATTTATAAACAACTTTATTTTTGTTTACAATCTTGATTCTGTTCTTACTGCATACTTCCTGAGCATTAGAAACGCACCCAAACAGTGCAGTCACTCATAAGGCAGTAGCCAGCTAAACTCCCACTGCATCATGAGGGGCTAGACTGTTTTGTGGGTGTTCCTAAGTCCAGGAAAGATGCATTTGGAGTTAATCAAGAAATGTAAACAAACCTGTTTTGGTGCGATAACATCAGTATGTTGGGCAGTGTGTTTTTTTTACTTTTTTTAAGAAAATAAGAGTCAGAATCATACCAGCTACATCAACAATCTTTACAGAATTTTGGCAATCATAAAACATGTTTTTTAAAATAGGGACACTTTGAGACCTAAGGGAGTTGACAGTGTCCCTTTAACTGAATTTTAATGTTTTTATCTTTGACCTGCTTGGTGATCTCCCGTATCTTCCTCTGCTTTTCGTTCAGATCATCAGAAAAATCCTGGTCAAAGTATATGTGCCTCCCATCCACATTCAGGTCTTTAGAGCGCCAGGCAGTTTGCAAAATGAGCTGCCATTTCAGAAACTCCAGCATGTGGACCACAACAGATCAAGTGTGATCTTTTTGATCTGTAGATTTTTTTTTAATAAAGAACGGTGGGCCCTCTCAGTCGGTAGTGTGACGTCCTCTGGGATTTTCAATACAGAATGAAGAAAGTGCATAACAAACTCCTCCATGGAGTCAAAAGTGTTTTCCATGTCCTCTGGTACTCCATGTATACGGAAATTCTTCCGTCTGGCTCTGTTCTCTTGATAATCGAGCTGACTTTGTATTTCTCTTTCCCTAGTGAGCAGACATAGAAAAGCTCTGTTGTGCCTATCAGCTGAGTCCATGACGGAGCCCAGGGCCTGTTCAGTTGCTGTGGTCCACTTCTCCACAGCTTTGAGATCTGCTCAGAGGTCAGCCCCTGATGATTCTGCCCGATGTACGCCTTTTATAATGCTGTCCAATTTTGTGAGTAGCAGTCCTTGTTCAGATGAATGTGGCCATTCTTCTATCCCGTCTGTACTCAGTGTCGGGGATCCCAGATGGCTGGTTTCAGCATGGCCTGAGTGACAATTTCCCTCCATCACAGCCTTTAGTTTTGTGAATTGCGTTTGATTTATTTTTTGATCTGTTGGAGGCCATCTCGCATACTGATCCAGTAGAGACTGTAGGTCCAGTCTTGCTAGTTGAGGCATTATATTTAACTGTTTTTTTTTGCCCATGGCTCTAGGAGCACCGAAATCAGACAGCCATTAGCCCTATGACGTCACCGGAAGAAGAAAAAGGAAGTTATGCAAGGGATGAGCTGTTAGTATCTGGAAAAAAAGGTTTCTAAATATACACCCGGAAAAACAGATGGAAATTATAAGAAACAATACAAGGGAGCTTGCAGATTCTGTTCCGTCTAGGTGAGGGGACAGAGGCTGTATCATTTATGCAGCTACTGGAGATGTGTGATAGAAAAAGTTAAAAAAAAAAAAAAAAATACAGATGCTACATTAGATTACATTTCCAATGAAGAACATTTGTTTTTTTTCTGGGGAGTACGTGATCTTCAAACCCTCCTTCTGCATTCCCCAGTATCTCACAATATACTGTTGCTCACTGCCTTAAGTCCCACTCAGCAGGGCTTTGGGAAATTGCACTACAACCCCAGATGGATGCACCACATCACTTTTACTAAAGTACTGGAAGTTCCAACAATGCCAGATGTAGCCTTTTAGCCTGCAGTATACAGACAAAAAAACTCACTGCTGTGAAGTTCATTTAACCCCTGACCTGACCAAAAGAAAAGTTATGTACTTAACTGTAACTGAAGATCTTCCAGAATATCTTCTCCATGGAGAACCACTTATGGGTCTAAGTTGGCGATGGCAGGACCCTGTGGAGCAAGTCTTTTAGCCAGGGTGCCAGCAATGTCTGCTGGCCAAAGGCGCCTTCATAACACTGTGTGGTGAAGAGCGCCTGCCAATAACCACTTCTGCCTTCCTTGCCTACCTCAGTTCTGTTCACCAGGAGAGTGAGAAAAGTGGTGGGGAAGCTATGTGTGCAGGAAGGACAGGATAAAGGGACAGAAAAAGGATACAGCAACAGACAATAGACTACTGAATATACCTGGACTACTAAAACAAAGGAGAAGAAAAAGAACATACACACAGAATAAATGATGTGTAAGTGTGATATACAAGAAAATAAACCCAGTGAGAGGGTTAACCAGGTCACAAGGCCACATGCCTGAAGGGTGAGTACAATTTTGACCTAGTTAGCTCCTCGATGGGTTTATATCTGAGAATAGCAGACGTACCCATTATTTATTGTATATAATACATCTGGATCGTTACTGTTAGTTGTGATCACAACTGTGCATACAAGGAAAGGGTATACAAAAAAATAACTTCTATATTAAAAAAAAGTCCCAACCATGTATATAAATGCATGGTTGGGCCCTTGTCCCCATGGAAAAAGTCATAATATATTCCTACATATAACCCACTAGGAAGATTCCACCCTGATTTGCTTTAGGGGTGGAGTTGGGGGTTTTAGGGTTGGAAAACCTAAAGCCATATTTCCCTACTTTTGTCGCTTTAGCCTGGACCCTAAATGTTGCATTAACAGTTTTTTTTTGCAAAGAATTTCTTTACTTTTTGAGACAGTATAATGTTACCCTTATTTTACTGTTGGAGTGCAGGGCCTGGCATCCATACTATTTTAGATAGTGCAATCATACTCTTATTCATCTGATGGTGCGTAGGGCCATCCCTCCAGAGATGAGTATATGTATGTTTATGGGTTAGCACATCCATTTGTACGACAACAGCAACCAAACTGTCAACATAGCTTTCCTATTACCCCACCTCATTTATTAAATTTTTATTTTATTCTTTGATAACTGGGTAAGGCCCACTAGGCACAGGTGCCTGTTTTCAGGGGTGAACCGGGAGCACTAGGGAGGTTAACTAACTTGCTCAGAGTCACACAATATGCTAGTGGAGGCTGTGGGAATCAAATCCATGTCTGTCTGCTGAATGTACCAAGCTCATTCACAGCTTATTACTCTAACCTCTAGGCTATATTGCCAGCCCCAACCTGGTAGTAAAAATTGTCAAATCCTCACCAAAAACTCATTCCATGGTAAAGCAGTGTAATTCCATGACAGGGGCATGAAACACAGGTTACTCACCTGTAACAGTAGTTCTAGAAGTGGTATATGTTGTTCATACACACTATTTGGCATGTCGTTTCCCTTTAAGTGCTGGAAAGTCTTCAAGCTAAACCTCCACCCACTTAGTGGTATATCCTTAGCCATACATGTTGCCAGATCTTGCCTGCTGGAAGCAGAGGTTGTGCGCCTGAGCCAGGGAAGGTCGAGTGAGTCCGCGCAGATGAGCAACATATACCACTCTTAGAAAGTACAGTTACGTAAGACCTTATCGTAACAGTAGATCTTTGAGGAGTGTCTCTTGCAGCAGGTAATACACCTGAGTCATCGCCAGAGGTCACTGTGGTACATGGCAGCTCTTCTAGCAGTCTTTTCCAGGGGACACCCACACATGACATCAGCTTCCTGTTTCCTATATAAGTGTGGGCGGTCCCTGGTATCCTCAGTTTCCCCCGCTGGATTCAGCTCGCTAAGCGAGGACCAAGGGGAAGCCAAGGTACCATAGGTATCCCAGCCCATAAGTCACTGGACCAGAATTTGTTCTCTTAGAGAATGAGGGGGACGGAGAGTGGGATTGTGCCTGCAGCACGAGATACTCCTCAGAGATCTACTGTTACAGTAAGGTCTTACGTAACTGTACTATCTTCCACAGAGTGGTCTCTTGGAGCAGGTAATACACTTGGGATAAATCCCAAGTAGTAAACCCAAAAAGAGTGGTCATTATGACAGAAGGCCTTGTAGGACAGCTCGGCCAAAGGCCGTCCTATGGCGTGAAGTAATGTCTAAGTTGTAATGCTTTGTGAAAGTGTGAACTGTGGACCAGGTAGCTGCATTGCAGATATCCATGATAGAGGCCCCTTTAAAGCAGGCTACAGTAGTGGACAGAGCTCTGGTAGAATGGGCTTGGACAGGTCCTGGTAATGGCTTGCTGTAGTCTGAATAACAAAATGTTACACAGTATGCTAGACAATTGGAGAGGGTCCATTTAGTGACTGGGAGACCTTCCCTGCCTGAGGCGAAGGTGACAAAAAGTTGAGAAGTCTTCCTAACTGATTTAGTTAATTAGTGTAGTATTGTAATACACGATGGATGTCTAGAGTATGTAAGAGGTGTTCACCTCGACTGGAGTGTTCAGGATAATATACTGGTAACTCCAGGGACTGGTTTAAGGTGTGTTCAGACACTACCTTAGGAAGGAAGGGTTGGTACGAAGTGCCACCCTATCTCTGAGAAAAATCAAGTAAGGTTCTCTACACGAGGGCATGGAGCTCAGAAATAACTGAGCTGAAGTGATAGCCACTAAGAATAGTGTTTTCCAAGAAAGATAACGGAGATCACAAGTGGCCGCCGGTTCAAAGGGCTCAAGAGTTAATTTCTCTATTAGAAAATTGGGGTCCCACGGAGGAGTGGGTCTTCTGATAGGTGGCTTACTATGCAACATTCCTCGTAGAAACATTTTGGCTAGATGATGTTGATACAGTAATCTGCCATTTAGAGGCTCGTGGAAGGCCGAAATAAAGGCCAAATGGACTCTGATGGAGGAATAGCTTCATCCTGTCTCAGCAATCGAGGCCAGGTAATCTAATATTTTCGTCAGTGGACAGGAACAGGGATCCAATGATCGGGAGGCAGCCCAGATGGAAAAGCGCTTTCATTTGACATAATATGTTTCTATGTTTCCCTTGTCGCTGGTTTACGTGGGGCCAGTAATATATTGGCAACAGGAGAGGACACTTGTAAACGTGCTATGAAAGCGTCCTCAGAGCCAAGTGTGAAGGTGTAGCGCCTTCAGATTGGGATATAGAAGGGTCCCTTGATTCTGAGTCAAGAGATCTGGTCTGATTGGCAATGGAACGGGTTCCTCCACTGAACTGTTGAAGTAGGGGGAACCACACCTGCCGAGGCCACAGAGGGACTATGAGAACCATGGTGGCCAATTTGAGTTGTAATTTCAGTAGAGTCCATTGCAAGAGTGGGACGGGGGGGCATATAAGAAGAGTCCTGTCCACGCTTGTGACAGGGCATCTATAGACCGTCCCTTTTTGCTTGGGATAATGGAATAGTTTCTGGGGAGATGGTGGTTGACTGGGGAGGCAAACAGATCCAGTTGCGGGGTCCCCCACAGATGAAAGATTTTCTGAAGCACTTCGAAATGAAGTGCTTATTCGTGTGCACATGAATGTGACTGAGATTGTTGGCCAGGAGGTTGTAATGTTGAGGTAGATGGATGGCTGTCAGTAGGAGGTGTTGCGAATGGCCTCCTGCCAGACTGCAAGCGTCTCTTTGCAGAGTACGGGACTTCATACCTCCTTGTTTGTTGAGGTAGAATACTACTGCGGTGTTGTCTGACTGAATCAGCAACAGTCCCGGTGACAGGTGAGGTTGAAAAGCCTGGCGGGCTAAGCGAACCGCCCTCAGCTCCAGGTGATTGATGTGGGGATGAGGGACAGAAGTGGTCCACTTCCCTTGGGTCCTGTAAGGACCCAGGTGCATACCCCACCCTTCCAGGGATGCATCTGTGGTCAACGTCTGCTTGTGTGGGGGGACTGGAAGGGCATGCCTTGACATAGATTGGCTCGGAGTGTCCACCATACTAGGGCAGATCGCAACGTGGGAGTGACCCTGATTTTGTCTTGAAAATTTCCTGTTCTTTAAGACCACTTGTTCTGGAGAACCCACTGGACTGGTCTCATATGAAGACGGGTGAAAGCTACTGTAGGGATGGTAGCGGCCATGTGACCTAAGAGACATAGCATGCGTCTGGCTGTGACAACTTTCTGGGCTTGTATCTGCAATGCCAGAGACTGAAGCTCGTCTTGCCTGTCGGCCGGAAAGTAGGCCCTGGCTGAGACAGTGTCTAGGACCGCTCCTATATATTGGAGCGACTGTGTAGGGGTCAGACTGGACTTCGGCCAACTGACCATAATCCTTAGAGCTTGGAAGAGTTAAGGCTGCTTCTAGGAAGGAAAGCAGAGCAGTTTTGGACTCTGCTTTGATGAGCCAATCGTCCAGGTATGGGAAGACAAAGTGCTTGTTTCATCGTAGGGCTGCTGCTACTATCATTAGGCATTTGGTGAACACTCTCGGGGCCGATGAGAGGTTGAACAGGACTGCCTGAAACTGGTAGTGTTGACACAACAGGTGAAAATGAAGGAACCTGTGGTGGGCATAACGGATAGGGATATGTAGGTAGGCATCCTTCATAACTAGGGCACACAGCCAATCCCCTTGTTACAATATTAGTATGATGGAGGTTAGGGTGACCATGCGGAATCTTTTGTACTGGATGTACAGGTTCAATTGTCAGAGGTCCAGTATTAGTCTGAGATGATCTGTTCGTTTGGGTACCAGGAAGAAATGGGAGTAAAATCCCTTTTGGTGTTCTGTAGGGGGTATTGGGTAAATGGCCTTCTTGGTTAGAAGAGCCTGTAATGCCTCCTGGAGAATAGGAATATGGTCAGGTGGGTAATGGACAGAGTGAGGGATGAGGGGGGGGCCTGGAATGTAACTCCAGAGTGTGACCTCTCTCAATGATCTGAAGTACCCACTCATCTGATGTAATCGTTGTCCAGGCCTCCAAATGGAGGGCAAAATCACCGCCCATGGCTTCTGAAGCCTGGTCGAGGAAGCGTGGACAGAGCTCCAGTAGGTACCTGGGTGGTAGGATGACCAGCCCCACCAGGAGGGTGGGAGCGGGAGCCCCTGGTGGCAGAGGTGTTGGTTCTGATAGACTGGGAATGACCTTGGAATCCACCTCTATCTGGGCCTCTGTATTTTCCACCTCTTTTGGAATAAAAGGAGGACTGTGGATGGTAGGATGGCTGCAAAGTATGGTACATGCCATGAACCGTACGCAGGGTTCTTCCTGAAGCCTGGAGATCATCTAACAAAGTCTGGGTACCTGGCATGAATAGTCTGGACCCATTAAAGGGGGGGCACTGTCCACTCTATGCTGTACATCAGGTGTGAAGCCTGAGACGTGATGCAGGGTAATGTCAGCTGCTGACATGTGGGCTGAAGTATCAACCACATCATATCCCGAATGAAGTAGGTGTCAGGAAATGGGAGTTGCCAGTAGATATTGCAGCCAGTAATTGTTCCCTTTCCTGTGAAGGAAGGAGTTTATTGACTAATTCAATGTCAGAGGACCAGAGTGTACGCTAGTATTTGACCATATGGCCCATGTAATTTAGGATTCTGAGATTCATGGTGCTTGTTTGAAGACCTTTTCCCCCAGATATAGTCTATTCTGCAGGAATCTTTATCAGTGAGGGAGCTCATGTGTTTCGGTCATTTAGTATGATCATAAGCAGCAGCATTTACCACTGAATCTGCTTCCGGAGTGGTAGATAAGAATGGGTGATCCAGAGGAGCTTGGTATAAGCGATCCACCTTGAGGGGGACAGCCATAACAGGCGGCTGATTCCAGGCTGCAAGCATAGCATTTTGGTACATTTGGATTAGTGGGGGTACCACTAAGACCGGATCCTCTGGTAACTCCAAACAGTCTGCAATATCCTTATGTTGTTTGTCATGTTTGGTAGTAGAGAATCCCATGACTTTCTGAATTTGGACCATCAACTCATGGAAAGATGGGTCATCTGGAAGAGAGGCAGCCGCGTGCCTGAATTAGTCCTCATTCAAGGAGGAGATATCCGAAACAGGAGACTGAGGCTGGAAATCCATAGCTTGGAATTCTTCGTTCTCAAGGTCTCTGGTAGAGTCTACTGGAAATTCGGGCTCGTCTGACAGGCAGTCATCTACATACGAGGGAGGTGATGAGGGCGGTAAAGGATTCCTGTCATCCTGAAATCTTTTTGAAGGAGGTGTAGGGGAACGGATGGGTGGTTTGGCTCTGGCTGGGTGGAAGGGGCTGAGCATGCCACATGGCATGCAAGATGTGCTGTACTACTGAAGTAACGTCCGGCTGAGATAAGGGCAGTGGGGGTTCTCCAGAAACCAAGGGGTGGTGGAGGGATAGGACGCAGTAGCCTAAGCAGGTCTTGCCCTGGGTGGTAAAGTCCAGAGTCGATCCTATCCGCCTGGCCCATATGGGAACCAACCTGTGAGGTGGAGGGGAAGTCGGAGGAAGGGTCTAGAATTCTAGCCTGGGAGACCCCCGAACGACGTTGCCCTCCAAAAGTCGACAGGGCCCTGCCAACTTTGAAGGCGCAGATTTCCAGAACACGGCCATCCATGGAGAAGCAGGCGTTGCAGTGGTCCATATCATGGCTGTGTCCCACGCAACGGAGACAAACATCATGCTGGTCCGTAACAAAAATGTCGGCCACAGGGGAACCAACGCATGGCGGCACGGCCTGCTTTGGATTTTCTTTTGGCCCCAGAACTAGATATGATGAGAAAAAAACAATCAAACAGCAGCAACAGAGCCTGGCACCGTTGGAAGAAATAAATGTAACGGGCTTACTGGATTTCCAACAGTGTTGGGTGGTTCAGAACTGGGATGAAGGCTGGAGAAAGGTGGCATTGACAGGTGAAGGCCTGTGGCACAGACATAATCTGTTTACTCGCACAGCAGGTGTGACCTCGATGGTGGGAGAAACAGAACTGCAAGACTGGAACTGGAGGAGGCCCCCTCCTCGCCGGGCCGTATAGATCTGGGAGGGGACCAAGAGGAAGGGTCTAGAGTTCTAGCCTGGGAGACCCGCGAATGACGTCCTCCTTCTAAAAAACAAAAGCTCCCATGGCAGGTGTGTGCCTCTTGCTTACACCCAGCAGTAATGAATGGTGAAGACTGACAAGGGGAAGATCAGTATTATGCAATATAAATAATGGCCCCATCGACGGAGCGTCGATGGAACCCATAAAGCGTTCATCATACACTGCCGTCAATGACAGGGTATAACTCCCCCGTTGACGAAGAGGCAGTCTGAGATTGCGCCATCAACAGTGGGGCACCTGCAACGGTGGCCGTCAATGAGCGCTTAGGCACGGAGTGTGAGGAGGGCTTCTCCTTCTTTTTTGTGTGGTCGAAGAGAATCAGTGGAGGGGAAGCTCTTGGGACGAGCCCCCGATTCTCTATGAGAGACAATTTCTGCCCCATTAAATGGTTTTTGATTTCCAGCAACCGTCGTTGACAGGTTGCTTGGTTGAAATCCTGACAATGTATGCAGGAACTGGTGTTGTGTGTGGGTCCCAGACACCTTACACAAGTGGTATGGTTGTCGAAGCGGTAGATTTTTGTACCGCAACGGCAGGAACTAAATAGCGCCATCTTGCTTGAAGATTCTTTGGACATTCGTCGTTTGCTTAAATTGTCATCAACTGCTGTCTGAAGCTGCTCTAGCTGCTGCGTGCGAGCTGAAGACTGCGGGAAAATGAACTGAGGATACCACAGACTGACCACACTTATACAGGAAATAGGAAGCTGATGCCATGTGTGGGCGGCCCCTGGAAAAGACTGCTAGAAGAGCTGCCATGCACCAAAGCGACCTCTGGCGATGACCCAAGTGTATTACCGGCTGCAAGAGACCACTCTGTGGAAGATCTAGTTACAGTTGAGTAACCTGTGTTTCTAGGGACGTGGATATCCACACTATTTGGCAAACTCCTAGCAGTTCTCTGGGAGGAGGAGGCAAGGTGCACACCCCCTGTTTTGAGAACACAGACTGAAGAACTGAGGCCCCAAAACCAGCATCCTGGCGTGACTCGAGATCAATATGGTAATGGGAAATGAAGGTGTGTGCGGACTTCCAGGTAGCAGCCCTGCAGATTTCCTGGATAGGGATGTCCCTAGAAGCAGCCACCGACACAGCGGTATGACGGGTGGATGAGCCCTTGGCCCTCCGGAAGACTCCCTACCCGCCAACTTATAGCAGAGATCAATGCAGGAAATGATCCACCTGCCAGTCATCTGCTTGGCTGCAGGTCTGCAGGTATGGCTTCAGCATAGGTGACAAACAGCTGGCGAACCTCTCCCTGAACTCCAGCTGTATGCTCTTTGAAATAAGCGAGCACTTGTCTCAGGTCCAGAGTATGGAGCCTATGTTCAGCCTTCAAAGTGCCATTCAGGAAGAACACTAGAGGAGTCATCACCTGATTCAGGTGAAACTCCGACACAACCTTCGGGAGGAACTTCGGGCTGGGGCGCAGCACAATCTTGTCCCTGTGGAAGACCAAGTAAGGAGACTCCACTGAAAGCACTTGTAGCTCATTGATCCTTCTGGCTGACATGATAGCCACCAAGAAGGTGGTCTTCCACGACAGGCGAGACATCTTACACCTGTGTATCGTTTCGAATGGCTTGCCCATGAGCTTTGCCAAAACCAGCAGCAAGTCCCATGGTGGTGGTGGTTCACGCACTGGAGGGGAAATAAGACCACCTTCTCCTGCACCACCGACTGCTGACCAGCCTGCGCCCGGTAAGCAGAGATGGCTGCCAGGTGCACCTAAGGGTCATCAACCAAGTCCCCTTGGGAGTGGGACCACAGATAGTCCAAAATGCTGGCCACGGACAGGTCAGAGGATCCAGCCCTTTGCCCTAACACCAAATAGAGAATCTCTTCTACTTGAAGGCACAGCATTTTATGGTCGATTTCTTTCTAGTTGCCTCCATCACGGTGAGGACATCTTCGGACAGACTCAAAGCCTGCAACTCTAGCCACTCAGGAATCAGGCTGTAAGGTGCAGGGATTGAAGGTTCGGGTGGCGTATGTTCCCCTGATTGATGGCGAGCAGGTCTGGGTGGAGTGGAAGATGCCTCGGGAGTCTGTTGCTAAGGCTGAGGAGATTGGAGCACCAAAACTGGCATGGCCAGTCCAGACCCAGGATCACCCATGCCTTGTCCCTCCTGACCTTGAGCATCACCTTGTGGATCAAGGGAATTGAAGGAAGGCATAGAAGAGGCCTGGGGTCCAAGGCCTTGAGAAGGCATCCCCCTGCAGCGAGCCCTGCTGAGGGGGGCTGGCACAGAACAGCCTCAGCGCTGCATTCTCCCTGGAGGCAAACTGGTCCACCTGAGGGGTGCCCCATTGGGAGAACAGGCTGTGAACTACCTCTGGATGGAGAGACTACTCATGAGACTCTTTGCCTACACAGCTGAGGGCGTCCGCCAGCTGACTGGAGGCTCCTGCCACATGGATGGCATGGAGATCCGCCTCCAGGCTGTGCACAAGGGTTCAAATGCAGAGAGCTTCCTTGCACAAAGACAGGGAGTGCGTCCCGCTCTGCTTGTTGAGGTAGTACATGGCTGTGGTGTTGTGCGTCTGGACTTTGACCACCTGACACCGAATATACAGAGTGAATGCAGTCAGTGCCAGCTGAACTGCCCAGCGCTCGAGCAGGTTGATGTGCCATCGGGACTCCTCAGAGGTCCAGAGCTCATGGATTCTGTGTTCCCCCAGATGGGCACCCCAGCCCGTGAGAGGTGTGTCAGTCGTCAGGATGACTGCTGGCTCAGGCAGCCAAACAGGATCCCTTCCTGCAGATCCTCTGGGGCTAGCCACCACTGGAGGGCGTCCCACATCTTCTGGGTCACAGTGACCAGCTGGTCGAAGTGAGCTTTGTGTTGAGACCACTGGCTGGCCAGCTCCCACTGCAGGGAGAGCATATTTCAATGGGCCCATCAGACCACGCTGGTGCAGGCCACCATGTAACCCAGAAAGCGCAGGAAGTCCCAGGCAGGGTGCAATTGCCCTACCCGAAATGATCGTGCAAATGAGGAGAGAACCTCTGCCCTGTCCGCCGGGAGCCGGGCTTTGGCTCAGCAAGAGTAGAGCTCTGCCCCGATAAAGCTGATCCCTTAGCGAAGGCACAAGTTCCGACTTGGCTTCGTTGACCAGGAGGCCAAGGGAGCTGCAGGTCTGGGGGGCCAGGTCCCTGGACCACTCCACCTCCTACCTGGAGGAACCTGCAATCAGCCAGTTGTCCAGGCAGAGGTACACCAGGGCACCTCAGCACCGCAGGTAAGCTGCCACCACTGCAATGCATTTGGTGAAGGCCCTGGGGGCCGAGGAGAGGCTGAATGGCATGGCCTGGAATTCATATGGTATTCTCTCGGCTCAAAAGCGGAGGAACCTTTGGTAGCACAGATGGATTGGGATGTGAAAGAACGCGTTCTGAAAATCCAGGGAGCAAAAGCACATGTTTTGCTTTAGATAGCATGATCTGAGACAGAGTTACCATCCTGAAGGTGCGCGATCTGAGGAACTTGTTCAGGTTGTGCAGATCTAGAATGGGACGCCAGCCCCCCATCCACTTTGGCACTAGGAAATACCTGGAGACAAACCCTGGGTGTTCTGGAGGATCCGCTATTCTGACCACGACCTCCTTGCAGAGGAGCTGGGCTATGTCGTCTCGAAGAGCTGACCGACTGTCTGAGGATACCAAGTCCTCCCATGGGGCGCAGGCTCGGCTTGGAGGGTACTGCTCGAATTCCAGAGGCCGACCCTGATCGACCACTTCTAGAACTCACCTGTCCATGATGACAGTGGACCAGGCGGAAAGGAAGTGGAGGAGCCAGCCCCTCACAGGAGGACCCAGGGGAGGCATGAAGGGTATGAGGGTGGCACCCCCAACTCATTGCTGAGCACGCTTGGAGGAGGACGACCCGGCTGAGGTGCCACCAGGTCCCTTCCCTCCGGGCTTACGGACCACTGTGGTCACTGACTTGGGCCTGGGTCGCCAAAACTGAGCCTGCTGGCCAGCCTGATGCTGCAGGAGTGGAGAACTGAAAGGGCTTTTGCGTCTGTTGCTTGGAGCCCCTGGGATCCTTTTGTGGGAATGTTACAGAGTCCAAGGTGGTACTGGACTTCTCGATGTGCTGGAGGTGACCCTCCACACCGGGCCCAAACATGTCGGTGCCCAAGAAGGAACATCTGCCAGCTTGTGTTGAGTGTCTGCCGTGAAGGTCGAGATCCGCAGCCAAGCCCTATGGTGCTTGGCTACTGCGGCCGCCACTGAGTGGGTACACTAATCTACCAGATCCAGAGTCGTCTGTAGCTGCTGTTTGGCCACATCCTGGCCCTGATCTTGGATCTGCTTGACCATGGTCTGGAGGTCCGCAGGCAGGTGAGGAATCACCTCATCCAAGGAGCCCAAGAGGGCATGGGAGAAGTGTGCCATCAAGACGGCCGAGCTCGCCTGATGAAGGCTGAGCGAGTAGGCAGCATAGACTTTTTTAGCCGCACGGTCCAATTTCATGGACTCCTTGTCCGGCAGCTTATCGACATCCCTGATATTGCCCAAGCACCGAAACACACAGTCGACCACCAACCCCTCGGCCGAGGGGTGCTCCGTGAACAGTGAGATGGTACCGATGGGCACCGCATACTTGCGGGCCATCAAGGCAGAGGGTGCAGGGCAGGACGTGGGGCACTGCAAAAGCTCCAGGGCTGGGCCGAAAATGGCCTCGGCCACTGAAAAAGCTTCGATCAGAGAGTTCCCTTTGTCCAGAATCTCTGTAAAGGGACAACGAGCCCACTTCTGGACAGGCTCCATTTTCAGTCCCGTGGACTCGGAGATGAGGCGGAGGATGCCCAGGAAGGAAGTGGGCCCTTCCTCTGTGAGATCCCCCACGGACTCCTCGTCGACCGGACGGGAGTGTAGTGAGGAATTCTCAGACTCAAGAGGAGTCCGGATAAAGCGGCCGACCGCCAGAGTCACCTTAAACCCTTCATGGTCAGTCAGGTGTTATGGTGACCGATAGCTGACGGATCCTGGGGTGGCAGCACCACCACAATATGCGGAGAGGCCGGCTTTGGTCGAACCAAGACGGTCTTGACTGGCTCCGCTGTGTGAGAGACGGTCTTGACTGACCCCACAGGGGGAGTCAGTATTGGCCTCTCGGGCAACAGCCAAGTGATGGCTAGTGTAGAAATCGGGGTCGGCTTCGTAACGGCCAGCACCAACTATTGCCACATAAGGTCTTCGTAGTGCTGACACAACTTGCGCCGAAGCCTTTCCTCACCAGAGGAGGACGAAGATGAGGAATAGTGACTGTGCTGCCGGGAGCACCGATGACAGCTGGGGCTGCTTGACCCACTGGAGGAGGACCAAGACCTCGACCTTGGCCACCAGGGATGCCGACGGGGGATCTCTGAGGGAGCCAGGGAATGCCATGGCTCCTCCTGGTCTGGGTCGGTGATCGGAGGGTTCTGATCAGCGGACTGAGCAGCCCCTTCTATGGTCACAGGGAGGACCAGAGTCCTAAAGAGAGAGTTACTGGCCTCTTTGGATGACAACTGGTCGATTGGGTCAAGAAAGATCTCGACCACATCATTGGTAGCATCTCGACCAACTGGCCCGACGGGCTCTCCATGAAGTTAGTGGCCAAGGCCACGGTTTTGACCGTGGTCAAAACATGAGAGTCGTGAGACAGAAAACGCTTCCGGTCCCATGAACGTCGACGAGTCTTCTCCTTCTTTGACTCCTTCTCCTGTTTTCGAGATCGAGAGCTGTGAGATCCTGAAGGACCCTGACCCCTCATCGGGAGAGATTTGCACAGCTCCTTGAAGGAGCCTGAAAAAGTGGAGCCCAACTGCAGCGGCATGAAGGCAGAAGCCGAAGAGGATTGAGTGGCGGCCTGAGCCTCCTCCTCCTTGAAGGCCGCAAGCTGTTCCAGCTGCTTGGTGGACCCTGCAGCTGCAGAGACCACCCAATGGGTGTCTTTAGATTTGACTGGCAGATGTCGTTTTTCCAGGTGGCACAACTTAAGGCGGGAGAGGCGGTCCTCGAGGACCGTCGCGTGATACCGACATATATCGCAGGCCTGGGTATCGTGTTTGTGGACAGGCAGTAAACGCATCATGTGGCGTGGGGGTCGGTACGTGACATCTTCTGCCCGCATGGGCACCAGCAAAATGTGGACGTGCTGTCCATCGCAGTTGGGAAGCTCAAAGACAAATACCGAAACGGTAGTGACGTTTTTAAAACAATCCAAAAGGACAAAAAGCACTAGGGCCTACAACGTGGGAGTGCGAAGGAGGGAACCTGCTTCTTCCAGCGGAAAGGAAGATCCGATGTCATGAAAACCGAGGGATATACTACCCAAGTGAGTGGGTGGGAGGAGCCAGCTTGAAGACTTCCCAGCACTTTTTAAAGGGGAAAGGACCATGCCAAATAGTGTGGATAGAACAACATATACACGTCCCTAGAAAATACATTTTGGGCAAGATCTAAAAAATGACAGCTGCCACATTCATGACGTGGTGGAAACAAAATGGCTAAATTGATAATTTAGGGTTAAAATATTGAAAATTAATAAAGTTATGAGTGAGTGTAGCGAAATGTCAACAGATGTGCACAAGTTTGCCATTTTAGTATATTTTGACCCCACATTTTCAACATACCATTCTTGTGACCCCACCTCATGAACAAGTATGGTGAAAATTTTGAAATCCCACCCAAAAGGTGATTTTGCCAACCAACTGCAAAATCTAATTTCAGGCAGGATTTGCAAAATTATACCAACATTGTTCAAGAGGTGGTGTATCAAAAAGCCTATGCTGAGAATTTGGTGTCAAAATCTTGAATATGACAAAGTTATGCACCAAAGTTGAAAACCCCACTGAAATACACAGATTCCCCGTACGAATAAAAATCTTTTTTCGTGAGTCATCATACGAAATGAGTCACGAAACAAGATTTATAATCTTTAAAAAAACAAAATTTTAATGGCATTTCTGCAACAGTTAAGTGCAGAATCCAGTTAAGGGGGTCCCGATAAGCAAGCTTAATGTGTGTTGGTTGCTCTCAGGAATATGATTTTAGTGGGTTTTGAAATGTGAATTTTTATGGAAAAAGGGAAAACAAGATGGTGGCAAACAAAACAATGATTTTCTCCTCATGAAAAAAGACTGGTCCCATACTAAGAAAGATTCTTTTTTCGTTTCATACAACTATTTTTTCCGTGCTTACTGAGCATGCTCAGAACCAAGTACTCAAAATTTCAAAATTTAATAACTTTGGAACAGATTAATATTTTTTCACCAAACAAGCAAAAGGAACATCTGTGGGCCAGCCCCTTTCTACCCAAACATTTTAGGTGAAAATTCAAAACTGTCTGAGTGCTAGCCAAGTTGACAGAAAACCCATTCAAAACAATGGGAAAAAATTCTGAAAAATTCACTTTTTTCAGTAGCTGTATCTCGTAATCCGCATAGCCGACTGTAGCAAAACTTGGTATCTCAAGAGATCTGCCCCACGAGACTGCACATGCAAAATTGTATGCAAATCTGTAGAACGGTTGCAAAGTTGTTAAAGTGTAAATTTGGGCGTTTAACATTGAAGTGCCCATATAATCCTAAATATAGGCAAAAAACGTTAATGCACTAGTTAGGACTGAAGCCACAAAAGTAGGAAATGTGGCATTAGGGTTTCCACCTTGCAGGCAGCAACAGGTGTGGGGGTGTGCCTTGGAGTTGTCAGAGGCCTTGTAGCAGAATAGAACCATTTGAGGGATTGCAGCAAGGAGGAGAAAGAACATTGTTAACATATCAGTTTACAGCGGAGGAACAGGCTAAAGTACTAAGTTTATTGAGTTGGGAGAAATCATGGACATAAACTACAAGTGAAAGGACACTATTGAATAAAATACATCACCTAGATCAAAAGGGTATCAGACTAGAGTGGCATGCACCTTCCCTGGGGGAAGAGATTAAGAATAAAAGAATTCCAAGAGGTCTCAGGGTATTAGTGGAACCCAATTTGGGATTTATGACTATGAAACTGACTGACAAGTGGAACGGAATACATAATAAATGCTCCACAGATTTTATGTTAGCCCTTATTAAGGCTATTGTGAAAGAAACAGACTTACTGAGGAAATTCAGGGAGTTAAAGAAGATTATAAAGGAAGGATGCAACATCAAGAATTTACCAACACATTAGAAGATTAAAAAAGAACTTAAGGAATATGAAGATTATATCAAATAACACAAAAACATTTTTTAAGAGAGGGATATTATGGATTATAGAGACACAGTATTGTATATAACTGGTTTGTAAAACCTAGAGTCTTTATAACCAATTCTTATTACTCAGGAACACAGGAATACCAATCTGACTCAGACAGCGGTGACAGTCACGTCACTAATACATACCTTAGAGGGGGCCAGCCACAAGGAGATCGAAGTTGTTTTTTAAGGGACAACCCCAGAAACACAAGTACCAGAGGGTTTAAGAAACACAACCATCAAGGTTGGAAGAAAGGTTAGACGAGAGATACGACCTGAGGGACAGGGGCTGGAGGAGAGATGACAACTACAGGGGTCAATATGAAAGCCAGAGATGAGGGGGTGATGGAGGAGGTGGAAGTGAAGGAAGAGGAAGGGGAAACGACAGGGGACACTAGAGGAACCTATGACTATCTTCAATTTAAGCAATAGAGAAATCACAGACAATGAAATCAAAGTACTTGGCAAGGGTCTTTCTTTTTCGCCTACCAGGCATGTTGACCAGTTTCATTTAGAGATAGATTTAGAAAAGTTTTATGGAAAACTGCATTTAACAGACTGGTTCAAGGACAAGGAACCAGAACCAATGAATAGGAAACAAGAATTACAACAGGCATTAAATCAGATTTTAATCTACCTAGAGGCACAGACAGTGTAAAGACGTACATTAAGATTGTGGATAGACAGAGGATGGAGATGTTAAGGAAGACTGAACTAGTCCTGAAATATAACAACATGACAAAGCTTGAAAGAAAGGTTTTGAAAGAGTTAGAGGACGACAAAACTTTTGTAATCAAACCAGGTGATAAGGGTGGATGGATAGTTCTCTGGCGTTATGAAGATTATAAGGAAGAATGTTTGGGACAACTTACTGACACGAATAACTACCTGCATCTGGAGGGGGACCACACTATGGAGATCAGTATGGAAACTGAGGAATTTTTGGAACAAGCAGTGGATCTTGGATGGTGCACAGAAACAGAAAAAAACATGTTGCTCAACACTAATCCAAGGACACTCAATTTTTATGCACTACCCAAAATTCATAAGGATAGCACTAAACCACCTGGGAGACCCATACTTTCAGGGATCAACTCCATTTCAGAACCACTTTCAAAGTACACTGATTTTCACATACAGGAGGAAGAAAAAATTACTCGCCTTAGTAAGTATAGTTGTTTCTTCTAATGGAGCCTTGCTGTATTCTGACTATTGCAGTGATCACCAATCTTTGAACTGCCCCGGAGAAAAAAGAGTTAACTTTCCATGCAGGGCATGGAACGCTGAGCTCGAGCTCGGTTGAAGCCTCTGTCTGCTGTTGTTTAAACTCCAACTGTCAGATCTTTATGAGCTATACTCAGTAGGCGTTCTGTGTGGAAACTGTAAAACTCACACTACCCAACTGGCCACTAAATTTAGTTAAAAGGTTTTTGGTTTCAAAGCAAAGACTCAAGTCAGGAAACCCAAAACAAAAAAAAAAACATAACACACCCAAAACAAAGGAGGGTGAGAAAGGGCACCTTAGGTGCCAACACTGCTCCTGCCCACCCACATCCCAAAAACCAGGTTCTGAGAGGGGAGGCGGGGAGGTCAGAATACAGCAAGACTCCATTAGAAGAAACAACATTACTAAGGTGAGTAATTTTTTCTTCAAACAACATGAAGTCTTGCTGTATTCTGACTATTGCAGACTACCAAGCAGTACCTCCATGGAGGAGGGACAGAACCTACTTTGGGAAAAGGCTCTGAAGTACTGCTGTGCCAAACCGAGCATCACTCCTAGCCTGGATATCCAGAGAGTAATGCTTGGTGAATGTATGGACTGTTTTCCAGGTGGCTGCTTGACAGATTTCTAAGATAGGAATATCCCTGGCAGCAGCCAGGGAAGCAGCTGTACCTCTAGTAGAGTGAGCCCTCAGGCCTGAGGGTGGGGTTCTACCCAATTTTTCATAGCAGAATTGTATACAAGAGACAATCCACCTGGCAATAGATCTTTTAGTGGCAGGTTTGCCCTTACCGACCTCTCCATAAGTGAGGAACAACTGGAGGGACTCAAACCTGTGACCCTTGGTGCACTCTATGTAGTAGCTAAGGGCCCTTTTTATGTCCAGGCTGTGCAACCGCCTCTCTCCAGAGGAGGAATGGTCAGTGAAGAAAACAGGGAGAGAGGCAGACTGATTAAGGTTGAAATCTGAAACCACCTTAGGCAAAAACTTCCTGTTAGTTCTTAGGACCACTTTATCTCTATGGAAAGAGATGAAATCAGGCTCCACTGACAGGGCTTGCAATTCACTGATACGCCTGGCAGAGGTAATGGCTACCAAAAACACAGTTTTCCAAGTCAAGTACTTAAGCTCTGCAGAGGACAAAGGCTCAAAGGTGGTTGCATAAGCTGAGCAATGCAAACATTAAGGTCCCAAGCAGGAGCAGGGTCCCTAAAGGGAGGATTGGTGTGCAGCAATCCCTTGAAGAATTTACAAAATACAGGATGGGCTGACAAAGGGGAGGGCTTGCCTACTGACAAGAAGGCAGAAACAGCTGACAGATACACTTTAAGTGTAGCTGGTCTAAGTCCCAAGCCATTAAGATGAACCATATAGTCCAGGACTGTAGGCAACCCAGCAGATTCTGGAGAAATATGCTTATTAGAGCACCTAATAGTGAACCTTTTCCATTTGGAGTTGTAAGTCTTTCTGGTGGGAGGCTTTTGAGAAGCCTTAAGAATATCCAGAACACCTTGAGAGAGGTGCAGATCAGCAAACTCTTAACTCTTCAAAAGCCAGGCCTTGAGATTGAAGGATTTGAGGTTCGGATACCAAATCCTTCCCTGAGAGGATGTCAACAGGTTGTAATTCTTGCGAAGAGACAGGGGAAGGTGGACTGCTAAGGACAGCAACAGTGGGTACTAGGGCTGTCTGGCCCAGTCTGGAGCAATCAGAATCACTTTGCATGGTTGAGACCTGATCTTGACTAGCACTTTGAACAGGAGAGGGAAGGGGGGGAAAGCATACAGGAACTTCCCTTCCCAATTCAGAACCAGAGCATCCAGGGGGACTGAGCCCAAGACTGGGGGTCTGCAACAAAAGAGAGGAAGTTAGTGATTGTCTGGGGCTGCAAAAAGACCTATCTGTGGAGTGCCCCATCTGGAAAAAATCACTTCCAAAATTGGGGGATCTAGGGTCCATTCGTGATGTCCCTGAGATATCCTGCTGAGAGCATCTGCTAGGACATTGTCCTTCCCTGGGAGGTGAACTGCTATCAGAGAGGTTTGCAGGGAATAGGCCAGAGACCACAACTTCATTGCTTCTGTGCACAAGGCCGGAGACCGAGTGCCTCCCTGCTTGTTGATGTTCCACATGGTGGTGGCGGTGTCTGTTCTGACTTGAACCACCTTGTTCTGTACTGACTGTGAGAACGCTTTTAGAGCCAGAAAAACTGCCCTGAGCTCTAGAAGATTGATGTGGAGAAGGGATTCTTGGGGGGACCACAGCCCCTGGGCAGTAAGGGACCCAGGTGGGCTCCCCAGCCCAGGAGAGAAGCATCCGTGGTAAGGACCACTGAACAAGGCTGAGCAACAAAAGGAACACCTTGTCTTAAATTGTCCTGATCCTGCCAACACTGGAGGGCCTGGATCAAGGTCAGAGTCACTGGGATCAGTTTGCTAAGGGAGTTCTTTCTCTGAGACCAGAAAGCTCTCAGGTGGAACTGAATATCCCTTATCTGGAATTTTGCCCCTTGGACCACTGCTGTTGAAGCTGCCATGTGGCTCAAGAGCTGGAGGAAATGCCTTGCTGGTCGAGAAACCCAAAGGTTGAAGGAAGAAGTTAGTTCCATAAGAACCCTTGCCCTTTCTAGTGGAAGAAAGGCTCTTGCTCTGAGTGTGTCCAGTTCTGCCCCTATAAAGGTAAGAAGCTGGACTGGTTTGAGAACTGACTTGGGAAGGTTGAGAAGAAATCCTAGAGAAGTAAGTCTTGCTGGGTCACTTGCAGGTGAGACTTGACTTGGTCTGGAGACTGACCCACTATTAGCCAATCGTCCAGATATGGAAAAATGGAAATCTTTTGCCTTCTTAGAAAGGCAACTACTACTGCCAGGCACTCTGTGAAAACCCTTGGGGCTGAGGTTTGGCCAAAGGGCATTGCTCTGAACTGATAATGGCCTGAGGGCAACTCAAACCTGAGGTACTTTCTGTGGGAGCACCTGATGAGAATGTGAAAGTAGGCATCTTTGAGGTCCAGGGAGGCTAGCCAGTCCCCTGGCCTTTGAGAAGGAAGGATTATTCCCAAAGTTAAAATCTTGAACTTTGGTTTTAAAAGATGTTTGTTTAGATATCTTAGGTCTAGGATGGGTTGCCACTCCCCTGTTCTTTTTTGGGGTCAGGAAGTACCTGGAGTATAGTCCTTTGCCCCAGTGTAGGGTAGGTACTCTCTCTATAGCTCTTAAAGCTAGAAGAGAAGAAACCTATGCCTCTAGGGCAAGGGTTTCCAAGAGATTTGCAGGTGGAAAAGCTCTGGCTCTCCTCTTTGGAAATTTTTTGAAGCTGAGAACGAGTCCCTGGCTTACTACTTCCAGGACTCACCTGTCTGACGTAACAGACATCCAGTCCTGGACAAACTAAGCCAGCCTGCCCCTACTGGAATAGGAGAGTCGACCCGGGCAGGCCCATCAGGGTGTCTGCTTGGCAGGGGCTTTAGGCTGAGGAGTGGATGTAGCCCTGCTCATCCCCCTTCTGCCTCTCCCTCTGAAGAACCACCTCTGAGAAAAGGAAGAAGAGGCCTATGTTTGGCAAATAGGCATTTGAAAAGGCCTGCCCCTGCCCCTAGACTGCTGCCTTTGAGAAGTTGCCTACCTTTCCTTGGCCTGAGCACTCCTGTAAGTGGTCCCGTACTGATGCATTTTCTTCATGTGATTCTCTGTCTGCTCCCCAAACAGAGAATTACCCACTACAGGAAAATCCATGGCCTTAGCCTGGGTGTCCTGCGAGAGGCTAGTACATCCGAGCCAAGCCATCCTCTGAAGAGCCACAGATGTAGCCATGACTCTTGATGACACATCATTAGAGTCCACAACAGCAAGGGGTGCTAGCTGCACATTCGAGCAGACTTGATAGACCTCTAGGCCTTTATCTGCTGGCAAATATCGTATGTTCATATGAAACTGAACCTTAGATGTCTCAATCCCATCTGCAGCCACCGCCTCCAGCTCCCTGGCTAGCTGGGGGGAGGCCTGTTTAGCCAGTGCAAGTACAGTGTCCCACCTGGACTTCTGGTACCTGGCTGTACAGGCCATGTAATTCGCCTGCCTGAGTCCCAAAGAAGATGCCATGTACTGCTTCTTTGCCATGGCATCAATCTTCCTGGAGTCCTTGTCATGGGGGTGTGAAGCCAAGGGAATATTTGCCTCGTCACAGGCAGTAGCCTGCACTACCCCAACATGGCTGCATTGTTGATGCAAGAACTCCGTGCCTGAGCCTAAAAGTGTATACCTCTTGTCCATTCTTCTATCCACAGGAGGTATAGTGTTAGGAGACTAAGATTTTTTGTGTCTATTTCCCAAAAGATTTATGGAGGGGAATAGACAGACTCCTGGACTTTGGGATGTCCATCATCTCTACATAATCAGGCTCCTCTTGATCTTCCACAGCCTCCTCCATAGGAAGCTGGAAGGTTTCAGCCACCTTTCTGTAAAACAAAGTGAGAAGGTGACTCAGAAAGCCTAGGAGGGGAAACACCTGAAGGTCTGTCTGGGGAGATGTCCGGTTCCATAGGCACATCCAGACCTTCACTTACATCATCATCCTCAAATTCCCCTTCCTCTTCAAATTCCGGTTCATAAAAATCTTCAAGGGTATACTCTTGAACCGGGGGTACCAACCGAACCAAACCCCTGCCAGAAGGAGCCGGACTGGTCGGAATGATTCCACAATCTGAATCGCCCTGGCTATCTCTTCGGTGGTCGGAACATGAACCTCTAGATCCGAACCGATCGATTTATCTTTGCACTTTCTTTTTATCGGAACCGATCCCTTGGAATCAGCTCTCCTTTTGCCCGAAGAAGTATCGCCCTGGTCAGAGGGCCCTCCTTCTGGTTCGGTCGAAACCGAACCGGGCTGGCCATCCGGGTCAGCGGACTTCTCGGCCTCCTTTTCCCTCAGTCTACCTAATCTCTTCTCAAGGGTAGATTTGGGAAAGTTTTTACATATTTGGCGGTCTGAATCGAGGTGATCAAACCCCAGACAATAAACACGGGTGGTGTGGGGATCGGCCTTAGCAAAGACCTCCCTACACTCACTGCAGTGTTGAAACCCAGTGGGCCAGTTTTTTTTCTTGGGTTTCTCAGACATGGCCAACCTAACCAAACTTACCCTTTTTTCGGCAACCGCCAGGCAAGACTCCCTTATCAGTTCCTAACCGTGTCACGAATATTGGAAAAAAATGGTTAAAAACACTTTTTAATTTTTAAGAACCGATAAGAACCAGTAACTACACACTAAGTAAACAAACAAATTTCACTATCAAATGGCCCGGTTCAGCCGAACCGAGCTGCACTTTTACAAGTTCCACACAGAAAAACATAACGATTCCTACCTAGTACTCACGGCACTACAGACAGAGACTGACTGAAAACTTTAACTGACTTTCGAACCAAGCTGAAGAAGAAATCTCCGGAACGACCGTTCAGTGAGGCGGAGTAAAGAATCTGACAGTTTAGGTTTGAATCACTCCAGACAGAGACTTCAATCGAGCTTGAGCTCAGCATTCTATGCCCTGCATAGAAAGTTAACTCTTTGTTCTCTGGGGCAGTTCAAAGGCTGCGAATAACGGCAATTGTCAGAATGCAGCAAGACTTCATGTTGTTTGAAAGGTAAGAAGCTGCACCGGTTTGAGAACTGACTTGGGGAGGCTGAGAAGAAATCACAGAGAAGTGAGCACTTGCTGGGTCACTTGCAGGTCTGACTTGACTTGGTCTGGAGACTGACCCACTAGGAGCCAGTTGTCCAGATATGGAAAAATGGAAATCTTTTGCCTTCTCAAAAAGGCAACTACTACTGCCAGGCACTTTGTGAAAAGCCTTAGAGCTGATGTTAGGCCAAAGGGCATTGCTTTGAACTGATAATGGCCTGAGGGCAACTTGAACCTGAGGTACTTTCTGTGGGAGCACCTGATAGGGATGTGAAAGTAGGCATCCTTGAGGTCCAGGGAGGCTAGCCAGTCCCCTGGCCTTAGAGACGGAAGAATTATTCCCAGAGTCACCATCTTGAACCTTGGTTTTAAAAGATGTTTGTTCAGGTATCTTAGATCTAGGATGGGTCGCCACTCCCCTGTTTTTTTTGGGTAAGGAAGTACCTGGAGTACAGACCTTTTCCCTGGTGTAGAGTAGGAACTCTCTATGGCTCTTAAGGCCAGAAGAGATGAAACCTCTGCCTCTAGGGCAAGGGTTTCGGAGAGACTTGCAGGTGGAAAAGATCTGGCTCTCATCTTCGGAAATCTTTTGAAGCTGAGAACCAGTCCCTGGCTTACTACTTCCAGGACCCACTTGTCTGAAGTAACAAACATCCAGTCCTGGAAAAAGTAAGCCAGCCTGCCCCCTACAGGGATAGGAGAGTCGACTCGGGCAGACTCATCAGGGTGTCTGCTTGGCAGGGGCCTTGGGCTGATGAGTGGATGTAGCCCTGCTGATCCCCCTTCTGCCCCTCCCTCTGAAGAACCCCCTCTGTGAAAAGGGAGAAGAGGCCTGTGCTTGGTAGAAAGGCCTATGAAAAAGCCTGCCCCTGCCTCTAGATTGCTGCCTTTGAGGAGTTGCCTGCCTCTCCTTGGCCTGAGCACTCCTATACGTGGTCCTGTACTCATCTATTTTCTTCCTGTAATTCTCTGTCTGCTCCCCAAACAGAGAATTACCCACTACAAGGAAATCCATGGCCTTAGCCTGGGTATCCTGTGAAAGGCTAGTACATCTGAACCAAGCCATCCTCCGAAGAGCCACAGATGTAGCCATGACTCTTGATGACACATTATTGGAGTCCACAGCAGCATGAAATTGTACCTTTGATGCCTCAATCCCATCAGCAGCCACCTCCTCCAGCTCCTTGGCCAGCTGGGGGGGGGGGGAGGCCTGTTTAGCCAGTGCCAGAATAGTGTCCCACCTGGACTTCTGGCACCTGGCTGTACAGGCCATATAGTTAGCCTGCCTGAGTCCCAAGGAGGATGCCATGTACTGTTTCTTAGCCATGGCCTCCATCTTCCTGGAGTCTTTGTCTGGTGGGTGTGAAGCCAAGGGAATATTTGCCTCGTCACAGGCTGCAGCCTGCACTACCCCAACATGGCTGCATTGCTGGTATAAAAACTCTGTATCTGAGCCTGATAAGGTGTACCTCTTGTCCATCTTTCTGTCAACAGGAGGTACAGAATTAGGAGACTTCAGGATTTTTTGTGTCTGCTTCCCAAAGGACTTATGAAGGGGAATAGACGGTCTCCTGGACTCTGGGATGTCCATCATTTCAACAAAATCAGGCTCCTCCTGATTCTCCACAGCCTCCTCCATAAGAAGCTGGAGGGTTGCAGCCATTTTTCTGTAAAACAGATAGTGGGGAAGGGGACTCGGACAGCCTAGGAGGAGAAACACCAGAAGGTCTGTCTGGGGAGATGTCCGGTTCCTCAGGCACATCCAGACTTTCACCATCATCACCATCATCTTCAAAATCTCCCTCCTCCTCCTCAAACTGTGGTTCATAAAATTTTTCAGGGGTGTAATCTTGAACAGGGGGAACCAACCACACCGAACTCCTGCCAAAAGACGCTGGATCAGTTGGAACCGGGTGAAGCAATTCAACAATCTGAATCGCTCTGGCTATTTCCTCGGTGGTCGGAAAATGAACCTCTGGATCCGAACCAGTCGATTTCTCTTTGCGTTTTCTTTTTGTAGGAACCGATCCCTCAGGATCGGCTCTCCTCTTGTCCAAAGAAGTATCACCCTGGTCAGAGGGCACTCCTTCTGGTTCGGTCAGAACCGAACCGGGCTGGCCATTCGGGTCAGCGGACTTCTCGGCTTCCTCCCCCCCCCCCCCAAGTCTACCTAATCTTTTTTCCAGGGTAGACTTAGGAAAATTTTTACAAATTTAGCATTCTGTATCAAGGTGGTCAAACTCCAGACAATAAACACAGGTGGTGTGGGGATCGGCCTTAGCAAAGACCTCCCCACACTCACTGCAGTGTTGAAACCCAGTAGGCCCGTTTTTTTTCTTGGGTTTCTCAGACATGGCCAACCTAACCAAACTTACCCTTTTATCGGCAACCCCCATGCAAGACTCCCTTATCAGTTCCTAACCGTTTTACGGGTATTGGAAAAAAACGTTGAAACACGTTTTTTTTTAGAACCGATAAGGACTGGTAACCACACACTAAGAAAGAACACAAGAATTCCAATATAAAGGATCGGTTCAGTCGAACCGATCGAAATACAAGTTTACAATTTCCACAATAATCAGAGAAACTATCTAAGTACTCACGGTACCACAGACAGATCCTGAACCGACAATGCAGAATTAAATTCGAATGAAACCAACAACTTTAACCGACTTTGAACTGAGCAGAAGGAGAAATCTCCGGAGCGACTGTTTAGTGAGGCGGAGTAAAGAATCTGACAGTTGGGTTTCAAAGTGCTGTAGACAGAGACCTCAACCGAGCTCAAGCTCAACGTTCTACGTACTGCACAGAAAATTAACCCTATACTCTCCGGGGCAGTTTAAAGGCTGGGGCTAACTGCAGATTGGCAGAATACAGCAAGACTTCATGTTGTTTGAATTATCGGTTCCCAATAGGGAAGAATTAAAAAAAAAAAACACTGGTTCCCTCACAGTAAAGAAATGAAAATTACGTACCTACCGTAATTTTGATCTTTCTGTATATCTACACCATTCATCACCTTTGGGAATAGTGGCCGGAGGTCATAATCCTGCGGGAGCTCTTTTTTTTTTTTGATGGGCGGAGTTGGCGCACCATTGACGCCACCCTCGAGGCCGACGCACTGCATGGTGCTCGCGGGTTGGCTGTTAGGTGTTGTCGACTCCGCCCTACCACCAGTTCTGAGTCACCGTAGAGTAAGAAAGGGTTGAGAGGGAGGGACAAGGAAGTCCAAAGGACAAAGGAAAAGATATACAAACTAAAGGGAGAAATAAACGACTGAGAGGACAGAATAAGGTGGAAAACTAAGGGAATTGGGAAGGTGCCCCAATCTCTGGAGTAGAAAGGAGGAGGCAGGGAGGGAGGGTTAAGGAATCTAGAGAAAAGGATGGGGGGGGGGAGGGAACACACCCTGGAACCTTGACCTGTCTCCAGATGTATAGGAACTGTGAAGGAGTAGCCAAAAGGCTAAACTGCCAGAATTCAAGGCACAGAATCACTGGCAATAACTCCCACAAAAGCAGAATCGGCTATTCTGGAAGAAAAGACAGGATACAGGGATACCCCCCCAAATGAAATTTTTTGGTGTAAGAAACCTAGTTTCTTAAATTAAATTGAGGTTGTGTCCAAAGGACAAGGAAATCAAGTCTGGCTGACGGGAAGAGAGAGCGGAAAAGAGGGCAGCTACCCACCCCCACCCCACGGGGGTGGAGCTGAGGCACTGAGGAAGGAGCCCCCCTCCCATTCCGACAACTCTCCCCAATAGAAAAACATCCCTTATGCCCAAGGTCACCCCACTCCTGACTAACAGAAAGGAGGGGGGTGAAAAAGAGGGCAGAGAGAGGGGGGGACCCAGAGACTGAGGCCCCAGGGGGATGGTGGGTAGGATTGTGATGAATGGTGAAGATAAACAGAATGATCAGAATTATGGTAGGTACGTAATTTTCATATCTTATCTGTGTCAATCTTCACCATTCATCACCTTTGAGTGAGTTCCGAGACCCCCTGAAGGGGACCCTAGACCCTAAAGGACCAAGTCCCTTAGCTCTCAGTGGGTGGCATACCAACAGAGAGAACCTTCACGGGTCTGGAGAGGCCCGGGAGTGGGGAAAGTCAGATGGGGACTCCTCAGAAGAAGTACGAATTTGCCCCAACAGACGCAGTCTCACCCTATGGGAGAAAAGATGGGTTCTCTGGTAGGGGGAGGAAATCACCCTACGCCGGGCCAAGGGTGACAACAGGGAAAGACACAGCCATGCCGTCAGCCTAGCGCAGTTCACTGTCCCTACGACCCTGGAAGCTATCTTGCTGGCATCGTAAGATGCTCTCGTTTGGTGCCTTGCTAGCTCTAGGAGACATGCAGAGAGTGAAATGGCTTGTTTGGTTACCTCAGTGTCAGGCATAGCAGCTAGGAGTTGACCTAACCTGGACCACAGGAACCTATCATAGGTAGCATAGTGGGCCTGATGTGCTGAAATAGAGAGCAACAAATGTGCAGAGTGAAAATTCCTCCTTGCCCAGAAGTCAAAATCCATAGAATCTTGATCTGGGGGCCGGTCACGGTGAGGGGCACGAAGCCCATCAGGAGTGTCCAGCTGAGTCAATCCTGACTGAGGAAGAGGCATAGAACCTGGAGACTCTTGGGGGGGGGCACAATACCTCTGGCAGAGATGCCTAGGGGCCGGGACTCTGGAAAAGAGTCTCTGCCAGAAATGCAATGACGCCTCCCGAAAGTGAGCAGACCGGGGGGCACCACAAGGGTGTCCACACTGAAATCGCCTAAAAAGGCGCATGTCGAGTGTTCTGGATTGTGCTGCATGGGTGGGGTGATGTGCAGGTCCTCCAACATCCTCACGAGCAAAGAACAGTTACGTAAGAACTTACTGTAACATTAGATCTTCGAGAACAGCTCTTGTAGCAGGTTATACCAGTAGGACTGAAGCCGGCAGGCGTCAGGACCCCATGGAAATTTTCTAGCTAGCAGTCTTCAGCGGAGACCGCCTCCGACGTCGGTCCCGCCAGAATCCCCAGTTCTCCCGCCGGAGACTTCCGGTCGCTGGATGACATCAGAAGAGGAGACCGAGGACCCGCCATCAGATGGCCAAGACTAAGAACCGACCTTTCCAATCCTAAGGATAGCGTAGGCTGGAACCTACTTCCTCCAAGGGGAATGGTGGGCGGAAGGTACCTGCTGCAGAGCTGTTCTCGAGATCTACTGTTCAGAGTGATTCTTACGTAACTGTACTATCTTCTTCGAGGTACAGCTCTTGCAGCAGGTTACACCATTAGGACTGATTCCCAAGCAATGGCACCTTGGAAAGCCATCGGGAGGAGGCAATACGGAGCTTCAGACCTGTCCTGAGCCTAAGACAGGAGGCCCTGAAGAACAGCAAGGCCGAAACCCGCTCTTCGCCTTGAGGCGATATCCAGGTTATAATGCCTGATAAAAGTGTGCACCAAACTCCAGGTGGCTGAGGCACATATGGCCGACGTAGATACGTTCTTCAGTGCCGCAAAGGAGGTAGCCACTCCTCTTGTTGAATGGCCCTTGACCACTCCTGGTAAGGGTTTCACGCTTGTCGTAGCAAAACAAGATACACTGAATGAGCCAGCGTGAAAGGGTCTGTTTCAAACTGGGGCCCTTTCATCTTCTCCAGCCAGATGAAACGAACAGCTGCTCCGCTTTCGGTGTTGTTTGGTTCTGGCAAATAATATCTGAGACACCTGTGAACATCCAGGTGTGGAGCAGTGTCTTCTCCTCGATTGGCGACTTAGGAAAGTACACTGGTAAATCAATGTCCTGGTTAAGAGTAAGGGCTGAAACCACCTCAGGCAGGAACTTAGGATTCGTCCTCAGGGACACCCTATCCTGATGAAAAATTAAATAAGGCTCCTTGCACATGAGAGCATGTAATTCGGAGATTCTTCTCGCTGAAGTAACGGCAACCAAAAACAAAGTTTTCCATGACAGAAAACGTAGCTTGCAATCTGCGGCAGGCTCAAACGGTGGCAGCGTAAGCTGTTCCAGGATGAAAGGTAAATCCCAGGGAGGGACGGGATCCTTAATGGGCGGCCTAAGTTGGAGGACCCCCCCTTAAAAAGGCACGAGTGGTATCCAGCTGGGCCACCATGCGTTGGCCTATGGGGGCATGATAAGCTGAGATTGCACAAAGGTGCACTTTGATCGAGGAGTAAGCTAACCCGGATTGAAAGAGGAAAAGCAGGTACTCCAGAACCAGCTTCTCGGGACAGTCTAAGGGAGAGAAACCGCGTGCCTGAGACCACAGGTAAAACCTGCGCCACTTCATGACGTATGTTGCGTGTGTCGCCGGTTTTCTGGCTGCAGAAAGTACCTCCGCCACCTCTTGCGAGACCCCGTGTCGCAACATGGCTATGTCTCTAGGAGCCAAGCATGCAGGTTCAGCGAATGTAAGTCCGGGTGGACTAGTGAACCCTCCTCCTGAGACAACAGGTGGGAGCTGATTGGCAAATGAAGCGGAGGTTCCCGGGACAACTGATTCAGAAGCGGGAACCAAATTTGCCTGGGCCAAAAAGGCGCTATCAAAATAAGCGTTGCATGCTCCCTGCAAAGTTTGAGAAGGACTCTCTGGATCAACAGGAAAGGAGGGAAGGCGTAGAGGAATCTGCCCGCCCAGGAGAGGGACAATGCATCTCGCCAGAAAACACCAGGCCCTGGATCTAGCGAGCAAAATTGGGCAGTTTCGTTGGATGGGGAGGCGAATAGATCTAATTCTGGAGTACCCCATCTGTGGAACAGATCCTCTGCCACCTCCTGTAGAAGCTCCCACTCGTGGACTCTGGCCTAGGAGCGACTCAGGCTGTTCATGACAGTGTTGTCCACCCCAGGAATGTGAACTGCAATGAGGTTTGCGCGTGTCGTTTACCCATTCCACACCCTCATGGCCTCCTGCAAAGGAGGGAGTGTGTGCCTCCTTGTTTGTTGAGGTAATACATCACCGCAGTATTGTCTGTTTGTAACAGGAGAGTACTCAGTGGAATCTCCAACTGGAAGGCTTGCAGGGCATAAAGGACTGCCCTCATCTCCAATATGTTGATATGGAGATGAGATTCCTGGGTAGTCCATGTTCCCTGAGACCTCACCCCGTTCAAGTGCACTCCCCACCCCAGCCCTGAGGCATCTGTGGAGAGTGTTATCACCGGGGACGGTGCTGTGAAGGGAACCCCCCACTGAGAGGGTTCCCGGATCTAGCCACCATTGCCAGTCCCGAACCACGGTCGTCGTGATTCTGACTGGCTGCTGCAGATGGTCTTGCCTTTGGTCCCACTGCACCCTTAACATCCACTGGGTTACCCGCATGTGGAGTCTTGCCATCGGGACCGTTGGAATGGCTGCAGCCACGTGTCTGAGCAGGCGAAGGACCAATCTGGCCGGGACGGTCTTCTTCGCTGACATGTCCCTTATGAGGGATCGTATGCGTTCCGCTCTGTCTTCGGGAAGAAAGGCTTTCCCCTTGACGGTGTCCAGAACTGTCCCTATGAACTGCAGTTTCTGGGACGGTACCAGGAGAGACTTCTCGTAGTTGATTAAGATGCCCAGAGACTGAAAGAGAGCCTGGGTATGCTGAATGGCCAGCAGCAATGCCTCCTTGGAGAAGACCATGAGAAGCCAGTCGTCTAGGTACGGGGACACGTAGTGGCCCTGTCTCCTCAGAGACGCTGCCATGACTGCCATGCACTTGGTGAATACCCTTGGTGCTGATGACAGCCCGAAAGGAAGTGCTCGGAACTGGTAGTGGCGACCGGGAAACTCGAAGCGCAGGAACTTCCTGTGCGCCTGAGCGATGGGGATGTGCAGGTAGGCGTCCTGCATGTCTAGGGATGCCAAGAAAGCATCCTTCTTCAGCATGGGGATTAGTCCCGGGAGGGTCACCATGCGGAAGCGCTTGTAAATGACCGACATATTGAGGTCGCTGAGGTCCAAGATTAGACGGAGATCCCCTGTTTTCTTTGGAACCAGGAGGAAGTGTGAATAATAACCTGCTCCTGTCTGGTTCCCTAGAACGTGCTCCACAGCTTCTTTCTGTAGAAGCATGAGCACTTCCTGCTTTATGAGCAGAGCGTGCTGACCCGAGTAACGGGACAGCAGAGAAAGCCTTGTGGGGGGCTTGTCCAGGAATTCTATATAGTGGCTTTTTCGACCAACTGTAGCACTCACCTGTCAGTGGTGATCGGGCGCCACCCTGGCAGGTGGTCTGCGATGCGACCCCCGACCTTTGCTTCCCGTTGATCCTGAGGAGGGGCGGGGGCCCGGAAGGAGTCATGCTGTGGCAGCAGAGGGTCCTGCAGGTTGGGCCGACTTGGTAGCACGTTGGTCCCTACCTGAGGACGTCTTGACCTGGGCTTTCTGGGAAAAAGAGCCCCTCTGTTGCTGACCGGAATGAGGTTGTTGCCTCTGAGTCCAGTTGAGAAAACGACTCTGGTTCCTATGAAAGGAACTGAGTCTAGATCTGTACATGGCCTGGACAGATCTAACAGCCTTCCCAGCTTCCTGTAATTTGGTGACGACCTTTTCCGAGGCTTACCAAACAAAACTACGCCATGAAAGGGGGCGTCCATAATGTTTTTCTGGACGTCCGGGGTAAACCCGGAGACACGGAGCCATGAGTGTCTCCGGAGACATACGCCTGAGGCTGCCGCTCTGGCCGAAGAGTCCGCAGAGTTGTACGCGGCTCGGAGCACTTGGGTCCCCACGTCTGAACCCGTGCGGAGGAGCTGGAGGAGTTCCTCCTTTTGGCCACCATCTGGCAATTTCCCTGCCAGTTCCTGTCCCTGTTCCCACAGCGCGTTCTGGAACTGAACCACGTGGGTCAGGTAATTCAACGATCTAATGGCGCAAGTCGCGGCCGCGTAAGTGCACCTACCCAGCACGTCCAGTTGCTTGGACTCCGGGTCCGGTGGCTGCGTGCTCAGATGTTGCAGTCTCTGAGACCGGTCATGAGAGGCTGCAATGACCAGGGAGTCGGCAAGAGGATGGTTAGCCAGGTACTGGTCCTCCCTTGGGGCCTTGTACAGGCGGTCAGCTGCCTTCGGCATTGCCGGGGTCGAATGTGGATGCTTCCACACAGCCTTGGTGACGTCCATGAAGGTGTCCACCAAGGGTGGCACTACCACAGGCTTGGGATCTTTCTGCCGAAGGTAGCGGGTAAGGTGTAGTCTTTCGAGGTCGAGTTCCTCCGCATCCCATCCCATGTTCTCTTGAATGTGTCTCATTATCATCTCGGAGAACGAGGGGTCATCCGGAGGAGACCTAGGGAGGTCGCGTGGGTCCGTAAAAGGGATGCTGATCGGTGAAGGAGACCTGGAGCATTCAGAGATGTCAGATCTGGAGTCCTCCGTAGACAGCGAATACCGACGTCTTCTGGGTCTCTTGGGGCTGGGTGACCCTTAAGAGAATCTAGACGGAGGCCTTCTCTTCTCTGTAGATTTGCCCCTAGGAGGTGCTGCTGGCTCCTGGGGGGAAGGTGCTCAGCCTGCTGCCCCTTTTGCCGAAGGAGGGGGCGCAGGCGTCGGTGGTGCCGCCGGTGTGGGAGGAGGGTGCGTGGTGACCACATCCTTTTTGATGGTGTCCCATCAGAAAGTGAAGAGCTCCTTCACTTCTGCCAAGTTGAGGACTGATGACGGACCGGGCGAGGGTGGCCTGTCGTCAGCTCCCTGGGGGTCTTTGGTTCTGGGGAGGGTTCCCGTGGGAGCTCGACGGGTCCGGAATCGCCCGCCTGGTCTTCAGGCTGAGTGGACTCCTCCTGCTCTGACAACGCCTCCTGACCGACGCCGGTAGGCGGCGGTGTGGTTCTTCTGGCTGCGTATTCGCGCGGTCCCTCTGCCGGGCGCCCTGGGGGTGAATGCCTGACCGGGCGACGGGTGACGAACTGCTGCCGGTTCATGGGAGTGTTTGTGAACCTTGGCCGACATCGGATGGACCGACGTCAGCTTAAGGGAGGTCAACTCCTTGGTCTTGCGTTGGGGTGGTGGCGGCAGGGAGACTGACCGGACGTCGGAGGCCGAGTACCGGGATGAGGACTTGTGATGCTCCCCTGACCTGGACGAGGCCTTAGCTGAAGAAGCGGGCCTGGAGGTCTTGGCAGGCCGCAGAGTCGAAGAACCGCTGGCTGATTTGACCACAACCGGGGGGGGGGGGCTGAGAGTGGGCTCTAGATGGGGAGCGGTCCCAAGGCCCTAGAGGGGGATCTAGGTCTCACCTTCTCCCGATGCTTCTCGTGGTGCCTGTGTGACTTGCCCGAAGATTCCCCCCTGGAGGAAGGTTCCATGGCTTTGAGCTTTTCTTCAAGGAGGAAAGCCTGGAAAGCCTTCTGTCGGTGGATTCTGGTTCGGCTGTTAAAGCCCTGGCAGAAGGAGCAAGCCTGGGTGTCGTGGTCCGGGCCCAGGCACCGAACGCAGGCCGAATGAGGGTCTTTGAATAGAATCTGCTTCCCACAGGCACACTTCGAAGAATGGCCCTCCACTGAAGTTGGGGAGGACATCAGATGAAGAAAGGCTGTCTTGAAGAAGGATTTCTTCCAAAGTTTGGATTTCTGAAAAGATTTCCTGGTCGTCGCGAGCTAGACTAACCAAATAGGTCGAGACATGCAAGTCGACGGCGGGAAAGAACTGGGGATTCTGGCGGGACCGCATCCTTATGTACTACACCTGACGTCGGGGGCAGGACCGACATCGGAGATGCAGTCCCCCACGAAGACCGCTAGCTAGAAGATTGGTCCTGACGCCGCCGGCTTCAGTCCTAATGGTGTAACCTGCTGCAAGAGCTGTACCTCGAAGAAGATTCGCTGATACTCTGCTAGATCAGCAGCTGGGGAGATGTGGACAGACGGTCTCTCCTCCAGAAGAGAGCGATGAGGAGTCAGAGGGCCTCAAGAGTTCCCTGGTCAGTCCCCGAAGGGACTATCCAGGGAACAGCACCCTCCCCTCCTGTGGGTGCTCCGATCAGCCCCAAAGTTGGGCGATCCAGGCACACCACCCGAGGGGGTACCACCACTGAGGGGTCAGAGAACCCTCCGAGGCCAGGTTGCAGCGTAATGGTGGCCTGCACCACTGCCTGCTGGTCAGAACCCCTGACCCTGGACCTGGGGGCCACTGTCTGCTCCTCAGAGGGGGGGCAGACTCCAACGTGTCGAGGACACTACCAAGGTGTCCACGTGAGTAGCCAACTCCAAAGAGTTAGACTGTTTCTCTGACTCAGAATCTGATTCCTCCTCCGAGGAGGTGGAGATTGAAGTTCTGTGCCAAATGGTACGTGAATGCCCGCTGCCATCTCAACTGAATGGGGCACCAGACCGAGTGACTGCACCAGAGTTGGCGCCGATATCCTCAGCTGCATCGTGAATGGTGCGAGAAGAAGACACGGCACCGACGATGGCAGCACCATCGGAGCTGGAGCCTGTCACGATGCTTTCCTGACCCACTGCGCCGCAAGCGGCGCAGAGGCCAGAGATAGCAGCTTCGACCACGCTCTCGGTGCTGCTCTCAGTGCTGAGTCCGGAAACCCCCAAGTCACCGTCCCGACCCACAGCCAGAGATGGCACCACCAACGGCTCCAATCGCGCTCTTGGCGTTGAGATCCAAAACCCCCACGACACTGTGTCCTTGCTCGGCGTCACAAGCGGCTCCAGAGTTGGATACTGAGCCATGCTCAACCATGGGTCCATGGACAGCGCCAAGGCAAGAAACAGAAAGAGATAGCGCCGTACAGTCTGCCACGGCACCGTCAGCACCATCGATGCCGCGAATGAAGAAGACAGCAGAAACGGTGGCGGACGGTGCCATCAGGGCCCAAGGCCCAAGATGGCGCCGACAGACAGCGTCGAGGATAGCACCGACCTAGGCCTTCAGGCAAGGGCACGACCCCACCGAGAGCCTTCACCCCGAAGGACATGCTACAGGAAGTGCCTCCCGCCCATACCCCCATTGAACGCAATGGGCTCTCCTGACCGCAGAAGGGCTTCTGCAACAGCGAGGCTACTAGAAGCAGAAGTCTCCTCCTCTGCAGCCTGTATAGAGCCAGGAGGGGACCCGGAGGAAAGGCCGAGAGAGCATGGCTTGGCCCAACGAGTGCGCGCCCGTCCCCTGAAAGTCGGCGGAGCTCGTCCAACTTTCCTTGTGCGTTGTTCGATTACACCACGGTCCATGGAAAAGCAAGTATCACATGAATCCATGTCGTGTAGCGGGCCAAGACAATCATGTTGGTCGGTGATGGAATACTTACGGCTGCACGTGCATTGACGCATGAGGGTCCGTCCCGTCTTCATAGTTTTCTTGCCCCCTGACCGAGAGATGATCTACAGAAAAAGACCACCAAACAAGACTCGACATCGCAAAATAAAAGAAAAGGAACAGTCTTACCAGGTGACGTCGAGTGGAGCGAACAGCGGAACCGGCAGGATAAACTTTAATCAACGCAGTCAACAGACTTCAAGAACGGAGCTGAAGGCTTCAAGCAAGACAACAGGCCTCTCACACAGCAGAGCTACCCACGAAGTGCGACCTCAACGGCGGGAGACGAAGAACTGGCAGGAGGGCGGAGTCGACAACACCTAACGGCCAACCCGCGAGCGCCGATGGTGCGTTGGCCTCGAGGGCAGCACCAATTGTGCATCGACTCTGTCCATCCAAAAAAAAAAAGAGCTCCCGCGGGGTTGTGACCTCCGGTCACTCTACCCAAAGGTGATGAATGGTGAAGATTGACACAGATTAGATCCGTGATTTAAAACAGCAAAAACATGAAGAAAAAAATCGGAATAATAGCGGTTCCCAGTAAAATAAGGGAACTACTATTAAAATAAGCTCAAGAACCATCGAAAACTATAAACGCGGTAAAGTTTTACCTCAGAAAAAGAGAAAAGGGAACTGCGGGAAGAAGGGAAAAACATGGTTCCCGGGAACCACTAAAAACCCCTTCTAACAGTAAAAAAGAACAAAATACTCAGAGTCTCGGCACAGAAGTAAAGTTTTAGAGCCAGAAGAAAAAATTACTCACCTTAGTAATGTTGTTTCTTCTAATGGAGTCTTGCTATATTACGACATATGCAGTGAGTCCCAACCTTCGAACTGCTCCGGAGGTGAAAGACTTAACTTTCCATGCCAGGCATGGAACTTTGAGTGCGAGCTCGGTTGAAAACTCTGTCTGTTGTTCTTCAAACTCAAACTGTCAGATCTTTACGAGCAAAACTCACTAAGGTTCTGTGTGGAAGTCAGAACCCACACTAGCCAACTGGCTACTAAATATAAGAACCATTTTCTTGGTCCCAAAACAAAGACTCAAGTCAGGGGATCCAAAAAATTTAAAACATAACACCCAAACACCCCAAAAAGGAGGGGTGAAAAATAAGGTGGGCATCTACTAAGTGCCAACAGTGCACTGCCCACCCATATCCCAAAAGTAGAGGTTCTGAGAGGGGCAGGCGGGGAGGTCATAATATAGCAAGACTCCATTAGAAGAAACAACATTACTAAGGTGAGTAATTTTTTCTTCAAACAACATGAAGTCTTGCTATATTATGACATATCTAGAACTACACAGCAGTACCTCCATGGAGGAGGGACAGAACCTACTTGGAAATAGGCTCTGAAGCACAGCTGTGCCAAACTGAGCATCACTCCTAGCCTGGATGTCCAGGGAGTAATGCTTGGTGAAAGTGTGAACTGTTTTCCAGGTAGCTGTTGACATATCTCTAGGATAGGGATGTCCCTGGCAGCAGCCAGAGACGCAGCTGTACCTCTGGTAGAGAGAGCCCTCAGGCCTGAGGGAGGAACCTTACCCAGTTTTTCATAGCAAAACTGGATACAAGAGACAATCCACCTGGCAATGGATCTTTTAGTGGCAGGTTTCCCTTTACCAACCTCACCATAAGTGAGGAACAATTGGAAGGAGTCAAACCTGTGACCCTTGGTATGTTCTATGTAGTAACTAAGGGCTCTTTTGACATCTAAACTGTGCAGTCTCCTCTCGCCAGAGGAGGAATGGTCAGTGAAGCACACAGGGAGACACACAGATTGATTAAGGTGGAAGTCTGAAACCACCTTAGGCAAGAACTTTCTGTTAGTCCTGAGGACCACCTTATCTCTATGAAAGGAGATAAAATTAGGTTCCACTGACAATGCTTGTAATTCACTTATGCGCCTGGCAGAAGTGATGGCTACCAAAAACACAGTTTTCCAAGTCAAGTACTTAAGCTCTGCTGAAGACAAGGGCTCAAAAGGGGGTTGCATAAGCTGAGCAATGCAAATATTAAGATCCCAGGCAGGGGCAGGGCCCTGAATGGAGGGTTGGTGTGAAGCAATCCCTTGAAAAACTTGGAGAATACAGGATGAGCCGAAAGAGAAGAGGGTTTACCTGCTGATAAGAAAGCAGACAAAGCTGCCAGGTGCACTTTTAGGGTAGCTGGTCTCAACCCCAAAGTGTTCAAATGCACCATATAATCCAGGACTGTAGGTAAGTCAGCAGATTCTGGGGAAATAAGCTTGCCAGAGCACCATATGGAAAATCTCTTCCATTTGGAATTATAAGTAGCCCTGGTGGATGGCTTCCTAAAGCCTTCAATATATCCAATACACCTTGGGAGAGGTGTAAGTCAGCAAACTCTAACTCTTCAAGAGCCAGGCCTTGAGATTGAGAGATTTGAGATCCGGGTACCAAACCCTCCCCTGAGCACAGGTTAAAAGGTTGTGATTCCTGGGAAGACACAGGGGAAGGTGGACTGCTAAGGACATAAGGAGTGGGTACCAGGGCTGTCTGACCCAATCTGGAACAATCAGGATAATCTTGCAGGGTTGAGATCTGATTTTGACTAGCACCTTGAACAGAAGAGGAAGGGGGAGCATAGAGAACTTCCTTCCCAACTGAGAAGGAAGGCATCCAGAGGACTGAGCCCAACACTGGGGGCCTGCAGCAAAAAGGGAAGCTGGATTGTCTGGGGCTGCAAAGATCTATCTGCGGGGTGCCCCATCTGGCAAATACTACCTCCAATACTAGGGGATCCAGTGACCATTCGTGATGGCCCTGGGAAATCCTGCTGACAGCATCTGCCAGGACATTGTCCTTGCCTGGGAGGTGAACTGCCGTAAGGGAGGTGTTCAGGGAATCGCCAGAGACCACAACTTCATTGCTTTGGTGCACAAGGCCGTGGACCGAGTGCCTCCTTGCTGTTGCTGTACCACATTGTAGTGGTGTTGTCTGTTCTGATCTGTACAACTTTGTTCTGAACAGAGGTGGAAAAAACTTGAAGTGCTAGAAAACTGCTCTGAGTTCCAACAGATTGATGTGGAGCAGAGATTCCTGAGGGACCACAATCCCGGGTAGTGAGATCGCCCATGTGAGCTCCCCACCCCAAGAGGGATGCATCTGTAGTAAGGATTAAGGAGTGAGACTGAGGGTGAAGGGGACCCCCTGTCTCAGATTGCTCTGGTCCTGCCACCACTGAAGGGCTTGGATCAGGGTTCGAGTCACTGGGATCAATTTGGTCAGAGGGTCTCTCCTTTGAGACCAAAAGGCTCTCAAATGGAACTGGATGTCCCTCATCTGAAATCTTGCTCCCTGCACAACTGCTGTAGAAGCAGCCATGTGCCCCAGGAGCTGTAGAAAATGCCTTGCTGGTCGAGAGACCTGCAGGGTGAAAGAGGAGGCCAGAGAGACCAAGGTTCTTGCTCTTTCCAGAGGAAGGAAGGCTCTGGCCTCTTTTGTGTTCAGTTCTGCACCTATGAAGGTTAGAAGCTGGACAGGCTCTAGAACTGACTTTGGAAGACTGAGAAGGAAACCTAGAGATGTGAGCAGTTGCTGAGTTACCTAAAGGTGTAGTTTGACTTGTTCTGGAGACTGGTCTACTATGAGCCAGTCATCCAGGTAAGGAAAAATGGCAATCTTTTGCCTTCTTAAGTGGGCAACTGCTACTGCCAGGCATTTTGTGAATACCCTCAGGGCAGAGGTGGGGCCGAAGGGCATTGCTCTGAACTGGTAATGGCCTGAGGGCAGTTCGAATCTAAGGTACTTTCGATGGGAGCTTCTGATAAGAACATGGAAGTAGGCATCCTTGAGGTCCAGGGACACTAGCCAGTCCCCTGGCCTTAGAGAGGGTAAAATAATTCCCAGAGTCACCATTTTGAATTTTGGGTTTAAAAGGTGCTTGTTTAGGTATCTGAGATCCAGAATGGGCCGCCATTCTCCTGTCTTTTTTGGGGTAAGGAAGTACCTGGAGTACAACCCTTTGCCCTGGTGTAGGGTGGAACCCTTCCACAGCTCTGAGAACCAGGAGGGTAGAAACTTCTGTTTCTAGGGTAGGAGTGCTCTGATGGATTTGCAGGTGGAAGGACCTGGCTCTCATCTTTGGAAATTTTTGAAGCTAAGAACCAGTCCCTGGCTTACTACTTCCAGGACCCACTTGTCTGATGTTAGAGACTTCCAGTCCTGGACAAAGTAAGCCAGCCTGCCCCACAGGTGGAGGAGAATCGGCCCTGGCTACCCCATCAGGGTGCCTGCTTGGCAGGAGCTTTGGGCTGAGGGGTGGAAGCAGGCTTGCTTGCACCCCGTCTGCCTCTCCCTCTAAAGAACCCCCTCTGGGCATAAGCAGAAGAGGAGGCCTGGGCTTGGTAAAAAGGCCTATGAAAAGTCCTGCCCCTGCCCTGGGATGCTGCCTTTGAGGAGTGGCCTGCCTTTCCTTGGCCTGTGAACTCCTATAGGTGGTCCTATATTCATCCATTTTCTTCATGTAATTCTCTGTCTGCTCCCCAAACAGAGAATTGCCCACAACAGGAATATCCATGGCCTTAGACTGGATATCCTCTGACAGGGTAGTACATCTGAGCCAAGCCATTCTGCGAAGTGCCACAGATGTAGCCATGACCCTTGATGACACATCATTAGAGTCTACTGCAGCATGAAATTGCACCTTGATGCCTCAATACCATCCGGAGCCACCTGCTCCAGCTCCCTGGCAAGTTGGTCAGGTCCTGTTTTACAGAGCCAGCACAGTATCCCATCTGGATTTCTGGTACCTAGCAGCATAAGCCATATAATTTGCCTGTCTGAGTCCCAAAGATGCTGCCATGTACTGTTTCTTTGCATGGCATCAATCCTCCTGGAGTCCTTTTCAGGGGCAAGGTAGAGGAATATTTGCCTTGTCACAGGCTGCAGCCTGCACTACCCCACATGGCTGCACTGCTGTGTGAGGAACTCCGTATCAGAGCCTGATAATGTATACCTCTTGTCCATCCTTTTATCAACAAGAGGTATAGTGTGAGGAGTTTTTAGAATTTTTACTGTCTGTTTCCAAAAAGATTTATGCAAAGGAATAGTCAGTCTCCTAGACTCTGGAATATCCATCATTTCTACATAATCAGGCTCCTCTTGGTCATCAACAGCTTCCTCAACAGGGAGCTGGAGAGTTTCAGCAACTTTTTTATAGAACATAAAATGAGAAGGGGACAGAGAGCCTGGGAGGAGAAACCCCTGACGGTCTGTCTGGAGAGATGTCCGGTTCAATGGGCACATCCAGACTTTCAAAACCACATTCACTCTCCTCATACTCCTCTTCCCTCCTCCAGTTCATAAAATCCTCAAAATCATAATCTTGAACCGGTGGAACAGCCAGACAGCGCTTCCCTGATGGTGTCGGTTCGGTGGGAACTCGGAGAAAGTGACTGGACAATTTGAATTGCTTTAGCTATTTCCTCAGCGTTGGAGAGAGAACTTTTGGCTCCACACCAGCTGACTTTCTAGTCCTTTTAGTTGGAACCGGCCCTCAGAGCTGGCTCTTCGCTTGCCCGAGGAAGTATCGCCTGGTCAGAGGGCACCCCTCTGGTTTGTTGGAACCGAACCGGGCTTGCCATCCGGGTCAGCGGACTTTTTGGCCTCCCTTTCCCTGAGCCTACCAACTCTCTTTTCTATGGTGGCAGCAGGAAAATTCTTACAAATCTGGCAGTCTGAATTGAGGTGGTCAAACCCCAGACAATACACACAGGTGGTGTGTGGGTCAGCCTTAGCAAAGGCTTCCCCACAAACACTACAGTGCTGAAACCCAGTGGGCCTGGTTTTTCTTTTGGGTTTCTCAGACATAGAGCCAGCCTAACCAAACTTGCCCGTTTATGGCAATCCGCCAAGCAAGACTTTCTTATCGGTTCCCAACCGTGTCACGGGTCGTGGAAAAAAACGTAATGAAATCCGTTTTTCTTTTAGAACCGATAAGAACCGGGAACTGCACTCTAAATAAGGACTAGTAAATTTTGAAAATAACCTGATCAGTTCAAACCGAACCGAAAAGCATTTACAAGTTCCACACAGAATAAAGTTAAATGTAAGCCTATCTATTACTTACAATACCACAGACAGAGCTTGAACCGACCAGTTGCGGTTTAATTTTGGTCAAAAAAAACGATAAAATAATACTTTAACCAACAAAACGAACCGAGCAGAAGGAGAAATCTCCGGAGCGACTGTTCAGTGAGGCGGAGTAAAGAATCTGACAGTTTGAGTTTGAAGAACAACAGACAGAGTTTTCAACCGAGCTCGCACTCAAGGTTCCATGCCTGGCATGGAAAGTTAACTCTTTCACCTCCGGAGCAGTTCGGAAGGTTGGGACTCACTGCATATGTCATAATATAGCAAGACTTCATGTTGTTTGAAAGGTGGTTTTCTCAAGATGAGAGAGAACATCTCAGAGGCAGTGTTTCTCAGCCAGTCGGAGGAAAAAATTCTGGTGCACTCTGGGCAGGCTCCTCTCAGCACACCCTCCTACTCTCTCGATTGGCTAATTCACCTAGTTCATTACCAGAGTCTCCACCCCCGAGGCAGTTCAACCTAGTCAGCTTGCTGCACAGTTACTGATGCTAAAGGACCCCTGGGGTGAGAAGATCCTCTTCCTCTTGGGAGGAAGATGAGGACACCAACGAGTCCGAATTCAGAGTCTGGCTGCTGTTGGGGCAACAGGTGAAAGACCTGTTCATCCATGGCTCTGACATAATGGGGAAAAGAAGCAGCTGAATCCCTGAACTGTTCCCAGGTCAGGGGCCCCGAATGACCCAGGTGGCCCAGGAAGTGGGGAGGAGAAGGAAGAGGCAGGAGAGAAAGGCATCTCAATGAGTGAGAATGCCCTCTGCCAGGGCTAGGAGACTGTGCAGGTGATCCAACACCCCGGAAGGACCCGCCAGTCTCTTCAGTAACTGTCCGCTCAACCAGTCTGAAGTGGTCAGGACTGAGCCCCGAAGGGAACCCCTCTCCCCTTGTGAGGCGACCGGGGCTGCATAGGTCCAGAAGGGCATCCCCTAGCTCCACACAACAAGGTCTCACCCAGAGAGAAGGCAGGCTCGGCATTGCGGTTCCTTCCCGAGCACTATAGGGCTCCAAGGGAAGGCTCCTGCTCCTCACCTCACACCCTCACCCCCAACTCCAAGAGGGACCTCTTCCTCACTCCCAATCGCAAAGGTCCCTCCCCTCCTATCGCCCCCACGGGGGAGGTGGCAGGTGTGGGAACCCCCTTCCTGGCCCCAGGGGACCGAGTGGTGCCAGAAACCGTGCCGGCCCAGGCTCTGGAGCCTGGAGACTCAATTCCCTTAGGCTGGGAGTTGTCATCAATACGAAGGGCCACTCTGGTGCTGCCAGCAGCACCGGAGGAGCTCCCAGCACCCTGAATGGTGCCGGGGCCTGTGCCGATTACAACATCTGGCTCTGAGGGAAGAGGGGATTGGGAGGGCACTGTGGTACTGGTACTCCAGTTGGGTTGTCAGTCCAGATCCTCCTCCTGATTATCTTCCTCTGAAGAACAGCAGATCCAGAAGACATCCAGAGGGGCCACCCCCAAGGCCCTCCTACCCTCAACACCGCCAACAGCACTGCGGGTAGGCCCAGTACCGCCCATGGCACCACCCAATCACTGGAGCCATGAACGGCTCCAGGATCCAGGGCGGTTTCAACGGACAGCGCCGAGGATACCATCAAGCGTAGGCCATGACACTGGGGGAGCCTGCACCTCCGAGGAGGTGACTACCAAGACAGTGCCCCCAGCCCACCCACGAAGGGACTTCACCATGCCTCCAGCACCGTAGAAGGAACCTCTGCCCTGGCGAGGCTTGAAGAGGCAGAGGCCCCCTCCTCTGTGGTCTATATAGAAATGGGAGGGGACCCAGAGGAAGGGTCAAGAGACCTGCATCTGGCATCCTGTGTGTGACGTCACCCTCTGAAGGTTGCGGAGCGCAGTCGACCTTAAACGAACGATATTCCAGTATGCTGCAGTTCATGGAGAAGCAGGTGTTGCAATGGTCCATGTCGTAGTTTGGACCCAGGCAGGTGAGGTATTGGTCATTCAGTCCAAAATGGAAATTTGCCGGCCACAGGGACAGTGACGCATTGGGGGCCAGCCCACTTCTGAAGATTTATTTTTGTCCCCCAAATCCAGCATGACTCACAAACAAATTAAACTAAAACTAACGCAACAGACTCAGCACTGAGAAAAAAAAAAAAGGGAAAGGTCTTACCGGACTGAAGATCACAGAAATGGCGCAGAGTACGGAAGTGGTGATGGCAGAACTGACAGCATCGAAGATACGAGTAGGCCCAAGTAGGATGCAATGGCGCATTACTTTTTCTTGCTTGCACGCGAGGTAGCTGCACACTCTACAGTGGGAGAAGCAGAACTGAGGTGGAGGAGGAGTTAGTGTCTGCTACTGGCAACCCTGAGCCACGTGTAGGCACGTTGTCCCCATCGTGGTGCCATCCCCGGCACCGGCCTCCCTAGAAAAAAAAAAGCTCCTGTGGAGTACTGCACCTCTGGCTTATACCCACCAGTGATGAATGGTGAAGAGTGATAAAGCGAAGATCACATTTTGGCCAGGATTTTAAAAACTACAGCTGTGACATACATGAGGTGGGGTAATAAGGCGGCTATGTTTAAAATTTGGGGTCAAAATATTTAACATTTCCAATGTTACGAGCATGTGTAGCAAAATAATAATAATAATAATTCTTTATTTATAATGCGCCTTTCATAACCAAGGTACATAACAACAAAAACAGTTAAAACATATAAAACAACACATCAGCACATTCAGTAAATACATACTTGTCAGCCGACACCTTCGCTACATGCTTTATTCCACAGAAATGTTTTTAAAGACTGCTTGAAACCCCCCACAGTCGTGCACTCCCTAATCCGACGGAGTAGAGAATTCCAGAGGGTCGGGGCCATAAGAAAAAATTACTCACCTTAGTAATGTTGTTTCTTCTGATGGAGTCTTGCTATATTATGACTATTGCAGTTTGTCCCACCACTAGAACTGCTCTGGAGGTGAAAGAGTTAACTTCCATGCAGAGCATGGAGCTTAGAGCGTGAGCTCGGTTCAGAAGCTCTGTTAGGGTGGTTTCAAACCGAAACTGTCAGATCTTTACGAGCAAAAACTCACTAAGGTTCTGTGTGGAAGCTGTAATCTACACTAGCCAACTGGCCACTAATATATTAACACATTTTCCTGGTCCCAACACCAAGACTCAAGTCAGTGGACCAGAAAAATAAGATAAAATAACTAAATAAATACAACACCCAAACATGAAAGAGGGTATCAATAAATGCCAACAGAGGACTACCCACCCCATACCCAAAGTAGAAGTTCTGAGAGGGGCAGGCTGGGGGGGAGGTCATAATATAGCAAGACTTCATTAGAAGAAACAACATTACTAAGGTGAGTAATTTTTTCTTCAAACAACATGAAGTCTTGCTATATTATGACTATTGCAGACTACACAGCAGTACACCTCCATGGAGGAGGGACAGAACTTACTTAGGAATAGGGCTCTGAAGCACGGTTGTAAAACCGAGCATCCCTCCTGGCCTGAATATCCAGGAGTAATGCTTGGTGAAAGTGTGTACTGTCTTCCAAGTAGCTGCCTGACATATCTCCAAGATAGGATGTCTCTAGCAGCAGCTAGAGATGCAGCTGTACCTCTGTAGAGTGAGCCCTCAGGCCTGAGGGGAACCTACCCAGCACAGATAAAAGAGTGGATACAAAGCGATCCACCTGGCAATGGATCTCTTAGTGGCAAGGTCTCCCACTTTTCCCAGCTTTACCACTTAAGTGAGAGAAAGGTTGGAGGAGTCAAACCTGTGACCATAGTACGCTCTATGTAGTAACTTAGGGCCCTCTTAACATCTGTTGTGCAGCCTCTCTCACTAGAGGAGGAATGGTCAGTGAAGAACACTGGAAGTGAAATAGATTGGTTAAGGTGGAAATCTGAAACTACCTTAGGCAAAAACTTCATGTTAGTCCTGAGGACTACTTTATCCCTGTGAAAGGAAATAAAGTCAGTCTCTACTGATAAAGCCTGTAACTCACTTATACGCCTGGCAGAAGTGATGGCTACCAGAAATACAGTTTTCCAAGTCAAATACTTAAGCTCTGCCGAAGACAGAGGCTCAAAGGGGGGTTGCATCAGCTGAGCAATGCATACATTAAGATCCCAAGCCGGGGCAGGGTCCCTGAAAGGAGGATTGGTGTGAAGCAATCCTTTAAAAAACTTGGAAAATACAGGATGAGCAGAAAGAGAAGAGGGCTTCCCTGCTGAAATGAAGGCAGAGACAGCAGCCAAGTGCACTTTCAGGGTAGCTGGTCTCAGTCCCAAAGAATTAAGATGGACCATGTAGTCCAATACAGTGGGTAGATCAGCAGATTCCGGGGAAACATGCTTCCCAGAACACCATATGGAAAACCTTTTCCACTTTGAGTTATAGGTAGCCCTGGTGGAAGGCTTCCTAGCAGCCTTCAGGATTTCGAGAACACCTTGAGAAAGTTGTAAATCAGCGAACTCTAACTGCTCAAGAGCCAAGCCTTGAGGTTGAGGGATTTGAGATTCGGATACCAAACTCTCCCCTGAGCACAGGTTAACAGATTGTGGTTCCTGGGGAGACACAGGGGAAGATGGACTGCTAAGGACAGAAGGAGTGGGTACCAGGGCTGCCTGGCCCAGTCTGGAGCAATCAGGATCATTTTGCAGGGCTGAGACCTGATTTTGACTAGTACTTTGAACAGGAGAGGGAAGGGGGAAGGCATAAAGAAACTTCCCTTCCCAATCGAGGAGAAAGGCATCCAGGGGAACTGAGCCCAACACTGGGGCCTGCAACAAAACAGTGGAAGTTGATGATTGTCTGGGGCTGCGAAAGATCTATCTGAGGAGTGCCCCATCTGGCAAACACTATCCCAGTACTAGGGGATCCAGTGACCATTCGTGATGGCCCTGGGAAATCCTACTGAGAGCATCTGCCAGGACATTGTCCTTGCCTGGGAGGTGAACTGCTATGAGGTAAGTGTTCAGGAATAAGCCAGAGACCACAACTTATCGCCGTGCACAAGGTCAAGACCGAGTGCCCTTGTTTGTTGATGTACCACATTGTAGTGGTGTTGTCTGTTCTGACCTGTACCACCTTGTTCTGAACAGATGCAGAGAAAACCTGAAGTGCTAGAAAAACAGCTCTGAGTTCCAACAGATTGACGTGGAGCAGAGATTCCTGAGGGGACCATAATCCCTGGGTGGAGAGGTCGCCCATGTGAGCTCCCCATCCCAAGAGGGATGCATCTGTAGTAAGGGTCAAGGAATGGGACAGAGGGATGAAAGGCACCCCTGTCTCAGATTGCTCTGATCCTGCCACCACTGAAGGGCCTGGATCAGAGTTTGAGTCACTGGGATTAACTTGGATAGAGGATCTCTTTGAGACCAGAAAGCTCTCAAATGGAACTGAATGTCCCTCATCTGAAATCTTGCTCCTTGCACTACAGCTGTGGAGGCAGCCATGTGTCCTAGGAGCTGCAGGAATGCCTTGCTGGTCGAGAGACCTGCAGAGTGAAGGACCAGGCCAGGCCACTAAGGTCCTTACCCTTTCCAAGGGAAGGAAGGCTCTGCCTGCTTTGTGTCCAGTTCTGCTTCTATAAAGGTGAGTACCTGGACAGGTTCCAAAATTGACTTTGGAAGATTGAGAAGAAATCCCAGAGAGGTAAGCAGCTGCTGGGTAACTAGCAGGTGTGATTTGACCTGGTCTGGAGACTGACCCACAATGAGCCAGTCGTCAGGTAGGAAAATGGCAATCTTTGCCTTCTTAGATGAGCGACTGCTACTGCCAGACATTTTGTGAACACCCTTGGGGCAGAAGTGAGGCCAAAGGGCATTGCTCTGAACTGATAATGGCCTGAGGGCAGTTCGAATCTGAGGTACTTTCGATGGGAGCTTCTGATAAGAACATGGAAGTAGGCATCCTTGAGGTCCAGGGAGGCTAGCCAGTCCCCTGGCCCTAGGGAGGGTAAAATCATTCCCAGTGTCACCATTTTGAACTTTGGCTTTAAAAGGTGCTTGTTTAGATATCTTAGGTCCAGGATAGGCCGCCACTCTCCTGTCTTTTTTGGGGTAAGAAAGTACCTGGAGTACAGACCCTTGCCCTGGTGAGGGGGAGAAACCCTTTCTACAGCTCTGAGAGCCAAGAGGGTTGAGACTTCTGTTTCCAAAGCAAGAGTCTCTAAAGGGTTTGTAGGTGGAAAAGATCTGGCTCTCATCTTTGGAAATTTTTTGAAGCTGAGAACCAGACCCTGGCTCACTACTTCCAGGACCCACCTGTCTGAAGTTAAAGACTCCCAGTCCTGGACGAAGTGAGCCAACCTGCCCCCTACAGGTAGTAGAGAGCCAACCCTGGGCATCCCATCAGGGTGCCTGTTTGGCAGGGGCTTTAGGCTGAGGGGTGGGAGCAGGCCTGCTCGAACCCCGTCTGCCTCTCCCTCTGAAGAACCCCCTCTGTACATAGGCTGAAGAGGAGGAGGAGGCCTGGGTCTGGTAAAGGCTTGTGAAAGGCCTACCCTGGGGCTGCTCTGAGGAGTGGCTTGCTGTTCCTTGGCTTGTGCACCGATAAGTGGTTCTATATTCGTCCATTTTCTTCATATAATTCTCTGTCTGCCCCCCAAACAGAGAATTTCCCACCACAGGAAAATCCATAACCTTAGACTGGGTATCCTGTGACAAAGTAGTACACCTGAGCCAGGCCAATCTCCGAAAAGCCACAGATGTAGCCATGACTCTAGAGGATATATCGTTAGAATCCACTGCAGCATGGAATTGCACCTTAGATGCCTCAATACCATCAAGAGCCACCTGTTCCAGCTCCTTTGCAAGCTGACCAGGGACCTGTTTGGCTAAGGCCATGACAGTATCCCATCTAGATTTCTGGTATCTCGCAACATAAGCCATACAGTTTGCTTGTCTGAGTCCCAAGGATGCTGCCATGTATTGTTTTTTGGCCATGGCATCAATCTTCCTGGAATCCTTGTCAGGAGGATGTGAAGCCAGGGGGATATTAGCTTTATCACAGGCTGCAGCCTGAATTACCCCAACATGACTGCATTGCTGTGAAAGAAAATCTGAATCAGGACCTGACAAAGTGTACCTGCTGTCCATCTTTTTATCCACAGGAGGCACAGAATTAGGAGCTTTTAAAATTTTTATTGTTTGTTTTCTAAAAGATTTATGTAAAGGGATGGACACCCTCCTGGACTCTGGGATATCCATCATCTCCACATAGTCAGGCTCCTCTTGCTCATCCAAAGCCTCCTCTAAGGGAAGCTGGAGGGTCTCAGCAACTTTTTTATAAAACAAAAAATGAGAAGGGGACTCAGAAAGCCTAGGGGGAGACTCACCTGAAGGTCTATCTGGGGAGATGTCCGGTTCAATGGTCACATCCAGACTTTCAAAGTCACATTCACACTGATCATAATCCTCATCCCCCTCCTCTGGTTCATAAAACTCTTCTATATCATAATCCTGAACCATTGGAACCGACCGAACCGACCTTTTGCCAGACAGTGGCGGTTCGGAGGGAACCGGGGACAGGGACTGGACAATCTGTATTGCCCTGGCTATCTCTGCAGCAGTTGGAGAAGGAATTTTGGACTCCAAACCTGCTGATATTTTAGTTTTCTTTGCTGGAACTGGCTCCTCAGAGCTGGCTTTTCGTTTGCCCGAGGAAGTCTCGCCCTGGTCAGAGGGCACTCCCTTCGGTTCGGTTGGCACCGAACCGGGCTGGCCATCCGGGTCAGCGGACTTTTTGGCCTCTCGTTCCCTGAGCCTGCCCTCTCTTGTCCAGGGTGGCTGCAGGGAAATTTTACAAATCTGGCAGTCTGAATTGAGGTGGTCAAACTCAGACATTAGACACGTAGGTGTGTGGGTCAGCCTTGGCAAAGCTTCCCACAGACACTACAGTGTTGAAACCCAGTGGGCCCGGTTTTCTTTTGGGTTTCTCAGACATGATGCCAGCCTAACCAACAAACTTGCTCTTTTAATGGCAGTGCCAGGCAAGACACCCTTATCGGTTCCCAACCGTGTCACGGGTTGTGGAAAACGAATGAAATCTGGTTTTTTAGAACCGATAAGAACCGGAATCAAGATTTAAGAAGCCTTAAAAGGCTTTAAACTTAAATTTTAGTACAATTATTCGGTTCAACGAACCGATAACAATTTACAAGTTCCAACAGAAAAACCTATCTATTACTTACGATACCATAGACAGAGCTTGAACCGATCGGTTTTGCGTTAAAATAATTAAATCATGTTAAATTCAACCGAGAAATAGCGCTTTAAACCAAGAAATGAACCGAGCAACAGGAAGAATCTCCGAGCGACTGTTCAGTGAGGCGGAGAAGAATCGACGGTTTCTCGGCTCTAAACCACCCTAACAGAGCTTCTGAACCGAGCTCACGCTCTAAGCTCCATGCTCTGCATGGAAGTTAACTCTTTCACCTCCGGAGCAGTTCTAGTGGTGGGACAAACTGCAATAGTCATAATATAGCAAGACTTCATGTTGTTTGAAACATACATGCCCGGGCTCCCGCAGATTTTAAGGTCACTCTCGGAATCTCAAGCAACCCTCGTCGGCGCAGCGGAATGATCGCTCAGGGAGATAAGGAATCAGGAGCTCTTTCAGGTAGTCAGGGCCCAGTCCGTGTAGGGCTTTATATGTCAGTAACCCGACTTTGAAGGAGATCCATCACTGAACAGGCAGTCAGTGTAGTTCCTGCAGCACCGGCGTAATATGGGAAGATCTCGAAATCCCCATCTACAACCAGGCTGCTGAGTTCTGCACCAGCTGCAAGCAACGGATATCAACCCCCCGGTAGCCCAAAGTAAAGCGAGTTGCAGTAATCTAAGCGTGAGGTCACAAAGGCATGGATCAATGTAGGCAGGTCTGCAGACAGAACCAAGTGCTTAATCCTGGCGATGTTTCTAAGATGGTAAAAAGAAGACTTTACGACGGCTTATACCTGTGCACGAAGTGTCAGCCCCAAGTCTAACAACACCCCCAGGTCTCGCACCTGCTCAGAGGCCTGGAGCTCAGCAACCCCTAGGAATAATCCCAGGGAACAGCCTGCCCCCAGCCCCCCTATCCGACGACCTGGATCCAAAACCATCACCTCCGTCTTCCCAGGGTTCAACTTCAACCAACTGTACTTCATCCAATCTCGGATTTCATCGAGGTAGTTATTAAATACCAAGACTGCTCCATCCTGGTCGGGATCAAAAGACAGGTAGAGCTGGGTATCATCGGCATAGCACTGAAACCTCAGCCCATAGAGTCTTGCAATGTCTCTGAGGGGAAGCATATACACTGCAAACAACATGGAGGATAATACTGAGCCCTGAGGGACCCCACAAGACAGAGGGATCGAATCAGAGGGAAAAAAAAACCCGACACTACCCTCTTGAGTTCTTCCAGTGAGATACGATGTAAACCATCTCCAGACCAATCCAAAGAGTCCACAGATAAATCTCAGGTGCTCAAGCAGAATCCCATGGTCGACGGTGTCAAATGTTGATGACAGATCTAAAAACACCAAAATGGACCGTTTTCTTTGGTCTCTCGCCATCAGGAGATCACTGAGTACCTGGATCAGCGCAGTCTCGGTGCTATGCCTCTTCTGGAAACCAGATTGGAGAGGTTCGTAGATGCTATGGATGGTCAAGTGGTTCTCCAGTTGTGCAGCCACTACTTTCTCGATCACCTTCCCCAAAAAGGGGAGGTTCGAGATCGGCCTGTAGTTTGCAAGACAGTCTGGGTCCAAAGAAGCTTTCTTCAACAACGGTGTTACCACCGCCTCTTTCAAGGAACAGGGATAGACACCCGAGTCAAAGGAGCACCAGACTATTTGGGCCAGAACCGGGCCAATAAGATCACCACAGCCCATAATCTGGGAAGTCGGACCCGGGTCTAAACTACAGCATGTAGGGTGCATCCCCTGGACAATCCACATAACATCCACGACATTCAGATGGTCGAAGGTACTCCAGGAGAACGGAGGAACAGTGACCAAGCCCTGATCCTTCACAACTCGCATAGAATGTGTCGTTAGGATCTCTGACCTAATGTCAACCACCTTATCAGCAAAGAACCGGGCAAGCTCATCACACTGTAATTGTGAAAAGGCTCTTCGGAGCTGCATACAGGCTGGGTTGCACAACCTGTCCACAGTTCTGAAGAGCTGCGCTGGTCGGTTCTGAGCAGCAGAAATTTCCCTGGACAGGAACTCTGCCTTCTTATGGGAAATTTCTGACTGATAGACTGTTAGAACATTACCAGTCCTAAGGTGGTACTCATGCAGGCCGGATTTCTGTCAACAACATTCTAACCTGCGACCTAAACGCCGCAACTCCCTCAAGGCTCCATCGAATCATGGAGCCCGAGGGCGGAGGGAGAGAGGTTGCACATGGACTGGTGCAACAGTATCCAAAGCTGAGGAGATGGCAGTATTATATGCCAAAACCAAGGCTTCAGGATCATTGCAATCCACAGGAAGTTCAGACAGGTCAAGGACCGCAGCTAGATCATCGGAAGTAATATTCTGTAAAGGTTGGAACTTCACCATCTCCACAGGAGACGGCCTACGAGGGGGGATGCCAAAACTGAACCTCACCATGAAGTGATCAGACCACCCCCACGTCTGAGGCCTCGATCCCCAGGAGGAAAACCAGGTCAAGAGAATGGCCACATTTATGAGTAGCAGTGGTAACCACCTGTGACAGGCACAGTGAATTCATCAACTGGAAGAAGTGTTGTCCAAATTGCAAGAGTTCGTCGTCAAGCCAGGCATTGAAGTCACCCAGGACCATCAGCCTGGGTGACTCAAACGCCATATCGACAACGAAGTCTGCCACTTCCTTAAGGAATAGCTTCCCATCACCGGGTGGTGAAACGAATGCGCATAACTTTGCCATTTTTAATAATTCTGACCCCAAATTTTCAACATACCCTTCTTATGACTCCCCTCATGAATAAGCTCAGTAAAAATTGTCAGATCCTGCCCAATAGGTGAATTCGCCAACCGATCGCAAAATCATCTTTCCGGCAGGAGTTGCGGAACGACAATATTGTTCATCAGGTGGGGTCCCCAAAAGGCCATGTTGAAAATCTGGTGTCAAAATTTGCAAAACTGGCAGAGTTATGCATAAAAGTTGAAACCCCCACTGAAATACAATGAACTGCATTTACCTCAGTTTTTCATATTGCAGTCAACGGTTCCAGCAGCAAGACGTGTCTTCGATCGACAGAGTGGATCTCGAACCTGGGACCTTCTCATGGGAGTGAGGGTGTGTGGAATGGTGGGTGCTCAGTGGGAGATGGTGGTGGTGGGGTATCTGATCGGCAAGGGACCATTTTCTTATTTTGGGGGTGAAAACACTGAGGACCATTTTCTTTTTTTTTCAGCCAGGGAAAGCAATCAGCGGGTGAGGGGGGTGCCACTAGACACAAAAAATTAAAGGGTGGGGCATACATTGGAGGGTGATGGGTGCCACTAGACACCAGGGACAAAATAAAGGGGTGGGCATAAATCGGATTGGGGATGTCACTAAACACCAGGGAAAAAATAAAGGGGGGACCTAGATCGGGTTGGGGGTATCACTAGACACCAGTGAAGAAAAATAAAAGGAAGAGAAGCATAACCTGGAGGGTGGGGGTGCCATCAGACACCAGGGAAACAATATATTAAAGGGAGATAGGGATCGGAGGGTGAGAGGTGCCACTAGACACCATGGAAAATAGATGACTCAAAGCGGAAGGTGATCAGAGGGTGGGGGAATGCCACTAGACAACAGGGAAAAGATGTTTGGATCACGGAAAAGGATCCTTTTTCGTGACTTGTGTTACAAAAAAAGAATATTTTTTTCGTGTGCAGTCACGAAAAGATTCAATATGAGAAATAAAAAAAGAAAGCAGGAAATCATTTGCCACCAGTTAACTGCAGAATGCAACTTTGGGGAGTCACAATAAGCAAGCTACATGCATCGGTTTCAAATGAAGCCATAATTTGTCTGACTTTTTACACTCTGTTTCCCTCGCTGTCAGAGAAAATGGCGGCAGCAGGAAAATACATTTACCATTTGCGATAAACGATCCTTTTTTGCACATGACATCTAACTGCTCCCATTGAAAATAAATGGAAATTACGTACCTACCGTAATTCTTGACATTCTTGGATGAAGTCTCCACCACTCATTCACACTAATGGGATCTACGCCGGAGGCGCTAAGGCAAGCTGAAGCAAACTTTTGCAGAAGGCGGCGCCAGAGATGGAGCTGGTGAGGGTGCCTGAGCCTGTGCTCATGCGGCAATGACCATCTCGGCGACGACCCTCCAACCGCCTCAGTACCTTTTTTTCTGAGTAGGTGCAGTGTAACTAACCTAGAAGGATAGCCTAACAAAAACCGGACATAAGATAGTCCGGAAGACCCGTATAAGAAGGGTCAAGAAAGAAGTCTTCACAGCCTAAAGATTGAGGGAATAAAGACCAACAACAGAGGTGAGCTCGGGGGATGCTGGGTGGGCGTGTGAATGAGTGGTGGAGACTTCGTCCAAGAAGATCAAGAATTACGGTAGGTACGCAATTTCCATATCTTCCTGGACAAAGTCTCCACCACTCATTCACACTAATGGGAGAGTACTGAGCTAATAATCCCCCGAGAGGGCGGCAGGAGAGACCAAGAGTTCACAAATTTAGGACAGAAGTCCATTAAGGATGGTTCTGCCAAACGAAATATGTCATCTGGCATGGACATCCAGGGCACAGCGTCTGACGAAAGTATGCACTGAGCTCCAGGTAGCCACACTGCAAATATCTGCAATGGGTACATTGTGGATTTCCGCTAGGGATGCCGTGACCGCTCTAGTAGAGTAAGCGTACACTCTGCCCTCCAGCTTAACCTGCGCCATGGAATAACAGTGGAGAGGGCATGCCACCAGCCATGCTGAAATGCATCTGATAGCGAAAGGTTGACCCAGCCAGGTCTCACTGAAGGAAACAAACAGTTGTTGAGCTTTGCAAAATTTTTTCGTTCTATCTAAATAGAAATGCAAAGCTTTTTTGACATCCAAAGAATGAAGGGAATGCTCCCCCTTCATTTTGGAAGTTCACAAAGTAAGTAGGGAGGACCAAATGTTGGTTTAGATGGAATTCTGAAACAACCTTAAGGAGAAACTTAGGATGGGTCCTAAGAACTAGTTTGTCTTTATGGAACACAGTATACGGAGGGTCTGTGACCAAGGCATGTATCTCAGAGACCCTGCGGGCCGAAGTAATGGCCACCAGGAAGGCCGTTTTCCAAGTGAGAAATTTCAACTCACAGGTAGCTAGAGGCTCAAAAGGCTTTCGAGTGAGCATGTCTAGCACAAGATTAATCTCCCAGGCTGCAACTGGACATCTGATAGGAGGTCTGGTATGCAGAATTCCCTTAAGAAACCTCTTAACCACAGGTAACTGAGCCAGTGACAAGGAAAGTACTGGCTCATTGTAAGCTGAAATGGCACAAAGGTGAACCTTAACTGTACAGTATTGCAGACCTGAATTTGAAAGGTCTAAAAGGTACTCTAGAACTTTATTGGGTGGACAGGAACAAGGATTCAAAGATGATTTTGCACACCAGAGTGAAAAATGCTTCCATTTGGCTGCGTAAGTTTTCCTAGTGGCTGGCTTGCGTGCAGCCAGAAGAATATCAGAGACTCAGCGAGAGACACTGAACCTGTTCACTTCTATCTCTTCAGGAGTCAAGCATGAAGGTGAAGCGATCTCAGATTGGGATGGACCACAGGCCCGAGTCAGAAGGTTCATCTGAAGGGGAAGCGTTTTTGGAGGGGTTTCCAACATACTGTTGAGTAACAGAAACCATATTTGTCGAGGCCAGAAGGGAGCAATGAGGATCACTTTGTCCCACTGGGACTCGAACTTGATAAGTACCCTCTGAATTAGAGGAAGAGGCGTAAAGGCGTATAGAAAGTGTTTTGTCCACTGCAGCCTGAACGCATCCTGACAGAAAATGCCAGGCCCTGGATTTCTGGAGCAGAAGAGTTTTGTGTTGAGTGGGGGATGCAAAAAGGTCCAGGTCTGGAGTTCCCCACTCTGTGAATAGTGACTAAACTACGGTTGAGTCGAGAGACCATTCGTGAGGATCTGTCTCTGTTCTGCTGAGACAGTCTGCCAGTTCGTTCTGCACTTCCAGCAGGTAGGTTGCCTGAATTAAAGCCTTGTGCTCCAAGCACCATTCCCACACTCTCATCGCTTCCCTGCATAAGGGGTATGAGTATGCCCCACCTTGCTTGTTGATGTAATACACCACTGCTTTGTCGTCCGTTTAAAGGAGAATGTTCTTGTGACAGAGAATGTCCTTCAAAGGACGGCTCTCATTTCTAAGACATTTATGTGAAGCTGGGACTCATCCTGAGTCCACGTACCTTGAGTGTGGAGAGTCTGACAGTGAGCTCCCCATCCCATCAGGGACGCGTCCGTGGTAATGAAAATGTGATGATCCAGAGGAGCAAACAGATACCCTTCCAGAAGATTGTTCTCTTGCGACCACTAGGTGAGTGACTTCTTCAGAGGTTCTGTCACCTTGATGAGAAAGGACTGAGGGTGAGTGGCTGGGGACCACTGAGTACTGAGCATCCACTGAGAGGTTCTCATGTGAAGGCATGCTAGGGGTACAGTGAACACCGAGGATGCCATGAGACCTAGCATCCGTTGCATCGAGATAGCTCGAACTGAGCTGTTCTGTCTGATGTATCGAGCCATCTGTAGGATATCGTTCCTTCTGTCCTCTGGTAGAAACACTTTTGCACAGGAGATGTCCAGAAGAGTTCCTATGAAAAGGAGCCTCTGGGAGGGCTGCAGCTGCGATTTCTTGAGGTTTAGCAGGACTCCCATGGATGTGAGAAAGTCTGAGGCCGTGGCAACAGCGTCGGGAGTTCCTTGCCTGGAAGGGCTCGCTAGAAGCCAGTCGTCCAGATATGGGAACACTTCTATTCAGACTTTTCTGAGATGTGCTGTGAGAACTGCACAACACTTTGTAAAAACTTGCGGCGCCGAGGATAGCCTAAAGGGAAGGACTCTGAACTGATAATGCTGTCCCAAAGCCACAAACCTTAGGTATTTGCAATGCTTTGGATGAATAGGAATATGTTGGCAAGCATCCTGCATGTCCAGGGAGGCTAACCAGTCATGTTGCTGAAGCAAGGGTAACAGGGTCCCAAGCGATATCATCTTGAATTTCTGTTTGGGAAGACACTGGTTTAATTTTCTGAGGTCCAAAATGGGGCACATGCCCCCGGTTTTCTTTGGAACTAGAAAGTAATGGGAGTAGAACCCTGTGTTCCGTTGATCCAGCGGAACTACTTCCACTGTCCTGTTGTTCAGAAGCCCTTGTATTTCGGAGGCGAGAAGCTCTGACTGAAGAACTGACCGCTTTGACTGCCGCTTGGGGAGACAATCTGGACGGTTCTCTGAAAAATTTAGGGAATATCCCTAGCAGATTATCCGAAGGACCCATTTGTCCGAAGTTATGGACTTCCACTGGTTGTAGAATTGAGTCAGACGACTTCCCACTGCTAGAGAGTCCCCCTCGAGCAGCTGAGGTGGGACTTGGGCCAGAAACTCAGAAGGTGGCACTGGGCACTTTGGGTCCTTGCACCTTCTGTTACATTTTCCTTTGAGGCTGAGGGGCTTGATTTTTATTAAAACCTCCCCTACCTTTGCCTCGAAAGGACTGACGGTTATGAAACTGGCATTTGTTAACACCCCATCGAGAGGGGGCGGGAGGAGGTCAAGCCAATTTAATGGCTGACCTAGTCTTTTGTGTGGCCTCTAGAGCCTGTTCTACTTGAGGGCTGAAGAGATACACACCATCGAAGGGCAACGCCATGACCTGTTGCTAGGCATAATCTGTGCAACCAGAAGTGCGCAGCCAGGAATGGCGGCAGGTACAAATGCCTGCCGTCGCTCGAGAGGCAGTATCGAAGGCATCCATAGCTGCTTTAACCTGTTGGTTGTTGGACTCGATGCCCCTGGTTATGGGTTGAAGAAGCTCTGAATTAGTGTCCGACTCCGGTAGACCGTCAACCATTTGTTTGAGCGAATGCCAAAGAATATATTCGTATTGAGAGAAATAGCCCTGGTAGCTGGCAATACGCATACCCAGGGTGGATGCAGCAAAGACTCTCTTACCTAAAGTATCTATCTTATGAGATTCTTTGTTTATAGGTCAAGCTGTAGTAGTCTGAGGAAGGACGACCTTATCATTCTCTGCCAAGACTACAATAGGATCCGCAAAGGCTTGGGAGCCCAAAATAGGTCGATCCTTGGGAGCAGCATACTTCCTATCCGTGGACTTAGCCACAGAAGGAATGAGAGCGGGATTATTCCATACCATTTCAGAAAGCATCTCAAAGGAGGGTTGTACCAGGGGAGTTAAATCCATAGGGGATGTCTGGGACATGAAGGTATTGCAGTCTTAAAAGCTTCCCAGGATAAATGTCCATAGTCAGGAGACAAAGAGCGGAATTCAAATTTTTCAGCAGAGACCTAAATGACAGGTCCTCGACCACAGGCTCTGTAACATGATTAGATCCTGCTCCTTCCACATCATCACCCAGTCTAAGATCTGGGTCAGGCTCAATATCATCTCCTGACAGTCCAGGAGGGACTGCATGGACAGGAAAGGATTGAAAATCAGCAGAAAGAGGAGGAGGAAAGAATCGGAGAGAAGGCGCCTGAAGATTGGTAGAAGAAAAGCCTGGTCTCTGCACCGAAGAGAGCAGTGTAAGCGGCCTGCAGCTGATAAAGCAGGCGCGAAACGAAGACGCCGGTGCAGAAAGGCCATACTGCGCTGAGGCGGCACAAGCAACTCACCAATGCAGGCGGCGCGAAACTAGCAGGGCCCGAAAATTACAATCTGAGGGAAAAGAAGGAAGAATACCAGGAGATAGAGACATTGGTGTGGCCCCTGCGCCGCAGCCATGTGGAGAGACCCCTGAGCCTGGTCGGCGGCACCGAAGAGGCGCCCGTCGCGACTGGGAAACCAACTGCCCTGCCCGATCCCGGAGCCCAAGGGCCCCTGAGTGACCGGACCAGGCAACTGGACCAGCCTCCAAGCCAACTGCTCCATAAGAGCGGCCCACTGATGAAACTGCTCATTGGAAGCCCTACCAGAAGGCGAGGAAGGGCTCCGATGTCAAGGAGGTCAGAGACCAGAACTAGAAACCGGCGACTCCGAAAAAGGAGACTGGCAACTGACCCCAATGACTGATCGTCGACGTGCAGACATATCAGAAGGCGACCTTGAGTGATGCCTTCTCTTTTTTGACCTACAGGTCTAAGAATAGCTCGAAGCCGAATGGTGCCAAGAATGTGACCATTTACTTTTATGCTTCCGGGGGGACTGCCCATCCCCTCGGGCACTGGACTGTCTGTTGTCAGACCCCCCCTTCCGGAGAAGGCAGCGGACTGGACCCAGCTCGGCTGACTGAACAGCTTTCATACGAAGTCTCCCTACCGTCACCTGACTCGTTCATGGTTGACTACATCAATGTAGGCTGAGACTTCTTTCTCTGATAAGAATAAATTATCGTAAATGGTACTTTATTCGAAAAATACTGCAAAATAATAAACTGAAAACTATGCTACTAGTTTGAAGTTTGACTCCCGGTGGGCGAGCAACGTTGTCACTGAAGCACACTAGACGGCAGGAAAAAAGGAACTGAGGCGGCTGGAGGGTCGACGCCGAGATAGTCATGGCAGCATGAGCAGAGGCTCGCGGCTCAATCTCTGGCGCCGGCCCTCTTGCAAAAAAGTTTGCTCCCGCGGGGTCCTAGCGCCTCTGGCGTAGATCCCATTAGTGTGAATGAGTAGTGGGTGGAGACTTTATGTCCAGGAAGATCAGAGGCTGTAGGGGACCCTGGAGGAGTCAAACCCCTGCCCCTCGCCACCGATGACTGATGCGTAGACATACCAGAGAGCGTCCTCGAGCGGTACCGTTTCCTTTTTCACCAGGGGGTTGAAGAAGAACTCGAGGTCGAGTGGTGCAGAGTCCTCGACGAAGATAGAGAATGGGACCACTTCTTTTTGTGCTATCGGGGGGACTGCCCATCCCCACCAAGCACTGGACTGCCTGTAGTCAGACCCTCCCTCCATAGAGGGCAGCGGACCAGACCCAGCCCTGCTGAAAACACAGCTTTTCATGTGAAGTCTCCCTACCATCACTGGCCCCGTTCATGGTCGACTCAGTTGATGGCGGGCTGAAGAAGACTTCTTCGTTGACAAAAAGTGCTCTTTTTTTTTTTTTCTAACACTGAATTACTAAAATAAAAACTAATCAATACTGAACGACTACAGCTGCTGTCGTATAGACATGAAGATCTGACTCCCGGCGGGCGAGCTATGTCACTGAAGCGCACTCGACGGCAGGAAAAAAGGAACTGAGGCTGTTGGAGGGTCGATGCAGAGGTAGCCTATATGGCGCGAGCCAGGCTTATGGTGCCACTTCCTCGTGGCACTACCTCGGTGCCGGCCCTCCTGAAGATTTTTGGCTCCCGCTCAGTCCAAGTGCCTCCGGCGTAGTCCCATTAGTGTGAAAGAGTGGTGAAGACTTTATGTCCAGGAAGATCTGGTGATATGATGTCTTTAATAATGCCTTCTAGAACCTTACATATTGACGAAGTCAACTGATGGGTCTATAGTTTTCCCATGCAGCTTTAGTTCCTTTTTATGTTTGTTTGCACGCATGTGCAAGAAACATAGTGCCATCATCAGAGTTTTCCAGAGGTGTGTCAGCCTCTTCCAATTCAGTCAGTGTGTTTGCAGGCACGGTCACGGTGCCCCAATCACTGCTCCAGCTGTCTACGACAGCAGCTGAAAATGCAGTGGCATATAGCTGAAAGGGAGAGCTCTGCTTCAGTGAACAGGCTCCCCCTCAACATTCTGCGCATACTGCAAGCTCACGCATCCCCCACGCACATACTGTATAGCCGGCGGGAATTTTGAAATGCACGTCGGCTCACCCTGCTAAAAAGCTTTCCAGGTGCCACGCTGGGAGGCCACCCCAGCGTGGCACATGTCAGACTGGGGTACCCAATCCCGTCGGCTCCAGCCCCAACAGCCTTACAACTGCCTGCAGCTGGAGCCCACCCCAGCGCCAAAATCATGTGGCGGCAGGGGTGCTCAATCCCAGTCGGCTCCACCCCCCCAAAACAGCCTTCTAGCTATTACAACCTCCCAAATCATCTTCCTTAAAAAAAAAAAAAAAAAAAACTGTAAAAAGCGTTCCTAGCAACACTCCCCAGCCCACCCGCACCACCACTGCACCTGCCTCCCAACCCCCATACTTACTTCCAGATCCGCGATCATTCGGGACGGAACACGCTGCACTCTTCAAAGTAGACTGCGAACTGAGAAATGCCGGTAAGCTGTATAATGTAATGGGTTTTTCAACTTGCTGCATGTCTCGGTCATTTTTGGAATTTCTGCACAAATTTTCAACATGGGGTTTTTGGGACCCCTTCTCATGAATGCTGTCACTGTCATGGCATTAATTGGGCCCGAAGGGTGATTTCACAGTCACTGCGCGAAATCACCTTTCGAGACCGATTAACAAAACAACACTGCCAGTGTTCATAAGGTGGGCTAAAATGCCTATTTTGGAATTGGTGGAAAATTCCTAAAATGACTTTTCTGACGTGCATTACGCAGTTCTGCCTTTCGTAAGTTCGCCGAATTTTCAATATGTTCCTCCAGATTTTCAACATTGCCATTTACGACACCTCCTTATGAGCAGTACAGCTGTCATTTTCATCTACTTAAAGCGTGTTTCCGCCCATGTAGAGCACAATGGCGCGGTCGAGTCTTGTGCGAAATCAATGTACGGGACACATTAAGAAAATCACAGTAACACTGTTCATGAGCAGAGGTCTTAAAATGGCTATGTTGAAAATTTGGTGAAACAATTCCTAAAAATTACTGTTTTACGAGCGTGCATTGCACAGTTCCTACGCACGCTGGCAAGTTTGCCAATTTGTAATATTTGCACACCAGATTTTCAATAGTGCCATTTTACTGCACTTCCTTATGAGTAGTACAGCTACTATTTTTCACATCTTGCCCAAAATGTGTTTCTGCACGTGTAGCGCACAATGGTACAGTCGGTGTGCGAAAACAATGTTTGGGACAGATTAAGAAAATCACAGTGACACTGGTCATGAGCAGAGGTCTTAAAATGGCTATGTTGAAAATTTGGTGACAAAACTCCATAAAATGACTGTGTTACGAGTGAGCATTGCGCAGTTTCCATGCACCCTCGTAAGTTCATGAATTTGTAATATTTTCAGTCCAGATTTTCACCAGTGGAATTTTTCCACACCTCCTTATGAACAGTACAGCTGTCATTTTCCACAACATGGCGAAATGTGTTTTCACACTTTCAGCGCGAAATGCATTAGTTAATGCTGTGGAAATCACTGTTCAGGACAGATAAAGAAAATCACACTGACACTGTTCATGATCGGAGGTCCCAAAAATGCCTGTGTTAACAATCTGCTGTAAAAATCCCAAACTAGTTACATTACGGTGTGCGTTGCACAGTTTCTCTGCAGCTCGTGACTTCACCAATTTTTTAAGATTTTGTGACAGATTTTCAACATTGCCATTTTTACACCTCCCCATAGAACAGTACCACTGTCATTTTTCACATCCTGTTCGAATGTGTTTTCGCACCTGTGGTGCCAAATGCCGTAGTTGCTGTGCAAAAGCAGTTTTCGGCTAACAAACTGATATTGCCACTGTTCATGAGGTGGGGGTCACAAAAAAATGATGTTGAAAATTTGGAGTGAAAATACCAACGAATGCCTGAGGCGTTAGGATTTCCAACGATAACGCCCCACCTTGTAGAGAATGACAGGCATCAGAGGCGTGACTTGGGATTCTTGCCTGTAATGCTCATACCATTCCACCCCCACCCACACCCTGCAGCCAGTGAGAGGCATCAAGGTGTGCCTCGGACTCTTCGGGCCCAAACTTCACCCCATTCTCCTATACCGCACCCATCTAGCATATTTCCTCATGGAATGGGGTGCACATGAGGACCAAAGACCCCAAGGCACACAGTGACACTTGTCAGTGTCTGCAGGGTAGGGTGGTAAAATAGCGTGGTCATTATGCCCTGACGACCCAAAGGCACACCCCAATGCCTGTCACTCTCTGCAGGGTGGTGGTGTGGTTGGCTTCAGTTCAATACTTCGCTGCCATTAATATTATGCAGCTCTGTAACTTCTACACTACCAATGCCAATGCCAGCAAGCAAACATTCAGCACTGACAAATGCTTGTTTGTGTACTAGAATAACGTTAGCATATTTCCATTGTTCTGGCACATAATTGTAGTAAACATCCTTCAAAGAGAAGTTTAAGTAGGTATGCAAGGCTATCGTCTAATAAATATCACAGATATTATCAGGACCTAGACTTGTCTTATCTTCCAGTGTCAGTAATTTTTTGTATATGTGATCAGTTGATAGATATAACTTACTGCAATCACCTTTGTGTACAGTATTGTCGGTTGTATCATCCCTTGTAAAAACTTCACAGAATTTGTTGTTACAGAAGTTTGCCATTTCCTTAGTGTCATGAATTAAGATATCATTATCTAGAGGGGGACCTATCTGACTAGTGTTTTTTTTTTTTTTTTTTTTTAACGTGTTTATGTGTGGATAAATTTTTTTACTATTAGATTTAGTAGCAGTAGCCGGCCCGGTGGCACTGAGGGTTGAGACTCCTCTCCTCTCCTCTCGGTTGGGGGGTGGATTTCAGGCTCCTGCCCCAGTGGCAGCCGGGGCACTGCAATCTTGAGAGTCGCTAGAGGGACGCAGAGCTGCAGCAGGCATGCCCTGGCGCCATTACGCGTCCGAGCTCTGCCGAGTGGAGAGGAGAGAGTGACGAACGCAGCCAAGAAAATCCCACCCAGAGATAAGATGACGGTGCACCGCCCGACCACATTCCACTGGCTGACCTCCAGCCCTGGGCTGAGCCCAGCCCGGCCTGAATTACAGATACAGCACCCTGGGCGGATAGGGAGGCCCCACCTCGGGAGGGCTCAGAGCCGAGGGGATAGACGGGCTGGTGCCAGGAAACTGGAGAGTTTGCAAGCCCGGCGGTAGAGCCGAGGATATGTGGATGCCTGAGAGAGTTCTCCGGGGGCCAAAGCAGAGCCAGAAAAAGAATATTAAAAAAAAAAAAAAAAGATTTAGTAGCAGTGTTTGCTAACTGATATTCCCAGTTTACTTTGGCCTTTTTTATTAGATATTTACATTTTCTCTGTATTCTTATACAATTTGCCCAACTAGAGCTATTTTTTGACTTTAAATAAATACTATATTTTTTTGTTTAACTTTCTAATGGTGTTATTAAACCATTTGGAAGAGTGTCTTTTATTTGTGTATTTAGGCCTGGTCGGGATATGAATTCTCTTAAACCAGATAAAGTTGTGTAAAATAACTTCCAGTAGGTTGGAAAGTTCGTGGTCTCAAAAGCAGAGTCTCAGTTTATATTATTGAAGGATGTTTTCATTTCATCAATGTTAGCGTTATGATAAAGATATTGTTGTATCTGAATTGTAGGAATAATCTTTAATTATGGAGAAGAGAATGGAATTGTGGTCACTATTTCCTAAAGGGGAGCTAATCTTAATATATTTTAGTTTGAGATGATCACTGCAGAGAACCAAGTCCAAAATACTATCCTCCCTAGCAGGAAACCTAATATGTTGTATTAACTGTAACTGGGTACACATGGACAGTAGTTTGAGCCATTCAGAGAAACTGAGATACTGGTATTCCAAGCTATATCTCCTAAATTGAAATCACGCATTATTAGGATTTCCCCTAGTGAGCTGGCCTGTTCCATTTCTGACAGAAATGCTTTGAATAAAGCTGCAGTTGAACTAGGTGAGCGCTAAGTCGTCCCCAAGATGATACAACTGGAACTGTCCAGGTCTAGAAATAATTTGACCCAAATAGATTCTGTTTCTAGTCCATGCAACTTTACCTTATTAGAGATGGCAATAAGTCTTAAAATCATCATTTATGAGGAAGGTAACACCACCGCCTTTCCTAACTGTTTCACTAACTGAGATAATGTCAATCTGTTTCTCGGAAATTCTTAATTTAAGCTCGCCAGTCTTCTGTCTCAGACTTCTGGCATTCAAATGTAATGGTCTGTGTACAAGGTCTTTTTCTATTTTTTACAGAATCTAGAGAAGTAGGAGATATCTCTTCTCCCATTGTTTAATTAGTTTAAACTGCTAATATGATATCTGATAATATGAAGTCAGCCAAACAATGTGAAAAAGCAGTGGGTAAGGCAAACAGAATGCTGGGGTGCATAGGAAGGGGCATAACCAGTAGGAGGAGTGAAGTGGTGATGCCACTGTACAGATCACTGGTGAGGCCTCATCTGGAATACTGTGCCCAGGTCTGGAGACCGCATCTCAGGAAGAACACAGACAAAATAGAAGCAGTCCAGAGTAGAGCAACAAAAATGATACATGGACTGCACCACAAGCCTTATGAGGAAAGACTTAAGGAAGAAAACATCTATTCACTGGAAGAGAGAGGGGATATGATAGAGACTTTCAAATACTGTACCTTAGAGAAATTAACAGGGTACAGGAAGGGAGCATATTTCAGAAACGAAAGTGCACAAGGACAAGGGGTCATAACGTGAGGGTGGGAGGATTAGGGGGAATGCCAGGAAGTATTTTTTCACAGAGAGGGTGGTAGATCTGTGGAATAGCCTACCAGCAGAGATGGTGGAAGCGAAAACAGTACAGGGATTCAAAAGTGCATGGGATAAGCATAAAAGCAGCCTGCTGTACAGCAGAGCGGGGGAGTGGCAGTCCAGACAAGAGTAGGGATTGCTGAACCAAGTAGGGAAATGGGCTGACTAGGTGGGGCTATATGGTCCTTATCTGCCGACAGATTCTATATTTCTATTATCAGTTATTTGTTTGCCAAGTAGAGTGCTGCCTATGCGGCTCAGATGTAGGCCATCCCAACAGAAAAGTTCCCTATGATCTACAAACTGTTCCCAGTGTGTTATACAGGTGTTACCTTGTTTGAGACACCATTTTATCAACCATTTGTTAATGGATTTGATTTTTTTAGTGTGGAATTCAGAGGACCTAGGAATTGGGAGTATTTCAGAAAAGGCAATGTTACATCCAAGGTCTATTAATTTATTATTTAGTGATACTAAGTCTTGCTTTATGCTATGGGTTGAATCACAAATAATATTGTTTGCTCCTGCATGAATAATAACGAGTGTGGTATCTCCACTGTTATGTACACTATTACCAACCATACGAGTGATGTTGGCAATTTTGGATCTACTAAAAGAGGAACAAGTCCTGCTAGATTTGTTGTCATTGTAAATGGCCCTGTCCAAATGCTTAATAATTGAGTCCCCAGTACGAAAACCTCATTAGAATTTACAAAAGTAGGTCTATTAACAACCATATCGGCAATTTCACTGTCTGTGGTGGGGGCTTGAAGGTGATTTATGATAATATTGTTAGCAGTTGTATCAGTCAAAGGGGCAGCAACTGGCAAAGCATATTGTTCTGAGTTGGAAATAGAGGGATTTAAATCAACATTAGTACTAAATGCAGAAAATCAGTTTTGCACCGAAATTGAGAAATGCTTGGCCTTATGACTTTTTTTGGCAACCCTGGAGCTTTGAACCGGATATCATTCATCATCAGCATTTTCAGACATAACATCTTCCCTAGTTCACGTTTTATTTGAATTATCCGTGTGAAGTGAGTTTGCAGTGGACAGGAGTTTTTCATTTTGAGGTCCTAATACCTGAATGGGGGTGGGTAAAGTTAATGCGCCTGAGATAGGCAAGTTTGAGGTGCTCATCATGAGGTGGGGGGGAATTTGCTCTGAACTAGATGTAAATACTTCAAAAGCATGATTAGTATCCAATATATTAGCTGCTGAATTCGGAAATATTTCAACATTCAAGTTATTTCTTTGCTGAATACGTAAAGCCATGTCTTTTTGGCTGGACTCTAACATAACTAGTCTGGAATTAAAAAGATTTATCCATAGTAACAAGTCAACATTTTGTAAACACTTTGCACATTGATAGGGGTTAGAAACTATAGTTAGGAATGACAGAGTACATTAAACAGATAGAGAATCTAATACCTACCACACCATCCAAAGTCATTATAGTGTCAGACATATTGAGGGGGGTGTTATACTAATATACAGTGTCTGACACAACAAACGCAAAACATAAAATTAAAATATAATTTGTGATGTAAAGTAAGAGAGTCAAAACACACCCAAAACAATAAGATGGGAATTTAAGGAGTAAAAGTGGCTGAGTACCTTAAAATGTGACAATCTACAACATAAGTAACAGGGGTTGTTACTTTAATTTGTGGGGTAAACATCCCAGAGACAATTTAATCAAATAAACTCCCCATGAAATACCTAGGCAGGTTTCCTACGGTTATGTATCTGTAATTGCACTCAAGGAGTAAACTAAGCCTTGTTTTTAGGAATGTTGAGGATTTCGGAATAACGTGCCTCCTGCCCTCCTTCCCCACCTGACAAGCGGGACATGTGTTGAATGTGCGTCTCACAGCATGGCGATGCACACGCTCGTCCAACTCGTGTGGGGTGCTTACTTTACACGAGGAGAGGACCAAAGTGTGGCACAAACTTCCATGTCCTCATTGCAAGGATTGCATTTAGAAATAAAGACCCTGCAAATACCTTTACCTGCCACCTCATACTGTGAACTTCTACGGGTCTATGGGAGCACACCCTTACTCCTCAAGCGGAAAAAAGCAGAGGTTTGAGAATCAGCAAGAATGGGAATACCTGGTGGCAACCTCCACCTTCCCACAATCCTGCTCAGGATACAAGCTGTGGTGGTGACAAAGAGAGTCGTCACCGCGTTACCAGGCAGCCGTACAACTAGTCCTCTCACCAGAGGAAATGCAATGGGCAAATATATTAAAAAAAATTTTTAAATGGTTGAAATGTGCTGCAGCTTCACCCTCGATCCACACACGCACAGCGTGAGACCTGGTGAGCAAAGTGCTCCCCGCTGGCTCGGGGTGCTAACTTTATATGAGGAGAGGACCAGAAGTGCGGCACAAACTTCCGTGTCCTCGTTGCAAGGTGTGTAATTAGAAATAAAGACCCTGCAGTACCTTTACCTGCCACCTCATACGGTGGACTTCTGTGGGTCTATGGGAGCACTATCCTTGTTCCTCAAGTGGAAAAAAGCAGAGATTTGAGAATCAGCAGGAACGGGAATAAATACCAGGTGGCAACCTCCACCTTCCCATATTCCTGCTCAGGATACAAGCTGTGGTGGTGACAAAGAGAGTGGTCACCCCCTGTTACCAGGCAACCGTACAGCTAGTCCTCTTACCAGAGGAAACACAGTGGGCAAATACATTAAAATAATTTTAAAACAACTGAAATGAGCTGCAGCTTCACCCTCGATCCATACACACACACACACACACACACACAGTGTGAGACCTGGCGAGCAATTAATAACCGAGTAAGCCCTCAGACTACAAGTCCCCTTTATCAGTTCTCTTTTCATCAGTAGCAAGTTAGACAATAAAGAGCTGCGGGAAAAAAAAACTTTTTGCTAGTTTTGCTTCCAGAAGTCTGGGAGCTCCGAATTCTGCAGTTTCCCTGCTAAGGCTCAACAGCACCCTACCCACCGGTTTCCCTTTTCTAGTGTCTACACTGAAAAGCAGTGGGGGTATAGATCAGAGGACTCAGGATTGGGTGGCAGGAGTAGTTTAGCTTTGAGACAGTGTCTGGAACCTGAGCAAGCTCAGTGGACCGGCCAAAGTGTGGGTAAGTAAACTGAATCCAGGCAGCTTGAGATGCGATGCATTTCATCTATGCAATGTAGTGTCCCATATCTACAGTAAACTAGATTCTTACCTTCTACCAGTTTTAGGTCTGGATTTTCCACCTTTAGAAGTTCTTGGTCGCTCTAACTTCATTAGAGATTGCCTCAGGCTTTCCTCTGTGTAGGCTAAGTAAACATGAGAGAGGTCCACTTCAAATGGCTGAAAGGCAACCCCCCCCCAAAAAATCAAGATTAATAAAATTTGCCATTGCATTTTGACTCTTTGAAAGATGCTCTTGAACTACAAACAAATGAAAAAGTCCTGCTCCCACCAGGTGGAGGTCCGGTGGACACGTAAGCGGTACGGGAGGCGACAGAAGTCAGGGGAAGGGAGGAAGGGGCCACAGGATCCTGGCATGTGCATTCACCTCCATGCAAGTACACACGTGTACACCGTGGCCTGGGGGGGGTGGGATTTGCCAGGTCTATGGTACTAAGAAGTTTGAGGACTGCTCGGCATGCTGGATCTGTGTCAAGAGCCCAGGACATCTTGGAGGCAGCGAGGTCTAGTAGAGCACTGGCTTGGGAACTGGGAGATCACGGCTTCAAATCCCACCAGAGTCAAATACTCACTGTATGGCCTTGAGTAAGTCACTTAAACTCTGTGTGCTCTAACTGATGCAGCATGGGTAGAAACAGTGCTAACTGAAAAAGAGATGTTATATCTCAGCTGGGCTATGCTGGGCAAACAAATTAAAAAAACAAAACAAAAACATCCAAAGATGAGTCCAGCACGGGAGAAACACAAGGACACTTACTGCAGCAAGTTCCCACAGAACAGAGTACTGCCTTGGATGTACCACCCCAGTGCTACTAAAGAAAGCTATAACACTGCTGGACACGGACATTCAGCCAATTGTACAGAAAAATCTCACTTCCCTATTCTGCTGCCTTCCAGTGTAAGATGCCACTGGGTCTGTGTAGTATAGGGCCAATCTCTGACATCCAAGGGTGCCATTTGGTCAAAACAGTACTTACTTCCATTTCTCTTTTAGTTATAGAGCCATGGAGTGGTGTGGACCTCCCAGAGATCAAGAGAGGACACTAACCAGAGACACAGTTGCCATGATAGGACTTGGGGAATTTGACTGGCCAGAAAGAGTGGCAGCAAAAAGTAAGAACACAGCAAAAACAATATCAGGATTTCAACAGCAACATTTAATTTTTTATTCTAAAAATGAGTAGGATTTTCCTTTTTTTTTTGAAATTACTGTTTATTCTCCCCCTTCCCCTCCGGAGTCGCCTCTTCAGGAAAGCCAATTGAGCCTGACCCTACCCCCATCCTACTCACAGGTCGGGATCCTCCATCATGCTGCGGTCTACCTCCCGCACGGGGTCGTGGTAGAGGCACCCCCGAACCTTTAAATCTCGTCAAGACCCGATCCGGCTGGGCAGGCGGTGGCAAACTGGGACCCGGCTCGGCTCTCCATCGACCCGACTCGAAGGGGCTTTTTCCGATTTACCGTGGCTCCATTGCCCCAGCATCAAGCGGGCGCGGCATCCCAAAGTCCCATCCCCAAGTTCCCGTCCCGAAGCTGACTGGCCTGTAGCCTCGCCCCCAACCAATTGCCCCAGTGACTCAAGCAGCTATGGCGCCCCCACTCCGCCAGAAGTGCTGCTTGCCGGTGTAAGTACCCACCCCTCCCCTGGAGAAGGCGAGCCATCGTGGATGCTCAGGCCTTCTCCCCCGGGTCAACCCGCCGGCCCGAGCTCATTCTGAACCTTGTGCCGGCGTGAGCGAGGTGTGGCATCCAGCGCCTCAACCCTCACCACCACCAGGCCAGCTTCCTTCCTTTTTTTTTTTTTTTTTTAATCAACCTTTAGCAATCTGTTACTATAAAGGCTGCCAAGAAAACCAGAGTAAAACCCCTGCACAGAAAATTGCTTACATCCTTTTCTTTTTTATCAGGTACTGGAGTTTGTTTTCTCATGTTGTTTCCAGTGTATGCAACACATTTCTGAAATTAAAAAAAAGCTGTTTTATTAACCTTATGAATGTATTACAGTTTCCTTAAATCACTCATAAATTATGATGTTGTTGTCATTAGAACATAGCTTTCTGTATATTGTATAGTTTAGGCTTACCAGCTGCCACTCTCCAATGTCTTCATTCCAATGAACATAATTTTCAATCATCTCCTAAAAAACACCAAATAAACTTTAATTGTATGCTGCGATAGCAAATCAGTATGTGTATATCTATATTTTTTTTTTTTTTTTTTTTTACATAGGATTTTCTACCGCAGGCAGTTTCACAGCCCTGTCCCTGCTGCCCCCCTGCTGGCCACCATCCCCTCAAGCCTTACCTGTCCAGAAACCCCCATGGCTCCCCCTTCCCCACCACCATGGTGTGACTTGGAGAAGAAGGTCCCCACCAAAGAATAATCCATATAGGCAGGTGGCTCAGTGATGGTGTGGGCGAGAGGTACGTAGGCAGGGCCTCACAAAGCCTGTTCTACTTGCATGTCTCTCCCCATTTTTCTGTCCCGCCCACCTCCCACGATGTTAGGCATAACCCCTGCATGCCTCATCATGCCCCAACATCCCTGTGGGAGAGAGCTCCCTGGTGGAACCGAACGTCTTTCCTTCCAGGGCTGGGAGCAGTGCCGAGCAGCAGCGCCTCCCCAGCCCCTGGGCCACCTAGCCAACTTCCACAGCTTGCTTCTGCGTTGAGTCACCAGCACAGGCGCACACAGTGCTACCTGCTGGGCCATCGGACAGCCCTCAAATTATTATTTTTTTTAATATAGGTATTTATGCTAAGTCTCTGGCTGCCCCCTTCTGTACGACCCCACCCCCAGCCCCGTCACCCCAGTATCACCGGGACTTATTTTCAGCCCAGTCGCTGGGTGCTGAGCCTGCGAAGGGTCGGGTGTCATCCTGTGCCAGGGGTTTTCCTCTCTTTCTTCCCATTCCCCATTGCTGGGGTGCACACAGCCAGATGTGTGTGCGTGGAGGCGCAGGCACGTCAACAGAAGTCACGCAGCGCCCTCCCTTTCCCTGGCGCCAGACAGACCCGCAATATCCTCAGGCCTCCACCTGGGGGCATTCATTCGGTGGGATTGTCAGTCCTCACTCCCTGGGAGAAGAGAGCTGTCCTCCGGATGCTCGATCCTTTCCCTCCCCAGCCGATCCACGGTGGCCCGCTTCCACTGCGAACACGAGTCGCCGGCGTGGCAGGAGGTAAGGCACAGATGCATCAGCCCTCCACGCCACTGGGCTGGCTTCAAACTGGTATATTTAATCATATTTTTATGGATGAAGAATTTTTCTTTTAGCTTTCTATTTTCGTGGTTTTATTTTTGCTACATGTAAAAAGATACTGCATTCAGCATTGGCAGAAGAAAGAATAATAATTAGGGACTGATATAAAAGAACTTAAGTGGCTTTGTTATTCACATTCATACAAAGAAAACCTGCATTTTGAAAATCTTGTTCAACAACCAAAAAGGGATATGTCATCTTTTAAACAGACATTAACAGCGCTGCAAGTTTGTACCATACTATGCACTAAAGGTCAAGTAAGTCACAGTCTTTGCCTGATGGAGACAAAGACAGCCCTTTCAAAGTCATAGTTGAGCAAAGAGAAGATTTGTTCTGAGGTGTTTGCTGGTAGTTTTATAAACATTATGACTCCTACTGGTGGTTGATGTACAGCATTCTAAAGACTTCAAAACAAACATGCAGAACTAATTTGTATGACTGTTATGCGTTTATTATTTGAGTTACGGACAAAAACTGGTTATCTCCATGTAACCCCTAGATGGCGCTATCCCAGGGGCTACTACCCCTGCCTGATTTGCCACTAACAGGTTGAGGGGCCTGGATCCAATGGCGGGTGCCTCCACCCAGAGGTCAGGGTTTGCAATAGTTAAACTAACTTGGTCACAGCCCTCTGGGACACTGCAACCCCCCTTTCTTCCCACTAGTGGCCCACACAATATATCAGAATTACCTTCACAGTATACACTTACCCCAGGTCTGGTTCCGCACTGGGACCTCCTGTGAAATGAGATACAGTGCAACAATCACAGTACAGTACTTTAACATAGACAAATACCTCAGGCAGTATAACTTTGCTGAAACAAGCAGCTCTGATTTATTTAGGGGATATAACAAGGACAGGGAAATCAGGTTAATTAGCTTATCACTCTAATAATCTACCTATGGCTCTGTGCACAGGCCTATCCCTATCAGTTACTGTCCCTGGGTACCAAGCCCTAGTGGCTAGTCCAAACTGGTGGCAGCTGATAGGGCCCTTTCACACAGAGAAAAGGAGAATTAAACAGTCAGCAGTACAGTAATTCCATTTGGATTTAATGTGGCAATTCAACAGGGAGCGACCCTGAATTAGTACTCCACGACCTCCAAATAAGATAGGGTCCTTCAATGTCAGTAGGGCTCACTTGAGGTACACAAACCTCTTCACACATCCATATAAAAGAAAGCACTATACCAGGCAGGCTGCATCTGTATCCCATCGCAATTACTGCACAATACCCGAGAACACACAGCAGATTCAGTTCCTGACAGACCGAGTGCAATTTTCAGCAATTCCTCCAGTCTTCTACAGGGTGAGCCTGGTTTCTACTCTTCAGAGATCCTTTGATTCTTTTCACAGGACGGATTCAGTCCTAACAAGCTGTTACACAAGCTGCAGACCGAACTCTGGGCCTTACACACGCTTTTGACTAAAACTGCACACTGAAAAAGCACAGGGCTCCTTCCTTCTTCACTGCCAAAGCTCAACTGAAACTCCAACCCGACAAACCGGCACTTCCTTTGAGTTCCTCCCAGTTCTTGACTGGATTGGCTGTCACTCACAATAGACTGCTGCTGTTGGTCCAAAAGGCACTGAAGTCTAAACTACATCTCCCAGAGTCACTGCCCATACAATCCTCTTGTGGCTGGCTCAGATTATGAGTCCAAGTTCTGATTCGTCCAAGGCACCATTTTAGAGCTAGCTTACCCCACACTGATTGGTCCAGTTCAGCAGTTCAAAACTAGAATGGGAACTAGCAGACACAGTTCTGACTGCAAAGAAAGCAGGTTAGACAAACTGTAATTTCATTATTACTCTAAATAATTTCTGGCAAACAGTTACATCTTTCAGATAGGTTCCTTTGCACTCCTAGTGACTGCAAAATGAAGTGAATTGGCAGCAGCTCGAGTGGTACTCAGAGAAGCACACAGTCCCCCATATAAACTAATTATGTCTGCAAGCAGACAGCTCTTAAAGAGACAGTACCAGAGGCTCTAAAAACACTCACTGATAAATGGCTTAAATGCAAACACCATTCAGGCTTGAGCATTCAAGCAAGCTCCTGAAGTCTTTTGGGAACCCCATTTGCAGGGGGTTACACCCTTCCTGGCCTTTTGGAAAGCTTGACGTCGCGTCAAGCAAGTACCCCATAAGTTTCAACTGCAACCATATACATTTGCATTAGGCTCGCACATGTAATCATCAGTCAATATATCATTTTACCAAGAACACATTTCTGAAACATTGCAGTACGTCACTCTTTACACAGTATTACATACACATTGTACCATAACTCAAGTTATTACCTCTTGTACATGAAACCTGAAGAGGGGCCTTCCCTATCAGTTACCTTGGGGCTGGATGGGGCAAGGGCACCATACTTAGAGGGCAACACAAGTAACTTGAGTTAGCACTGACGCTCAGTTTGGGCAATGAGCTCGGGACACATACACTCCTTTATGGACAACATTGAGAGGCAAGTCCACAGGCCTCCCAAGTGAATCATAACTGAGGTGCACCACAGGCTTTACAGCTCGACCAGTCTTTCTAGGGGGAAGTGTTACAGTCTCTGCACTCTGAGCCTCATTTTCAGCATTGTCCTCACTTGTCAGGGGAGTCTCCATGGGGGTAGAGAGGCTAGAACTTGGGCACTTTCAGCTCCAGGAGTTACAGTTTCTGAGTCCACAACATTTGGCTCGATGGAGAGCTTTCGACACTGGCAGTGGACTGTCAGGGCACTCAAAATACTCTTCTTGTTTGGGTGTATCACCAGTCTGCCCCAATCTATCATTTTCCTCCCTGAAAGCTCAAACAGTTCAACCATGCACAATGATTCCATTTCATCTGATCTGATGCTTTGCACTTCACTTTCTGGGAGCATTGGCTCCAGGGATGAAGCTGGGGCTTAGACAGTCCAGAAGGCCCAGCTTCATCTCCAGTATTGACTAGGGATTGCCTCAAACAATTGACTCAGTTCGTAAGAAGGATAGTATTCAAAGTCACTCTCACTTTCTTCCGATATGGACTGACAGTCATGCTCAACTGGGACTTGTGGAGGGGAACACTTTAACTTTGCTTCTGTAGGTGCAGACTTTCTTGATCTTTTCTTAGCAGCAGCTCTAGTCACTGGTCCAGAGGGGCATCTTCTAGGGGCTCAGACTCAATTAAGATTTGTCCAATGGGCAGTAAATGATTTCTATGCATTGTTTTACATCTTTTGAATTATTCTCAGGCCTTACTTTGTACACTGGCAGATCATCTAGCTTGCCCACTACAATGTGAGGGAGATGGTGCCATCTGTCAGCAATCTTGTGCTTGCCATGCAGTCCCAGATTTCTTAGCAATACCGATCTCCCTCCTGGAGTTCCTGTGCTTTCACCTTTTATCATACCTTTCTTTGTTGGCCAGATTTCTTTTGGCAGCCATGGTTTGAGCCAGTTAGTACGCATGAGTTAGCTGGGCCTTTAACTTTTGCACATACTGTAAATAGTTGTCAGCTTGAACCCATCAGGAGAGACCCCAAACACACATCTACTGGTAGTCGAGCTTCTCTTCCAAACATCAGGCGGTAGGGAGAATCCAGTGGCATCACTTTTGGTGCAGTTATAAGCATGTACCAGGGTGCTAATTTGTTGGCTCCATCTAGGCTTGTCCTTTGGGTGCAGGGTGCCTAGCATATCTAGCAAAGTGCGGTTGAAACGTTCAGGCTGTGGGTCCCCTGGGATGGTAAGGAGTGGTTCTGGACTTCGCAGACTCCACAGAGAAAGCATCTCTTTGATCAGACGACTCTCAAAGTCTCTCCTTGATCAGAATGGATTCTTTGTGGAGCCCCATAGTGAACAAAAAGTTTTCTAAGTACTTTGGCCACAGTGGATGCTTTCTGGTCTTTGGTGGGGAAAGCTTGGGCATATCTCGTGAAATGGTCAGTGACCACCAGCACATTACTGATATTTCTTTGATCTGACTCCAAACTCAGAAAATCAATACAGACCAGCTCCATGGGTGCACTGGTGGTGATGTTAACAAGAGGGGCAGCCCTCTGGGGCAAAGCTTTCCTCTGTAAGCAGCGACTACAAGTTCGAATGTGTTGCTCCACATCAGCCCCCATCTTAGGCCAATAGAATCTGGATCTCACCAAGTCAAGTGTTCTGTCTATACCAAGGTGCCCCATGTGGTTGTGCAAGGACCTCAGTACTGAGTCTCGAAAGGCAGTGGGCAGCACTAGTTGTTGTTTGTCTACTTGTCCCCTCTGTCTACTGTTTCTCTGTATAACAGTTTATTGATCAGTTTCAACTTAGGACCTTCTTGTATAACAGTGCAGTTCTCAAATCAGTGGAGCGTAATTTGGACACATCTTTTCCTGCATAGAGGGCTTCTAAAGCTGCTTTGATCATGGGATCGGGATTGAGCCCACTGAATACTGTCATTGTCCAGCTGAGGCAGTGCACCAATGTCTATTGCAGAAAAGTGGCAATAAGCAGCAGGTATGCAATTCTCAGAGGCTCCCAAGCAATCCACCATGCAGTCCACTGCGTCCGTGGACATTTGTTCCTCCCTGTCAAACTTCGGCAGAGTGCTCGAATGTCAGGTTCTGCCAATCGGACCCAATCATTCTGGGAACAGGCCTCCGGGAGAGAGCATCAGCATCTATGTGGTTCAGACCTGCTCGGTATTCGAGAGCATAGTCATATGTAGATAATGCAGAAAGCCACTTATGGCCAGTGGCATCCAACTTAGCTGAGGTCTGCACATAGGTCAAAGGATTATTGTCAGTTTTTACTAGTATTTTAGCCCCATACAAGTACTCATGGAATTGGTCAACAATAGCCCACTTCAAAGCTAGAAACTCTAACTTATGTACAGGATAGTTCTTTTCGGATGGGGTCAGGCTTCTACTGGCAAAGGCCACTGGTCTCAGGCCATTCTCGTGCTCTGGTACAACACAGCCCCCAACCCTTGCAAGCTAGCATCAGTGTGCAGGACGTAAGGTTTTCTTGGATCGGCATAGGCCAGCACTGGAGCATGGGTAAGTTGATATATGATCTCATGAAAAGCAGTCTCACTAATCAGGAGTCCAGCGGCCCCAAATACTTCACTCGGATGAAAATACACTCTTTCAGTCTTGAGGGACGCTGACTTTTGGTATTTTTTGTGGGTTGGGGGATACCCTTGAGTAAGGTTAAGTAAAGGGCGGATCACTCTTGAATAGTCCTTGATGAAGCGCCAATAATAACCACAGAATCCCAGGAATCTTTGCAGTTCTTTTAGATTTTTGGGCTGTGGCCAGGTGGTCAAGGCCTCAACTTTACTTGGGTCGGTCTCTATTCCCTCGGTGGATACTATGTGTCCCACATACTTTACTGATGTTTGAAAGAATTGACACTTATCAATGGACAGTTTAAGGCCAAAGTCCTCCAGTCGGTCCAATACCTTAAATAATCTGCTCTCATGTTCCTCCAGTGAGCTGCCAAACACAATAACATCATCTAGGTATACCAGGCACTCTAGTAAGTTCATGTCCCCACTGCACGCTCCATCAATCGTTGAAAAGTGGCTGGGGCACCTGAAATCCCTTGAGGCATCCTCATGAATTCATAGAAGCCAAGCGGACAGATAAAGGCCGTCTTCTCCACGTCCTCTGGGGCCATCGGGATCTGGTAGTACCCACTGCGGAGATCCAGCACAGAGAACCACTTGCTCCCGTTTAGGCAGTCCAAAGCATCCTGAATGCGGGCATTGTGTACTGATCAGGATAGTCCGCCGTTTAAGGTGCGATAATCCACACACATCCTTACTGTTCCATTCTTTTCCTCACTACCACAATGGGGGAAGCATAAGGGCTTCTGGATTCTTGTATTACACCAGCAGCTAACATCTTGCAGATGCCTGCCTCACATCATCTATGTCAGCAGGTGCCCGGCGTAGACCTCTCACGAAATGGTCTTCGTCATGCAGCGGATATTGTGCTCAGCTCCTTGCACGCATCCTACATCCCATTCCTTTAAAGAAAACACCTGGTCTCTCTGGGCAAGCTTCTCACTGATCCTCACTTTCCATTCAGCTGGCAGTGGAGGGAAATCAAACAAGTCAGGCGTTACTCTGTCATTCTTCCTTGAACTCTTGCTGCTGGGTAGCACTGCAGTGTCTGCACAATGCACATTAGCCAGGATGCAACCTCTGTTTACTCGAATGTCTCTTTCAGACACATTATGAACTTGGACCATTACCCTTCTGGCATAAGCATGGGCTCTAGCGGCAAATACTAGGCTTGACCAGCAGTCCCTCTGGCAATTTTCCATCGTCTGGTGCATCCAACATTAATATTTTATTCTTAACATCCTTTCTGATACGGACCTCTCCCTGTAAGGTACACTGGGCATTTGGCCAGGATCAGAGACTCAGGATCCTTCTTCCATACAATTCGACCGTTCCTCTGGTTCTGTTTTTCAGCATCTCTCTGTGCCTCATAGGCCTTCTTAATTAAAGCCGGAACTCTTAAAAGCTCTACTAGTCTTTGACCCTGTTTTTCATAACACAACTGTGCCAGCCTTCCGAACATATGAGCATTTGTTCCAATCAACAAAGGGACACCATCATACAGTCCAGTGGGGGACACACTAAGGCTAGGGTCTCTACTTGTTGCCACTCCAGCCACGGAGGTGGGGAAAGACAGCCAAATTCGGATATACCCGGAATAGGGGTAGGCCTTCTCACTTAACCCCCATACATGCAGTCCTTCTAATGGTTGTAAGGGTACGTCTGACAAATGCTTCTGATACCAATCCTGGAACATAATTGTCACTTGGGAGCCACTGTCTAATACAGCTCTTGTAGACACTCCATTCACCTTTACAGTGGTCTCCATGGAGGGACCCACTATTCTGGACCAGTCTGGAGAGGCTGTAGTGGGGGCCTGGGCAACTGACCTTGCCACAAAAGGACGTGAATTAGCATTTTTGGTGCCCTCACTGGGATCATGTCGTGCACCTCTTAACCACTGATTTCTTCTCCGAAGCTCTCCTTGTAGCCTATATGCAACTTTGTCAGTGTCTTTGGGGACTGGCATTCCCTTTTCATGTGCCCATCTTTCCCACAATTATAGCAAAACATACTTTCTGGAGTTTGAGCTGGCCGAGGCGCCACACTGGGAGCCAGGGCGGGGTATTACTAACTGGAAACCTGGGTGCCATCTCTGTCTGCGGCGTGATAAGCATTTGGAGACATCTCGTCAGTTTCTCCACTTCCATGGTCAAGGAATTGAGTTTGGAGCTGTTAGCAGCAGGATATACATGGGTGGGTACCCCCACCCCCATAGCAGATGCAGTCGGATATAGGTCAGGGCCCGTACTTGCAGGCGTGGCCTTCATAAAGGGACTGTTTTTGAATTCCCGGATCTCTCTCAACAGTTCGCCCCATTGTGGCATATCTTTTTCCTTGTCAGAGCACTCATTGACTGTCAACCTCTGCCCCTGAACTTCACTTGATGGGTCACCCTCAGTCACTGGGTCGTAGCCACAGCTGTTGGTGCAGGTACCTCCGAGGTCGCCTTTTCTCAACTCCTCGAATTTCTCTCATTAACTCATCATAGGAGGGTGGGGATTCCAGTCGATTTGCCAGGCGAACTGAAGCAACAGCAGTTCTGAGAAGGGCAGACTTAAGGATTCTGTCCAGTCTGGTTCGGTCCAGTTCAATCGCTGGCAAACTACCCTTTCTGAGGCATTCTTGCAACAATTTTTCCAGCCGAGAGACATACAGACAACAACTCCCTTGGTACTGTTGTGCATTTCTTACTCTCCACCATAGGTCCTCATCAGAATCTGGCTCCCATACACATTCTCCAAGGCCTCAAGATAGGCCTGTGCAGTCGCTTCAGGGTTACTGGCCGTTTAGCATGGATGGTAGCCAGGGCAGGACCTCGGAGGCTCTCACCTAACCCTCTTTCGCTTCGCCTTCGAGCATTGCCATTCTAGCACTGGGGGCAACATAGTCTATCCAGGTCTCCCAGTCATCCTCCCTTGGGGGTGGGGAGGGTGCCAGAGAAGATCCTCAACCTTGAAAGAGTCGTGACTAATGGCAGGTGCAGAAATAGGAGTCTGCATTGGTTCAGCCACCATTACGGGCACTGGAGCAGGAGAGGGTGTTGGGGAGGAACACCCCAGGTGGCAAGAATAGTTTCTTCAGTCCTCCACAGTTTTCCCTCTCCCAGCAACCATTCAGCAAATTTCTCCTCAAAAGTTTCAGATAGTGGTGGGGCTGATTCTCCCGGTCTTCACTGTCCTTAGTTATCACTCTCCAAGCAGTGAGGGCTCCCTCTGGGGTAATGGTCTGTGGCACTTTGGAGCTATCTATGGGATCCTTAAACTCTACTAGGGCCAGGAAAGTGTGGGTGAGCAGATTAGCATGCCGACCCACCACCACAGGGTTTTGTAAACCTTCCACCTTGGAAAGTACTCCCTGCACAGTGTCCGTATTGATACCCAGGGGGATGTCCAGGATAAGCATAGCATTTTGGGGGTCGATCTCCTCCCCAGTACACCACTCCACCAGCCGGTGCACAGCCACTTCTGTCGGGGTACCCATTTTTTTCTTAACAGTGGTTCGTAAATATGGCCACTAGAGGACACACAATCCCAGCGGTGAGCCTCCAAGATGTAACCCCTAGATTGCGCTATCCCAGGGGCTACTACCCCTGCCTGATTTGCCACTAACAGGTTGAGGGGCCTGGATCCAATGGCGGGTGCCTCCACCCAGAGGTCAGGGTTTGCAATAGTTAAACTAACTTGGTCACAGCCCTCTGGGACACTGCAACCCCCCTTTCTTCCCACTAGTGGCCCACACAATATATCAGAATTACTTTACAGTATACACTTACCCCCAGGTCTGGTCTCCAGCACTGGGACCTCCTGTGAAATGAGATACATGCAACAATCACAGTACAGTACTTTAACATAGACAAATACCTCAGGCAGTATAACTTTGCTGAAACAAGCAGCTCTGATTTATTTAGGGGATATAACAAGGACAGGGAAATCAGGTTAATTAGCTTATCACTCTAATAATCTACCTATGGCTCTGTGCACAGGCCTATCCCTATCAGTTACTGTCCCTGGGTACCCAAGCCCTAGTGGCTAGTCCAAACCGTGGCAGCTGGTAGGGGCCCTTTCACACAGAGAAAGGAGAATTAAACAGTCAGCAGTACAGTAATTCCATTTGGATTTAATGTGGCAATTCAACAGGGAGTGACCCTGAATTAGTACTCACGACCTCCAAATAAGATAGGGTCCTTCAATGTCAGCAGGGCTCACTTGAGGTACACAAACCTCTTCACACATCCATATAAAAGAAAGCACTATACCAGGCAGGCTGCATCTGTATCCCGATCGCAATTACTGCACAATACCGGAGAACACACAGCACATTCAGTTCCTGACAGACCGAGTGCAATTTTCAGCAATTCCTCCAGTCTTCTACAGGGTGAGCCTGGTTTCTACTCTTCAGAGATCCTTTGATTCTTTTCACAGGACGGATTCAGTCCTAACAAGCTGTTACACAAGCTGCAGACCGAACTCTGGGCCTTACACACGCTTTTGACTAAAACTGCACACTGAAAAGGCACAGGGCTCCTTCCTTCTTCACTGCCAAAGCTCAACTGAAACTCCAACCGACAAAACCGGGCACTTCCTTTGAGTTCCTCCCAGTTCTTGACTGGATTGGCTGTCACTCACAATAGACTGCTGCTGTTGGTCCAAAAGGCACTGAAGTCTAAACTACATCTCCCAGAGTCACTGCCCATACAATCCTCTTGTGGCTGGCTCAGATTATGAGTCCAAGTTCTGATTCGGCCCAAGGCACCATTTTAGAGCTAGCTTACCCCACACTGATTGGTCCAGTTCAGCAGTTCAAAACTAGAATGGGGAACTAGCAGACACAGTTCTGACTGCAAAGAAAGCAGGTTAGACAAACTGTAATTTCATTATTACTCTAAATAATTTCTGGCAAACAGTTACATCTTTCAGATAGGTTCCCTTTGCACTCCTAGTGACTGCAAAATGAAGTGAATTGGCAGCAGCCTCGAGTGGTACTCAGAGAAGCACACAGTCCCCCATACAAACTAATTATGTCTGCAAGCAGACAGCTCTTAAAGAGACAGTACCAGAGGCTCTAAAAACACTCACTGATAAATGGCTTAAATGCCAAACACCATTCAGGCTTGGAGCATTCAAGCAAGCTCCTGGAAGTCTTTTGGGAACCCCCATTTGCAGGGGGGTTACATCCAGAAATATAACAATTATATCTATCAAATTTGGACTTTTTAGAACCACTTATTAAGGTATCTAAAATAATGATTTTTATAAAGAGGCAACATGAAAAAGTTATGAAAAGTTTCTAAGAAGTTTTTAACATTGGACAGAGAGGACTAAATGTCTTGATTGTTAAAGATCAGCCGATCGTTGTGATTGACAAAAATCCCTCAGACCCAACAAAGGAGACCTACCTCCCCGGGAGTAATCTGGTGCATAAAAGTTAATTTTCCTAGTACGGGATTTAGGAAGGGAAGGAACTGTATTTAGGCTCCATGGAGCCGAGAACCCAGTCCCTTCCACTTTCTTTTTTTGACAGGAAATAGTCTGGAGAACTTGGGGGCGTGCTCCACAAACACTGATACAACCCTTTTAAAAATATTTTACATGTTAGATTGCCGATTTGAAACAAATCAAAGCCACCATTCAGCTAATAAGGCCCTTGTTAGTTTAGTGGTGGCTTTGATCTGTTTCAAATCATCAATCTAACATGTCAAAAAATAAAAGTGTTAAAAAATGGCCCCATTACTGTCTATGGACTACATCCACATGTTCTACACTATTACCTCATAAAACGTGGGAGAATAAGGGCGTGTCTTAGAACCAGGAAGTGAAAGGATTGGGCTCCTGGCTTCGTGGAGCCTAAATATGATCCCTTTAATTCCTAAATCCCAGAAAAGGAAAATTATCTTTTATGCATCAGATGACTCCTGGGGAGGTAAGGCTCCCTTACACATTTGGCTCTAAGCCATGGAAAAGGTGATCTTTAAAACTGATGCTTGAGATAAGCATACAGTCTGCTAGAAGGAATTGCTTTATATAGTTTTCAAATGTGTGTGGTGAAGAAACCTTTATGAACAGTGACCTTGTCCGTCGTCTGGGGGGGGGGGGGCAAGACTATGGTGTGTTTCCAGATCTCCATCAGATCAGGATTTTAAGTAACTGATTACTCAGAGACTAAGGCTGACATACAGAAAGGACTCCCTTTAAAATGTTCCTTAGATGATGCATTACATGGTGATATGTTTGGTTTTGGTGCATCAGTGCATATAAAAAGTAATTCATTATTTAAAAATGATGAATTAAAATAGAATAAGAGAAAATTCTTAAACTGGCCCTCTCACTTAGGAACTTGGTATGATGGTATGAGAAAAATATATTCATTAGATTTGAAGTTGTCCAAGTAAAATCACCAAATTTGTCATGCGTGATGTAAAGAAATTGTGACATCGCTGCTCATAAATTCAAGAAGTGGACAAGGCAATGGGACCTGATGGCATACATCCCAGGGTAATAAAGCAGCTAAGGGTGGAACTAGCAGAGCAATTATCAGAACTGTTAAGTGAGTCTCTGAGCACAATAGAGGTCCCAGAAGACTGGAGAAGGGCTCATGTGATCCTGCTCCACATGAGTGGCAGCAGGGAAGAGACAGTGAACTACAGACCAGTCAGTCTTACCTCAGGAGTGGACAAGATTATGGAGGCATTCCTTAAGGAAAGAATAGTGCAACACCTGGAATCCATTGGAGCATAGGATCCAAGACAACATGGGTTTACAACAGGAAGGTCCTGTCCAACTAATCTCAGATTTCTTTGACTGGTTAACCAGAGTGGTGGACCAAGGGGGTGCAGCTGATGTCACCTACCTTGACTTCAGCAAAGCTTTCTATACTGTTCCACATAGAAGATTAACAAGCTGGGTATGCTTGGGGTGGGTCAGAGGTTGGTCAACTGGGTGGCAAACTGTTTGGCGGGCAGAAAACAAAGAGTGGTGGTAAACGGTATACAGTCAGAAGAGATGCAAGTCACAAGTGGGGTACCTCATGGATCAGTCCTGGGGCCAGTCCTCTTCAATATCTTCATCAGTGACATTGCAAATGGACTGGAGGGTAAGGTTTGTCTGTTTGCAGATGACACCAAGATCCGCAACAGAGTAGATGATCCAGATGGGGTGGGCAGAATGAGGAGAGATCTGGATAAACTGGCAAAATGGTTGAAACAGTGGCAGCTGGGGATTAACACAAAGAAGAGCAAGGTCATGCATGCAGGGAAGAGAAAACCTGAAGCTACCTATAGGTTGGGAGGGGAGTTGCTGGCAATCACAAGGTAAGAAAGAGACTTGGGCATCATCATCACAGATGACCTGAAATCATCCAAGCAGACCACTAAAGCAGTAGGTAAGGCTAGATGGATGTTGGGGTGTATTAGTAGGGGTATCACAAGTCATAAGAGGGAGGTAATAATCCCTCTTTACAAGACACTGGTTAGGCCCCATCTGGAGTACTGCATGCAGGAACTGGAGGCCGCAACTGCACAAGGACATTAAAAAAATGGAGGTAGTCTAGAGAAGGGCAACCAAAATGGTGCAGGGACTGCATCAGAAAACATATGAGGACAGACTAACAGAGCTCATTATGTATACCTTAGAGCAAAGGAGGGAAGAGAGGTGATATGATTGAAACATTCAAACATCTTAAGGGCATTAACAAGGTGAAAGGGTCTAACATGTTTCAATATAAGAAAAACAGCAGGACAAGAGGACTCAGCATGAGACTAGAGGGAGACCAATTAAGGGGTAATGTGAGGAAGTTCTTTTTCACAGAAAGGGTGGTGGATGCATGGATTGGCCTACCTCAGGAACTGGTGGATATGAACACAGTGCAGGGCTTCAAATACACATGGGACAGACATAAGGAAGCAATACAGATGAGTATGAATAGAGATGCCATTGACAGAGTAAAGGCCCCGTGGCACATTCATAAGGTAGAAAAAATGGGCAGACTGGATGAGCCTTGCGGTTATCTGCCATCAACATCTATGTTTCTATGTAAGAAGGCAAACCCATCACAGTGAGGACGACCACCATACTAGAAAGATATTGTTTCCCAACTGAATGTTTGTCCCAGGAAGGGCAAATGAGCATTTGGCATTCCTTTAGAGAACTATTCAGAATACAAGTACATCAAGCTGGACAGTTTTAGAAGACTTTTTTTCAAGAAAACGACATACTGTTTTCAAAGAAAGGGAACACTTGCCTGTAAGAAGAAAAAAAAAACCTTCTACTCTCTCCACTGTCCAGAGCCACTTCCTGCTCTCTACTACAGTACCAAGTATCTCTTCAGAAATTTGTATTTTATAGTATAATGTTGCATTGTAAAGGTAATAAATTGGTCAGTTAAATGTGTTTTTGTTTCACAGAAATATGGGTATACAAGATGATGTTAAACTTTACAAGGCTTTCAACAATCTGAATTGATGTGTTCTCTGAAGTATTTTGCATTTTTCATCTTTTTGTATGTACTTGGCTCCATCTCAGAAACATATTCATGCACTTTTTAAAGTACAATCATTTAAAGCACAACTGTTTATGATAGTTTTTACCTTTTTATATTGAAATAAAACTATCCATTTTTACCACTTCCTGGCACTTCATGCAGTGGTTATATATAAATTATTTGGACGTTTAGACTGTGAAGGAACACTTGGGCATTTTCCAAACAAGCATCAGGGATCAGATATTGAAAAGTTAGTGTGGGCACTAACGGGTGTTTGCCCCATGCTAAACAGGTTTTGTGATCAGTTTTAGGGTGTGGTCTATATTTGGAGCCACTGCAGTGCAGGCTTCACCACTTAGCGCCCAAGTGCTAACATAACACTGTCACCATGCAAATGAGTGGTCCCCCCCCTGCATACAAGTGCAGTAGTGATTTTAAAGGTTTTCATTGGTAGTAAATGGCACCCACAGTGGTGCTACCTCTGGAAACCTAATCTTAACTGGGAACAAAGCCCAAGTCTCCCCCACCCCACCCCACCAATGGTGGGATGGCTGTGCTGCAGCCGCCTGCTTCTGTTTGCCCGTTCTGTGACATGCAGAAAGCTCCTTGGTATTCAGTGGCACCCCCACACTCCAAGCACCCATCCTGGTAATACAGTGAAGTCTCTCGGTGTCTAGTGACACCCCCACCCTCCGATCACCCATTCTGGTACTTCTACAGTATTCTCTGGTGTCCCGTGGCATCCCCACCACCCTCTCATCACCCGTTCTGGCACTTTCCAAGTATAGCCTGGTATCAGGTGGCACTCCCCTCTGGTCACCTGTCCCAGTACTGCAAAATCATTCTCTGGTGTTTAGTGGCACCCTCTCCTCACCTGTTGAACACCTTTCTCGGTACTTCTAAAGTACTCCCCAGTGTCTAGTGGCACACTCCACCCTCCAATCACCCATCCTGGTACATTTAAAGTATTCCCTGGTGTCTAGTGGCCCCCTCCTCCTGCCAGTCACCCATCCCGGTGATTCCATACATTCCCTGGTGGCTAGTGGCAGACCCTGATCTCCTGTCCCATACACTGCTCTGCATCCCTGGTGTCCAGTGGAACGCCCCCCATCTCCCAGTCCATGCAACCTAGACTATCCCTGGCATCCAGTGGTACTCTCAACTGCAGGTCACCAAATGGATCAGCTAACAATGGCAGTTCAGTGCCCCCCCACCCAATCCAGCACACCACCCAGACAACCCCCCTCCCCAATGTCCTTACAGCTGCATGGTCTCCACTTGAAGATCAACTGAGTAAAAAATACAAAAACTGGAAAAGGAATGCTTAGAACAATCACTTATATGTAAAGACACACTGTCAGTAAAGAGAAATGAAAATTACGTTATCTACCGTAATTCTTGATCTTCTCTTGTATCTTCACCATTCATTACTTCCTGGGTGTAAGCGGAGGCGCACCGTCACGGATTTTTTTTTTTTTTTTTAAAGTTTGCCTAACGGCACGCTTCTCGAGAGTGACGCTGCGCTCATCAGTAGGGCGGCTGCTAGTAGCGACGATCACTCCACCTCCAACTCAGTTCTGTGAGTCGGAGAGGCAAAAGCGAAAGCAGAAAATATAGATAGCGAGGCAAGATAGCCGAGGGATAGCAAAGCAAGGAAGAATGAACAGTGAGAATAAGCCGATGGAGGAAGGACAGAGGAGATAAGAGTATCCCTAGCCTAGGGACTGCAGGGCCTCCTTACCTGGGCGACTCTAGGAGGAGAGATAAGGAAGGAAATGAGAAAATAGAAGAAGAAGAAGAAGAGAAGAGAGAGATGGGATGTTGAAGGGACCAGGATGCCCAACGAGCATAGTTAGCTTACAGCCAAAGGCTCGATTAACAGGGAAGCAAGAATCCCCGGAGATAGAGCTGAAGAGAAGGTTCACCAAACCCGCTAGACAGACTCAGGAGGGCATAGTCCTTATCCTCAACATGCCATTGTTGTTGATACCGCCTCGGGTTCCTGGGCCTAAAGGCCTAGGGAATTTGAGTGACACCCGAGGAGGGAGAATGAACCCCAGGCAGCAGGAGTGCTGCTCTGGGACTTAGAAAAAGGAAATGTAAGCTTTTCAGGCTTTTAAGCATAGAAATGGGACTCAGACAGACTGGCCAAGGCTGGCCAAAGGCTTGGGCTGGCTGGGATTGGATATGGTCAGCACTGCTCTTCTGTAAAATTGTCCGGAGGACACTTAAAAGGAGAAACCAATATACAAACTAGCGAGAAGGGTAGCCTACCCTCTCATTTCCCCTCGTTTGTTTTCCGTTTTTTTTTTTTTAACAAATAAAAATTTTGCAGGCTGCTTGCATGACCCCAATACCAAGATGCCTATAGCAGTCGGAGAGTTCCTCAGCATTTTTTTTTTAGCAAAGAAAAAAGGAACAGACGTGTCTGCCTTCTGCTCTGCTCTGCAAGGCAAGAAGGGGGATTTTGATTTCAGGGCAATATCTGGGAACACGGGATTGCAGGATCAAAACTGAATAGCCTGAGCCAGGCCAAAACCCCAGAGGTATCTCGCCAGAAGGATGGCAAGAGATAGTTGTGCAGTCTGATCGCCAAAGCAATCCACGAGATGGCCCATGAATCTTAGAGTAAGTAATTTTTCTGGAAAATCAGAACCCCCCCAAAGATGATTTTTTTTTTTTTGGAAAAATTAAGCAATTTTTCCTACATTTTAAGGATTTTTTTTTTTTTGCAGAGAGAGGAAGGAGACGGGAGGTGGAGAAGCCACAGGAAGAGGCCACTGAGGGGATGGTGGGCGGGTGTAAGTAATGAATGGTGAAGATACAAGAGAAGATCAAGAATTACGGTAGGTACGTAATTTTCATATCTTCCCTTGTCAATCTTCACCATTCATTACTTCCTGGGTGAGTACTAAGCTCCTCTTCCCCCGGAGGGGGAAGAGGCCATACCCTGAGGGAACAAGACCCCCAGCCTTCTGCTGGTGAGAAACAGAAGGAGAAGACCCTGGCTTATTCAGAAAGCCCAAGGGAGAAGAGCTAGGAGGTGCCTCCCAAGGACGAGGAGACGGAGGGAGCCCTGTAAAAGTCTCCTAGCTCTAGAAGAGAAAAGACAGGTCCCCGGAAGGCGGAGTGAATCACTCACGCTGGGGCAGGGGTGACAACCTAGAAAGATGGCCATGCCGTCCGCCTGATGCAGATCGGTCCCCGTAAGCCTGGAAGCCACCTCATTACGCCATAAGATGCCCTTGCTTGGTGTCTTGCCAGCTCCAGGCCTACCGCTGGAGAGGGCAACGGCTTGTCTGGTTTGCTCGGTCAGGCATTGATGCCAGCAGCTGGGACATCATCAACACAAATGCCGGTTGTAGGCAGCGTGGTGAGCCTGATGTGATGCAATAGAGGCACTCTGACGAGAAGAAGAGAACACTCTTCGCCCCCAACGGTCGAACTGGAGAGAGTCCGGATCCGGTGGGCGGCCAGCGCCAGGCAACGGCGCCCAGAAGGAGTATCCAGGTAAACCAAACCAGAGGTCGGGTTGGGAAGGGAACCTAGAGACTCAGAGGGGCACAATACCTACGCTGGCAGTCGGGTCAGCTGGAGAAGAAGCGGCAGGGGACTGCCAGGACCGGATAGACGCCTCCTGGAAGGGGATAGGCCAGAAGGTACCACCAATGCTGGGCACTGAATTCACCAAGGAATTCACGCGTCTCCCGTTAGGTATTGTCTCTCCGAACATAGGAACCAAGATCCCTTACCATTCTCGAGGAACGCTGATATTCAGTGGAAATCAGCATCGGAGGACAGATGAGCAGGGGGTTCCTCTCCCTCAGAGGAGGGAGACGAGGATGATGGGGAGCTGGAATGTCCAGAGGATTCCTGCGGCGGTGGGGAGAGTCGAAAGACCCGCTCGTGCATGTATCTAACATATGAGGGGAAGGCCGCCGGAGAACCTCTGAACTGCTCCCAGGATAACGGACCCGTAGGACCGACATGGCCCGGGAGCGGGGGTGGTGAAGGCAGAGAGATGGGAGAGGGGCACCTCCGAGGAGGCAACTGCTCTCTGCGAGGACTCTGGAATCCGGGCAAAGGAGCCCTAGTAGGAGGGATCCCGGATATCAGACCAGGCCGCAGAACGGGAATCTGGGGAAGCGAGGCCTGGAAGAGCCTGGGGAGAAACTCCTGTGACGACACACCGACTGCATGGATCCAGAAGGGCAGTCCGCACAAACGCCGCTTGGAGGACAACCTAGAACCCTGAGGGAGGAGCGGGCCTGCACTACGGGTCCTGGCCACCCCTGGGTGGCCAAAGAAGGCCGAGCAGCAGGCCGCCTGCGCCAACCCTCGGACTCCGAGAAGGCCCTCCTCCTCGACCTCAGCGCCTCTGTCCCTAGAGGGCAACAGCACCCGGGGGGTAGCTGTCACCGGCCTCCAGAGAGGGAGCCCTCCATCACCCCCATCGCCTGCCCCCGGGACTCTCGGCCACCCCCAGCCGAGGAACCCTCAGGAGACGATGGTGGGGACAGAGGAGGGGCTCACACGCCTGGTACCCCTAGCCACCGAGGACCCAGATTCCGAAGAATGGGGGTGCCAGGATGGGTCCACATTCTGAGTCATCGCCCGAGGAGGACGAGACCAGCAGGACTCAATGCTGGCTACCCCAGGGGTCCCGAGGCCACGAACGCCCCGGTACCAAGGGGAGACGCCGCCCCCACGCCGGAGCAGTTAGGCCTAACCCATACCCCAGCGGCTCCCCGCAGGCCCGGCACTGCCTAGAGGAAGGAGAGAGGTCAGGCGAGCGTACCGGGCGGCGTCGGAGGCATGGCTTACTGCCGACGGCGCTGTTAGTTCACCGGGCGCGCCGCCGAACGCACCGAGGTCTTTTAAAGCGGCACCGCCAACGGAGTCACCGATCACCAGCGCGAACAGCGCCTGGATCCAAAACGGCGCTGAACGGCGCCCGCCGATCACCGGCACCGCTGAACGGCGCGCCAAGATCCGAAAATGGCACTGAGGCGGGGCGTTGCGGGTCCACCCGAGCGGGCCCAAAAGCCAAGGGCCTCGACACGGGGGAGCCTGCACTCAAGAGGTGATTGCCGAGGCGGTGTCAGCGTCTTCTGCCCGGAGGGGCTACGACGCCCCCCAACACCGTGGAAGGGCCTCCTCCTCGGACGAGGAGACCCTCCTCCTCGGAATCAGATAGGCCCGGAGGGACCCGGGGAAGCGGGCCTAAAGATCCGCCCAGATTCCGCGAGCGACGCCGCCCCGCAAGTCGCTGGGGCCTTGCCGAGCTTGAACGCTCGGATTTCGAGGACGCCGACGGTCCATCGAGAAACAGGCGTCGCATCGAATCCATATCAGTGGTTGGTCCCAGGCAACAGGCAAACGCCATGCAGGTCCGAGACGAGAAATGCCGCCACAGGAGCAGCACCGACGATAGGCGCCGCCCGTTAAAGGCGCTAGCTCCAGAACCGGACATAACGAAAACCAACGACTAAAACACAGTAGGAAACACACCCGTGCCGAAAGATAGAAAAAGAACAGTCTTATCAGACGGAGGCCGAAAAGCATAGAAAACGGAGTTGGTACATCACGGTACAGGAAAAACACTGAATCGCTCGCGACGACAGGTGCTGCTCTCGACGGGGCGGAGAAACAGAACTGAGTTGGAGGAGGAGTCAGTCGCTACTTAACGGCCGCCGCGCATGGACGCCACTCGAGGGCAGTGCCGTTAGGCAAACTTTTAAAAAAAAAAAAAAAGCTCCCGTGACGGGTGCGCGCCTCCGGCTTACACCCAGGAAGTAATGAATGGTGAAGATTGACAAGGGAAGATAGGGAATTGGCTGCTCAAGGATAAACCTTACATCAAAAAGAGTAAGAATCTGTTAACTGCCAACAGTTTACAGGGGCAAATGAAACTATTTGAATCATGGCTTTCAAAAATTCTTAGATCTGATTAGTTGAAACCCATCAGTGGACCATGGATTAATTCTCAATCCACAGTTACTCACAGCGATCCATGGTGGGTGTGCATATGAGCGCATATGCGGTCCTGCCTGATGGGGATCGACCCAAAATGGAGGAGCCTGTATCAGGGATGGGAACCAACCACAGCAATCCATGGTTACCGATCGCATATGTGGTCCTGCGTGCTGAAGGCATGAAAATGGGGACTGGGGGCAGAGCCAAACTGGAGCCAGGTGTCTCATGGCAAGGAGGCAAATGACCACATCTCGGGAACCAGAGATAGCGATGGGTGGTGGAGGTGATGTCGGCACTAGTATGCGGCGACTTTCTCTGCAGCAACTGGAAGATATGAGAGACAGAGAGAGAGAGAAAGAAAGAGAGACAAAACAGCAACAAGGATTCCTGCACTCTCCGTTCTGTTTGTGTGTAAGGGCATGTAAATGGGGACTGGGGGTAAAGGCGAAATGGAGCAGCGTGTCTCACAGCAGGGAGGCAACCAACCACATATTGGGAACATGAGACAGCAATGGGAGGTCGAGGGCATGTCAGCACAAGTATGCGGCGACTTTCTCTGCGGCAACCAGTACATGAGAGAGAGAGAGACGCAGAACAGCAACACAGGATTTCTGCATTCTCCACTCTGTTTGTCTCTGTCTGTTGAGTTGCCGTATCTCCAGGTGTTTGTCAGAGACCCGTGGAGTAACAGTGGGATTCGGCAACGAAAGACAGCGAGTGGCAGATGGCACCTGACTGTGACATGAAGAGAGAAGAAAACATTACCTACCACAGTAATCTTGTTTCTTCCAAGGTATTCTCCAATATACATAACTCTTGCAGTCAGCCTTTGAAGTAGAACTGCCCTGAGATAGAATGGTATGCTAATGATGGAACCATTATTGGCTCGTGCCACCTTTCAAATGCTGCCCTTATGAACTGCTGCATTCCAAAACACCTCAGATTTCATGGAGAGCCTGCAAGAGAAGGCCCAACGAAGAACTATATCTATGCAATAACAACAACAACAATAAAACTAATCCTGTCTAACAAACCTCCAACTGAAGAAAAAAACAACCCTCCTGAATGTCAGAGTAACCGAAAGAAAGGGAAAAAAGCAGTGTCCAACGGGGCACAAAAACAGACTATGCCAGTGTGTGGCACCCTCACACGTAGTTACTCAGCTTGAAGTGTAGAGGCCATTGGTTCTAGAAGAGGCAGCGGGGTGGGTGAGTTATGAATACTGGAGAGAATACCTTGGAAGAAACAAGATTACTATGGTAAGTCATGTTTTCTTCGCACCCCAGGAATTCTCCAATATTCCTAACTCTTGCAGACAAAGAAGCAGTACCTTTGGAGGTGGGCACAGAACCTACTTTGGGAACAGACTCCGCAGGACTGCTGTGCCAAACCTGGCATCATTTCTGGACTGAGTGTCCAGGCTGTAATACTTTCTAAAAGTGTGTACTGTACTCCAGTTAGCTGCTTTACACATTTCCAGTAGTGGAACATCCCTGCTATGGTCGCAGCTGTGCCCACTGTAGAGTGGGCCCTCAGCCCTGCTGGGGACTCCCTTCCCGCTTTTGAGTAGCAAAACTGGATGCACTGAACTATACAGTGACAAATGGACATTTTAGATGTTGGGTTTCCTTTTCCAACATCCCTACAAGTGAGGAAATGGAAATTACATACTTACTGTAATTCTTGATCTTCTTGGATGGAGTCTCCATCACTCATTCACACTAATGGGAATACGCCGGAGGTGCTAGGACCCCGTGGGAGCCAAAAGTCTTCAGGAGGGCCGGTGCCGGGATAGGACCATATATGCATGGCACCATGAGGCTAGCTCGCGCTGTATAGGCTATCTCAGCGTCGACCCTCCAACCGCCTCAGTACCTTTTCAACCAAGGAGGTGCAGTGTAACTAATGAAAGAAAACCTGTTCCTACCCTCCGGGCATGTGAAGGCCATGATGACCCATGTAAGAAGAGTCAACTGAACAATGTCTTCACAGCCCAAACAAAAAGGTAGTGAAGACCAAAAACAGAACAAGTGAGCTTGGGGGATGATGGGTGGGCGTGTGAATGAGTGGTGGGGACTCCATCCAAGATCATCAAGAATTATGGTAAGTACGTAATTTCCATATCTTCCTGGACTCAAGTCTCCACCACTCATTCACACTAACAGGAGAGTACCGAGCTAAAAATCAACCCACCCTGAGTAGGGCGGTCGGAAACGGAGCTCACTCAGAACGGCAGTCCAAAAGGACTGTCCTGCCAAAGAAAGAGAGCTGTCTGGTATGGACATCCAGAACATAATGCTTTACAAAGGTTGCACTGAGCTCCAACTCACCACCTTGCAAATGACTGCAACAGGTACATTACGAATCTCTGCCAGGAAGCCGCAACTGCTCCGATAAGAGTGGTGTGAATCCGGCCTTTCAACTTGCCTGTGATGTGGATTAGTAGTGTTGGAGACATGCTACTAACCAAGCCGAAAACATCTCATGGCAGAGGCATGCTGAAGACACAATAGTTGTTCTGAAGTGCATCTCTTCGTTCTGTTGATGAAGAATCGCAGAACCATCCTAACATCCAGAGAGAGTGAGGGGAGCGCTCCCCTTCCTTCTGGAGTTAAAGCAAAACTTGACTAACGGTAACTGAGCCAGTGACAAGATGTCTACTGGCTCAAGATAGACCGAAAATGCGCAGAGGTGTACCTTCACTGCCAAGTACAACCGGCCTGCGATTGACAGGTCCAAGAGGCACTCCAACACCTTACTTGGTGGGCAACCTAAGGGTCCAGATGGGACTTGCACACCAGTAGGAGGAGGGTTTCCACTTAGCCATGTAAACCTTCCTGGTGGAAGGCCTATGCATGACTTCCAAGACATCTCAATCAATCAAAATCTTTATTTACCCAGGCGATCACCATTGAGCAAGCTCATTTACAAGGTGGACCTGCAGTTTGCAAGGACAAGGGTACAGAATAGAGTACAAGTATAATATACATAAAACAGCAGTAGCAAGATGTATACAACAAAATATATACAGTGTAGAAATAAAGGTAAATAATATATACAGAGAAGCCTTTATAATCCTATCCATCAATAACATGTTCATAGTCTGAAAAGGAGTCCCTGGGATATGGAAAAGCGCACGCGTAGGAGGCAGGGATGCTGGCAGAAAGATTCTGGGATACTAAGCAGGTGGTATCAGGGCATTAGAGTGGGCAATGGGGTGTTGCAGTGAGTACATAGTACGTGGGACTAGAATGGACGGTGGGGAGTAATCTTGGTAAGGGAACACTTAGTTTGAACGGGAAGGACTTAGATTAAGCGGAAACATCAGCTGGATAACTAGGAACGGTGGAAACAGTTACAGACCTCCACAAATGTTTTGGCATACAGGGTCTTGAACACAGCAAGACTAACAGGTGTTATCTGTGATGGTCTGGGAAAAAACAGAGCTTACCCACTTCCATTTTCTCCGGGCCCGGCATGGAGATGACGAGAGTGTAGGCTAGGATGGAGTAAAGTCCCTATGTCAGAGGGTCCGCTCGTAGAGGTAGTCACTTCGGGGGAACTTCTGACAGACTGCAGATCAATGCAACTCAATGTGCCGAGGCCAGTCTGGGATGATGGGAATCATCCTGCCCCTCCCCCCGTGCATACAACTTTTTCAGCATCCTCTGAAATCAAGGAAGAGGAGGAAAACATACAGGGAGCGTCAAGAATATTGCAGTGAACACATCCTGACAGAAAACACCAGGATCAGGATTTCTGAAGCAGGATAGAGGCAGTTTTGCGTTGAGAGGGGACGCAAAAGGACCAGGTCCTAACTGCTCCATTCGTCAAAAGCGACTGCATGAAATCTGAACTGATGCACTGTACTCGAGGTACCACTCTCACAACCTCACGGCCCCACTGCTGAGAGGGTATGGGGACACCCCACCCTATTTGCTGATGTAATACATCACAATTTGTCATCCTTCCAAAGTAGGAACACTTGGAGGCAGGGGGCATACTCCAGGAATCTGCCTATAAGATAACTCTAATCTCTAAGAAATTTATGACAAGATGAGGATCCTTCTGGCTCCACACCTGAATGTGGAGGCTTTGGCAGTGAGTCCCCCACAGATTTTGTCCGAGGCTCTGTCATCTTGTACGGAGGATTGTGGATACGCGGTCAAAGACCACTGCTTGCTGCAGAGGATGACCTGAGTCCCAGCATCTGCTCAACCAAAAAAGGAGACCAAATAGAGTCGTTTTCCATATTGTAATGAGCCATTTAAGATGTTGTTTCTCCCATCCTCTGGAACTAAGCTGACGCCTTGGAGGTATCCAGCAGGGCTCCTAAGAAGTGGAGCTGTTGGGAAAATGAACTGGCACCTTCCCTGAACCTGGAGAGAACAGCTGAGGAGCTGCGGCGACTGCTTCCTGTGTCTCTTAACTGGAAGGGCTGGCTAGGAGCAAAATGTCCAGGAACTGAAGACTTGGACACCAAGACTTAGGGAACTGTTCTCTGAACAGGAGCTTGTCGAACCTTCCAAGGTCGACAAATGGGCACATGCCGTCTGTTAACTTGGAACCAGAAGCAATGGAAATAAGAACCTGTGCTTCATTCTGCTGTGGATTTTTACTGCCCAGTACCTGCAGAAGCCCCGTATCACAGAAGCAGAGAGTGGGTGACCGAGAGGCTGACAGACTGGCTGCCATCTGGGTGGAAGGTCTGGGGAAAGCTGCAAAATTGGGAGAGTATCCCTCTCGGACAATCCTGATGACCTATAGGTCTGCTGTAATGGACTTCCACTGGTTGTAAAACCGAACTAGACACCCCTCCTACTGCCAAGAGGTGCCCCCCCCCCCCGTTCAGACAGCTGAGGTGGGTCTGGGTTGGATCCACAGAGGTTAGTATAGGGCGGTTTTGGATCCTGTGCCCTCTACTGTGTTCTCTTAGTGGCTGAGGGGTTGGTTCCTGAAAGGGCACCTAGGCCACTACCTTGACAGGACTGCTTGTCATAAGGATGTCGTGTGGTTTAAATGGCAACTCTATTGTTCTGAGTGACTTTTAGTTGAACAGATAAGCACAGTCAAGGAGACGTTAACCACCTGTTGCCAGTAGCAGCTGCCCTAGAGGCAGAGACGCAGGTGTCCATAAAAGCTTTAGCTGATTATTGGGTTATATGCCCCCTAGCAATGGAGCGTTAGATTTCGGGAGGATCTTGACCATTGTATTAAGTGTGTTCCACATGGTGTACTCGTACTGAGGAATGTAGGAACTCGACACATAGGAGAATGCTTTGGTCCACAGATAAATACTGACATGTTATGGTGGACCCCATATCCCTGAGGAAAAGGAACTGGAAAGAAGATCTTCCGACACACTGATACAGAGTGTTTGCATTCCAGCCCATAAAATGAGTTGCCCACTGCATCTTCGACAAAGCAGAAGAGGGAGAGACTCATCCAGATCCACTTCTACCCCAAAATAACCTCCAAGGGCAGGTCAGGACCAGGAAGACACCACCACCTGGATTGGGGAGGAGTTCAGCACCATCCGCAGTACCAGCACCACACATGGCGCCACACCTGGCCTCACAACCAGCGGCGGCAGCACGCCTCCAACAGCAGCGCATGGCACAGCGGATAGCACAGGTACCACAAGGCGATACCAGACCACACAGCACTGCCTAAGGTGGCAGCACCCAAATCACCGGCACCACACTGAGCAGGCACAATGCACGGTGCCAGAACCACTACTGTACCTAGACCTGAAGTAAGGGGAAGAAGGAAGCGGTACCCGTGCTGGCCCCTGCAGAGAAAAGGGAGAGGGGGTAGGCACGAGGGGTCGGCGTTGATGGTGTTAGCACCAGCAATGGCACCACGCACATTCTTGCCTGGCAGACACAGCTGCGGCCCAGCGGGCCCAAGGTCCGAACCCCGGACCACTAGCCAGGACAACTGGGCAGACGCCGTACCCCCTGCTCTAAAAGAGCATCCTGGAGGTGAAACTGCTCACTGGAACCCCAACGAGGACAGAGATGAGAACCGGTGTCGACGATCACGGCTGTTAAGAGTTGAGACACAGGGGAACCCACCAGAGTCGGTTCAGGCTAACCGCTCTCAACCAGCGTCGATCAACGTGCAGACATAACCAGAGAGGTACTGATTCTTCTTCCTCCGACAGGAGCAGGAAGAGCTTGAGGTCAAGCGCAGCCAGGTCCGGGAACCACTACATTTGTGCTATGGGAGGACTGTCCTCCCCCCAAGCACTGGACTACCCCTGGTTGGTCCCCTCTCCGAAAAGGGTGGCAGACTGGACACAGTCCCACTGCCATCACAGCTTTCAAAGTCTCCCTACCATCACCGCTGCCATCAAAGGTCGACTCTGTTGATGGCAGGCTGAGAATACCTTCTTCTTCAATTTTTTTTGTCTGTTTAAAAGAAAAGAACACTAAAAAATGGTAAGTTAAGGGAATTGCTGTTGCACAGACAAAGACTAGAGTCTCGGCAGGCAAGTGAAGTCATCATTGAGGTGCACTCGACGGCGGGAGAAAAGGAACTGAGGCGACTGGAGGGTCGATGCCGAGACAGCCTATACGGTGCGAGCTAGCCTCGCGGCGCCGGCCCTCCAGAAGATTTTTGGTTTCCGCAGGGTCCTATCACCCATTAGTGTGAATGATTGGTGGAGACGGAGTCCAGGAAGATCAGCTGCTGTCTGTCCTGCCTATGGTCCTTAGTGATGGTCATGTAGTAGCCGGGAGCTCTTTTGACATCAAGACTGTGGAGTCTACGTTCACCTGAACTACAGTGTTCAGTGAAAAAGACTGGTAGAGTAATGGATTGGTTCAAATGGAAATCAGAAACCACTTTAGGCAGAAATTTCTTGTTTGTTGCAGGACTACCTTATCTCTATGGAATGAGATGTAGTCCATTTCAATGCACAAAGCCTGAAGCTCACTAATCCTCCTGGCTGAAGTAATAGCTACCAGGAACACTGTTTTCCAGGTAATATACTTTAGGTAAGCTGAGGCCAGGGTCTCGAATGGTGGACCCATAAGCTTGGCTATGCAAACATTCAAGTCCCAAGCTGGCATCGGTTCCTTGTGAGGGGGGGTGCAAGTGGGCTAAGTCCTTGAAGAACCTTTTGAAAATAGGGCTAGATGCCATAGAGGCACCATTTCCGGCTGAAAAGTAAGCAGATACTGAAGCCAGATGGACTTTTAAGGTGGTGGGCTGCGAGCCCAGAGAATGCAGATGAGTAAGGTAATCCGGCAATGCTGCAATCTCTGCCTGTTCTGGTGCCACGTCCGATAGGTGGAGCACCAAATAGAAAATCTCTTCCATTTAGAGGCATAGGTTTTCTTAGTGGAAGGTTTCCTGTAACCCCTTAAGACATTCAGAACACTTTCTGAGAGATGCAAACCTGCATACTCCAAGTCCTCAACAGCCATGCCTTGAGCCTGAGGGATCTGAAGTTCAGGTACAGGATCCTCCCTTAGTGTAAGGACTCCATTAGTTCCCCACTACTGAGGTCAGACTTACAGGCCTGCAGCTGCCTGTCTCCTCTCTGCTTCTACTCTTGTGGAGAGGGACCACATCTGCCCTCCTACAGTTCTCGGATACCTCCCCCGTCTCTAGTGATGCACTGAAAAGGGCAGCCAGTAGTTCTGCCAGCACTTTCCAGAGTTCCTTTAGTACTCTGGGGTGGATCCCATCTGGCCCCATTGTCTTATGTGTTTTTATTTTCCCCATGTTCTTCTAGGACTCTTTCCGACGTGAATGGGCTGGTGTCTACCTCCCTCCCTTGAATACCTCTCTTAATGAGTCCCGGTTCCTCCCCTTCCATGGTGAGTACTAAGAAAAAGTACTTGTTCAGTATCTCAGCCTTTTCTAGGTCATCTTCTACCCTTTCTCCTTTTCTAGGTCATCCTCCACCCTTTCTCCTCCTTCCTTCTTCAGCCTAACAATCCCATTTCTGATCTTTTTCCTCTCACTAATGTATCTGAGGAAGGTCTTGTTGCCTTTCTTAATAGCTTGGGCTATACTTTCCTCTGTCTGTGCTTTAGCCCTTCTAATTATTTTCCCAGATTCCCTCTGCTTCTCCAGATATTGTTTTCTGTCCTCATCCATTTGTGTTTCCTTGTATCTTCTGAATGCTCTTCTCTTTTCCCTTACTTTCTCGGCCACTACCTTCGAGAACCATAATAACCTCTTCTTTCTTTTACTCTTGCTATGCATTTTGACACAGTGACCTGTTACTTCTGTTATGACTCGCTTGAGTCTAGACCACTGTTTTTCCACATCCACTAGGGCTCTTGGGAGATTTCTAACCATCTCCTTAAAGTTAGCCTTCCTCAAATCTAGGACCTTTATCCTTGTACGTCTTGCCTCTTCCACTGTGGTTACTTTAAACCATACTGTCCTGTGATCGCTGGTACCAGTATTTCAGGTAATAGTAATTTGAGGCTGGTATAGTATTTGTGAAAAATTTTTACTCACTGACCAGTCTGATAACATAGGTTTTAAAACACTATGACAGCACATCAGCATTCTTTGAGAAACTTGACATTGTAGCACTTTCTTGTCATATCAGTTTTTCATGCTAAGGCTGTGATCTTCAGAGCAACATTGATGTGCTTTCATTGTGTTTGATTAAAACCCATATGTTCTTAGAAATCAGACTTGTCAGCAAGTTAAAAAAAAAATGCTCTTAAATACAATTATTGAAGAGAGTGTGTGAGTGTTGAGGGGGTTATAGTACCTGCTTCTGGGAGGCATTAGTAGGTCTTAAAAAAAAAAAAAAAAAGTCCATGTATTTGCCACATCTTGAAGGTTTTAATATCCCCCCGGCAGGCTGTCTGGAAGCAAATCATTTTAACTCAAACAAGCATTTGTCAATGTCGAATGTTGTCTCGCTGGCACTGGCATTGGTAGTGCAGGAGTTAGAGATGCATAATAGGAATGGCAGTGAAGTATTGAACTGATACCAACCACACCCCCACCCTGCAGAGCCCGGACAGGCGTTGGGGTGTGCTGAGTGCTCAGCTATAGCAGCTCATGCCACTGTACCTCCCGCGATACCCTGTAGACACTGACAAGTGTCGGGTGTGCTTTGGGGTCTTGGCCTTATACTTACCCCATTCCATAAGGAAATACGCTGAGACAGGTGCAGTATAGGAGAATGGGGTGAACTTTAGGGCTGAACACTCCAAGGCACACCTCGATGCCTGTCACTGGCTGCAGGGTGGGGATGGAATGGCATGAGCATTACAGCCAGTGATCCCAAGTCACACCCCTAACGCCCGTCAGTCTCTACAGGGTGGGGTGTTACAGTTGGAAACCCTAACGTCTCAGGCGTTTGTTGGTATTTTCACTCCAAATTTTCAACAGATTTTTGTTACCCCACCTCATGAAGAGCGGCACAATCAGTGTGTTAGCTGAAGGGTGGTCTTGCACAGCGGCTATGCCATTTGGCGACACAGGGACGAAAACACATTCTGGGCAGGATGTGAAAAATGACAGATGTACTGTTCATAGGGAGGTGTAGAAAATGCCAGTGTTGAAAATCTGGCATGAAAATATTGCAGATTTCCGAAGTTACAAGAGTGCGTGGAAACTGCACAACGCATGCTTGTAACACAGTCATTTATGGACGTTGGTCACCAAATTTTCAACATACGCATTTTAGGACCTCTGCTCATGAACAGTGTCACCGTCATTTTCTCAAACTGTCCTGAAAACTGATTTCACACAGCGACCGCGCTATTCAGCGCCAGAGGTGCCAAAACACATTTCGGCCAGGATATGTAAAATGACAGCTATACTGTTCATAAGGATGTGTGTAAACTGCCAATTTTGAAAATCTGGAGGAAAATATTACAAATTCATGAAGTTACGAGCATGCGTGGAAACGCCATAGCGCATGTAAATAAAACATTTGGATTTTTTTCACTAAAATGCAACATAGGCTTTTTGAGAGCCCCCCTCATGAACAGTGGCACTGACACTTTGTTACTCGGTCCTGAAAGGTGATTCTGTGCAGTGACCATGAAATCATCTTTCGGGACCGAATAATGCCATGACAGTGACTGAATTCATGAGGAGGGGTCCCAATAACCCCATGTTGAAAATTTGGTGCCAAAATTCCCAAAAATGGCCAATATATGCACCAAAGTTGAAAAAACCCTATTTATGTCATTATACAGCTTATCAGCATTTCTTCAGTTCGCGGTTGGCTTTGAAGAGTGCAGGCGTGTTCCTAGTTCACCGAGATCGTCGTGCCAGACTCCAGCGGTAAGTATGGGGTGAGGTGGGTGGGGGAGGCAGGGTATACAGAGGGTGGGCGGGCTGGGAGTGGGGGCAGGAGAGACCGGAAGGGACCGTCTCTTTTTACAGGTAAAAAAAGACAAGGCTCGCTTCTTTCTTTTGCAGGTGTTTCTTTGATACAGTAGGGTGGGCTCCCAGTGTACCACCTGCATTATGGGGAGGGGGACTACAGCTGATGGGGATTGGGCCCCCCATCAGCACAGAAACGGGTGGGGTGGGCGTGCACATGATGCTGAGAGGGGCTGGGGACATTATGCCGATGGGAAGTCGGCTCCCCCGTCGGCAAACTGAACTAGGCAAAGGGGACTGAAGCTAACGGGACTGGGCCCATCTGCAAGGAAAGACTGTTGGAGGGGCGCATGATGTCGAGGGGGATTGGGCACCCCCTCGGCACACATGTAGAATAGGAGGGGGGCATCATGCCGACGGGAAGTGGGCCCTCCTGTCGGCAAATGAAGTGGCTGTGGCAGTTAGTGCCACCATGTTTAGGTTAGGGAACTGCTTCACCAGCAAGGACACGTTGGAAAGTGCCGCTGCGTGACGAGCTTGGCTCTCATTGCAGCGGACCTTTCCTTAGATGTGCTCGCAACATTACGTGTTGCTGGTGTGGTGCCTGCATGCTGCCTTATTGGGGAATGAGGGATGCACCTATTGATGCGTGCCCTGCATTCGCCCACAGTGACTGCGCCTCCAAATCTGCTACTACTGCAATATGTTGGCTGGAGCGCAAGCGCGAGCCAAATAAAAAGTTGAAAAGCTTTTCTCAAGGTGACACAGTAGATGACAGTTGTGGGATTCAAACCTGGTTTTCTGGGTTCCCAGCTCTGCACATTAACTACTAGCTCAAACTGCCTCTTTAAAGTACATGCCTATATGATCCCCAGACCACATGCTCTTTGGGGGTTTACTAAGTCTGTCTCCCAAAAGCCATAGCAGAATTCTGCAGCCAGTCTTCTGGGTGTGGGTGCTTGAGTAGATAAAGTGTATGAGTACAGGTACTAAAGTGAATGGACCTCTGTGGGACTGGCTACCTTGATGTGGTACAGAGGCTTGTCACAATGCAACACTGTAACTAAAAGCCAGTCTGTTAACTTGACACTGTTGGTGACAGAATGGCTAGTGGTATGTGAATGGATCTCTGTGTGGGCTGGCTATCTTGATTTGGTACAGGAGGCTTGTCACAATGCAACACTGTAACTAAAAGCCATTCTGTTGGTCTGACACTGGTGATTGAAAGGCCTTCTCACTGTATGAGAATGGGAGTATGTGTTACATCTTTACATTTCATATGTATAGTATATGCCACAGACTAAATGATGCACCACAATCCGCATGGGGGTTGTGTACAGACCCCCATCTCAGGGGGAGGAAATTACAAGGAAATGAAAGAAGGAATCTTTAAAATGGCAGAAAAAGGGGAGATATTGTTGATGGGGGACCTAAATATGCCAGATGGTAACTGGAGTACCTTTGCTGCCGGCACATTAGGGTTACCACCTGTCCTGATTTTCTCAGGACAGTCCTGATTTAGGCAGCTGTGTCCTGCAAAAAAACATGAAAAATACTACATGTCCTGACTTTATAGAAGAAGAAATATTTTCTAACTTTCCCCTTAATGTTGCAGAAAACTATAATACCTTAACTAAAATACCCTAAAATGATAAGAAACAATAGAAGCAGCTAAGAAACTACAAAACTTAGCCTTAATTCGGATTATATAGAGAAAACAAGTCTGTTGCATTGATCGAGGTTACGTACTGTCCTGAAAAAAATCATGTTTCAATAAGAAATGTCCCACTTTGGGCTTCTTAAAAGGTGGTAACCCTACGGCACATTCAAGAGCAGGGTCATTCTTTATGTCCTACAGGGGGCATGCCTCAGACAGCTAGTGTTGGAACCCACTCGGGAGGAAGCAATCTTAGACCTGGTACTCTCAAATGAGGAAGGAGAAAGGATCTCAGATTTAAAAGTGGGTAGCCATCTGGGAACAAGTGACCACCAAACAGTGTGGTTCACAATAAACACAGCCATAGAGTCAAGCCATACAAAAACAAGAGTATTGGACTTTAGGAAGGCTAACTTTGGGAAAATGAGAGAGTGCCTCAGAAAAGCACTAGCAAACAGGCAAGAAGGAGACGTGGAGGAACAATGGGGAATAATCAAAACAGCCATCGCAGAGGCAACAAGCCTTTGCGTGAAGCAAATCAACAAAACGAAGGAAAAAAAACACTGTGGTTCTCAAAAGAGGTGGCAGGGATGGTTAAGGAGAAAAGGATAGCATTCAGGAAATATAAGGAAACACAGTAGGAGCAGGACAGAGAACTTTATCAGTTAAAGCAGAAGGAGGCAGGGAAGGAGACAGTCAGAATAGCAAGGCACAAACTGAGGAAAAGATAGCCAACTCTGTTAAGAAGGGGGATAAAACCTTTTATAGGTACATTAGGGAGCGAAGAAAGACCAAGGGAGGGATACAGAGACTTAATAAAGGGGAGGGAAAGTGGGCAGAGGGTGACAGTGAAAAGGCAGGGATACTGAACGAATATTTCTGCTCAGTAGTCACAACAGAAGAGGAGGGGGAGGTGCCTAAACCAAACAAGGGAGAAACTCTGAATGGGGGGTCAATACCAGTCCATCCACAGAAGAAAGGTTTTTGAAAGAACTCTTGAAACTGAGGGTGGACAAAGCAATGGGGCCTGATGGGATTCACCCAAGAATTCTAGAAGAAGTAAGGGTAGAACTAGTAACACTACTGACTACTCTCTTTAACAAATCATGGGAGGATGGGGTGGTACCTGAGGACTGGAGGAGGGCAAATGTGATTCCACTTCACAAAAGTGGGAGCAGGGCAGAGGCAGTAAACTACAGACCAGTTAGTTTGACTTCAGTGGTAGGGAAAATGATGTAATCACTTCTGAAGGAAAGAACTGTTGAGTACCTAGAGGCCAGTGGGGCACAGGACCCAAGGCAGCATGGTTTCACAGCAGGAAGGTCATGTCAGATGAACCTAATAGATTTCTTTGACTGGGTGACCAAAGTAGTAGACCAGAGAGGAGCTGTGGATATGGTCTACCAAGATTTTAGCAAGGCATTTGACACAGTCTCACACAAAAGATTAATATACAAGTTAGCCAGCCTTGGAGTGGATCCCAAGGTGGTAGCCTGGATAAAAAAACTGGCTGGACAACAGGATGCAAAGGGTAATAGTAAACGGAGTCCACCGTGAAGAAAGGAGGGTAACTAGCTGTAGAGCACCTAGAAGAAAGGGTACATCTCTTTGGAGATGACACAAAGATCTGCAACAGGGTTGATACACAAGGTGGGGTGGAAAGAATGAAAAGAGACTTGGCAAGGTTGGAGGAATGGTCAAATATATGGCAGCTCAGGTTCAATGCAAAGAAGTGCAAGGTAATGCATCTGGGAAACAAAACCCCAGAGGAAGAGTACACAATGGGGCGTGAGTTAATAACACCAACAAAAATCGAAAGAGACCCAGGAGTAATTATATCAGATGACCTAAAGGTGGGCAAGCAATGTGAGAAGGTAGTAAGGAGGGCTGGGGTGATCCTGGGAAGCATAGGGAGAGGCATCAACAGTAGAAAACAGGAAGTTGTTATCCCTCTGTACAGACAGTTAGTGAGACCCCATCTGGAGTACTGCGTGCAATTCTGGAGACCACATCTCCGCAAAGACAGACAGAGTGGAGGCTGTTCAGAGGAGGGCAACCAAAATGGTGCAGGGTCTACACCAGAAGACATACGAGGAGAGACTAAAGCAGCTTAATATGTATACCCTTGAGGAAAAGAGGGAGGGGGGGGACATGATAGAAACGCTCAAGTATCTCAAGGGAATTAAAGTACGAGAGGGTGGTATCTTTCAGAAGAAGAGATGTGCGCGAACAAGAGGGCACAATTTGAAAACAGAGGGGGAACGGCTCAGAGGTAATGTTACAAAGTATTTTTTCACAGAGAGGACTGTGGATGCATGGAACAGCCTTCCTGAGGAGGTTGTGGAGTCAGGAACAGTGGGAGAATTCAAGAATGCATGGGACAGACATAAGGCAATTCTAGTGGGGGGGGGTAGAAGGAAGGAAGTTGTTGATTAACTAGAATCTGCAGCTTATTCATCAGGCAGGGAAATGGGCAGACTAGGTGGGCCAAGTGGTCATTATCTGCTGTCAAATTCTATGTTTCTATGCTTGTATCAGGTGGTAGGGCACGGACAGTGGGGAGGGGGGGTGACAAGGCATGGACAATTTGGGGGGGTAGCAGTGTGTCAGCTTGGAGTATAAATCTAAAATTCCTGGCTACACTACTGTGCCCTTCCCCATCCTATGCGGATGCATCTGTTGTCAGAACGCTGGTAAGTAGAGGCTGAAGAAACTGAATAACATCTCTGAAGTTGCCTATTTCTTTCCACCAATCCAGTGCTAACACCTGCTTGATACTGGTACTTGCTGTTGCAGTGTAGTATTCCTTTGACACCAGTGCTTTCTGAGGAGGTGCTGGACCATTCTGCTCATGGCACCAGTGTTGTGGTAGAAACCATGTAGCACAGGGGTCTCACTATTTGTAGTGCTAACATTCTGAACCTCTGTTTCAGATGCCTGCTAAGGAACCTCTGGTACGTAATGGGTCACCATTCCCCATTTTTCTTCAGACTACAAAAAGTACCTGAAGAAGAAACTCTTTCCCAGCTGGGAAACAGGAATCCTCTCTCACCTGCATTTAACTCTACTTTCCCACCTCCAGTTCCAGTAGGAGTTTATACTCTAGCAATTGAACTGAAAGGACTCAATTTGCTTAACTTCTGAAATTCTACTAATTGAAGGGTTAAGCCCTCTCTTATTACTTTCAATCCAAGGTATAATAATTAGATAGGCAGTCTCCTACTAACAATGAGTCTAAAATGACATGGACAAATCTGTTAGGGGTAGAACTTTGTGTGCACTGGAGAAGCTGATGCAGATCTCTGGCTACCCTTATATGTCTGCTTCTCCCTACACCTCTTTGAACTGTGTAGTCATGGGTGCAGGGAGTCTGCTGTAATGAGACCTTCCCATACATCCCCTTCCATTGGGCCTGTAAGGCATTGTTGACCTCTCTTTTTTGTCGGTCTTTATAGTTGCTTTTTTCATGTATTCCTTTGTTTTGTCATCAAATAAAGAGGTACCTTCAAAGGGGAAATCAGCTTCCTTATTTTGCATGTCCTTTGACAAACCAACTGTTCTAAGCTATGCAACTCTCCTGGCAGATGGTGAATTTGTTAGCATCCCAGCTGCAGCATTATTCATGTCAACAGCTATGTGAAATTGGTATTCAGCAGCTTCCAGGCCAGCCTTTACTGTGCTAGGTGAAGCTTCTCTTGGGAAGGTATGCTCTGACAATGTGGCAGCATTGACATCACAGCCGGCTGCCAATGCACAGAATGAATCAGGTAGGCTGCCTGCCTCAACAACAGGGTGGTGGTAGTGTATGCCTTTTTAGCCATCTGGCTTTATTAGAAGGTGCTGCTGAGAGATTAAAGTGATTTTGTGTTTTTTTTGGCGCTAATGCATGACTTACTGTTCTTGGTATGCATGTCGGCGATGGTCCATTTCTGTAATTTTGAAACTTTTATTTTCAGCCTACATTTACATGGATTGGATCCTAGTTTGGCCTCGACAAGGTGACCAGCCGATCCTTTCCATGTTCCAACTGATGTACAAGCACCCATGCTCAAGCATGTTATGACGTGCAGCAAGGGAGAGTGCATGGGCATGCCCCATTGAAATGAAAGGGACTCTATTTTTATTCCTATTCAATACAGTATGATGGAAAGCTGGAGATTAATGAAGGCCACTGCTCGACTAACAAGGCCCTTGTTAGTTGAGCAGTGGCCCTCCTTAATCTACAACTTGCCATTATTAAACAGAATAATTAAACATTATTAAACATTATTAAACAGAAATGAAAACTGAATCCCATTTATTTCAATGGGACATGCCCCTTTGCTCTCCCCTGCTGCACATCACAACGTGCCTCAGCGCAGGGACGTGTACATCAATCGGAAAGTGGAAGGGATCAGCTGACTACCTTGTTGGGGCAAAAACTATGATCCCTTCCACACAAATACAGGCTGAAAATAAGAGTTTAAGAATTACATAAATGGACTATTGCCGAGCTAAGGTACCATATCCTGAAAAGGGTACCCTAGGACTGAAAAATCACTTTAACCTCTGCTTTTCTGCAAGCAGCTGCCGGAGTAATTCCCTCAGAGTTAGGGTGAGTATGAATGAACTCAGAGTCTTAAAGATTAATAACACAGAAATAATCTTTTTTTTTTTTTTGTTATGTGGCATTTTAAAAAGCCTTATGGATGGGTATGCACACTCTGTCACAGTCAAACCCCAAACATTCATGAATTCCGCCTTCTCTATGACTACGTTTGATACAGCGGCAAGCAGACTGAGAATATTACTCATCTGTCCAGCGGGTTCCTTTGTGGGAAACAAAAGTCCTTATCAGCAGTATCCCTCTGGGAAAATCAGTTCCTCCAGCTCTTTCTTCTCGAATTCTTTCTCTAAGGGAGACTAGGAGGAACACTGGAGGCAAGTTCGTCAAAAGTCTGCATGGTTTTGAAATATTGCAACACTTGTTTGATGTCCTCCAGAGAGGGCAGTTTTTCTTTGGTCGCAGCTCCTCTATCTGCTTTTCTGGCAGAGGAACCTTAAAGGGACACATTCATGTACAGTGGCAGACATAGTTTGAAATCCCATGAAAGGTTCTTTTAATTGAAGTATTGAGCATACCTGTAGCTGAAAGCAGTCCAGAGATGTACATGACTGAGTCTGTGCAATATAAATACTACATTAGAACGATTCTTAGAACCTTGTGATGTCAGTGATGATAAAGCAGTGCTTAACTCAATGCAGTTAGGCACTGCTTGATCATCACTTACATCAGAAGGTTCAAAGAATGGCTCTAATGTAGTATTTATATTGCACAGACTCAGTCATCTATATCTCTGGACTGCTTCCAACTACATGCATGCCCAAAACCTCATTTAAAATAACTTTTCATGGACTTTCAAACTATGTCTGCCACTGTACATGAATTTGTCCCTTTAAGGCACTTTTTCTCCCATTGTGCCAACTGCAGTATTTGGCTGGTGTTCAGAAAACACAGGTTACTCAACTGTAACAGTAGTTCTAGGAGTGGTATATGTTGTTCATCCACACTATTTGGAATGGTCCTTTCCCCTTTAAGAAATGCCAGAAAGTCTTCAAGCTGGCTCCTCCCATCCACCTGGATGGTATATCCCTCGGCTCCGCACCATGATGCCAGATCTTGCCCGCTGGAAGCAGAGGTAGTGCACCTAAGCCAGGGGAGGATGGGTGGGTCTGTGTAGATGAACAACATATCCCACTCCTAGAACCACTGTTATGGGTGAGTACCCTGTGTTTCTAGGGACGTGGATATGTTGTTCTATCCACACTATTTGGCAGACTCCTATCAGTTCTCTGGGAGGAGGGAGGCAAAGCACGCACCCCCTATCTAGGGAACAGAGATTGGAGAACTCAGGCCCCAAAACCAGCATCCCGTCATGACTCATTATCAATGTGGTAATGGGAAATGAAGGTGTGTACTGACTTCCAGGTAGCAGCCCAGCGGATTTCCTTGATACGGACATCCCTAGAAGCAGCCACTGACACAGCGGTACGACAGGTGGAATGAGCCTTTAGCCCTCTGGGAGGCTCCCTACACCCCAACCTATAGCAGAGATCACTGCAGGAAGTGATCCACCTGCCAGCTGTCCACTTGGCTGCAGATATGAAAATTACGTACCTACCGTAATTCTTGATCTTCTCTTGTATCTTCACCATTCATTACTTACTGGGTGTAAGCCGGAGGCACGCACCTGTCACGGGAGCTTTTTTTTTTTTTTTTAAACTTTGGCTAACGGCACCGCCCTCAAGAGTGACGTCATGCGTGAGGCGCGGCCGTTAGTAGCGACAGACTCCTCCTCCAACTCAGTTCTGTGAGCTGGAGAGGCAAAGGCGAAAGCAGAGAATAGAGATAGCGAGTCAAGATAGCCAAGGGATAGCAAAGCAAGGAAGAATGAACTGAAAAAGGGAATAAGCCGATGGAGGAAGGACAGAGGCGATAAGAGTATCCCTAACCTAGGGACTGCAGGGCCTCCTTACCTGGGCGACTCTAGGAGGAGAGAACAGGAAGGAAATGAGAAAGATGAAGAAGAAGAAGAGAAGAGAGAGATGGGATGTTGAAGGGACCTGAATGCCCAACGAGCATAGTTAGCTTATAGCTGAAGGCTCGACTAATAGGGAAGCAAGAATCCCCGGAGATAGAGCTGAAGAGAAGGTTCACCAAACCCGCTAGACAGACTCAGGAGGGCACAGTCCTCATCTTCAACATGCCATTGTTGTTGATACCCCCTTCGGGGTCCTGGCCGCAAAGGCCTTTAACCGGAGGACACCCGAGGAGGAAAGAATAAACCCCAGGCAGCAAGAGAGCGCTGCTCAGGGGTTTAGAAATGGAAAATGTAAGCCTTTCAGGCAGTAGCATAGAAATGGGACTCAGGCGGACTCGCCAAGGCAGGCCAGAGGCTTAGGCTGGCTGGGATTGGTTATGGTCAGCACTGATCTTCTGTAAAATTGTCCAGGAGGACACTTGAAAAGAAAGACAAATCCTCAAAATCTCACGAGAAGGGTTGCCTGCCCTCTCATCTCCCTTGTTTGTTTTCCCTTTTTTTTTTTTTTTTACAGATAATCACTTGCAGGCTAAGAGCATGACCCCAATACCAAGAATGCCTATAGCAGTCGAAGAGAGTTCCCTCAGCAATTTTTCCTTTTTTTTTTTAGAGAAAAAGAAAAACAGACGTGCCCGTTCCTCCGCTCTGCAAGGCAAGAATGAGAAGGGGGAGGGGTTTTTGATTCTAGGGCGCAACAGCTGGAGCAAGGGATTGCAGGATCAAACTGAATAGCCTGAGCCAGGCTAAAACCCCAGAGGTATCTCGCCGAGGGATGGCAAGATATAGTTGTGCAGTTTGATCGCCAATGCAAACCCATGAGATGGCCCAAGAATCTTAGAGTAAATAATTTTCCGGAGAAATAAGAACCTCCCCCAAGAAATAGATTTTTTTTTGGGAAAAGTTGAGCAACTCTTCCTATCTTTTGTAGTTTTTTTTTTTTTATATTGCAGAGAGAGGAAGGAGACGGAGGTGGAGAAGCACAGGAAGAGGGCACTGAGGGGATGGTGGGCGGAGAGTAATGAATGGTGAAGATACAAGAGAAGATCAAGAATTACGGTAGGCAATGCATTTTCATATCTTCCTTGTCAATCTTCACCATTCATTACTTCCTGGTGAGTACCAAGTTCCTCTTTCCCGGGAGGCCATACCCTGAGGGAACAAGACCCCCAGCCTTCTGCTGGTGAGAAACAGAAGGAGAAGACCCTGGCTTATTCAGAAAGCCTAAGTGGGGGAAGAGCTAGGAGGTGCCTCCCGAGGACGGAGGGAGCCCCTGTAAAAGTCTCCTAGCTCTAGAGGAGAAAAGACGGGTCCCCCGGAAGGCGGAGCGAATCACCCTACGCCGGGCCAGGGGTGACAACCTGGAAAGACGAGGCCATGCCGTCTGCCTGATGCAGATCGCTGTCCCCGCTAGCCTGGAAGCCACCTCATTGGCGTCATAAGATGCCCTTGCTTGGTGTCTTGCCAGCTCCAGGCCTACCACGGAGAGGGCAACGGCTTGTCTGGTTTGCTCCGTGTCAGGCATTGATGCCAACAGCTGGGACATCATCGACCACAAATGCCGGTTGTAGGCAGCGTGGTGCGCCTGATGAGATGCAATACAGGCACTCGCACGAGAAGAAGAGAACATCACCTCTAACGGTCGAACTGAGAGAGTCCGCATCCGTGGGCGGTCGGCAGGGCAGCGGCGGAAGGAGTATCTAGGTAAACCAAACCAGATGGCGGGTTGGGAAGGGAACCTAGAGACTCTGAGGGGCACAATACCTACGCTTGACAGTCACCCGGGCTGAGAAGAAGCGGCTGGGGACTGCCAGGACCGGACAGACGCCTCCTGGAAGGGATAGGCCAGGAAGGTACCACCAAATGCTGGGCACTGAATCTACCAAGGAATTCTCGTCTCCAGTTGGGTATTGTCTCTCTGAACATAGGAAATCCGAAGATCCCTCACCATCCTCGAGAGGAAACGCTGATATTCCGTGAAATCAGCATCGGAGGAAAGGTGAGCAGGGGGTTCTTCTCCCTCAGAGGAGGGAGACGAGGATGATGGGGAGCTGGAATGTCCAGAGGATTCCTGCAGCGGTGGGGAGAGTCGAAAGACCCGCTCATGCATGTATCTAACATATGAAGGGAAGGCCGCCGCAGAACCCCTGAACTGCTCCCAGGATAACGGACCCGTAGGACCGACATGGCCTGGGAGCAGGGGGGTGGTGAAGGCAGAGAGATGGGAAAGGGGCACCTCCGAGAGGCAACTGCTTCATGCAGGGCTCTGAACTGGGGAAAGGAGCCCTAGTAGAGGGATCCCGGATATCAGACCAGGCCGCAGAACGGAACTCTGGGGAAGCGGAGCCTGGAAGAGCCCTGGGGGAGAACCTCCCCTGTGACGACGCCGGGACTGCATGGATCCAGAAGGGCAGTCCGCACAAACGCCGCCGGAGGACACCCTAGAACCCTGGAGGGAGGGGCGAGGCTCTGCACTATGGCTCCTGGCCACCCCCCCTGAGGTGGCCAAAGAAGACCGAGTGGCAGACCCCCTGCCCCTCAACCCCTCGGACTCCGAGAGGGCCCTCCTCCTCGACCACAGCGTCCCCCTGTCCCTAGAGGGGCAACAGCACCCGGGCAGCTGTCACCGGGCCTCCAGAGAGGGAGCCTCCCTCCGTCACCCCATGCCTGCCCCTGGGGCTCTGCCACTCCCAGCCGGGAACCTCAGGAGACGACGGTAGGGGGACAGAGGAGGCCCCCGCGCCGCCTGGCACCTCTAGCCACCGGGACCCAGACCCTGAAGAGTGGGGGTGCCAGGATGGGTCCACGCTCGAGTCATCGCCTCCGAGGAGGACGAGACCAGCTGGACTCGATGCTGGCCACCCCAGGGGTCCTCGAGGCCACAGGTCAGAACGGCCCCGGTACCAAAGGTGACGCCGCCGCCCCCACGCCGTGCAGCAGCCAGGCCTCTAATTCCAGACTCCCCAACGCGCCGCAGGCTCGCACCGCCCGGCGGAAGGACAGGCGTCGCCCACGGCGCCGGGCGCTATGGGTACCGACGGGCGCCCGCCATGTCCATCGGGCGCCAACGTACTGAGGCCCAAAGCGGCACCGCTAACGGCGCCGCCATCACCGGCTGGGATCCAAAACGGGTTGGGAATGGCGCCGCTTGATCACCGCATCGACGAACGGCGCTGATCCAAACGGCGCCGAAGGGGCGCCGAGGGTCCACCCGAGCCAGGCCCTAAAAGTCAGGGCCTCGACATGGGGAGCCTGCACCAAGAGGGGGGACTGCCGAGGCGGTGTCTGCCGCGCCCCGGAGGGACTACGACGCTCCCCCAACACCGCAGAAGAGGCCTCCTCCTCGGCAAGAATAGACGAGGAGACCCCCTCCTCCTCGGACCGTATAGGCCCGGGAGGGGACCCGGAGGAAGGGCCTAACGACCTTGCCCGAGAATCCCGAGAGGGACACCGTCCCCCGAGGGTCGGCGGGGCCTTGCCGAGCTTAAACACGCGGATTTCGAGGACGTGGCGGTCCATCGAGAAACAGGCGCCGCACGAATCCATATCATGGTTGGGTCCCAGGCAACGGCGGCAAACGCCATGCCGTCCGAGACGGAGAAATGCCGCCGCAGGAGCACGACGCATAGGGCGGGCCTCATGAAAAGCGCTTAGCTCCCTAACCGACATAACGCGAAATTAACAAGACTAAACACAGTAGGAAACACACCGCGCCAGAGATAGAAAAAGGAACAGTTCTACCGTCGGCGCCGAAAAGCAGGAAAACAGGAGTCGGTACACTACCTACGTAGTTACGCTTCACACGCGAGCAGGTGCTGCCTCGACGGTGGGAGAAACAGAACTGATTATGGAGGAGTCAGTCGTATTAACGGCCGCCAGCGATGACGCCACTTCCCTAGGGCGGTGCCATTAGCCAAAGTTTAAAAAAAAAGTTTCGTGATCGGTGCGCGCCTCCGGCTTACACCCAGGAAGTAATGAATGGTGAAGATTGACAAGGGAAGATCTGGCAGGTGTGGATTCAATGTAGGTGACAAACAGCTGGTGAACCTCTTCCTGAACTCCAGCCATGTGCTCTTTGTAATAAGCAAGCACTCGTGTCAGGTTCAGAGTATGGAGCCTGTGTTCGGCCTCTGAGGTGAGAGTCAGGAAAAACACCAGAAGAGTCATCACCTGATTAAGATGAAACTCCGACACAACCTTCGGTAGAAACTTCAGGCTGGGATGCAGGACAACTTTGCCCTAGTGGAAGACCAAGTAAGGAGACTCCACCGAAAGCACCTGGAGCTCACTGATCCTTCTGGCTGATGTGATAGCCACCAGGAAGGCAGTCTTCCATGACAGGTGAGACATCTCATACCTGTGCATCGGTTTGAATGACTTGCCCATGAGCTTTGCCAAAACCAGCAACCATGGTGGTGGTGGTGGTTCACGCACCGGAGGGGAAATGTGATCCAAGTCTTTGAAAACGTGCCAGACAACCTTCTCCTGCACCACTGACTGCTGAGCAGCTCGTGCTCTGTAAGCAGACACAGCTGCCATGTACACCTTAAGGGTCATCGACAGAAGTCCCCTTTTGGAGAGAGAGACCACAGATAGTCCAAAATGCTGGACACTGGACAGGTCAAAGGGTCCAGCCCCTTGCTCTGACACCAAATAGAGAATCTCGTCCATCTGAAGGCATAGCATTTTCTGGTCGATTCCTTTCTAGATGCCTCCACCACGGTGAGGACATCTTCACAGAGACCCAAAGCCTGGAACTTTAGCAGCTCAGGAACCAGGCTGTCAAGTGTGGGAATTGAAGGTCCGGGTGGAGTACCTTCCCCGACTGACGGAGAGCAGGTCCGGGCATATTGGAAGATGCCTCGGGAACCTGTTGCTGAGGCTTAGGAGACTGGGGTGCCAAAACTGGCGTGGCCAGTCTGGAGCCACCAGGATCACCTGTGCCTTGCCCCTCCTGACACTGAGAAGACCTTGTGGATCAAGAGGAGTGGAAGGAAGGCACAGAAGAGGCATAGAAGAGGCCTGGGGTCCAAGGCCTCGAGAAGACATCCCCCTACAGCGAGCCCTGCTGGGGGGGTGGTCACAGAACAGCCTTAGCTTTGTGTTCTCCCCGGAGAACAGGTCCACCTGAGGGGTGCCCCACTGGGAGAACAGGCTGTGAACTACGTCCGGATGGAGAGACCACTCGTGAGACACCTCGCCTACCTGGCTGAGAGCGTTCACCCGCTAACTGGAGGCTCCTGCCAGATGGGTGACTAGGAGATCCACCTCCAGGCTGCGCACGAGGGTCTATACGTGGAGAGCTTCCTTGCTCAAAGGCAGGGAGTGCGTCCCGCCCTGCTTATTGAGGTAGTACATGGTCGTGGTGTCGTCCATCTGGACTTGGACCACTTGACCGCGAATATACAGAGCAAATGCAGTCAGCACCAGCCAAACTGCCCAGGGCTCCAACAGGCTGATGTACCATCGGTGGACTCTGTGTTCCCCCATATGGGAACCCCAGTCCATGAGAGAGGCATCAGTCGTCAAGATGACAATCGACTTTGGGCGAACAAAAGGATCCCTTCCTGCAGATGCTCTGGGACTAGCCACCACTGGAGGGCGTCCCACATCTTCTGGGTCACAGTGGCCAGCTGGTCAAAGTGACCTTTGCGCTGAGACCACTGGCTGGCCAGCTCGCACTGCAAGGAGAGCATATTCCAATGGACCACGCTGGTGCAGGCCACCATGTAATTCAAAAGGTGCAGGAAGTCCCGGGCAGGGGGCAACTGCCCAACCAGAAATTAATGGGCAAAGGAGGAGAGAACCTCTGCCCTGTCCGGCGGGAGCCAGGCTGTGGCTCGGCAAGAGTTGAGCTCTGCCCCAATGAAGCTGATCACCTGCGAGGCCATGAGTTCTGACTTGGCCTCGTTGACCAGGAGGCCAAGAGAGGTGCAGGTCTGAAGGGCTAGGTCCCTGGACCGCTCCACCACCTGCCTGGAGAGACCTGCAATCAGCCAGTCGTCCAGCTAGGGGTACAGCCAGACCCCTTGGCACCTCAGGTAAGCTGCCACCACTGCTTTGCATTTGGTGAAGACCCTAGGGGCCAAGAAGAGGCCCAGAACTCGTAGAGGGTTCCCTCGGCTCAAAAGTGGAAGAAACATCAATGGGACTGACAGATCGGGAAGTGAAAGAACGCGTCCTGAAGATCCAGGGAGCAAAACCACATGTTTTGCTCCAGAGAAGATACGATCGGAGATAGAGGTACCATCCTAAAGGTGCGTGACCCGAAGAACTTGTTCGGGTCATACATATCTAGAATGGGTTGCCAGCCCTTCATCCGCTTTGGCACCAGTAGTACCTGGAGACAAACCCTGGGTGTTTCAGAGGATCCGCTACTCTGACCATGACCTCCTTGCGGAGGAGCTGGGCTATGTCATCTTGAAGAGCCGACTGAGGGTCAGCGGATACCAAGTCCTCACCCGTGGGGTATGGGCTCAGCTTGGAGGATATTGTTCGAATTCCAGAGGCAGACCCTGACCGACCACCTCCAGAACCCATCTGTCCACGGTGACAGCGGATCACGCAGAAAGGAAGTGGCAGAGCCGGCCCCCCACAGGAAGACACAGGAGAGGCATGACGGGCATGAGGGTGGCACCCCCCCATTCTGTCACTGAGCAGGCTTGGAGGAGGAGGAGGAGGAGGACCCAGCTGAAGAGCCACTGGGTCCCTTCCCACCGGGCTTACGGACCACTGAGGCCACTGAGTTGGGTCTGGGTCGACAAAACTGAGCCTGCTGGCCCGACTGATGCTGGGCTGGTTTTGCTGCAGGAGTGGAGGAGCAAAAGGGCTTTTGCTTCTGCTGCCTGGAGCCCTTGGGATCCTTCTGCGTGGATGCTATGGAGTCCAAGGTGGCACTGGACTTCTCGATATGCTGGAAGTGACCAAGTGACCCACCAAACAGGTCAGTGCCCAGGAATGGAACATCTGCTGGCTTGTGTTGAGTGTCTGCCGTGAAAGTCGAGAAGTGCAGCCAAGCCCTATGGTGCACGCAATTGCGGCCGTCACCAAGCGGGCACAGAAATCCCCCAGATCCAGAGCTGTCTGAAGTTGTTGCTTGGCCACAGCCTGGCTCTGATCTTGGACCTGCTTGACTGTGGTCTGGAGATATGCAGGAAATCACCTCATCCAAAGAGCCCAAGAGGGCAAGGGAGAAGTGTGCCATCAAGACGGCCAAGCTCGCCTGGTGGAGGCCATGCAAGAAGGCAGCACAGACTTTTTTAGCCTCCTGGTCCAATTTCTTTAACTCCTTGTCTGGCGGTTAGTTCATGTCCCCAGTATTGCCCGGGCGCCAAAACACAGAGTCAGCCACCAACCCCTCAGCCAAGGGGTGCCCTGTGAAACCGGAAAGGGTATTGGTGGGCATTGCAAATTTGCGGGCCATCTGGGCAGAGGGCAGGATGCAGGGCTCTGACAAAGCTCCAGGGCTGGACTGACAATGACCTCGGCCACTGGGAAAGCATCCGGAGAGTCCCCTTTGTCCAGAATCTCTGTGAGGGGATAGCGAGCCCGCTTCAGGATGGGCTCCAGTGTCATGCCCGTGGACTCAGAAATGAGGCGGAGGATACCCAGGAAGGAAGTGGGCCCTTTCTCTGTTGAGAGATCCCCCACTGACTCCACGTGGAGCTGACAGAGTGCAGTGAGGAATTCTTGGACTCTGAGGAGTCTGCATAAAGCGGCCGACTGCCGAGTCACCTTCCACCCTCCAGGGACGGTCAGGTGTGAGGGTGACAGACAGCCGATTGGGAAGCCCCCTGGCCGGCTGAGACTCCTTAGTTGGAGCACCAGTCGGTGGCTGCTTGGGCGGTGGCTCCACCACGATTGGTGGAGAGGCCAGCTTCCGCAGAAACAAGACAGTCTTGACCAGCTCCACTGGGGGAGGGACAGTCTCTACCAACCCCAAAGGGGGAGTCGGTGTCAGTCTGTAGGGTGACTGCCAAATGATGGCTGGTGTGGGAGCCAGGGTCGGCTTTGGACCAGACGGCACCAACTGTTGCTACATGAAGTCTTCGTTGCGTCAACACAGCTTGTGTAGAAACATTTAATAGGTACATTTGGGAGGGAAGAAAAGACCAAAGGAGGGATAGTGAGGCTTAATAAATGGGAGGTGGGGGTGGGCAAAGGGGTGACAGTGAAAAAGCAGGGATACTGAACAAATACTTCTGCTCAGTATTCACAAAAGAAGAGGAGGGGGAGGTGCCTAATCCAGTCAATAGAAGCACTCTGGATAGGGGGTCAATAGCAGTCTATTCACAGAAGAAAGGGTTCTGAAAGAACTCCTGAAACTGAAGGTGGACAGAGCAATGGGACCTGCGATTAGATTCACCCCAGAATTTGGAAAGAACTAAGGGGGGGGGACTAGTGACACCACTGACTACCCATTTTAACGCATCGTGGGGAGGATGGTGTGGTACCTGAGGACTGCAAGAGGGCAGATGTGATTCCCCTTCACAATAGTGGGAGCAAAGCAAAGGCAGGAAACTGCAGACCTGTTAGTTTGACCTCAGTGGTAGGGAAAATGATGGACTCACTTCTCAAAGAAAGAATTGTTGAGTACCTAGAGGCCAGCAGGGCACAGGGCACAGGACCCAAGGCAGCACAGATTCACAGCGGGAAGGTCAAGTCAGATGAATCTAACAGATTTCTTTAACTGGGTGACCAAACTAGTAGACTAGGGAGAGGCTGTGGACATGGCCTACCTTGATTTTGGCAAGGCATTTGACACAGTACTACACAAAATATTAATAAACAAGCTAGCCAGCCTGGGAGCAGGTCCCAGGGTGGTAGCCTAGGTAAAAAATTGGATGGACACAGAGGGTAATCGTAAACAGAGTCCACTCCAAAGAAAGGGGGGGTACTAGCGGGGCACCACAAGGTTCAGTACTGGGACCGGTCCTTTTAAATGTCTTTATAAGTGACATTGCAGAGGGACTAGAAGGAAAAGTCTGCCTCTTTGCAGATGACACAAAGACCTGCAACAGGGTTGATACACAAGGCGGGGTGGAGAGGATGAGAAGGGACTTGGCAAGATTGGAGAAACTGTCAAAAGTATGGCAGCTTAAATCCAATGCAAAAAAGTGTAAAGCAATGTACCTAGGAAACAAAAACCCAGGGGAAGAGTACACAATTGGGGGTGGAAGACTAACAAAAGTGAAAATGGAAAGGGACCTGGGGGTAGTCATATCAGATGACCTAATGGTAAGCAAGTAATGTGAGAAGGCAGTAAGGCATGCTGGGGGGATACTGGGATCTATAGGGAGAGGCATCACCAGTAGAAAACAGGAAGTTGTTTTCCCTCTGTTCAGACAGTTCGTGAGACCCCATCTGGAGCACTGCGTGCAGTTCTGGAGACCCCATCTCCGCAAGGTCATAGACAGGATGGAGGCATTCCAGGGAGGGCAACTAAAATGGTGCAGGGTCTGCACCAGAAGCCATACGAAGAGAGACTAAAGAAGCTTAACATGTATACCCTCAAGGAAAGAAGGGAGAGGGGGGACATGATAGAAACTTTCAAGCACCTCAAGGGAATCAACAAAATCCAAGAGGGTAGCATGTTTCAGAAAAGAGATACGCAAGAACGAGGGGGCACAATTTGAAGACAGAGGTGGGACGGCTCGGGGACAACATGAGGAAGTATTTTTTCACGCAGAGGGTGGTGGACACATGGAACAGTCTTCCTGAGGAGATCGTGGGGTCAAAAACAGTGGGGGAATTCAAGAATGCATGGGACAGACATAAGGCAGTTCTGGTGGGGGTTAGGAATAAGTAGGCTGTTGGTTAACTAGGATCTGCAGCTTATTCAACAGGTAGAGATATGGGCAGACTGGGTGGGCCAAGCAGTCCTTATCTGCCATCAAAGTCTATGTCTATGTCAGCCTCTCCTCACCCAAGGGAAATGAAGATGAGGAATAGCAGTGGTGCCGCTTCCTGTGGTGTCGAGAGCGGGAGCGCCAATGACAGTGGAAGCTGCTCAACCCACTGGAGGAGGAGGACTGTGACCTCAGTCGCCGGGGGTGCCGATGGGGGGATCTTGGAGTGAGCCGGGGAGTGCCACGGCTCCTCATGGTCTGGGATGGTGACGGGAGGGTTCTGCTCAGTGGACTGAGCAGCCCCTTCTGAGGTCACGGACAGGACCAGAGTCCTGAAAAGAGAACTGTCAACCTCTTCGGCCAACAACTGGTCAACAGGGTCGAGAAAAATCTCGGCCATATCATCGGCTGGCATCTCAACCAACAGGCCCAACAGTGTCTCTGTGAAGCCAGCAGCAAAGGCCGCGGTTTCGGCCGTGGTCAAAACCTGGGAGTCCTGAGACTGCGAACGTAACCAGTCCCAGGAATGTCGATGGCGAGTCTTCTCTTTCTTCGACTCCTTCTTCAAGAGCGTGAGCTGTGAGAACCAGAAGAGCCCTGCCCCTTAGTCAGGAGGAACTGGTACAGCTCCTTGAAGGAGCCTGAAAAAGTGAAGCCCAATTGGAGAGGAATGAAAGCAGAAGCCTAGGAGGACTGAGCAGCTGCCTGGGCTGCCTCCTCCCTGAAGGCTGTGAGCTGCTCCAGCTGTTCGACAGAACCTGCTGCCACGGAGGACACCCAACAGGCATCTTTAGACTTGACTGGTGGATGTCATTGTGCCAGGCAGCCCAACTTAAAAGTGGCAAGGCGATCCTCAAGGACCATCGCGTGAAATGACCGACAAATGTCACAGGCCTGGGTATCGTGGCCCAGGCAGCTATGCACATGGCGTGCGGGTCGATACGCGACATCTTCTGCCTGCATGGGCATGGTGAAATCTGGGTGCGGACTTGTCCATTACGGTTGTGATCGAAGAACGCGTTGAAGACAAAAACTCATAAGAGCTGATCTGGAAGTAATTCCGAAGAATTTAAGCGCTAGGGCCTACTCAACGCAGGAGCGGTAAGGAAGGAACCTGCTTCTTCCAGCGGAAAGGAAGCTCTGGCGTCATGGGACGGAGCTGATGGATATACCATCCGGGTGGGTAGAAGGAGCCAGCTTGAAGACTTTCTGGCAAATCTGAAAGGGAAAGGACACTGCCAGTAAGTGCAGATAGAAACATAGAAACATAGACTTTGACGGCAGATAAGGACCGCTAGGCCCATCTAGTCTGCCCATTTCCCTACCTACAGGATAGGCCGCAGATCCTAGTTAACCAACAGCCTATTTCTTCCTACCCCCCACAAGAATTGCCTTATGTCTGTCCCATGCATTCTTGAATTCTCCCACAGTTTTAGACCCCACAACCTCCCTCAGGAAGGCTGTTCCATGCATCCACTACCTCTCTGTGAAATAATACTTCCTCACATTGCCCTGAACCACCCTCCTTCTATCTTTAAATTGTGTCTCCTTGTTCTTGCAAGTCTCTTTTCTGAAAGATGCTACCCTCTTGGACTTTGTTGAGTCCACTGAGGTACTAAAAGTTTCTATCATGTCCCCCTCTCCCTTCTTTCCTCAAGGGTATACATATTAAGCTCCTTTAGTCTCTCCTCATACGGCTTCTCTTGCAGACCCTGCACCATTTTAGTTGCCCTCCTCTGGACTGCCTCTATCCTGTCTATGTCCTTGCGGAGATGGGGTCTCCAGAACTGGACACAGTACTCCAGATGGGGTCTCACCAACTGTCTGTACAGAGGGATAACAACTTCCTGCTTTCTGCTGATGATGCCTCTCCCTATACCTCCCAGTATACCCCCAGCCCTCCCTACTGCCTTCTCACATTGCTTGCTAACCTTAAGGTCATCTGATATGATTACCCCCAGGTCCCTTTCCTTTTTTGTTGTTGTTACTATCTCCCCACCTATTGTATATTCTTCCCCTGGGTTCTTGTTTCCCAGGTGCATTATTTTGCACTTCTTTGCATTGAATCCTAGCTGCCATACTTCTGACCATTCCTCCAACCTTGCCAAGTCCCTTTCCACGCCTCCTTGTGTATCAACCCTGTTGCAGATCTTTGTGTCATCTGCAAAAAGGCATACTTTTCCTTCCAGTCCCTCTGCAATGTCACTGATGAAGACATTAAAAAGGACTGGACCCAATACTGAATCCTGCGGTACCCCACTAGTAACCCCCCTTTCTTCAGAGTGGACTCCATTTACAATTACCTTCTGTGTCCTGTTGTCCAGCCAATGTTTTACCCAGGCTACCACCCTGGGTCCCACTCCTAGGCTGGTTAATTTGACTATTAATCTTTTGTGTGGGACTGTGTCAAATGCCTTGATAAAGTCTAGGTAGGCCATGTCCACAGCCCCTCCCTGGTCTACTACTTTGGTCACCCAGTCAAAGAAATCTATTAGATTCGTCTGACATGACCTTCCCGCTGTGAACCCATGCTGCCTTGGGTCCTGTACTCGACTATTCTTTCCTTCAGAAGTGACTCCATCACTTTCCCTACCACAGAGGTCAGACTGCCAGGTCTGTAGTTTCCTGCCTCTGTCTTGGACCCACTTTTGTGAAGGGGAATCACATCCGCCTTCCTCCAGTCCTTGGGTACCACACCATTCTCCCATGATTTATTAAAAAGAGTAGCCAGTGGTTTCACTAGTTCCTCCCTTAATTCTTTTAGAATTCTGGGGTGAATTCTATCAGGACCCATTGCTTTGTCCACCTTCAGTTTTAGGAGTTCTTGCAGAACTCTTTCTTCTGTGAAAGGACTGGGATCGACCCCCATCAAGAGTGCTTCTGTTAATTGGATTAGGCACTTCCCCTCCTCTTTTGTGAATACTGAGCAAAATATTCATTCAGTATTCCTGCTTTTCACTGTCCCCTCTGCCCACCCAATTGCTCATTCTATTTAGCCTCACTATCCCTCCCTTTGTCTTTTCTACACTCGCTGATGTACCTATAAAAGGTTTTATCCCCTTCTTAACTGAGTTGGCTATCTTTTCCTCAGTTTGGGCCTTTGCTATTCTGACTTCCCTCCCTGCTTCCTTCTGCCTTAACTGGTACAGCTCTCTGTCCTGCTCCTTCTGTGTTTCCTTATACTTCCGGAATGCTATCTTTTCTTCCTGACTTTCACAGCCACCTCTTTTGAGAACCATAGTGGCTTTTTCTTTCGCTTTGATTTGTTTATTTGCTTCACACAAAGGCTTGTTGCCTCTGTGATGGCAGTTTGATAATTCCCATTGTTGCTCCACACCTCCTTCTAGCCTGTTTGCTAGTGCTTTTCTGAGGCACTCTCCCATCTTGCCAAAGTCAGCCCTCCTAAAGTCCAGTACCCTCACTTTTGTATGGCTTGACTCTGTAGCTGAGTTTAACGTGAACCACACTGTTTGATGGTCACTTGTCCCCAGATGGCAACCCACTTCTAGATCTGAGATCCTCTCACTGCCCCCGTTTGAGAGTACGAGGTCTAAGATTACTCCCTCACGAGTGGGTTCCGAAACTAGCTGTCTAATGCCTGCCACCTGTATGGCATCAAGAATGGCCCTGCTCTTGGATGTGGCTGCAGCAAATGTGCTCCAGTTAACATCTGGCATATTCAGGTCTCCCATCAACATATCCACGTCTCTAGAACCGGAATATACAGTAAATAACAATCAGAAAAGGACAGTTACAATATGATAAGTAGAATGAGATACAATTAGTATTGGGATGACAACACTGAATGCAGTCAGTACAATAACAGAAAAAGAGCTGCAACAATATTAACCAAATAAACTAATAAGAGAAGTGCTGACTTGTGTATTGAACAGGGAGACAGAGGGAAAGTAGAGGAATTATGCACACCTGCAGGAGGGGGGGACAATAGGTCCTTCAGGAGGGAACTGGCAACCCGAGGGAGGCAACATATAGTGGATGGGCGGGGGAGGGAGGTCCATATTTTACGGAAGCAGTAGGAGAATGCTGCCTGACCTGCTGAGATGGGCCTGGATGGGATGGTTAAGGTACGGTGGTCATGGTTCCTAAGGGAGTGGGAGAAAAGAGGTTTGAGGGAAATAGAAAAGGAGAGGTAAGGGGTAGAGAGTGAAACCAGAATTTAGCAAGAAAGTTAGCATAGTGGAAATGGCTTCTATCCACCAGGGAGAAACTGGCAAAGGGTGCAGGGATGACTACGAGGAGGGCAGTCAAGAGAAAAATGGCAGAACGAGTGGAAAAGAGAGTCCAGCCTGGATAGGGAAGATGTGAGAGAGCACTGTGGACTACATCTCCGTAGTCAAAAATAGGTAGGATCAAGGGCACGGCGAGCTGGCAGAGGAATACATTCACGATGTCTGTATAGGGCACCCAGTTTGGGATGCATTTTTTTGTGGATGGCATCAATGTGTCCAGAAAAGGTGATGTTCTAGTTAATCCAGACCCCAATGTACCTAATGGAGGGACTGTCCTTGAGTAAAGTCCAATCTAAGGTGCAGAAGGAGGGGGAGCTGGGAGAGTCTCTGCCTTGTGCCGAAGGTCATGGAGACTGTCTTCTTGGCATTCAAGAATAACTGATTGGAGTGAAACCAGAGATGAACCTTATCAAAGTTTTGCTGGAGCCTGGATGCTAATATAGTGGAGGAGGGGCCAAATGGATTCACAGATCTGGGGAGTTCAGGAAGCACTTCTTCACAGAATGAAGATGGCCGTGCTGAGCTGCTGTTGCTGAAAGGAGAGGAGTCCTATTGTATTTTTTAGCCCTAATAGCTTAATTTTAATGTTCTTTTATGTTTTTAAATTTTAGGTAGAGGTTAGTTTAGGGATTGGAAGAGTAGTTAGGGTATTAACTGAAGAAGGAGTAGGAGTTAGTATTTTTTTGTTTTTAGAGAGGTTAAGTCAAGTCCGTAGGACATTTAGGGAGCAGTGCTGGTTAACTTACTTCAGCCGAGCAGTGCAGTTTTGGTGTATCGGCTGGAGGGAGTGGAGGAGAGCTTGGAGTGGTGATGAACTGCTTCTTGAGACTGAAGTGGCGAAATGTGATGTCTTCAAAGAGATAGGAGCCCAGTGGAAATGTGATTGCAGGAGATGGCATGGTGACCCTGGAAAGTTGTCAGAGTGGTCGGTCCAGGTATTGTTGGAGTTCAAGTGGGAACATTGCTGCTATGTTGCTGTACTACCAAAGTGACAGTTGGATGTGGCAACAAGAAAGTGTTGTGACTTGGGAAGCTTTCTGAGGGCACTTTTTGTGCGTCCTATGGAGTTTGAGAGATTTTCGAACTGTTGGAAAATTCAAGAAGTTCTCCGATCTCCTGTAAAGGTACTTTTTTTGATTTAAGGGAAAATCTTAAAAAATTGTGCTTTGGCTGAGCTCTGGACTACCACAGGCAAAGACGGATTTTTGCACAGGGGAGTGCTGTTAAGCCTGAGGGAAATCTGACCTGGGACAGCTGTATGGGGACTGTAGATTGTGCCGGGGGTTAGTGGGCCATGAGAGGGCCCCTACTGAAAGCCGAAAAATGGAAATTACGTACTGTAATTCTGATCTTTCTGTGTGTCTTCACCATTCATCACCTTTGGGTAATGTGGCCGGAGGTCACGCATCAGCAGGAGCTCTTTTTTTGGGGGATGGGCGGAGTTGATGCACCATCGGCACCACCCTCGAGGCGGACGCACAGCGTGGCGCTCGTGAGTTGGCCCTGCCCTCCCACCAGTTCTGAGTCGCCGTAGAGTAAGAAAGGTTGGGAGGGAGGGACAAGGGAGTCCAAGGGACAGATAAGGAAAAGATGTACAAACTAAAAGGAGAAATAAACAACTGAGAAGACAGAAAGACAGTTGGAAATCTAGGGGGAATTAGGAAGGGGCCCCAATCTCTGGAAGTGGAAGAGGAAGGAGGGAGGGAAGAATTAGAAGTAAGGATGTGAGGAGGGGGTAAGGAAACATATCCTGAAGCCTTGACCTGTCTCCAGATTGTATAGGAACTGCGAAGGAGTAGCCAGAAGGCTAAACTGGCAGAATTCAAGGCACAGAATCACTGGCAATACACTCCAACATAAGCAGAAGCGGCTATTCTGGAAGAAAATACAGGATACAGTGCAGTACCCCCCTCAAAATCAAGTTTTGGTGTTAAGAAAACTAGTTTCTTAAATTAAGAGGTTGAGTACTTAATGACAAAAACAAGGGAGAATAGCTGAAGGGGCAAGAGAGAGAGAGAAAGAACAGAAGAAGAGGGCAACCACCAACCCCCACCCCACAGGGGTGGAGCCAAGGCACCGAGAAGAAGTGCCCTCCATCCTGATCACTCCTCCCCCCCCCCTTGGGAATGAAAAACATCCCCCTATGTGCCCAAGGTCACCCCGCTCCTGACCAACGAAAAGGAAGGGGGGAGAGGGCACACAGAGGGAGGGGGACCCAGAGACTGAGGCCCCAGGGGGAATGAGGGGGGGGGATGTGATGAATGGTGAAGATATACAGAAAGATCAGAATTATGGTAGGTACACAATTTTCATATCTTATCTGTGTCAATCTTCACCATTCATCACCTTTGGATGAGTGCCGAGCCACCGCCCCCGAAGGGAGCCCTGGACCCTAAAGGACTAAGTCCCTTAGCTCTCAGTAGGTGGCACACCAAAAGGGAGAATCTTCATGGGTCTGGAGAGGCCCGAGACTGGGAAGAGTGAGATGGGGACCCCCCCCCCCCCGGACGGGGTAGGAGGTTGCCCCGACAGACGCCACCTCACCCTACGGGAAAAAAGATGGGTTCTCTGGTAAGCGGAGGAAATCACCCTATGCCGGACCAAGGGTTACAACCGGGAGAGACGCAGTCATGCCATCTGCCTAGTGCATATCGCTGTCCTGACGACCCTGGAAGCTACCTTGCTGGCATCGTAAGATGCCCTCTCTTGGTGCCTTGCTAGCTCCAGGCCACGTGAAGAGAGTGCAATGGCTTGTCTGGTTACCTCTGTATCAGGCATCAAGGCTAGCAGCTGACCTAGCCTGGACCACAGGAACCTATCATAGGTAGCGTAGTGGGCCTGATGTGCAGATATTGAAAGGAGCAACCATGACGAGTAGAAAGCCCTCCTTCCACAGAAGTCAAAATCCATGGAGTCTGCATCTGAGGGCTGGTCACAGTGAAGGACGCGAAGCCCATTGGGAGTTTCCAGTTGTGTCAGTCCTGAGGATGAGGCAAGCTACCTGGAGACTCCGGGGGAGCACAATACCTCTGGCAGAGATCCCTAGGGGCCGGGACTCCAGAAAAGGGTCTCTGCCAGAAAAGAAACGACACCTCCCGAAAAGGAGAGGGCCAGGGAGGCACCACAAGGGTGTCAGCACTGAAATCGCCTAAGAAGGCGCGCGTCGAGTGCTCCGGATTGTGCTACGTGGGTGGGGTGATATGTAGGTCCTCCAACATCCTCACGAGGAAACACTGATACTCCGTGAGATCAGCAGCAGGGGAGATGTGGACAGATGGTTCCTCTCCTCCCGAAGAGGAGGATGAGGAAGTGGGGGACCTCAAAGATTCAGTGGCTGGTTGCTCAGGGGGACGTTGGAACACCTGCCTGTCTATGGCCCTAACATAAGAGGGAAAATGAGCAGCAACAGCCCTGAATTGCTCCCAGGAGAGAGGTTCACTGGGACCAAGAATACCTGGGAGAGCAGAAGGTGGCAGAGGAGTGGGGGCAGACCCGACAACAGGAATCAACTGTCCTCAGCCTGGGCAAGACAACGCACCTGGAGCCCCAAGGGAAGAGGGAGCCCGGAAAACTCAACAGCCAACAGCTGATCAACCATACTGGAACTGCCTAAGCTGTGCCCTGAAGAGCCCCCGTGAGGTGACCGGGGAACTCCAAAAGGACAGTACCCTACCTCCAAAGAACAGGACCCTCTCGAGGAGGCCGAAAAGGAAGGGCGGAGGTCCGCACTACGACTCCTTCCCGAACCCAGGTGGGTCAGAGTAAAGGGTCACTGTGTCGAATCCCTTCCCCTTGGAGTCCGATAGAGTCCTTCTCCTTGCAAATTCCAGCCTAGGCAGTTGACAACTCTGGTCAGTCCCCAAAGGGCTATCCAGGGTGCAGCACCCTTCCCTCCTGTGGGTGCTCCGATCGGCTCCAAAGTTGGGCGATCTAGGCACACCACCTGAGGGGGTACCACCACTGAGGGGTCAGAAAACCCTCCGAGGCCAGGCTGCAGAGCAACAGTAGCCTGCACCACTGCCTACTGGTCAGCACCCCTGACCCTGGACCAACTGTCCACTCCTCAGAGTGGGGCTGCTTCCGGTCTGTCGAGGACACTACCAAGGTGTCCATGTGAGCGGCCAACTCCAAAGAGTCAGACTGCCTGTCTGACCCAGAGTCAGACTCCGCCTCCAAGGAGGTGGAGACCGAAGTCCGGTGCCAGATGGTACGCGGATGCCCGCTGCCATCCCGACCCAATGGGGTTCCAGTCCGGGGGACTGCACCAGAGTCAGCGCCGAAACCCCCTAACCGCACCGTGAATGGTGTGAGAATAAGATACGGCGACGAGGGCAGCAGCAGTATTGGAGCCAGAGCCTGTCATGGCGTCACCCCAACCCATGGCACTGCAAGCGGTGTCAAGGTCAGAGACGGCGCCGACAACGGTTCCAACAGCACTCAGGGCCACGAACAGCACTGAGAGCGGTAATCCCCATGGCGCTGTGTCCTCGCTTGGTGCCACAAATGGCACCAGAGCTGGACATGGCGCCGTGCTCAGCCTCAGTGCCGAGGCGAGAAACAGTCGAGGTCAGCACCGTACAGCCTCCCACGGCGCCGTCAGCACCATCGGCGCCACGAACGGCACCGACAGCAGAGATGGCACCGATTGATGGACCAGCACCGACCACGGTGCCATCGGAGTCTACGGCGCTGCGAATGGTGCTGAGGCCCAAGCTGGCGTCAACCCAGGCTTCTCAGCCCAAGGATAAGACACTGGGGGAGCCTTCATCCCCGAAGGGGTGATTGCTAATGCGGTGCCTCTCGCCTGCCCACCAAGGGGGGAACGGACTGGACCTCCTGCACCGGGGAAGGGGCTTCTGCAATGGTAAGGTTACTAGGAGCAGAAGCCCCCTCCTCCGCAGTCCGTACAGAACCGGGAGGGGACCTGGAGGAAAGGCTGAGAGACCGTAGCTTGGCCCGACAAGTGCGCACCCATCCTCTGAAAGCTGGCGGAGCTTGTCCAACTTTCCACGCTGTTCGATCGACACAACGGTCCATGGAGATGCAGGCGCCGCACGAATCCATGTCGTAAAGCAGGCCAAGACACGTGAGGAAACGATCATGTTGGTCGCTGATGGAGTATTTATGGCTGCACGGGCACAGTCGCATAGGGGGCCATCCCGTATTCGAAGATTTCTTGCCTCCTGACCGAGACATGACCTATGGAAAAACAAGCTAAACAAAGACTCGATGTCGCTAACAAATAAAGAAAAGGAACAGTCTTACCAGCGACATCGAGTGGTGGCGAAAAACGGAACCAGCAGGATAGATAAAAGCGGCGTCAAAATATTTTGGCATCGAGAAAAATCGGTGTCGAAGGCTTCTTTCTAGTCAGTAGGCATCTTGCACAGCAGAGCTTCCCACGAGGTGCAACCTCTATGGCGGGAGACAAAGATCTGGCGGGAGAGTGGGGTCGACGACGCCTAATGGCCAACCCATGAGCGCCACACAATGCATCGGCCTCGAGGGCGGCACCAATGGTGCATTGACTCCGCCCATCAAAAAAAAAAAAAAAAGAGCTCGGGGTCGTGACCTCTGGCCACATTACCCAAAGGTGTCGAATGGTGAAGATTAACACAGATAAGATCAGAACTGCCAAAAATCATTTTGGAAAGGCTACCCTGGGCTCAATAGTAAATTTCAGGACCTGGACTTAAAGGCCGGACAAGAACAGTCCTCGACTAGTGAGAGGGGTCGAGGGTCTGTATTTTCCAGTCCAGCATGAAGACCTAGACCTTAAGGGTGAGAGCCCTGAGGGATGTGAGCCTGAATTTTATGCGTTTCTGGTGCTTCTCGTGTAGTACTCCCCTTTGGAGGAACTGTTCTTTGAGATTTAACAGCAATAAGAAAGTATAGTTATGTAAGAAGTTACCGTAACAGTAGATCTTCAAGAGAGGCTCTTGCAGTAGGTATTCACATATAGGACTAAGCCACCAGGCGACAGGACCCCACGCAAAAACTTCTAGCTAGCAGTCTCTGGTAGGGGAACACCCCCATGTCAGGTGATCAACGTCAGCCGACATCTGTATAAATGGGCGGTCCCCACGCCTCGCCTCCAGTTCTTCCTGCCAAAGGCTAGAAGAGGCATGACAGAGAGAAGAGGATATGCCCCTCACATAAGATAGAAAAGGAGTAAACGGGGAAATGGAGGGAGGGGAGCAGACATTTCATTGCAAGAGCCTCTCTTGAAGATCTACTGTTACAGTAAGTCCTTACATAACTGTACTATCTTACTTCGAGAGGGCTCTTGCAGTAGGTATTCACATATAGGACTGAGTCCCAAGCAGTCTGGAACAAAAAGAAATACAGGAGTTGGACAGCCATCCACAATTGATATAAATCAGGGCTGAGCAGGTCTCATCATGGGAGGCCCTGTAGAACAGCCAATCCGAAGCCTGTTCTATGATGAGAGGCAATGTCCAAACTGTAGTATTTCGTGAAGGTATGGATGGAAGTCCAAGTTGTGGCTGCACAGATGTCTGGCGCTGACACATTCATGAAACAGGCAGCAGAGGCAGCTATTCCTCTAGTGAAGTGACCTCTGACCTGACCCGGAAGGGTTTTGTTATACTTGTCATAACAGAAAGTGATGCAATTCGCTAACCACTTAAGATAGGCATTGCTTGGAAACTGCATTGCCTTCTCTTTTGTGTGTGGAAAAAAACAAATAGCTCATCTGTTTTCCTGAGATCCTTAGTTTGATTGGTGTAGCATCTCAGGATTCTATGTACATCCAGAGTATGCAAAAGATACTCTCCATGACTGGACTGTTCCGTGAAAAAGGCCGGTAACTCAATGGATTGGTTCAGCATAGACTTAGCCACCACCTTAAGAAGGAACTTAGGAGTGGTGCGCATAGCCACTCGTTCCTTGTAGAAAATCAGGTATGGGATTTTACACATCAAGGCTTGGAGCTTGTAAATTTGCCGAAGTAATGGCCACCAGAAAAAGTGTCTTACAAGAAAGAAACTTTAAATCTGCTGCCGCTGCAGGTTCAAAGAGAGGCAGTGTGAGCTTCTCCAGGATGAAACTCAGGTCCCATGGAGGGGCAGGGTTGCGGACAGGGGGTCTCAGATGGAGAACCCCTTTGAGGAAGGTCTTAGAGACTTCCAGTTGGGCAAACAACCTGTCTCTAAAGGGAATGTGGTAGGCCGAAATCGCTGCCATATGAACCTTTAAAGAGGAATGACTAAGACCTAGATCAAAGAGGTGTCGCATATAATCCAGGTCTTTGTTAGCTGGGCACGAAAAGGGCTCTAAGTCCTTAGGGCTCACCCAGATGGAGAATAGGTTCCACTTCATAGCGTAGGTGGATCTGGTGGAAGGCTTTCTAGCCTCCACCAAAATGTCCGCCACCAGAGGGAAGACTGCAAAGCGTACCTTGACTACGTCTGAAGGAGCCATGCATGGAGATGAAGTGATTTGAGACTTGGATGAACCAGGGTCCCCTGATCCTGGGTCAACAATTGTTGTGACAGAGGAAGAGGAAGTGGAGGTTCCTCGGAAAACCGTTGCAGAAGAGAGAACCAAACTTGCCTGGGCCAGAAGGGAGCGATGAGGATCATTCATGCCCCCGCTGCCTGAAGCTTGTTCAGTACCCTCGGAATTAAAGGAATGGGAGGGAAGGCATAAACAAATCTGTCCCTCCAACAGACAGACAGAGAGTCCCGCCAGAAAACGTCTTGCTCTGGAGTGAGCGAGCAAAAGGCGGGAATTGCAGTTGTTGGGGGAGATGAAGAGGTCTACCTGAGGAGTCCCCCACTGCTGAAAAATGTCGTTTATGACCTTTTGATCTAGTTCCCATTCGTGGGACCTGGCTGACGAACAGCTAAGAGCATCGCCCGAGTATTTTCCATTCCTGGAACAAGATTTGTGATCCGGTGAAGGCTGTGCTGGGCTGCCCAGTACCAGACTCTCATCGCCTCCTGGCATAGAGGGCAGGAACGAGTGCCTCCCTGTCTGTTGAAGTACCAGACTACGCACATGTTGTCTGACTGAACCAGAAGATGACCGGGAAGAAGAACCTGTAGGGCTTACAGGACTGCCCTCAGCTCGAGCACACTGATGAGAAGCTTCCACTCAAGATGAGACCAGCTGCCCTGTGTCTTGTGAGACCCAAGGTGGGTACCCCAGCCCTCCCCTGATGCATCTGTTGTCAGAGTCTGGGTTGGAGGATCAATGTAAAATGTGACCCCCAGACTGAGGTTCTGCTGAACCATCCACCACTGCAAGTCCCTGATCATGGGATCCGACACTAGGAACTTGTGATCTAGGTCGTCTAGAGTTTGGTCCCATTGCGACTGAAGTGTCCACTGGAAGACTCTCATGTGGAGCCGAGCTAGAGGAACTGCTGAAATGGCAGCCGCCATGAGCGCAAGAAGGCGAAGGATCTTCCTGGCTCCTACCCGCCTGAGGCTGGAGAATAAATGAGCTTGATTCTGAAGAGTCTTGGCCCTGTCCGGGGGCAAAAAGGCTTTGCCTAGGGTCGTGTCCAGCACTGCCCCTATAAACTGTAGACGTTGGCAAGGGACAAAATGGGACTTGGCCTGGCTGATGGTTATACCCGGGCTGGTGAAAACCTGGAGGGTAAGGGAAAGAGAGTGCAGGAGTTACCCCTTGGATGGGGCCACTAACAGCCAGTTGTCCAGGTAAGGGAAGACCTGCACTCCCTGAGTAAGCAGGTTGGCCACCACCACCGCCACGCATTTGGTAAATACTCAGGGGGCCGAGGAAAGACTGCAATGGGAGTGGTACTGACGTAGGCCGCATTGTCAACGGCGTCGCTCGAGTCTGCTACCCCACAGACGGTGCCGGGAACCACAACGGCACCGTGAACGGCGCCGCCCAAGTCCCTGGCGCCAGAACCCAAAGCGGCCAGAGTCCCAATCCAAAGTGGCATTGCTAGGCGGCATCGAGAGTGCACCAGTGCTGGGCCCCACAACCGGAGGCTGTGACAATGGAGAAGCCTGCACCTCCGAGGAGGTGACTGCCAGGACGATGCCAACGATGCGATCCTGGGAGGGATCACACCATTCCTCCGGCACCGAAGAAGAAACCTCCTCCTTGGCAAGGCTGGAAGTGTAGGAGGTTCCCTCTTTGCTGGGCCATATAGACCCGGCAGGGGACCCGGAAGAAGGGTCAAGAGATCTTGCCCGGGAAGCCCGCAGACGACGTCAACCTGCAAAAGTCGGCGGAGCCCTGCCGACTTTAAACTTGCGGATTTCCAAAACACGGCAGTCCATGGAAAAACAGGCATTGCAGTGGTCCATATCATGGTTGGGTCCCAGGCACTGAAGACAAACAACATGCCGGTCTGTGATGGAAAACTGCCATCCACAAGGGCACAGACGCATAGGGGCACGGCCCACCTTGGATTTACGCTTGGCCCCCGAATCGGACATGATGCAAAAATTAAATAATAAACAGAAAAGCTCCCGGCACCGTTGAAAATAAAAAATGAAATCATCTTACCAGCTTCAACGGCGTCGGGATGTAGAACCAGGATGCAGGAGTCGACTTAAACGGCGTTGAAAACTATCTAGACCTAATGGCGCACTAGAAATACTTTCTCACACATGCAGCAGGTGCAGCCTTGACAGTGGGAGAAACAGAACTGGGATGGAGGAGTCTGCAGTGCCTAATGGCCACCCCTCATGCACCACGTAGTGTATCACTCTCGTGGACAGCGTCATTGGCGCCGACCCCTTCCTCCAAAACAAAACAAAAACAAAACAAAATTTCCTAGAAGGGGGTGTGTGCCTCCGGCTTACACCCAGCAGTAATGAATGGTGAAGATCGACAAGGGAAGATCTTCCCGTTCCACAGATAGAGGACAACCTAGAAGGGCCAGAGACAGGGACAGAAGAAGTACCCACTTGGGAATGAGGGGCAGACTTCGTAGGGTCAAGAATAGTACATACCAATGCCTGAACATCCACCACAGTAAGCAAGCTGTGGAGAAGAGCACGTAGAGATTTAATAGTGAAGTGTGTGTGTGGGGGGGAGACACTAGCAGGAGCAGACAGGTATCGAATTTTGAAGTCTAGACCAGAGGAGCACTTACCCTTAGAGAGTTGAGGGCAAGAAGAGCATTTAAGGCATTATGTTGGGGGTTCTGCTCCTCTCAGCCAAAGCCCATCGCCACCTGGATGTGGCACATGACCACGAAAAAAAAGGAATCATCGGGGGACTGTGGAATGTCCTTGGGAGCAGAGACCCCTTCGGAGGACCCTGAAGAGTGAGAGGGGGAGCCCAAATCACCATCCCCATCATATGGAGAATCAGGTCAGGGTGGTATTCACCCCCTTCATTGCCTGGGGAGGATGTTGGTGGGCGGGGCAATGTACACCCCCTATGGCAGGTCCTTCGGAGGAGGCGATGGGGCCGGCATTGGTACTTGAGAGTGCAGGACCCCACCAGAGGACACCAGTCCTTGAATATCCACCATGACTGACGTAGGACTCATCAGAGGTGGATAAGGGTAGCCTGGGGGCGCTCCTGGAGTAGGTATAGGGAAGTCAGGATATGGCACCAGGTAAGGGTTGTATGGACCTTCAGGAGTAGGGCAGTGAGGGTCCTGTGTGAGGCAGGCAATGTAAAGGCCAGCAAAGGGTGAGCCCTGAGTGGGGTAGAGCAAGGGCTAGGAGCTGGCAAAAAGCCTATGCCCACCGGGGGCACGGACTTATACGAGGTATCCAACGCTGGGGAAACAGGCAACGGGAGGGGCAATGAAGGTGCCCCTGTGTTCGTGGCACCCACATTAGCGGTAGGACCGCCAACAGGGCCGCTTTGCTGTGTACCCAATGAAGAGATGGGCTTAAGCAGCAGGGACTTGGCGGGCTGGGAGGATCCCTGGCCCGAAGCTCCTCTGCCAATGGCCGAGATAGTGGCGGGAGGAGGACCCCCCAGAGGACACGAGTCCTCGAATATCCACCATGACCGACACAGGACCCATCAGAGGTGGATAAGGGAAGCCTGGGGGAACCCCTGGTGTAGGTATAGGGAAGCCAGGATATGGCGTCAGCTAAGGGTAGTATGGACCCTCATGCATAGGGCAGTGAGGGTCCTGCGGTGGAGTAGGCAACGTAGGGGGCAGTGAAGAGCAAGCCCTGTGTGGGGTAGAGTGAGGGTTAGGAGTTAGCAAAAAGCTTATCTCCACCAGGGGCACAAGCTTATGCCAGGTGTCCAATGCCGGTGAGGCGGGCAATGAAGGTGCCCCTATGTCTGTGGCATCAGCATTAGCGGTTAGACTGCCAACAGGGCCACTCTGTTGTGTACCCAATGAGGAGATAGGCCTAAGCAGCAGGGGGTTGGTGGGCTAGGAGGATCCCTGGCATGAAGCTCCTCTGCCAGTGACTGAGATAGTGACGGGAGGAGGAACCACTGTTTGCCCTGTGGAAGGGTTGGTGGGACATGAGGCTGACCCTCTGTAGGAAGTGGACCCCAACGCGGTCGTGGGAGAGTGTGGCAACTGCGGGCCGGGAGATGTTTTTCCATTGTCCTGGTGCTTGTGTTTCCTTGAAGTTCTGCCCCGAGGTTGGGCTGGAGCTGAACCTGAGAACTGGGCCTGGGCGGCTGAAGGTTGGGTCTGGAAGGCCTGGGAAGACTGTGCCTGCAGTTCCTGCTCCACTGAGGTGACCTTTGGCTTGAGCAAGTGCCCCTCGAGGATTCACTGGCGGTGGCACTGAACCTTTGGCAGAACTCACGAAACCAGACATCGTGGTCCGGGTCTAGGCAGAAAAGGCAAGCTGAGTGGCCGTCCTTCTTAGAAATTTGCTGCCCACAGGCACATTTGTTTCGATGCTCCAATGTCGGCAAGGAAGGAGAAGAAGACATACTGTAAAAGAAAAAACACTGAAAGATGGGGAAAAACTAAGGTGAGAAACAAATACAAAAATGGAGCAAAAACGGCGAATGAAGCAGCAGCAGTTTCCTTGCAGATCCGACATGACTAGATCAACGACAGGAACAAACTGGGGAGGATGTGAGGGCTGCCCATCTATATAGGGTAGCTGCTGTCACTGAGTAATGTCGGAGGAGGGCGGCCCTCTCTGGAAGACTGCTAGCTAGAAAGTTTCCATGTGGTTCTAGTGCTCAACGGTGGAGTCCTACTTCTGATGGCCTGCTGCAAGAAATTTCCCCCGACGCAAGATCTATGGTTCTCATGGTTCTGGAAATGCAATGGAACTAGTTAAAATATATATATAAATAAATAACGATAGAAGTATATAAAATCAGTTTTATTTGTTGTTAGGCACCCAGAGCCACTGTGATTAGGCACCATATTTATTTATCTAGTTTTTGTTGACCAGGTAGGTGCACTAGACAGCAAAAAGAAAAAATTACTCACCTTAGTAATTGTGTTTCTTCTAATGGAGTCTTGCTGTATTCTGACAGATGCAGTGATCCCCAACCTTTAAACTGCCCCGGAGAACAAAGAGTTAACTTTCTATGCAGAGCATAGAATGCTAAGCTCGAGCTCTGTTGGAGTCTCTGTCTGGAGTGTTTCAAACTCAAACCGTCAGATTCTTATGAGCCCAACCAACTAAAAATTCTATGTGGAAATTGTAAAATTCCTACTAGCCAACTGGCAGTAAAAAGTTTTGGATTCCCAAGGAAGACTCAAGTCAGGAAACCCAAAAAAACAATCTAACACAACTAACAGTAATAAATCAACACCCAAACAAAAAAGGAGGAGGGTGTAAACAAACAGCACCCCTGGGGTGCAACACTGCACCAGCCCACCCACTTCCCAAAAACAGGTTCTGAGAGGGGAGGCAGGGAAGGAGGTCGGAATACAGCAAGACTCCATTAGAAGAAACACAATTACTAAGGCCAGTAATTTTTTTCTTGAAACAACATGAAGTCTTGCTGTATTCTGACAGATGCAGACTACCAAGCAGTACCTCCAAGGAGGAGGGACAGAACCTACTTTGGGAATAGGGTCTGAAGTACTGTTGTGCCAAACCAAGCATCACTCCTAGTCTGAATATCCAGAGAATAATGCTTGGCAAAGGTATGGACTGTTTTCCAGGTGGCTGCTTGACAAATTTCTAAGAGAGGGATATCCCTGGCAGCAGCCAGGGAAGCACCTGTACCTCTTGTGGAATGAGCCCTCAGGCCTGAGGGTGGAGTTTTTCCCACTTTTTCATAGCAGAATTGTATACAAGACACAATCCACCCGGCAATAGATCTCTTGGTGGCAGGTTTGCCCTTTCCCACTTCTCCATAAGTGAGGAACTGGAGGGAGTCAAACCTGTGACCCTTGGTACGCTCTATGTAGTAACTAAGGGCTCCTAACATCTAAACTGTGTGACCTCCTCTCTCCTGAGGAAGAATGATCAGTGAAGAAAACAGAAAGAGACATAGACTGGTTTAAATGGAAGTCTGAAACCACTTTGGGCAAGAACCTTCTATTGGTTCTAAGGACCACTTTATCCCTGTGAAAGGAGATAAAATCAGGTTCCACTGACAGGGCCTGCAACTCACTGATATGCCTGGCAGAGGTAATGGCTACCAAGAACACAGTTTTCCAAGTCAAGTACTTAAGCTCTGCTGAAGACATAGGCTCAAAAGGGGGTTGCATAAGTTGAGCAATGCAAAAATTCAAATCCCAGGCAGGGGCAGGGTCTCTAAAAGGAGGATTGGTGTGAAGCAATCCTTTAAAAAAATTTACAGAACACAGGATGAGAAGATAGTGAAGACTTCCCCACAGACAAAAACGCAGAAACAGCTGACAACTGTACCTGGAGAGTAGCTGGTCTGAGGCCTAGGCCATTAAGATTGACCATATAATCCAGAACCGTAGGCAATTCAGCAGTATCTGGAGAAATATGCTTCTTAGAACACCAAATGCTGAATCTCTTCCATTTGGAGTTATAAATCTTTCTGGTGGAGGGCTTTCGAGGAGCTTTGAGAATACCCAGAACCCCCTGGGAAAGATGCAGATCTGCAAACTCTAACTCTTCAAGAGCCATGCCTTGAGATTGAGAGACTGAAGATTGGGGTAGCAAATCCTACCCTGAGAGGATGTTAACAGGTTGTAATTCCTGGGAAGAGACAGGGGAAGATGGACTGCTAGGGACAGTGACAATCAGAATCACTCTGCAAGGTTGAGACCTTATTTTGATTAAAACTTTGAACAGGAGTGGGGGGGGCATACAGAAACTTCACTTCCCAATTCAGAATCAGGGCGTCCAGGGGGACTGAGCCCACGACTGGAGGTCTGCAACAAAAGAGAGGGAGTTGGTGATTGTCTGGGGCTGCAAAGAGATCTATCTCTGGAGTGCCCCACCTTGAAAAAATCACTTTCAACATCTGAGGGTCTAGGGACCATTCATGATGGCCCTGAGAGAAACTGCTCAGTGCATCTGCTAGCACACTGTCCTTCTCTGGAAGGTGAACTGCTACCAGAGAGGTTTGCAAGGAATAAGCCAGGGACCACAACTTCATGGCTTCCGTGCACAAGGCCGTGGACTGAGTGCCTCCCTGCTTGTTGATGTACCACATGGTGGTGGTGTTGTCTGTTCTGACCTGAACCACCTTGTTCTGTACTGACTGAGAGAAAGCTTTTAGGGCCAGAAAAACTGCCCTGAGCTCTAGGAGATTGATATGGAGAAGGGATTCTTGGGGGGACCACAGCCCCTGGGCAGTGAGGGATCCCAGATGGGCTCCCCAGCCCAGAAGAGAAGTGTCTGTGGTAAGGGCCACTGAACAAGGCTGAGTAGCAAAAAGAACACCTTGCCTTAAATTGTCCTGATCCTGCCACCATTGGAGGGCTTGGATCAAGGTCAGAGTCACTGGGATCAGTTTGGTAAGGGAATCCTTCCTCTGAGACCAAAAAGCTCTCAGGTGGAACTGAATATCCCTCATCTGGAATCTTGCCCCTTGGACCACTGCTGTTGAAGCTGCCATGTGGCCCAAGAGCTGGAGGAAATGCCTTGCTGGTTGAGATACCCAAAGGCTGAAGGAAGAGGCTAGTTCCATTAGAACCCTTGCCCTTTCCAGAGGAAGAAAGGCTCTTGCTCGAGTGTGTCCAGTTCTGCCCCTATAAAGGTAAGAAGCTGGACTGGTTCGGGAACTGACTTGGGAAGGCTGAGAAGAAATCCTAGAGAAGTGGTCACTTGCAGGTGAGACTTGACTTGGTCTGGAGACTGACCCACTATTAGCCAATCGTCCAGATATGGAAAAATGGAAATCTTTCGCCCTTCTTAGAAAGGCAACTACTACTGCCAGGCACTTTGTGAAAACCCTTGGGGCTGAGGTTAGGCCAAAGGGCATTGCTCTGAACTGATAGTGGCCTGAGGGCAACTCGAACCTGAGGTACTTTCTGTGGGAACACCTGATGGGAATGTGAAAGTAGGCATCTTTGAGGTCCAGGGAGGCTAACCAGTCCCCTGGCCTTAGAGAAGGAAGGAAGGATTATTCCCAGAGTTACCATCTTGAACTTTGGTTTTAAAAGATGTTTGTTTAGATATCTTAGGTCTAGGATGGATTGCCACTCTCCTGTCTTTTTTGGGGTCAGGAAGTACCTGGAGTACAGTCCTTTGCCCCAGTGTAGGGTAGGTACTCTCTCTATGGCTCTTAAGGCTAGAAGAGAAGAAACCTCTGCCTCTAGGGCAAGGGTTTCCGAGAGATTTGCAGGTGGAAAAGATCTGGCTCTCATCTTTGAGAATTTTCTGAAGCTGAGAACCAGTCCCTGGCTTACTACTTCCAGGACCCACTTGTCTGATGTAACAGACATCCAGTCCTGGACAAAGTAAGCCAGCCTGCCCCCTACTGGAATAGGAGAGTCAACCCGGGCAGGCCCATCAGGGTGTCTGCTTGGTAGGGGCTTTAGGCTGAGGAATGGATGCAGCCCTGCTCATTCCCCTTCTGCCTCTCCCTCTGAAGAACCCCTCTGCAAAAAGGAAGAAGAGGCCTGTGCTTGGTAAAAGGCCTGCCCTGCCCCTAGACTGCTGCCTTTGAGGAGTTGCCTGCCTCTCCTTGGCCTGAGCACTCCTGTAAGTGGTCCTGTACTCATCCATTTTCTTCATGTAATTCTCTGTCTGCTCCCCAAACAGAGAATTACCTACTACAGGAAAATCCATGGTCTTAGCCTGGGTATCCTGCAAGAGGCTAGAACATCTGAGCCAAGCCATTCTCCAAAGAGCCACAGATGTAGCCATGATTCTTGATGGTACATCATTAGAGTCCACAGCAGCATGAAACTGAACTTTAGATGCCTCAATCCCATCTGCAGCCACTGCCTCTAGCTCCTTGGCTAGCTGGGGGGGAGGCCTGTTTAGCCAGTGCCAGTACAGTGTCCCAACTGGACTTCTGGTACTGTACCTGGCTGTATAGGCCATATAATTCACCTGCCTGAGTCCCAAGGAAGATGCCATGTACCGTTTCTTTGCCATGGCATCAATCTTCCTGGAGTCCTTGTCTGGGGGGTCTGAAGCCAAGGGAATATTTGCCTTGTCACAGGCAACAGCCTGCACTACCCCAACACGGCTGCACTGCTGGTATAAGAACTCCGTGTCTGAGCCTGAAAGTGTATACCTCTTGTCCATTCTTCTATCCACAGGAGGTATAGTGTTAGGAGACTTTAGGATTTTTTGTGTCCGTTTCCCAAAGGATTTGTGGAGGGGAATAGACAGTCTCCTGGACTCTGGGATGTCCATCATTTCTACATAATCAGGCTCCTCTTGATCCTCCACAGCCTCCTCCATAAGAAGCTGAAGGGTTTCAGCCACCTTTCTGTAGAACATAAAGTGAGAAGGGGACTCAGAAAGCCTAGGAGGGGATACACCTGAAGGTCTGTCTGGGGAGATGTCTGGTTCCACAGGCACATCCAGACCCTCACTTTGACCATCATCATCCTCAAATTCTCCTTCCTCTTCAAACTCCTGTTCATAAAAATCTTCGAGGGTATAACCTTGAACCAGGGGAACCAACCGAACCGAACCCCTACCAGAAGGTGCCAGATCGGAAGGAACCAGGCGGAGCGATTCCACAATCTGAATCGCTCTGGCGATCTCTTCGGCGGTCGGAACATGAACCTCTGGATCCGAACTGGACGATTTATCTTTGCGTTTTCTTTTTGTCGGAACCGATCCCTCGGAATCGGCTCTCCTTTTGCCCGAAGAAATATCGCCCTGGTCAGAGGGCACTCCTTCTGGTTTGGTCGGAACCGGACCGGGCTGGCCATCCGGGTCAGCGGACTTCTCGGCCTTCTTTTCCCTCAGTCTACCTAATCTCTTCTCAAGGGTAGAATTTGGAAAATTTTGACGTATTTGGCAGTCTGAATCAAGGTGGTCAAACCCCAGACAATAAACACAGGTGGTATGGGGATCGGCCTTAGCAAAGACCTCCCCACACTCACTGCAGTGTTGAAACCCAGTGGACCCAGTTTTTTCTTGGGTTTCCCAGACATGGCCAACCTAACCAACTTACCCTTTTTAGGGCAACTGCCAGGCAAGACTCCCTTATCGGTTCCTAACCGTGTCACGGGTATTGGAAAAAAACGTACTAATACATGTTTGTTTTTTTTAGAACCGATAAGGACCGGTAACCACACACTAAGTAAAAACACAAAACACAAGATTTCACTATCAAATGGCCGGTTCAGCCGAACTGACCCGCACTTTTACAAGTTCCACACAGAAAAACAGAACAATTCCTATCTAGTACTCACGGCACCACAGACAGAGACTGAACCGACTATGCAGATAACTTTTTCGGTTTAAAAACCGACGAATCGGGGTAATCCATTGGCAAAGTCAGTGTTAGAGGCCTGGAATTATCTCAAGAAAAAAAGAGGGATTGGTAGAGGGGAGACACTGCTCCTGCCTGTGGTGGATAACCCTTTTTTTCTACCCGGACTGGAGGATGGAGGTTTCAAAGAGTGGGAGAATAAGGGAGTCCAGAGTATAGGGGATTTGGTTAAGCAGGGAACCCTGTGCCCGTTGGAAGATATTATCCAAAGGCTTGATTACAGAGGCAACAGGTATTTCATACTCACCTTCAGCTTAGGGTATTTTGGTCAAAAATGGATAGGGGAGGAGAGCAGGTACAGAAATGGTGGGCAATGGAGTCATTGGTATATCTTGCACAGAAAGACCCCAAGGGTTTTGTTAGAAAGGCTGCGAAAATAGGGAAACAGGACTACCCAGACTATACCCAGAAAACAAGAATATTGTGGGAAAGAGACATGGGGGTGACATCACAGAGGGTAATTGGCAAAAGCTGTTAGGAGGACATACAGGGCTCCTAGTGTGTAATAGATTCAAAGAAGCCTTCTATAAATTTGTGCATAGGCTTCATTATCCCCTAGTAGCAGTACATAGGGCACATCCCAATATATCTCCTCTATGTAGTAGGTGTGGCAGAGAGAGAGGGACGTACATGCACTGTTTCTGGGCGTGCAGAGTTCTACAGACCTTTTGGGGGGGGAAGTCATTGGGGAAGTAAGTCAAATGGCAGGCTGCCCTCTATGGGTAGAACCTACTGTAGGTCTATTTGGAATGGCTCCAGGAGAGGAGAGAGAATGGGAACCACTACCACGGTAGATGAGGGTAGTACTAATGTTGGCGAGGCACTGTATACAAAATACTTGGGTTACATGCGCAACACCGTCTATTGCGCAGTGGCGTAGACTTATCCTACAGACACTAGCCCTTGAAAGACTGACCCTCATTCTTAAGGACAGGGGAGAATCCTTTTATAGGGAATGGGCTCCCTTCCTGGCATCACTTAGTGGAGAAGAGGAAATTGCATTATGGATGGGATTGGGATAGGAAAATACAGGATGATTAGAGACCTATAAATTAATGGCCGCAGATAAATTTGGGGAAGAATGGAATGGAAATGTAAAAGAAATGGCACATGGTAGAAATGGGATAGGGTAAATATAATTAATGTATTGTTAATTTATTACTAACTTTATTTGTAATATTATATGGAATGCATCTGTCTGTTGTATATCTGTTAAACATGCTGCTGCTGTTTTAATTTTTTTTTAAATACTTTTCGAAATTAATAAAAAGATTATGCCAAAAAAAAAAAAAAAAAAAAACACCGATGAAAACCGAAACTTTAACTGACTTTCGAACCAAGCTGAAGGAGAACTCTCCAGAGCGACCGTTCAGTGAGGTGGAGTAAAGAATCTGACGGTTTGAGTTTGAAACACTCCAGACAGAGACTCCAACCGAGCTTGAGCTCAGCATTCTGTGCTCTGCAGAGAAAATTAACTCTTTGTTCTCTGGGGCAGTTTAAAAGTTGGGGATCACTGCATCTGTCAGAATACAGCAAGGCTTCATGTTGTTTGAATGCCTATTTTTAGGCACGACCCAGGAGGTTACAATACATATGGGTGGGAAAACAACAGTAAGAAATAAGGAATAAACAGGATACAACAAGTGATATCAAACTAAAAACCATAGTAGTCAAGTAATAACAGACAAGAGGCCAGGAGTAAGGTACCAGGCAACGGTAAAGCAGTACAGAGGCAGAAGCAACAGTTTATAAGCCCCAGAGACAAACCAAATTGCATACAGTAGTGCAAGAAAATAAGGGGAATAAGTGCTCAGGCAATAAACAGAATTTGGCAAATGAACTGGAATGACAGGATAGGGAATAGAGCCAAGGAAAACTGCTAGGAGGGACAGGCAGGTGAATGGGTGCACTCACCACAGGAGCAGAGCACAGAGAGGACATGAAACTTATGGAGTTCCTGCTTAAAGCTACGAAGTGTTTGGGTGCTCCTTAGTGTCAGCGGGAGGGTATTCCACCCTTTTGGAGCACTGAGAGTTCTCACCTATAAGTGTGCTACACTTGGGTTGGGCAAGGAGGGACTTATCAGCAGATCTCAGGGTGTAGGCAGAGTAAGCAGGTGTGAGAAGAGAGGCCAATTTATCTGGTGTCTGGGAGGCGAGGATGTTTTTGATGAAACAGGTAGTAGCATATTGCCGGTAAGCTGTAGGGGCAAGCCAGTCCAGCCCAGAGTAGAGGGAGCAGCGGTGAGAGAGCTTGGGTACCAACAGAGCAAAGTAGCAGATACTGTTGTGGCAGACGTCCCACTTGCAGAGTAGTCCTTTTGTGGATTCCAGAAAAACAATCAAACCATTGGCCAGTTTAGGTCAGAGGACCGCCTGCACGATGGCCAGCCTTGCAGCAGAAGTGAGGCTGTGCCTGACTTTCTACACCAGACCTAGTTGAATGTTGACTGCTTTGATAGCAGCAGTTAGATGCAGTTCAAAGTTCAGGGCTAGATCCAAGGTAACACCAAGTTGCTTAAAGAGGACACACTGTTGAGGGGGATGTCGCCAGTTGCGCTGATGCATACAGGCTGGCGACAGGCCAGGAGTTTGGGTCCCAAGCCAAAGAGCATAGTGACAGTTTTTTTGGTGTTTAGGACCAGCTTGTTTTGCTTCAACCAGAGCTGGAAGATGTTAAAGTTAGGGTTGAGATTACTGTTGATGACCGATATGTCTGAGGAGCTGGAGTGGAGTACCAAGTCTGCATAGAACAGGGTAGAATAAGGACCAGATAGTGGGGGAAGGTCATTTATGAATACTGAGAAAAATAGAGGGCCCAAAATTGATCCTTGTGGGACACCAATCCAGGTAGGAGATAGGGAGGACTCTGCATTTCCGATTTGAACAAACTGTTGATGCTCAGCGAGATAGCTGTGGAACCAGGTAGATGCAGAGGAAGTAAAACCCAGGGCGGACAGCTTGGATAAGAGCAGCGGGTGGTCCACCAAATGAAAAGCCTTTGTGAGATCCATGAAGATCACCCCGGTGAGACAGCCTTTATCCATTGCAAGCCTGACATCGTTGGTGAACTGGACAACAGCAGTGTTTGTGCTGTGCCCTCGTCGAAAGCCGTGTTGACACGGGGTGAGGAGATTATGCAATTGAAGGTGATCAGATACCCGGGCAGCAACAATTTTCTCTAGGATTTTAGATTAGGATGAAAGGATAGAAATAGGGCAGTAGTTAGTCATGTCAGTGGAGGCCCCCTTTTTGTGGACGGGGGACAACTCGTGCAGTCTTCCAGGAGGACGGGACATGTCCAGTAGCCAGGGACATATTGAAGAGGTGTGTAGCAGGGGATGCAATGTAGGGGGCAATGGTTTTCAGGAATTTAGGTAGCAGTCCAACTGCCCCAGCCGACCCATAGGGAGGAATGGATTTGAGTAAGCGCAGAACTTCGGTTACGGCAACTGGGTGGAGGTGGAAAGGAGGTATTGCAGTTTTAATCTTGTTGAGGGGTGGTCCAGACGATGGTGCAGGGGGCAATGCGTAAGAAGAGAGGTCCGTGAAGCGGTAGTTGAAAGCCTTAGCAATGGTGAGAGGATTATTGCAGCTAGTTCCATCCAAGACCATTTCTGTTAGGGAATCACCTTTTTCTCTCCCCAGAATTGAGTTTACATGATTCCAAAACCCACGACAGTCACTAACAGAGGTGTGTAGGAGCTGCTGGTAGTAGGTGATCTTGTCAGCTTTTATAGATACTTTACAGCAAAGTCTTTTGTACTCAGTCCAGTCATCAAGGGACTGAGACATCTTTGCTTTATTCTAGGCTTTGTCCTGTTGTTTAACAGAGGCCATTTTATCTGAGTTTAGCCAGCGGGTGGCAGCAACATGGATTCTGCGTCCTTTTTGTGGGACGTGCTTGTCTTGCAAGGCCAGAAGCTTGGACAGGAAATACTGAGCAGTATGTTCCAAGTTGGAGTTCTGGTATACAGGTGCCCAGTTGGCATACAGAAGGTTAGAGATAAGGGCCCTCTTATCAAGCTTAGAAAAATCACAGAACTGAATTTCTCTGGGAGGGGGTTGGGGGGGGCCCTTGCTTTCCAGACACAGAAGACTGGAGAATGGTCACCAATAGAGTCTGGAAATACACCCACGGCAGCGATCCTGTCTGGTTTATTAGAGATTACCCAGTCGAGGAGAGACTGGTGACTGCTGTTTATAGACAGCCTGGTTGAGAAGGATACAAGCTGGGACAGGTGGAGACGACCTAACTCAGCAGCACAGAGATGGAGCTCTTGTCCAGCCAGTTGAGGTTAAGGTCACCCATAATTATGAGTTCTTGTTTACCCTTTAATGAGGCAAGATAACTGAGAACATTAAAAAGACCTGCAATTCCATTTTTAGGGAGGTTGTAAATACACACTATGTTCAACTTTTTTGCAAGACCCAAGGTGACAACAATATGGACAGTTTCATATAAACAAGTGTTGACAGCACAAACAAAGATGGTGAGGTTCTCCCCGGCATAGAACATAACACCCCCTCCCCTCTTTGCATTGGGCGGCCACACCTGAAGAACGTACAGCCTTTGATCAAACACAGAATCAGTGCCGTGGGGTTTCAACCAAGTCTCGGACAGACCAAGTATATCATGGGAGTAGAGAACCATCCAGGCCTCCAACTCTGCAAAGTTGGCTGTTAGGCTTTTAATATTCATGTGCGCAACCTTTAACCCCTTTTCTAAGAACCATATAGAGGGATCATCTGCAGAAGCCCCAGCAGGGGGGCCAGGGTTGGGGTTCAATATCACCAGAGAGAGAAAGCTGGCATTTAGGTAACCAGGTTTCCAATAGAGAGGTTAGGAGACAGCCTCTCAGGGGCTCATGGAAGTGGGAGAGGATAAGGTATTGGGTGATTCTGGCAAAAGGGATCAGGTTTAAGAGCTAGGGTCCGGAGGACGGGGTATCCCCCGACCAGTACGTTTGAGAAGATAAAGCTTCTGCCATCAGACCTGTGGTGGCAGGCGGAATCATCAGAGGGCAGGGAGAGATCAGCAGAGAGTAGGAGGGCAAGCAATAAGGATGTCACTCCAAATGAACCAAGGAGGAGCTTAGGAACCCTCATGGTGAGCAAAAGGCTGAGAGGAGCAAGAAGACAAAAGGCAGAGTACAGAAGACAAGATATTAGTGTTGCAGAGACAGTGTATAGGCCCTGCGTACTAGGGGAGAGCAGACAAAAGGACCTAATAATAGGGGAAGGTGTCAGCAAAGGCCAGGAAAAAAGGTTAGAGCTGGTTAAATCTAACCTACCACAAAACAGGAAAAAATACCCACTACCCCTTATTCTAACAATTAGCCAATTGGCAGCAAAAAATAAAATTAAATCTCCTTATCTCTAACCCAAGAAGGAGGCATTAAATGAAACAGATAGATAACCCACAAGCTGCCCCCATTGAAGTGTAACACTTCATCTCCTTAAGTTGACTCTTACCCAAGGAGAAAGCAGTAAATGGAAAAAGATAGATCCAGTGGAAATGGTGAACTGCAGAGGTCCAGAGTAACAGAAAGTGTTAAATTCCTTCGATGTGATGAACTTTGGCCTGGGTATATGCATGATGTGAAAATCTTGACTGTATGTTTCCTTTGTTTTCACAGTGGTTGTAGAGTAGCCCATAGAGACAAGTACATTTAAAGTTGATTTAAAATGAAAATGCTGATACCTGGTGGTAAATTACATCCAGAGGAAATGATGAACTGCTGAGGACCAGAGTCACAGAATGTGTTAAAATTCCTGAGAGGTGATAAACTGTGGCCTGGGCATATGCAGGATGTGAAATCCTTTTGTCTATACGTTTTCTTTGTTCTTCAAAGTGGTTGTTAAATAGCTCACAGGGACACGTACAATTCCTTTAGGAGCAGGTCAGATGAAAACGCTGATTCAACCGCAGGACCCAGCATCACCAAGTTTGCCAGACTTAGTTGCTAGACTTATTCTTCTTTGGGATGACTTCCAAAAAGTTGATTTAAAATGAAAATGCCGATACCTGGTAGTGATGTTTTGCAGAAATTCAGTCCAGGAGACTTTCACAGATGTTGTGTGCAAGAATGGCGAAGTTACTCTAAGCAGAAAAACATGTAAATCCATAAAAACTAACCTACAGACATAGACAAACTCAAACATCCACCCACACATTGTCATTAATATAAATAAAACTGCCTTGCTCTAAAACTCTGCTAAACTATGGCAGTGAGTCAAATAAACTCAAAAACTTCACAAAACACTAAAATGGCAATCAAAACTAAGAACACTTAGCCAAAGGGACTAAAACGGAATCCTGGGTGACGGATGTCTTCAGCAAAGAAATAAATCTGCTCTTAGAATAGGAATGGGAGTGTGACCACACTGTAGAGGTTGAACCGTAACCATATAAAGTTCTGTCTCTGGGACAAATTCTCACAGCTGAGATGCTGCTATTTGTAGGACATCACAAACGTACACTTGTTGCTGGAACAGAAACCAAAACTGTAACAGTGCTTGAACTGCCACTAGTGCCAGCAACCTTTCACTAAGCATTTCTGATTAACTACAAATACCACTGTTCAAATAGCCAAAGTGCTACTGCAGTGCCATGAGCTGCAGAACAACATTCGAGTTTTGGCTAGGAGTTTTGTCATTGGTTACAGCGTTTTAGAATTCCAGCTTAAACACTGTGTACACATCATATTTTCATATATGGACAACGCCATCTACAGTCTGGTAATTAACACCAAGATATTGCAGAGTCCAGTTTTCTGTTAGAATGGGAACATTTACAGCGTGTCAAAGGCAGTATGAGCAATTCCATGCAATTTCTCATTCACAGTACCTGGTACTCCTGAGGAATGAAGTTATCAATAATAAGCATTTGGAGACGGAGTTCACGACTTAGTTGTCTAATGTTTTCCAACAGACCTTCAATTTCTCTTTGATGTTCCTGCTGCAAATCTGCCATCTAAGAAAAAATGAGAAACAGGACACATTTCTGTAAACGGTACCAAAGTATCGCTGTTACTCATTGCCTACCACCACACAATAAAAATGGCTACTGCTTTGTACATATTCTCATCCTAATTTTGTTTAACCTAAGGTGTATACAAATATAGGGAAGCAATAATTATTATTTTTTTATATTTTGACAGTGTTTAATTGTTAAGGCCTAGATGACTTTTTAGTGAGAGTAATGGTTGTGGCCATGTTTGTCAGCACTGTTTTAACCAATGGTAGTAGTCTGACACTTCACAGCTCATGACCAAACAGGATGCAGTAATTTCCCTTCCCATTTTATAAAAGTGGACAACAAAAACCTCAGCTGCTAAGAAACTTCCTACATATATACTTCTTCACTTACCTCTGACTTAGCAGCCATAAGCATGGTCCAGACTTTCTTGAGTTTCTTGGTTTTGCCTTGAGCTTCTTCTTGTAAACTTGTATATTTCTCCTCAATGTCTAGACGTTCTTGCTGTTTGACAAACATAAGCCATGAAGCATAAGCATATCAGAAATGAAGTAGAAAGGCAAAACTAAATTGTATGTAATTCAATTAGTAAAAAGTACTGTTTCATTTCAATTATATTCCATGCTTTAAAATATGAAAAGGAAAGCCAGGTGGTGGTAATGAGACATTGACACCACACCTCATGTGTGTCGGGGGAGAATGGAGGAGAAGAGCAAGACAGAGCCGAGCAAGGCAGCTTCTCCTCCTGGGAGGGATTGGAGGTTCCGTGGTCACTGGCTGCTACCCAGTGACGGACGGAAGGGACTGAGTCAGCGTCATGGGGCATGTGTGTGTCTCCATGCATGCACGTCGCCTGTGTGCTGGGGCCCCAGGACCAGGGGAGAAAACTGGGCAAAAAACACAAAATAAAAATTTAAATAAAATGTGAAAATGGAACGTTAAGTCCTGTACAGGACATAATGTAGGTTTCTAGACAGACTTCAATTTTCTAGCACAACATATATTACTTTATTTCCCTTGTACAAAGCTTCCATATTTTTTCTCACTCATTTTTAATTTGAAGGGCTACAATATTTTAATGCTAAGCTATGTTTAGATCTTAGTTCATAACTTTTAAATATGCACCACCATCAGTCAGGGAACCAGGTGATCTAATGCAGCAGGAGCCTGCCCCAGCACAAATGTCTCACACCAGTTCATATAATTTAGCCCACTCTTGTAAGAGTCTCACTGCAGCAACTGTTTTATCTTACTTCACTCTACAGCTTTGATTTTCCAATTTTTGTTCGACTGTACAGAGCGTTTAACTGCATAAATACACTACATGTTTCAAATGAGTTTTCTCCACTGCACTGATCATGATAAATCATTCTTACTAACAATTCAATTCTGTATGAGTGAGGTGACAGAAAAAAAAAAAACAGGAGTTTGAAATCTCATCACCTCCTTCTCCTCCAGTTCTTTACGCAGCTGTTCTGCCCGTCTCCTGCGTTCCTCCAGTTCCATGTTGGATTCTTCTAAGAGCCTCTCCTGTTCTTCAGCTTTGGCCAGCAGGTCCACACCTCCAACAATCACTTTCTTCTCCAGAGCCGACAATTTTTCCAGTAGTTGGTGATGCTCTTGCCTGTTCACAGAAGAAAACAGCAGAAAGGAAGTGGTTAGGGGAGATACTGTGATGCAGAAAAATGATGAACCAGTACATCCTTGTTTAAATCCTACCGCAGCCACAGAAACATAGATTTTGATGGCACATAAAGACCGCTTGGCCCACCCAGTCTGCCCATTTCCCTACCTACTGGATAAGCTGCAAATCCTAGTTAACCAACTGCCTACTTCCTCCTACCCCCCACTAGAATTGCCTTATGCCTGTCCCATGCATTCTTGAATTCCACCACAGTTTTTGACCCCACAACCTCCTCAGGTAGGCTGTTTCATGCGTCCACCACCCTCTCTGTGAAAAAATACTTCCTCATGTTGCCCTTGAGCCATCCTCCCCTCCACCTTCAAATTGTGCAACTTTGTTCTTGCACATCTCTTTTTCTGAAAGATGCTACCCCCACTTGGACTTTGTTGATTCCCTTGAGGTACTTGAAAGTATTTATCATGTCCCCCCTCTCCCTCGTGGGTATACATATTAAGCGCCTTTAATCTCTCTTCATATGGCTTCTGTTGCAGACCCTGCACCATTCTGGTTACCCTCCTCTGGACTGCCTCCATCCTGTCTATGTCCTTGCAGAGATGGGATCTCCAGAACTGTACGCAGTACTCCAGATAGGGTCTCATCAACTGTCTGTACAGAGGGATAACAACTTCCAGTTTTCTACTGGTGATGCCCCTCCCTACGCTTCCCAGTATTCCCCAGCCCTCCTTACTGCCCTCTCACATTGCTTGTCTCCTCAAAGAGGCATACTTTCCCTTCCAGTCCCTCCGCAATGTCACTTATAAAGACATTAAAGAGGACTGGTCCCAGTACTGAACCCTGCGGTACCCCACTACTAACCCCCCCCTTTCTTTGGCGTGGACTCCGTTTGCTATTACCCTCTGTGTCCAGTTGTCCAGCTAAATGTTTTACCCAGGCTACCACCCTAAGACCCACCCCCCAGACTGGCTAACTTGTTAATTAATCTTTTATATGGGGCTTTGTCAAATGCCTTGCTAAAGACTAGGTGGGCCATGTCCACAGCCCCACCCTGGTCTACTACTTTGGTCACCTAGTCAAAAAAATCTATTAGATTCGTCTGACATGATCTTCCCGCTCTGAATCCATGCTGCCTTGGGTCCTGTGCCCCACTGGCCTCTAGGTATGCAACAATTCTTTCTTTCAGAAGTGATTCCATCATTTTCCCTACCACTGAGGTCAAACTAACAGTTTCCTACCTCTGCCTTGCTCCCACTTTTGTGAAGGGGAATTACATCCGCCCTCCTCCAGTCCTCAGGTATCACACCGTCCTCCAATGATTTGTTAAAACGGGTAGTCAGTGTTGTCACTATTTCTTCCCTTAGTTCTTTAGAATTCTGGGGTGAATCCCATCAGGCCCCATTGCTTTGTTCACCTTCAGTTTTAGGAGTTATTTCAGGACCCTTTCTTCCGTGAATGGACTATACTACCCCCCCCCATTCAGAGTGCTTCTATTGTTTGGTTTAGGTACCTCCCCCCACCCTGTTGTTTTGTGAATACTGAGCAGAGTAATCATTCAGTATCCTTGTTTTTTCACTGTCACCAGCTAACTCCCCCACCCCGCTTCCTTAAGCCTCACTATCCCTCCCTTGGTCTTTCTTTGCTCCCTCGTGTACCTATAAAATGTTTTATCCCCCTTCTTAACTGAGTTGGCTATCTCTTCCTCAGTTTGGGCCTTTGCTATTCTGATTGCCTTCTCCGCTTCCTTCTGCTTTAACTGGTACAGTTCTCTGTTCTGCTCCTTGTGCTTTTCCTTATATTTCCTGAATGCTATCTTTTTCTCCCTAACCTTCCCCGCCACCTCTTTTGAGAACCATAGTGGTTTTTTCACAGGTTCATTGTTTTACCTCGAGAAACTCAGCAGATGTACGTCAGTCCTCCCAGCTATAAAACGGGCTGGATGTTATATCACTGCATCTCAGCTAGGCTGTTCCAGATTAAAGAACAGCACTTAAGTCAGTAATCAGTGGATATCTACATGCTCTCACAGCCTTGGTAAGGTGCTGGTAAGTCTGGAGGCTGAGACTTGCTAGTGGCTTTGTCTGGGAACCACCAGTTAAGGGATAGTTTGAGAAAACATACCAATTAAGCCACACCTGAGTTTAAAATTCACCAATTTCCAGTATTCACTGTCCCCTTTTCCATAACTACAAGTATGCAAATTACCATGAAAAAAATAAGAAAAGTTATCATGACTGTTGACCTTCAAGAGTATCTTCTCCATAGAGCATCACTCTTTCCTCTTAGGGTCAGAGGTGCTAGGACACCGCAGAGCAACTCTTTTTTAGCCAGAATGTTTGCATTGGCTACTGTTGACACACGAGTGACACCACAGGCTAACCAATAACCGCTGCCAAGTCCCTCACTATGACAGTTCTGTTTGCAAGGGGAGTAAGGATGTGGCAGACAAGCATATGCTTATTGTACAGTAAAGAAAGAAAAGGATATACAAAATGAAAATGAACAACCGAATGTAAACTGACTACCAACCTAATAGAAGGACAAGATACCCATGCCTTCCTTAGTAGAGCCCCCTTAAAGGGACAACAGTACGTATAATTGCAGATCATCTGAGTCAGAGCTCTTTATCAAAAGACAAAATAAAGGTTGACATCCTTAAAGAATATAGGACTGGAAAGCCTTAGAGGACAAGCAGTCAGACAGAAAACAAAATGTTCTTTTCCGCCGTGTGGCCAGACGCCAGGTGGCGCCAGTCCTATATGTGATGACCTACTGAAGGAACCCTCTTGAAGTAAGATCTATATTTATATAAGTGAATCCCTATGTGCTGTAATGATCCAGTTCATTTCTCTCTTGTAATAGTAGCAATGATACTAACTAATCAAGATATTATGTATTAAATGTATGTGCAAAAACTTAATAAAAATTAAATAAAAAATAAAAAAATGTACTCCATCTATAAAGACAGAAAAATCTGGCAGAAGCAACACCTAACAGTGTTGCACGCCCAATGGCACATAGCCTTGTCAAGAAATGTTAGAAATGTCCCTTGCAAAGAAAAATGATCAGTATATCCTTAGTTTGGGATTTACCCATAGTAAAGTAAATCTGGAAACAGACAAACTGCTGTGGCACTGGCTGAGACAACCCTCAGGTTTGAGCACAGCAAGAGTCATCTGACTGTATCCAAAAGACAGAGGTAATGACAACTGGGAGAGTGCTGCCAGGCCAGGAACATAAACTGTAACAGTAGGACCAACAGACAGAAGGGGAAAGGGATATCTGGGAAAGGGGGTGAAAATCAGCCGCTATCAGATCTCTAAATCCAGTCCAGCGTTAAGACTGCACATGGGGTTAGGCAGGAAAAGAGGCAGACTGGATGGACCTCTGGGTCTTTTTTTTGCTGTCACAATCTATGTTGCAATGAAAACAGATTTGACATAGACTAGGTGTCGAATATAGCAACTAACAGAAATATATCCTGAAGGAAATAATGTACCCTGAACAAGAGAAGGGAAGGCCAAAAGTTGTTTTTTTTTCCAAATTATTTTTTGTGTGTGTGTTTTTAAGGGGAAGAAAGCCCTCTATCCGTACATAGGGTAAGCATTTTTTTAATACCCAAACCGGGTCCCCAAAAAAAGGGGCAATTCTGAAACTGCAGAGTAAAGGGAAGGGGGAAGGGGAAAAGCTGCTGCACTGAACCCTCTTGGTGAGTTCCTGGAGGTGTAACCTTGATTCATGTACAAGAGGATAATGGGCAGATGAGTGGTGCTCTATGCGGAGGATATTCTTGAAGATCTACAGTTAGATTAAGCAACTTCTCTATATTCTAAGACTCAATCTTCTCCACAGAGCCCCACTCTTAAGTCAGTTTAGCAGGCTCTCCTTTCGGGGTCAAACTCAATCCAGAGGCTAGCAGGTGCAGGTGGCGTCTCCTGAGGTGCAGGAGCTGGGAGAGTCCCAGAAAATTCCTGCCTTACCCACTGGGAGAAAAGGTTGGTCCCACAGTATATGGTGTTCAAGAGTGATAACCAAGACAGGAACAACACCAACATCCATGTACAGCAGACAGCTGAACCTGAGGTATGTGAGGTCACCTCATTAACACTGTAAGATGTCCTCACCTGGTGCCATGCTATTTTCACACCTCAAATAGCAGACATCCATGGCTTGTCTGGTATGTCATTTACCTGCATTCCAGATAGCATCTGATGCATCTAGATCCATAGGTAATGTTGGTAGACTGCTATGCAGGACTTGTGAGATGCTATGGCCAGAGAACATCAGTCAGAAGTAAATACCCCCCCAAAGTATCCACACAGCTGGAATCCACAAAAGGGGGATTCTGCCCAGTCACAGGGATAGTGCCCTTTGGGGACTGGAAAGCCATCAACCCTGATGAAGGTGGTCCCCAATGGATCTGTAGGGCCACAATACCACAGCAAGAGGTCCCTTGGGGCAGGAGGAGTGGAATGTAGACACCTACAGGTAGCCTCAGTTGCCTCTCACTGAGCATAAAGCCAGGGAGGGATTACAGCTATGTCACTACTGGGAACCTTCAGGAGCCCCAGATGCAAAGCAACTGGGCCATGGCTGACGTAATGGGGTATTTTCATTTTTTATTTTTTGTCCTTGTATGCCTGATGAGCAAACTGCCCGCTTTCACAGGTGACAAACCAGAATACAAAAACGAAAATACATAGCAAATAAGAACCAAAAAACCAAAACAATCACAAAATACAATACATAATTAACACAATACCTATTTACAAACACATTTCTGTAAATTTCTGAAGTGCATAATAAGTTTGTGCTTAACGTTACAGGTTGATTTTAAAAAAAGAACATCACTAGGAAGTGAATTGAAAATTTTGGGGGCCCTAAACAACAGTGATCTTTGACCAATAGTTCTATGAAAAAGTGGTAACTTAAATGTGTATCTATCCTGGGATCGGGTACCACGTTCATTAATGGACCTTGGAAATAGACCAGAGACCAAAATAGGAAGATGACCTAAAATAATCTTAAACAGAAATATGCAGTGTTTAAGTTTAATCCTATGGTCGAGTGATAAAACAATTTGACAACTGTAAAAGAAGACAGTGACGAGTACAATACGCGGCCTGCAACATAAACCTAAGAACTGAATTATAGGTAACCCTGAGATGTTCCAATAAGTTATTACCAGTGGAAGAATAGATAAGTAAACCATAATCTAACTTACTAAACAAAAAACTGTGGGCTAACAAAGACCTAGATTCTTTTGTAAGACAAGATTTGATACGGTAAAGACCCCCAGTCGCTGATGGATAGTTTTCCTAATGTTGGTTATATGATTCTCAAAAGATAATTTAGAAGCCAGAATTAACCCTAGATATTTAAACTGATCAACAAATTCGATGATAGTGCCCTTTAAGTCCACAAGAGGAATAAGGTCTTCAGCACTTGACTTGTTTGAGAAGGCCATACATTTAGTTTTATTAGCATTCAATACCATGTGATTCTGATGAAGTCAGACTTGGAATGAATTAAAAATTGGTCTAAATCCATGCTATGGCTTCATTATTGTTTAGAAGCCGAGTCAAATAGTACAGCGTCATCAGCATACATAGTAATGGAGGTCTGAGAGCAAATACTAGGGGCAGAATTCATGTACAGTGAAAAAATCAAAGGTCCCAAGACTGAGCCTTGGGGAACCTCCACAAACAATGGGGTTCAACTAAGAAATAAAGCCATCCAAAGAAGTAGCATGGACCCGATTATTTAAATAATTAGAGAACCATGAAACAATATCCAGGGAGAAGTGCAAACTTAGAAGAATATCCAGTAACAGGTTGTGTTCCACAAGGTCGAAGGCCTTGGTGAGGTCCACAAATACAGCCGCAACAAAGTGCCCTTTATCAAAGTCACCCTGTATGTAGCTAGTGAACTCCACCAAGGCCGTCTTGGTATTATGAGATTATTTAAAGCCATGTTGAAAAGGTGTTAAACTGTGCTTATTCAGAAAATCAAAAGTCTGGTTGAAAACTATGTTCTCGAGAATCATAGATAGGGGAAGGAGAAAAGAAATGGGACGATAACTTAGATGGTAGACTGGGATTCCCAGACTTGAAGATGGGCTTTATGATGGAACTTTTCCATCGTGTGGGGAAATATCCAGAACAAAGAGAAGCATTAAAGATAAGAAGGCAAAGATTTAATGCCAAGTTTGACAATCCTATAGGCTATACCATCAGAGCAAGACAGAGGCCAAGGATTCATTTTAGTAACATAATCAACAATTTGTTCAGGGGAAACATTCCTGAAGTAAAATTCAGGGATGCTATCACTTGGTAAAGTGCAAAAAGGTGCTACAGTAGGGGGAAAAAAGGACCAAAAAGAGTGAAGGTCACCAAAGGAATTATTAAACACTTCAGTAGTGACCGCTGGATCACTTGTAAGGGAATTATCTTTCAATAAAGAAATTGAAGATTGTTTCTTTTGCCTGCCCAGGATGTCCATAGCCTCCATCATCTCCCCCAGGAATGGCTAATACATAATGTATTCAGCTGCAGTGGGCATGTAGAGGAAAGATTGGAAGTCCTGGAAGTCCACTAAGTTGGTGCCTATCTTCAAAGCGGGGGACCCCCAATCACCTGATAACTATAGGTCAATATCCATCCTACCACCCCACCTTAGTAAACTACTTGAAAAGGTTATCCACCACTAGCTATCCAAATGCCTCAATCAACATAACCTCCTTTGTGCCCAGCAACACAGCTTCCGTAAACATCACAGTACCACTATGGCTCTGGCTCTGTTCACCAATCACATCCTCTCCAACATGGATCGTGGCTGTTCGACAGGTGCAGTCTTTGTCGACAGCCTTCAATATGGTTAACCACGCCTTCCTCCTCTCTAAACTGCAAACTCTCAGCTGCTCTGCAGAAACCACCAAATGGTTTCTGTGCTACCTCTCCAACCACTCCCAACCCGTCTGTATCGGCTCTGTCACTTCTACTGCCATGTCCATATTCACTGGAGTTCCCCAAGGGTCCATACTGGGCCCCCTGCTCTTCTCCATCTTCATCAATACCCTCCCTTCTGGCTGCCTCAACTGCAACACTCTCCTTTACACCAATGACCTAGTCATCTTCCACAGTGACAAATCCCTTCCTCGAATATCCTCGGTTCTTACTCAGAACTACAGTGCTGCCCATAGCTGGTTCTCCTCCAACAGACTAATTGTCAACACCAAAAAACTGAGGCCATGCTATGTAAGCAATAAGGCACAAAGCGTGGTAAACTATATTTTACAGCCGCACAGGGGCGAGGTGGCAAGATGAGGCCAACGGCCTAATGACTTCAGCTGCTGGCCGTGCTATAAAATATGGTTTACACATACACCCGAGTGCCTTACTGCACTTATAAAATTGACTTTTTTTTTTTTTGTTAACGTTTGTCTATTGGGAAAAGCATGTTTATATGTAGAAAAATAGATTTACTTTGTGCATTTGTAATAAAATAATCCTTCTAGCCCACTGCAAGTGATGTAACTGATGATGTCACTGTATTGTTGCCTGCTTTATTCTTCCTGTTTTTTTTTTCTGTTTTTCTCCACATTCAAGATAAGGAATGTTTCTCATGGAATGTTTACCATGGAATACATGGATTCAAAATTCTGCTCAGTTCCACTGGTAGAATGTTTCTCTCCCAACACACTGTACACACAGACAACAAAGGCCTTTGTTTCAGCCAGAGACTCAGTTATCTCTATGTCGGGGCAAGAAGAAGAAGAGAGTTCCCTGATGAGCAGGTAAAGACAGAAGGGGGATTTTTCACTGTCAGCAAAGAAACAGTTGTAGTGAAAACTATAAACAATAGTTATTGTTTATAATGTGTTTATGTATGTAAGGAATGTGTGATAATCAGGGAAACAGTATTTAATTCATTTGTTTTATTTAAAGTAGTTTTATTTTTAGGGCCCTGTTGAAGTTTTTTTTACAGTGTAAAGGTAGCAGCCATGTTTGTAGTGGAAGATCAGTTCTGGCAGTAGAGGGCTACCCGAAATGCCTGTGTTCCAAATGCCCATTGATTTGTGTTGCAGACTCTTCACTGCTGAGAAGTCCTTTTTCTTAACTATGTGTAAACCATATTTTACACAAAAATAAGAGCCAATCAGATTACATGATTTTACCCTGCCATTTTATAACTGCATCTAGACCACTCCTAACCAAATCCTCTGCCGATAATTCACAACTTCTTATCCTCCTGCCTGACGGTCCCCCCCTGGAAAATGTCTCCTCCTTTAAATATCTGGGGGTTACTCTCGACCCCACTCTTTCCTTCACTGACCACAACAACACTGTTATACGCAAGATTAACCAGAAACTTGGGGCTACTTACCACATAAAACCATATCTGTCCAATGAGGCTCGCCTAGCCACAGTCAGAGGAAACCTCCTCCCCATATTGGACTACCGTTCCCCTATATACTCTTCAGTCTCTGCCACCCTCTGTACTAGACTCGCATCGGTCTACAACAGCGCTTGTCGCCTTGTGCTGTCCGCCCCTTTCTCCACACATTACTGTGACCTTTATCGCTCCCTTGGCTGGCTCTCACTACAAAGCCGCTTTGAATTTACCCTAGGCTGCTTTGTGGACACCATCGTAAGGCACAATACTGTTTACCCTCTCTCCAACCTCTACAAGCTCCATACCGCGCTCAGGTGGCTCCACTCCTCCACTGTTATCCCTCTTGAGGTACCGCATTTGAAGACCAAAATAGGAGGGAACGCCCTATCGGCAGCTGCCCCCACCTTCTGGAATGGGCTCCCCACGCCCCTTAGATCTTCCAACACCCACATGGCCTTCAAACAAAACCTCAAATCCTGGCTACTTACCAAACACTGCTGTAACTGTCCTCAAAGGCAATCCCCCCTACCTTCTTGACTACCCTAAGTTACCCCACTCTCCTTACAGGCAATCCCCCTAACTTCTTGACTCCCCTAAGTTACCCTGTTCTTTTCCTCACTTCTTCAGCGCCATCATGGTAACCAGTCTAGGCACCTTGGCTGGTGGGGGGTGGGTAAGCTGGGTTTACCATGTTAATTATGTACTTCACCCGGCTGCCTTGTATTTATTATTCCTACATATGATGTATTTATTTCTTGTATCTCTGGTGTGTATAACAACCTGCTGTATTATAGTATAATTATTTTTCCGAAGTCCTTGACCACCACATGTATTTTTATTGTGTTGTATGACAACTGAATATATCATGTATTATGTTCCTTTTGCTGCTTGGCATGGGTCATGCCCAAAAACGGTCCCCTGGACCAGTGCACCTACCCGGTCGACAAATAAATAAATAAATAAGATTTGTTGTCCTCAGAAAAGGATGCAGAGGGAGAGGAGGCCAGAAAACCACCAGAGGTTGGAGCAGGGCTCCTGGTAGTACGCCCTGGCTGCATCCCTAAACCAGGCCTTAACATTCCCCATCCACACGGATAGTACTGGTATAGCATCTTGTGACAGCAGACCCAGAGGCCTAATGGTCCCAGCCACTCTGTCAACCCAGACCTGAGGCACTAGAGGTAGGTGCCGGGGGGGGGGTACCTAAGTGGCCTGAGATGCTTGATTACCCATGCCTCACGAGGGACATCTAGACTGACAGCCTCCTCACCCTAGGGAAGGAACGTGCAGAGTCTTCTAAGCCTGAAACTCCAGTCACTGAGATGGTTTCACACTGGGTGTCCCAAGGAGCCCAAGATCAGATGACGAGTGGCACTGAAAAGGTAGATACAGCTGTGAAGCCTATCCAGATCTGGTGCCGATGCCTATGTCTGCACCAAAAGAAGTACTGACATTGGCACCGAGAAAGGGGGTGGCTATACCCAAAGGGGGTGGGAGGGTGGGCACCAAGGGGAGTGACAGATGAGTAAATCTCAGTGGGCATGGTAATGGAGGGCTTGAGGGCACACAAGGCATCTGGGCCAGTTGGTATGCACCCCAATGTGCTAAAGGAGCTGGCAGAAGTCTTGGCAGACCTGTTCAATGCCTCCCTGGATTCAGGGAGTGTACCTCAGGACTGGAGGATGGTGCACATGGTACCCCTCCACAAAAGCAGCCCCCAAGGATGAGCCAGGAAACTAGACTGGTAAGCCTCACATCCATCGTGGGAAAACTGATGGAGACAACCCTGAAGGAGAGACTGGTTTCCCTCCTAGAGTCTAATGGGCTGCAGGACGGCAGACAGCATGTGTTTGTCTCAGGCAGATCCTGCCAGACCAACGTGGTGGAGTACCATGACTGGGTAACCAGGCAATTAGACAGGGGCCATGCAGCGGATGTATCGTACCTGGACTTCAGTAAGGCCTTTGATTCTGTGCCACATGGGAGGTTAAGAAATAAGCTGGAAGGCACAGGAGCAAAGATGGTGGGATGGGTAGTGAATTGGCTGTGAGGAAGACAGCAGTGGGTGGTGGTAGGAGGGAAGCTCTCATCTCCCAGGGCAGTGACAAGCGGGGTGCCACAGGGCTCTGTACTGGGACCGGTGTTGCTTGGGATCTTTACAGCAGACATCTCAATAGGCGTCAAGAGCAAGATCAGTCCATTTGCAGATGACACCAAGATGGGAGCAGTAGTGGATTACTTAGGAGGGTGGCAGAGGTTGCAAGATGATCTGGCAAAATTGGAGGCCTGGTCAGACACTTGGCGGCTGGGGTTAAATGCCAAGAAATGTAAGGTGTTCTTTTCGGTGCAAAAAGCCCAAGGAGGAGCTACCTGTTTGGGGGGAGGGATTCAACTAGCCAAGACAGAGGAGGAAAAGGATCTGGGGGTGATCATAACGGGAGCAATGAACAACTCAGCACAGTGTAGAAAGGCAGCTGCAAAGGCCAACAGGATGCTGAGTTGTAATGCCAGAGGCATATCCTCCAGGAGGGAGGAGGTTATCCTGCCTCTATGTAGGGTATTGGTTATAACACACCTAGAGTACTGCGTGCAGTTCTGGCAACCGTACCTGAAGAAGGACATTGGGTTACTGGAAGCAGTGCAGCGCAAGGCAACAAAAATGATCCAGGGTCTGGGGGACTTACCCTACGAGAGCAGGCTGAGGGAGTTGAACATGTACTCCCTGGAGGAAAGGAGGGATGGGGGGAAGGCACATTACTGAAACTTTCAAGTACATGAAGGAAATAAATATGATGGTCACGGAAGGGTTTTTCAAATTAAGGAGGGGGAGGGACACTTGCGGGCACGATCTGAGATTGGAAGGGGGAAGGCTCAGGAGGGAAATGAGGAGACACTTTTTTACAGAGAGGGTGGTGTCTGGGTGGAATGCACTGCTAAAGTAAGTGGTATCCTATAGAACAGTGGGCTTCTTCAAAAGGGGATGGGACAGGATAAGGGGGAAGGTCACTGGAGGGGGGCAGGGAGGGGCAGCTGCAGTACAAGGGCTGCTAGCTGCACAATCGAGCAGACTTGACAGAATTTATCTGCTGGCAATTTCATATGTTCATATGGACACTGAGACCAGCAGCAGCACTAATGCCAAAATACCCCTCAACACTGACATTGGTGTCCACATCGCCACTGCTATGGGCCCCGACGATCAGAATTCGCTCCCAAGTCTGGTCTCCTGAATAGAAACATGACATGCTTCCTCTAGCCCATTGGTGGGGGGGGGGTCATTTCTGGTAAGTTTTACTGGTTTTTATAATTTTACAGATATAAATGCTTAGGCTGCCTCTTTTCCTGTTCACCTTGTACCACCCGCAGAGGTGGTGGGGGCCAAAATGGTGGAGGATTGCAAAAATGTGTGGGACAGAGACACATGGGACTACTAGAAACAGGGAAGGGTGGGAAAGCTGCATATCAGCCACAGTCTACAGCATAAATAAAGATAGGAAACTGGGCAGACTAGAAGGGCAAGGCAGTCCTTATCTGTCGACAAATTCTACGTATCTATTTAACTATCACTCATAGAAGGACCTCAATGTTAAGTACTGAATAAAACTGCTGAAAGTAAAATGCTGAATCTTCTCTTTATCTGCATATTAGTCTTTGGAGTGCAGCTCCACCTGCTCACATTGTGAGAGACAATTTTCTGACACTGAGTGTGTAGCACTGTTTCCTCCAGGTTCTCTGATTTGCAAAGAAGGTAGGAAGTACCAAGGACTGATTAAAGTGGCACCCCGCCACCAACTTTGACAGCAATTTAGGATGTGTCCAGAGTACTACCCTATCCTCATGGAAAATCCTGAATGGAGGATCCATCACTAGGGCCTGCAGCTCAAACTCTGCGTGCAAAAGGAATGGCCACCTCAGTCACAGTTTTCCAGATTAGAAACATCATGTCACAAGTAGCCACTGGTTCAAAGGGCTTACAGATGAGGATATCCAACATCAGACTGAGATCATCCTGGTGAGAGATCTCTTTATAGGGGGTCTCACGTGTAGAATACCTCTCAGAAATCTCCTAAAGAAAGGGAGGTGAACTAAGCATAGAGGACCCACTAGCTCCTGAAAAGCTAAGATGACGGACAGGTCAACCTTCACAGAGGAGTACTGAAGGCTTGATTCTGAAAGATCAAGGAGAGTAGAGAACTCTTTCTCTGGAGGGCAGAGAAAGAGATCTCTGGAGCCTTTGGAATACCGAGTGGGAAAAGAATTCCACTTTGCTCCATGAAGTTTCCATGTGGAAGGCTTCTGGGCTGCCAGAAGTACTTGGAAAGCCTGGCAGGCTGCTTTAAACCTGCTAAATTATATGTCCTCAGAAGACGTGCCTGGAAAAGCAGGGACCAGAAATCTGGATGCACTGGTTGACCCTGGACCTGGGTTAAGAGGTGTAGCCTCAGGGGTAAAGTATAGGGCTGCTAAATTGCCAAATATCAGAGCATAGGAGTACTATATTCACCTTAGCCAGCTTGGAGCTATCAGTATCCTTTTGCTTCCATGAACCTCCAGCTTGAGGAGTGCCATCTGTATGAGGGGGAGCTGTGGGAAGGCATAAAGAAAAAAAAAAACCTGTCTACTGCAGACTGGACACATCCTGACAGAAAGCGCCATGTTCTCGACGTCGGGAGCAAAACTGTGGCAGTTTTGCATTCTGATAGGATGCAAAAGTATCCAACTCCAATATTCCCCACTCATCGAACAGAGACAACCCATGTTGTCCGCTAGGGACCATTTGTGAGGAACTGCTACTGTCAACTGATACCGTTTGTTAGGACATTTTCAACCCAAGCTATATGGGTCACCTGGAGAAGGGTCCAGTCTTCCAAGCACCACTCCTAGACCCTCAGTGCTTCCCTGCAAAGAGGGCAGGAATGAGTCCCTCCTTACTTGTAGAGGTAGAACATTATTACATGTTGCCTGTCTGGAGATGAACTACCTTGTGGAATAAAAAGTGTGACAGTACTTGTAGCCTGTACAGAACACTTCTCATCCCCAGCACATTAATGCAGAGATGGCATCCTGAATGCAGCAGAGTTCCTTGGGTTGGAAGACCCTGGTGATGTGAACCCTAACCCAGTAAGAAGGTGTCCATGATGATAGTCACCTGCGACTCTGGTGGGGAGAAGGGGAAAAGCCTTGAAAGAGGTTCTCTTTTGAGGACCATCACTGAAGAGAGTGAATCAGAGGCTCCATCATCAATACTGAATGATTCAGGGGACAAGATGCTTGCCATCATTGTGTGCTAAGCATCCACTAAGACATTCTCAAGTGCAGCCTTACAAGAGGTACAGTGAACACCATGGCTGCAATGAGTCCTAGCATATTCTGCATGTGGTGCACTGTCACCCGAGTATACTCACTGACATAGCAAGCCATGCACACTATTGACTCCGCTGAGTCCTCTGAGAGAAAGGACTGAGTTTAAGTGGAATCCATGACTGCATTTATGAACTACAATCTGTGGGAAAGAATCAACTGTGATTTCTGGAGACTGAGCAAGACACCCATGGACATCAGAAACTGGCATGTCAAGGATACTGCCATCACAGTTTGGTGCTTGAACAGGCTCTTTATGAGACAATTGTGCAGGTAAGAAATACATGCAGTCCATTCTTTTTGAGGTGTGCCCGTAGCACTATGATGCACTTGGTAAAGACACCCGGCACCAATGCCAGCCCAAGGGGTAGAACTCTGAACTGATAATGTTCGAGACTCATACAAAAACAGGTATCTGCAGTGGCTTGCCCGACAGGGGATATGCTGGTATACATGCTGCAGGTCCAGAAACATCAACCAATCTCGGGGTCTTGGGTATGGAAGGAGAAACTTCAGATACAGCATCCTGAATTTTTTGTGCCTTATGTTCCTGTTCATGTGGTGCATGTTGCTTGTCTTCTTGGGAACAAGGAAATATGCGGAGTAGGATCCTCTGCCCTGGTCTAACTCAGGAGGTCTGCCATTGGTCCAGTCGGCCTAAGCCAATTCCCTGAAGGGTAGTGTGGAGGTTTCTGTAAGAGTTCTAGGGAGAAACATCCCAAATAATCTTCAAGACACCCATATATATATATAGTAATGGTCTCCTAGTTCTGCTAGAATAAGGTAGTCCCAACCTCCACTGGAGATTAGTGAACTATCTCAGGCAGGTGAATGAGAAGCTAGCGTCCCATCAGATGGTAGCTCTAGGTGCTTTTGCCATTTGTGCCTTCTGCTGCTACTGGAAGGGTTTATGCTTAAACTGCTGGTGGAAGCCTCAGTTGGCAGGTTTGTCACAAATGTTTATTTATTTATTTAAAACAGTTGGTAACCGGGAAAGGCACACTGAGCCGAGGCTCGATTCCAGGTGCTACTTGGGGGGAGGGGGGATAGGATTACATACAAAGTTGTGCAAGATACATATATTTTAGCGCATAGACATAATTTCAGTGGGTTATAGCAGCAAGTGATACAATAATATAGAAACTGTATAAAATTTTATAGGAGAGACAGTCTAATTTTCAATAATACAGCTGTAAACAGTATAGTGGGATTTACAGTACAGACAATGAATATTTGATAGCTCAAACATGGGTCATAAGCACAGTTTAGGTCAGATGAGTAAAAATACCTGGTGTGGAAAACTACAGGTAGCCAGTGCATCTAGAAGCTGGGTAGAGAAAGTGAATAGGTGGAGAAATCGTGTGAACCTGATGGTAGTAGAGTTAGTCATCTGGAGCATGGGCATGAGGGTTGTGGAAGGGAACGAAGTTGATTTTTATAGGTGAAGAGAGAGGTGGAACTGGTGATGGAGGGGCGGAGTCTGTTCCACAAACTGGACAGCCAGTAGGAAAAAGCGGCCAGTCCAGATGAGGAAGATGGGTGAGGGATGCTGCATGAGCGTACGTTTCTTTGCCTCAGCTCGTATGGCGTGACAGCAGAGGGAGAGAGACAGACTGATAGGTAGGAGGGTAGCATGTTGAACCAGAACTTAGATATAATGTTGAGGGAGTGGATATACCACCTGTGGGATAGTGGGGCAAGTCTGAGGAGAGAATATAGGTCACAGTGATGGGTTCTGAGTGGAGAATTTGCCACAAAATGGCAAAAAAAAGTTTAGTAGGGTGTCCAGCTTGGATAGGGTGGAATCTGAAGCTGTGCCATAGACCACGTCAGCATAGCTGAAGACGTGGGGGGCATTTTATTTAGGTTCTGGTATCTGGTTTAGAGAGTGAGGGAATCACGGTGCCGATACAGCATACCCAGTTTGGGGCACAATTTGGCAACAGTAGCGTCAATGTGGGAGGTGTAGGATAGGTTGGGATCAAGCCAAAAACCCAGGTATTTGTACTTAGAATATGAAATGGCAGCTGCTGGCAGAAGAAGCCACACTCTCTACCTCCCTGAGGTGGAGTGTAGACGTTCTTCATATTCTTAAGGTTTGTTTTCTGTTAATTGAAATATGCTGACCAAAGGGATAGGTTCAATTAAATGAAAGATTCATAATCTTCTGTTGGATATGCAGCTGTAGTAGTGGCGGTGGTAGTAGTAGCAGCAGCAGCAGTAAACTGCTTATTCTTGCAGTCAAAAGAAGGATATACCCAATTGAGCCATGGCTCATTTACAATGAGATCCATCATTCATGCATTCAGTTACAATGCTAAAAATATTATGAAAAGCAGTCAGCAGTACACAGAGGATATGACATACAGTATAGAGACTGTAAAAGAGAGGGTATAATCAATGCATATAGCAAACAAGTATACAGTACATACATATAGCACAAGGAAAACATATTCATATAGAAATTGTCAGACTACCAGACTTTGGCACAAGTTGATAAAGAACACCGCAATGTGGTTTCCTAAATACTTTTCCCAAGGGAAACAAAAGCAGATCTTAGCTAACACTAGAAATTTCGAGCTCCCTAGAAATTGGCTTTAGACATCAGAGATGAATTCTGCCATCTGTAGCCAGGAGTGCCTCTGGGTACATATCCCCACAGTGGCTTCATAGACCACTGCATCAGAAGCACCCAAAGTTACAGTAGTTAGTAGTTATTAAACTCAAATCCTTATGTAATAGCTACCAAGAGGACTTCCTTCGATGTAGAATCTGGCAGGCTATCTGTGAGATCTTAAAGCCTGTTTCACAAAGTGTATTTATTTTTATTTTTTATTTATTGAACATTTGGTTGCAACCTTTGAGCACAAATTGCTCATTTGCAAAGGTTCCACGTCAGATGGAGAACAATACAGTAGACAATATAATTTAAGTCAGCTCAAGTGGAGCCTTATCGTAGATGCTACAAGTTAAGATATGACAAAACAGTCTATTAACAGTATGTAACAAGATAGTTGCACATTAGTAAAGGATTCAGGAAATCACATACAGTACTGCAAAGAGTTCTCAAATAGTACAAACAACTAGCCCGACGTAGAGTAAGTGGTAAAAATAGTACAGTAAAAATACATAAGGGTAGACACAGTTATTAAGCAGCCCAGCGTGGTCTTGGATTGGTTGGCAATGGGAGTAGGTTGAGTTTGTAGAGCAACCTTAGGACACGCACGCTAACATGAGTGAGTGCATCAATGGGATTCTAAGTGTGGAAGGGGGAGAGTGGGGAGTTTGTATGGGGGATGTGGAGGGACGGGGGAGAAAATTTAATTAGGGTCGGGTCAAAGTAGCGACAGCCTTCCTGAAGGTAGGGCAAAATTAAACCTGAGGGCCCATTTGAATTGCGAGATCTTGGGGAGACTGGCAATGCTGGAAGGGAGTTTGTTGTACCATGTGACTGCCTGGCTAGCAAAGGAGCACTGTCCCAGGCTAGTTTTATGCTGGGGGATAGCTAGGGCCTGTCGAGACATGCTCAGCGTGGTATATAGGTTGTGTACGGCCCTGAGTAGAGAGCTTATGAAGGGTGGTGTTAGGTCTAGGAGAGTTTTCTTTGCCAACAGGATTGTTTGATAATGGAGCCGAGAAGATAAAGGGAGCCAGTTAGTAAGGGCATATAAATTGCAGGTATGTGTGAGTTTGTGCAGGACAGATACAAAACGGCAGGCTTTACTAAGCAGCATCCTTACTCCATCTAAAACTGTATCGGTGGCTGACCCATAAATTGGAAACCCATAGTCAATGAGTGGGAGCACAGAGCTGGAGATGGCGAGGTGTTCTGCATCTGTGGTTAAATTCAGCCTTGACCTAAAGAGCGTGCCCAATTTTCTGTTTCCAGTCCCTACAATGGTGTTCACATGTTCACCAAAAGATAGTGTGTCGTCGAGGATAACACTCAGTTATCTGAAAGATTTTACTTGTTCCATGGTGGTGTCCAGTGCGTTTTGTATGTATTTGTTTATATTTATTTATTGAAGCGTTTCACCAGGAAAGGCACACTGAACAACAAGTTGCTCATCTCCAGGTGCGTCGTGGGGGAGAGGGTATCAGGAAATACATACATACAGCAAAACATTATACAGGAAACAGTGATGTATTTACAGGTAATACAGAACATATTACGTGCCGCTTATGTACAATTTATACAGAAAATAGCTCGTGGAACAAAGGTCCAGGGCGAAACATCTGGGGGTATACAAGCATAGACAGCGTTGAGACTAGCATCAATGAACCTGAATAAAATGACCAGATAAAAGATATCGACAGAGGAAGAGTAGGGATGAAGTGGGAGCAACTGTAGGAGGATAAGTGAAATTTTATTCTGACAGTTTAGTAGAAGACAGGGAAGACTAGGGAGATTGCTACAGTTACAATTTACAGAGAGGAAGTTATGAAGGGCTGAAGAGGGGGAGGATGAAAGGCGAATCTGGTGAGGGAGTGCATTCCACAGTTTAGGGAAACGATGCAAGAAGGCAGCCTGGCCTACAGCAGTAGACCAACAAGGGACTACTAAGGAGCGAGCGTCGTATTTTATTTAGTTTTTGTTGACCGGGTAAGTGCACTAGACAAATCCTGCCTATTTGCAGGCACGACCCGGGGGAAGGGGATACAGATGAATGCCAACTGACCTTGAACCTGATTAAGCTGTTGGTGGTATTTTAGTGAATGTGGGAAATTTGGCCAGGACACACGGAAAATTCCCCTACTCTTTTCGATAAGTGCCATGGGATCTTTAACATCCACCTGAACTACCACCAATCCAGGCAGATGGGAGCTCGGTTTAACATCTCTTCCGAAAGACGGGACCTCAGAAGTGCAGCACCCCTCTCATGCTGCACTACAGTGTCAGTACTGGGATATTAACCCAAGTGCCAGATGTGGGAACTGAACCCACAGCCCTCTGATCTCCCGGCCTCAGAGGCGAGTGTACTACCTACTCCGCCACTGACACTGCTAATCACACATGATCTAAGGGAGTGGGCAAGAGGACTGGGGATGGATAGAGATGAAGTGAGATAAGAGGGGAGAAAGCCAAACCAAAATTTAGAGACAAATTTTGCTCAGTGGTTGAGGCATCTGTTTTCTAATGAGGGAAATGCCAGAGAATTGTAAAAATTACATTGGTGAGTGGGAGAGGGGGCATCCAAAGCAAAGTGACAGAATGAGTTGAAGAGGGTGTCCAATCTAGTTAAGGAAGTCTTGGGAGCAGCACTGTAGACTATATCATTGTAGTCAAAGATAGGGAGGATCATCTTCTGGACTAGTTCGCGCTCCGCCGGTAGAGGGAGGCAATTATGGTTCCTGTATAAAGCGCCAAGCTTGGGGCGCAGCTTTTTCAGGATGGCATCCACATGACCAGAAAAAGTATGTGAAAGGGAAGTAACCTATTCTTTAGATGTAATCCTGAGAAGAGCATTATTTTTGTTTGTTTTTTATAGTTGAGAACAAGTTTACTGATCTTAAACCATGATTCCAGGGCCTCAAAGCTATGTCCCAGCTTCCTCAGAAAGGTCAAATGTGAGTTCCTTGGAGATCAGCAGAGGTGAAGATCAAACGCTTTTGTTAGATTTATATAAATAGCTTCGACTACTATCCCTTTATGCAAGGCCTCATGGACAGAACCGGTGTACTCACTGACAGCCGTGACTGTGCTATGCCGCTTTCTAAATCCATGCTGTTCCGCACACATAGGTTATATTTATTAAAATACTCCACTAACTGATCCAACATCATCCTTTCAAATGCTTTAGACAGGGGGACAGTATCGAGATAGGCCTACAGTTTGTGATGCTAGAGTTGTCTCCACTCTTGAAGACAAGTGTAGAAACATAGAAGTTGATGGCAGATAAGGACCGCAAGGCCCATCCAGTGTGCCCACTTCTTTTTCTGCCTTATGAATGTGCCATCGGCCTTTGCTCTGTCAATGGCTTATCTATTCATACTCATCTGTATTGCTCCCTTATGCCTATCCCATACCCGTTTGAAGCCCTGCACTGTATTCATATCCACCACTTCCTGACGTAGGCTGTTCCATGCATCCACCATTCTTTCTGTGAAAAAGAACTTCCTAACATTACCCCTTAATCGGCCTCCCTCTAATCTCATGCCGAGTCCTTCTGCGCTGCTATTTTTCTTATATTGAAACATGCTAGACTCTTTCACCTTGTTAATGCCCTTAAGGTGTTTGAATGTTTCGATCATATCACCTCTCTCCCTCCTTTGCTCTGGGGTATACATATTGAGCTCAGTTAATCTGTCTTCATATGTTTTCTGATGCAGTCCCTGCACCATTTTGGTTGCCCTTCTTTGGACTGCTTCAATTTGGTTAATGTCCTTGTGAAGGTGTGGCCTCCAGTACTGCACGCAGTACTCCACATGGGGCTTAACCAGTGTCTTGTAAAGAGGGATTATTACCTCAGTCTTCCGACTTGTGATACCCCCTACTAATACACCCCAACATCCCTCTATCCTTACCTACTGCTTTAGTGGTCTGTTTGGATGATTTCAGGTCATCAGTGATGATGACGCCCAAGTCTCTTTCTTCCCTTGTGACTGCCAGCAAGTCCCCTCCCAGCCTATAGGTGGCTTCAGGGTTTCTCTTCCCTATGTGCATGATCTTGCACTTCTTTGCGTTAAACTCCAGTTGCCACTCTTCCGACCATTTTCCTAGTTTATCTAGATATCTTCTCATTCTGCCCACCCCATCTGGATCATCTACTCTGTTGCAGATGTTAGTGTCATCTGCAAACAGACAAACCTTAACCTCAAGTCCATCTGCAATGTCACTGATGAAGATATTGAAGAGGACTGGCCCCAGGACTGATCCCTGAGGTACCCCCCACTTGTGACTTGCATCTCTTCAGACTGTAAACCGTTTACCACCGCTCTCTGTTTTCTGCCCTTCAACCAGTTTGTCACCCAGTTGACCAAATTCTGACCCACCCCAAGCCTACCCAGCTTATTAATCAATCTTCTATGTGGAACAGTATCGAAAGCTTTGCTGAAGTCAAGATAGGCGACATCAACTGCTCCCCCTTGGTCCACCACTCTGGTTACCCAGTCAAAGAAATCTATGAGATTAGTTTGACAGGACCTTCCTTTTGTAAACCCATGCTGTCTTGGATCCTGTGCTCCTATGGATTCCAGGTATTGCACGATCCTTTCCTTAAGGAGTGCCTCCATAATCTTGCCCACTACTGAGGTAAGACTGACTGGTCTGTAGTTCCCTGCCTCCTCCCTGCTACCACTCTTGTGGAGTGGGATCACATGAGCCCTTCTCCAGTCTTCTGGGACCTCTCCTGTGCTCAGAGACTCACTAAACAGTTCTGATAATGGCTCGCTAGTTCCATCCTTAGCTCCTTTAGTACCTTGGGATGTATGCCATCAGGTCCCATTGCCTTGTCCACCCTGAGCTTATTGAGCTCTTGTAGGACCCTTTCTTTTGTGAAGGGACTAATGCACACCTCTCTCCCCCGAGTCCATGGTGCTGAGCTGTGGGCCTTGCCCTACCTTCTCTTCGGTAAATACTGAGCGGAAATATCTATCTAAGATAGATGCTTTTACATGGTCCTCCTCCTCACATGCCCCTTTATCCCCTCTGATCTTAGCAATACCCCCTCTGGACTTTCTCCTTTCACTAATGTATCTATAGAGAGTCTTGTCACCTTCTTTTACTGTTTGTGCTAGTGTTTCCTCAGTTTAGGCCTTTGCCTGCCTTACTGCCTTCCCTGCTTCCCTTAGGGAAGTTTGGTATGCCTCCCTATCTTCATCCCGCTGCATTCCCTTATATTTCCTGAAGGCCAGACTTTTGGCTCTGACCTTTTCTGCTGTTTTTGAGAACCAAAGTGGTTTCCTTCTTCTTTTGTACTTCCTTTTCTAACACAATGAGATGTTGCTTCAAGTATTGCATCTTTAATGCTTGCCCACTTTGCCTGTACCCCCTCACCTGTATTTCTTTTTGCCAGGGCTAGCTTAACTCTGTTGGCCATCTTATCAAAGTCAGCTCCTCTGAAGTCCCATATTTTTGCCTTGGAATGGGATGATTTAGTTGTAGTGGCCAAATTGAACCATACCATGTGATGGTCACTGGCCCCCAGGTGACCTTCTACCTGGAGATCTGTGAGCCTTTCCCTGTTAGCCAGTACTAGATCTAGGATAGCCCTGTCTCTTGTGGGTTGTTGTACCAGTTGTTTCAGTCCCTCCCCCTGCAGGGAATCCACCATGTGTCTAGTTCTGGCAGGTGTAACTACAGCATTCTTCCAGACCTGGAGGAATTGGGAGAGCCTCAGCAAGAGGTTGAAGATTTTATTAAGTGGGGGAGAAAGTTCGTTCAGAGTGATAGCTAACAGCTTCATGTCAACCCCATCACTCCCGATCCTTGTTTTGGCAAGAACACGCTTAACATAGTTGATGATTTCTTTGATACTGACTTGCCTAAAGAAGAATTTTGGGATTGTAGGGCTAGTGTGCTTATTGTCCTCAGCGGCTATTTGTGAGTGTGGCAGGGAGTACTGAGCTTAGATCGGCGAAGGCTAAATTGAAAGCATCTGCTATTCTACTGGGGAGATGATTACACCGCTGGGGCTGTATAGCATGGTTGGAGGGGCCTTCTTGCACTTCCCCACTAACTCTTTTAGAGTTGTCCAAAATTTCTGGCTATAATCATAGCAGTCTCTAAACCGGTCTTTGTAGTAGTCTGCTTTTGCTGCTCTTACAGCCCTGGTCCATTTATTTCGGGCTTCTTTGTATTTGTCCAGAACAGCAGGAGTACCAGTGGCTTTGGTTCTACACCACAGGTTGCCCCGGGCCCACATAAAGAAAAGAAGGGAAGGTGTGATATTGTTTGCGGAGAGGCCTTTGACTTTGCATCTCTTGTAAGGGGTAAATTTGTCATAGGCTACTATGAAGTGTTTTGTGAAGTAATCAAGGGCCTGACTTACATCCATACACTTGTCCAGAGGGGACCAGTTGGTTCTAGCGAGATATTTCTTGAAGTCAGTGATGAGGTGCTTGTGTAGGATTCTACAACTGATAGTTATGGGAGGGGATTTGTGAATCTGAGCAGACCATTCACACAGGACTGGCGAGTGGTCGCTAATAGCATCTGGTAGCACTTGAACCCTGACCAGCCTGTCAGGGTGGCTGGTTAGTACCCAGTCAATTAGCGTTTTGGTACCCATCCTGCAATTTACCCTTGTGTGGTCCTTTACTACCCGAGTCAGGCAGAGGCTTGCAGTTAAGTCCTTATGGGAGGTGCTAGAGCTAGAGGACCAGTTGATATTGAAGTCCCCAGCCACTGTAGTTTCCCCGAAGGGGCAGGCTTGGGTGTGGTATTCATACCTTGAAATGAGGAATTGGTAGCTCACAACTCTAAGTTCTAGAATGGCAGAAGCAAGCACCTGCTTTTCCATAATGTCAGTCTTACAAGACTCCTTGTCAGGAGGCTATGCAGCAAACTCTTTCTCAGGGCAACTAACATACTATTATTAGCCATAACAACAACCGCATCCACTGCAGGTGGAGTGCAGTAAACAGGTTTTGTCCGGGATACCATACACTTTTTATAGGAATGAAGGAGACTGCCGAAATGGCAGATGGTTTGCTCCTACTCTCCTCAGACTCTCTCTAAGGTGGGCTGAATAAGCTGGCGCTAGAGCTACAAAGAGGGAAGGTATACTTAGGTAATCCTTTTGTACCTTTTTAGCTTCATCTACAGCAACTATCTCAAAGTTTGAAACTTTGTGTAAATTCTTAAGCACTGATTGAAAAGAGTCAAGGACCCTAATTGTCTGAGTAACTCGAATCTCCTCCAGGTTCGGAAACTCTTCAAAATCCTCAGTCTCACTGACAATGTGATCTGGATTGTACTCTAACTCATCCTCCACAAAAAGAAGAAAGTGGCCAAAGGATCCAAAGGATATTCCCTGCCTAGAATTGTGGCTGGCCAAAGCCCCAGCAGTGGACAAAGCCCCAGTTGTGGTATCCCAAGGGGAAGCCACACAGGCACTAAAGAAGGCTCTAGAGGTGAATGTAGTGGCAACAATGGCAGTGATGCTGGTACCAACAACTCCAATAAAAATGATGGCACTGACCTCAAGGAAGTTCCCATCACCATAGATGGAACTGCAAGTCAGAGAGGATGATGAGATGGAGAAGCCAGCTCCGAGAGCATGAAGAAAACTCATGTGATACCACCCCTCATAGAAGGCGATGAAGGAGGGAGCACTACGACTCCGGCACTCAAGGGAGATGGATACATCAGGGCACAGTGCTGAGAACCAGTCACGGATCTATGTCATCACTTCTCTATACACTTTCTATGCGAAGTAGAGGTCGAATAGTTGCGGGAACCCAATGCAGAGCGTAAGTGGGGCCATGACTATTTCTATGAGAAGACTGCATTTTCCTGCAGTCGTGAAGACTGCGAGATTGCCCAGTACCAGAACACTTTCCGAGAGAGGATGGTGGTTAGACAAAACCTCAGTGGTGGAGCAACTTGCCTTTTCGGGCGCCCTTCCTGACACAACAGTGTTTGAACATCACTGAATGATGCAGGGCTGTGAGAAAACTTGATAATATAACATACATAAGCTAATATAAAAACAAGAAAGTTTAGTTAAATACGTTGACAGAAATGTGACAACCAGACAAGAATGCCATTTGTACACAAACTGGTGTTCTGTCCCTCAATGTGAAAAGTACTATGCTTCAACGGCAGGGGCAAAAGGAACTGAGATGTTTGGAGCTAGCACCGCATTATACCCTGTGGGGAGGGCGGACAATGCTGTGCATCTGTGCTAGGCAACCGTACTGCCAGCTTCAAAGTTCTAGTTCCCGTGGGGTGCAGTCACCTCTGACACTAGGACCATATAATGGGACTCTATTAAGAAGATTAATTCTTGGAAGATCAAACATATATAAAAAATATTCTTTGTAAAAAACTTCTTTAATGTATCAGCTAGGGTTCAGAATAAAGTGACAAAAGTAGGGAAATGTGGTGTTAAGAGTTCCAACCCTAACATTCCACCCCCACTGTGCAGGCAGCCAAAGGTAAAACCATTACGGTTTTCCCTTTCCTGAGCCTTCGCAAATCAGGCCTGGGCTGTTCCTTAGAGTTGTCAACCCCAATGAGGTGTCAGATTATTCTGGTACAGTTAAATATGGATCATTTAGGGTTATGAATTTCAATTCCGTAAACAGAAACCATACAAACAGCAGCCAATTAGAAATATTTTTCTGTTGATTTAATTTTCATTTTTATTGACTATACTGGTAAGCAAGATGAGCAAAATGCCCATTTTCACAAGCGTCCAGTTCAGTTTTTGTTCCCTTTAATAAATGCCAGATTTGCCAGCACACTGCCCCTGTTCTACCAGCATGGAGCTCATTAACATGTATGATATGAGCAATCTGAATCTGTAAATGAATGTGCTAGATATGTGCTACATGCAAAACATCATATCTGATGGTTGCAAAGTGGCAGGGCAGTGTGACAAAGCAGTGGGTAGGGCCAGCTGGACACTGCGATGCATAGGAAGAGTTACCTAGAGCAGGAGAAGGGAGGTGGTGTTGTCACTATATTGCTCACTGGCAAGACCCTACCTGGAGTATTGTGTCTGGTTCTGGAGGCCATACCTCAGAATGGACATAGACAGGGTGGAGGAAACAAAAGGAGGCCAACCAAAATGATGCAGGGGTTGCACCAAATGCCCTAAGAGGAGAGACTGCGGGATTTCAACATGCACACCATGGAAGAGAAGAGAGCAAGAGGGGACACAAGAAAAAATTACTCACCATAGTAATGTTGTTTCTTCTAATGGAGTCTTGCTGTATTCAGACATAATGCAGTTAGCCCCAGCACTTGAACTGCCCCGGAGAGGAAAGAGTTAACTTTATGCAGAAGCATAGAAAGTTGAGCTCGAGCTCAGTTTTCAAACCTCTGTCTGTGGTACTTCCCAGTGTAACCGTCAGATTCTTATGAGCACACTAACTAACATACTATAGTATGGAAATTGATCAACATATAGCCAAAGGGCAAAAAAAATATTTTTGGGCCCAAAAGACTCAAGTCAAGAACCCAAGGAGGAAAGGTAGTGACAATATTTAAGTATAAAACACCAGAAAAATAACAACAACATCCACCCCACCCAAGAGGGAGGGTACAAGGTACACCCCTGAGGTGCAACACTGTACCTGCCAGCCCACTTCCCAAAAACCAGGTTCTGAGAGGGGAGGCGGGGGGTCTGAATACAGCAAGACTCCATTAGAAGAAACAACATTACTATGGTGAGTAATTTTTCTTCAAACAACATGAAGTCTTGCTGTATTCAGAAATAATGCAGACTACCAAGCAGTTCCCTACGGAGAAGGGAATGCAGAACCTACTTTGGGAAGAGGCTCTACAGTACTGCTGTGCCAAACCTAGCATCACTCCTAGCCTGGATGTCCAGGGAGTAATGCTTGGTAAAAGTAGGTACAGTTTTCCAGGTGGCTGCTTTACAGATCTCTAACAAAGGTATATCTCTGGCTGCAACTAGAGAAGCAGCTGTACCCCTAGTCGACTGGGCCTTCAGGCCTGAAGGGGGCGTTCTACCCAACTTGTCATAACAGAACTGTATGCAAGAAACAATCCACCTGGCAATAGTTCTTTTAGTGGCAGGCTTACCTTTCCCCACTTCACCATAAGTGAGAAACAACTGAAGACAGTCATTTCTATGTGCCTTAGTATGCTCAGTGCAGTAGCTAAGGGCCCTCTTAACATCCAGACTGTGTAACCTTCTTTCACCTGAAGAAGAATGATCAGTGAAAAACACAGGGAGAGATATAGATTGGTCCAGATGAAAATCCGACACCACTTTGGGCAAGAACCTCCTATTGGTTCTTAGGACCACTTTGTCCCTATGGAAGGAGATGAAGTCAGGTTCAACTGACAGAGCCTGTAACTCACTAATCCGCCTGGCAGAAATAATAGCTACCAGGAACACAGTTTTCCAGGTCAAGTACTTCAATTCGGCCAAGGCCAGAGGTTCAAAGGGTGGCTGCATAAGCTGAGCTATGCATACATTAAGATACTAAGGAGGAGTGGGCTCCCTAAAGGGAGGGTTAATATAAACCAGACCTTTGATCCCCCCAGCCTTCCTTACTGCCTTCTCACAGTGCTTGCCCACCTTTAGGTCATCTGATTTAATTACCCCAGGTCCCTTTCCATTTTTACTGTTGTCAGTATCTCAATGGGGGGTGAGATACTGACAACAGTAAAATGGAAAGGGACCTGGGGGTAATTATATCAGATGACCTAAAAGTGGGCAAGCAATGAGAAGGCAGTAAGGAAGGCTGGGGATACTGGGATGCATAGGAAGAGGCATCAATAGTAGAAAACAGGAAGTTGTTATCCTCTGTACAGACAGTTGGTGAGACCCCATCTGGAGTACTGTGTGTTCTGGAGACCCCATCTCTGCAAAGACATAGACAGAGTGGAGGCTGTCCAGAGGAGGGTAACCAAAATGGTGCAGGGTCTGCACCAGAAGACATATGAAGAAAGACTAAAGGAGCTTAATATATATACCCTTGAGGAAAGAAGGGAGAGAGGGGACATGATAGAAACTTTTAAGTACCTCAAGGGAATCAACAAAGTCCAAGAGGGTAGCATCTTTCAGAAAAAGAGATGTGCAAGAACAAGGGGGCACAATTTGAAGATAGAGGGGGGACGGCTCAGAGGTAATGTGAGGAAGTATTTTTTCACAGAGAGGGTTGTGGATGCATGGAACAGCCTCCCTGAGGAGGTTGTGGAGTCAAGAACGGTGGAGGAATTCAAGAATGCATGGGACAGACATAAGGCAGTCCTAGTAGGGGGTAGGAGGACGTAAGCTGTTGGTTAACTAGGATCTGCAGCTTATCTATTAGGTAGGAAAATGGGCAGACTAAGTGGGCCAAGCAGTCCTTATCTGCGGTCAAATTCTATGTTTCTATATTTGAAAAACTTTCTGAAAACAGGATGAGATGCCAGGGAAGAGCCCTTCCCTGCTGAGAGGAATGCAGAGACAGCTGCTAGATGAACCGTCAGAGTGGCAGGCCTAAGGCCTAGAACATTCAGATGAACTAGATAGTCTAAGGTTGTGGAAATGTCTGCAGAATCAGGCAGGATGCCTTTCTGAGAGCACCAAATACTGAACCTTTTCCATTTGGAGTTGTAAGTTTTTCTAGTGGAAGGCTTCCTGGAGACCTTCAGAATATCCAGAACACTCTGAGAAAGATGTAGTGCTGCATATTCTAACTCTTCAAGAGCCAGGCCTTAAGTTTGAGAGACTGGAGACTGGGGTACCGGATCCGCCCCTGGGAGGAGGACAGGAGATTGTATGACCTGGACAGAGACAGGGGACGTGACACTGACAAGGACAGCAGTAGAGGATACCACAGCTGTCTGGCCCAATCTGGAGCCACCAGTATCACTGTGCAAGGTTGAGTCCTGATCTTGATCAGAACTCTCAACAGCAGAGGAAGGGAGGGAAGGCATAGAGAAACCTGCCCTTCCAGTCCAACAAGAGAGCATCCTGGGGAACTGTCCCCAGGACTGGAGGTCTGCAACAAAACAGAGAAAGTTGACGATTGTCCGGTGCTGCAAAGAGATCCATCTCTGGAGTGCCCCACCTGGAGAAGATGACCTTCAGGATGTGATGATCCACGGACCATTCGTGATGTCCCTGTGAAATTCTGCTCACAGCATCTGCTAGTACGTTGTCCTTTCCTGGAAGGTGAACTGCTACCAGAGAAGGATGAAGAGAACAGGCCAGAAACCACAGCGTCATGGCCTCTGTGCACAAGGCTGGGGACCGAGTGCCTACCTGTTTACTGATGTACCACATTGTGGTGGTGTTGTCTGTCCTGACTTGGACCACCTTGCCCTTGACTGAATCCGAGAAACTCTGCAGGTCTAGGAAAACTGTCCTGAGTTCCAGGAGATTGATATGAAGGAGAGACTCTTGTGGGGACCAGACCCCTTGAGCTGTCAGGCCTCCCAGGTGGGCTCCCCACCCTAGGAGAGAAGCATTCGTAGTTAGAACTACTGATGGGACTTGAGGGAGAAATGGAACCCCCTGTTTGAGGTTGTCCTGGTCCAGCCACCACTGGAGAGCTTGGACCAGAGTCTGAGTCACTGGGATCAGTTTGGTAAGCGAATCCTTCTTCTGAGATCAAAAAGACCTTAGATGAAACTGAATGTCCCTCATCTGGAACTTTGCTCCCTGCACCACTGCCGTGGAAGCTGCCATGTGAGCCAGGAGATGGAGGAACTGTCTTGCTGGGCGGGAAACCTGAGGTCGAAAGGAGGAAACGAGATCCACTAGGGCCTTCACCCTTGCCAGGGGAAGAAAGGCTTTTGCTTGTACAGTGCCCAACTCTATGCCTATAAAGGTGAGAAGTTGAACTGGTTCAAGAACAGACTTTGGAAGACTGAGAAGAAACCCCAAGGAGCTGAGTAGGTCCTGGGCAGTTTGAAGAGCTGACTTGACCTATAAAGGTGACTGACCCACTAAGAGCCAGTCATCCAGATATGGGAAGATGGTGATACCCTGTCTTCTGAGGTAAGCCACCACTACTGCAAGGCACTTTGTGAACACCCTTGGAGCTAATGTTAGGCCGAATGGCATAGCTCTGAATTGGTAATGGCCTGAAGGCAACTCGACCCTGAGGTATTTTTTTGTGGGAGCACCTGATAGGAATATGAAAGTAGGCATCCTTAAGGTCCAGGGATGCTAGCCAATCCCCTGGCCTTAGAGAGGGAAGGATTATTCCCAGAGTTACCATTTTGAATTTGGGTTTTGAAATGTGTTTGTTCAAATACCTTAGGCCTAGGATGGGTCGCCAATCCCATTTTCTTTGGGGTAAGGAAGTACCTGGAGTACAGTCCTTTTCCCCGTGCTGGGTAGGAACCTTCTCTATAGCTCTGAGAGCTAGAAGAGAGGAAACCTCTGCCTCTAGGGCAATGGTTTCTGAGAGTGATGCAGGTGGAAAAGACTTGGCCCTCTTTTTTGGAAATTTTTTGAAGCTGAGGGCCAGCCCTGCTTACTACTTCCAGGACCCACTTGTCTGAGGTCACAGACTTCCAGGCCTGGAAGTAGTAAGCCAGCCTGCCTCCTACTGGAAATGGGGAGTCGACCCGGGCTGACACATCAGGGTGTCTGCTTGGCAGGAGCCTTAGACTGAGTGGAGGAGGGAGCAGCTCTGTTCATCCCCTCCTGCCCCTTCCTCTGAAGAACCCCCTCTGTGGGAAGGGAGAGGAGGCCTGGGCTTGGTAAAAAGGCCTTTGAAAGGGCCTGCCCCTGCCCCTAGACTGCTGCTTGTGCGGAGTGGCCTGCCTTTCTTTGGCCTGTGCACTCCTGTACGTGGTCCTGTATTCATCCATTTTCTTCATGTAAGCCTCTGTCTGCTCCCCAAACAGAGAGTTACCTACTACAGGAAAATCCATAGCCTTAATCTGGGTATCCTGTGAAAGGCTAGTACATCTGAGCCAAAGATGTCTTCTGAGAGACACAGATGTAGCCATGACTCTAGATGCCACATCACTGCAGTCCACAGCAGTATGAAATTGCATTTTGGATGCCTCAATTCCATCAGCAGCCACCTCCTCCAGCTCCTTGGCTAGCTTGAGCGAGGCCTGTTTAGCCAGTTCCAGAACCGTATCCCATCTGGATTTCTGGTACCTGGCTGTGTAGGCCATACAAGTAGCCTGCCTGAGTCCCAAAGAGGATGCCAAATACTGTTTTTTGGCGATGGCATCCACTTTCCTGGAGTCCTTATCTGGGGGTGTGAAGCCAAAGGAATGTTAGCCCTGTCACAGGCTGCAGCCTGCACTACCCCAACATGACTGCAATGACTATAAAGGAACTCCGCAGCTGAGCCTGATAACAAATACCTCCTGTCCATTCTCTTATCTACAGGAGGTACTGAATTAGGGGTTCATAAAATTTTATGTGTCGGTTTCCCCAAGGATTTATGAAGAGGGAGAGACAGTCTTTTGGACTCTGGGATGTCCGTCATTTCCACAAAATCTGGCTCTTCATCCTCCTCTGCAGCTTCAACTAAGGGAAGCTGCAGGGTTTCTGCCACCTTTTTGTAGAACAAAAAATGTGAAGGGGACTCAGAGAGCCTGGCAGGAGAGACACCTGAGGGCCTGTCTGGGGAGATGTCCGGTTCAATGGGTACATCCAGACCCCCCCGGTCATCGTCACCATCCTCGGGATAGTCTTCATCTCCCTCCCACTCCTCATAAAAAGCATTTGGATCATAATCCGGAGTAGACGGATATGACCGAACCGACCGTCTAACCGGCGGTACCGGTTCGGATGGAACCGGTCTAAGTGACTGAACAATGCTAACCGCATTGGCTATTTCGTCTGTGGTTGGAGAGTGCGATATTGGATCCGAACCGGCAGACTTACGCTTCTTTTTTGATGGAATCAACCCCTCGGGGTCGGCTCTCCTTTTGGCCGAGGAGGTATCGCCTAGGTCAGTAGGCACCTCCTCAGGTTCAGCCACAACCGAACCGGGCTGGCCATCCGGATCTACGGACTTCTCGGCCTCCCTTTCCTTCAGCCTACTCAGTCTTTCGTCTACAGTGGATTTAGGAAAGTTTTTACAGATTTGGCAGTCTGACCTGAGGTGGTCAAACCCCAGACAATTAACAAAGATGAGGTGGGGGTCAGCCTTAGCAAAGGCCTCCCCACACTCAGTACAGTGTTGAAACCCAGTGGGACTGGTTTTCTTCTTGGGTTTCTCAGACATGGCCAACCTAACAAATTACCCTATTGCAGCTTTCAAGACAGGTAATACAACAACCGATTGGTTACAAACCGTGTCACCGGCTTTTTAAAAGAACTGGCAAAAAACCTTGGTTCTTTTGAAACCGATCGGTACCGGAACACCACTCTAATCCCAGAAATAAATTTAAACAGAATGGGTCAGTTCCAAACCGGACCGACCGGAAAGAAACCAAAGAAAAGAACAATTTCCAACTTTTTCACAGAATAAAACACAGTCACTACCTATCTACACACTACCTGTAACATAGACAGAGGCTGGAAATCCGAAAATAACAAAAATTATACAGTTTTAACCCAAAGCTTTATTTTTACTGAACCGAGCAGAGGAAATCTCCAGAGCAACTTCACTGTTAGGCGGAATAAAGAATCTGACGGTTATACTGGGAAATGCCACAGACAGAAGTTTGAAAACCGAGCTCGAGTTCAATGTTCTATGCTTCTGCACAGAGTTAACTCCTTCCTCTCCGGGGCAGTTCAAGTGCTGGGGCTAACTGCATTATGTCCGAATACAGCAAGACTTCATGTTGTTTGAATAGAGACCTACATGTACCGCAGAGGGGTGAACAGGGTGCCGGAGGGGAGCCTGTTTCAAATGAGAAAGAGCACCAGGACCAGAGGGCATGTGATGAAGTTTGGAAGGGGAACGTGAAGAAGTACTACTTCATTGAAAGACTGGTAGATACCTGGAACAGACTGCCAAAGCAAGTGATGGACACAAAAACAGTAGGAGGCTTCAAGCATTCGTGAGATAAACACAGATGAATATTAGTAAATAGGCAAGGAAAAAGGAGAGTTTCCGGAGACAGACTAGGCAGGGATCATCTAGAAGACTAGGTGGCAAAGCAGTCCTTTTCTGTTGACAAATTCTTGTATTTCTATGTTATAGGAAACCAAATTCTTGTTGCACTTTTTGAAAAGAGGAGAATTTATCTAGGAAGTCTTGGCCCTGGGCCCCTCTCCCAGTCAACTACTAATGTGACTGTCCACAGGACACTGCTGGTGGATTCATAAGCAATAAGACATGATGGGGTGTGCATTGTGCTGAGTGAACCACACGCCCTGGGGCAAGTAAGGCACAGGACCACAGGCCAAGTGCCTTCACGCCCTGGAAGTGCAGTTATTCATCACACTGCTTATGCTGGAGTGCCTTACTGTGCAGATAAAATGGTATTTTAGGAAATCAAAGCAGATAATTTAAGAAAGGTTTAAAAAATGTAAGGAAACAAATTAATATTTGCAATTTTGTGGTGCAACAGATAGTACAGTTACGTAAAAACTTACCGTAATAGTAGATCTTCGAAAACAGCTCTTGCAGCAGGTTACACCAGAAGGACTGAAGCCGGCAGGCACCAGGATGCCACGAAAAAATTCCAGCTAGCAATATCCAGTGGGGGACCACCCCTGACGTCCGGCATCATATAAAAGGGGTGGTCCCCCAACATCCCTCAGTTCTCCTGCCGGAGACTCCCAGCATAAAGGTGAATACTGAAGGGGAGACTGAAGATCCACTTCCAAAGGAAGACCCATGAAAACAATAATCTGACTGCGTCAGAGACACCGAGTCTGAAGACCAAACCTCCTGAAGGGAAGGTGGGAGGGAAACTAGCTGCTGCAAGAGCTGTTCCCGAAGATCTACTGTTACGGTAAGTTCTTACGTAACTGTACTATCTTACTTCAAGAAACAGCTCTTGCAGCACGTTACACCATAAGGACTGATTCCCAAGCAGTAAGGGAACAAAATACCCTATTCGGGAGGAGGATAGGAGGGATCCTAGAGTGAACCTTATTTAGGACAAAAGTCCTTGAAGGACTGCAAGGCCGAAACCAGCTCTACGCCTAGAAGCACTGTCCAAACTGTAATACCTGATAAAGGTATGCACAGTGCTCCAAGTAGCGGCCGCACAAATGGCTAATGTAGAGGCATTGTTAAGCGCTGCGAAAGAGGTAGCCACCCCTCTCGTGGAATGTCCTTTCATCGATTCCGGTAAAGGCTTGTTGCGCTTTTGGTAACAGAATGTGATGCACTTAACCAACCACTTGGAGAGAGTTTGCTTCAATACTGGTGCTCCTTGCATCCTGTGAGCAAATGACAGGAAAAGCTGATCTGACTGGCGATGGGATTTGGTTCTGGTTAGATAGTACCTGAGGATCCTATGCACGTCTAATGTGTGTAGGAGAGCTTCCCCTCGGTTACAGTGGTTAGGATAGTACACTGGAAGGTCAATATCCTAACTGAGAGTTAAGGTCGAGACCACCTTGGGAAGAAACTTAGGATTTGTCCTTAAGGACGCTCTGTCCTTGTGGAAAACCAAGTTAGGTTCTTTACACATGAGCGCATGAAGCTCAGAAATTCTTCTAGCGGAAGTAACAGCAACTAAAAATAGCGTCTTCCAAGACAGTAGACGCAGCTCGCAATCCACGGCTGGTTCAAACAGGGGCAGCGTGAGCTGCTCTAGGACGAAAAGAAGATCACAAAGGGGAATTGGATCCTTGATAGGAGGTCTCAAATGGGAGGATGCCATGCAGGAAAGTGCAGGAGGCCTCTAGCTGCGCTAGAGACCTCTGACCTACCGGGGAATGGTATGCCGAAACGGCACAGAGGTGTACCTTTATGGAGGAATACGCTAGCTCTGATTCATAGAGGGTTAGGAGGTAGTCCAGCACTGACTTCATGGTGCAGTCAAGTGGGGCTAAGCCAGGGGCCTGAGCCCAAAGACAAAACCTGCACCATATCATGGCGTAGTGACATGAGTGGAGGGTTTTCTTGCCGCTACTAATACGTCCATCACCTCCTGCGAAACCCCGTATCTAAGGACTGCTATGTCCTTAGGAGCCAGGTGTGCAGGGTTAGTGACTTGAGGTTCGGGTGGACCATGGAGCCGGCTTCCTGGGACAACAGGTGTGAGCTGACCGGCAAAGGAAATGGGGGTTCCCGAGTCAGCTGGTGCAGGAGTGAGAACCAAATTTGCCTGGGCCAAAAGGGCGCCACTAGGATCATTGATGCACCCTCCTCGTGGAGCTTCAGTAGAACCCTCTGGATCAAAGGGAAGGGCGGGAAAGCGTAGAGAAACCTGCCCATCCATGAGGGGGACAACACGTCTTGCCAGAAAACACAATGCCCTGGATCTAGCAAGCAGAAATTGGGCAGTTTTGCATTGTATGAGAATGCAAATAGGTCTAAGTCTGGTGCCCCCCTTCTACGGAACAAATTCTTGCAGCAGTTCCCATTCGTGAGCCTTGGCCTGCGACCAGCTCAGGCAATCTGCGATGGTGTTGTCCACACTGGGAACATGCACTGCAGTGATCTCTGCACCGTGCTGTAATACCCAATCCCACACTCTCTTTGCCTCCCTACAAAGAGGTAGGAGTGAGTGCCTACTTGCTTGTTGATGTAGTACATCACTGAGGTATTGTCTGTTTGTAACAGCAGGAGACCCGGTGTGATCTCTGACGGAAAGGCCTGTAGAGCATACAGGACTGCCCTCATTTCGAGGATGCTGATGTGGAGGTGAGACTCCAGGGCTGACCAAGATCCCTGGGTCCTGACTCCTTCCAGGTGGGCTCCCCAACTGGACCCCGAAGCATCCGTGAGAGTGTCAGAATTGGAGCAGGCGCTAAGAAGGGGACACCTCTGGAAAGGTGCTCTGGGACGAGCCACCATTGCCAGTCACAGATGACGGCATTCGTGACCCGGAATAGCTGATGCAGCTGATCCTGCTTTTGGTCCCACTAAGCTTGTAGCATCCATTGGGTTATCGTCATATGAAGCCGAGCCAGGGGAACCGTCGTGATCCGAGCAAGCAAAGAATGGTCCTGGCTTAGACCAACTTCTTTTCCATGAAGTCTCTTACAAGGGATCGGATGCATTTCACCCTGTCCTGGGGCAGGAAAGCCATTCCTTTGGCCGGTGTCGAGAACTGCACTGATAAACTGCAACCTCTGTGAAGGTACGAGGCATGACTTCTCCTGATTGATAGCAATATCCAGTGACTTGAAAAGGGAGCAAGTGTCTTGAATCGCTGCTATCAAAGCCTCCCGAGAGGGGGCCATGAGGAGCCAGTCATCTAGGTATGGGAACACATAGTGGCCCTGTCTCTTGAGGGCCGCTGCCACGACTGCCAAGCATTTTGTAAACATGCGATGCGCTGAGGATAGTCTGCAGGGGAGTGCTCGGAACTGATAGTGGCGTCCCATGAACTCGAAGAACAGGAATTTCTGGTGTGTTCGAGTGGTGGGGAGATGGAGATATGCGCTCAGCATGTCCAGCGACGTGAGCCATGCACCCTACTTGAGCATGGGGATGAGACCCGGAAGGGTGGCCATGCAGAAGCGTTTGTACAACACGAAGGTGTTGAGGTCGTGAGGTCCAGGATCGGGCGTAAGTCACCTGTCTTTTTTGGAACCAGAAATAAGTGTGAATAATATCCTTCTGCTCTCGGGTTCTGTGGCACTGGTTCTATGGCATCCTTGTCCAGGAGTGCCAAGATCTCTTGCTGTATGAGCAAGGCGTGCTGAGCCGAATAACAGGAGAGCAGAGGAGGCCCTGATGGTGGGCCGTTGAGGAATCTGATAGGTGGTGAGAGACGCGACCCCCAACCCTTCTTTCCCTCTGATCCAGAGGTGGGACAGGGGCTGGAAAAGAGTCATGATGTGGTGGTGTTGGTTCCGGCGGGCTAGGCAGATTTTTGGTGTTTCTGGCCCTGGCCTGCAGGGAATCTGGATTGACTCTTTCTGTTAAAGTTGCCTCTTGGTTGCTGGCCGGAACATGGCTGTTGTCTTTGTTGCTGGCCATGAAAATGATTCTGGTTCCTACAAAAGGAACCAGACTTAGGTCTGTACATGGCTTGTACAGTCCTTACTGCCTTCCTGGCATTCTGTAACTTGGTGATGACGCTTTCTGATTCTTCACCGAACAGGACTGAGCCATTATATGGGACGTCCATGATATTCTTCTGAACGTCTGGGGTAAATCCGGAGACCCTTAGCAGGGAGCGTCTCTGGAGAATAACACCTGTAGCAGCGCCCCTGGCCGACGAGTCTGCGGAGTCGCAAGTGGATCGAAGGACTTGGGTCCCCATGTCTGACCCAGTGCAGAAAAGGTTGAGCAGCTCCTCCTTCTCGCCCTCCTGGAAATCCTTGATGAGGTCCTGGTCCTGTTCCCACAGGGCATTCTGAAATTGCACCATGTGCGTGAGGTAACTGAGAGACCTGATAGAGCAGGTAGCAGCTGTGTACATGCGCCTCCCCAGTGAATCTAGCTGTTTAGATTCCTGGTCTGGTGGCTGAGTGCTTAGGTGCTGAGGTCTTTGTGAGACCGGTCGTGTGAGGCCGTAATGACCAGAGTCGGCCAAGGGCTGTTGTGCCAAATAAGGGTCCTCCATGGGTGCCCTATAAAGGCAGTCGGCCTTCTTGGGTACTGCCGGAGTGGAATGAGGATGTTTCCATGCTGCCTTGGTGACATCCATGAATATATCCACCAGCGGTGGGACCACCACAGGCATAAGATCTTTCTGCCGGAGGTATCTTGTGAGGCGTTGTCTTTCGGGGGGGCTAAGTCTTCCGTCTCCCACCCCATGTTCTCTTTGATGTGCCTCATGATATCAGAGAAAGAGGGATCATCCGGTGGTGACCTGGGTAGGTCTCGTGGGTCTGGTGATGGGAGGCTGATCGGAGAGGGTGACCTCGAAGTGTCTGAGGTATCTGGCCATGAGTAGTCCCCTGGCAGAGTATGGCGTCTGCCTCCAGGGTGTTTTGGTGGACAGTCACTGGGAGACCTGGAGGGGGGGTCTTTTCTTTTCGCAGGATCTGCCCCTAGGAAGTGGGGTAGGCTCCTTGGGTTCAGGAGGCACCCTGTTGTCGGGCTCCTTAGGAGAAGCCTGCGGAGGCTTGGCGGGCACAACGTGTTTTTTTGATGGTGTCCCACCATAAGTTAAAGAGGTCTTTCACTTCTTGCATATTCAGGCCGGACGAGGGGCCGGGCGTCTGGGTCTGCCCATCGACGGGCTTGGGCATCGGACCCTGGGGTGTAGCCAGGTCGGGCATCAGTTCTTGGGGCAGCCTGACATCCTCAGTGTTGCCTCTCGTCTTCAGGAATGGGGGGTTCTGACCTCCTCTTCTGAGGACCCCCAGGACCAGTGTCAGTAGGCATAGGTGGGGCTGGTGTCAGTCTTTTGGTCCACTTTGCGGGCGTCGGGTCAGTCGCCCGCTTGGGCTCTGAGGTACACTTCAGGGATGTCAGTTCTGTCATCTTCCTTGGAGGGGCGTCAGGCCCTCTTGGAAGTTTGGAAACCGAACGGTGGTCGGAGTCCCAGCGTCTGTTCGATGCGTCGGTGCCCTGCTTCGAGGATGATTTAGACTTATGCCAGTCCGAGGCCTTGGGACTGGCTGCCGACTATTCTTTTTAGGTTTAAGAGGCTGAAGGAAGACTGTACTCGAGCCTCCCAAAGACCGTACCTTCACTGGAGGGGGCTAAGAGCAAGCCCGGAAGGGGGGGGGCCTATCTGACCTCAAAGAGCTGGAACTGGCCCTGGATTCCGAGGCCCGACTAGGGGATCTAACCCTATCCTTGTCCTGGTGCTTTTCGCGGTGTTTCCCAGACTTATGGTGGGAGGATTCCCCAATGGAGGAAGGGTCTATTTCCATAGCCTTTAATTTTTCTTCGAGAAGGAACCCCTGGTCCTGCTGTTGAACTGTTGGCAGATGGAGCAGGCCTTAATGTCATGTTCTGGGCCTAGGCACCGCACACAAGCTGTGTGCCGGTCCTTAAATGGAATCTGTTTGCTGCAAGCGCACTTCGAGGGGTGTCCTTCGGTAGAAGGAGTCGGAGAAGAAGACATGCGGGTGATTTCAACAAAAAAATACTGAATTTCCAGCGTTGTTTGTCTGCTACAGGAGTCCGTGAGGCCGATGCTGGCGAGTCAATGGCGGGAAACGAACTGAGGGATGCTGGGAACCGCCCCTTTTATGTGATGCCGGATGTCAGGGGCCGGGCTGACGTCGGAGGTGGTCCCCGCTGGATATTGTTAGCTAGAATTTTTCCCGTGGGGTCCTGGCGCCTGCCGGCTTCAGTCCTTATGGTGTAATCTGCTGCAAGAGCTATTTCTTGAAGTACGATCTTCAAGAATATCTTTCATCAGGCTACACCTATGGAACTTACAGCCGCCAGGCTCTAGGACCACATGGAAATTTTTGCAAGCAGTCCACTAGGGGCCGTCCATGGCAACGTCCTATGTTGCCTCCCCTATATAAATGCAGACAGCCCCTTCCCTCCTCAGTTCTTTTCCTGACATTGATCAACACTCGGACTGTGGAACGGTCGCTGCTTTTCCCCACCATTTTCTTTCTCCTGTCGATAGAAATAATTACTTTTCCTATATTTTCAGTGATCTGAATGTTGTTAAATGAACTGCCCATATACTCCTGTGATGGGAAGAGTGGTAACAACTCCTCGAGACCGGCAGCAGCTTTTTCTACGATAAACAGGCCGACAACCTCCACAGGCAACGGGAATACTGAACACAAGCCCTGGGACCAAGGCTGGGGAAGGCCTCCCCAGGTGCGCCGCAGGTCACCCCTTCACCTCTCAGGGATGACTCTCTCTCTCTGGATGTCACCTGCTTCAGCGGTGATGCCTCCCCCTCAGCCAAACCACCAAGCAGGACACCAAGGTCAGAGGTTCAGGGCATCCTCTACCAGGTATTCAAGCTCTACAGTGATGTCAACGATGGCACCTTTGCCTCCCCCGTCGACTTCTTCGCTCTGACTGATAACATCACCTCACTGATGGCAGCACCTCTGCCTCCCCGTTGATCTATATTCATGCTGGTTCCTCAGCACTGACAATGGCGCCTCTGCCTCCCCTGTCAACATGGTTTCATACCAAGTCTTTCACATCAATGGTGGTGCCTCTGCCTACAACGTCGACATACATAGGTATTAAACATTGACAGTGGCACGTCTGCCTCCCATGTCGACATACACTGGCATACCTGTTGACTACACAAGCACCAATGCCAAGTCAGTGCACTAGTCCAGCAAGAATATGCTAAGACGCCTCTCACCTCTTCCTCCTGTAATGAGGATCCTGTCAACGAGGTATCTAAACCAAAACGTTGTGACCGACGCCTCCCAGGCCACTGCAACAGCTCTCTTCCTCAGCATCGACAGCCCTACAGGTTCACTCCTAGCACTCTGTCGATGGCACCCAGAAGTACTATCCTGACTCTATCATGCAGAATGAAGACCGTGGGGAAGACTGTGATGAAGCCCCTCTGGACCACTGGGCACACAGAAGAGAGGACCCAGTATGTTACACCAGGTCCCCCCCCCGAGGTCCCATCTTTGATATTCATAATGCAGCAACTAACTTGCTCCGGCACTGTACCCACTAATGAAGAATGGTGAAGATACACAGAAAGATCAACAATTACGGTAGGTACGCAATTTTCATATCTTGTCTGTGTCAATCTTCACCATGCATCACTAGTGGGTGAGTACCGAGCCCCCTGAAGGGGGCCCTGAACTACCCTAAGGGACTAGGTCCCTTAGCCTCCAGTGGGTGAGACACCGAAGGGGAGAACCCTTACAGGGCTGGGGAGGCCTGCGACTGGTCTGGGTGAGATGGGGATCCACCAGTGGGGGAAGGAGGGTGCCCCGAAAGCCGCCGTCTCACCCTTTGGGAGAAAAGATGGGTTCTCCAGTATGTGGAGTAAATCACCCTATGTCGGGCCAGAGGAGATAACCGGGATAGGCGAAGCCATGCCGTCCGCCGAAGGCAGATCGCTGTCCCTACCACTCTGGATGCCACCTCATTGCCATCATAAGATGCCCTTGCTTGGTGCCTTGCTAGCTCCAGGCCCTGTGCAAAGAGGGCAATGGCTTGTCTGGTTTCCTCCAAATCAAGCATTGATCTGTCTTAGCCTGGACCACAAGAACCTGTTGTAGGCTGCAAAGCAGTCCTGATGTGCTGCAATTGAAAGAGAGATCCGTGCTGAGCAGAATACTCATCTTCCCCAGAAATCGAAATCCTCAGAGTCCAAATCCAGGGGACGGTCACGGTAAGGGGCGCGAGGCCCAGAGGGGGTGTCCAGGGAGGTCAAACCTGAAGAGGGATGAGACAGAGAACGTGGAGATCTGGGGGGACTGCAATACCACTGGCATAGTTCCCTTGGGGCTGGTACAGTGGAAAAGGGATGTAGCCAGAGCTGATGACATACATCCTGAAAAGGAATAGGCCAGGTGGGAGCCACCAGGTAAGCTGCACTGTACTCGCCTAAAATGGCGCGTGTCACATGCTTGGGATTGCTGACAAGTGAGGTGGAGCTCATCCAACATCCTCGCAAGGAAGCGCTGATAAGAGGACAGATCAGATGCTGGGGAGATATGGACTGAAGGCTCCTCTCCCTCCACAGAGGGAAAAGAGGATGAGGACGAGCTCCCAGGTTCAGAGTCTGGCTGCACGGGAGCATGGTGAAACACCTGCTGGTACACGGCATGGAGGTAGGCGGGGAAATGCGCAGCGGAACCTCTGAACTGTTCCCAGGTGAGAGGTCCCCAAGGACCGGGAATACCTGGGACAGCCGGGGATGGAGACAGAGGCTTGGGGGACAGGCTACTAGCAACAGGAGAACAGTCTCTGTCAGGCCAGGGGGGACAACAAAAACCATTCAAAAGGAGGGAGATCCGAGGGCCGCCGCAGCTAACAGCCGTTCAACCAGATCAGAACAGTCAGAGCTGTGCCCAAAGAAAGAAATCCCCCCCCCCAATGAGGTAACCGGGACCGTGACAGTCCAGAAGGACGGCCCCTGACCTCAGAAGTTAAAGTCCCTCTTGGGGACTTGTCCAGGGAAAAGCGAGGTTCTGCACTGCGACTCCTCCCAGAACCCGGCTGGGCTCTAGGAGGGCACGCCGTACTAGACCCCTACCTCTCAACCCTTCGAAATCAAAGAGGGACCTCGTCCTCGTAGCCATCAGCCTAGACAGCTGGCAACTCCGGGCGTCCTCCGAGAAATACACCCAGGGAACAGTACCCTCCCCTTTCTGGTGAGCCCCAGGCTGACCCAAACTTGGGCTATCCAAACACACCAAGGAAGGGGGTACCCCAACTGGAGGAAGAGAAATGCCAGTGACCCCAGGTTGCACAGCAGTGGTCACGGGGACCACTGCTGGCTGGTCAGACCCTCTGACCCAAAGGTCTACTGGCAACAACTGACCCCCAGAGGGAGGCTGAGTGGGGGGCCGAGGTGCTGGAGATGGAGGGGTCCGATGATTCCGAAGAACCTGGGAGCCAGTCTGGATTAGACCCAGAGTCCGCCTCTGAAGAGGCAGGCTCCGAAGTCCGATGCCAGACACCTCCCTGAGCCCCTCCAGTTCCTGGACCACGAACCGGAGCATCCCGAAAATTGGCGCCAGAGCGAAGCACAGCCCCATGCCCAGCGCTGACACCCACTCTGGCACCACGAGCGGCACTGGAGTCTGGCGCGGCCCCAAGCGCGGCATAACGTTCCCCCCGGCGGCGCAGACAGCCAAGTCCAGCATGGCCCCAAATGCAGTGCTGCACAATACCGCAGAGTCAGCTCCGATCACTGCGCCGATCCCATCTCCAGCACCGCTCAGGGTCAGTGCCGGCTCCTGCCCTGGTGCCTGGACCAGAAACAGGCCCAGAAACACCATCCCCGGCACCGAAGAGAGCCCCGATGCCGTGAACAGCATAAGAGGCAACAGTGGCACCTAGAGAAGGGCTGACGCCGACCACAGCACCGCGCTCAAAGCCCACGGCGCCGCGAATGGTGCCAGGACCAAGAGCGGCGCCATGAGACGGCGCTGAAGACAGTGCCGGTCCAGACCGAAAGGGCCTGGAACACAACACCATGGGAGCCTTCGCCATCGAAGAGGTGACTGCCAAGGTGGTGCCTCCCGACTGACCCCCGAGAGGGCCAGACTGGACCTCCTGCACCGCGGAACAAAACCCCGCCATGGCAAGGTTAAGAGAGGCAGGGGTTCCCTCCTCCATGGGCCATATAGGACCGGGAGGAGACCTGGGAAAGGGCAGAGAATCCTCGCCTTGGCCCGCCAACTGTGCACCCGTTCACAGAAAGTCGGCGACGCACGTCAAACTTTCCACACGCAGTTCTCAATTACTTGGCGGTCCATCGAGAAGCAAATGTCACAGTTGTCCATATCATAGTCAGGGCCAAAGCAGGAAAGGCAGCAGTCATGCTGGTCCGTCACAGAATAGAGGCATCCACAGGGGCACCGACACATAGGGGGCCGCCCCGCTTTCGACGTTTTCTTGCCCCCCGGACAAGACATGACCGTACGGTAAATAAAACAGAAACAGTACTCTATGCCGCTTTAAAATAAAAAGGAAAGGTCTTACCGGTCAGAAGCGACGTCGAGCAGGCGAGTAGAACCGAGGCAACTAACACGCTATCAACTAGGTCGATGAACTAAGCTGCAAAATCTAACAATCTCCACATGAGGTACCACACACAATGGCGGGAGAGAAATAACAGGGACTGGGGTGGAGTCGACAGCAGCTAATGGCCAACCCTTGAGCGCCACACGGAACTTTGGCATCGAGGGTGGCGCCAGCCCTGCGTCAACTCCACCAATAGAAAAAAGGGAAAAAAGTCTCCTGTGGGGTCCTAGCTCTGGCACTATACCAACTAGTGATGAATGGTGAAGACTGACACAGATAAGATAGGAGATTACTCGCTTGTGGATGAAATCTGTTCTGACAATGCTGGGGTTGTGGCAGTCTATTATGTTAAAAACCTACAACATGGAAAAATGTACTGCCACCCAACAGAAACACCATGAGTACTTTGAGATCCGCTGGAGGCCCTAGGTTTATTATTATGTGTCTACTGACGAGACCTGGACCCCATAATATTAATCAGATGTTCTAGCTCCCCTTGTTCCTTTTCTCTTTTTCTGTGGGATACTTACAGTGGACCTTTTAGTGCTCACTGCTTTCTCTTTGTTGAGACAGCTGCTTGCCCTGTGCTGGGGAACCCTACCCTGATGGTGCTATATTTTTTACACAGGTTACTTTTTTCCTTTATTTATTTATTTAGCTTTTGTTAACCGGTAGGTACACTAGACAAGACAATTGCCTATTTTCAGGTATGACCCGGGAGAGTACAGGAATAATAGATTTAGGTGCACACAATGACATTGTACAAATTAGACATGTTACAGTTCATGTGAGGATACAGATTCCACACAGCATACGAAACATGGTAAGGCATAGATTATACAGTATTAACATAAAAATAAACACCTTGTGGGAGATAAGAGCAGTAATGTTACAGATTCAACACAGCGTACGAGCATGGTAAGGCATAGATTATACAGTATTAACATAACAACATAAACACCTTATGGAAGCCAAGAGCAGTTCCAGGGGCACAGTATCGAAATCCTTCAGATGTGACACTATATACAGCTTAGCAACCTCTTGGAATCTGGTCTTTTGTCCAGGAGTAGCTCCAGAGCAGAGGACTGCTGTGATGGATCAATTCACGGGGGTTTGGGGCAGCCACAGGCTGAGGCAAGTTTGACATGGTTTCACAGGGAGGAATGGAGGCACATCTGTGAGTGCGCGGCACGGGCCTGGGCAGGGAAGGAGTTCCACAGTCTGGGAGCAAATGCAGCAAAGTCCCGCCCACCCATTTGAGTCCGTGTAGCCAGTGTCTTGAGGAGGGCCTGTCCCTGGGACCTGAGGGAGTAGGAGGAGATGGACGAGACAAGAAATTCTGCACGCCCAGGAGGGGTGCCAGTGCCATGGACCTTTCCGGTGAAGCACCCTAAGACGACGTCTATGTGGTTAACAGGTGAGAGCCAATTTAGCCTGCTATAGAGGTCGCAATGGTGAGTGAGATGGGGGGCAGCCAGCGCGAAGCGGCAGATATTATTGTAGGCAGTGGACCACCTAGTGAGGTGGACTTTGGATGAGCGGGCAAACAAGATAAGTCCATAGCAGAGAGAGGGTAAGAGCATCCCTCTGGCAAGTGCAATCCGAGCTGCCGGAGTAAGATTACCTTTTGCTCTGTATGCCAGACCCAGTTTGCAGTTTACAGTTTTGCAGGTATTCTGAATGTGGCTGCCAAGGTCAAGCTGCGGGTCCAGCGTCACCCCAAGGTATTTAAAGTTGTCAGTAACTGAGATCTTGACCTCGACGACACCAGAAACATGTAGTGGAGTAGGGTCGGCCTTAATCTTGACCTGAGACCCAAAGAGCATGGCCTGGGTTTTCCTGAGATTTAGAACCAACTTAAGTGACAATATCCAGGATTGGATGTTCCTCAAGTCCTCGCTCAGGTGGTGATTTATGACCCCTATTTCAGGGGAGTGAGTCAGGATGACCAGGTCATCTGCATAAAGGATAGGCTTGCAATGGATAGCAGTAGCCGGGAGTTTGTTCACGAATATGGAGAATAGCAGGGCCCCAAGACGTAAGCCTTCAGGGACACCTGGTAACAGGATAGTGTCCGAGAACCTTCCCATACTTTAACAAGTTGCTGTCTGCCGCTTAGATAGTTGTAAACCAGTTGAGCACCTCAGGTGATAGACCATAGGAGCTGAGCTGGGTGGAGAGCATGGTGTGATCAACAAGATCAAAGGCCTTAGAAAGATCTATAAAGATGGCTCCAGAGAGTTTGCCTTGGTCCATAGCCGCTCTGATCCAAGATGAGACCGTGACAAGGGCAGAAGTTGTGCTGTCCCCTTTCCTAAAGCCATGCTGCTCAGGGGACAACAGGTCATGAGACTGCAAGTACTCCGAGAGTTGCCCTGCTACGACCTTCTCGAGAAGTTTGCTGACCGCTGACAGTATGGATATTGGATGGTAGTTTTCTATGAGTTTGGGGTTTCCTTGTTTAAGTATAGGGACCACCTTGGCTACTTTCCATACTTCCGGAATGACACCTGACGACAGGGACAGATTGAAGATATGGGTTACCATGGGGGCAATCTCACTGGCACCAAGACTCAGAAGTTTCGGCTCCAATCCATCATGTCCAGCATTCGAGAAGTGGGAGAGACCCGAGAGCAGTCTCTGCACCTCTTGCACCGCCACCACCTTAAAAAGAAGGGGCAGGTAAGATGAGGATGGTGTGGCCCATTTTTCACCCTTCTCCCCTCCTCCATGGGGGAGTGACGAGGTAAAGGTAGATAGGTCCGAGAAGTATTGGTTGAATGCATTTGCGATGGTCAGGGAGTTGTTGCAACTGGCACCATCGATGATCATACCCGAGGTCTCACCGCTCGGGGTCCCACTGACTATATTCATAATGTTTCTCCAGAACCTCCTGGGGTCCCTGGCTGTGCACAGCAGTACAGATTTGCAAAATTCCCCTTTGGCCGCCCTAATAGCCTCCTTACACTGATTTCTGAGCATCCTGTACTGCAGAAATATGGCCTGTTCCGCCATGGCCTTGAATTTAGCCCAGCACTTATCTCTGTACTTCATAAGGGTTAGCAGACTGCCCTGCAACCACTTTGTCGCCGAGCCCCTGACCCTCCGTCTGATGAGGGGGGCATGTTTATCCTGCAGCACCCTGAACGAAGTGAGGAAGTGACTGGCTGCTGATGAGGAGTCCTGTGCGTTCCATACTGCTGACCAGTCAGTGTGCTGGAGATCAGCATGGTAGGAGCCAAGATCAAACCTTGAGTACTCTCAGACCTGGATAATTTTATGTGGGATTTTCAGAGAAGGAACTTTCCACACCCTGTACACGGGGGACTGGTCCAAGATGGAGTCAGAGAGGATGCCCGATGAGCTGATCCTCTCTGGTCGATTTGTCATGACCCTGTCCAGGAGAGAGCTCCCTCCACCATTGGGTGGGGATCTAGTAGGCTCCTTAATCAGTTGCGACAGGGAGAGACCAGCAAGGAGTGGTTCATATGCTTTGGAGTTGCAACCAAGCCAGTTTAGGTTGAGATCACCTAGAATAATAAGTCTATTATGTCGGGTCACAGCACCTACAGTATCTAGGAGGATGGACAGCCCTCCAGGCCCCTTGGGGATTGTAGGTGAATACAACATGTATCTTTTTGGTCATCCCGAGCAACAGCACCGTGTGCAGGAACTCACAAGGGGACTGCACAGGTTGTGGACAGGGTAGCACCGACAAGTTAAGATGGCTTTTATAATAGACCAAGATGCCACCGCCCCTCTTTTTTCCTGGGCGATCAAGCCTGAGGAGGTCATAGCCCGGGAGGGCACATGCGGAGTTTGGTATAGTGGGTTTAAGCCAGGTTTCTGTTATTCCCAGGATGTCAGGGGTGTGGTGGGTGACCCAAGCCAGTAGTTCCACCAGGTTCGGTAGGATGCTACGAATACTGAGATGGGCTATTTTCAGCCCTTTGACCACCATCCCGCCCAGAGCAGCAGGTTGTTAGTATTTTATTTCTACAATTTGCCAAGGACGACAAACCCTGTTATTTTTCTATTTGTTAAATTATACGTCATTTATGCTGCCTTCAGTTTGTTCTTTGACATGCTTAGCTGTGTCAATAAACTTTAAATATTAAAAAAAAAAAAAAAAAAAAAGGAATTCCTTGCTATACTTAACTTTGTAGACTACAAGAAAAAATTACTCACCTTAGTAATGTTGTTTCTTCTAATGGAGTCTTGCTGTATTCTGACTATTGCAGTGATATCCAACCTTTGAACTGCCCCGGAGAGGAAAGAGTTAACTTTCCATGCAAGGCATGGAACACTGAGCTCGAGCTCGGTTGAGACTCTGTCTGTTGTTGTTTAAACCCAAACTGCCAGATCTTTACGAGCTATACTCACTGGGTGTCCTGTGTGGAAACTGTAAACTTACACTAGCCAATTGGCTACTAAATATAATGAAAAGATTTTTTTGGTTCCAAGGCAAAGACTCAAGTCAGGAAACCCAAAAAACAAAACAAAACACAACACACACACCCAAATTAAGAGAGTGAGAAAAAGGAGGCACTCCTAGGGTGCCAACACTGTTGCTGCCCACCCACATCCCAAAACCCAGGTTCTGAGAGGGGAGGCGGGGGGAGGTCAGAATACAGCAAGACTCCATTAGGAAAAACAACATTACTAAGGTCAGTAATTTTTAATTCAAACAACATGAAGTCTTGCTGTATTCTGACTATTGCAGACTACCAAGCAGTACCTCCATGGAGGAGGGACAGAACCTACTTCGCGGGAATAGGCTCTGAAGCACTGCTGTGCCAAACCGAGCATTACTCCTAGCCTGGATATCCAGAGAGTAATGCTTGGCGAAAGTATGTACTGTTTTCCAGGTGGCTGCTTGACAAATCTCTAAGATAGGAATATCCCTGGCAGCAGCCAGGGAAGCAGCTGTACCTCTGGTAGAGTGAGCCCTCAGGCCTGAGGGTGGGATCCTACCTAATTTTTCATAGCAAAATTGTATACAAGAGACAATCCACCTGGCAATAGATCTCTTAGTGGCAGGTTTTCCCTTACCAACCTCACCATAAGTGAGGAACAGTTGGAGGGAGTCAAACCTGTGACCCTTGGTGCGCTCTATGTAGTAGCTAAGGGCCCTTTTCACATCCAAGCTGTGCAGCCTCCTCTCCCCAGAGGAGGAACGGTCAGTGAAGAAAACAGGAAGAGACACAGACTGGTTAAGGTGGAAATCAGAAACCACCTTAGGCAAAAACTTCCTATTAGTCCTGAGGACCACCTTATTTCTATGGAAAGAGATAAAATCAGGCTCCACTGACAGTGCCTGTAACTCACTTATGCGTCTGGCAGAAGTAATGGCTACCAAGAACACAGTTTTCCAAGTCATGTACTTAAACTCTGCTGAGGACAAAGGCTAAAAAAAGGGGGTTGCATAAGCTGAGCAATGCAAACATTAAGGTCCCAAGCAGGGGCAGGGTCCCTGAAGGGAGGATTGGTATGCAGCAACCCCTTGAAGAATTTACAAAAGACAGGATGAGCTGAAAGGGAAGAGTGCTTGCCTGCTGACAAGAAGGCAGAGACAGCTGCCAGATGCACTCTAAGTGTAGCTGGTCTGAGTCCCAAGCTATTGAGATGAACCATATAGTCAAGGACTGTAGGCAACCCAGCAGACTCTGGAGAAATATGCTTCCCAGAGTACCAAATAGTAAACCTTTTCCATTTTGAGTTGTAAGTCTTTCTGGTGGAAGGCTTTGAGAGCCTTAAATATCCAGAACACCTTGAGAGAGATGCAAATCAGCTAACTCTAACTCTTCAAGAGCCAGGCCTTGAGATTGAGAGAGTTTGAGATTGGATACCAGACCCTCCCTGAGAACATGTTAACAGGTTGTAATTCCTGGGAAGAGACAGGGGAAGGTGGACTGCTAAGGACAGCAAGAGAGGGTACCAGGGCTGTCTGGCCCAGTCTGGAGCAATCAGAATCACTTTGCAGGGTTGAGACCTGATTTTGACTAGTACCTTGAACAGGAGAGGGAAGGGGGGAAGCATACAGGAACTTCCCTTCCCAATTGAGAACTAGAGCATCCAGGGGGACTGAGCCCAACACTGGGGGCCTGTAGCAAAAAAGAGGAAGTTGGTGATTGTCTGGGGCTGCAAAAAGATCTATCTGTGGGGTGCCCCATCTGGAGAAGATCACTTTCAAAATCAGGGAATCTAGGGACCATTCGTGATGGCCCTGAGATATCCTGCTGAGAGCATCTGCCAGGATATTGTCCTTTCCTGGGAGGTGCACTGCTATCAGAAAGGTATTCAGGGAATAGGCCAGAGACCACAACTTCATTGCTTCTGTGCACAAGGCCGTAGACCGAGTGCCCCCTTGCTTGTTGATGTACCACATTGTGGTGGTATTGTCTGTCCTGATCTGAACTACTTTGTTCTGAACAGACTTGGAAAAAGCTTGAAGTGCTAGAAACACTGCTCTAAGTTCTAAGAGATTGATGTGAAGCAGAGATTCCTGAAGTGACCACAACCCTTGGGTGGTCAGATCCCCCAAGTGGGCTCCCAAACCCAAGAGGGAGGCATCTGTGGTAAGGATTAGAGAATGAGATTGAGTGACAAAGGGAACTCCTTGCCTTAGGTTGTCCTGATCCTGCCACCACTGCAAAGCCTGGATCAGGGTTCGAGTCACTGGAATTAGTTTGGTCAGAGAATCCTTTCTCTAGGACCAGAAGGTTCTTAAGTGGAACTGAATGTCCCTCATCTGAAATCTTGCTCTTTGGACCACTGCTGTAGAGGCAGCCATGTGGCCCAGGAGCTGCAGAAAATGCCTTGCTGGTCGAGACACCTGGAGGGTGAATGAAGAGGCCAGTGTAACAAGGGTCCTTGCCCTGTCCAGGGGAAGGAAGGCTCTTGCCTTTATTGTATCCAGCTCTGCCCCTATGAAGGTGAGGAGCTGCACTGGTTCTAGAACTGACTTTGAAAGATTCAGAAGGAATCCTAGAGAAGTGAGCAGTTGCTGAGTTATCTGTAGGTGTGACTTGACTTGGTCTGGAGACTGACCTACTATGAGCCAGTCGTCCAGGTAAGGAAAGATGGAGATCTTCTTTCTCCTTAGGAAAGCAACCACTACTGCCAGGCATTTTGTGAACACCCTTGGAGCTGAAGTTAGGCCAAAGGGCATTGCTCTGAATTGATAGTGGCCTGAGGGCAACTCGAACATGAGGTACTTTCGGTGGGAGCTTCTGATAAGAATGTGGAAATAGGCATCCTTGAGGTCCAGGGAAACTAGTCAGTCCCCTGGCCTTAGAGAGGGTAGAATTATTCCCAGAGTCACCATTTTGAACTTTGGCTTTATAAGGTGCTTGTTTAAGTATCTGAGATCCAGGATGGGCAGCCATTCTCCTGTCTTTTTGGGAGTTAGGAAGCACCTGGAGTACAATCCTTTTCCCTTGTGTAGGGGTGGAACCCTTTCTATGGCTCTCAGAGCCAAGTGGGAAGAGACCTCTGCCTCTAAGGCAAGTGCCTCTGAAGGATTTGCAGGTGGGAAGGATCTGGTTCTCATCTTGGGAAATTTTTTGAAGCTGAGAACCAGTCCCTGGCTTACTACTTCCAGGACCCATTTGTCTGATGTTAAAGACATCCAGTCCTGGACAAAGTAAGCCAGCCTGCCCCCTACAGGTACTGGAGAATCGGTCCAGGCAAACCCATCAGGGTGCCTGTTTGGCTGGGGCTTTAGGCTGAGGGGCGGTAGCAGGCCTGCTTGTACCCCGTCTGCCTCTCCCTCTGAAGAACCCCCTCTGGGCAAAGGCGGAAGAGGAGGCCTGGGCTTGGTAGAAAGGCCTATGAAAAGGCCTGCCCTACCCCTGGAATCGTTGACTCTGGGGAGTGGCTTGCCTTTCCTTGGCAGGCACTCCTATGGGTGGTCCTGTATTCATCCATTTTCTTCATGTAGTTCTCTGTTTGCTCCCCAAACAGAGAATTACCAACAACAGGAAAATCCATGGCCTTAGTCTGGGTATCCTGAGACAGGCTAGTACATCTGAGCCAAGCCATCCTATGAAGGGCCACAGATGTAGCCATGACTCTAGATGAAACATCATTGGAGTCTACTGCAGCATGAAACTGCACCTTGGATGCCTCAATACCATCTGCAGCCACCTGCTCCAGCTCCTTGGCAAGCTGGCCAGGGACCTGTTTAGCTAGAGCCACTACAGTGTCCCATCTAGACTTCTGGTATCTAGCTGTATAGGCCATATAATTAGCCTGCCTGATTCCCAAAGATGCTGCCATGTACAGTTTCTTTGCCATGGCATCAATCCTCCTGGAGTCCTTATCTGGGGGGTGTGAAGCCAAGGGTACATCTGCCTTATCACAGGCAGCAGCCTGCACTACCCCAACATGGCTGCATTGCTGGGAAAGGAACTCCGTATCTGAGCCTGAAAGGATATACCTCTTGTCCATTCTCTTGTCCACAGGAGGTATAGAATTAGGAGTCTTTAAAATTTTTATTGTCTGTTTCCCAAAAGACTTATGGAGGGGAATAGACAGCCTCCTGGACTCTGGGATGTCCATCATCTCAACATAATCAGGCTCCTCCTGATCCTCTACTGCTTCCTCCATAGGAAGCTGAAGAGTTTCAGCCACTTTTTTGTAAAACATAAAATGGGAAGGGGACTCAGAAAGCCTAGGAGGAGAAACCCCTGAAGGTCTGTCTGGGGAGATGTCCGGGTCAATGGGCACATCCAGACTTTCACAATCACCATCACTATCCTCATACTCTCCTTCCTCCTGTTCATAAAAATCCTCTAAATTATAATCCGCAACCGGGGGAACCGAGCCCCTAACCGATGGTGCCGGTTCGGTCGGAACCAGGGTTAGCGATTGAACAATCCTTATCGCTTTGGCTATTTCATCAGCAGTCGGAGAAAGAACTTGTGGATCCGAACCGGCTGACTTATCCCTTCTTTTTCTTTTAACCGGAACAGACTCCTCAGAGTCGGTTCTCCTTTTGCCCAAAAAAGTTTCGCCCTGGTCAGAGGGCATTCCTTCTGGTTTGGTTGGAACTGAACCGGGCTGGCCATCCGGGTCAGCGGACTTTTTGGCCTCCCTTTCCCTCAGCCTACCTACTCTCTTTTCCAGGGTAGCTGAGGGAAAAATTTTGCAAACCAGGCAGTCTGAATCGAGGTGGTCAAACCCCAGACAATAAACACAGGTGGTGTGGGGGTCAGCCTTAGCAAAGGCTTCCCTACACACACTACAGTGTTGAAACCCAGTGGGCGCGGTTTTTCTTTTGGGTTTCTCAGACATGGCCAGTCCTAACCAAACTTACCCTTTTTTTGGCAATCCACCAGGCAAGACACCCTTATCGGTTCCTGACTGTGTTATGGGTCGTGGAAAAAAACGTAATGAAATCCGTTTTTTTAGAACCGATAAGGACCGGTTACCACACTCTAAAAGTAGAACAAACTTTTTTTAAAACAACTCTGATCGGTTCAAACCGAACCGATCCAACGTTTACAAGTTCCACACAGAGCAAACAATAATAAACTTATCTAGTACTCACGGTTCCACAGACAGAGACTGAACCGACAGGTTAGATGGATAAAGTCGGTTGAAACCGAGGAAAAAAACGACACTTTAACCGACTAAATTGAACCGAGCAAAGGAGGAATCTCCGGAGCGACTGTTCAGTGAGGCGGAGTAAAGAATCTGGCAGTTTGGGTTTAAACAACAACAGACAGAGTCTCAACCGAGCTCGAGCTCAGCGTTCCATGCCTTGCATGGAAAGTTAACTCTTTCCTCTCCGGGGCAGTTCAAAGATTGGATATCACTGCAATAGTCAGAATACAGCAAGACTTCATGTTGTTTGAAAGCAGTACCTTAGGAGGCTGGGTACAGTAACTATTTAGGGAAAAGGTTGTGCAAAACAGTGGTACCAAATCTGGCATCCCTTCTGGACTGCACATCCAGACAACAGTGCTTTGTGAAAATGTTTACTGTTTTCCAGGTAGCTGCTTTACAAATTTCTAGCAAGGGGATATCCCTTGCAGCTGCTGCTGAAACAGCAGTGCTACGAATGGAATGTGCCCTGGGGCCTTGTGGTGGCTACTTGCCAGCTTTACTGTAGCAGAAATGGATGCAGGAGACTATCCAGCAGCAATGGTCCTCCAAGAGGTTGGCCTGCCCTTTCCCATTTCACCATATGTGAGGAACAGCTGAGAGTGGGAAGATCTGAGATCTTTAGTGCAGTCCACAGAGTAACTAAGTGCCCTCTTTATGTCCAGTCTATGGGGCCTTTGCTCACCAGAACATGACTCTGTTGTAAACAACACTGGGAGAGTGATAGACTGGTTCAAATGAAACTCAGACACCACCTTAGGAAGGAATTTCCCATTAGTCTGAAGGACTAACTTGTCTCTGTGAAAGAAAATGTAGTTACGTACAAACGAACATATGAAATTTGCCAGCAGATAAAGGCCTACAGGTCTATTAAGTCTGCTCGAATGTGCAGCTAGCACCCCTTATTCTGCAGCTGCCCCTCCCTTCCACCCTTCCCCTTCATTAACCCTCCCCCTTGTCCTGTCCCATCCTCGTTTGAAGCAGTCCACTGTTCTACTACATTCCACTTCAGGAGGTAACGCAGTCCACCCAGCCACCACCCTCTCTGTAAAAAAGTGTCTCCTCATCTCCCTCCTGAACCTTCCTCGCTCCAGTCTCATATCATGGCCCCTGGTGGCCCTCCCCTCCTTTACTTTGAACAGCCCCTCTGTACCCGTCTTGTTTATTCCTTTCATGTATTTAAAGGTTTCAATCATGTCACCCCTGCCTCTCCTCTCCTCCAGTGAGTACATGTTCAACTCCTTCAACCTCCTCTCGTATGATAAGTCCCCCAGCCCCTTGATCATCTTTGTGCTCGGTCGCTACCCCTCCAGTAACTTAATGTCCCTCTTCAGATCGGACGCTAGTACTGCATGCAGTACTCAGGTGTGGTCTAATAATGACCTATACAGTGGCAGAATCACCTCCTCCCTCCTCGAGGATATACCCTGCAATACAACCCAGCATTTTGTTGGCCTTTGCAGCTGCCTTCCCACATTGTGCCGAGTTGTTCATTGACCCTGTAATGAGCACACCCAGATCCTTCTCCTCCTCCTCTGTCTGGGCTAGCTGCACCTCTAGCTGGTAACTCCTCCTTGGGTTCTTCATCCCAAAATGCAGCACCTTGCACTTTTGAAATTAAAGCCCAGTTGCCAGGTGTCTGACCAGGTTTCAAGCTTTGCCAGATCATCCTGCAACCCCTGCCATCCCCCTAGGTCATCCACCACCGCGCCTACCTTGGTATCATCAGCAAACAGACTGATCTTGCTCTTGATGCCCCATGATATGTCTGCAATGAATATCCCAAACAACACTGGTCCCAACACCGAGCCCTGTGGAACACCGCTGGTCACTGCCCTTGGGTGTGAGAGCTCCCCACCCACCACCACCCTCTGTTGCCTTCCCTGCAGCCAGTTTCCTACCCATCTCACCAGCTTTGCACCCGCCCCTGTGCCTACTAACTTTTCCAAGCCTTCCATGTGGCACTGAGTTGAATGCCTTACTGAGTCCAGATACAGGACATCCACTGCATGGCCCTGTCCAGTTGCCTAGTTACCCAGTCATAGAACTCCACCAGGTTGGTTTGGCAGGATCTGCCACAGCATGAAGTCATGCTGTCTGCTCTGTAGTCCTTTGGCCTCTAGGAGGGCCACCAGCCTCTCCTTCAGGATAGTCTCCATTAGCTTACCACGATGGATGTGAGGCTCACTGGTCTGTAGTTTCCGGTTCATCCTTGGGGCCACTCTTGTGGAGGGGCACTACATGAGCCATCCTTCAGTCCTGAGGTACACCCGAATGTAGTGAAGCATTAAATAGGTCTCAAGGTCCTGCAAGGACCTCTGCCAGCTCCTTCAGTACCCTGGGGTGGATGCCATCTGGGCCTGGTGCCTTGTCCACCCTTAGTGCCTTCAAACCCTCTCGAACTCTGCTCTCCATGATTTCCCCATCTGTCACCACTTCCCACCCTGCTTCTGCCATTTCTCCCACCTTGGGTGTCACCCCCTCTTCTCTTTAGTAAATACTGAGCAGAAGTACTCATTTAGTGCTTCCGCCTTATCGCACCCTGCTTCCACCCAACCCGCCTCCTTCCTAATCCTTACAGCTCCTTTTCTCCCTGATGTACTTAAAGAAGTCCTTCTCCCCCTTCTTAATGCCTCGTGCCAGCCTGAGTTCCGTAGATGCTTTGGCTCCCCTTACTGCCCTTGTCACCTCCTTCGATTCTGTCAAGTACTCCTCCCTGTCCTCCCCCCTCCCTGTTTTCTTGTACTTCCTAAAGGCAGCTCTTTTCCTCCTTACCTTTTCCATGACCACCTTGCTCAACCAGATCGATTTCTTAGCCCTAGCCTTCTTGCTCTGGGCTTTGCAGCAGGTTTGGTTGCCTCCACTATCCCAGCTTTATAAGCCCCACCTCTGGTTAGTGTCCATACTAGATTGAATTCTGGCCAGGTACCCTTTACCACTTCCCCCATCCTCCCAAAGTCGGCCCTCCTGAAGTCCAGCACTATTGTGCCAGATTCCACTCCTTCCTTGCCCATATCCAATGTGAGCCATACTGAGTGGTGGTCACTCCCTGACAGCGGTTCCTCCACTGTAAGTTCTCTCACAAAGTCCCCATTTGCCAGCACAAGGTCAAGGGTATTCCCTAACCTGGTTGGTTCACTGACCATTTCCAGCAGGAAGCTGTCCTGGAAGGCATCCAGCAGTACCTGCTCCCTTCTGTTCCTGGTTGTTGGGGTGCTCCAGTCCACTCCTGGCATGTTGAAGTCCCCCACAATCACCACACTACCCTTCTCGCAGGTCCTCCTGATCTGTCCCGCTAGTTCCCTGTCTAACTCCTCCGCCTGAGATGGTGGCCTGTACACCACTCCCATTCAAGAATCCTATTCCTGGAATCCTGGATTTGCATCCAAAATGACTCCGTACCACCCTCCTCCCCTTCCTCCCTTACACACTTCAGTCCTTCCTTCACATACAGTGCCACCCCCTCTTCCCAATCACCCTGTCCCTACGAAATAACCTGTACCCTGGTACAGACAGGTCCCAGTCATTGTATTGGGTGGCCCATGTTTCCTGGGTGGCCCATGTTTCCATGATGGCTGCAATGTCCACCTCTCCCTCTGCCATGAGAACCTGCAACTCTGCAGTTTTCCTCCCAAGGCTCCTAGCATTAAGGGTAACCACCTTCCACCCTTCTCCCCCCCCTCCCATCCTGCCCTCCTTTCCTAGCATCACCAACAGTACTTGCCATTTGTCCTTTGTCACTGTCATGGGGGGTAAGCTCATATGGTTTCCCAACCTGTGGTCTCTGCATATCTCTTCCCCAACTGCCAGCCCCCACTCCTAGTTTAAATTCCCAACTTCCTCTATGTACTATGTATGTATTAGGGTCACTGCAGCTCGCACACCCTTCTGGCTGAAGTGATGGCCACCAAAAAGATAGACTGCCAGGTGCCATGCTTCAGATCCGCAGTAGCCATAGGCTCAAAGGGAGGTTCCATGAGCTTGGCTATGCCCAGGTTCAAATCCCAGGAGGGACCTGGTTCCCTAACAGGGGAACAGGGATGGAACAGGCCCTTAAAGAATTTCTTGAAAATTGGGTGTGAAGCCACCGTTTTCTCGAGGCCTGCTGAAATACAGGCAGAGAAAGAAGGTTTGTGGCCCAAAACTTGCAAGTGAACCAAATAGTCCAAAAGAATGGGCAGATCTGCCTGAAAAAGGCTGAGCTGCTTAGAGCACACCACAGAGAAAACCTTTTCCATTTGGAAGCATATGTCTTTCTGGTAGCAGGCTCCCTGGAGACCCTGAGGACCTCCTCTGAAAACTGGAAATCAGAATATTCTAGCTTCTCAAGAACCAAGCCTTGAGGCACAGTGACTTGATGTTTGGAAAGGTCACTCTGCCCTGAGACATGGTCAGTAGACTGTGTCTCTGTGGGAGATGTATGGGCTGTTTGGTAGAGAGGGCCAGGAGAAGGGAGTAAAGGGCTGTCTGGCCCAGTCCGGGGCCACAAACATCATGGTTGCAGGCTGGCTCCTTAATTTCAGAAGAACTCAAAGTAATAGCAGGAATGAAGGGAAGGCATACAGAAACTTCCCTGGCCAGTCCAAGGTTAGGGCGTCCATGGAAACTGAGCCCACTGCTGGAGGCCTGCAACAAAAGAGGGGAAGACAATAATTCTCTTTGGAAGTGAGCAAGTCTACTTCTGGTGTGGCCAGTCTCCTGTAAGTTGCAGCCAGCACCTCCTTGTTCATATACCATTTGTGATGCCCCTGGCTGATCCTATGGAGGAAATCCACCAGAACATTGTCTTTTCCTGGAAGATGGCTGCTGATAGCTGCACTTCCATGGGGTAAGCCAGATTCCAGATCTTCACAGCTTCTGTCCACAGTTTTGAGGATCTTGTGCCTCCCTGCTTGCTGATGTAATAAATGGTAGTGGCGCTGTCTGTCCCGATTTGGACTGACTGCCTCTTTACCTGGGGAGCAAATGACTAGAGGACAAGGAAGACTGCTCTTAGATCCAGGAGGTTTATATGCTCCCTGGATTCTTGGGGGCACCACACTCCATTTACTGTTATGACACCCAGATGGGCTCCCCAGCCTAGAAGGGGGGCATCTGTTGTCAGGACCACTTCAGGGAACTGTTGAAGAAAGGACATTCCCTCCTTGAGGTTGTCCCTTTCTTTCCACCAGTCCAGGGCTTGTAACAGAGTCTTTGTCACTGGTACCAGTCTTGACAGAGGTGTCACTTTTGTGACCAATGGATCCTTAAGTAGTACTGGATGTCTCTCTTTTGAAATCTGGCTCCTGGTACCATGGCTGAGGTGGAGGACATATGACCCAGGAGCTGCAGGAAAGGCCTTGCTGGCCTAGGCTGGCATAGGACAAAGGTGTTTGCCAGGTTTAGGAGGCTTTCCACTCTTTCTTGAGGTAAGAATGCTTTGCCCTGGTGGGCATCCAGCTCTGCTCCTATGAACTCCAACACCTGCACTGGCTCTGTTTGGGACTTTGGGGTATTCATGAGAAAACTCAATGTCTCCAAGGTGCTCTGGGTTAGCTGGGGAGAATCTCTTGACTAGCTGGTGTAACTTCCCTGCGACTAGTCAGTCATTCAGGTACGGAAAGACCATCACTTTTTGCCTCCTGAGATATGCTGCCACCATGGGTAAGCATTCTGTGAACACCCTGGGGGCAGATGAGAGACCAAAGGGGAGGACTGTGAACTGATGAAGACCAGAAGGCAGCCTGAACCTTAAGTATTTCCTGTGACTGGGCCTGACTGGAATGTGGGAATACGCATCTTTCAGGTCAAGAGGTCCCATCCAATCTCCCTGTTGCAGGGATGGTATCACTGGGGACAGAGTGATGACTTTGAACTTCTTTTTCAAATGTTTGTTCAGAAATCTGAAGTCCAAAATGGGTCATCACTCCCCAGTTTTCTTGTGAGTGAGGAAGTACCTTGAGTAAAGGCCCTTTCCCCACTGGGAAGGAACTCTTTCTGCTGCATTTGTCTGCAGTACTTTTTGACCTCCAACCCAGCAAAATCCTTTCTGCTGGAGTAGGAGGTTTAAAGTTTCTGCAAACCTGCAACCTATAAAGTCTTTCAAACCGCCTTGTGAGCCTCTGACTCACTACGTCCAGGACCCACTTGTTTGTGGTGATGCTTTTCCATTCCTGATGAAGTGAGCCAGCCTTCCTATGATTGGCAGTGGATGGGCAACCTGGAGTGACTCATCAGGGGTACTGATTGAACTGAGCCTTTGGGGCTGGGGTCGGGTCAGCCCATATGGAAGCTCTTCTGCCCCTGTGTGACAGGGCTGAATAAGGCCATGCTCCTTTTGTTATGCAGAAAGAGTTTAAATGTAAGGTCTGTTCTAGCCTCTCCTTTTCTGTCTCTTCTCTGGTTGCGCAACCGACCTTTCCTGTGAGACCTGTGGTGTTTCTGTCGGTCTTCCTTCCCCTTGCATATCTGCTGGTATAAAAATATAAGTGAATCATTTTGTGGAAATGTAACTGATACGGAGATCCCTTTGTTTAAAAAATGTATATAGTTATACTGTTGAAATAATTGCAAAGCTATTCGGAACTCACGGGGTTAACCGGAGAATGCTGGATGCAAAACTCCGCAGAGCTTGTTACAAGAGGTCAGTTCTGGGTCATTATGCGCTTTTTGCTGCACCTGCAAGAACACTGGAAACTTAAAAGAACATTGTGTGAGAAGCATGCTGTTTTCGTAATGAGTTTCCCAGGCACAGACTTATAAAAAGAGCTGCAATGCTTGTGCAAGAGAGAGACAGAGACTGAGAGAATGAGATTTGAAATTGAGAAGAAAAAAAAAAAACTCAGAAGGGCTCTGTTTCCTATGTTTGTACTGCCATTGTAAATAGTTATACTGAACAATTTTTATGTTTTATTTTGAGATTATTAATAATGAAACACTATTTGCAAATTTTACAACTGCTCCTGGTTTTCCTATGCTCCCTGACCGGTGCCTCGACGACATCTTGCCCCTAAAGCAACCTCTCATCTGAGAGTAATCATAGGGCAAGGGCACGAGTAGGAATGCATAAGGGAAATAACCCCTACCCCTACCTCCCCTTACATGAGGCCTACAGGGAGTGGAGGACTTCTCCTTAGTGTTGCTCCCGTAAGTGATTTTGTACTCATCCACCTTTTTCATGTATGCCTCTGTCTTGTCACCAAACAGCTGTTCTCGCATGGGAAATCCCTGGCTTTGCTTGGGTGTTCTGGGACAGATTACTGGCCACTATCCAAGGAAATCTTCTTAAAGAGACAGCATAGGCCATAACCCTAAATGCAGTGTCACTGGCATCCACTGCCATATGGAACTGATATTTGGCAGCATCAAGAGCGGTCTAGGCAGTATGTGCCAAATCTTGTGCCAGGCCCCCACCCCCACCCCAGGCCTTCTTGTTCATGGCCAGCACAGAGTTCCAGAGGTCTTTCTGGTACTGGGCAGTGCAGACCATGTAATCAGCCTGCCTCAAAAGAAGAGAGGCAGAAATATACACTTTTTCCCCCGTACTATCCAGCTTCCTGGAATCTCTGTCCTGGGGCTGGGTAGACAGCGGAACCTTAGCCTTGCCATAGGCAGCTGCCTGGTCCTTCATGATCTGGGTGCAATTAGAGGTACTCAGTGTCATGTCTGTCCAGCTGGTACTCTTTCTCAATTTTCTTGTCAACCCTCAGGGTAGAAGAAGGGGTCTGCAATAAACTGCAAGTCGTTTTCTTAAGGCATTTGTGGACAGGTAAAGCAACCTCTTGTTTGGAGTTGATCCCCTCATGTCTAAAGAGCCTCCTCCTTATCCTCCAGTTTCCTGGATGGAGAGGTCGAGGCAGTTTACCATCTGCCTTACAAAGGCAAAGTGGGAGGAAAATCCTTCAAGCCGCTGGGAGGGGAACTGAATGCCTGTTCAGGGGAATTGTCAGGTTCAATAGGTTCCTCTCCCTCCTCATAATAAAACTCAACTCCCTGTTCTTCAGAAATCAGGAGGGGAGCAGAAAATTGGAAATTATGTACCTACCATAATTACTGATGATCTCTTGTATCTTCACCATTCATTACTGCTGGGTGTAAGCTGGAGGCGCGCTCCCACCACGGGAGTTTTTTTTTTTGAGAGGGAGGAGTTGGTGCCAACAGCACCGCCTAACAGTGATGCACTGTATGTGGTGCACTAGGGCGGCTGTTAGGTGTCAGAGACTTCTCTCCATCCCAGTTCCGTAAGCCAGAGAGGCAAAATTAAAAGGGATTATGACCCAAGGCAGCATGGATTCACAGCGGGAAGGTCACGCCAGACAAATCTAACAGATTTCTTTGACTGGGTGACCAAAGTAGTAGATCAGGGAGGGGCTGTGGACATGGCCTACCTAGACTTTAGCAAGGCATTTGACACAGTCCCACACAAAAGATTAATATACAAGTTAGCCAGCCAGGGAGTGGGTCCCAAGATGATAGCCTGGGTAAAGAACTGGCTGGAGAATAGGACACAGAGGGTACTAGTAAACTGGAGTCCACTCTGAAGAAAGGGGTTACCAGTGGGGGTACCGCAGGGTTCAGTATTAGACTGTCCTCTTCAATGTCTTTATGCTTGACATTGCAGAGGGACTGGAAGGAAAGTATGTCTCTTTGCAGATGACACAAAGATCTGCAACAGAGTTGATGCACAAGGTGGGGTGGAAAGGATGAGAAGGGACTTGGCAAGGTTAGAGGAATGGTCAAATGTATGGTAGCTTAGATTCAATTCCAAGAAGTGCAAGGTAGTGCACCTGGGAAACAAAAACCCAGGGGAAAAGTACACAATGGTGGGTGAGATACTAACAACAAAAATGGAAAGGGACCTGGGGGTAGTCATATCAGATGACCTAAAGGTGGGCAAGCAATATGAGAGGGAAGTAAGGAGGGCTGGGGGGATACTGGGATGCATAGGGAGAGGCATCACCAGTAGAAAACAGGAAGTTGTTATCCCTCTGTACAGACAGCTGGTGAGACCCCATCTGGAGTACTGTGTGCAGTTCTGGAGACCCAAGCTCCGCAAAGACAGACAGGATGGAAGCTGTCCAGAGAAGGGCAACTAAAATGGTGCAGGGTCTGCACTGGAAGACATATGAAGAGAGACTTAAAGAGCTTAATATGTATAGCTTCGAGGAAAGGAGGCAGAGAGGGGACATGATAGAAACTTTCAAGTACCTCAAGGGAATCAACAAAGTCCAAGAGGGTAGCATCTTTCAAAAAAAGAGGTGTGCAAGAACAAGGGGGCACAATTTGAAGATGGGGGGGGGCAGCTCAGAGGTAATGTAAGGATATTTTTTTCACAGAGAGGGTTGTGTATGCATGGAACGGCCTTCTGGAGGAGGTTGTGGAGTCAAAAACAGTGGTGGAATTCAAGCATGCATGGGACAGTCATAAGGCAATTCTAGGGGGTGAGGGTAGGAAGAAGTAGGCTACTGGTTAACTAAGATCTGCAGCTTATCCATTAGGTAGGGGAAATGGGCAGACTGGGTGGGCCAAGCGGTCCTTATCTGCCGTCAAATTCTATGTTTCTATGATTAGAAGAGTAAGAGCGAGGCAAGAGAGCTGAGGGATACATAAAGGAAAGGAAACAAACTGAAAAAGGAATAAGCCGAAAAGAGGACAGGAAAGAGAAGAACCCTACCCTAAGGGGCTGCAGGGCCTCCTTCCTTGGGTGGCTCTGAGGGAGGAACAGATAAGGGAAAGAAAGAGAGAAGAAAAGGGAAGAAAAAGAGGAGGGGATATTGGGTGGAGGGAAAAATACTACCATAAATCCTGAGTAAAACTGGCTTGAAGCTTATCAGCTTGGATCTTAGAGCAAGGAAGCAAGGATTCCTTCAGACAAAACTGGTTCGGATGGTTCAAATGAACCTTCTACACAGCTTAAAATGAGAGAGGCAGATTTCCCTACACCTCCCACTATTCCATTACCCATCACTCAGGCTGAGAGCTCACAGAATGCCAAGGCAAATCTGTTCCAGAAAGGGAGAGCCCCCAACCAGGTAAAGAGAAAAAGACCCCACTAGGACTCAGATATGTGTCAGTGCTGAGGGGAGGGGAATCCCCAAGAGAGGGTGACCTCTTTGTTAAAAAGATGGACAGAGACAGAGAAGGAGCTCCTTCTGACTCCCTGGAGAAGACAGGGGCCAACTGGGCAAGACCACCAGTTCAAAATGTTAATTTTGAATCGGGCTAGAACAAGTGTTGTCTAGCCCCGGTGTGGCATCATCAAGTAATCTAGGGACACCAGCCAAGTCTGAAGACTGAGGATAGAGGACTGTCTCAGAGACTAACCCCATGTCCGGAGATTGCGCTCATCTGGCCCGAAGGCAAAACCTACAAGGAAATCAGAAAGAGTTTCCTTAGATGAGAAGGACGAAGTTTCGCCCACTCACCTCCTACTCAAATCCGTCAACCTGTTTTTAGAGAAGAACAGAAGCTCCCAAGGAACCAGAGGATTTAGTCCCCCCCCCCCACAGCGGAGGGGGAAGTGGAGGAGGAGAGCAAGCAGGGTGGGGGAGAGGCCCAAGAAATGAGGCCCATGAGGGAAGGGTGCTGTAATGAATGGTGAAGATACAGAGATCAACAATTACGGCAGGCACGTAATTTCCATATCTTCCTTGTCTTCACCATTCATTACTGCTGGGTGAGGCCTAAGCTCCCCCAGAGGGGGCCTGAATTAGACCCCTGAGGGAACAGATCCCTCAGCCTCCTACTGGTGGAAAGCAGGAGGGGGAGACCCTAACCAACAGACTGTGGCAGTCTAAGGTTGTTGAGGGCGAGGGGATGTCCCCTGAGGCCGAGGGGACGGAGGATGACCCTGAAGAATCCTCTTTGCCCTGTAGGAAAACAGGCAGGTCCCCCGGAAAACAGAGGAAGTCACCCTACACTGGGCAATGGGTGACAGTCTGGACAGACGAAGCCATGCCATCCGCCTTATGCAGATCCCTGTCCCTGCCAGTCTGGAAGCCACCTCGTTGGCATCTTAAGATGACCTCGCTTGGTGCCTTGCAAGCTCCAGACCTTGTGCAGAGAGGGTAATAGCTTGTCTAAACTGCTCCGTATCAGGCACAGATGCCAGAACCTGCACTAGTATCGACCACAGATGCCTGCTGTAGGCAGCGTGGTGTGCCTGATGTGAACCTATGCACATTAACACACGACTTGAAGAGAAGACTCTTAGTCCCCACCTATCAAATTCAGCAGAATCCGGATCCGGGTGTTTGTTGTGTGCCAGGTGCCGAGGCCCAGAAGGAGTATCTAGGGACATCAGGACCGAAGGCAAGTGAGGTAGAGAACCTAGAGACTCATGGGGGGGCACAATACAGTCTCCTGCAGTCTGCCGGGGCTGGAGAAGGGGCGGCTGGAGACTGCCAAGTGTGGATAGATAGCTCCTGAAAGGGGACTGGCCAGGAAGGCAACATGAGGTGGCAAGCGCTGAATTCACTGAGGAATGCACGCATCTGCCACTCGGTATTGTCCCTGTGGATGAAGGAGATATGAAGCTCCGAAAGGAACTGCTGATATTTAGTGAAATCAGCATTGGAGGATAGGTGGACAGAAGGTCCCTCTTCCTCAGGAGGAGAAGACGAGGAGGAAGTGGAGTTTGAATGTTCAGAGGACTCCTGCGGCGGGGGGAGGGGGGGAAGGTGGACAGGCGGAAGACCTGTTCATCCATGGCCTTGACGTATGGAGGAAGGCAGCCACAGTAGCTCTGAAAGTCTCCCAAGTTAACGGCCCCGTGGGACCCACATGGCCCGGGAGAGAGGGGGTTGGCTCCAGAGGGATGGGCGAAGGGCACCTGAGAGCACATGCCTGTCCTCTGCCAGGGCTCTGAGATCCAGGGAGTGAAGCCACCAAGACTGGGCACCCTGAGATCATACCAGGTTGCGAGGAGGTAACATGAGAAGGCAAATTCTGGAACAGCCCAGAAGGGGGAATCTCCCGTGACGCGACTGAGGATGCATGTGTCCAGAAGGGCAACCTTCAGTACCGCCACTAGAAGGTGCTCTGGAGACCTCGAGAGAAAGGTGGGGTCCAGCGCTATGACTCCTTCCCACACCCCGCAGGGCAGTGGGAATGTGCTGCCGCTCCTCACCCTGACCTCTCAATCCCTCTGGCTCCGAAGTGGCCCTCTTCCTCTACACCAGTGCAAGAGCTCCCCGCTTCGCGAGACTCCGGAGGGAGGCTACAGAAGCAGGACTCTCTGACCCTTCCCGAGGAGCCCCAGTAGCACCAGAGATGGCAGCTGCCTGGGCCCTCTCAGAAGAGGGCAACCTCTCACGAATCCTGGAAGGATCGGCCCTAGAAGGTCTCAGGCCACCCCTAGCCGTGGGACCCTCATGGCGAACCTGCACTGGGGACTCGGGGAGAGGAACAGTGGGCCACATGATACCACAGCCTACAGAGAGTTCTGAATCTGAAGACTTAGGCTGCCAGTCCGGGTCCACCTCTGAGTCATCCTCCCTCGAAGAGGAGTCGAGCAAAGTGACCTCCAGAGAGGCAACGCCAGAAACATCTCCTGCAACGGCACCGGGAACGGCACCAACACAGGTCACGATGATGCCTACAGTGCTGCTCGAGTCCCTCGCCCCACTGACAGTGCCAGGGACCACAACGGCACCGCCAATGGCGCCACCCAAGTCCTCGGCTCTGCGGACGGCACCGGAACCCAAAGTGGCGTCGCCCAAGTCTCCGGCGCCAGAACCCAAAGCAGCATAGTCAGGCGGCATAGAGGGTTCACCTGTGCCGGGCCCCACAACCGGAGGCCGCGAAATTGGGGGGGCCTGCACCTCCGAGGAGGTGACTGCCGGGACTGTGCCAACGATGTGACCCAGGGAGGGATCTCACCATTCCTCCAGCGCTGAAGAAGAAATTTCCTCCTCGGCAAGGCTGGAAGTGGAGCAGGTTCCCTCCTCGCTGGGCCGTATAGACCTGAGAGGGGACCCGGAGGAAGGGTCAAGAGATCTGGCCTGGGAGGCCTGCGGGTGACTTCGTCCTCCAAAAGTCGGCGCAGCCCTGCCAACTTTAAACGCGCGGATTTCCAAAACACAGCAGTCTATGGAAAAACAGGCACTGCAGTGGTCCATATCATGGTTGGGTCCCAGGCACCAAAGACAAACATCATGCTGATCCGAGATGGAAAACTGCCAGCCACAAGGGCACTGACGCATAGGGGCACGGCCCACTTTGGATTTATGCCTGGCTCCCGAATTGGATATGATGCAAAATTATTTTCGAAACAGAAAAGCTCCCGGCACAGTCGAAATATAAAACTGAACGGGCTTACCGGCTTCAACGGCATCCTGACGGAACCGGGATGAAGGAGTCAACCAACTTCTAAAAGCAATAGACCTAATGGCATAGCAACAACTCTACACTCGTGCAGCAGGTGCAGCCTTGGCGGGAGAAACAGAACTGGGAGAAGGAGGAGGAGTCTACAGTGCCTAACGGGCACACCACGCAGTGCGTCGCTCTTGTGGGCAGTGCCATCAGCATCGACTCCTCCGTCCAAAAAAAAAGAAAAAAACTCCTGAGGCAGATGAACGACTCTGGCTTACACCCAGCAGTAATGAATGGTGAAGACTGACAAGGGATGATCTGCAGGAGGAACCTGCATGTCCTTGGGGCACCCATGGCTTAAAGAGCTTGGAAGAATTGCCAAGCCTAGTCATGTTCTCCACAGAGGGCATCTTTATTTTGCCCACTGACTGCTCCTTTGCTTCTTCAGCTGGAGGGGCGGTGACATTTTTCTTTTTTGCTTTCTTTTAGTAGGAACCGGGTCTGGAACCTGCTCAGAGGATCTTTTGTGCTTGGCCACCTCAGGATTCCCTTTTTCAGGAATCCTGGAATCAGTAGTGTCTTTAGAGGGCCTTTCCCTTGGCTTATCAAGTGAGGAAGGTCCCTCATCTGTATGCTTTAGTGAAAAGGAGGCAGAGTAAGAGGCCATAATAACTTATAGCTTTTTGGTCTCTTTTTTCTGTTATAGTTTTGGAACAAAACCTTCACAAACAACAAGCAATGATCAGGACCTAGGCACAGCCTACACAACTCACGGCAGTCTGCCTTTGCCAATAGTCTATAGTACCTTGAACAATTTATAAAACCAGTAAGTCCTTTTTTTCACTTTTTGGTTCGGTTTGTCCTGTAGATAAAAGTGGTTCCTAATACAAAAGGCAAAATAATGTGTTTCAGAGTTCCTTAAAACAAAAGGACCGCTGATAAAAAGAAGTGCTTTTTTTTTTTTTTAGGTGACCCACAGAAAAAGTGAAAATATACAAGTCTGCAGTCTGGTTCCCCAAAAATGAAAGAACCGCTAATAAAACAAGCGAGAACTGAATGCATTGGAACCGCAAGGGAACTGGAAAAATAACTAAAAAGCAACAGATAATTGTACCTACAGTGAGGCAAACAGTATAGGAAATAAAAAATAAATTCAAAAACTGGAGTCCAGCTGAGGACAGCTCTTCGGGGCAACTTGCTTTCTCAGGCGGAGAAAAATATCTGACATTAAGCTGCAGAATGCAGAGCCACCACAAGGCAGTTTGAACATGCGTTTGCTATTCTTTGTTCCAAGACATGCATACATTCTACAATTTCCAGAGCAGCTGAACCTTCCAGGCTTGCTGCATAGTTAAGCATAGTGAGGGATTCCTGGGGTTTGAAAGGTCAGTGTATTACAGATATTTAATGAATTGCTTGTGTAACCCCCCTGCAAATGGGGGTTCCCAAAAGACTTCCAGGAGCTTGCTTGAATGCTCCAAGCCTGAATGGTGTTTGGCGTTTAAGCCATTTATCAGTGAGTGTTTTTAGAACCTCTGGTACTGTCTCTTTAAGAGCTGTCTGCTTGCAGACATAATTAGTTTGTATGGGGGACTGTGTGTTTCTTTGATTGAGTACCACTCAAGCTGCTGCCAATTCACTCCATTTTTGCAGTCACTAGGAGTGCAAAGGGAACCTATCTGAAAGATGTAACTGTTTGCCAGAAATCATTTACAGTAATAATGAAATTACAGTTTGTCTAACCTGCTTTCTTTGCAGTCAGAACTGTGTCTGCCTAGTTCTCCATTCTGGTTTTGAACTGCTGAACTGGACCAATCAGTGTGGGGTAAGCTAGCTCTAAAATGGTGCCTTGGACGAATCAGAACTTGGACTCATAATCTAAGCCAGCCACAAGAGGATTGTATGGGCAGTGACTCTGGGAGATGTAGTTTAGACTTCAGCACCTTTTTGGACCAACAGCAGCAGTCTATTGTGAGTGACAGCCAATCCAGTCAAGAACTGGGAGGAACTCAAAGGAAGTGCCGGTTTTGTCGGTTGGAGTTTCAGTTGAGCTTTGGCAGTGAAGAAGGAAGGAGCCTGTGCTTTTCAGTGTGCAGTTTTAGTCAAAAAGCGTGTAAGGCCCAGAGTTCCGGTCTGCAGCTCGTGTAACAGCTTGTTAGGACTGAATCCATCCTGTGAAAAGAATCAAAGGATCTCTGAAGAGTAGAAACCAGGCTCACCCTGTAGAAGACTGGAGGAATTGCTGAAAATTGCACTCGGTCTGTCAGGAACTGAATCTGCTGTGTGTTCTCCCGGGTATTGTGCAGTAATTGCGATGGGATACAGATGCAGCCTGCCTGGTATAGTGCTTTCTTTTATATGGATGTGAGAGAGGTTTGTGTACCTCAAGTGAGCCCTGCTGACATTGAAGGACCCTATCTTATTTGGAGGTCGTGAGTACTAATTTAGGGTCGCTCCCTGTTGAATTGCCACATTAAATCCAAATGGAATTACTGTACTGCTGACTGTTTAATTCTCCTTTTCTCTGTGTGAAAGGGCCCCTACCAGCTACCACGGTTTGGACTAGCCACTAGGGCTGGTACCCAAGGGACCACGTAACTGATAAGGATAGGCCTGTGCACAGACCCATAAGTAGATTATTAGAGTGATAAGCTAATTAACCTGATTTCCCCTGTCCTTGTTATATCCCCTAAATAAATCAGAGCTGCTTGTTTCAGCAAAGTTATACTGCCTGAGGTATTTGTCTATGTTAAAATACTGTACTGTGATTGTTGCACTGTATCTCATTTCACAGGAGGTCCCAGTGCCGGAACCAGACCTGGGGGGTAAGTGTATACTGTGAAGGTAATTCTGATATATTGTGTGGGCCACTGGTGGGAAGAAAGGGGTTGCAGTGTCCCAGAGGGCTGTGACCAAGTTAGTTTAACTATTGCAAACCCTGACCTCTGGGTGGAGGCACCCGCCATTGGATCCAGGCCCCTCAACCTGTTAGTGGCAAATCAGGCAGGGGTAGTAGCCCCTGGGATAGCGCCATCTAGGGGTTACACTTGGTAACTGAACTGGAACAAAGTAAAATATGAAACACAGCTGATAAGGCACAGATGAAGAACCAAAGTATCTGATCTCTGTGGCAGAAAACAAAGATCTGATGGTTAGAGGCAGCTGGCTGCAAGGCATGAGGGAATACATGTAATGCAGCTCAAATATTTGGACAGTTCTGGGTATCGGCTCCTCCGGCCAGGAATGTGAATGTCCATTCTTACTGATGAATCAGCATTGTCAGAAATATCTGGCAAGGCACACTGCTGCAGATCAAAATCAAGCTGTATTAAATTCCTTGTAATGCTATCAACTTCACAACCGAAGACGGTTGCTCCAAAGCCATATACAGAAGGTTTACTGAACTCTGCAACACTTACTGAGCCTTCAGTAGGTCTTTCTCCCTCTTCTCCAATTCTGCCCTGGCTTTATTTCTCTCCTCCTCCTCCATGTCAAGTTTTGCTTCAAGTGCTTTTCTCTCCTCATCTATCTTCGCTTGCATTTCTGCCATTTTATCTGGAGAAACTTTTCTCTTTCCTATGAGCAAAAGAGTCCAACTATTAGCACCAATACTGCTGATTACACATCTGAATTGAAGAACAAAAACATGGCAAGCCTTATTCCAAACTACATTCAAACGATGAAGTTTAGAAAACTGTATAGCAAACTCATGTCAAAAGAGGCCACCTGCTTCTGGATCAGATGCTTCTGTACCCACAAAACTGGTTCTAACTGATATATACACACTTCATATTTGTGCGACTGAGAAAGACAAGAAGAAATGAATCAACAATGCAATTTGATATCCTCTACAAATACTGTGATGTCACTGTTATGCTATGTTCATTATTAATGCTGGTGCTAATAGTACCATCTACCTGTATAAACTACCGTAGCTGCCCTATGCAGCTGTGTACCAGCATAAAGAACAGTTTCGTAAGAACTCACTGTAGCAGTAGATCTTCGAGAGTAGCTCTTGCAGCAGGTAACACTGTTAGTACTGAAGCCGGCAGGTGCTAGGACCCCATGGAAAACTTCTAGGTGGCAGAGACAGCAGGGGACTGCCCCTGACGTTGGCCCATTTCCAGCTATCCGCCTGGTACAAAAGGGCAGTCCCCAGCCTATAGATTCTCCACGGAGACCCCAGCATATACAGAAACTGGAGAACCAAGGTGGTTTCTCTACACCGAGGAAAGAGAGGTAACAGAGATGGAAAAGCAGTCACCAGGGGATGGAGGGAGGAAAGCAGCACCTGCTGCAAGAGCTCTCTCTAAGATATACTGTTACGTAAGTTCTTACTAACTGTACTATCTCACTTCCAGGGGGCTCTTGCAACAGGTAACATCATTAGGACCGAGTCCCAAGCAGTGAAAGGACGGACTCCAGTCAGCTGGGTGGAGGTAGAAGTCAGCGTATGGCCTCTCAAGAGAGCAGGCCCTGTAGGGCTGCAAGTCCAAAACCTGCCCTGTGCCTAGATGCAATGTCCAGACTATAATGCCGGATGAAAATGCAGACAAAACTCCAAGTGGCCGCTGCACAAATGTCAGCAATGGCCACATTTCTGAAGGAGGCAAATGAAGCGACTACGCCCCTGGTAAAACGGCCTTTAACCAGATCCGGTAAAGGCTTGCACTAGCAATAAACAATGCAATTAACCAACCATTTCGACAAACATTGTTTTGAAACAGGAGACCCTTCTTTCCTGGGGCGAAAGAAAAAAAACCAACTGATTAGAATTTCGAATGGCTCGAGTGTGGTCCAAGTAATAGTGAAGCATCCAGTGGACATTCAAAGCATGTAGTAAGGCCTCCCCTTGATTTGAATACTCTGGGTAACACAGGTAGAGGGATGTTTTGATTCAGAGTAAACTCAGACACCACCTTAGGAAGAAACTTTAGGACTGGTCCTTGTGGAAAACTAAACAAGGCTCTTTACACATCAGAGCCTGAAGCTTAGAAATCCTTCAAGCAGAAATAACAGCAACTAAAAATAACTCCACGACAGAAAGCATAGCTCTCACAGTTTACGGCGAGGCTCAAATGGAGGCAAAGTAAGCTTTTAAAATGAACAAAAGATTCCATGGGGGAAACAGGGTTTCAGATGTAGTATGCTCCACAAGAAAGTGCGGGAGGTGTCAAGCTGGGCAAGAGTCTTGCCTTCAACAGGTCATGGTATGCAGAGATGGCGGGTAAGTGCACCTTAAACTGACGAGCAACTCAAGCCTGCGTCCGATACGTAAAGGAGGTACTCTAGAATGAGATTCTCCGGACAAGTAAAGGGATCTAGGTGATGACGGTGGCCCATATGCAGAGCCGCCCACTTCATAGCATAATGGCTCTAGTGGAAGGTTTCCTGGCCGCCACTAGAACATCTGCCACCAGGGAGATGCCCCAAATCGGGCAACTGCTAAGTCTTCAGGAGCTATGTGTTGAAGGTGCAGTGAGTTGAGGTCCAGGTGGATCAGAGTACCCTGCTCCTGGAAGAACAGATCGGAGCACAGAGGCAGGGGATTGGAGGCTCCACCGAGCAATTGCTGGAGAACTGCAAACCATATCTATTGCAGCCAGTAAGGGGCTACTGGGATAATCTCTGCTACCACGTACTGCAACCTGAGAAGTACCCTCTGCATTAATGGGACAGGAGGGAAGGCATACAGAAACCTCCATGTCCAAGAGAGGGACAACATATCTCACCAGAAAACACCAGGCCCTGGATCTAGCGAGCAAAAACTGGGCAGTTTTGTGTTGGATGAGGATGCAAAGAGTTCCAGTTCGGGACGGCCCCAACAGTCAAAGAGATCTTCGATCACTAGGGGGAGAAAGTTCCCACCAGTGTGCCTTGACCAGGAATGGCTTACGCTGTCAGCCAAGGAGTTCTGGATGCCTGGAACATGCACAGCAGTCAGGTCCAAGTGATGCTCTATGGTCCAAAACCAAACTCTCATGGCCTCCCTGCAAAGTGGGGAGGAATGGGTGCCCCTCTGCTTATTTATGTAAAAGACCACGGACATATTGTCTGTCTGGATCAAAATAGGGTCCGGGAGTAGGTTAATCTAAAAGGCCTGCAGAGCATACAGGACTGCCCACATCTCCAAAACACTGATGTGGAGATGCTGCTCCAGTGGGGACCAGGACCCCGGAGTCCGACGGTCTGCCAGATGGGTACCCCAGCCCTGGCTCGCCGCATCCGTGATCAGGATCTGTCAAGGCAACTCCGACCAGAAATGGACCCCCTGGGAGAGATTGGAAGGGTTCCTCCACCACATCAAAGTCTGTCACATCAAACTGGATACCGAAACCTGCTGTTCCAAATCGTCTGCGCTGATCCCATTGGACCAAGGTTCCATTGGGCTACCCTCATGTGCAGGCGAGCCAGCGGAACGTGCACGATCCCCGCCATATGTCCCAGTAACCTTAGAAATGCTCTGGCTGGAACCTGATGAGATGATATGACCAGTTGAGCCTGTGACTGAAGACGTTCTGCCCTGTTGGGGAAGAAAAACTTTCCCTTGGGCGGTGTCCAAGATTGCCCCAATGTACTGAAATCTCTGACTTGGCCAAGGAGAGGATTTGGGGAGGTTGAGAGTTATCCCCAGATCCCAAAACAGAGTGAAAGTGGTCTCCATGGTTCTGAGTAACTGCTCCTTAGTGGGAGCTGTCAGAAGCCAGTTGTCTAGGTAAGGGAAGACATAATGGCCTTCCTTCCTCAAGGCTGCTGCCATTACTGCGAGGCACTCTGTAAAGACTCATGGGGCTGAGGACAGGCTGAATGGCAGAGCCCAAAACTGGTAGTGGTTTCCTTGGAAGCGGAAGCGAAGGAACCTTCTGTGGGGTGAAAACACCAAGATGTGAAGATAAGCATCCTGTATGTCGGGGGAACATAGCTATTCCCCCTGATGAAGCAATGGGAGAAGGCCGGGAAGGGTGACCATCTTGAACAGTTTGTATTCTACAAAATGGTTCAGGTGGCTAAGGTCCAGGATGGGATGCAGCTCTCCAGTTCTCTCTGGAACCAGGAAGAAATGCAAGTAGAATCCCTTCCCTTACTGTATGGGTTCTATGGCCGGTTTTCACAGGAGTGCTTAGACCTCTTCTTGGATAAGGAGTGTCATGGGCGTGAGGGTAATGGGAAAGAAACTGGATGACTGTCCAGAGGAATCTCCAAAAATCTGAGTGAGTGCTCCTGTTCCACTAACTGCAGAACCCACTGATCCAAGGTTATTCTGTGCCAGCTCTCTCGGCAGAGAGAGAGAAACGACCCCCCCCACTGCCTCCCCCAGGGATTCGGCTGTGGTCGGGGGGTTAGGTAAGAAGTCAGGCAGAGGAGCCGGGGACAGGCAACGTGGCCTGGGAAGTTCTGGGAGCTCTGGGGGCAGAGCCTCCCGTGGCTTGGGAAGTAGCCTTTCTCTTAAAGGCACTTCTGGGCTGTTGGCCTCTGGGTTGCTGCTTGGAGGTAACGAAAGGACTGCCGCTGGGTTAGGCTGAGATTGGTACAATGTTTGAACCGATCATAGAACCTTGCCCGATTCTTGTAGGTGAGTGATATTTTGGGAATCCTCGCCAAACAAAACAGGGCCTCTGAAAGGGGGGTCTATAATCTTAGACTGCACATCCGGGGCAAAACCGAAGACTCTAAGCCAGGAATAGTGATGAAGACAAACTCCTGAAGCTGCAGCTCTGCCTGCAGAGTCCACCAAGTCATAACAGGCTCGTAGAATGCGATTCCCAGCATCTGAGTCTGTTTTGAGACGGTGTAACAGCTCAGCCTTTCCAGGAAGATCAGGCTTAGCCTGAGACACCTCCAAAGCTTTCTCCCACAGGGGCATTCTGATACTGGACCATGTGGGCTAGAAAGTTTAGGAGCAGGATAGCGAGGTGGCAGAGGAATAGACCTTCTTACCAAAATGGTCTATCTGCCTGGAGTCCTTGTCGGAAGGCTGAGTGCTGAGGAAGCGCGCAGCCTAAAAGTGGTCATGGGCAGCATTAATTACTACCAAATCAGCCTCTGAATGCTCCCATAAAAGGGTTCATCCATTGGGGAATTATACAGGCGATCTGCCTTCTTGGACGTCGCTGGTGTAGTAGATGGATGTTTCCAAGCAGCCCTATTGACATCCTTGAAGGACTCAATGAGGGGAGGAACAACCAAGGGCAATGACTCCTTTTTACAAACTAGCTGACGTCGCTCGGGATCCACTTCCTCCATGTCCCAACCCATAAGGGACTGGATGTGTCTCATCACATCCATAAAAGTAGGGTCATATGGAGGAGACCGTGGGGTGTTCTTGGGCTCATCTGGTTCTGATGGCAGGTCAGAGTTCCCCTGAATCATCATAAGATGAGGAGGAATATACCCTCAACTTGCCTGAGTCCAGAGAGGGAGAGGATGATTGATGATTTTTTCGTTGATAGGTCCTCGGATGACCGGAGCCGGCTCCATCTGGTTGTGGAGTAAGTTCCTTAGGAGATGGTGCTGGGGCCTTCCTAGAGGGAAACCTGCTCCTTTGCTGGATTAGGAGAAGGGACCAGAGGAGTCAAGAGTTGGGGGCTCCTTCAGGGCCACATCTTTGAAGTAAGCCCACCAGGCTGCAAAAAGGGCATTAAGATCCATGGACAGGTTCTGAGGCATAATCAGGGGACCTGGCATCTGCGGGGTAGGGTGAGAGGGCCCCGGAGTTGGTTCCTTAGGTTGTGGTAACCCTGGCATCAGTTCCACTGGCATCGGTCCTTGGAGTAAGAAACCGTCCGGCGTCAGTCTGACCAGAGTAGAGACCGGGCATCAGAGCCTCGGGTGTCGGTTATATGATGACAGGGCCAGCCGGCGACTGTGGAGGGTTAGGGGATGATGGCTGAGGCACTGCTTGGGTCGATGTCGGAGTGGCTGGTGTCGATGGGACAGGCGGGGGCTGACACCGGTCTGGTGATGCAGCCAGCACTGGCCTAGAAAGGAAGCCTGTCCCAGAGGCTAGCTCCCAAGCGGGACAGAGAAGTCACTCTCGCGGGGGAGGTGAGTGCATGCCCCTGGTGCCGCTGGAGGCATCGGTCCCTGTTGATGGAACCGACTTAGCAGAAGCCTTGACTGGGAAGGTGATGGGAAAAGACCCACCGCTCGAGAAGGACCTGGTCGAGCCACCTAGTGGAGAACCTGCCTGCTGAATGAGTCCGAGCTTCAGGACATGAGAGGCTGGGGATGAGGTCCCAATCCCCCAGAGAACCACCACCACAGATGGTAAGTTTGCGGTTGGTTTGACCACTGGGAGTCTGGAGGAAGAGAGGGCTGCTGGAATGGAAGGGGCCGACCTCCCGTTGGAGAAAGACCAATGTTCAGTAATCGACTTGCGCGGGACCTGGAGCAGGAAGTTGATCGGGGTTTATCCCAGTGCTTCTCCCAGTGTTTGTGCTTTCCCAAAGATGACTTCTTTTTGGATAATGCAGTGGAAGCCCAGAGGCCGGGGGAAGAGAAGGTACATTTGTGGAGCTCCTTCTCTATTGCTGTAAGTTTTTGCTGCAGCAGGAAGGCTTCCAGGGTCTTTCTGCTGCACAGCAGGATGCGATGATTAAGATCCTGGCAGTGCTGGCAGGCCTCAGTGTTGCGGACTGGGACTATACAAAGCAGACACGACAGATAGCCATCTTTATGGCCGAAGCTGCTTTCCACAAGCACACTTCATTACTATGCGCTCCACAGAACAGGATGGAGAAGAAGATATGCACAAATTGCTGTAAGTTTTGAGGAAAAAGAGGAAAAAATAAAGCTGGGTAACATGAAGAAAATGGTAGTCGACTAAAGCAGAAGGTGTCTGTGAAGGTCCGACTTATGCAGGTCGATGGTGGGAAAAGAACGGAGGTTGGCCTGGGGACCACCCTTTATACCACAGGCCGACGCTGGGGCAGTCCTCTGCTGTATAACAAGAAGGAAGTTTTCCATGGGGTCCTGGCGCCTGCTGCAAGAGCCCCCTTGAAGTGAGATCTACTGAAATGGAATTATGAGGCTTGTTACTCGAAAACTTTGCAATGACTGACCTACGGCTATCTAGCTACAGTTCATAAATCCTCCATTATGTTAGAGGTCAAAAGTAACACTGGTTCTGGTGCATGTGACTACCAAGGTTTTCTTTGAGCTCTAAAAGCAGAGAACAAGGAGCCCAGGTAGCTCATTAACGTTGGCAGCATGATATCATTAAATATGGATTGTGGGCTCCTTAATGTGGACATGACATTCTGAAACTGCAAAGTTCAGTAGCCCAATAGTAAGCCTCCAAAATATTGTTAGTTTCTAATCTTGTTAACGATAACTTAATTCTCAGCAGCTAGACACTCAGAGCATATTCACATGTCCAGGTGATCACCATTTAAAAGGAAATGAATCAATAATTTAATATAATTCAGCATTTAAGAAATTCAAAATGTTTTGGTTCAAAAAGGCCATAAAAGGACAGGGATGGGAGGAGCGGGCAGTTAGCCTTGAATGTATACTGTTAACCCCAGGACCTTTCTGTAAACAAAATGTTAAAGTCCAGTTTGGTCATCCAGGTACAACAAATATAAATAAATATAACAAAGCCAACGTAACTATGCAGCTACATGAGGAAAAATACTGATAAATTGCTGCTTTGATTCCATTAGCTCTCACACCATTCACCTTCTTAATGAACAATTAAACCCAAAGCAGTGAGAGGAAACAACCCCAGAATCCCATATTGGGATCATCTGGGTTCAAGCGTGTAGAGGAAGTGTGGTGCTAGGCTCCCAGGAGGACCACCCAAGGTACACCCACCCTCGAGGTTGTTTGCTATGATGGCAGTCATTAATTTCCCTACCCAATCTGCCACAGGATCAGTTTAACCATGCTGGCTCCATAGGTCATGACAGGGGACAGCAGGCTATACAGCAAAAATGGATGAATACGAAAACAGAAAAAAGGCAAAATCTGAAACTATGTTAAAAGACACAAAAATGAAAATTACGTACTCACCGTAATTCCTGATCTTCTAGGAATATCTTCACCATTGATTCACACTAGTATAGGTCTTGGCCAGAGATGCTAGGACCCTGTAGGAGCCAGAACCTTTCAAAGGCTGGTGCTGAGGCATGATGTCAGCACTACAAGACTCACTTCGCACCACATAGTTCACTTCAGTACCTTTTTACCAAGGAGGTGCAGCATAACCTAACAAGTACTTATGCACTTAACCTAAGAGCACAAGACAGCCCTGGTGGCTGGTGTAAGAAGGGTCAACAAACCAGTAACACAGTGTCTTTACAGCCCAAAGAAGGACATGGGGAACACCAATAAAACATACTGGAGTGAGCCGGAGGATGGCAGGTGGGAGATCAGGAATTATAGTGAGTACGTAATTTTCATATCTTCCATGAATAAATCTTCACCACTGATTCACACTAGTGGGTCAGAGTACCAAGCTCAGAAAAATCCCTGGACTAGAGGCGACAGGAGCCAAGGGATACTCAGGACAAAAAGTCCCTGCAGGACTGTCATGCCAAAGGTGGCATGATGCCAGGCATGGACATCTACAGTACAGTGCTTAACAACAGAGTGCACTGTGCTCCAAGCTGCAGCTCTGCAGATGTCATAGGTATAGAACAAATCTCTGCCAGGGACATGACAACTGCTGTAGTGGAGTGGGCACGTACTGGGCCTTCAAGCTTAACCTGAGCTATGGCACAGCAGTAGCACAGGCAGCTCACAATCCACGCAGAAGTGAACTTGACTGTAACAGACTGTCCTTTTTGATCAGGATCAGAGGAGACAAAGAGCTGTTCGGATTGCCTGAGGTCCTTGGTTCTGTCCAAGTAAAACCTAAGAACTCTCAACATCCAGAGAATGGAGGGTGTGCTCTCCTTAATTCTGGAAGTGGCAACATAGGTAGGCAGCACTAGTTTCTGATTCAAGTTCAAGTTTATTGCAGGAAAACTCCATTGAGCAAGATCATTCACAAGGAGGTCCTGTGACATAAACACTTAAAATACAAACATAGATAGGTAATAACAGTATATACAACTCCGACACCACCTTTGGTGGGAACTCTGTGCATGCAAAGAACCACCTTGTCCTTGTGGAAAACAGTATAAGGAGGATTTGTGACTAAGGCATAGATTTCAGACACTCTGCAAACAGAAGTGATGGCCACTAGAAATGCTGATTTCCAAGTTAAAAAACTTCAGCTCACATGTCACAAAAGGCTTGCGTGTGAGCATATCCAGCACAATGCTGATATCCCAGGCAGCCACCAGTGTCCTAATGGGAGGCCTTGTGTGTAAGATATCTTTAGGTTACCACCTGAGGGTGACAGCTGTGCCAGGTAGAGGGTACCAATGGGCTCGTGGTATGCAGAAACAGCACACAAGTGGATGTCTATTTATTTATTTATTGAAGTCTCGGAATTACAACACCTTTGGGGCAGAGGCTCGTTTACAAAGGCTCCACGTCAAGGGTAAGGGAACAAGGAAGTGACATGGTACAAGGCAATCGTGTGTACAGGTTACAAATAAGAACAGTTTACTCACCTGTAACAGTAGTTCTAGGAGTGGTACAGTATATGTTTTCCATCCACACTTCTTGCATGTTCCCTTCCACTTTAAATCTTGCCGGAAGTCTTTAAGCTGGCTCCTCCCACCCATCCAAGTGATATATACCTGGGCTCCGCCCCACTGGCATAGATCTTAACCTGCTGGGAAGCAAGGTTGTACACCTGAAGCCGGAAGGTCGTGTGTGCGTGTGTGTGGATGAACAACATATACCACTCTAGAACTACTGTTACAGGTGAGTAACCTGTTCTTCTAGGAGCGTGGGTACATTGTTCATCCACACTTCTTGGCAGACTCCAATCAGTTCTCTCCGGAGGTGGGGCAGGCGCACACCCCCTACTTAGAAACAAAGACTGGAGAACCGAGGCCCCAAAACCAGCATCCTGGCGAGACTCAAGGTTGATGTGGTAGTGGGTAATGAAGGTGTTTGCTGACTTCCAGGTAGCAGCCCAACAGATTTCTTGGACAGGGATGTCTCTGGAAGCAGCCAGCGATGCAGCAGTATGGCGGGCAGAATGAGCTCTTATCCCTCTGGGAGGCTCCTTGCCCACCAACTCATAGCACAGACCTATGCATGATGTAATCCATCTTGCAATGGTCCATTTGGCTGCAGGTCTGCCAGAAGCGGCTTCGTGTAGGTGACACACAGCTGGCAAACCTCTCCATGAATTTCCATCTCTCCTTGTAGCAGGAGAGCACGCCCCAGGTACGAAGTATGGAGCCTGTACCGGCCCAAGGAGTACTAGGGTAGTATACCGGGCAGAGTCAACACTTGCTAAGGTGAAACTGACACCATCTCGGAAGGAATTTCGGTGGGGGTGTAGGACAACTTTGTCCCTGTGAAAGACCAGGTAATGTGAATCCACCGAAGCACCTGGGCTCCCTGTCCTCCTGGCTGACGTGGATGGCCACTCAGGAAGGCAGCTCCTTCCACGACAAGTGTGAGAGCTCGTGATTTGTGCATGGGTTCAAATGGCTTGCCCATGAGCTTTGCCAAAACCAGCAACAGATCCCACGGAGGTGGAGGTTCATTAACTGGAAGGATATGTGATCTAGGCCTTTGAAGAAGCACCCGACCACTGTCTCCAGGCCAATGTCGCCTGACCAGCCCATGCCCGTAAGCAGAAATGGCTGCTAGGGTGCACCCTAAGGGTTGATGACCGTAGACCCCTTTGGAGAGTGACCAAGGGTAGTCAAGAATGTTAGCCACAGGACAGGATAAGGGGTCCAGACTCTTATCCTGACACCAAATGGAAAACCTTTTCCATTTGAAGGCGTAACATTTTCTGCTCGATTCCTTTCGAGATGCCTCCACCATGGTGAAGACATCTTCGGAAAGACCCAAAGCCTATAACTCTAGCCGCTCAGGTACCAGGCTGTGAGGTGCAGGGACTGAAGGTCCGGATGGAATACCTTCCCCTGATTTAGAGATATCAGGTCCGGGTGTGTACAAAGCCGCTCCGGGGGCCTGCAACTGAGGCTGAGGAGATCAGGGTACCAGAACTGGTGCGGCTACAAGAATCACCTTTGCCTTGTCCCTCCTCACCTTGAGTAACACCTTGTGGATCAAGGGAAATGGAGGGAAGGCATAGAGGAGGCCTGGGGTCCACAGCCTCGAGAAGGCATCCCTCTGCAGGAAGCCCTGCTGAAGGGGGCGGGCATGACACAGCCTCAGCCTGTTGTTTTACCTGGAGGTAAACATGTCCACCATTGGTTTGCCCCAGCGGGAGAACAGGCTGTAAGCTGCCTCTGGATGGAGAGACCACTCGTGGTATGTCTGGCCTATACAGCTGAGAGCATCCGCCAGCTGGTTCGAGGCTCCTGCCACATGGATGACTAGGAGATCCGCCTCAACCGGCCTACGAGGGTCCAGAAGCAGAGCACATCTTTGCACAGCAGACGGGAATGCGTGCTACCCTGCTTGTTGAGGTAGTACATGGTCGTGGCATTGTCCGTCTGGACTTGAACCACTTGACCCCGGAGCTGAGGAGCAAAAGCTGACAGCGCCAGTCTGACTGCTCTGAGCTCCAACAGGTTGATGTGACATCGGGATTCCTTAGGGGTCCAGAACCCGTGGGTCCTGTTGTCCCCCATGTGGGCTCCCCAGCCTATGAGAGAGGCACTGGTCATAAGGACGACTGTCGGCTCAGGGCAGACAAATGGGATTCCTTCCTGCAACCAGTCTGGGGTGGTCCACCATTGGAGAGTGTCCCACATCTTTTGGGTTACAGTGATCAGCTGGTCGAATTGACCATATCGCTGAGTCCACTGGGCGGCCATCTCCTACTGAAGGGGGCGCATGTGCCACCGGGCCAAACGGACCACCGAGGTGCATGCTGCCATGTAACCCAGAAGGCGCAGAAAGTCCCAGGCAGGGCGCAAATGCCCAACCAGAAATGATCGGGCAAAGGAGGAGAGAACCTCTGCCCTGTCCGCCGGAAGCAGAGCCCTGGCTTGATAAGAGTCAAGCTCTGCCCCAATGAAGCCCATCACCTGAGAAGGCACAAGTTCTGACTTGGCCTCACTGATCAGGAGGCCGAGTTGGGAGCAGGTTTGGAGGGCCAGATCCCTGGACCTCTCCACCTCCTGCTGGGTGGAACCTGCCAAGAGTCGATCTTTGAGATAAGGGTAGATTCTGACTCCTCGACACCGAAGGTGGGCCACCACCACTGCAATGTATTTGGTGAAGACCCCTGGGGCCAATGACAGGCCGAACAGCATGGCTCAGAACTCATACAGGGTCCCCTCGACCCTGAAGCGGAGTAACCACTGGTGGGATGGACGGATTGCTCCAGGGATGGTATGCTCTGGTTCAGAGTGACCATCTGAAAGGTGCAGAACCTGAAATACTGATTCAGGTCATGGAGATCTAGGATGGGGAGCTAATCCCCCATCCGCTTAGGCACCAGGAAGTACCTGGAAACAAAGCCTGGGTCTGTCAGAGGATCCGGCACTGGAGCTACTGCCTCCTTGCGGAGGAGCTGAGCCACGTCGTCTTGAAGAGCCGACTGGGTGCATACGGAGATCCGTTCCTCCCGAGGGGTGTGGGCTCAGCTGGGAGGGAACTGCTCGAATTCCAGAGGCAGTCCCTAACCGACCACTTCGAGAACCCACCTGTCCGAAGTGACAGCGGACCAGGCAGAAAGGAAGTGGTGGAGCTGACCCCCCACGGGAGGACCCACAGCTGGCGAGACAGGTGTAGGGGTGGCCACCCCCAACCCGTCACTGAGCATGCTTAGATGAGGAGGAGGAGGAGGCTCCAGGACCTGAGCCTCGGCCTCCTTTATGTAACTACTGGGGACCCTGCTTGGGCGGTGCCAAGCTTGAGCCTGCTGCTGCTGTTGATGCTGCTGTCCTCCTTGATAGGAGGGCTGCCGGATCGCAAGGAAAAGTGCCGAATGGCTTCTTCTTTCTCTTCTGCTGGTTCTTGCCCGAAGAACACTTGGCAGAAGTAGGATCCAAGGTGGCACTGGACTGCTCTATCGCTGAAGGTGACCGGCCACTCCTGGACCAAACAAGTCGGGTGCCTAGGAAGGGCATATCAGCAAGCTTATGCTCAGTATCTGTTAGGAAGGAGGAAAGCCTCAGCCAAGCCCTGCGGCGAGTGGACACTGCGGCTGCTAATGAATGGGCACAAGAATCTCCTATGTCCAAGGCCGTCTGGAGCTGCTGTTTTGCAACAGCATGGCCCTGGTCCTGGACCTGCCTGACCGTGGTCTGCATGTCCGCTGGGAGATGAGGGAGGACTCTGTCTAATGACCCGAGAAGGGCATGAGAGAAGCGTGCCATTATAACAGCCGAGCTGGCCTGATGAAGACCATATTGGGCTCCTTGTCCGGGGGTCGGTCAGTGTCGGCAGAACTACCAGTACGCCCGAACACAGAGGCTGTCACCAGACTTTCAGCCGAAGGGTGCTATGTGAACCCTGCAAGGGACCCCATGGGCACCGCGTACTTGCGGGCAGATGGTGCTGGGCAGGAAGCAGGACACTGCCAAAGTTCAAGGGCCAGGCCAATAATGGCCTCAGCCACTGAAAAGGCCTCCGTTGGTGTATCCCCTCTCTTGAGGATGTCAGTGAGAGGGTACGCCGCCTTTTTCTGGATAGACTCCAGGGACATCCCGGTGGAATCGGAGATGAGGCGGAGAATGCCCTGGAAAGAGGAAGGGCCTTCCTACATCCCTGCGTCCACGGACAACTCGGGGTGACTGTAATCGACAGACGTAGGCCTAACTGTCAGATGGGCTGGCTGCACGAGTGGAGAAACTGGTGGAATTGGTTCCGGAGAGGTCGGCTTCAGCCTAGGAGGAGAGAGTCAAGTGATGACCGAGTTAAGTGGCGGACCCAGTTTCTGCCCGGTCAGGATCAGCTGCTGCCACATAAGGTCTTCATAGCGCAGACGGAGTTTCCGCTGGAGCCTCTCCTCGTCCGAGGAGGATGAGGACCTGCGGCGTCGCCTCCTTTTTAAGCGCTTGTGGCTCTTCCTTGGTCGTTTGGCCGAGGGGGTCCTGGACGGAGACCGAGACCGGGAAGGCTGACTCGGTCGATCAGGAGACACCGGGATTGGTGAGACCAAAGGGTCTGGGACCGGGTCCTTGATGGGGACACCAGCAGGCTGAGTCTCCTCATCCGGAAAGACCAGGACCGGAGTCCATTCCAAAGAGTCATCGGGCACAGCTGGCGACAAGGGGTCGAGAATAATTCGACCTTGTTGTGCCAATTCCAGTCCCCTTGGCCAGATGGAAGGTCCAAAAGCCAGAGGCCGAGGATGCGATCTCATCAAGGTTGAGGCCGCGTGTCCCTATGATCGGACTTTTCTCGGTCCCAAGAACGTCTTCGTTGAGATGAAGACACCGGGTCCTTATCTCTCTTCCGAGAGTGGGAGAAGTGCGAGCCCGAGGGTGCCTCACCCCGAGTGGGGAGAGAGTGGCACAACTCTTTGAAGGAGCCCGTAAAGGTGCAGCCTTGGTTCAGCGGGATGAAGAAGCTTCGGTTGACTGAAGCGCAAAGCTGCCTCTCCTCGAAGGCCCTCATCTGTTCCAGCTGATCGGCGGTGCCTGCAGCCGCGGAAACCGCCCACATAGCCTCCTTCGATTTCACCGGCAGGTTCCTTTTTTCCGGTCTCTGGAGCTTTAAGCGTGCCTTGTGGTCATCCAGGACGTTGGGATGGAAAGCCAGGCAAAAACTGCACGACGAGGTGTCATGGCCGACACCTAGGCAGTAAACGCACATGAGGTGAGGATCGGTGCGCAACATTTTTTGGCCACAGGGGCACCGGCGAAATCCGGGAAATGATTTTTCCTCCATAGTCGAGACAGCGAAAGCGCGATCGCTAACTCTAACAAGATTAATTTCGGTAAAACCAAAAATTTGAAATCCAGGGCCTACGAAATGCTGAGAGCACGAGGGAACCTGTATCTTCCAGCAGAAGGGGAAAATCTGGCATCATGGGGCGGAGTCGAGGTATATACCACCCGGGTGGGTGGGAGAAGCCAGCTTGAAGACTTTCGGCAAGATTTAAAGTGGAAAGGGACATGCCAAGAAGTGTGGATGAACAACATATCCACGCTCCTAGAATATATGATACATACAGATAACATATCATACTCAGTAAGTGCATAGTAAGTACTGTAAGTTACACTGGTTACAAGGTTTCAGTTGACTTACACATGCTAAAAAATGTTAACTGTGGAATGCTGTAGGCCAGCATCAGAAAGGTCCAGCAAGTACCCCAGAACCCTGTCAGGTGGGCACCAAAGGGATACATGTGGGTTTTGGAGCACCAGACGAAAAACCTTTTCCATTTGGCTGTGTGAGTCTTCCTAGTAGAAAGTTTACAGGCAGACAAAAGTATTTCAGAGACCTCAGAGATATCTTGTACTTGTTCACTTCCATCTATTCAAGAGCCAAGCCTGAAGGTGAAGGAGTGCAAGCTGGGATGGACCAGGTGACCCTGAGTCAGTAAACTCCATCCTGAGTGGAAGAATCCTTGGTTTGCTAAGTGACAGTCTGTTCAACAGAGGAAACCACAGCTGTCGAGGCCAGAGGGGGGCGCATCAGTATCACCTGCCCCCATACGCCACCATTCTGAGCAATACGTCCTGCACTAGAGGGATCTGAGGGAATATATAAAGAAACAGATTTTGTCATAGCAGTCTGAATGCATCCCGATAGAAAACACTATGTCCTGGATTTCTGGAGAAGAAGCAAGTCAGTTTAGCGTTGAGAGGGGATGCAAAAAGGTTCACATCTGGGGTGCCCCACTTATCGAACAGCAACCTCACAATGTCTGGAGCTACTGACTTTCTGTTCAGCTGAGTTTGTCTGTCAGTGTGTTCTGGACTAATGGTAGATAAATGGCTTGGAGCAGGATCCCCTGTTCCAGGCACCATTCCCACACTCTCACTGCCTCCCTGTAGAGAAGTTAAAAGTGTGTGCCTCCTTGTTTGTTCTTGTAATAAATCATGGACTTGTCTGTCTGTCTGGAGGAGGATGGCTTTGTGGCTGATGAAATGTACTAGGGCTCACATGCTGTATAACCCAGGTAGCTTCTCCAATCTCCAACACACTAATGTAGAGATGAGTCTCCTCACCCCAACATGGAGGCATCTGTGGTGAGAGTCACCTGAGGCTCCGGCTGGGAGAAGGGAAAGCCCTGGAAGAGATTGTTCTCCACTGAGCACAATGTGAGTGACCAACCCGGGGGTCTGTCACATGACTGGGGTTGGTCTGAGGATATGATGCTTGTGACCACTGTGCATGGAGCATCCACTGAGCTGTTCTCATGTGCAACCATGCCAGGGGCACTGTGAACACTGAGGAGAGTATCAGACCCAGCATGCATTGCATGGAGTGGGCTTGAACAGATCTGTGCTCCATTATGAAGCATACCATCTGCAGGATTGCCTGCATTCTGCTCTCTAAAAGGAAGTCCTGTGCCTTGACTGTATCCAGAAGAGCTCTTATGAACAGAAGCTGCTGCAAGAGTTGGAGCTGAGACTTTTCTAGATTCAGCAGAACCCCCATGGAGGTAAGGAACTTAGAGGCCGTTGCCACTGCCTGTTCTGTCCCCTGGCTGGATGTACTGGCTATCAACCAACTGGCCAGGTAAGGGTAAACCTGGAGTCCCCATTTTCTCAGGTACACTGCAAACATTGCAAAGAACTTTGGAAAGACTTGAACTGCCAAGGACAGCCCAAAAGGCAGCACTCTGAACTGGTAATGCTGTCCCAGCAAAATGAATCAAAGGTATCTGTGGTGGCTGGAGTGCACCGGTTGTGTGCTAGTATGCATCCTACATATCTAGGGAAGCTAACCAATTCCTAGGTTTCAGGAAGAGAAGCAGAAAACCTAGAAAAATCATTTAGAATTGTTCTTGATCCATGAACTTGTTCAGGTTTCTGAGGTTCAGAATGGGGTGCATGCCCCCGACTTCTTTGGTAGTAGAAAGCAGTGGGTCATACAGCAAGGTGGACTACAGGCTCTCCAATCCAGAACACAGCCTTGGTAACACTGGGCCCAAGGGATAACGTGGTGATGCCTGAGGCAGCGCTGTAACCAGAAATTAATCTGGTGCCACGGAGAACCCCAGCACCAAAGGCACCAAAACCAGCACCAGAATTAGCACCGAGCCAGGCCCAGAAAGGCCTAAACCCGGCACCGACAGCAGTGCCAACCCCATCACCAACAACTCAGTTGGCGCCGAAGTGAACAGAAATACCGCAGCCAATCCTATCACAGTAACACTGAACGGGGATTCACTGAACAGGAGTCAGCACAGTGGTCACCGTCCGGGACCATGGGGCTGTTCTTGAGCCAAACATTCTACCCAGCTGGAGGGTCTTGCCTGTGGCTTCAGTTTCATGGGCTCCAAAGGACCAGAAACAGCTCTCCTGGCAGAGGCACACGAGCCAGACGCTGCAACCACTGCTCCATAAGAGCTGCCCAAGTGGAACTGCCCACCAGAGTCACCACTTAACAAGGGAGGGGGAACCAGGGCCCAATAAATTGATCTCCTAGTACCAGAGGCACCCGGTGATGCCACCAGCACCAGCGAGGGCCTTCAACTCCGGCAGAGCAACAATCTCACAGCAGACCTTGCAAAGGGTGACCTCAAGCAGTACCGCTTCTTCCCCTTCCAACAGGAACAGGAAGAACTTGAGCTCGAGTGGCACAGAGAATCCGACCGGGATCGGGGACAGGCCCACTTCTTTCTGTGCTTCCTTGAGGACTGTCCTTCCTCACAGGCACAGGACCGCTCATCATCAGAATCCTTCCTCGATGTGGAAAGTGGACTGGAAAAGGCACCGCTGCCACAGACGCTTGTCTGAGAAGGCTCCCTATCATTGTCATCCATGGCCGACAACCGTTGACTCAGTAGGGCTGTGAGAAATAACGGAAAACATTTTATAAAACCATTAAACTGACATAAAAATAACAAACTCTAGCTTTAAACACTAAAACTGAGAGAACTGAATACTGTTGTCATATACAAGTGAAGTTCTGACTCCCAGAGGGCAAGTGATGTCACTGAGGCGCACTCGACAGCAAGAAAAAAGGAACAGAAAGTTGAGAGCTGGTGCCGAGGTAAGCCATGTGACATGAGCCAATCTCGTGCCACTGCATATGTGCAAAGCCTACCTTGGTGCCAGCCTCCTGATAAGTTCTAGCTCCCGCAGGGTCCTAGAGCTTCCAACTAAGACCCACTAGTGTGAATCAATGGTGAATATTGATCCCTGGAAGATCTCAAGTTCTACTGGTAAGCTTTTAAACTAGAAAAAAATGCAAATCATAAGGAGGAGGTCTTTTTTCCCCTGACTGAGCTGAATCTGTAAACAAAACAAAAAAAAAGAGTGTAAATCAATTAAACCAACCTGCTTGATCTTGCATTAAGAAGAGGGAGTGAGCAAGTCACAGACAGGCAGCATGTGCATAAACAGAGAAAGAAAAAAGTAGAATTTATTTTTTTTTCCTCTGGCAGATCACTAAAAATGCCTTCACCAATGCATTCAATAATAAGGGTTGGAAATATGTTTAATAGAAACTTATTTTAAAAATGTCATTAAAACACAAAATGAACTGCCTAAAATACATAAAATCAGATCATACACAGAACATAACTCACACACCTGTTAAAACAAACAAACACTTGTGGGTAAATGCTCTAGTTGCTCAAAAATATGTTCTGGTTTTCAGCAAAACAAAGCCACAGTCGACATCAGCAAAGCTTTGTTACACAAAATTCCTCAGTAATTTCATTTGCAGGACCTTCCATTTTTATCACTGAAAACATTTTCATGAAAACAAGAAATTTCTCCTTTAGATTTCCCTTGTTCACATTTCTTATGCCTGTTGTAGGTAAATGCGTGAAAAGTTTTGAAACTGTTATGCACAGCAGCGTACAAAGTTGCCCAACTTCACTAGGACAAAGTGCTACTTCATGTAGTTCTCTGCCTGGCAAAGGGCACTTTGCCAGATGGAGTCTGCAAATATCAGTAAGCTGCCACTTCACATAATGCCGCCAGTCTAAAAGCTACATGTAGTGGCACCTTCACTAGCAAAGTCGCGATTACACATAGTTTTTAAAACGATTTCTTATAAAGAAAAACACCCAAGCCAGCCCAGTGGTGTGGAGGGCTGAGGCACCGAAAGCGCCTTACCTCCTGCCATGCTAGCAACCACGTTTGGCTACAAGCATGGATTGCTAGGGGTCGACCAGGGAGGGACAGGATCGAACGACTGACAGCTGCTCTCCTCTCTTGGTTGGGGGAGAAGGGAGGGCCTGCATGTTCCGCTAATGATCTGCCAACTGCTAGCGCAGGTCAAGGAGACAGTAGTAGGGAGGGCTGGCGGGACTCCGAGGTCATGCAGATGCCTCGATGCAGCATGCTCAAGTGCACCCAAGCATGAGGAACAGGACTAAATTCTGAGAAACAACTGATGGCAGGACATGCGTAAATGATGCCTGCCCGCCGATTCCCGCACCACGAACCCCTGGAGACCAACAACTGTGATTTCGAGGGTGGGGAAAAGAGATAGCCTTCCCCTCCTGTACGGGGTGTAATTTGTGGGAGTACTAGCTTCCGGGTGAGTCCAGGGAGGTGTAAGATGGTGGGGTTTAATGGATTGGGGGCACCTTTGTGCAACATAAAACCATTCTGCATAAGGGTGGTGATTTTTTCTGTACTAAAAGTAAATAAAAAGGAAATTCATCACATGTGAGTTGAGAGATAAAGCCAGAAATTCGCTCACTACACATAGTGAGAATTTCCTGACTTCACCTCAATTACGGTTACAAATTAAAAATTCACAGCACCCTAGTTGTGAAATCATAATTCTCTTTTATGACATCCCAATCCACTGTCTAGGAGACTATTCTAATGTCACAGGGCAGCAGAAGATAATCATTTCATGGCAAGAAAAGCAGCTACAACAGATGAGGTCTATGGGCAAAGAGCCCGTTTTCAGTCAAACATCTAGCAAGAGAGAATGAACGAGGTGACATTTAAATTTTTGGAGAATGTTATGAGATTTGAGGCTTGATGATGCCAATCTAAAACTTTTTTGCAGGAAAAACTGGCAAATCACTTTAAACTGACACTGTATACAATCTGTGTAAAAATGAAATAGGCCATGGCTCATTCAGTCAGCAGTCTTCATAGCAGAAAAGCTTGCAAAATCAATGTCAGAGCTGTACAGCATATTGTGCTTCCACTGCAGATTTAACCAATATAATTAGTAGTTTGTCCACCCCCACACACACACACTAAAACACCTTTAAAAGCCACTTTAGACAGTCTTATTCTCCACTCTAGGACAGGTAATTTTAATGGATAATCAGATTATCTGCCTGTGGCGCCGCCGGCGCGGTGATTGAATTTCACGACGGCCGGCGATCCGGGTTCAGGAACGGACCTGGGTTGTTGGAGGGCGGCCAGGGGAGAAGGATCGAAAGCATCCCTAGACTGCCCTCCCTCCGGGTGTTCGGTGTCTAGCTGACACCCAAAAATAGGCTGGGTTGCTGCAATCGCATGCATGCCCAGAAGTCTCAGGGGCGGTGGATGCTGGTCATCACTGCACGTCCCTGCCTTTGCATATGAGGGAAAGAAACTGCCCCCCCCCCCGGGTCTCTCATCGTTTTGATGCCGGCTTCCCCCTGACCAGATACCAGAATTGCGGCGTTATGGGCCGGTGCCGCAACCCCACCCTCTGGGGAGCAAGCCGGGGTGACTGGGGGAAGAGGAGCAGACTGTGATCGGGGGTGCAGGTCCTGGGTGTCCGTGACCAGGGCAGCCACTCCGACAGCCAGTCACCACCAAAAAGTGGTAAATAAAGATTATCTGCCTGTGCAGAAGCAAAAGAAATATATAGCAAGGACTTCTCCCATCAAATCAAATTACACAAATCTAAAAAGCTCTCCAGTTTACTATACAGAGGTCTGTACGTATCAATCACATAGGCAGATTCTGACAGACAAAATTACAGTACAACAGAATGAATTACATGAAAACATTAGGAAGTGAAATGTGAAAAAGTATATATGCAACATGCACTATACGTACACACTATATATACGTATGTACGATACAGATGAATGGATGGGTGCTAGGAGAGTGTGTTGTACAAGGAAATAATACCACTTAGAGGTTTGTTATTTCACAAGTACACTACATTTCCTAGTGTCTGAATTTTTATTTAATTAATTCCTTTGGTAACCAGGTAAGGCCTACTAGGCACAAGTGCCTGTTTTCAGGGTGACCCAGGAGCACTGGAGAGGTTAAGGACTTGCTCAGAGTCGCACAGCATGCAAGTGGAGGTTATGGAAATCAAACCCAGGTCTGTTGGATATGCCAAGCTCATTCACAGCTCATTACTCTAACCTCTAAGCTATTTTTCCAGCCCCAACATTTTACTGAAAACATAAGAATGGTCCAGACAAAATCTGAAGTGCAGAAATATCTTTATTTTATGTATAATTAGCCTAAAGAGCAACTCTTTACTATTAAAAAAGCTGAAAGCCACTACATTTACACCAGTTATGTTTTAACTTTAGTGTTTTCTAGGTTTTTTTTTTGTTTTCTTTCCTTTTGTTGGCCCACTACATATTGCAGATAATGCAGTACTTATTCCACCGAGTCTCTTAAAATGAATCTGACTCTCCCCTGTTGACCTCACAAATGCTGTTTGTGACATCACTCTGTTGTCATGGTGAGCTCTATGACATCATAAACAAAAGTACTGTGTGTTTAACTGGGGAAAGGCAAATGCTTTTTATACAGATGTTTTGGAGAAACTACCAAGATGTGCTGTAAACCTTGAAAAAGAACATTACAAATGAAAAAAAAAAAAAGCTTGCAAATTGCAATAGTTGAAACATCATCTTTATGAAAGTACACTCTGAAGTGCAGAGTTGCTCTTTAATTTAACTGAAGAGCTATTTGTTCATTGATTTTTTTAACTAGGTGCTAATTGGTTTAACTGATTAATTTAAAGAGCAGCTTCCTACTAATCGTACTAGCCCCTCAGTGCAACAGAAACGATAACTGATCTGGCCAGGAGTCCAAATATACAAACTTTTCCTTTTCAGTCATATTAAAAAGTTATTCCCCTCTTAATTTTATTCTCAGATCTGCTGACAAAAAAAGCAGGCAGTTCCCGATCCTCTGTTGCATACGCAGCTAATGCAGCCCTGTTTTGTGATGTCACAAAGCGAAGGCTGCATATGCGTAGCTCCATTGACTGAATGGTGGCGATTTTCCAGAGGTTTTGTACCCATTCAGCATTGGGATTTTAACAAATCAAAATGATCACCTAACAGGACCCTGTTACTCAAGCTATCACTCTGATTTATTAAAATCCAGACGCTGAATGTGTATAAAATCTTTGGAGAAATCACCCATTCAAGTCAATATCGTGCACTGCGCAGCAGCATTTAGTGACATCACAAAACAGGGCTGTGTGTGCTGGCATGGATGTAGGATCAGGAACCGTCCGTTTTGCCGTGGTGGTCCTGGAGAACAGACGGTTGAAAAGAGTGGCAGATATGCGCAGACCTGGGGACCATGCTCGAGGCCCAGGCAGTAAATGGACGTGGTGTGGGGGTCTGCGCGAACATCTTTCTGCCCACATCGGCACCGCCAAATCTGGGCAAGGACTTTTCCTCCATCGCGGTTGCAATCGATGATCAAGCTGAAGACTAAACTCTAAAGAATTTAAAGTTTTGGAAGTAAATCTGAAGATTATAGTGCTAGGGCCTACTCAATGCAGGAGCGGTAAAGAGGGAACCTGCTTCTTCAAGTGGAAAGGAAGATCTGGCGTCATGGGGTGGAGCCGAGGGTTATACCACCTGGGTGGGTGGGAGGAACCAGCTTGAAGACTTTCCGGCAAGATTTAAAGGGGAAAGGACCCTGCCAGACGTGTGGATATAACAACATATCCATGACCCTAGAAAGATCTTTCAACATACCTCCTAAAAGTCAAAATTTAGATCTGAACCAAAATAAGTAGTTTCATCAGACTTATTGTAATTGATTATTCTATAATTTGCAGTGTTGGCCCTCTGCATTTATTTACTGCTAGGTCACATGCACTTATCAACTGGGGACCAACACAAATCCAAAGTTGTGACATCATCCTAGAATGCTGGCTCCTCACCAAGGTGAATTTAAATATTCCTTAAAAGATACAATAAACCACACCCTAACTTGTGGAGATGTGTAGCATCACCGAGCTCTCTGTCACTCATAGCATCTCTGACCTCTTCAAACATAACCTCTGCATCAACAGCTAAACTCTCTTCAGAGAATCTCTGAATTTATGAACAGTGAACAAAACAGTATGTGCTTGAAACAAACATCATCGGCTTTTCAAACAGGCACTATACTGCAGAACTCAAACCAAATCTTGGCTTTAGAATATTCTCTAGAGTACAACACTCTAGGGTGGGTCCAAATGACAATGGTGGAACTAACAGAAAAATAACATACAGTAAGTTTGATCAAACTTCTTCCTTCTGCTTCATTCCACATTGTTAACTGGTATTCATTTACTGCTGGTATTTAATAAGCAGTATGCACAAAATGCATTTGGGAAGGAGAGAATATCCTTCCAAATTTAGTTATCGTTGTGTTGCCACTTGAAGCGCCTTTGCCCGAAGGCTGCACCAGCAGAGCTCTGTCCAATCTGTTATGCCGTCTTAAACAGTGCAAGGAGGATCAGATTGCTGCCTTATAGAAGTCAGTCACTGAGGCCTCTGCCCTTCCTGCCTCAGAGGCTGCCACAGACCCGGTTGAATGCAATTTGATAAAAGTAGGATTGAATTTTGCTGCCATATCTGCTTTTGCTATACATGCTCTTACCATCTAGCCAAGCTCGTCTTAGAAGCTTTCTCACCCTTTGGCTGCTCTGAATAGTACTAAAAGGCTATTCAATTTATGGAATAACCAAGTCCACATAAAGAATGTCTTAACTGCTAAGTGAACATCTAGCTTGTGCAACTCTTCTCCCTAGTGTTCAAAGGCTTTGGACAAAAGGAAGGAGGCCAATATCTTGGTTAACATGAAACTCTGCAAGAACTTTCTGAAGGAAAAGAGGGAACTGTATGTAACACTACCTTATCCTGATGAAAATATAAGTATGGTTCCTTGCATGAAAGTGCCTGCAACTCTCCTATTCTCCTAACAGAGCAAATTATAACTAGAAAACATCTTAACACAAAGGATCTCCACTGATACATGGCATAGAAGATCAAACAGAGGATTGCAGAGCGCATAAAGGACTACATTAAGATTCCAAGGTGGGACTGGGGATCTATAGGCCAGTTTGCTTCTGCTGAGAGCTCTGAAGAACTGACTAGTGTCAAGAGTGCGAGCCAAGGATGTGTCCCTTGCAGGGACCAAGCATACAGCACGCTTGCCACCAGGGCCTGAAGATCAGAAGGTCATGGGTTCTAGCCCTACACCAGGTGCTGAGTAACACCCATACTTGACACTGTAAAGGAGTACGAAAGGGAGTGCTGCACTGCTGAGGTCTGTCCTTCCAATGAGATGTTAAAATGAGGTCCCTTCTATCTCCAGTCTTTGGTCACTCTCCAGATCGAAGTGAAAGATCCCACAGCACTTACCAAAGAAGGGTAGGGGAGTTTCCTGGTGTCATGGCCAACATTCCCCCCCTCCCTCCGGTCAATAAAACAAGTCCATGTAAGCCACCCTCAGGACACAGCTGGAAACAAGCTATCACAGCTTAGTGTGCCTTTCCTGGTCAAAATTTCAAATAAATTATTGCTAAAATACCAAGACTTGTACCTGCAACATGCTGAGGCCAGACCCTTGTCTTCCCCTCCTGTTTGACCCAAAAGTAGAAGGTGGACCAAACTCTTTCATAAGCCACAGATGTAGACTATTTCCTCAATGACATCAAAGTTACTATCCACTATCTTCTCAGAATATCATAATCTGAGAAGACGCTGTCTTTCAAGAGCCAAGTCGCAAGCTTAAGTTGAGCCAGACTGGGATGAAAAATTGGACCTTGATGGGGCTCTTTAACTGCTAGAGTGACCACATCAGAGAACCATGGCCTTCTTGATCACTGCAGTGCCACCAGTATGCACCATGTGCTCACTGGATCTTTCTAAGAACTGCTGGAACAAGGATAATGGTGGGAATAGATACGCTCTTCTGAAAGACTAAAATTACTCACCTTAGTAATCTTGTTTCTTCCAAGGTATTCTTCAATATGATTAACTGTAGCAGTCAGCCTCCAGTGTTGAACTGCCCTGGAGAAATTCTGGATGATGGAACATCCTCTGGCTCGTGCCACCATTCAGATCTGCTGCCCTTACCAACTGCTGTGTTCTATAATGCTCAGATTCTCTTGCAGCCTGCTTGTTGAGACTCCTAACCTAAGCCATCCTAACAATGTTAAATAATTCAATACAATTCCCTTTTTCTGTCCCCTGGAAATGTCAGATGGGACTAAACTAGAGGAAACAAAAGCCATCTGGTTTTAAAAGATTAAGAAAAACCCAGGATGACCAACAGTATACTACACCAGCTGTAATGCAGAGGGCAACTGGTTCTGGAAGGGGAGGTAGGGAGGGAGAGTTAATCATATTTAAGAATACCTTGGAAGAAACAAGATTACTAAGGTAAGTAATTTCTTCTTCTAACCCCAGGAATTCATCAATATGATTAACTGCAGCAAACTACAAAGCAGTATTTTTGGTGGTGGGCACAGAACCTTATTTAGGAAGCAGGCTCTGTAGCACTGCTGTGCCAAACCTGGCATCACCCCTGGACTGGATGTCCAAACTGTAATGCTTTATAAGAGTGTGTGCTGTTCTTCATATAGCTGTTTTACAGATTTCCAGAAGGGGAATATTCTTGGCAGCTACAAATGTGGCAGCTGTACCCCTTGTAGAATGTGCCCTCAGGTTTACTGGGGGCTCCTTACCAGCTTTGCTGTAGCAGAACTGGATACATGCTACTATCCACCATGAGATGGTCCTTTTAGTAGCTGACTTTCCTTTTCCCACATCTCCATAAGTCAGGAACAGCTGCTGTCTGTCCTGCCTGTGGCCCTCAGTGTGGTCAAGATAGTATCTGAGAGCTCTCAATGTCCAGGCTGTGGATCCTCCACTCCCCTGAACCGGAATGGTCAGTGAAAAAGACTGGCAGAGTGATAGTCCTGCTCAAATGAATATCCGAGACTATTTAAGGGAGAAACTTCCTATTTGTCCTGAGGACCACCTTATCCCTGTGGAAGGATATGAAATCCGGTTCTATACATAGGGCTTGTAGCTTGCTTATCCTTCTGGATGAGGTAATGGCCACTAGGAATATAGTTTTCCAAGTGACAAACTTCAGGTGTGCTGTAGACATGGGCTCAAAGGGGGAGTGGTCCCATGAGAGTAGTAATGCAAACATTAAGGTCCCAGGTGGGCACTGGTTCCCTGTTTGGGGGAGGGGTGTGCAAATGTGCCAACCCTTTGAAAAATTTCTTAAAAATAGGGTTGGCTGCTAGAGAAATGCCCTTACCCAGCCAAAAGATAGGATAAGATAGATACCAGGTGGACCTTAAGGGTCAAGGGCTGTAAGCCCAAAGAGTGCAAATGGGTGAGATAGTCCAGAAGGACTGACAGGCCTGACTGGCTGGGTACCAAGTCCCTAGTGCCACACCAGATAGAAAACCTTTTCCATCTTGCAGCATAGTTTTTTTTTTGTATCAGGTTTCCTGGAGCCCCTAAGAACACTTTCAGAGAGTTGCAAGTTAGCATACTCTTAAGTCCTCAAGAGCCAGGTCTGAGCCTGAGTGATCGGAGGTTCGGATACAGAATCCTTCCCTGAGCGGAGGTCAGGAGGTTGTCTCTCTGAGGAAGGCTGACTGGTTGGGCTACTGATAGAGAGGAACCAGGGAGTACCACGGTTGCCTGGCCCAATCTGAGGCTACTCAGAATCATGGTTGTTGACTGGGACCGGAGTTTTACCAGCACCATGAGAAGTAATGGGAATGGGGGAATGCATGAAAGTACATCCCTGTCCAATCAAACACCAATGCATCCAAGGACTTTGTGCCCTTCACTGGAGGCCTGCAGCAGAACCTGGGCAGCTGGTGATTCTCTTCTGAATCGAAGAGATCTATATCTGGAGTTCCCCATCTCTGAAATACCACTTCTAGTACTTGTCTGTTGAGGGACCACTCGTGGTGGTTTTGGTCGATTCTGCTGAAGGCATCTGCCAGAGTATTATCTTTCCCTAGCAGATGAAGGGACACCAGGGACACCTACAAAGAATAGGCCAAATGCCATATCTTCATTGCTTCTGCACAAGAGGGCGGACCATGTCCCTCCCTGCTTGTTGATGTAGTGCTATAGTGGTAGCATTGTCTGTTCTGACTTGTACCACCTTGCCCTTTACCAAAGAGGTGAAAGACTGGCGTGCTAGCAGCACTGCTCTGAGCTCCAACAGGTTTATGTGTAGTAGTGATTCTGTTGGGGACCATGAACCATGCACTTTATGGCGTTCCAGATGTGCCACCCATCCTAGGAGGGAGGCGTGAGTACCAGGGAAGGGGACTCTGCCCTGAAGGGAACCCCCAGCCTGAAATTGCTTTTGTCCTTCCACCACTGCAGAGCCTGCAGAAGTGTGCTTGTCACTGTTACTAGCTTTGCCAAGGAGTGCCTTCTTTGGCACCAGTGTGCCCTGAGATGGAACTGGATTTCCCGCATTTGGAATCTACAGCCTTGGACTGTTCCTGTTGCTGATGCCCCAGTAACTTTAGGAAATGCCTTGCTGGCTGTGGCCTGTTGATGCTGAAGAAGCTTGCAATTTGAAAGATACTGTCCACTTTTTTCTGAGGGAGAAAAGCTCTCCTTGTTGAGTGTCCAGGTCTACCTCTATGAAAGTCAGTACCTGAGTAGCTGAAGGACAGACTTTGGACACTGACGATGAACCCCGTGACACTAGGGGTGTCCTGGGTGTACTTGAGGGCATCTTTTATCTGCTATGGAGACTGACCTATGATTAGCCAGTCCTCCAGGTAGGAGAACACTGTTATACCCTGCCTTCTCAGATGAGCCACCACCACTGCCAGGCACTTTGTGAAAACCCTGTGGATGGAGGTTAGGTTGAAAGCCAGAGCTGTAAACTGGTAAGGCCCTGAGTGAGCCTGAACTTGAGGTATTTTCTATGGGCTTCCCTGATCAGGATGTGGAATTAGGCATCCTTGAGATCCAGGGATGCCCAGCCAGTCTCTTTCCTGAAGAGTAGGGAGAATCACTGCCAGAGTTACCATCAAGAACTTTGGCTTTGTCAAGTGCTTGTTCAGAGCTCTGAGATCCAAGATGGTGTGCCACTCCCCATTCTTTTTCAGTGTGAGGAAGTAGTAGTAATAAAATGTTTATTTATACAGGATTCAGAAAGAGCAACTTCAATACACCATTAGGGCTACAAGAGACCTTTTTTCAAGGTGCACCTGTCTGATATTTCCAAGTATTCCAGTTCACATGTAGAACATGAATTACAATGCATAAGATACAAAACATTAAAAACATTTTGAATACAATCAATACTGTGTAGACAAGCAAATCCTACCACAGTGTAACTTATTTACAACCCCATTATTTATCTACTGCATACAGAGCAAATGTTTAACTCCTGTTTCATTGCTGTTTTAAGCAGCTCTGTTATATCTTGTGATTTCATGTCCCGTGGTAAGTTATTCCAGGTTATAGAGGCCTTGTGCTGAAATGTCATTTTCCATACTTGTTTTGAGTTTTGTATTACCAGATCTCTGTATCTTGAGCAGAATCCTTTTCCCTCTGTAAGGGTGCAACACGTTCCATTGCCCTTGCTGCCAACAGGTCTGACACCTCTTTTCCAATAGTGCCTTTCTGTGATAGATGCTGGTCTGAAGGGTTTTGACCTTAGCTTGGGGAAGGATTTAAAGCTGAAGGCTAGTCCCTAAGCTCAATACTTCCAAGACCCACTTGTCTGTGGCGACTGCTTTCCAAACTGGGAAGCAGTGAGGCCGCCTTCCACTACCGGTGATGAGGAGGTGACCGTGACCTATGGATTGAGGAGTCTGCTTTGCCGGGCTGCAGACTGGGTGGTCTGGTCACCACGCCTACAGCCCTTCTGCCCCTGAAATACCCCTCTGCTGTTGGTACACAGGGTGGCCTGGAGCCTGAGGTCTGACATAGCCTGATCCCTCTACCTCCCCTTTCCTGTCCCCTGTAGGAGGGAGAAGCCTTTTCTTTAGTGGCATTGCTCCTACAGTAAAAGTGGTTTTGTATTCTTCCACATTTTCATGTAGACCTCAGTCTTGTCTCCGAATAGGGAACTGTCCTAACAAAGGGAAGTCAATGGCCTTGTTCTGGGTATCCTGGGTGAGGTTTGTTGTCCTGAGCCAAGCAAACCTCCCTAGAGCTACTGTTGGGGTCATTCACCTAGCTGCAGTGTCATTCGAGTCCACTGCCACATGGAACTGGTACTTAGTGGCCTCTAACCCCAGACTGGCTGTTTCAATCATCTCAGAAGTCATGGCAGGTGGTGCCTTTTCAGCCAGGTCCATCATGGAGTCCCACAGGTATTTGATACCTGGCTGCATATGCCATGCAATTTGCCTGCCTCATGGACAAAGAAGCAGCCAAGTATCCCTTCTTTGCCATACTGTCCAGTTTTCTCGAATCCTTTTTCAGAAGATGAGAGGACAGTGGCACTTTTGCCCTGTCACAGGCAGAACTGCCTGCACTACTCCCTCATGGTCTGGGTGCTGGAACAGGAACTCTGCTCCTGACCTATCCAGCTGATATTTCCTATCAGCTTTTTAATCAACTGGTGGAATAGAACTGGGGGTCTGCAACCTTGAGGGCACGTTCTTTAGGGATTTCTGGATCGGCAAAATAAGCCTCTTTGTCGAGGCCAGGCCCATATCCACTGTCTCATTAGTGGGTATGCCAGGAGCTTCCACCATTTGCTTTACAAAAGTGAAATGGGAGGAGAAATCTTCTGACAGCTTAGGAGGGGTCTCAAACTCCAGATCCGGAGAAACCTCCGATTTGATGGGTTTCTCTTCATGCTCATTCTCATCATACTCCTTGTATGAGAGGTCTTGAGATAGGCTGAACCAGTCCTTGAACGGCGTTCTAGCTGGAGCTGGAACTGAATGTGGTCCCAATGGAACTGGGTTTACCGCTCTGGGAACCAAGAACAAGCCATGTAATGCCTGCAATATTTACAAGGCTTGGGCTACACCCTTCGAGGGGCATATTAGGTTTTCCACTGAGGGCTCCATTGGCTTTTCACCTGGAGGCTCAGTATGCTTCTTTGAAACTTTTCTTCGCTGGAGATGGTTCCGGAACTGGGTCAGGGTTCTTTTTGTCTTGGAACCTTTGCCTTTGCCAGAGGCTTTAGTTTCTGCATTTTTATCTTCAGGAGGAGAGGCGGTTGATCAGGAACTGACCCACTAGGTTCCTCCATTCGTTTTTTTTAAAACATTCCAGGTGCTTTTCCACGGTTTTAGCTGGGAAAGTTTTACATATATCACAGTCGGCCTGTAAGTGTGAGGAGCCTAAGCAGAGCAGACACAGGTTGTGTTTGTCTGCTTTAGCGAAAATATCCCCACACTTAGTGCAATTTTTAAAACCTGTAGGCTTTGTCTTGTTCTTAGGCTTATCGGACATAACCAAAGATAACACAAAAAACACCACAATCAGTTAAATTCAGAAAGACAGGGGATGTAATCCCTTCTTAGCGATGCGGTCGGTTACTAAACCAATGAAAACCGCAAAAAACTTCAGAATTAATGGAAGTTTACTGAAGGGACTCTGATAGGGTCCCAAACGAAAAACCTTATATTTTTTTATTAAAACAGAAATACAGAAATAGGGAAAAATACGATTCCCCCACAGTTCAAGGAACCGCTGAAAATACCATTAAATATTAAATAGCGTTAAAATAGAGTAGAAAGTAAAGGCAGCAGTTCTAATGGTAAACTAAAATAGAATACCTATAATTTTGATGAAAAAAAAAAACCCCAAAAAACACGTTACTCACCTGTAACAGTAGTTCTAGGAGTGGTATATGTTGTTCATCCACACTGTCTGGCATGTCCCTTTCCCTTTAAATCTTACCAAATGGTCTGAAAGCTGGCTCCTCCCACCCACCCAGGTGGTATATCCGATGGCACCTCCCCATGACGCCAGATCTTGTCCACTGGAAGCAAAGGTTGTGCGCCGAGACCAGGGAGGCTGGGTGGGTTCACGTGGATGAAGGCAAGATCAATTTTATTTTTCAGGCACCCAATCCCAGAGGCTCTGGGCGCCGGACACATAATTATAAACCATCATTAAAATAATCCGGAGGCGGCATGTGTGATTTTTTATTTCTTTGATCATTAAAATAAGACATATACATAAATTACAATATTAATAAATTAAACAAACCACATAAAAAGGCACAATCTAAGCTAAAAGCAGTTATTAAAAGGGCTATACCGCCAGCCTGGTGGCGCTGAGGGTTGAGGAGCTGGATGCCACACCTCGCGCTTCGCCGGCGACCCGGGTTCAGGAACGGACTTGGGTCAGCGGGGTTCGGCTGGGGGAGGGAGGACTGAGCATCCCAACAGATGCTCTCCTCCCTCTAGGGTGGTATACCAGGGCTGCTGTATGCTCCTGACATCCTAAGAGAGCCAGTGGGAACACTGGCTCTCGAGGGGTTAGTGGCTCCATCTGACGGAATGGGGAGGGGCGCTGTTGGGCGCTTGGGGAGAGAAGATGTGCGTCAGCATGTCGCCTCCCTGGACGTACGTCCTTGCACTGGCGTCCCGGGGCTGGGATAAAAGGGACCACAGAAAAACAGAAAATACCCCTCGGCAGTCCTAGATGACTACCGTTCCGAGCCATCCAGACCACCAATTCCGGGACAGACCCCACTATGCAGGTGGAGAAGGGAGGAGAGGCTCTAAAGGGGCAGATCCTGAGTTCGGGGGCTGAAAAATGGCACTGAACGGCCCGAAGGAGGGGACACAGAGGGTAGGTAGGAGGGATAAAAAGAATAAAAAAAAAGGGCCATCTCAAAGATATGGCAAAAGCCCAGACAGAGGAAAAGATAGCAGAAGGTGCAAAGAGAGGAGACAAATCATTTTTTAGATACATTAGGGCAATAGTTCTCAGACTTTGTCACAGTGAGCCTCCCCAAATCCATGGAAAAGATTTTGAGCCTCCCCCAAAAATTGAAATAATCTTGGGCCTCCCCCCAAAAAAATAACACACTGTACTTTGCGCAGTACACCATGAATAAATTGAAACCCCTTTGAGTACTTGGCTCACATTCAGTTCTTTGTCTTATACTGGCTTGGAACTTTTGAAAAAGATCTCCTGAGCTCAAAGGTGTTATCTGAATAACAAATAAAATAAACAAATATTCTTATTCAGCTTATTGTCCCCCCCCCCCACAGGCCAACCTACTTGCTCTGCTATTTTCATTCTTGGACCATTGTTACCCCTTGTTGCAGTACCTTCATGGGTCAGACTACTTTCTCCATTTCCTCTCTATATGAAATAACCTTCCTACATACACTTTGTCTCTCCCCCTCCTTCTCTGCTCCTAAGCAACATCTCAGGAATTACTTTGCTCCTTCCTGCTATTGCTCTTAGCACTTCTGTGCTCAACCCTTGTATTTGGGCTGTTCTGCCATCAGTTTACAAATTGATCAATTACCACCACTCATTATTAATTTATTCATATTTATTTGCACTATTGCTCATTGTGTATTTCTTGATTGTTTTGCAGTTACCTTTTGAAATGTATTCACTCCCTACCCTTCCCCGGGTACACCTGAAATGAGCCTTGGCTCATTCATCTTTCCTTGTCACTTATTAGTAAATAAATACATAAAATTCACCTATTATCCTCTTTCAGTTTGCTTCATCTCTTCACATAAAACCCAAAATTTAAATACAGTACTTTTTCAGACTTGCTTGAGCCTCCCCTGGAACATGTTGGGGCCTCCCCAAGGAGGCTGGCCTCACCATTTGAGAACCCCTGCATTAGGGAATGTAGTAAAGCAAAAGGGGGGATAGTAAAGATTGCTACTGAAGAAGGGAAATGCACCAAACATGACACAGAGAAAGCCAAAATCCTCAACAAATACTTCTGCTCAGTGTTTACCAAAAGGACCTAGGGATGGCCCAGCCCTGAAAAACACAACACCCCAGGACCAGGAGTAGGCAAGTCCCTTCACGAAGCCGCAGTATGGGAGGCGCTAAATAAACTAAAAGCAGACAAAACCGTGGAACCAGGCGAGATGCATCCCAGAATCCTTAAGGAACTGAGGGCAGAATCAACACCCCTCTGCCATGGGGTCATAATGTACTGACAGCAGAATGTTATAACCTGCAGAATAATCTTCTGCCTAATTTCTATTTATTTCTTATTCTGTGAGGGCTGCCCTCCCGGACCCTCCACTAAGTATTCCAACTCTGGGGGTCCAACTCTGAGTGCGCACAGGTCCGGGTTTCGCCATAATGCTGTACGCTATTAAGCGTACGACATTATGACCCGGTGAGTCTGAAACTTCTGTTCATGAAATCCTTGATGAGCGGTGTGGTACCCATAGACTGGAAAAAGGCAACAGTGGTTCCACTTCACAAATCAGGCAGTTTTGAAGAGGCTAGTAATTATAGACCGGTGAGCCTCACATGTATAGCAGGGAAACTAATGGAGACACTACTCAAACAGAGGATCATAGCATTCCTCGAAACTAGCAGCCAGCAAGACCCTAAACAGCACAGTTTCACAGAAGGTAGGTCATGCCAGACAAATCTGCTCGAGTTTTTTGACTACGCTACCAAAATAGTGGACGACGGTGGGGCAGTAGATGTGGTCTACCTAGACTTTTAGTAAGGCGTATGCTTTAGTGAAAAGGAGGCAGAGTAAGAGGCCATAATAACTTATAGCTTTTTGGTCTCTTTTTCTGTTATAGTTTTGGAACAAAACTTCACAAACAACAAGCAATGATCAGGACCTAGGCACAAGCCTACACAACTCACGGCAGTCTGCCTTTGCCAATAGTCTATAGTACCTTGAACAATTTATAAAACCAGTAAGTCCTTTTTTCACTTTTTGGTTCGGTTTGTCCTGTAGATAAAAGTGGTTCCTAATACAAAAGGCAAAATAATGTGTTTCAGAGTTCCTTAAAACAAAAGGACCGCTGATAAAAAGAAGTGCTTTTTTTTTTTTTTTTAGGTGACCCACAGAAAAAGTGAAAATATACAAGTCTGCAGTCTGGTTCCCCAAAAATGAAAGAACCGCTAATAAAACAAGCGAGAACTGAATGCATTGGAACCGCAAGGGAACTGGAAAAATAACTAAAAAGCAACAGATAATTGTACCTACAGTGAGGCAAACAGTATAGGAAATAAAAAATAAATTCAAAAACTGGAGTCCAGCTGAGGACAGCTCTTGAGCAACTTGCTTTCTCAGGCGGAGAAAAATATCTGACATTAAGCTGCAGAATGCAAGCTCACCACAACAGTTTGAACATGCGTTTGCTATTCTTTGTTCCAAGACATGCATACATTCTACAATTTCCAGAGCAGCTGAACCTTCCAGGCTTGCTGCATAGTTAAGCATAGTGAGGGATTCCTGGGGTTTGAAAGGTCAGTGTATTACAGATATTTAATGAATTGCTTGTGTAACCCCCCTGCAAATGGGGGTTCCCAAAAGACTTCCAGGAGCTTGCTTGAATGCTCCAAGCCTGAATGGTGTTTATGCTTAAGCCATTTATCAGTGAGTGTTTTAGAACCTCTGGTACTGTCTCTTTAAGAGCTGTCTGTTTGCAGACATAATTAGTTTGTATGGGGACTGTGTGTTTCTTTGATTGAGTACCCTCAATGCTGCTGCCAATTCACTCCATTTTGCAGTCACTAGGAGTGCAAAGGAACCTATCTGAAAGATGTAACTGTTTGCCAGAAATCATTTACAGTAATAATGAAATTACAGTTTGTCTAACCTGCTTTCTTTGCAGTCAGAACTGTGTCTGCCTAGTTCTCCATTCTGGTTTTGAACTGCTGAACTGGACCAATCAGTGTGGGGTAAGCTAGCTCTAAAATGGTGCCTTGACTGAATCAGAACTTGGACTCATAATCTAAGCCAGCCACAAGAGGATTGTATGGGCAGTGACTCTGGGAGATGTAGTTAGACTTCAGCACCTTTTTGGACCAACAGCAGCAGTCTATTGTGAGTGACAGCCAATCCAGTCAAGAACTGGGAGGAACTCAAAGGAAGTGCCGGTTTTGTCGGTTGGAGTTTCAGTTGAGCTTTGGCAGTGAAGAAGGAAGGAGCCTGTGCTTTTCAGTGTGCAGTTTTAGTCAAAAACGTGTGTAAGGCCCAGAGTTCCGGTCTGCAGCTCGTGTAACAGCTTGTTAGGACTGAATCCAGTCCTGTGAAAAGAATCAAAGGATCTCTGAAGAGTAGAAACCAGGCTCACCCTGTAGAAGACTGGAGGAATTGCTGAAAATTGCACTCGGTCTGTCAGGAACTGAATCTGCTGTGTGTTCTCCGGGTATTGTGCAGTAATTGCGATGGGATACAGATGCAGCCTGCCTGGTATAGTGCTTTTTCTTTATATGGATGTGTGAAGAGGTTTGTGTACCTCAAGTGAGCCCTGCTGACATTGAAGGACCCTATCTTATTTGGAGGTCGTGAGTACTAATTTAGGTCGCTCCTGTTGAATTGCCACATTAAATCCAAATGGAATTACTGTACTGCTGACTGTTTAATTCTCCTTTTCTCTGTGTGAAAGGGCCCTACCAGCTGCCACGGTTTGGACTAGCCACTAGGGCTTGGAAAATCTGTGACATCGTGAACTGATAGGATAGGCCTGTGCACAGACCCATAGGTAGATTATTAGAGCAGATAAGCTAATTAACCTGATTTCCCTGTCCTTGTTATATCCCCTAAATAAATCAGAGCTGCTTGTTTCAGCAAAGTTATACTGCCTGAGGTATTTGTCTATGTTAAAGTACTGTACTGTGATTGTTGCACTGTATCTCATTTCACAGGAGGTCCCAGTGCCGGAACCAGACCTGGGGGTAAGTGTATACTGTGAAGGTAATTCTGATATATTGTGTGGGCCACTAGTGGGAAGAAAGGGGGTTGCAGTGTCCCAGAGGGTGTGACCAAGTTAGTTTAACTATTGCAACCCTGACCCTGGGTGGAGGCACCTGCCATTGGATCCAGGCCCTCAACCTGTTAGTGGCAAATCAGGCAGGGGTAGTAGCCCCTGGGATAGCGCCATCTAGGGGTTACACTTGGTAACTGAACTGGAACAAGTAAAATATGAAACACAGCTGATAAGGCACAGATGAAGAACTAAAGTATCTGATCTCTGTGGCAGAAAACAAAGATCTGATGGTTAGAGGCAGCTGGCTGCAAGGCATGAGGGAATACATGTAATGCAGCTCAAATATTTGGACAGTTCTGGGTATCGGCTCCTCCGGCCAGGAATGTGAATGTCCATTCTTACTGATGAATCAGCATTGTCAGAAATATCTGGCAAGGCACACTGCTGCAGATCAAAATCAAGCTGTATTAAATTCCTTGTAATGCTATCAACTTCACAACCGAAGACGTGTTGCTCCAAAGCCATATACAGAAGGTTTACTGAACTCTGCAACACTTACTGAGCCTTCAGTAGGTCTTTCTCCCTCTTCTCCAATTCTGCCCTGGCTTTATTTCTCTCCTCCTCCTCCATGTCAAGTTTTGCTTCAAGTGCTTTTCTCTCCTCATCTATCTTCGCTTGCATTTCTGCCATTTTATCTGGAGAAACTTTTCTCTTTCCTATGAGCAAAAGAGTCCAACTATTAGCACCAATACTGCTGATTACACATCTGAATTGAAGAACAAAACATGGCAAGCCTTATTCCAAACTACATTCAAACGATGAAGTTTAGAAAACTGTATAGCAAACTCATGTCAAAGAGGCCACCTGCTTCTGGATCAGATGCTTCTGTACCCACAAAACTGGTTCTAACTGATATATACACACTTCATATTTATGCACTGAGAAAGACAAGAAGAAATGAATCAACAATGCAATTTGATATCCTCTACAAATACTGTGATGTCACTGTTATGCTATGTTCATTATTAATGCTGGTGCTAATAGTACCATCTACCTGTATAAACTACCGTAGCTGCTCTATGCAGCTGTGTACTAGCATAAAGAACAGTTTCAAGAACTCACTGTAGCAGTAGATCTTCGAGAGTAGCTCTTGCAGCAGGTAACACTGTTAGTACTGAAGCCGGCAGGTGCTAGGACCCCATGGAAAACTTCTAGGTAGCAGTATACAGCAGGGGACTGCCCCCTGACGTTGGCCCATTTCCAATGTCCGCCTATGGTACAAAAGGGGCAGTCCCCCAGCCCAACCTTAGTTCTCCCACCGGAGACCCCAGCATATACAGAAACTGGAGAACCAAGGTGGTTTCTCTACACCGAGGAAAGAGAGGTAACAGAGATGGAAAAGCAGTCACCAGGGGGATGGAGGGAGGGAAAGCAGCACCTGCTGCAAGAGCTCCTCTCTAAGATATACTGTTACGGTAAGTTCTTACATAACTGTACTATCTCACTTCAAGGGGGCTCTTGCAACAGGTAACATCATTAGGACCGAGTCCCAAGCAGTGAAAGGACGGACTCCAGTCAGCTGGGTGGAGGTAGAAGTCAGCGTATGGCCTCTCAAGAGAGCAGGCCCTGTAGGGCTGCAAGTCCAAAACCTGCCCTGTGCCTAGATGCAATGTCCAGACTATAATGCCGGATGAAAATGCAGACAAAACTCAAGTGGCGCTGCACAATGTCAGCAATGGCCACATTTCTGAAGGAGGCAAATGAAGCGACCTACGCCCTGGTAAAACGGTCTTTAACCAGATCCGTAAAGGCTTGCAATTAGCAATAAACAATGCAATTAACCAACCATTTCGACAAACATTGTTTTGAAACAGGAGACCCTTCTTTCCTGGGGCAAAGAAAAAACCAACTGATTAGAATTTCGAATGGCTCGAGTGTGGTCCAAGTAATAGTGAAGCATCCAGTGGACATTCAAAGCATGTAGTAAGGCCTCCCCTTGATTTGAATACTCTGGGTAACACAGGTAGAGGGATGTTTTGATTCAGAGTAAACTCAGACACCACCTTAGGAAGAAACTTTAGGACTGGTCCTTGTGGAAAACTAAACAAGGCTCTTTACACATCAGAGCCTGAAGCTTAGAAATCCTTCAAGCAGAAATAACAGCAACTAAAAATAACTCCACGACAGAAAGCATAGCTCTCACAGTTTGCGGCAGGCTCAAATGGAGGCAAAGTAAGCTTTTTTTAAAATGAACAAAAGATTCCATGGGGGAAACAGGGTTTCAGATGTAGTATGCTCCACAAGAAAGTGCGGGAGGTGTCAAGCTGGGCAAGAGTCTTGCCTTCAACAGGTCATGGTATGCAGAGATGGCGGGTAAGTGCACCTTAAACTGACGAGCAACTCAAGCCTGCGTCCGATACGTAAAGGAGGTACTCTAGAATGAGATTCTCCGGACAAGTAAAGGGATCTAGGTGATGAGCGGTGGCCCATATGCAGAGCCGCTTCCACTTCATAGCATAAATGGCTCTAGTGGAAGGTTTCCTGGCCGCCACTAGAACATCTGCCACCCAGGGGAGATGCCCCAAATCGGGCAACTGCTAAGTCTTCAGGAGCTATGTGTGAAGGTGCAGTGAGTTGAGGTCCAGGTGGATCAGAGTACCCTGCTCCTGGAAGAACAGATCGGAGCACAGAGGCAGGGGGATTGGAGGCTCCACCGATAATTGCTGGAGAACTGCAAACCATATCTATTGCAGCCAGTAAGGGGCTACTGGGATAATCTCTGCTACCACGTACTGCAACCTGAGAAGTACCCTCTGCATTAATGGGACAGGAGGGAAGGCATACAGAAACCTCCATGTCCAAGAGAGGGACAACATATCTCACCAGAAAACACCAGGCCCTGGATCTAGCGAGCAAAAACTGGGCAGTTTTGTGTTGGATGAGGATGCAAAGAGTTCCAGTTCGGGACGGCCCCAACAGTCAAAGAGATCTTCGATCACTAGGGGGAGAAAGTTCCCACTAGTGTGCCTTGGACCAGGAATGGCTTACGCTGTCAGCCAAGGAGTTCTGGATGCCTGGAACATGCACAGCAGTCAGGTCCAAGTGATGCTCTATGGTCCAAAACCAAACTCTCATGGCCTCCCTGCAAAGTGGGGAGGAATGGGTGCCCCTCTGCTTATTTATGTAAAAGACCACGGACATATTGTCTGTCTGGATCAAAATAGGGTCCGGGAGTAGGTTAATCTAAAAGGCCTGCAGAGCATACAGGACTGCCCACATCTCCAAAACACTGATGTGGAGATGCTGCTCCAGTGGGGACCAGGACCCCGGAGTCCGACGGTCTGCCAGATGGGTACCCCAGCCCTGGCTCGCCGCATCCGTGATCAGGATCTGTCAAGGCAACTCCGACCAGAAATGGACCCCCTGGGAGAGATTGGAAGGGTTCCTCCACCACATCAAAGTCTGTCACATCAAACTGGATACCGAAACCTGCTGTTCCAAATCGTCTGTGCGCTGATCCCATTGGACCCGAAGGTTCCATTGGGCTACCCTCATGTGCAGGCGAGCCAGCGGAACCGTCACAATGGCCCCCGCCATATGTCCCAGTAACCTTAGAAATGCTCTGGCTGGAACCTGATGAGATGATATGACCAGTTGAGCCTGTGACTGAAGACGTTCTGCCCTGTTGGGGGAAGAAAAACTTTCCCTTGGGCGGTGTCCAAGATTGCCCCAATGTACTGAAATCTCTGACTTGGCCAAGGAGAGGATTTGGGGAGGTTGAGAGTTATCCCCAGATCCCAAAACAGAGTGAAAGTGGTCTCCATGGTTCTGAGTAACTGCTCCTTAGTGGGAGCTGTCAGAAGCCAGTTGTCTAGGTAAGGGAAGACATAATGGCCTTCCTTCCTCAAGGCTGCTGCCATTATCATGCAGGCACTCTGTAAAGACTCATGGGGCTGAGGACAGGCTGAATGGCAGAGCCCAAAACTGGTAGTGGTTTCCTTGAAGCGGAAGCGAAGGAACCTTCTGTGGGGTGAAAACACCAAGATGTGAAGATAAGTATTCCTGTATGTCGGGGAACATAGCTATTCCCCTGATGAAGCAATGGGAGAAGGCTGGGAAGGGTGACCATCTTGAACAGTTTGTATTCTACAAAATGGTTCAGGTGGCTAAGGTCCAGGATGGGATGCAGCTCTCCAGTTCTCTCTGGAACCAGGAAGAAATGCAAGTAGAATCCCTTCCCTTACTGTATGGGTTCTATGGCCGGTTTTCACAGGAGTGCTTAGACCTCTTCTTGGATAAGGGTGTCATGGGCGTGAGGGTAATGGGAAAGAAACTGGATGACTGTCCAGAGGAATCTCCAAAAATCTGAGTGAGTGCTCCTGTTCCACTAACTGCAGAACCCACTGATCCAAGGTTATTCTGTGCCAGCTCTCTCGGCAGAGAGAGAGAAACGACCCCCCCCACTGCCTCCCCCAGGGATTCGGCTGTGGTCGGGGGGTTAGGTAAGAAGTCAGGCAGAGGAGCCGGGGACAGGCAACGTGGCTCTGGAAGTTCTGGGAGTTCTGGGGCAGAGCCTCCCGTGGCTTTGGGAAGTAGCCTTCTTAAAGGCACTTCTGGGCTGTTGGCCTCTGGGTTGCTGCTTGGAGGTAACGAAAGGACTGCCGCTGGGTTAGGCTGAGATTGGTACAATGTTTGAACCGATCATAGAACCTTGCCCGATTCTTGTAGGTGAGTGATATTTTGGGAATCCTCGCCAAACAAAACAGGGCCTCTGAAAGGGGGGTCTATAATCTTAGACTGCACATCCGGGGCAAAACCGAAGACTCTAAGCCAGGAATAGTGATGAAGACAAACTCCTGAAGCTGCAGCTCTGCCTGCAGAGTCCACCAAGTCATAACAGGCTCGTAGAATGCGATTCCCAGCATCTGAGTCTGTTTTGAGACGGTGTAACAGCTCAGCCTTTCCAGGAAGATCAGGCTTAGCCTGAGACACCTCCAAAGCTTTCTCCCACAGGGGCATTCTGATACTGGACCATGTGGGCTAGAAAGTTTAGGGAACGGATAGCGCAGGTGGCAGAGGAATAGACCTTCTTACCAAAATGGTCTATCTGCCTGGAGTCCTTGTCGGAAGGCTGAGTGCTGAGGTGCTGCGGCAGCCTAAAGTGGTCATGGGCAGCATTAATTACTACCAAATCAGCCTCTGAATGCTCCCATAAAAGGGTTCATCCATTGGGGAATTATACAGGCGATCTGCCTTCTTGGACGTCGCTGGTGTAGTAGATGGATGTTTCCAAGCAGCCCTATTGACATCCTTGAAGGACTCAATGAGGGGAGGAACAACCAAGGGCAATGACTCCTTTTTACAAACTAGCTGACGTCGCTCGGGATCCACTTCCTCCATGTCCCAACCCATAAGGGACTGGATGTGTCTCATCACATCCATAAAAGTAGGGTCATATGGAGGAGACCGTGGGGTGTTCTTGGGCTCATCTGGTTCTGATGGCAGGTCAGAGTTCCCCTGAATCATCATAAGATGAGGAGGAATATACCCTCAACTTGCCTGAGTCCAGAGAGGGAGAGGATGATTGATGATTTTTTCGTTGATAGGTCCTCGATGACCGGAGCCGGCTCCATCTGGTTGTGGAGTAAGTTCCTTAGAGATGGTGCTGGGCCTTCCTAGAGGGAAACCTGCCTCCTTGCTGGATTAGGAGAAGGGACCAGAGGAGTCAAGAGTTGGGGGCTCCTTCAGGGCCACATCTTTGAAGTAAGCCCACCAGGCTGCAAAAGGGCATTAAGATCCATGGACAGGTTCTGAGGCATAATCAGGGGACCTGGCATCTGCGGGTAGGGGTGAGAGGGCCCCGGAGTTGGTTCCCTTAGGTTGTGGTAACCCTGGCATCAGTTCCACTGGCATCGGTCCTTGGAGTAAGAAAACCGTCTCGGGCCAGTCTGACCAGAGTAGAGACCGGGCATCAGAGCCTCGGTGTCGGTTATAAGGATGACAGGCCAGCCGGGCGACTGTGGAGGGTTAGGGGATGATGGCTGAGGCACTGCTTGGGTCGATGTCGGAGTGGCTGGTGTCGATGGGACAGGCGGGGGCTGACACCGGTCTGGTGATGCAGCCAGCACTGGCCTAGAAGGGGAAGCCTGTCCCAGAGAGCTAGCTCCCAAGCGGGACAGAGAAGTCACTCTCACGGGGGAGGTGAGTGCATGCCCCTGGTGCCGCTGGAGGCATCGGTCCCTGTTGATGGAACCGACTTAGCAGAAGCCTTGACTGGGAAGGTGATGGGAAAAGACCCACCGCTCGAGAAGGACCTGGTCGAGCCACCTAGTGGAGAACCTGCCTGCTGAATGAGTCCGAGCTTCAGGACATGAGAGGCTGGGGATGAGGTCCCAATCCCCAGAGAACCACCACCACAGATGGTAAGTTTGGTTGGTTTGACCACTGGGAGTCTGGAGGAAGAGAGGCTGCTGGAATGGAAGGGCCGACCTCCTGCTGGAGAAAGACCAATGTTCAGTAATCGACTTCATGCTGACCTGGAGCAGGAAGTTGATCGGGTTTATCCCAGTGCTTCTCCCAGTGTTTGTGCTTTCCCAAAGATGACTTCTTTTGATAATGCAGTGGAAGCCCAGAGGCCGGGGGAAGAGAAGGTACATTTGTGGAGCTCCTTCTCTATTGCTGTAAGTTTTTGCTGCAGCAGGAAGGCTTCCAGGGTCTTTCTGCTGCACAGCAGGATGCGATGATTAAGATCCTGGCAGTGCTGGCAGGCCTCAGTGTTGCGGACTGGGACTATGCAAAGCAGACACGACGAATGGCCATCTTTGTGGCGAAGCTGCTTTCCACAAGCACACTTCATTCGTCGTCGCTCCACAGAACAGGATGGAGAAGAAGATATGCACAAATTGCTGTAAGTTTTGAGGAAAAAGAGGAAAAAAATAAAGCGCGGGTAACATGAAGAAAATGGTGGTCGACTAAAGCAGAAGGTGTCTGTGAAGGTCCGACTTGCGCAGGTCGATGGTGGGAAAAGAACGGAGGTTGGCCTGGGGGACCACCCCTTTTATACCACAGGCCGACGTCGGGGGGGCAGTCCCCTGCTGTATACTGCTAGCTAGAAGTTTTCCATGGGGTCCTGGCGCCTGCTGCAAGAGCCCCCTTGAAGTGAGATCTACTGAAATGGAATTATGAGGCTTGTTACCCGAAAACTTTGCAATGACTGACCTACGGCTATCTAGCTACAGTTCATAAATCCTCCATTATGTTAGAGGTCAAAAGTAACACTGGTTCTGGTGCATGTGACTACCAAGGTTTTCTTTGAGCTCTAAAAGCAGAGAACAAGGAGCCCAGGTAGCTCATTAACGTTAAGGCATGATATCATTAAATATGGATTGTGGCTCCTTAATGTGGACATGACATTCTGAAACTGCAAAGTTCAGTAGCCCAATAGTAAGCCTCCAAAATATTGTTAGTTTCTAATCTTGTTAACGATAACTTAATTCTCAGCAGCTAGACACTCAGAGCATATTCACATGTCCAGGTGATCACCATTTAAAAGGAAATGAATCAATAATTTAATATAATTCAGCATTTAAGAAATTCAAAATGTTTTGGTTCAAAAAGGCCATAAAAGGACAGGGATGGGAGGAGCGGGCAGTTAGCCTTGAATGTATACTGTTAACCCCAGGACCTTTCTGTAAACAAAATGTTAAAGTCCAGTTTGGTCATCCAGGTACAACAAATATAAATAAATATAACAAAGCCAACGTAACTATGCAGCTACATGAGGAAAAATACTGATATGAATTGCTGCTTTGATTCCGCATTAGCTCTCACACCATTCACCTTCTTAATGAACAATTAAACCCAAAGCAGTGAGAGGAAACAACCCCAGAATCCCATATTGGGATCATCTGGGTTCAAGCGTGTAGAGGAAGTGTGGTGCTAGGCTCCCAGGAGGACCACCCAAGGTACACCCACCCTCGAGGTTGTTTGCTATGATGGCAGTCATTAATTTCCCTACCCAATCTGCCACAGGATCAGTTTAACCATGCTGGCTCCATAGGTCATGACAGGGGACAGCAGGCTATACAGCAAAAATGGATGAATACGAAAACAGAAAAAAGGCAAAATCTGAAACTATGTTAAAAGACACAAAAATGAAAATTACGTACTCACCGTAATTCCTGATCTTCTAGGAATATCTTCACCATTGATTCACACTAGTATAGGTCTTGGCCAGAGATGCTAGGACCCTGTGGGAGCCAGAACCTTTCAAAAGGGCTGGTGCTGAGGCATGATGTGCAGCACCACAAGACTCACTCGCACCACATAGTTCACTTCAGTACCTTTTTTACCAAGGAGGTGCAGCATAACCTAACAAGTACTTATGCACTTAACCTAAGAGCACAAGACAGCCCTGGTGGCTGGTGTAAGAAGGGTCAACAAACCAGTAACACAGTGTCTTTACAGCCCAAAGCAAGGACATGGGGCGAACACCAATAAAACATACTGGAGTGAGCCCGGAGGATGGCAGGTGGGAGATCAGGAATTATAGTGAGTACGTAATTTTCATATCTTCCATGAATAAATCTTCACCACTGATTCACACTAGTGGGTCAGAGTACCAAGCTCAGAAAAATCCCCTGGACTAGGGCGACAGGAGCCAAGGAATTACTCAGGACAAAAGTCCCTGCAGGACTGTCATGCCAAAGGTGGCATGATGCCAGGCATGGACATCTACAGTACAGTGCTTAACAACAGAGTGCACTGTGCTCCAAGCTGCAGCTCTGCAGATGTCACAGGTATAGAACAAATCTCTGCCAGGGACATGACAACTGCTGTAGTGGAGTGGGCACGTACTGGGCCTTCAAGCTTAACCTGAGCTATGGCACAGCAGTAGCACAGGCAGCTCACAATCCACGCAGAAGTGAACTTGACTGTAACAGACTGTCCTTTTTGATCAGGATCAGAGGAGACAAAGAGCTGTTCGGATTGCCTGAGGTCCTTGGTTCTGTCCAAGTAAAACCTAAGAACTCTCAACATCCAGAGAATGGAGGGTGTGCTCTCCTTAATTCTGGAAGTGGCAACATAGGTAGGCAGCACTAGTTTCTGATTCAAGTTCAAGTTTATTGCAGGAAAACTCCATTGAGCAAGATCATTCACAAGGAGGGTCCTGTGACATAAACACTTAAAATACAAACATAGATAGGTAATAACAGTATATACAACTCCGACACCACCTTTGGTGGGAACTCTGTGCATGCAAAGAACCACCTTGTCCTTGTGGAAAACAGTATAAGGAGGATTTGTGACTAAGGCATAGATTTCAGACACTCTGCAAACAGAAGTGATGGCCACTAGAAATGCTGATTTCCAAGTTAAAAAACTTCAGCTCACATGTCACAAAAGGCTTTCGTGTGAGCATATCCAGCACAATGCTGATATCCCAGGCAGCCACCAGTGTCCTAATGGGAGGCCTTGTGTGTAAGATATCTTTAGGTTACCACCTGAGGGTGACAGCTGTGCCAGGTAGAGGTACCAATGGGCCTCGTGGTATGCAGAAACAGCACACAAGTGGATGTCTATTTATTTATTTATTGAAGTCTCGGAATTACAACACCTTTGGGGCAGAGGGGCTCGCTTACAAAGGCTCCACAGGGTAAGGGAACAAGGAAGTGACATGGTACAAGGCAATCGTGTACAGGTTACAAATAAGAACAGTTTACTCACCTGTAACAGTAGTTCTAGGAGTGGTACAGTATATGTTTTCCATCCACACTTCTTGCATGTTCCCTTCCACTTTAAATCTTGCCGGAAGTCTTTAAGCTGGCTCCTCCCACCCATCCAGGTGATATATACCTGGGCTCCGCCCCATGACGCCAGATCTTAACCTGCTGGAAGCAAGGTTGTGCACCTGAAGCCGGGAAGGTCGTGTGTGTGCGTGTGTGTGGATGAACAACATATACCACTCTAGAACTACTGTTACAGGTGAGTAACCTGTTCTTCTAGGAGCGTGGGTACATTGTTCATCCACACTTCTTGGCAGACTCCAATCAGTTCTCCGGGAGGTGGGAGGCAAGGCGCACACCCCCTACTTGCGAAACAAAGACTGGAGAACCGAGGCCCCAAAACCAGCATCCTGGCGAGACTCAAGGTTGATGTGGTAGTGGGTAATGAAGGTGTTTGCTGACTTCCAGGTAGCAGCCCAACAGATTTCTTGGACAGGGATGTCTCTGGAAGCAGCCAGCGATGCAGCAGTATGGCGGGCAGAATGAGCTCTTATCCCTCTGGGAGGCTCCTTGCCCACCAACTCATAGCACAGACCTATGCATGATGTAATCCATCTTGCAATGGTCCATTTGGCTGCAGGTCTGCCAGAAGCGGCTTCGGTGTAGGTGACACACAGCTGGCAAACCTCTCCATGAATTTCCATCCTCTCCTTGTAGCAGGAGAGAGCACGTCTCAGGTACGAAGTATGGAGCCTGTACTCGGCGTCCAAGGAGTAATTAGGGTAGTATACCGGCAGAGTCAACACTTGGTTAAGGTGAAACTGACACCATCTTCGGAAGGAATTTCGGGTGGGGGTGTAGGACAACTTTGTCCCTGTGAAAGACCAGGTAATGTGAATCCACCGAAAGCACCTGGGGCTCCCCTGTCCTCCTGGCTGACGTGATGGCCACCAGGAAGGCAGTCTTCCACGACAAGTGTGAGAGCTCGCATTTGTGCATGGGTTCAAATGGCTTGCCCATGAGCTTTGCCAAAACCAGCAACAGATCCCACGGAGGTGGAGGTTCACGCACCGGAAGGGATATGTGATCTAGGCCTTTGAAGAAGCACCCGACCACTGTCTCCTGTGCCAATGTCGTCTGACCGGCCCGTGCCCGGTAAGCAGAAATGGCTGCTAGGGTGCACCCTAAGGGTTGATGACCGAGACCCCTTTGGAGAGTGACCAGGTAGTCAAGAATGTTAGCTACAGGACAGGATAAGGGGTCCAGACTCTTATCCTGACACCAAATGGAAAACCTTTTCCATTTGAAGGCGTAACATTTTCTGCTCGATTCCTTTCGAGATGCCTCCACCATGGTGAAGACATCTTCGGAAAGACCCAAAGCCTATAACTCTAGCCGCTCAGGTACCAGGCTGTGAGGTGCAGGGACTGAAGGTCCGGATGGAATACCTTCCCTGATTTAGAGATATCAGGTCCGGGTGTGTACAAAGCCGCTCCGGGGCCTGCAACTGAGGCTGAGGAGATCAGGGTACCAGAACTGGTGCGGCTACAAGAATCACCTTTGCCTTGTCCCTCCTCACCTTGAGTAACACCTTGTGGATCAAGGGAAATGGAGGGAAGGAGTAGAGGAGGCCTGGGGTCCACGGCCTCGAGAAGGCATCCCCCTGCAGCAAGCCCTGCTGAGGGGGGGGGGATGACACAGCCTCAGCCTGTTGTTTTACCTGGAGGTAAACATGTCCACCATTGGTTTGCCCCAGCGGGAGAACAGGCTGTAAGCTGCCTCTGGATGGAGAGACCACTGTGGTATGTCTGGCCTATACAGCTGGAGAGCATCCGCCAGCTGGTTCGAGGCTCCTGCCACATGGATGACTAGGAGATCCGCCTCAACCGCTTACGAGGGTCCAGAAGCAGAGCACATCTTGCACAGCAGACGGAGGCGTGCTACCCTGCTTGTTGAGGTAGTACATGGTCGTGGCATTGTCCGTCTGGACTTGAACCACTTGACCCCGGAGCTGAGGAGCAAAAGCTGACAGCGCCAGTCTGACTGCTCTGAGCTCCAACAGGTTGATGTGACATCGGGATTCCTTAGGGGTCCAGAACCCGTGGGTCCTGTTGTCCCCCATGTGGGCTCCCCAGCCTATGAGAGAGGCACTGGTCATAAGGACGACTGTCGGCTCAGGGCAGACAAATGGGATTCCTTCCTGCAACCAGTCTGGGGTGGTCCACCATTGGAGAGTGTCCCACATCTTTTGGGTTACAGTGATCAGCTGGTCGAATTGACCATATCGCTGAGTCCACTGGGCGGCCATCTCCTACTGAAGGGGGCGCATGTGCCACCGGGCCAAACGGACCACCGAGGTGCATGCCGCCATGTAACCCAGAAGGCTCAGAAAGTCCCAGGCAGGGCGCAAATGCCCAACCAGAAATGATCGGGCAAAGGAGGAGAGAACCTCTGCCCTGTCCGCCGGAAGCAGAGCCCTGGCTTGATAAGAGTCAAGCTCTGCCCCAATGAAGCCCATCACCTGAGAAGGCACAAGTTCTGACTTGGCCTCACTGATCAGGAGGCCGAGTTGGGAGCAGGTTTGGAGGGCCAGATCCCTGGACCTCTCCACCTCCTGTTGGGTGGAACCTGCCAAGAGTCGATCTTTGAGATAAGGGTAGATTCTGACTCCTCGACACCGAAGGTGGGCCACCACCACTGCAATGTATTTGGTGAAGACCCCTGGGGCCAATGACAGGCCGAACAGCATGGCTCAGAACTCATACAGGGTCCCCTCGACCCTGAAGCGGAGTAACCACTGGTGGGATGGACGGATTGCTCCAGGGATGGTATGCTCTGGTTCAGAGTGACCATCTGAAAGGTGCAGAACCTGAAATACTGATTCAGGTCATGGAGATCTAGGATGGGGAGCTAATCCCCCATCCGCTTAGGCACCAGGAAGTACCTGGAAACAAAGCCTGGGTCTGTCAGAGGATCCGGCACTGGAGCTACTGCCTCCTTGCGGAGGAGCTGAGCCACGTCGTCTTGAAGAGCCGACTGGGTGCATACGGAGATCCGTTCCTCCCGAGGGGTGTGGGCTCAGCTGGGAGGGAACTGCTCGAATTCCAGAGGCAGTCCCTAACCGACCACTTCGAGAACCCACCTGTCCGGAGTGACAGCGGACCAGGCAGAAAGGAAGTGGTGGAGCTGACCCCCACGGGAGGGACCCACAGCTGGCGAGACAGGTGTAGGGGTGGCCACCCCCAACCCGTCACTGAGCATGCTTAGATGAGGAGGAGGAGGAGGCTCCAGGACCTGAGCCTCGGCCTCCTTTATGTAGCTGCTGGGGACCCTGCTTGGGCCGAGGGTGCCAAGCTTGAGCCTGCTGCTGCTGTTGATGCTGCTGTCCTCCTTGATAGGAGGGCTGCCGGATCGCAAGGGAAAAGTGCCGAAATGGCTTCTTCTTTCTCTTCTGCTGGTTCTTGCCCGAAGAACACTTGGCAGAAGTAGGATCCAAGGTGGCACTGGACTGCTCTATACGCTGAAGGTGACCGGCCACTCCTGGACCAAACAAGTCGGTGCCTAGGAAGGGCATATCAGCAAGCTTATGCTCAGTATCTGTTAGGAAGGAGGAAAGCCTCAGCCAAGCCCTGCGGCGAGTGGACACTGCGGCTGCTAATGAATGGGCACAAGAATCTCCTATGTCCAAGGCCGTCTGGAGCTGCTGTTTTGCAACAGCATGGCCCTGGTCCTGGACCTGCCTGACCGTGGTCTGCATGTCCGCTGGGAGATGAGGGAGGACTCTGTCTAATGACCCGAGAAGGGCATGAGAGAAGCGTGCCATTATAACAGCCGAGCTGGCCTGATGAAGACCATATTGGGCCCTTGTCCGGGGTCGTCCAGTGTCGGCAGAACTACCAGTACGCCCGGAACACAGAGGCTGTCACCAGACTTTCAGCCAAGGGTGCTATGTGAACCCTGCAAGGACCCCATGGGCACGCAGACTTATGGGGCAGATGGTGCTGGGCAGGAAGCAGGACACTGCCAAGTTCAAGGGCCAGGCCAATAATGGCCTCAGCCACTGAAAAGGCCTCCGTTGGTGTATCCCCTCTCTTGAGGATGTCAGTGAGAGGGTACGCCGCCTTTTTCTGGATAGACTCCAGGGACATCCCGGTGGAATCGGAGATGAGGCGGAGAATGCCCTGGAAAGAGGAAGGGCCTTCCTACATCCCTGCGTCCACGGACAACTCGGGGTGACTGTAATCGACAGACGTAGGCCTAACTGTCAGATGGGCTGGCTGCACGAGTGGAGAAACTGGTGGAATTGGTTCCGGAGAGGTCGGCTTCAGCCTAGGAGGAGAGAGTCAAGTGATGACCGAGTTAAGTGGCGGACCCAGTTTCTGCCCGGTCAGGATCAGCTGCTGCCACATAAGGTCTTCATAGCGCAGACGGAGTTTCCGCTGGAGCCTCTCCTCGTCCGAGGAGGATGAGGACCTGCGGCGTCGCCTCCTTTTTAAGCGCTTGTGGCTCTTCCTTGGTCGTTTGGCCGAGGGGGTCCTGGACGGAGACCGAGACCGGAAGGCTGACTCGGTCGATCAGGAGACACCGGGATTGGTGAGACCAAAGGGTCTGGGACCGGGTCCTTGATGGGGACACCAGCAGGCTGAGTCTCCTCATCCGGAAAGACCAGGACCGGAGTCCATTCCAAAGAGTCATCGGGCACAGCTGGCGACAAGGGGTCGAGAATAATCTCGACCTTGTCAGCCAATTCCTCAGTCCCTTGGCCAGATGGAAGGTCCGAAAAGCCAGAGGCCGAGGATGCGATCTCGATCAAGGTTGAGGCCGCGTGTCCCTATGACTCGGACTTTTCTCGGTCCCAAGAACGTCTTCGTTGAGATGAAGACACCGGGTCCTTATCTCTCTTCCGAGAGTGGGAGAAGTGCGAGCCCGAGGGTGCCTCACCCCGAGTGGGGAGAGAGTGGCACAACTCTTTGAAGGAGCCCGTAAAGGTGCAGCCTTGGTTCAGCGGGATGAAGAAGCTTCGGTTGACTGAAGCGCAAGCTGCTTCCTCCTCGAAGGCCCTCATCTGTTCCAGCTGATCGGCGGTGCCTGCAGCCGCGGAAACCGCCCACCTAGCCTCCTTCGATTTCACCGGCAGGTTCCTTTTTTCCGGTCTCTGGAGCTTTAAGCGTGCCTTGTGGTCATCCAGGACGTTGGGATGGAAAGCCAGGCAAAAACTGCACGACGAGGTGTCATGGCCGACACCTAGGCAGTAAACGCACATGAGGTGAGGATCGGTGCGCAACATTTTTTGGCCACAGGGGCACCGGCGAAATCCGGGAAATGATTTTTCCTCCATAGTCGAGACAGCGAAAGCGCGATCGCTAACTCTAACAAGATTAATTTCGGTAAAACCAAAAATTTGAAATCCAGGGCCTACGAAATGCTGAGAGCACGAGGGAACCTGTATCTTCCAGCAGAAGGGAAAATCTGGCATCATGGGGCGGAGTCATGGTATATACCACCCGGGTGGGTGGGAGAAGCCAGCTTGAAGACTTTCGGCAAGATTTAAAGTGGAAAGGGACATGCCAAGAAGTGTGGATGAACAACATATCCACGCTCCTAGAATATATGATACATACAGATAACATATCATACTCAGTAAGTGCATAGTAAGTACTGTAAGTTACACTGGTTACAAGGTTTCAGTTGACTTACACATGCTAAAAAATGTTAACTGTGGAATGCTGTAGGCCAGCATCAGAAAGGTCCAGCAAGTACCCCAGAACCCTGTCAGGTGGGCACCAAAGGGATACATGTGGGTTTTGGAGCACCAGACGAAAAACCTTTTCCATTTGGCTGTGTGAGTCTTCCTAGTAGAAAGTTTACAGGCAGACAAAAGTATTTCAGAGACCCTCAGAGATATCTTGTACTTGTTCACTTCCATCTATTCAAGAGCCAAGCCTGAAGGTGAAGGGAGTGCAAGCTGGGATGGACCAGGTGACCCTGAGTCAGTAAACTCCATCCTGAGTGGAAGAATCCTTGGTTTGCTAAGTGACAGTCTGTTCAACAGAGGAAACCACAGCTGTCGAGGCCAGCAGGGGGCGATCAGTATCACCTTGCCCCCATACGCCACCATTCTGAGCAATACGTGCTGCACTAGAGGGATCTGAGGGAATATATAAAGAAACAGATTTTGTCATAGCAGTCTGAATGCATCCCGATAGAAAACACTATGTCCTGGATTTCTGGAGAAGAAGCAAGTCAGTTTAGCGTTGAGAGGGGATGCAAAAAAGGTTCACATCTGGGGTGCCCCACTTATCGAACAGCAACCTCACAATGTCTGGAGCTACTGACTTTCTGTTCAGCTGAGTTTGTCTGTCAGTGTGTTCTGGACTAATGGTAGATAAATGGCTTGGAGCAGGATCCCCTGTTCCAGGCACCATTCCCACACTCTCACTGCCTCCCTGTAGAGAAGTTAAAAGTGTGTGCCTCCTTGTTTGTTCTTGTAATAAATCATGGACTTGTCTGTCTGTCTGGAGGAGGATGGCTTTGTGGCTGACGAAATGTACTAGGGCTCACATGCTGTATAACCCAGGTAGCTTCTCCAATCTCCAACACACTAATGTAGAGATGAGTCTCCTCACCCCAACATGGAGGCATCTGTGGTGAGAGTCACCTGAGGCTCCGGCTGGGAGAAGGGAAAGCCCTGGAAGAGATTGTTCTCCACTGAGCACACTGTGAGTGACCAACCCGGGGGTCTGTCACATGACTGGGGTTGGTCTGAGGATATGATGCTTGTGACCACTGTGCATGGAGCATCCACTGAGCTGTTCTCATGTGCAACCATGCCAGGGGCACTGTGAACACTGAGGAGAGTATCAGACCCAGCATGCATTGCATGGAGTGGGCTTGAACAGATCTGTGCTCCATTATGAAGCATACCATCTGCAGGATTGCCTGCATTCTGCTCTCTAAAAGGAAGTCCTGTGCCTTGACTGTATCCAGAAGAGCTCTTATGAACAGAAGCTGCTGCAAGAGTTGGAGCTGAGACTTTTCTAGATTCAGCAGAACCCCCATGGAGGTAAGTGAACTTAGAGGCCGCTGCCACTGCCTGTTCTGTCCCCTGGCTGGATGTACTGGCTATCAACCAACTGGCCAGGTAAGGGTAAACCTGGAGTCCCCATTTCTCAGGTACACTGCAAACATTGCAAAGAACTTTGGAAAGACTTGAACTGCCAAGGACAGCCCAAAAGGCAGCACTCTGAACTGGTAATGCTGTCCCAGCAAAATGAATCAAAGGTATCTGTGGTGGCTGGAGTGCACCGGTTGTGTGCTAGTATGCATCCTACATATCTAGGGAAGCTAACCAATTCCTAGGTTTCAGGAAGAGAAGCAGAAAACCTAGAAAAATCATTTAGAATTGTTCTTGATCCATGAACTTGTTCAGGTTTCTGAGGTTCAGAATGGGGTGCATGCCCCCGACTCTTTGGTAGTAGAAAGCAGTGGGTCATACAGTGGGGTGGATCATAGGCTCTCCAATCCAGAACACAGCCTTGGTAACACTGGGCCCAAGGGATAACGTGGTGATGCCTGAGGCAGCGCTGTAACCAGAAATTAATCTGGTGCCACGGAGAACCCCAGCACCAAAGGCACCAAAACCAGCACCAGAATTAGCACCGAGCCAGGCCCAGAAAGGCCTAAACCCGCACCGACAGCAGTGCCAACCCCATCACCAACAACTCAGTTGGCGCCGGCTGAACAGAATACAGCAGTCAATCCTATCACAGTAACACTGAACGGGATTCACTGAACAGGAGTCAGCACAGTGGTCACCGTCCGGGACCATGGGGCTGTTCTTGAGCCAAACATTCTACCCAGCTGGAGGGTCTTGCCTGTGGCTTCAGTTTCATGGGCTCCAAAGGACCAGAAACAGCTCTCCTGGCAGAGGCACACGAGCCAGACGCTGCAACCACTGCTCCATAAGAGCTGCCCAAGTGGAACTGCCCACCAGAGTCACCACTTTACAAGGAGGGGAACCAGGGCCCAATAAATTGATCTCCTAGTACCAGAGGCACCCGTGATGCCACCAGCACCAGCGAGGGCCTTCAACTCGCAGAGCAACAATCTCACAGCAGACCTTGCAAAGGGTGACCTCAAGAGTACCGCTTCTTCCCTTCCAACAGGAACAGGAAGAACTTGAGCTCAGTGGCACAGAGAATCCGACCGGGATGGGGACAGGCCCACTTCTTTCTGTGCTTCCTGAGGACTGTCCTTCCTCACAGGCACAGGACCGCTCATCATCAGAATCCTTCCTCGATGTGGAAAGTGGACTGGAAAAGGCACGCGCCACAGACGCTTGTCTGAGAAGGCTCCCTATCATTGTCATCCATGGTCACAACCGCTGACTCAGTAGGGCTGTGAGAAATAACGAAAACATTTTATAAAACCATTAAACTGACATAAAAATAACAAACTCTAGCTTTAAACACTAAAACTGAGAGAACTGAATACTGTTGTCATATACAAGTGAAGTTCTGACTCCCAGAGGGCAAGTGATGTCACTGAGGCGACTCGACAGCAAGAAAAAAGGAACAGAAAGTTGAGAGCTGGTAGTGAGGTAAGCCATGTGACATGAGCCAATCTCGTGCCACTGCATATGTGCAAAGCCTACCTTGGTGCCAGCCTCCTGATAAGTTCTAGCTCCCGCAGGGTCCTAGAGCTTCCAACTAAGACCCACTAGTGTGAATCAATGGTGAATATTGATCCCTGGAAGATCTCAAGTTCTACTGGTAAGCTTTTAAACTAGAAAAAAATGCAAATCATAAGGAGGAGGTCTTTTTTCCCCTGACTGAGCTGAATCTGTAAACAAAACAAAAAAAAAGAGTGTAAATCAATTAAACCAACCTGCTTGATCTTGCATTAAGAAGAGGGAGTGAGCAAGTCACAGACAGGCAGCATGTGCATAAACAGAGAAAGAAAAAAGTAGAATTTATTTTTTTTTCCTCTGGCAGATCACTAAAATGCCTTCACCAATGCATTCAATAATAAGGGTTGGAAATATGTTTAATAGAAACTTATTTTAAAAATGTCATTAAAACACAAAATGAACTGCCTAAAATACATAAAATCAGATCATACACAGAACATAACTCACACACCTGTTAAAACAAACAAACACTTGTGGGTAAATGCTCTAGTTGCTCAAAAATATGTTCTGGTTTTCAGCAAAACAAAGCCACAGTCGACATCAGCAAAGCTTTGTTACACAAAATTCCTCAGTAATTTCATTTGCAGGACCTTCCATTTTTATCACTGAAAACATTTTCATGAAAACAAGAAATTTCTCCTTTAGATTTCCTTGTTCACATTTCTTATGCCTGTTGTAGGTAAATGCGTGAAAAGTTTTGAAACTGTTATGCACAGCAGCGTACAAAGTTGCCCAACTTCACTAGGACAAAGTGCTACTTCATGTAGTTCTCTGCCTGGCAAAGAGGGCACTTTGCCAGATGGAGTCTGCAAATATCAGTAAGCTGCCACTTCACATAATGTCGCCAGTCTAAAACTACATGTAGTGGCACCTTCACTAGCAAGTTGCGATTACACATAGTTTTTTTAAAACATTTCTTATAAAGAAAAAACACCCAAGCCAGCCCAGTGGTGTGGAGGGCTGAGGCACCTCAAGCGCCTTACCTCCTGCCATGCTAGCAACGACGTTTGGCTACAAGCATGGATTGCTAGGGGTCGACCAGGGAGGGACAGGATCGAACGACTGACAGCTGCTCTCCTCTCTTGGTTGGGGGAGAAGGGAGGGCCTGCATGTTCCGTCGAATGACTGCCAACTGCTAGCGCAGGTCAAGGAGACAGTAGAAGGGAGGGCTGCGGGACTCTGAGTCATGCAGATGCCTCGATGCGAGCATGCTCACAAGTGCACCCAAGCATGAGGAACAGGACTAAATTCTGGAGAAACAACTGATGGCAGGACATGCGTAAATGATGCCTGCCCGCCGATTCCCGCACCACCGAACCCCCTGGAGGCCAACAACTGTGATTTCGGGGGTGGGGAAAAGAGATAGCCTTCCCCTCCTGTACGAGGGGGTGTAATTTGTGGGAGTACTAGGCCCGGTGAGTCCAGGAGGTAAGATGGTGGGGGTTTAATGGATTGGGGGGGGGGGCACCTTTGTGCAACATAAAACCATTCTGCATAAGGGTGGTGATTTTTTTCTGTACTAAAAAGTAAATAAAAAAGGGAAATTCATCACATGTGGTTGAGACAAAGCCAGGAAATTCGCCCCGCTACACATAGTGAGAATTTCCTGACTTCACCTCAATTACGGTTACAAATTAAAAATTCACAGCACTCCTAGTTGTGAAATCATAATTCTCTCTTTATGACATCCCAATCCACTGTCTAGGAGACTATTCTAATGTCACAGGGCAGCAGAAGATAATCATTTCATGGCAAGAAAAGCAGCTACAACAGATGAGGTCTATGGGCAAAGAGCCCGTTTTCAGTCAAACATCTAGCAAGAGAGAATGAACGAGGTGACATTTAAATTTTTGGAGAATGTTATGAGATTTGAGGCTTGATGATGCCAATCTAAAACTTTTTTGCAGGAAAAACTGGCAAATCACTTTAAACTGACACTGTATACAATCTGTGTAAAAATGAAATAGGCCATGGCTCATTCAGTCAGCAGTCTTCATAGCAGAAAAGCTTGCAAAATCAATGTCAGAGCTGTACAGCATATTGTGCTTCCACTGCAGATTTAACCAATATAATTAGTAGTTTGTCCACCCCCCCACACACACACACACTAAAACACCTTTAAAAGCCACTTTAGACAGTCTTATTCTCCACTCTAGGACAGGTAATTTTTTAATGGATAATCAGATTATCTGCCTGTGGCCGCCGCCGGCGCAGATGGTTAGTTTAACGCGGCCGGGCGATCCGGGTTCAGGAACGGACCTGGGTTGTTGGAGGGTCGGCCAGGGGAGAAGGATCAAAGCATCCCTAGACTGCCCTTCTCCTCCGGGTGTTCGGTGTCTAGCTAACACCCAAAATATAGCTGGGTTGCTGCAACGCACTGCATGCCCAGAAGTCTCAGGGGCGGTGGATGCTGGTCATCACTGCACGCCCCTGCCTTTGCATATGAGGGAAAGAAACTGCCTCCCGGTCTCTCATCGTTTGGATGCCGCTTCCCCTGACCAGATACCAGAATTGCGGCGTATGGGCCGGTGCTGCAACCCACCCTCTCTGGGGAGCAAGCCGGGTGACTGGGGAAGAGGAGCAGGATCAGATCGGGGTGCAGGTCCTGGGTGTCCGTGACCAGGGCAGCCACTCCGACAGCCAGTCACCACCAAAAGTGGTAAATAAAGATTATCTGCCTGTGCAGAAGCAAAAGAAATATATAGCAAGGACTTCTCCCATCAAATCAAATTACACAAATCTAAAAGCTCTCCAGTTTACTTATACAGAGGTCTGTAATGTATCAATCACATAGGCAGATTCTGACAGACAAAATTACAGTACAACAGAATGAATTACATGAAAACATTAGGAAGTGAAATGTGAAAAAGTATATATGCAACATGCACTATACGTACACACTATATATACGTATGTACGATACAGATGAATGGATGGGTGCTAGGAGAGTGTGTTGTACAAGGAAATAATACCACTTAGAGGTTTGTTATTTCACAAGTACACCACATTTCCTAGTGTCTGAATTTTTATTTAATTAATTCCTTTGGTAACCAGGTAAGGCCTACTAGGCACAAGTGCCTGTTTTCAGGGGTGACCCAGGAGCACTGGAGAGGTTAAGGGACTTGCTCAGAGTCGCACAGCATGCAAGTGGAGGTTATGGAAATCAAACCCAGGTCTGTTGGATATGCCAAGCTCATTCACAGCTCATTACTCTAACCTCTAAGCTATTTTTCCAGCCCCAACATTTTACTGAAAACATAAGAATGGTCCAGACAAAATCTGAAGTGCAGAAATATCTTTATTTTATGTATAATTAGCCTTAAAGAGCAACTCTTTACTATTAAAAAAAGCTGAAAGCCACTACATTTACACCAGTTATGTTTTAACTTTAGTGTTTTCTAGGTTTTTTTTTGTTTTTTTGCTTTTTCCTTTTGTTGGCCCACTACATATTGCAGATAATGCAGTACTTATTCCACCGAGTCTCTTAAAATGAATCTGACTCTCCCCTGTTGACCTCACAAATGCTGTTTGTGACATCACTCTGTTGTCATGGTGAGCTCTATGACATCATAAACAAAAGTACTGTGTGTTTAACTGGGGAAAGGCAAATGCTTTTATACAGATGTTTTGGAGAAACTACCAAGATGTGCTGTAAACCTTGAAAAGAACATTACAAATGAAAAAAAAAAGCTTGCAAATTGCAATAGTTGAAACATCATCTTTATGAAAGTACACTGAAGTGCAGAGTTGCTCTTTAATTTAACTGAAGAGCTATTTGTTCATTGATTTTTTAACTAGGTGCTAATTGGTTTAACTGATTAATTTAAAGAGCAGCTTCCTACTAATCGTACATTAGCCCCTCAGTGCAACAGAACGATAACTGATCTGGCCAGGAGTCCAAATATACAAACTTTTCCTTTTCAGTCATATTAAAAGTTATTCCCTCTTAATTTTATTCTCAGATCTGCTGACAAAAAAAGCAGGCCAGTTCCTGATCCCATTTCCTGTCTGCATACGCAGCTAATGCAGCCCTGTTTTGTGATGTCACTAAAGTCCATGTATTGTGCGTAGCTCCATTGACTGAATGGTGGCTGATTTTTCCAGAGAGTTTTGTACCCATTCAGCATTGGGATTTTAACAAATCAAAATGATCACCTAACAGGGACCCTGTTACTCAAGCTATCACTCTGATTTATTAAAATCCAGACGCTGAATGTGTATAAAATCTTTGGAGAAATCACCCCATTCAAGTCAATGTGGCATGCACACGCAGCTTGCATTTAGTGACATCACAAAACAGGGCTGTGTGTGCTGGCATGGATGTAGGATCAGGAACCGGCTCCGTTTTTTTGCCGGTGGTGGTCCTGGAGAACAGACGGTTGAAAAGAGTGGCAGATATGCGCAGACCTGGGGACCATGCTCGAGGCCCAGGCAGTAAATGCACGTGGTGTGGGGGTCAGTGCGCAACATCTTCTGCCCACATCGGCACCGGCGAAATCTGGGCAAGGACTTTTCCTCCATCGCGGTTGCAATCGATGATCAAGCTGAAGACTAAACTCTAAAGAATTTAAAGTTTTGGAAGTAAATCTGAAGATTATAGTGCTAGGGCCTACTCAATGCAGGAGCGGTAAAGAGGGAACCTGCTTCTTCAAGTGGAAAGGAAGATCTGGCGTCATGGGGTGGAGCCGAGGGTTATACCACCTGGGTGGGTGGGAGGAACCAGCTTGAAGACTTTCCGGCAAGATTTAAAGGGAAAGGACCCTGCCAGGCGTGTGGATATAACAACATATCCATGACCCTAGAAAGATCTTTCAACATACCTCCTAAAAGTCAAAATTTAGATCTGAACCAAAATAAGTAGTTTCATCAGACTTATTGTAATTGATTATTCTATAATTTGCAGTGTTGGCCCTCTGCATTTATTTACTGCTAGGTCACATGCACTTATCAACTGGGGACCAACACAAATCCAAAGTTGTGACATCATCCTAGAATGCTGGCTCCTCACCAAGGTGAATTTAAATATTCCTTAAAAGATACAATAAAACCACACCCTAACTTGTGGAGATGTGTAGCATCACCGAGCTCTCTGTCACTCATAGCATCTCTGACCTCTTCAAACATAACCTCTGCATCAACAGCTAAACTCTCTTCAGAGAATCTCTGAATTTATGAACAGTGAACAAAACAGTATGTGCTTGAAACAAACATCATCGGCTTTTCAAACAGGCACTATACTGCAGAACTCAAACCAAATCTTGGCTTTAGAATATTCTCTAGAGTACAACACTCTAGGGTGGGTCCAATGACAATGGTGGAACTAACAGAAAATAACATACAGTAAGTTTGATCAAACTTCTTCTTCTGCTTCATTCCACATTGTTAACTGGTATTCATTTACTGCTGGTATTTAATAAGCAGTATGCACAAAATGCATTTGGGAAGGAGAGAATATCCTTCCAAATTTAGTTATCGTTGTGTTGCCACTTGAAGCCTTTGTCCGAAGGCTGCACCAGCAGAGCTCTGTCCAATCTGTTATGCAGTCTTAAACAGTGCAAGGAGGATCAGATTGCTGCCTTATAGAAGTCAGTCACTGAGGCCTCTGCCCTTCCTGCCTCAGAGGCTGCCACAGACCCGGTTGAATGCAATTTGATAAAAGTAGGATTGAATTTTGCTGCCATATCTGCTTTTGCTATACATGCTCTTACCATCTAGCCAAGCTCGTCTTAGAAGCTTTCTCACCCTTTTGGCTGCTCTGAATAGTACTAAAAGGCTATTCAATTTATGGAATAACCAAGTCCACATAAAGAATGTCTTAACTGCTAAGTGAACATCTAGCTTGTGCAACTGCTTCTCCCTAGTGTTCAAAGGCTTTGGACAAAAGGAAGGGAGGCCAATATCTTGGTTAACATGAAACTCTGCAAGAACTTTCTGAAGGAAAAGAGGGAACTGTATGTAACACTACCTTATCCTGATGAAAATATAAGTATGGTTCCTTGCATGAAAGTGCCTGCAACTCTCCTATTCTCCTAACAGAGCAAATTATAACTAGAAAACATCTTAACACAAAGGATCTCCACTGATACATGGCATAGAAGATCAAACAGAGGATTGCAGAGCATAAAGGACTACATTAAGATTCCAAGGTGGGACTGGGGATCTATAGGCCAGTTTGCTTCTGCTGAGAGCTCTGAAGAACTGACTAGTGTCAAGAGTGCGAGCCAGGGATGTGTCCCTTGCAGGGACCAAGCATACAGCACGCTTGCCACCAGGGCCTGAAGATCAGAAGGTCATGGGTTCTAGCCCTACACCAGGTGCTGAGTAACACCCATACTTGACACTGTAAAGGAGTACGAAAGGGAGTGCTGCACTGCTGAGGTCTGTCCTTCCAATGAGATGTTAAAATGAGGTCCCTTCTATCTCCAGTCTTTGGTCACTCTCCAGATCGAAGTGAAAGATCCCACAGCACTTACCAAAGAAGGGTAGGGGAGTTTCCTGGTGTCATGGCCAACATTCCCCCCCTCCCTCCGGTCAATAAAACAAGTCCATGTAAGCCACCCCTCAGGACACAGCTGGAAACAAGCTATCACAGCTTAGTGTGCCTTTCCTGGTCAAAAATTTCAAATAAATTGCGCAAAATACCAAGACTTGTACCTGCAACATGCTGAGGGCCAGACCCTTGTCTTCCCCTCCTGTTTGACCCAAAAGTAGAAGGTGGACCAAACTCTTTCATAAGCCACAGATGTAGACTATTTCCTCAATGACATCAAAGTTACTATCCACTATCTTCTCAGAATATCATAATCTGAGAAGACGCTGTCTTTCAAGAGCCAAGTCGCAAGCTTAAGTTGAGCCAGACTGGGATGAAAAATTGGACCTTGATGGGGCTCTTTAACTGCTAGAGTGACCACATCAGAGAACCATGGCCTTCTTGATCACTGCAGTGCCACCAGTATGCACCATGTGCTCACTGGATCTTTCTAAGAACTGCTGGGAACAAGGATAATGGTGGGAATAGATACGCTCTTCTGAAAGACTAAAATTACTCACCTTAGTAATCTTGTTTCTTCCAAGGTATTCTTCAATATGATTAACTGTAGCAGTCAGCCTCCAGTGTTGAACTGCCCTGGAGAAATTCTGGATGATGGAACATCCTCTGGCTCGTGCCACCATTCAGATCTGCTGCCCTTACCAACTGCTGTGTTCTATAATGCTCAGATTCTCTTGCAGCCTGCTTGTTGAGACTCCTAACCTAAGCCATCCTAACAATGTTAAATAATTCAATACAATTCCCTTTTTCTGTCCCCTGGAAATGTCAGATGGGACTAAACTAGAGGAAACAAAAGCCATCTGGTTTTAAAAGATTAAGAAAACCCAGGATGACCAACAGTATACTACACCAGCTGTAATGCAGAGGGCAACTGGTTCTGGAAGGAGGTAGGAGGGAGAGTTAATCATATTTAAGAATACCTTGGAAGAAACAAGATTACTAAGGTAAGTAATTTCTTCTTCTAACCCCAGGAATTCATCAATATGATTAACTGCAGCAACTACAAAGCAGTATTTTTGGTGGTGGGCACAGAACCTTATTTAGAAGCAGGCTCTGTAGCACTGCTTGTGCCAAACCTGGCATCACCCTGGACTGGATGTCCAAACTGTAATGCTTTATAAGAGTGTGTGCTGTTCTTCATATAGCTGTTTTACAGATTTCCAGAAGGGGAATATTCTTGGCAGCTACAAATGTGGCAGCTGTACCCCTTGTAGAATGTGCCCTCAGGTTTACTGGGGGCTCCTTACCAGCTTTGCTGTAGCAGAACTGGATACATGCTACTATCCACCATGAGATGGTCCTTTTAGTAGCTGACTTTCCTTTCCCACATCTCCATAAGTCAGAACAGCTGCTGTCTGTCCTGCCTGTGGCCCTCAGTGTGGTCAAGATAGTATCTGAGAGCTCTCAATGTCCAGGCTGTGGATCCTCCACTCCCTGAACCGGAATGGTCAGTGAAAAGACTGGCAGAGTGATAGTCCTGCTCAAATGAATATCCCGAGACTATTTAAGGGAGAAACTTCCTATTTGTCCTGAGGACCACCTTATCCCTGTGGAAGGATATGAATCCGGTTCTATACATAGGGCTTGTAGCTTGCTTATCCTTCTGGATGAGGTAATGGCCACTAGGAATATAGTTTTCCAAGTGACAAACTTCAGGTGTGCTGTAGACATGGGCTCAAAGGGGAGGGTCCATGAGAGTAGTAATGCAAACATTAAGGTCCCAGGTGGGCACTGGTTCCTCTGTTTGGGGAGGGTGCAAATGTGCCAACCCTTGAAAATTTCTAAAAATAGGGTTGGCTGCTAGAGAAATGCCCTTACCCAGCCAAAAGATAGGATAAGATAGATACCAGGTGGACCAAGGGTCAAGGGCTGTAAGCCCAAAGAGTGCAAATGGGTGAGATAGTCCAGAAGGACTGACAGGCCTGACTGGCTGGGTACCAAGTCCTAGTGCCACACCAGATAGAAAACCTTTTCCATCTTGCAGCATAGTTTTTTTTTTGTATCAGGTTTCCTGGAGCCCCTAAGAACACTTTCAGAGAGTTGCAAGTTAGCATACTCTTAAGTCCTCAAGAGCCAGGTCTGAGCCTGAGTGATCGGAGGTTCGGATACAGAATCCTTCCCTGAGCGGAGGTCAGGAGGTTGTCTCTCTGAGGAAGGCTGACTGGTTGGGCTACTGATAGAGAGGGAACCAGGGAGTACCACGGTTGCCTGGCCCAATCTGGGGCTATCAGAATCATGGTTGTTGACTGGGACCGGAGTTTTACCAGCACCATGAGAAGTAATGGGAATGGGGGAATGCATGAAAGTACATCCCTGTCCAATCAAACACCAATGCATCCAAGGACTTTGTGCCCTTCACTGGAGGCCTGCAGCAGAACCTGGGCAGCTGGTGATTCTCTTCTGAATCGAAGAGATCTATATCTGGAGTTCCCCATCTCTGAAATACCACTTCTAGTACTTGTCTGTTGAGGGACCACTGTGGTGGTTTTGGTCGATTCTGCTGAAGGCATCTGCCAGAGTATTATCTTTCCCTAGCAGATGAAGGGACACCAGGGACACCTACAAAGAATAGGCCAAATGCCATATCTTCATTGCTTCTGTGCACAAGAGGGCGGACCATGTCCCTCCCTGCTTGTTGATGTAGTACATAGTGGTAGCATTGTCTGTTCTGACTTGTACCACCTTGCCCTTTACCAAAGAGGTGAAAGACTGGCGTGCTAGCAGCACTGCTCTGAGCTCCAACAGGTTTATGTGTAGTAGTGATTCTGTTGGGGACCATGAACCATGCACTTTATGGCGTTCCAGATGTGCCACCCATCCTAGGAGGGAGGCGTGAGTACCAGGGAAGGGGACTCTGCCCTGAAGGGAACCCCCAGCCTGAAATTGCTTTTGTCCTTCCACCACTGCAGAGCCTGCAGAAGTGTGCTTGTCACTGTTACTAGCTTTGCCAAGGAGTGCCTTCTTTGGCACCAGTGTGCCCTGAGATGGAACTGGATTTCCCGCATTTGGAATCTACAGCCTTGGACTGTTCCTGTTGCTGATGCCCCAGTAACTTTAGGAAATGCCTTGCTGGCTGTGGCCTGTTGATGCTGAAGAAGCTTGCAATTTGAAAGATACTGTCCACTTTTTTCTGAGGGAGAAAAGCTCTCCCTTGTTGAGTGTCCAGGTCTACCTCTATGAAAGTCAGTACCTGAGTAGGCTGAAGGACAGACTTTTGGACACTGACGATGAACCCCCGTGACACTAGGGTGTCCTGGGTGTACTTGAGGGCATCTTTTATCTGCTATGGAGACTGACCTATGATTAGCCAGTCCTCCAGGTAGGAGAACACTGTTATACCCTGCCTTCTCAGATGAGCCACCACCACTGCCAGGCACTTTGTGAAAACCCTGTGGATGGAGGTTAGGTTGAAAGCCAGAGCTGTAAACTGGTAAGGCCCTGAGTGAGCCTGAACTTGAGGTATTTTCTATGGGCTTCCCTGATCAGGATGTGGAATTAGGCATCCTTGAGATCCAGGGATGCCCAGCCAGTCTCTTTCCTGAAGAGTAGGGAGAATCACTGCCAGAGTTACCATCAAGAACTTTGGCTTTGTCAAGTGCTTGTTCAGAGCTCTGAGATCCAAGATGGTGTGCCACTCCCCATTCTTTTTCAGTGTGAGGAAGTAGTAGTAATAAAAATGTTTATTTATACAGGATTCAGAAGAGCAACTTCAATACACCATTAGGGCTACAAGAGACCTTTTTTTCAAGGTGCACCTGTCTGATATTTCCAAGTATTCCAGTTCACATGTAGAACATGAATTACAATGCATAAGATACAAAACATTAAAAAACATTTTGAATACAATCAATACTGTGTAGACAAGCAAATCCTACCACAGTGTAACTTATTTACAACCCCATTATTTATCTACTGCATACAGAGCAAATGTTTAACTCCTGTTTCATTGCTGTTTTAAACGCTCTGTTATATCTTGTGATTTCATGTCCCGTGGTAAGTTATTCCAGGTTATAGAGGCCTTGTGCTGAAATGTCATTTTTCCATACTTGTTTTTGAGTTTTTGGTATTACCAGATCTCTGTATCTTGAGCAGAATCCTTTTCCCCTCTGTAAGGGTGCAACACGTTCCATTGCCCTTGCTGCCAACAGGTCTGACACCTCTTTTTCCAATAGTGCCCTTTCTGTGATAGATGCTGGTCTGAAGGGTTTTGACCTTAGCTTGGGGAAGGATTTAAAGCTGAAGGCTAGTCCCTAGCTCAATACTTCCAAGACCCACTTGTCTGTGGCGACTGCTTTCCAAACTGGGAAGCAGTGAGGCCGCCTTCCCACTACCGGTGATGAGGAGGTGACCGTGACCTATGGATTGAGGAGTCTGCTTTGCCCGGGCTGCAGACTGGGTGGTCTGGTCACCACGCCTACAGCCCCTTCTGCCCCTGAAATACCCCCTCTGCTGTTGGTACACAGGGGTGGCCTGGGCCTGAGGTCTGACATAGCCTGATCCCTCTACCTCCCCTTTCCTGTCCCCTGTAGGAGGGAGAAGCCTTTTCTTTAGTGGCATTGCTCCTACAGTAAAAGTGGTTTTGTATTCTTCCACATTTTTCATGTAGACCTCAGTCTTGTCTCCGAATAGGGAACTGTCCTAACAAGGGAAGTCAATGGCCTTGTTCTGGGTATCCTGGGTGAGGTTTGTTGTCCTGAGCCAAGCAAACCTCCCTAGAGCTACTGTTGGGGTCATTCACCTAGCTGCAGTGTCATTCGAGTCCACTGCCACATGGAACTGGTACTTAGTGGCCTCTAACCCCAGACTGGCTGTTTCAATCATCTCAGAAGTCATGGCAGGTGGTGCCTTTTCAGCCAGGTCCATCATGGAGTCCCACAGGTATTTGATACCTGGCTGCATATGCCATGCAATTTGCCTGCCTCATGGACAAAGAAGCAGCCAAGTATCCCTTCTTTGCCATACTGTCCAGTTTTCTCGAATCCTTTTTCAGAAGATGAGAGGACAGTGGCACTTTTGCCCTGTCACAGGCAGAACTGCCTGCACTACTCCCTCATGGTCTGGGTGCTGGAACAGGAACTCTGCTCCTGACCTATCCAGCTGATATTTCCTATCAGCTTTTTAATCAACTGGTGGAATAGAACTGGGGGTCTGCAACACCTTGAGGGCACGTTTCTTTAGGGATTTCTGGATCGGCAAAATAAGCCTCTTTGTCAGGGCCAGGCCCATTATCCACTGTCTCATTAGTGGGTATGCCAGGAGCTTCCACCATTTGCTTTACAAAAGTGAAATGGGAGGAGAAATCTTCTGACAGCTTAGGAGGGGTCTCAAACTCCAGATCCGGAGAAACCTCCGATTTGATGGGTTTCTCTTCATGCTCATTCTCATCATACTCCTTGTATGAGAGGTCTTGAGATGGCTGAACCAGTCCTTGAACCGGCGTTCTAGCTGGAGCTGGAACTGAATGTGGTCCCAATGGAACTGGGTTTACCGGCTGCGGAACCAAGAACAAGCCATGTAATGCCTGCAATATTTACAAGGCTTGGGCTACAGCTACGCCGAGGGCATATTAGGTTTTTCCACTGAGGGCTCCATTGGCTTTTCACCTGGAGGCTCAGTATGCTTCTTTTTGAAACTTTTTCTTCGCTGGAGATGGTTCCGGAACTGGGTCAGGGGTTCTTTTTGTCTTGGAACCTTTGCCTTTGCCAGAGGCTTTAGTTTCTGCATTTTTATCTTCAGGAGGGGAAGACGGTTGATCAGGAACTGACCCACTAGGTTCCTCCATTCGTTTTTTTTAAAACATTCCAGGTGCTTTTCCACGGTTTTAGCTGGGAAAGTTTTACATATATCACAGTCGGCCTGTAAGTGTGAGGAGCCTAAGCAGAGCAGACACAGGTTGTGTTTGTCTGCTTTAGCTGAAAATATCCCCACACTTAGTGCAATTTTAAAACCTGTAGGCTTTGTCTTGTTCTTAGGCTTATCGGACATAACCAAAGATAACACAAAAAACACCACAATCAGTTAAATTCAGAAAGACAGGGATGTAATCCCTTCTTAGCGTATCGTGTCGGTTACTAAACCAATGAAAACCGCAAAAACTTCAGAATTAATGGAAGTTTACTGAAGGGACTCTGATAGGGTCCCAAACGAAAAACCTTATATTTTTTATTAAAACAGAAATACAGAAATAGGGAAAATACGATTCCCCACAGTTCAAGGAACACGCTGAAAATACCATTAAATATTAAATAGCGTTAAAATAGAGTAGAAAGTAAAGGCAGCAGTTCTAATGGTAAACTAAAATAGAATACCTATAATTTTGATGAAAAAAAAAACCCCAAAAACACGTTACTCACCTGTAACAGTAGTTCTAGGAGTGGTATATGTTGTTCATCCACACTGTCTGGCATGTCCCTTTCCCTTTAAATCTTACCAAATGGTCTGAAAGCTGGCTCTCCCACCCACCCAGGTGGTATATCCGATAGCACCTCCCATGACAGATCTTGTCCACTGGAAGCAAAGGTTGTCGCCGGACCAGGGAGGCTGGGTGGGTTCACGTGGATGAAGGCAAGATCAATTTTATTTTTCAGGCACCCAATCCCAGAGGCTCTGGGCGCCGGACACATAATTATAAACCATCATTAAAATAATCCGGAGGCGGCATGTGTGATTTTTTATTTCTTTGATCATTAAAATAAGACATATACATAAATTACAATATTAATAAATTAAACAAACCACATAAAAAGGCACAATCTAAGCTAAAAGCAGTTATTAAAAGGGCTATACCGCCAGCCTGGTGGCGCTGAGGGTTGAGGCGCTGGATGCCACACTCGCGCTCGCCGCACCAGGTTCAGGAACGGACTTGGGTCAGCGGGTTCGCTGGGGAGGGAGGACTGAGCATCCCAACAGATGCTCTCCTCCTCTAGGGTGGTATACCAGGGCTGCTGTATGCTCCTGACATCCTAAGAGAGCCAGTGGGAACACTGGCTCTCGAGATGATAGCTCCATCTGACGGAATGGGGAGGGGCGCTGTTGGGCGCTTGGGGAGAGAAGATGTGTCAGCATGTCGCCTCCTGGGCGTCACGTCCTTGCACTGGCGTCCCGGGGCTGGGATAAAAGGGACCACAGAAAAACAGAAAATACCCCTCGGCAGTCCTAGATGACTACCGTTCCGAGCCATCCAGACCACCAATTCCGGGACAGACCCCACTATGCAGGTGGAGAAGGGAGGAGAGGCTCTAAAGGGGCAGATCCTGAGTTCGGGGGCTGAAAAATGGCACTGAACGGCCCGAAGGAGGGGACACAGAGGGTAGGTAGGAGGGATAAAAAGAATAAAAAAAAAAGGGCCATCTCAAAGATATGGCAAAAGCCTGACAGAGGAAAAGATAGCAGAAGGTGCAAAGAGAGGAGACAAATCATTTTTAGATACATTAGGGCAATAGTTCTCAGACTTTGTCACAGTGAGCCTCCCAAATCCATGGAAAAGATTTTGAGCCTCCCAAAAATTGAAATAATCTTGGGCCTCCCCAAAAAATAACACACTGTACTTTGCAGTACACCATGAATAAATTGAAACCCCTTTGAGTACTTGGCTCACATTCAGTTCTTTGTCTTATACTGGCTTGGAACTTTTGAAAAAGATCTCCTGAGCTCAAAGGTGTTATCTGAATAACAAATAAAATAAACAAATATTCTTATTCAGCTTATTGTACCCCCCCCCCACCCCCCACAGGCCAACCTACTTGCTCTGCCATTTTCATTCTTGGACCATTGTTACCCCTTGTTGCAGTACCTTCATGGGTCAGACTACTTTCTCCATTTCCTCTCTATATGAAATAACCTTCCTACATACACTTTGTCTCTCCCCCTCCTTCTCTGCTCCTAAGCAACATCTCAGGAATTACTTTGCTCCTTCCTGCTATTGCTCTTAGCACTTCTGTGCTCAACCCTTGTATTTGGGCTGTTCTGCCATCAGTTTACAAATTGATCAATTACCACCACTCATTATTAATTTATTCATATTTATTTGCACTATTGCTCATTGTGTATTTCTTGATTGTTTTGCAGTTACCTTTTGAAATGTATTCACTCCCTACCCTTCCCCGGGTACACCTGAAATGAGCCTTGGCTCATTCATCTTTCCTTGTCACTTATTAGTAAATAAATACATAAAATTCACCTATTATCCTCTTTCAGTTTGCTTCATCTCTTCACATAAAACCCAAAATTTAAATACAGTACTTTTTCAGACTTGCTTGAGCCTCCCCTGGAACATGTTGGGGCCTCCCAAGGGAGGCTGGCCTCACCATTTGAGAACCCCTGCATTAGGGAATGTAGTAAAGCAAAAGGGGGGATAGTAAAGATTGCTACTGAAGAAGGGAAATGCACCAAACATGACACAGAGAAAGCCAAAATCCTCAACAAATACTTCTGCTCAGTGTTTACCAAAAAGGACCTAGGGGATGGCCCAGCCCTGAAAAAACACAACACCCCAGGACCAGGAGTAGACGAGTCCCTTTACCGAAGCCGCAGTATGGGAGGCGCTAAATAAACTAAAAGCAGACAAAGCCGTGGAACCAGACGAGATGCATCCCAGAATCCTTAAGGAACTGGGGGCAGAATCAACAACCCCTCTGCCATGGGGTCATAATGTACTGACACAGAATGTTGAATAACTGCAGAATCGTCTTCTGCACTAATTTCTATTTATTTCTTATTCTGTGGGGCTGCCCTCCCCGGACCCTCCACTAAGTATTCCAACTCTGGGGGTCCAACTCTGAGTAGCGCACAGGTCCGGTTTCGCATAATGCTGTACAGCTTATTAAGCCGATCATTGAGACCCGTGAGTCTGAAACTTCTGTTCATGAAACCTTGATGAGCGTGTGGTACCCATAGACTGGAAAAAGGCAACAGTGGTTCCACTTCACAAATCAGGCAGTTTTGAAGAGGCTAGTAATTATAGACCGGTGAGCCTCACATGTATAGCAGGGAAACTAATGGAGACACTACTCAAACAGAGGATCATAGCATTCCTCGAAACTAGCAGCCAGCAAGACCCTAAACAGCACAGTTTCACAGAAGGTAGGTCATGCCAGACAAATCTGCTCGAGTTTTTTGACTACGCTACCAAAATAGTGGACGACGGTGGGGCAGTAGATGTGGTCTACCTAGACTTTAGTAAGGCCTTCGACTCGGTTCCACACAGAAGGCTGGTAAAGAAGCTTGACCACATAGGGGTTGGTCCAGAAGTAGTCAGATGGGTACAAAACTGGTTACAAGGCAGAACCCAGAGGGTAAAGGTTAATGGAATGCAATCAACAGAAGGCAGGGTGACCAGCGGGGTGCCCCAAGGCTCAGTGCTGGGGCCTCTGCCTTTTTTTTTTTTTTTTAAACCAGGAGAGAAACACTAAGCTGAAAGCTTGTTTACGGGTGTGACCTGGGAGCACAAGGAAGTTAAGTGACTTGCTCAGGGTCACACAGTATACAAGTGGGGGCTGGGGGATTCAAACCCAAGTCTCCAGATTTGCAGTTCAGAGCCTTAAACCACTGTGCTATACTGCCTCTTTTTATAGCAGACATCACTGACAGACTGGAAGGGAAGGTGTGTCTGTTCACAGACAACACCAAGATATGTAACAGGGTGGACACCTCAGAAGGAGTGAGCAAGATGGAAGCTAACCTCAAGAAACTAGAAGAATGATCTGGAGTGTGGCAGCTGAGATTTAAAGACGAAAAGTGCAAGGCCAAGCACATAGAAAAGAAAAATCCAAGAAAGGAGTATTACCTAGGAGGCGAAGACTGGCGGCCTCAAACCAGGAACGAGATCTGGGAATCATAATCTCAGATGACTTGAAGGTTAATAAGCAGTGTGAGAGGCAACATTGAAGGACAACAGAATGCTGGGCTGCACTGGGAGGGGAATCATGAGCAGGAGAGAGGTGGTACTACCACTGTATAGATCGTTGGTCAGGCTTCACCTGGAATACGGAGTCCAGTTCTGGAGGCCTCACCTCAGGAAGGACACTGACCGGGTGGAAATAGTACAGAGAAAGGCAACAAAAATGATTCAGGGTCGGCAGTACATGTTCTACGAGGAAAGACTTAGGGAACTGAATATGTACTCCCTGGAGCAGAGAAGAGAGGGGACATGACAAACATTCAAGTACATAAAAGGCATTAACAAGGTACAGGTACAGGAACTTTTTCATTTCAAGAAGGGCTCCAGAACCAGGGGACATGACCTTAGGCTGCAAGGAGGGAGGTTCTCTACCAACACCAGGAAGTTTTTCTTCACGGAAAGAGTGGTGGACCTGGAATAGCCTGCCCCAAGAGGCTGTGACAGTCAAAACTGTGGGGGGGATTCAAGAATGCATGGGCTAGACACAAGGAAGCCCTGAATACAAAGGGCGACTAGAGTGTCAAACAGGTCTAAAACAAATGGGCAGACTAGTTGAACTTAGTGGTCTCCTTCTGCCGTCGACTTCTATGTTTCTATGGTCTAATAAGCAGTGTCTGGGAAAGCCAGACTGAACAGGAGGGTCTTGAGGTGGACCTTGAATACTTCAACTGAAGGGGCCTCCCTTACATAGAAACACAGAATGTGACGGCAGATAAGGGCCGCTTGGCCCACCTAGTCTGCCCATTTTCCTACCCAACAGATAAGCTGCAGATCCTAGTTAACCAACAGCTTACTCCCTCCTACCCCCCACTAGGCCTGCCTTATGTCTGTCCCATGCATTCTTGAATTCCCCCACTGTTCTTGACTCCACAACCTCCTCAGGGAGCATGTTCCATGCATCCACAACCCTCTCTGTGAAAAAATATTTCCTCACATTACCTCTGAGACGTCCCGCCTCCATCTTCAAATTGTGCCCCCTTGTTCTTGCACATCTCTTTTTCTGAAAGATGCTGCCCTCTTGGACTTTGTTGATTCCTTTGAGATACTTAAACGTTTCAATCATGTCCCCTCTCTCCCTTCCTTCCTCAAGGGTATACATATTAAGCTCCTTTAGCCTTTCTTCGTATGTCTTCTGGTGCAGACCTTGCACCATTTTGCTTGCTCTCCTCTGGACAGCCTCCACTCTGTCTATGTCTTTGCGGAGATGGGATCTTCAGAACTGCACACAGTACTCCAGATGAGGTCTCACCAACTGTCTGTACAGAGGGATAACAACTTCCTGTTTTCTACTATTGATGCCTCTCCTTATGCATCCCAGTATCCCCCCAGCCTTCCTTACTGCCTTCTCACATTGCTTGCCCAACTTTAGGTTATCTGATATAATTACCCCCAGGTCTCTTTCCATTTTACTGTTGTCGTTATCTCACCCCCCTCCCCCCACTGTGTGCGCTTCCCCTGGGGTTTTGTTTCCCGGTGCATTACCTTGCCTTCTTTGCACTGAATCTGAGCTGCCATACATCTGCCCATTCCTCCAACCTTGCCAAGTCCATTCTCATCCTTTCCACTCCATCTTGTGTATCAACCCTGTTGCAGATCTTTGTGTCGTCTGCAGAGAGACATACTTTTCCTTCCAGTTCCTCTGCAATGTTACTTATAAAGACATTAAAAAGGACCGGTCCTAGTACTGAACCTTGCGGTACCCTGCTAGTAACCCTCCTTTCTTCACTGTGGACTCCATTTACTACTACCCTTTGCGTCCTGTTGTCTAGCCAATTTTTTATCCAGGCTAGCACCTTGGGACCCACTCCAAGGCTGGCTAACTTGTGTATTAATCTTTTGTGTGGGACTGTATCAAATGCCTTGCTAAAATCAAGGTAGGCCATGTCCACAGCCCCTCCCTGGTCTACTACTTTGGTCACCCAGTCAAAGAAATCTATTAGATTCGTCTGACACGACCTTCCCATCGTGAATCCATGCTGCCTTGGGTCCTATGCCCCACTGGCCTCTAGGTACTCAACAATTCTTTCCTTCAGAAGTGATTCCATCATTTTCCTTACCACTGAGGTCAACCTAACTGGTCTGTTTCCTGCCTCTGTCCTGCTCCCACTTTTGTGAAGAGGAATCACATCCACCCTCCTCCAGTCCTCAGGTACCACCCCATTCTGCCATGATTTGTTAAAGAGAGTAGTCAGCGGTGTCACTAGTTCTACCCTTAGTTCCTTTAGAATTCTTGGGTGAATCCCATCAGGCCCCACTGTTTTGTCCACCTTCAATTTTATTAGTTATTTCAGAACCCTTTCTTCTGTAAATGGACTGATATCGACCCCTGTCTTCAGAGTGTTTCTCTTGTTTGGTTTATGTACCTCCCCCTCCTCTTCCTTTGTGAGTACTGAGCAGAAATATTCGTTCAGTATCCCTGCTTTTTTCACTGTCACCCTCTACCCACATTCCCTCCCCTTTATTAAGTCTCAGTATCCCTCCTTTGGTCTTTCTTCGCTCCCTAATGTACCTATAAAAGGTCTTATCCCCCTTCTTAACAGAGTTGGCTATCCTTTCCTCGGTTTGGGCCTTTGCTATTCTGACTGCCTTCCCAGCCTCTTTCTGCTTTAACTGATAAAGTTCTCTTACAGTTGGAGGAAGCGAATTCCACAGGATGGGGCCGGCGACACTAAATGCTCTGTCACCGGCTGTTTTTAGCCTCATCCTGGGAGTCACAAGGAGGCCCCTACGGGAAGAAGGGAGGGAGCAGACCGAGGTAACGGGTGTAAGAAGGTCTGACAAGTATCCAGGGCCCAGCCCATGCAGGGTTGTAAAGGTGAGAAAACCCACCTTATAGAGGATCCTCCACCTGACCGGCAGCCAGTGCAGTTCACGCAGCACCGGGGTGATGTGGCGGTATTCTGACTGCCCCATCAACAGCCTGGCAGCTGCGTTCTGCACTAGCTGCAGCCGGCGGAGGGTACCTCCTGAGACCCTGAGGTAGAGCGGATTACAGTAATCGAGCCTTGATGTCACAAAGACATGCACCAAGGTGGGGAGGTCCATGGGCAGAACTAGGGGCTTGATTCTGGCGATATTCCTAAGATGGTAAAAGCTGGTCCAGACAACGGACGACACCTGTGTCTCAAATGTCAATCTACTGTTAAAGGTCACACCAAGATCACGCAACCTAGGGGAGGCCTTCAATGGCACAGACCCCAGGAACAATCCTGTTGTTGCGCCAGAGGCCATCCTATCATGCCCTCTGTTCAACTCCTCCACCAGTACCTCCGTCTTATCAGGGTTCAGTGGCAACCAGCTGGAGGTCATCCAGTCACTGATCTCGGCAAGGCAGTTGGTTAAGCACTTCCACTGCACTGGATGTTCCGGGGCAAAGGAAAGTTACAGCTGGATCTCATCAGCACAGCAATCAAAACCCAAACTGCATTTCCTAATGATCTCTCCCAGGGGCAGCATGTACATGGCAAACAACACTGGTGACAAGACCAAGCACAGAGATATACTCCACACGACAGGAGGCTAGGGGAGGAGTAGAAATTCCCCATCACTACCCGTTGCCTCCTACTCGTGACATAGGACTCAAACCAGCGGATGACAGTGCCAGCGAGCCCACAAAATTCTCTCAGGCAGTCGAGCAACACACAATGGTATACTGTGTCAAAAGCTGAAGAGAGGTCGAGGAGAACGAGAACTGTTCCCTCTCCTCGATCTCGAGCCCTAAGGAGGTCATTGTGCACCGGAATTAATGCGGTTTCCATGCTATGCCTTGCGCAAAACCCAGACTGGAGGGGCTCATAGAGATCAAAGGCCAGGAGGTGCTCCTCAAGCTGCTGCGCCACCACCTTCTCAACAACCTTCCCTAAAAATGGGAGACTGGACGGTAATTCGACTTGACGTTAGGGTCTAATGATGGTTTCTTCAGCAGAGGTCTGACCAGTGCCTCCTTCAAGAACACCGGACTATCAAGGCGAACACCAGGCCAATGGTGTCGACACATCCCATCAAGAAACACGTTGGCATCGGGTCCAGTTCACAATAAGTGTGCTTCAGCCCAAGGGCAACCTCAATAACCTCAGCCACCTCCACTGGTTTAAACTCCCCCCAACTAGGCAGAATGCTCTCTGGATGCTGAAGACCATCACTGTCGGCCACAATGTGGCTCACTGGCAGAACGCCCTACCAAATGGAGGACACCCTGTCCAAGACGAACCGAGCAAACTCTTCACATAAAGAGTTGGAAAAGGCTTTTTTCGGCTGTATACAGGCTGGGTTTAGCAGCCTGTCCACAGTACGAAAGAGCACTGTTGGTCGATTCTTCCCAGCAGCGATCTACCTGGACAGAAACTCTGCCTTCTTACGGGTGACTGCCCCGATACTCGCAATAATGGGAGCGCAGGGACAGTCTGTTCACCTCCAGCCCAGACCTCTGCCAGCAGCGCTCTAACCTCCGATCAAAAATCTGCTTTGCCTAGAGCTCCCCTTCAAACCATGGGGACCTCAAGTGAGAGGATTTGGGTCGTACATGGACAGTCTTGAAAGTCGAGGCAACCCGACATCGCCCTATTATGGCCCACGACCGCCTTGCCCGTACCCCCTATGCATGCACTACTCACACTAGATAGATCTGCTACCACCAGTGAACAACATATACCACTCCTAGAACTACTGTTAAAGGTGAGTAACCTGTTTTTCCTAGGAATGTGGATATGTTGTTCTATCCACACTGTTTAGCAGACTCCTATCAGTTTTCTGGGAGAAGGAAGGCAGGGCGCACACCCCCTGCTTAGGAAACAGAGACTGGAGAACTGAAGCCCCAAAGCCAGCATCCTGGCGTGACTCTAGGTCAATGTAGTAATGAGAAATGAAGGTGTCTGCTGACTTTCAGGTAGCAGCCCTGCAGATATCCTGGATAGGGACGTCCCTAGAAGCAGCCACCGCAGCAGCAGTATGGCGGGTGGAATGAGCCCTTAGTCATATGGGAGACTCCCTACCCGCTAACCTATAGCAGAGATTGATGCAAGATGTAATCCATCTGCCAATCATCTGCTTAGCTGCAGGTGGCAAACAGCTGGCAAACCTCTCCCCAAACATCAGCCATAAGTTCCTTGTAATAAGAGAGTGCTCCTCTGAGGTCCAAAGTATGGAGTCTGTACTCGGCCTCCGAGGTGTAAGTGAAGTAGTACACCAGCAGAGTCATCACCTGGTTAGGTGAATCTCCGACACAATCTTCGGAAGGAACTTTGGGTTGAGGCGCAGGAAAACTTTGTCCCTGTGGAAGACCATATAAGGAGATTCGACAGAGAACGCCTGGAGCTCCCCAATCCTTCCGGCTGATGTGATAGCCACCAGGAAGGCAGTCTTCCATGACAAGTGTGACATCTCACTCCTGTGCATCGGTTCGAATGGCTTGCCCATGAGCTTTGCCAATACCAGCATTAGATCCCACGGTAGTGGTGGTTCATGCACTAGAGGGGAAATATGGTCGATGCCTTTAAAGAAACACCAGACCACTTTCTCCTGCACCACCGTCTGCTGACTGGCCCATGCCCGATAAGCAGAGATGGCTGCCAGGTGCACTTTAAGGGTTCTAGACCGAAGACCCCCTTTGGAGAGACACCAATGGTAGTCGAGAATGCTAGTCAGAAGTCCAAGCCCTTGTTCTGACACCAAACGGAGAATCTCTTCCATTTGAAAGCACAGTACTTCCTGGTCGATTCCTTCCTGGATGCCTCAACTACAGTGAGGACATCTTCGGAGAGACCCAAAGCCTGCAACTCTAGCCGCTCAAGAACCAGGCTGTTAGGTGCAGGGATTGAAGGTCCGGGTGGAGGACCTTCCCCAGATTGACTGAGAGCAGGTCTGGGTGCGCTGGAAGATGCCTCAGGAGCCTGCTGCTGAGGCTGAGGAGATCGGGGTACCAAAACTGGCGGGGCCAGTCCAGTGCTACCAGGATCAACAGTGCCTTGTCCCTCCTGATCTTGAGGAGCACTCTGTGGATCAAGGGAAGTGGAGGGAAGGCACAGAAGAGGTTTGGGGTCCATGGCCTCAAGAAGGCATCCCCCTGCAGCGAATCCTGCTGAAGGGGATGGGCATGGAACAGCCTCAGCTTTACATTCTTCCTGGAGGCGAACAGGTCCACCTGAGGGGTGCCCCACTGGGAGAACAAGCTGTGTACTATCTCTGGATGGAGACCCCACTCGTGGGATGCCTCACCCACATGGCTGAGGGCGTCCGCCAGCATATTTGAGGCTCCTGCCATATGAATAGCTAGCAGATCAGCCTCCAGTCAGCTCACGAGAGTCCAGATGCGGAGAGCTTCCCTGCACAGAGGCCAGGAGTGCGTGCCACCCTGTTTGTTGAGACAGTACATGGTCATAGTATTACCTGTTTGGACCTGAACCATTTTACCCTGAAGGAATGGAGCAAATGCAGTCAGAGCCAACCAAACTGCTCGGAGCTCCAGCAGGTTGATGTGATACCGGGACTCCTTGGGGGTCCAGAGCCCATGGACTCTGCGATTCCCCATGTGGGCACCATAGCCCATGAGAGGCGCGTTGTCAGGATGACCGCTGGCTTAGGGCAAACAAACGAGATCCCTTCTTGCAGATGCTCTAGGACGGTCCACCATTGGAGAGCCTCCCACATCTTCTGGGTCACAGTGACCAACTGGTAGAAATGACCTAGTCGCTGAGTCGACTGGCAGGCCAGCTCCCACTGAAGGAGGTGCATATACCACCAGGCCCATCGGACTACGGAAGTGCAGGCCGCCATGTAACCCAGAAGTCACAGGAAGTCCCAGGCAGGGTGCAAGTGCCCAACCAGAAATGATCAGGCAAAGAAGGAGAGAACCTCTGCCCTGTCCACAGGAAGCCTGGCTCTGGCTCAGCAAGAGTCAAGCTCTGCCCGATGAAGCAGATCGCCTGTAAAAGCGCGCGTTCCAACTTGGCCTCACTGAACAGGAGGCCAAGGTCAATGCAAGTCTGGAGGGCCAGATCCCTGGACCTCTCCACCTCTGATCTGGAGGGACCCGCTATGAGCCAATCATCCAGATGGGGATATACACTGAACCCATAACGCTGAAGATGGTCCGCCATCACTGCAATGCATTTGATGAAGACCCTGCTGACTGATGACAGGCCGAACGGCATGGCTTGGAACTCATATAGGGTTCCCGGCTGCCCTGAAGCAGAGGAACCTTCGGTGTGATGGATGGATCAGAACGTAAAAGAACATGTCCTGCAGATCCAGGGAGCAGAACCACATGTTCTGCTCAAGAAATGGTATGATCTGAGACACAGTTACCACCCTGAATGTGAGAGACCTGAGAAACTGGTTCAGGTCATGCAGATCTAAAATGGGGCGCCAGCCCCACCATCTGTTTTGGGACTAGTAAGTACCTGGAAACAAACCCTGGGTTGATCATGGAATCTGCGACTCTGGCCACTACCTCCTTGTGGAGGAGTTGGGTGATGTCGTCTCAAAGAGCCGACTGAGTGTGTACGGAAACCTTCTCCTCCTGTAGGGCGCGGGCTCGGCTTGGTGGGTACTGCTCAAATTCCAGAGGCAACCCCTGGCCAACCACTTCCAAGACCCACCTGTCCGTTGTGACAGCGGACCAGGCGGAAAGAAAGTGGCAGAGTCGGCCCCCCACGAGAGGACCCAGAGTGGGTGTGAAGGGTATGGGAGTGGCAACCCCAGTCCCGTCACTGTGCAGGCTTGGAGGAGGAGGATCCAGCCTGGGGACCAATGGGACCCTTTCCTCCAGGCTTACAGGCTGCCAAAGCCCCTAACTTGGGCCGAGGGGCACCAAGGCCGAGCCTGCTGCTGCCCATGGTACTTGGGCTGCTTGGCCACAGGGGCAGAAGGCTGAAATGGCTTGCGCTTCTGTTTTTTTGGAACCCTGAGATTCCTTCTGGGCTGAAGTAATGGAGTCCAAGGTGGCACTGGATTTTTCGATACGCTGGAGGTGACCATCAACCCCGGGACTGAACAAATCGGTGCCCAGGAAGGGCACATCCACCAGTTTGTGCTGGGTGTCTGCCATGAAGGTCGAGATCCCCAGCAAGGCCCTGCAGCGCATGGCGACTGCCACCAAATGAGCACAAGAATCCTCGATGTCCACAGCTGTGTGGAGTTGCCGTTTAGCAACTGCCCGACCTTGGTCACGGACCTGCTTGACCGTAGTGTGAAGGTCCGTGGGGAGATGAGGAAGCACCTCATCTAGAGAGCCCAGGAGTGCATGGAAAAAATATGCCATGATGACAGCCGAGCTCGCCTGATGGAGACCAAGTGAAGAGGCAACACAGCCTTTCCTGGCAGAGTAGTTCAATTTCTTGGACTCTTTGTCCGGGGGTCTATCGGTGTCTCCCGAATTACCAGAGAACCGAAAAACATATTCGGTCACCAACCCCTCAGCTGAGGGGTTCTCTGTGAATCCCGATAGGGAGCCGATGGGGACCACATACTTGCGGGTCATTCGGGCTGAAGGCTCCGGTCAGGAGGCAGGGCGCTGCCAAAGTTCCAAGGCTGGGCCAACAATGGCTTCGGCCACTGGGAAAGACTCTGTCAGAGAATCCCCTTTTTTAAGGACATCTGTCAGGGGCTATTCAGCCCGTTTTTGAACAGGCTCTAAAGACATCCCCGTGGATTCGGAGAGGAGACAGAGAATGCCCATGAAGGACGTGAGACCTTCCTCCGTTGAGAGACCCCCAAGCAAGTTGTCAAACAGAGGAGTATGCAAGTCAGAGTCCTCGGACTCTGAAAAGATCAGCAAACTACCTGAGTCACCTTCGACCCACCGTGGACAGTCGGGAGTGAGGGTAACGGACAGCCTGTGCAGGAGGCCATTAGCTGGCAGAGACTCTTTGGCAGGAGCCCCAGTAGGAGGCTGTTTAGGTGGCTGCTCCACCATGATTGGTGGAGAGGCCAGTTTAGGCCAAGACGGGATAGTCTTCACTGGCTCCGCAGGCAGAGGGACAGTGTCAACTGGCTCCGGAGGAATTGGCATCGGCCTAGAGGGCGACAGCCATGTGATGGCCGGTGTGGACGCCAGGGTCAACTTAGGACCGGCCAACACCAACTGTTGCCACATAAGATTCTCGTAGCATCAACACAACTTGCATTGAAGCCTCTCTTCATCTGAAGAGGACAAGGATGAATAGTGGCAGTGCCACTTTTTGGAACGTTTGTGAGATTTCCTCAGCCTATCGGTCGAGGGTGTCCGAGACCCAGACCTTTTCCATCGGGGGGGACTGACGGGGGTGCTCAGAAGGAGTTGGGGAGATCCATGGCTCCTCCGGGTCGGGGACAGGGACTGTGAAGAGGTTCCCAGCAGGCTGGGTCTCCTCCTCGGTAGGTCTAGAGAGGACCAGAGTCCTGAACAGAGAACTGTCGGCCTCATCGGGTGACAGCGGGTCAACACGGTCGAGGATGATCTCAACTGGATCAACGTCCCTCATTTTAGCTGGCAGGCCCAACGGGGGTACCATGAAGCCAGTGGCCGAGGCTGCAAATCTCAACCAAAGTCGAAACTGAAGATTCCTGGGACCGAGACCGCTCTCTAACCCAGGAACGCCGTAGATGAGATGATTCTTTTTGACTCCTTAGAATCCTTCTCACGGGAGCAGGAGATGTACAAACCCGAAGGGCCCTTCCCCTTGGTCAGGAGAGACTGGCACAACTTCTTGAAGGAGCCTGAGAAGGTAGAGCCCAGTTTGAGCAGGACAAAGACTGAAACTGAAGAGGATTGCTCAGTGGCCCAAGCCGCCTCCTCCTCGAAGGCCTTCATCTGCTCTAGTTGTTTGGTAGACCCCACGGATACCACCTGATAGGTGTCTTTTGATTTGACCAGTGGGTGCCGTTTTCCCAGTCATCTGAGCTGCAGATGTGCAAGGCGATCGTCCAACACTGCCGGATGGAACGTGCGACAAAAATCACAGGCCTGGGTATCATGATCATGGCCTAGGCAGTAGACGCACGTGGCATGCGGGTCAGTACAAGACATCTTCTGCCCGCAAGGACACCGGTAGAACTCAGATGAGGACTTGCTCTCCATTGCAGTTGCTATCGCAAAATGATGTGGAGAAACTCTGACGAGTTTGATTTTCAGTAAGTAATCCAATGATTGAAGTGCCAGAGCCCTATTCAACATGGGCACGGTAAGGAGGAAACCTAAATCTTCCAGCAGAAGGGAAGATCTGGCGTTATGGGGTGGAGGCGAGGGATATACCACCTGGGTGGGTGGGAGAAGCCAGCTTTCAGACCATCCGGCAAGATTTAAAGGGAAAGGGGCATGCCAAACAGTGTGGATAGAACAACATATCCATGTTCCTAGAAGAAAAAATTACTCACCTTAGTAATGTTGTTTCTTCTAATGGAGTCTTGCTATATTATGACAGTAGCAGTTTGTCCCACCACTAGAACTGCTCCGGAGGTGAAATGGTTAATACCATTCCAAAATAGAACTTTGAGCACGAGCTCTAAGAAGCAGCTCTATCTGTGTAATTTCAAACCTGAACTGTCAGATCTTTACGAGCAAAAACTCACTAAGGTCTCTGTGGAAGCTGTAACCTACACTAGCCAAACGGCTACCTAAATATTAACAACCATTGCTGGTCCCAACACCCAAGACTCAAGTCAGGGGACCAGAACTACTAAAACAATTCTAACATGAGAATAAAACAACAGTATAATAAAACACACACACACCCCAAACTCCCAAAAGGGGAGAAACGCTAAAAGGGCATAAAATAGTGCCCACACTAAGTTGCCCGCACCCCACCCAAGTAGAAGTTCTGAGAGGGGCAGGCTGGTGGGGAGGTCATAATATAGCAAGACTCCATTAGAAGAAACAACATTACTAAGGTGAGTAATTTTTTCTTCAAACAACATGAAGTCTTGCTATATTATGACAGTCGCAGACTACACAGCAGTACCTCCATGGGGGAGCGGCAGAACCTACTTAGGGAATAGGCTCTGAAGAACAGCTGTGCCAAACCGAGCATCTCTCCTGGCCTGGACATCCAGGGAGTAATGCTTGGTAAAAGTGTGTACCGTTTTCCAAGTAGCAGCCTGGCATATCTCTAATACAGGGATGTCTCTGGCAGCAGCTAGAAACGCAGTTGTACCCCTGGTAGAATGAGCCCTCAAGCCAGAGGGGGGATCTCTGCCCAGTTTCTGATAACAAAATTGGATACAAGAGACAATCCACCTGGCAACTGATCTCTTAGTGGCAGGTTTGCCTTTCCCAACTTCACCATAGGTAAGGAAAAGTTGGAGGGATTCGAACCTGTGACCTTTGGTACACTCTATATAGTAACTAAGAGCTCTCTTAACATCCAGGCTGTGCAACCTCCTCTCACCAGAAGAGGAGTGATCAGTGAAAAATACTGAAGGGAGATAGATTGGTTAAGATGGAAATCTGAAACCACCTTAGGTAAAACTTCCTATTAGTCCTAAGGACTACCTTATCCCTGTGGAAAGAAATAAAGTCAGTTTCCACTGACAAGGCTTGCTAACCTCACTTATGCGCCTAGCAGAAGAGATAGCCACCAGAAAACAGTTTTCCAAGTTAGATACTTAAGCTCTGCAGAAAACAGAGGTTCAAAAGGGGGTTGCATTAACTGGGCAATACAAACATTAAGGTCCCAGGCAGGGGTGGTTCCCGAAAGGGTGGATTAGTATGGAGTAATCCCTTAAAAAACTTGGAAAACACAGGGTGAGTGGAAAGAGGGGATGACTTTCCTGTTGACACAAAAGCAGATACAGCTGCCAAATGGACTCTCAGGGCAGCTGGTCTGAGACCCAAGGAATTAAGATGGACCATGTAATCTAATACAATGGGCAAATCAGCAGATTCTGGGGAAATATTTTTCCAGCACACCAAATGGAAAACCTTTTCCATTTAGAACTATAAGTAGCCCTAGTGGAAGGCTTTCTGGAAGCCTTTAGATTTCAAGAACACCTTGAGAGAGGTGTAAATCAGCAAACTCTAACTCCTCAAGAGCCAGGCCTTGAGGTTGAGGGATTTGAGGTCCGGATACCAAACCCTCCTGGGCACAAGTTAACAGGCTGTGAACCTGGGGAGGCAAAGGGAAGATGGATTGTCAGTGACAGAAGGAGGGTACCAGGGCTGCCTGGCCCATCCGGGGCAATCAGAATCACCCTGCAAGGCTGAGATCTGATTTTGACTAATACTTTGAATAGGAGAGGGAAGGGAGGAAAGCATAAAGAAACTTCCTCCCAATCCAGGAGAAGGGCATCCAGGGGACTGAGCCCAACACTGGAGGCCTGCAACAGAACAGAGGAAGTTTGTGATTGTCTGGGGCTGCAAAAGATCTATCTGAGGGGTGCCCCATCTGGCAAAGACTATCCCCAGCACTTGAGGATCCAGGGACCATTCGGATGGCCCTGGGAAATCCTGCTGAGAGCATCCGCTAGGACATTGTCCTTCCCTGGAAGATGAACTGCTATGAGGGAAGTGTTCAGGAATAGGCGGAGACCACAACTTCATTGCCTCGGTGCACAAGGCCAAGACCGAGTGCCCCCCTGTTTGCTGATGTACCACATTGTTGTGGTGTTGTCTGTTCTGACTTGTATCACCTTGTTGTGGACAGATGCAGAAAATGCTTGAAGAACTAAAAAGACAGCTCTGAGTTCCAGAAAATTGATGTGGAGCAGAGATTCCCGGGGGGACCACACTCCCTGAGTGGAAAGGTCACCCATGTGGGCTCCCCAACCCAGAAGGGAAGCATCTGTAGTGAGAGTCAAATTGTGAGCAGGGGGAATGAAGGGAACCCCCAATCTTAAATTGCTCTGATCCTGCCACCACTGGAGGGCCTGGATCAAGGTTCGAGTCACTGGGACCAATTTGGAAAGGGGGTCTCTTCTCTGAGACCAATAGGTTCTCAAGTGAAACTGATCGTCTCTCATCTGAAATCTTGCTCCCTGCACAACAGCTGTGGATGCAGCCATGTGTCCCAGGAGCTGCAGAAAGTGTCTTGCTGGTCGAGAGACCTGCAGGGTGAAGGAGGAGGCCAGAGTCACTAAAATCGTCACCCTTTCTAAGGGAAGAAAAGCTCTGGCTAGCTTTGTGTCCAACTCTGCCCCTATAAAGGTGAGTACCTGGGCTGGTTCCAAAACCGACTTTGGTAGATTTAGCAGAAAGCCCAGGGAGGTGAGAAGCTGCTGGGTAACTTGCAGGTGAGATTTTACCTGTTCTGGGGACTGGCCTACAATGAGCCAATCGTCTAGATAGGGAAAAACAGCAATCCTTTGCCTCCTTAAGTGAGCCATTGCCACTGCTAGACACTTTGTGAATACCCTTGGGGCAGAGGTAAGGCCGAAGGGCATTGCTCTGAACTGGTAATGACCTGAGGGTAGCTCGAATCTGAGGTACTTTCGATGGGAGCTTCTGATTAGGACGTGGAAATAGGCATCCTGAGGTCCAGGGAGGCTAACCAGTCCCCTGGCCTAGGGAGGGTAAAATCATTGCCAGAGTTACCATTTTGAACTTTGGTTTCAAAAGATGCTTGTTCAGATATCTGAGGTCTAATATGGGCCTTCATTCTCCTGTCTTTTTGGGGTAAGGAAGTATCTGGAATACAGACCCCTGCCCTGGTGCAGGGAGGAACCTTTCCACTGCTCTGAGAGCCAACAGGGTTGAGACCTCTGCTTCCAGAGCAAGGGTCTCTGAACCACTTGCAGGCAGAAAAGTCTGGTTCTCAACTTGGAAACTTTTAAAGCTGAGAACCAGACCCTGGCCTACTACTTCCAGAACCCACTTGTCTGAGGTTAAAGAAGCCCAGTTCTGACTGAAGTAAGCCAGCCTGCCCCCACCGGTAAAGGAGATCCGGCCCTGGGCACCCCATCAGGGTGCCTGCTTAGCAGGAGTTTAGGCTGAGGGGTGGAGCAGGCCTGCCCACCCCTCGCCTGCCTCTGCCTCTGAAGAAGCCCCTCTGAGCATAGGCAGAGGAGGCCTGAGTCTGTTAAAAGGCCTGTGAAAGGCTCACCCTACCCCTGGGGTATGCCTCTGAGGAGTGGCTTGCCTCCTTAGCTTGGGCACTTTTGTAAGTAGTCCCATATTCATCCATCTTTTTCATGTAATTCTCTGTCTGCTCCCCAAACAGAGAATTTCCACCACAGGAAAATCCATAGCCTTAGTCTGGGTATCCTGTGACAGACTAGTACACCTGAGCCAGGCCAACCTCATTAAAAGCTACAGATGTGGCCATGACCCTAGAGGAAACATCATTAACATCCACAGCAGCATGAAACTGTACCTTAGAAGCCTCAATGCCATCAGCAGCCACCTGTTCTAGTTCGCTAGCCAGCTGGCCATGGGCTTGCTTGGCTAATTCCATAACAGTATCCCATCTAGATTTCTGATACCTAGCTACATAAGCCATATCATTTGCTTGCCTGAGTCCCAGAGAGGCTGCCATATACTGTTTTTCGCCATGGCATCAATCTTCCTGGAATCCTTGTCAGGAGGATGTGAAGCCAGGGGATATTAGCTTTATCACAGGCTGCAGCCTGAACTACCCCTAACATGACTGCATTGCTTGAGAAAGGAATTCTGTATCAGGACCTGACAATGTGTACCTTCTGTCCATCTTTATCTACAGGAGGCACAGAATTAGGAGCTTTTAAAATTTTTATTGTTTGCTTCCTAAAAGACTTATGCAAAGGAATAGACAATCTCCTAGACTCTGGAATATCCATCATTTCTACAAAATCAGGCTCCTCTTGCTCATCCACAGCTTCTTCCAAGGGAAGCTGGAGGGTTTCAGCAACTTTTTTGTAAAACATAAAATGAGATGGGGACTCAGATAGCATAGGGGGAGATTCTAGAGGTCTGTTTGGGGAAATGTCCGGTTCAATGGGCACACCCAGACCTTCCCAGCCACATTCATACTGTTCATAATCATCCTCCCCCTCCTCTGGTTCATAAAATTCCTCAACATCATATTCCTGAACCACTGGAACCGGACGAACCGACCTTTTGCCAGATAGTGGCGGTTCGGACGGAACCTGAGACAGTGACTGGACAATTTGTATGGCTTTTGCTATCTCTGCAGCAGTTGGAGAAGGGTTTGACCCAAACCTGCTGACTTTCTTGTTTTCTTTACTGGAATTGGTTCCTCAGAACCAGCTTTTCTTTGCCTGAGGAAGTCTCGCCTGGTCAGAGGCATTTCCTCCGTTCGGTTGGCACCGAACCGGGCTGGCCATCCGGTCAGCGGACTTTTGGCCTCTCGCTCCCTGAGCCTGACCAATCTCTTTCCAGGGTGGCTGCCGGAAATTCTTACATATCTGGCAGTCTGACTGGAGGTGGTCAAACCCCAGACAATAGACACATGTGGTGTGGGTCAGCCTTGGCAAAGACTTCCCACAGACATCACAGTGTTGAAACCCAGTGGGCCCGGTTTTTCTTTTGGGTTTCTCAGACATAATGCCAGCCTAACCAGAAAAACTTGCCCTTTAAACGGCAGTGCCAGGCAAGACACCCTTATCGGTTCCTAACCGTGTCACGGGTATTGGAAAAACGTAATAAAATCCGTTTTTTAGAACCGATAAGAACCGGAACCGCACTCTAAAATGTTAAACTTTAAAGTTAATAAGTTTTAAACTCCAGCTGATCGGTTCAAAACCGAACCGATAAACTTACAAGTTCCACACAGACAAAACCTTTAATTTACTTACGATTACCACAGACAGAGCTTGAACCGAACGGTTTTATGTTAAATAAAACTATTCTCGTTGAATCAACCAGAAAACACTGTTTAAACCGAGAAATTAACCGAGCAGTAGGAGAAATCTCCGGAGCGACTGTTCACTGAGGCGGAGTAAAGAATCTGACAGTTCAGGTTTGAAATTACACAGATAGAGCCGCTTCTTAGAGCTCGTGCTCAAAGTTCTATTTTGGAATGGTATTAACCATTTCACCTCCGGAGCAGTTCTAGTGGTGGGACAAACTGCTACTGTCATAATATAGCAAGACTTCATGTTGTTTGAATAAAGAATTCTTCCTCAACAATGAGGCATCCTAACAGGCACGTGGAGAAAGAAATCTGAGCATTACAGAATGCAGTAGTTGCTAAGGGCAGCAGACCTGAATGGTGGCATGAACCAATAGATGTTCCATCATTAGCATACCGTTCCAAAATTTCTCCGGGGCAGTTCAACACTGGAGGCAGACTGCTACAGTTAATCATACTGAAGAATTCCTGGGGTTAGAACAGAGCATCCGTCACATACACTATTAAATATCTGTACCAGCTGTACAGTAAAATTATGCTATCCTGAGTGTTGCTCTGGGTGGCAAATATTTCCATGTTTGAACAACCAAATCTGTGATGAGGATGTTAAAACACCTCCTGATTTACAGACCATTCTCCCGGCTAAATCCTTTGGCAGCTGAGCCAGTCCATTTGCAAGCTGAGCACTCCCACCAGATGAATCCAACAGGGACTCCTGACTGCTTCCATCCAACGTTCAAGTGAGTATACGTCTATCAGCATCATCTCACTTCTAGTGCCTCCTTGTTTATGTAGGTAAGCGATGGTCGCTGCACTGTCAGACAGACCTTTTCTGATCTCTGCTGAATTATGTTCTTGAAGTGTTTCAACGCAATCAAGATGGCTCTGGTCTTGACAACATTTATACGAAGGGTCTTATCCTCTGAAGACCATACCACCTGGACCAGCATCTCATCCTGCATAACCCTCCAGACCATCAGGGACGCATCGATGGTCAGAAACAGCTGACAGAACTGATGGAGATCCCCTCAGAAGATTTCAGGGTCTCTCGCACCACTGCAAGAACTGATACACTGACCTACAGAGCTGGATCAGTACCTGGTACTGTTCTGATGCCAGTGACCAATGAGATAGAAGAAAGATCTAGAGAGGTATCATGCAGCCTGGTCCTAGGGACCACCTCTATGGCAGCCATAACTGAACCTAAAATCTGGAAGCATCTGTGAGCTGATATGACCTTGTACACTAGAACTTGCTGAATCTGTTTCATGAAGTTGTCCAATCTGTTCTGTGAGAGAAACATTTCCACGAGGTCTGTCCAAAAGCAAGCACCTAGGTGCTCCAGAGACTTGGCTCTCCTGATTCATTATCCAGCTGTGTTCCTCCAGAATCTATAAAGTACTGATAAATGAACAGTGAGCTGCTGTTCCAGATCTGCCCAGATTAGATCATTAGTCAGGCAGGGTTAAATGTGGTGTCAATTCAACTTAAGAAGAACAACCATGACTATCATTTTGTAGTTAATGACTTTATTTTGTCCCTTGTCCTCAAACCACTCCAGTCCCAGTCCCCCAACTTTCATTTACACCAATGATGCGTGGCCTGGATGCTCATCAGGGTGCAGCGCTACCAGGGTGTTGGGGTCAGTTGCTGCTCTGGAAATCATTTTCCCATTTTTTCCTTCCTGAGGGGTGGTGTGCAATGCTGCTCAGATGTCTCCACACACACGCTTCCATATATGGAGCACTAGCAGCTGCCACTACCTCTACCCTACAGTGACAGACCCGCTTGCCTCCTTCCCCCCGCGACACTAGAGGCAAGGCAAACACCAAGCACTGAACCCTTCCCTCCCAGGGAGAGAAGAGCAGTCTTCCATACAATCTATCCTCTTCCTTCCCGGCTGAACCCCAGCAACCCAAGTCTGCAGCCGAACTTGGTCACTGACACGGCGCAAGGTATGGTGTCCAGCACCTCAACCCTCAGAGCCACCAGGCTGACACCACCACAAGTATTAGAACATTTCTAAACACTCCTGAGGCAAAGCCCAACCAAAGTGGAGCGCCTGATACTGAAACTGGTAAACAGATAGCAAATCTGAGAAATTTTTGGTGTGAGTGCCAAAGTGAAACATGCTGGTAAGCATACAAGAGCCTACTGTGGCCAAAAAATCACCTGGCTAAATTACTGTGATGACTGACTTCAGGTACTGTACTCCCTTTTGAACAGAAACTGTTTGGAAAGATCCATGATAGGGCAGAATCCTCCTGATTTCTTGGGGACTAGTAAGTAAATGGAGTTGAACAACTGTTCCTTTCCCTCGGGAGGAGCCAGAATTACTGCCCCTATGAAGATACACTGTGGAAACCCCTGAAAAAGAGGCTGCTGTATTGACTAAGGGAAAAGAAGTCTCTGATTGAAGAATGCTCCAGAACCTCACTGACCACTGCTGTTCATCATTCACACAGTGCTCACACTACTAGTGGCGAGACTAACATGACAAGCACACAAAAACCTGATGCTGAATATGCATATTTACAAGCTGTTTCCAGGTGCATAGCATTAAGGTCTTAAAGAGTAGCCACACCTTTCACTGGAATAACTACAGAAGAGATGGTCGCAACCAGGATAAGAGGAGGAGACTCCCATTTTTTGATCAATGCATCAAGAAATGGTAATGCTTTGCTGTGACTTAGAAAACCACTTCTTGTCCACATTATGCCATTTATCTTTATCTGTAAAAGTGTTCAAGCTCAGGAAAGCATTTAGGAGCACTCCCTCCGATGAACAGAAGGGGAAAAACAATGAGCATAGTGGTACTCTGTAGCTGGTAGCTACAGAATCCTACAGGTGTCTTTGACCAGGAAGGATATATGCTTTCACTCAAATAGAGATGGGTTCAAGGAAATGGTTTCTTCTACCCACTCACCTTCATCTACAACCTCTTCAGAATCCTGAGAATCTTTTGGATATAGGGGTTACTTAAGCAATACACCACAACAGGGTGTGGGTTATGCTGGGATTTACCCATGTCTGCTGTGACCAAATCCACACCAGAAGTTGGTAAATCCCAGCATAACCCACACCCAGGAGTGGTTTATTGTGATTATACAATGGGTAGAAATTGTAAAAATTAAAATGGTTTTAGTTGGGGAAAAAAGAAGTTTTTTATAGATTTTTTGTGAATATCCTTCCTTTGTATGTTAAATAGTTATGTCTCTAGATAGAATATTCTTTGTAGGAGACACACACACACACCCCTACCTCCACCTCAAGCAGTCCCCCTAACACACACCACTACCCCTATGTCTGGCTAGCTAGAAGGGTTAAGACAACAAGACTGAGTGCAGCTGGCAGTCTGACACAGCGAGAGTGTTCGGCTACAAACAGTGAGTGAGCAGGGGTGTTCCTGCAGCTGCTGTTTTTTTGTTGTTGAAGATTTCACTTTTTGCAACAGGCTGGCGGACTGCAAGAGCGTGGTAGTTCTACACTGAACCAGGGAGCTAGCAGCACGGTAATGGGGTGGAAGTCAGTGTTACTGGAGCCTGCAGTGACTACCACGGAAGCGAGCATCAGAGGAGTTTGCAGTTAGCAGAAATCTTGCCGGACAGACTCGAGAGAAAGCCGCAGTTTACTTTGCCCTGTATTCCATTTGGAGGTACGCCATATTATTTACAGTGCAGTATATTTCTTTAACAAGTAAAATGTTTTGTGAGGTTTCCAGTGGGTTTTGGGACTGGTGGGGTATGATTCTTTAAAAGGGACTCTATTTGAAAGTCCCGCTTGCATCAGACTTCACAGAAGAATCAAATCTAACAAGGCGGCTTTGACATTGGCGTAGGAAGCAGCTACAGGGCTACAAATTGATCAACACTGACTTGGTGCTCCCTTGTGTCTTCTGAGTGTCTCTCATTTATTGTTGTTTAGTTGAGTGTTGCAGCGGGAGCTGTCCCTTTAGTGGCAATCTAAGGTGGCGGATTTTGTTTTATATTCTTGGGGGTCATACTGATTTTCTTAGGGTTCTTGGTGAAGCAACTGACTGGCACCTTTTCCTGTGGGTTATGCCAAGATTTATCATGGATAAAAGGTGCCAGTCAGCCAATCAGAATGCATGATTTTTGGACCCACTGAATAATTACCAGTAACCATAGTTCTATTCATGGTTCACATCCATACTTGGGCAATAATGCTGGCCGTAGCTCAGTCACCAGACGTTTTCAAGCTTGGACACTCCCACCAACAGTGGCATCATCTTCTGGCTCCACCCCAAATGATGTCAGATCTGGAAGCGGGAATATGAAGCAAGTCTTGCTAGGGGAAATAAGAGGGGTTGTGTAGATGTGAACTGAATATTAGTAGTAGAAATGACAATTACATACTCACAGTAATTGCTGATCTTACAGAATATATTCACCATTTATTACCACTTATGAGTCTAGAGCCAGAGGCACTAGTACCCTACAGAAGCACATTTTTTTGCAGGGAGGGAGCTGACATTGGCTACTGATGGCACCTATGCACCTCACATGGTTTTGCACGTGCTTGCCAATAACTGGCACTGACTCACTCATGCGCCTTACTTCTGTTCACCAGGACAGAAAACAAAGAGCGGACTAGATCATTTCTAGCCCAGAGGAATAGAGAAAGGATACAGGAAACAAAATAAACCAAAAAATAAAACCTGTCTACTGACTCAGAATAGGAAAAGGTCACACAGGGTGGCACAAAGGGTAGCTGGGTCTATAAAGCTGGAGCCTCATACCACTTGCCAGGCAGCAGGTAGACAATGGTCCAGAAAAATAGGGCAGCAGCCTTGAGCCTGTGGCTCTGGCAGAAGCACAAGGGGAATGCCCAAAAATGGTACTGCCTTGTAAATGAGATGGTACAATATGTTAAGAAAGGAAAGAGACAGAGACTCTGGGGAAAAAAGGGGCAACTCCATCCTACTAAACAGAGAACCCATTGAATTTGTGAGTTAACCATGCCCCTCTTATCTACATCAGGGAAGAAGAAAGAGGGAGGCTAGGCGAATCTGAAATTACAGGACGGGACACTCCAAGGGAGTTGAGATGTGCTGATCTCTCCAGACACCCCTAAGGGCAATGGGCTAAAGGCCCTGGTACACAGAGGAACTGGTATACCAATTGAAAACAGTCTGCATAGTCAGAAGAACTGATTTACCAATTGAAAACAGTCAGCATAGTCAGAAAAAGGATTACATCAAAGTGAACCGCCCCTCCTGCAACCACAGGGATGTACCCTGGGTGAAAACTAGTGTATCTAATCCAAAAAGGTTCACAGCACCCCCCACATGCAAAGCAGCTGCACAGTGGAGTTAGACTAGATAGTGCCCAGGGGTACATGCTGCATTTAGCAAGCAATAGGGATATACCCCCAGAGGGGAAACAGCCCATCCAGGGAGATGGAGGACAAGAAAAATGGGAAAGGAGCCAACTTCCACGACAGGAAAAAAATGTTTTATTTGATGCGACAGCCCAGGAGGACCCTCATCCCAGATTTTTTTTTTTTTTTTTTAGTGAGAGTGCACACCCAAAGGGTGCTCAACTCCTACTTTTCCTCCATAAACAAGAAAAAGTAGACTCTCGGTGGGGGCTGGGGAAATGTCCAACTAATGTGCTGGTGGTGCTACCGGGTTTGAGTATGAGGGTTGTGGATAACGGCCACGCTGCAGATTAACTGTACTTTCATTTCAGCAAGGCCTTCGACTCGGAGCCTCACAGAAGGACACAGATGGGTGAGAAACTGGTTGGATGGGAGACAGCACAGTATTGTGGTTAACAGAGTCAAATCAGAATTATTTTATTTAATTATTTGAATTTTGGTAACCGGGTGGGCCCACTGAGACTAGATCCCTTTTTCAGGGCTGACCTGGGGAAAAGGTAACAAGCAAAAGGGAAGTGTACGCAGACACTATACAAGAGCATATTCAGTTCACTATACAAGATCAAGTAAAGGGGAGTGTACGCAGACAACTGTTAAGGGTTAACATATAAAGCTAACAACAAAATGATCAAATCAGCAAATAAACAGAGGAACAATTAAATATGAATACTGTAAAAGTAATAAGCATCAAATTCATTCTGGTCGAGGAGTTTTGGACTACTCAAGAGAGTCTGATTGATGTGGAAGTTAAAGCAAAAAGTCAAGTATCAGGAGAGGGAGGGAGAAATTGGTGAGGGAGGGGGGAGGATAAGCGGGGAGGCAGTGGGGGGTTCGGGGATTTATGACATCTGCAAATAGGATGAGGAAAGAAGATTTCCTTATAGAGTCTCAAAGTGAGAAAGAGTAGTACAAGAGAGTAATTTATGTGGGAGTTTGCTCCATTTTTGAGGTGCAGCAGCATGGAAGGATCTGTGGCCTACAGCTAACTGGGGTTTGGGAGTTTTTAATATGGGAGATGGGATGATCTGAGCGTTCTAGAGAAAGGTCTGAGTGACAGGAGGTTGGAGAGGACGGGAGAGAAGGGGAGGTGTATTATCTTGAAGACAGTAACATAATACAGAGAAGTCCACTTTGAGCTCGAAGGACGGCCAGCTTAGGATGTGGAGAGCATCACGGTGGTGTGCCCGAGAGCAGGAGTGCACTGTAAAGCAAGCCACTCTGTGATAGGCCTGCTTAAGTTTGGCCAGGATAGGTGGCCTTGCCGAGTGAGTGATAAGGGCGGCATAGAAGAGCCCAGGAAGAAGAGTGGTTGTGGCAATGGTCTTTCGAGCATTGGGTGAGAGAGAGGGGGCAACACGGTATAACAGACCAATTTTTTGGTTTGTTACCTTGATGATGTTTGTAGTATGTGGTTCAAAAGCTAGATGCACATCCAGAGTCAGGCCCAGGTATCTGAAGGAACTCACTTCTTTAAGTGGCTCGCCGGAGGAGGTGTGGATTATCAAGGAGGGCAGTGACGTTATGTCAAATGAGGTGTGATGGAACAGCAAGTTTTTTGTTTTCTTAGAATTCAGGATCAGCAGATTCTTCTTAAACCATGATTCTAACTGCTGGAAACAGACTGTAGTTCAGAGTTAATGGTGGCAACACTGCTGTTAGATCGATAGAGAATGGCATTGTCCACATATATTTGGACCGAGGCTCCACCACAGTTCTTGGGCAGCTCATTGACAAAAATGGAGAATAGGAGAGGCCCAAGGATTGATGCTTGAGGGACCCCATCAGTGATAGGGGATAAGGAGGAGAAAACACCTGCCCATTTGACACACTGGGACCTACCAGATAGGTAGCTGGAGAACCAGGACAAAGGTGGAATCAAGACTGAGGCAGTGGAGCTTAGAGAGGAGGAGTGAGTGATTTACTAGATCAAAGACCTTCGTAAGGTCAATAAAGACAGCCCCTGTGGCCTGACCACGATCCATGGCCTGATACAGATCTGAGGTTATCTTCAGGAGGGCGGAGTCGGTACCATGTGATTTCCGAAAGCCGTGTTGGTGTATGGTGAGGGCATCTGACTGTTCGAGAAAGGAGTAGAGTTGATTGTACAATATTCATTCCTGTATCTTGCAATAGGACAAAGAATGGATATAGGTCTGTAGTTCCCAAGAAGGTTAGTCAGGCCACTTTTATGCACAGGGACAATGACTGCAGTTTTCCATTTGTCAGGGATAGATTGAGTAAGAAAGGATCTATTAATTAAAGGGGACAGGAAATGTGTGCTGATTTGCAGCAGTTAGTAATGTCCCTATTTACAGAATTGAAAATCATACCTCCAAATGATGCACAGTTAACTGTACCATAATAAACAATGATGTAAAAATCTGTGTTTTCAATTGTTTTCTTTTCATGGACAACATCCTGCACAGTTCCATTCATAGAACCAGAAATTTTGAGTTTTTACTATGTCATGGTTTGTGCACAGAATGCTAAGCATGGGTTGTTTACCTATCAGAACCATGCTTAGAGTTCTATACACAAACCCTGACATATTCAAAACTCCAAATTACTGCTTCCACGAAGAGAACTGTAATAGAAGGAAGCCCATAAAAACAAAACAATGCAAAATACAGTTTTTCACATTACTTTTATTCAGGCACAGTTAAATATGGATCATTCAGGGGTATGAATATAATTTCAGAAAATAGGAACATTATAAACAGCTGCCAATAAGAAATGATTTCCTGTCCTCTTTAACTGTGAGATTGGGCGTGCTAGCACAGTGGCTCCAATTCTAAGGAACTCAGGTGGCAGGGAGTCAAACCCTGGAGAACTATCAGAGTTGAGACCCGAGAAGAGTTTGAGGACTTCTTTATATGAAGTGAGTTTTAAGTGGAAGAGTGGGCAAGGGGCTTCGATAGGCGTTGGTAGTGGGGCAGAGTGGGAGGTAGGTAGGCTCACTATGTACACTCTTAGGTCGGTGAAGAAATTATTAAAGACGGAAGCTATCTCTAGGGATGATTGTGTTAGGCTGCCATTCAGACTCATAGTATGGGGGATGTTCCGCTTGTCGCCCTCAAGAAGGGCATTAATTTGTGTCCAAACATTTTTGGGGTCGGAGAGTAGTTAGTCCCTCTTTGCCTCATTTGTTTTGGCCTTACAGATATTCCTTAATTGGTGGTAGGAAATCCAGTCAAAGTGCAGTCCTGATTTTTTAAATAATTTCCACGCTTTGTCACGGGAGTGCATTAGGTGCCTCAGGGGTTGAGAGAACCAGGGTGAGTAATGCCCTTTGGCACACCTTAATTTGTAGGGGCATGGAAATCGAGTATAGCACTGAAAGTGGAGATAAGGTACTCCAGGACCTGGTTTATGTCAGGGAGAGAGGTGATTGGGGACCAACTGACAGAGGCCAGACTTTTCTGGAAAGCCATGTGGTCGAAGTTTGATAGATCCCTTGACTTAAGTTTTGGAGGTGGTTGGGGTGAGTTGTTTTTCCATACACAGTAGGTGGGACAGTGGTCACTGAGTGCAACAGGAAGTGTACCTGCGCATTTGATATGGGATTTGTTGTTGGTGATTATCGAGTCCAGAAGACTGTGGTTTCCAGATTTTAGATTAAGCCTTGTTGGCTGGTCAATTAGTTGCTCAAATCTGGCGTCGGTGAGGACATCTAGGTATGGGGTAACTGGATCCCGCAGTCAAGGGTAAAGTCACCAGAGAGTATGGTATCATTAGTGGGAAGTGAGTCAAGACATGAGACAAGATCTGTGATGGCCGCTACGGCAGTTTTGGGGGGCAGGTAAACACATCCTATAGTTAAGCGTAGGACTTGCCCGAGGGTAACCGAGACATATAGCTGTTCAATATTGGGGTTTAACCACATATGATTAATCTCACGAACATCCAGCGAAGTCTTGGTATAGATTAGTACACCCCCTCCTCGCCTGGTAGTTCGATCATGTCTGACGTAGGAGAAACTGGGTAGCGAGAACTCATGGGGTAGAACTGAAAGTTTTAGCCAGGTCTCAGTAATGCAGAGGAAAAAAATTACTCACCTTAGTAATGCTGTTTCTTCTAATGGAGTCTTGCTATATTCTGACAGTAGCAGTGAGTCCCAACCTTCGAACTGCCCCGGAGATGAAAAAGTTAACTTTCCATGCCAGGCATAGAACGCTGAGCTCGAGCTCGGTTGAGACTCTGTCTGTTGCTGTTTAAACTCAAACCGTCAGATCTTTACGAGCAAACTCACTAAGGTCCTGTGTGGAAGCTGTAAACCTACACTAGCCAACTGGCTACTAAACATAAAAACACATTTTTTGGTCCCAAAACAAAGACTCAAGTCAGGAGACCCAAAAAATGAAAAACACAACACCAATTCACCCAAGAAAGGGGGTGAAAAAACAACAAGGTGGGCATCTACTGAGTGCCAACACTGCCACTGCCCACCCACATCCCAAAACAGAGATTCTGAGAGGGGCAGGCAGGGGGGGAGGTCAGAATACAGCAAGACTCCATGACCCTCCCCCCAGCCAACCTCCCCCTGTCCTCCAGCACCCCAGCTTCCTCCTGCGAAAGATTTCCACCCGGGAAGCCAGACCCATCCTAATCAAAGCTCTCAATGGCAACAATCCCGGCAGCGACTCACTGGACCCCAGCATCCTCAGGCTGGTGCTAGATGAAGTCCTTGCACCACTCACATGCCTAATTAACCAGTCACTCTGCCTGGGACAATTCCCCACAGCTTGGAAAACAGCCATTATCACACCTATTCATAAAGGGGGCGACAGGTCATTGGCCAACAACTACCGGCCAATCTCCATCCTCCTTCCCTCCCCCTCTCTAAAGCCCTGGAGAAAGTGGTGGCCATTCAAATCACTGATTATCTGGCTAAGCATAACATCTTATGCCCAGAGCAACATGGCTTCCGTAAGGTCACAGTACCAGCACTGCCCTTATTGAATTCTCCAACTTTCTACACTCCTCCTTGGATACCAACTCCCTAGCTGGTGCAGTGTTCATTGACCTCTTAAAGGCTTTCGACACTGTCTCCCATCCACTTCTGCTGAATGCACTCTGCCACACTGGTCCCTCGGCTGGTCCCCTGGCATGGTGCGCTAGCTATCTTGACACTCGATCTCAGTGTGTAAAAATTAATAGCACACTCTCCGATACCCGTCCCATTCTCTCTGGGTTCCCCCAAGGCTCCATCCTGGGCCCCCTTCTCTTCTCGCTGTATCTGAACACCCTGCCCAGTGCATGCCCTGGCAAAATTCTACTGTATGCAGACGATGCTGTCCTTTTTGCCACCCACCACAATCCCATCTCCCTACAGGACTCCCTACAGCAGTCTTTCAACAGTGCCGAGGCTTGGTTTAAGGAGCGAGACTCATCATCAATCTTAAGAAACCAAAACTATGCTCTTTCCCACCCCAAAACAGAGCTAGCAACCACCCACTCTATATCCTTCAAGTACCAACCAGCCACTAGGACAAGTCTGCTCCTACAAATACCTTGGGGTTACCTTCGATTCAGCCCTCACATTCACAACCACATCGACGCCCTAACATCCGCTCCACTAACACACGGTTTGGCATCCTATTCCGCCATAGAACCTGCCTTCCCCAAATGCTCTCCCGCTAGCTGTTACATCATCCGTTTCTGTCCCTTGTAGACTATGGTCTACCAGTATATGGTGCTGCCGACACCACTGCACTCAACAAAATTCACCTAACCCTGAAATAAAGCGTGCAGATTGATTACTGGTGCCCCAGGCTCACACACACCTGTCAGCTGTATGTCGATGCTAACCTGCTTACCCTGGATGAACGGCTCCAATACCAAACCTGTCTCCTCACCAAAAACCCCTACTGGCTCCTCTCTGGGGTAAGGCATCCATCCACCAGAGCCCTCCCACCATTGCAACACGGTCTTCCTACAAGACCACTCTAAAGGTCCCCAGATCAAGAACCAGCCGTGGCCAGAGGTCCTTCTGCTATAGAGCCCCAACCTGGTTTAACTTTCTCCCTGCCACCATCACCAATGCCATCACCATCTCCAAGTTCAAAACCACACTTCGGAACCACATCTTCAGCACTCGTAACTGCTCCTGTCTCTGAATATAGCCTCCACCTCTGCTTCTCTTGACAATGCCCCCCGGGCAGCTCTCCACCTAACCATCCCCTCCACCACATCCCTGTACACCATGCCTATGTTTAACCTGGCCAGTGCCAGCTGTTTCAGTGTTTACCTACCAGATTGCTCACTTGATGCCGACTTGTGTAACACCTGTTATCAATTACATGTACCCTGTACCCAGTTGTATTTGTCTGACCACAATGTGACGTGGTGCCTCTGTTGAACGCTGATTGTTTTGCAAATCTTTGCTATGTAACCAAAAACACAATGTATGTCTTTATGTGACGAAGTACCTTTGGAAACGAGCCTCTGGCTCAAAGGTTGTAAACTGATTCTTAAATAAATAAATAAAAAGAAGAAACAACATTACTAAGGTGAGTAATTTTTTCTTCAAACAACATGAAGTCTTGCTGTGTTCTGACAGTAGCAGACTACCAAGCAGTACCTCCATGGAGGAGGGACAGAACCTACTTAGGAAATAGGCTCTGAAGCACAGCTGTACCAAACCGAGCATCACTCCTAGCCTGGATGTCCAGGGAGTAATGCTTGGTAAAAGTGTGAACTGTTTTCCAGGTAGCTGCTTGACAGATCTCTAGAATAGGGATATCCCTGGCAGCAGCCAGTGAAGCAGCTGTACCTCTGGTAGAGTGAGCCCTCAGGCCTGAGGGTGGAACCTTACCCAGTTTTTCATAACAAAATTGGATACAAGAGACAATCCACCTGGCAATGGATCTTTTAGTGGCAGGTTTCCCTTTACCAACCTCACCATAAGTGAGGAACAGTTGGAGGGAGTCAAACCTGTGACCCTTGGTGCGCGCTATGTAGTAGCTGAGGGCTCTTTTCGCATCTAAACTGTGGAGCCTCCTCTCGCCAGAGGAGGAATGGTCAGTGAAGTACACAGGAAGAGACATAGATTAAGGTGGAAGTCTGAAACCACCTTAGGCAAAAATTTCCTGTTAGTCCTGAGGACCACCTTATCTCTATGAAAGGAGATAAAATCAGGCTCCACTGACAGGGCTTGTAACTCACTTATGTGTCTGGCAGAGGTGATGGCTACCAGAAACACAGTTTTCCCAAGTCAAGTACTTAAACTCTGCTGAGGACAAAGGCTCAAAAGGGGGTTGCATAAGCTGAGCAATGCAAACATTAAGGTCCCAAGCAGGGGCAGGGTCCCTGAAAGGAGGGTTGGTGTGAAGCAATCCCTTGAAAAACTTGGAGAATACAGGGCGAGCTGAAAGAGAAGAGGGCTTACCTGCTGAGATAAAAGCAGAAACAGCTGCCAGATGCACCTTCAGTGTAGCTGGTCTAAGTCCCAAGCTATTTAAATGGATCATATAATCAAGGACTCTGTGCAGATCAGCAGACTCTAGGGAAGTATGTTTACCAGAGAGAGCACCATATGGAAAATCTTTTCCACTTGGAATTATAAGTAGCCCTAGTGGAAGGTTTCCTAGAAGCCTTTAGAATATCCATTACGCCTTGGGAGAGGTGTAAATCAGCAAACTCTAACTCTTCAAGAGCAAGGCCTTGAGATTGAGAGATTTGAGATTCGGGTACCAGAACCTCCCCTGAGCACAGGTTAACAGGTTGTGACTCCTGGGAAGACACAGGGGAAGATGGACTGCTAAGGACAGTAGGAGTGGATACCAAGGCTGTCTGGCTCAGTCTGGAGCAATCAGGATCATCTTGCAGGGTTGAGATCTGACTTTGACTAGCACTTTGAACAGGAGAGGGAAGGGGGGGAAGCATAGAGGAACTTCCCTTCCCAACTGAGAACTAAGGCATCCAGGTGGACTGAGCCCAACACTGGGGGCCTGCAGCAAAAAAGGGGAAGTTGGTGATTGTCTGGGGCTGCAAAAAGATCTATCTGTGGAGTGCCCCATCTGGAAAATGTCACCTCCAAGACCAGGGGATCCAGTGACCATTCGTGATGGCCCTGGGATATCCTGCTGAGAGCATCTGCCGGACATTGTCCTTGCCTGGAAGGTGAACTGCTGTGAGGAGGTGTTCAGGAATAAGCCAGAGACCACAACTTCATTGCTTCTGTGCACAAGGCCATAGACCGAGTGCCTCCTGCTTGTTGATGTACCACACTGTGGTGGTATTGTCTGTTCTGACCTGGATAACTTTGTTCGAACAGATTTGGAAAAGGCTTGAAGTGCTAGAAACACTGCTCTGAGTTCCAACAGATTGATGTGAAGCAGAGATTCCTGAGGGGACCACAACCCCTGGGTGGTCAGGTCGCCCAAGTGAGCCCCCCACCCCAAGAGGGAGGCATCTGTACTAAGGATTAAAGAGTGAAACTGAGTGACAAAGGGGACTCCTTGTCTCAGATTGTTCTGATCCTGCCACCACTGTAAGGCCTGGATCAGGGTTCGAGTCACTGGGATCAATTTGGTCAGAGGGTCCTTCCTTTGAGACCAAAAGGCTCTCAAATGGAACTGAATGTCCCCCATCTGAAATCTTGTTCCCCGCACCACTGCTGTGGAAGCAGCCATGTGCCCCAGGAGCTGTAAAAAATGCCTTGCCGGTCGACACACCTGCAGGGTGAATGAGGAGGCCAGAGAGATAAGGGTCCTTACTCTGTCCAGAGGAAGGAAAGCTCTGGCTTTTTCTGTGTCTAGCTCTGCGCCTACGAAGGTGAGGAGCTGGACAGGCTCTAGAACTGACTTCAAAAGGTTCAGGAGGAAACCTAATGAGGTGAGCAGTTGCTGAGTTATTTGTAGGTGTGACTTGACTTGGTCTGGGGACTGGCCTACTATAAGCCAGTCGTCCAGGTAAGGGAAGATGGCAATCCTTTGCCTTCTTAGAGAAGCAACTACTACTGCCAGGCATTTTTTGAACACCCTTGGAGCAGAGGTCAGACCAAAGGGCATTGCTCTGAACTGGTAATGGCCTGAGGGCAGCTCGAACCTGAGGTACTTCGATGGGAGCTTCTGATGAGAATATGGAAGTAGGCATCCTTGAGGTCCAGGGACACTAGCCAGTCCCCTGGCCTTAGAGAGGGTAGAATTATTCCCAGAGTCACCATTTTGAATTTTGGTTTTAAAAGGTGCTTGTTTAAGTATCTGAGATCCAGGATGGGCCGCCATTCTCCTGTCTTTTTTGGGGTAAGGAAGTACCTGGAGTACAATCCTTTGCCCTGGTGTAGGGGTGGAACCCTTTCCACAGCTCTGAGAGCTAGGAGGGAAGAGACCTCTGCCTCCAGGGCAAGTGCCTCCGAGGGGTTTGCAGGTGGAAAGGATCTGGTTCTCAGCTTCGGAAATCTTCTGAAGCTGAGAACCAGTCCCTGGCTTACTACTTCCAGGACCCACTTGTCTGATGTTATAGACATCCAGTCCTGGATAAAGTAAGCCAGCCTGCCCCCTACAGGTGGTGGAGAATCGGCCTTGGCAAACCCATCAGGGTGCCTGCTTGGCAGGGGGTTTTGGCTGAGGGGTGGAAGCAGGTCTGCTGGTACCCCTTCTGCCTCTCCCTCTAAAGAACCCCCTCTGAGCATATGCAGAAGAGGAGGCCTGGGCTTGGGAGAGAGGCCTGTGAAAAGGCCTGCCCCAGCCCCTCGGAAGCTGCCTCTGAGGAGTGGCCTGCCTTTCCTTGGCCTGGGCACTCCTGTAGGTGGTCCTATACTCGTCCATTTTCTTCATGTAATTCTCTGTTTGCTCCCCAAACAAAGAATTACCCACAACAGGAAAATCCATGGCCTTAGTCTGGGTATCCTGTGACAGGCTAGTACGTCTGAGCCAGTTCATTCATGGTGCCACAGATGTAGCCATGACTTGATGACACATCATTTGAGTCCACTGCAGCATGGAATTGCACCTTGGATGCCTCAATACCATCAGCAGCCACCTGCTCCAGCTCCTTGGCAAGCTGGCTAGGACCTGTTTTACTAGAGCCATGACAGTGGCCCATCTGGATTTCTGATATCTAGCAACATATGCCATATAATTCGCCTGTCTGAGTCCCAAGGATGCTGCCATGTACTGTTTCTTTGCCATGGCATCAATCCTCCTGGAGTCCTTGTCTGGAGGGTGTGAAGCCAAGGGAATATTTGCCTTGCCACAGGCTGCAGCCTGCACTACCCCAACATGACTGCATTGTTGTGTAAGGAACTCCGTATCAGAGCCTGACAATGCATACCTCTTGTCCATTCTCTTATCCACAGGAGGTATAGTGTTAGGAGTCTAAAATTTTAAATGTCTGTTTCCCAAAAGATTTATGCAAGGGAATAGACAGCCTCCTAGACTCTGGGATATCCATCATTTCCACAAAGTCAGGCTCATATTGGTCATCCACAGCTTCTTCCATAGGAAGCTGGAGGGTTTCAGCCACTTTTTTACAAAACATGAAATGAGAAGGGGACTCAGAAAGCCTAGGAGGAGACACTCCTGAAGGTCTGCCTGGGGAGATGTCCGGGTCAATGGGCACATCCAGACTTTCAAATCCACATTCACTTTCCTCATACTCCTTTTCCCCCTCCTCCGGTTCATAATACTCCTCTAAATCATAATCCTGAACCGGTGGAATCGACCGAACTGAGCGCCTCCCTGATGGTGCCGGTTCGTTGGGAACCGGGGAAAGCGACTGGACAATTTTGATCGATTTGGCTATTTCTTCAGCGGTTGGAGAGGAAAGTTTTGGCTCCACACCAGCTGATTTTTTGGGTCCTCTTGGCTGGAACCGGCTCCTCAGAGTCGCATCTCCTTGTGCCCGAAGAAGTCTCGCCCTGGTCAGAGGGCACTCCTTCTGGTTCGGTTTGAACGGGCCGGGCTCCCTCATCTAGTTCAGCAGACTTTTTGGCCTCCCTTTCCCTGAGTCTACCAACTCTCTTTTCTAGGGTAGCTGCAGGAAAATTTTTACAAATCTGGCAGTCTGCATTGAGGTGGTCAAACCCCAGACAATAAACACAGGTGGTGTGGGCGTCAGCCTTGGCAAAGACTTCCCCACACACACTACAGTGCTGAAACCCAGTGGGCCTGGTTTTTCTTTTGGGTTTCTCAGACATTGTTCCAGTCCTAACCAAATTTACCCTTTTAATGGCAATCCGCCAGGAAAGACCCTCTTATCGGTTCCTGACCGTGTCACGGGTCGTGGAAAAAAACGTAATAAAATCCGTTTTTTTTTAAGAACCGATAAGAACTGGTAACCACACTCTAAAAGTACAATTTAGGATTTTTAAACAACTTGATAGGTTCAAACCGAACCGATAAACCGTTTACAAGTTCCACACAGAATAAGATTAATAAATGACCTATCTAGTACTCACGAATACCACAGACAGAGACTGAACTGACAGGTTGCGGTTTAAATTCGGTTGAAAACCGAGAAAAACGGTACTTTAACTGACAAATTGAACCAAGCAGAAGGAGAAATCTCCGGAGCGACTGTTCAGTGAGGCGGAGTAAAGAATCTGATGGTTTGAGTTTAAACAGCAACAGACAGAGTCTCAACCGAGCTCAAGCGCAGCGTTCCATGCCTGGCATGGGAAGTTAACTCTTTCATCTCCGGGGCAGTTCGAAGGTTGGGACTCACTGCTACTGTCAGAATACAGCAAGACTTCATGTTGTTTGAAGACATCAGGCTTGTAATGGGGAGTCTAGGCCTCAAGTTCCACCATTTTATGCCTGATGCTTTGTACATTCGTGTGGGCAACCTTGAGCCCTTTTAAGTTAGACCAGGAGGGGCATGAGGTGTAGAGATTATGCTTAGCGCTGGTGCCGGGGTTTAATTCAGTGTTACCAGACAGGAGGAGCAGACAAATCCTAGGTTGAATGGAGGGGGAAAGATACCCAGTCTGGGAGACTATCAAGATTGCTTTTTCATGATGGGTGAAGACAAGACAGAGAAGATATGGGAGGAGGCTTAGTTGGAGGGAGAGAGATAGGGGGGTTGTGGACTGAGCGCAACGACAGTTCCAGGTTAGGGGATGAGGTTGTTCCACTGGAAAAAGAAGGCTCAGACAGTTCCATCATGGTCTGTCTCCATCTAAGTAGGAGTAATTTCATGGTCTGGAATAGGAACATGGTGAAGAGGTGAGATGAGCAGGGGTAGAAAAAAAAAAAAAGAAACCCAACGCTTATGGGGAAGCGTCAGAAAAATCAGGCTGCCCTTGATGGATAAGAGAGTCAGAGAGGGTAGAAGGCAGAGAATATAAACTAATGTAAACAGGAGGGCTAGGAAGATGTAGTACTTACAACAGCCAATTGAGAGGCTGAACAGACAGGGAGGGAGGAGCTAACAGTGTATTTAATAGGGTCCGGGGTCAGGGCGGGAAGACAGAAAGAAAATAAATACAGATATCCCAAGTTAAACTGAGTACAAAACAGGGAAGTCACCAGTGGTGTGCCACAAGGATGGGTCCTCTGTCAAATCCTTTTCAGTATGTTCATCAGTGACATGGGAGAAGGAATCCAGGGCAAGATGCGTCTCTTTGCAGATGACACTAAGCTCTGTGGTAGAGAAGACTGCCAGGAGGGGGTTAGGGAGATACAAACAGAGTTGCAAATACTAGAGAGGTGGTCAAAGGTTTGGCAGTAAAAATTCAAGGTCAAAATGTGCAATGTGATGTACACAGGGAACAGATGACGGGGTAAAGCCAGGCACAACCTCTGAGGAAACAGACCTAGGTGTCATCATCAGTAACTCCCTAAACAATCAAGACAGTGTAACAAGGCCTACACAGTAAGGCAAACAGGACAGTAGGGTATACAGGAAGGGTATTGCCAGCAGAAGGAAGGAGGTATTACTACCTCGCTATAGATCGCTGGTGAGGCCCCACCTGGAGTACTGTGCCCAGTTCTGGAGTCCTTACCTAAGGAAAGATAAGGACAAGCTGGAGACAGTGCAACGTAGGGTGACAAAAATGATTCAGGGCCAGCAGGGCAGATCTTACAAGGATTGGATCAAGGCACTGAACATGTACTAACTGAAGGCCACCTAAGATGGGGAGATATGACAGAGGCCTTCAAGTTCCTGAAAGGAATGAGCAAGGTAAACTGCGAGGAACTGCTGCTCATAAGAAGAATCCTCTAAATCCATGGAACTGGAGGTCCCAGGAAGGGGCCTGGGGGAAAGGCCTAGTGACCATGCCTAGACTACATGGGTGCGATGCCCACCTCCAAAGGTCAGGCAACCCACTTCACTGCATGGATCTTGAGAGTATGGAGGTTCTTGGAAAAGCAGGCATTGTACTCATTCATATTTTGCTGACGGCCACAGCAGATCACACTGCAATGATGCTGGTCTGTTACAGCCATGTGCTTTCTTGGTCTTCTTAACCCCCATTATCTCGAACTTCAGCACCATGGAAAAGGAAAAACAATAAATGAGGAAGGCACCATGAGAAACTTAAGGCAGTGACAGAGCTCAAAATTCAAAGACAATGAATAAACTGAGGCGCTGTTGCTCCCATAGTATGCATTCTATAGCAAGGAAGAACAATACTGAGGTACATGAGGGAGACGGTAACAGTTACTGGGTGCAACACAGTTGTCAGTAGCCTTTGGCTCCCTCCCTGCAAAAAGATTTACTCTCGAGGGGTCCCAATGCCTCTGGACCCAGACCCATAAGTGGGAATCAATGGTGAAGATTGATTCCTGGAAGAGCTACGGTTACAGGTGAGTAACCTCTATTTCTAACTATCTAAATTCGGTTTACTATCCACACTTACACAAACACCAAGCAGTCCTGTGGAAGGGGGGGTAAGGCCACAATTCAGTCAAAGAGAGAGTAGAGGACTGCAGTCCCAAATGTAGCAATGCGGTGACTAAGCACATTGATGCTGCAGTGAGATATGAGGTAGTTTCCCTACAGATCTCCTTGATTGGGATGTACCTGGTAGCAGCACTAAAGGCAGCAGAATGTCTGGTAAAGTGAGCCTTCAGTCCCTTGGATGGCTACTGGTTAAAGAGGACAGGAAATCATTTCCAACTGGCAGTTGTTTATAAAGTTCTTATTCTCAGAAATTATATTCATTACCCTAAATTATCAATATTTAACTGTAACTGGACAAAACGTGATACGAAAAAAAATATTTTACATGGTTTTATTTTCAGGGGCAGCATTCTGTTACAGTTCTTCTCTTCATGGAACCAGTTACTGGAGTTTTAGCTATGTCACAGTTTGAGCATAGAACTCTTAAGCATAGTTCTGATAGGTCAACAGCTCATTATTATCATTTTGTACACAAACTGTGACGTAGTAAAAACTCTAAATTACTGTTTCCATAAAGAGAACTGTGACAGAATGCCGCCCATAAAACACAACAATGTAAAATACACTTTTTCATATCACTTTTTATTCGGGCACAGTTAAATACGGATAATTTAGGGAAATGCATATAATTTCTGAGAATAAGAACTTTATAAACAGCTGCCAAGTAGCACAAATTTATTGTCTCCTTTAAGGTGAAACTCTGAGACCGCCTTCTGCAGGACCCTTGCATTAGGACGAAGGACTACTTTGTCCTTGTGGAAAATCAGATAAGGAGACTCCAGATAAAGTGCCAGTTCACTCACCTGTCTGGGCAAGATGATAGCGACTAAGGAAAAAAATTACTCACCGTAGTACTGTTGTTTCTTTTCAACGATTCCCTCGCTACGTTTACCACTGCAGAACACTACCACTCCACTCCTGACACCTGTACCTGGTAATACAGTCAATGACAGCAACAAAAACACCAGCACCAGGTTACAATACCATGCAAAACTTTTTTTTAATGTGCAGAGTACATACAATTTACCGAAACAAACAGCTATAGTAGCAGCAGAACTCCCGAACAGGTTTTGCCTGTAGGCTTTCTCAAAGTTTTTTATACTGACTGAGACCTTTGAAAAAATAAACTTCTGAAGATGGGTTGTGAGGCCAGTGACTTTCCCTTGCCTGCTGATATGCAGGCTGACACTGCTGCTAGGTGTACCGTAGTGTTGGCCTTAGGCCTTGGGACTGCAGGTGTACCAGGTATTCCAGGACTAAAGGCAACCCTGCCTCTGTTGTGACTGCATTTCTGGGGGGCACACCAGTATGAAAATCTCTTCCAATTAGAGACAAATGTTTCCCTGGTTGCTGGTTTCCTAGTAATTTTAAGCAACTTCAGGACTTTCTCTGAGAGATTCAATCTAAAGTATGCTAGCTGTTCAAGAACTATGCCCTCTTTGAATAAGTGGGAATGGTGGGAAGGCATGAAGGAACTTCCCTGTCCAGTCCAAGACCAGGGCATCCACTAGGATGGTCCGTCTAGCTGGTGGTCTGCAACAAAACAATGGCAGCTGACTGTTCTCCTGATAGGTACAGGCCTATTTTTAAATGCCCCACCTTCTGAAAACTGTAGCCAGAACCTGTTGGTTCAGGGCCAGTTTGCGATTTCCCTGGGTGAATCTGCTTAATGAGTCTGCCAGGACATTGTCTTTGCCAGTCAGATGCACCACAGAGATGTTTGCTTCTAAGGAGTATGTCATGTCCCAGATCCTCGCTGCTTCAGTACACAGTTTTGAGGATCTTATTCCTCCCTGCTTGTTTATATAGTACATTGTTGTGGTGTTGTCTGGTCTGATTTGAAACAGACGCTGCAGCTGGGAGAATGACTGCACTGCTTGCAACACTGCCCTGCGCTCCAGGAGGTTGAGGAGCTCCAGGGACTCCTGTGGACTCCCAAGTGCCACTTACTGTAAGATCCTATAGGTGGGCACCCCACCTCAGGAGTTAAGCATCTGTTGTAAGGATACTTGCGCGATAGTGTAGAATATCAGGTACACCTAGGAAGCTTGCCGTAAAAGCTACCTGAATACAGTGCTGTTTTGGTCACCTGCCTTACTTGGTTGCTAGTTTATTTAAGTTGGGGACTTCCCACCACACCACCCCTTGTTTTTTTAATTGTTTTTTTTTTTTTTTTACAGGGTGGTGTGGGGGCAAACCCCAACACAAATAAACTAATATAAAGTAAAGGAACAGGCAACTGTACCAAATAAAGTAACATGAATTCTACGCTAATAGCGTAGGTCCTACGCATATCCAATATTCTACACTAGCATAGATACTTGTTGGTGATTGCTGAAGCAAGAGAATGCCCTCTCTGGGTTGCCTTCTTCCACCACTCTGCCGACCTTACCAAAGCTTTTGTAACTGGTGCTAGTTTTGAGAGTGGGTCCAATTTTGAGACCAACTGAATCTTAAGTGGTACTGGATATCTCTCATCTGGAACCTGGCCCACGGACCCACAGCTGTGGATGCATTATGTGTCCCAGTAATTGCGGGAAATCCTTTGTAGGTCTTATCTGGCTTGCTGTGAAAGATTGTGCTGTAGCTGTCAAAGCTGCCACTCTGGCATGTGGGAGGAAGGCTTTGGTTCACCTACGTTGGTACGCCAATAATCTGGCCGATGTCGATTAGAGTGCAGACAGTATGCCACCCGACATTGCACTTCTCGGGAGTTAGAGCGCCAAAAAACCCCCCCCCCCCGGGAAGCTCCACCCCCGTACCCTCCAAAAATAAAGATAAACTCCTCCAGGGCGTGTGTGCCGTGAAGGGCAAAGAAAGTGTGTTGACGCCCAACACGGTGTGAGTGCGAGACGACCTAAAAATCAAGATCGTCCCTGTCACTCATGTCCTTGTTGTGGCACCCACATTACGGCATCCTAATTATGGCACCCCCCCTAACAGTATGTGGAAGGCTTTCCCCTGCAGTGTGTTCAGCTCAGCTACTGTGACGTCCAAGACCTGAAAAGGTCCTATTTGGGTCTTCTACAGATTTATAAAGAATCCCAGATTCTCCAAGGTGCTTTTTATAGCACAAACCGGGCACCAAGTCTCTTGCTCTGTTTTCAGTCTAGCCAGTCATCCAGTGAGTAAAAACCACCAACCCTTTACTTGTCAGACATGCTGCCACCACAGCTAAGCACTCTGTGAATACCCTTGGTGCTGAGGTGACGCCCTAGGGAAGAGCTGCAAACCGGTACTGAACATTCCCTAGCTTGAACCTGAGATACTTCCTGTGGGAAGGCTTGGCTGGGATATGAAAGTAGGTGTCTTGCATATCCAGTGCCCCGACAGTAAAGATGATATCACTGTTCTCAGTATGACCATCTTGAATTTCTCTTTATTTATATGCTTGGTCAGATACCTGAGATTTAAAATGATAGTCATTCCCTATTTTTCTTGTGGGTCAGGAAATATCTTAACAACAGACCCTTGCACCATGGACATGCAGGGACCTTTTCCATAGCTTTTGCTATCAGAAATTTATTTAATTCCAGTTCCAGCAGAATTATTTCTGTGGGAGAGCAAGCTGGAAAGCTTTTGCGGTTCTGCAGTTTTGGAAATCTTCTGAACTGCAGCTCCCACTTATCTATGGTAAGGTTTGCCCATTCCTGCAAGTAGTGGGCCAGTCTTCCCCTCACTGGCAATGGACGATCTGGGCAGAAATGTCAGGGGTTTTGATTTGGCTGAGGTTTGGGTGCTGGTGCTACAGTAGTATGCTTGGAGCCACTTCTGCCCCACAACTACAGTAGCTTCTTTGTGACTAGTGCTCATTTGGGGGGGGGGGGATTATGCAGTGTAGACTCTTGGGAAGTATACCTTACCTCTGCCTCCCTTTCCGTAAGACCTAAGGAAGGCAGAGGCCTTTTTTTCTCAGTTACTCTTGTAAGTGGTTTTATATTCATCCACTTTTCCATGTATACCTTTGTTTTGTCATCAAAGGAAAAATTACTTACCATAGCAATATTGTTTCTTCCAGGGGATTCCTCATTATGCTTAACTAATCCAGTTAGCCAAGTAGATTCAACAACTCCGGAGACTGGAACTTATGTAAATGAAAGAATGTTGTAATGGAACTTAGAACACTGTTCAAATCTCTACCTCTAGGTGCTGCTGCTAACAGTAGTTTCCCTCAGATTCGTTTTGAGCTAAGTGGGCAATAGCCCCTAATATACTATCCTAACCTACCCTAGTTAAAATACTATAGTAACAGGGAAAAAGAGTAACAATAAATGGCCCAACTGGTCAACGAATGGCAGACAAAAACTGGCAAAAAGACTGAGTGAACAGTAGGCAATGCCAGGCAATGAAAAATACAGGTAGCACTGCAGGTTGGAGAAGCTTTCAGGATCTGGAAGGGGAAGCTGGAAGGGATTTAAAGCATAATGCGGGATTCCCTGGAAGAAACATTATTATGGGAAGTCATTTTTTTCTTTATACCCCAGGAATCCCTCATTATGCTTAATTAATGCAGACTAAGAAGCAGCACCTTGGGAGGCGGGGTACAGAGCCTATTCTGGAAAAAGGTTCTGCAAGACTGCAGTGCCACAACTAGCATCACTTCTGGACTGTATATCCAGACAGTAGTGCTTTGTGAACGTATGCACCGTTTTACAGATAGCTGATTTACAGATTTCCTAGAGTGGAATATCCCTTGCAGCTGCCAGAGGCAGTTGTGTCATGGGTGGAATGGGCTTTGAGGTGGCTGTTTGCTTGCTTATCTATAGCAAAACTGTATGCAGGAGACTATCCAATGAGCGACAGTTCTTGAGGCTGGCCTGCCCATACCCACCTCACAATAGGTGCAAAACAGCTGTGAGTGGATTGACCTCAGGTCCTTGGTGCGCTCCAGATAGTGCACTAATGCCCCCTTGACATCCAAGCTGTACAGCTTTAGTTCACCCAAGTTGGACTTTGCTGTGAAAAGGACAGGAAGGGTAATGGATTGGTTCAGTTGGAACTCAGAAACCATCTTAGGGAGGAATTTTCTGTTAGTCCTGAGGACTACCTTGTCCTTGTGGAAAATTATGTAGTTTGGGTCTATGCAGAAGGCTTGAAGTGCTGACACCCTTCTTGCAGAGGTAATGGCCACCAGAAAGACAGTCTTCCAGGCGACATACTTAAGGTCAGCAGTAGCCATATGCTTGAAGGGAGGTTCCATGAGTTTGGCTATGCACAGGTTAAGGTCCCAAGGGGGCACAGGCTCTCTAAAAGGTGGGTACAAGTGAAGTAGACCCTTGAAGATTTTTTTGAAAATGGGATGACAGGCCACAGTTTTCTTCTGACCTGCCGAGATGTAAGCAGAGATTGCAGACAGGTGCACTGTAAGGGTGGAAGGTCTTAAAGAGTGGCTGACCCCTTCCAGAGAACTTAAACCAAACATAATATTTAGACAGTCCAGCTTGTATTTCACATTAGTTCTGTATTTTTCCTATTATTACTGAGGTCATTTGCATAAAACAGGATCTCTGCTCCTGAAGAGTTCATCTATTCCTGTTGCTTTCTCCCTACCCGAGGTCATAATGCACTGCTTGTGACATCACAGTCACTCCCATGGCAACAGATCGTGATATCATAACAGAGAAGAAATTACTCACCTGTAGTAATCTTGTTTCTTCCAAAGGGATCCATTAATATTATTATTCTTGCAGTGCTCCCTTAAGCCAACACTTCCCCAGAGAGAACAGAATGCTATGCTAATCATGGAATGTTTAGCTCATGCATCTATTTTCAAACTGCCCAGTGTCAACCGCCTATATTCTACCTCAGATTTCTTAAAAGCCTGCAAAGAGGCCACAACAACATGTGAATCACTGTTTAAATAATTATTGAATAATGAAGCCCAAATGGGCAAATAACATTAACCAAAGGACTAGTATAAACAAATGTCCCCCTTTTTTTATTTCTTTTTATTAGATGGATATGAGCACAATTCTGTTACAGTCATGTATAAAGTCTTGTAATAGGTTTTAATTTTTACAATTTTTACTGTAAATAGATAATACTTGGTCACTCCATACAATTGTTTCTGAAAAAAGACAACCTTTTATGATCTGACTGTGTCTATTTGTTTCATCTTTTCCAAACCATCACCTCCTTCTTTATCTAGAATCTTTATGGTTCTCCCATTTCTGCAACGTAAGGTTACCTATTTTGGGATGCTCCCTGTATTTTATATCTAGGTTGACATACTCCCAGTCCCCTCACAGACTGTTCTGAAATATAAGCCACCCATGGCCTCCAACATATCTCATGTTCAGGTTTTTTGTTATGCAATTTAGCAGTAAGGGATTCCAAGTAGCAGATGTTGGAAACCACCCCTCTCCAATCCTGAACCGTTGGGGTGATTGGGGACATCCAACGTCTTGTTATTGCCTTTTTAGCTGCCAAAATGTAAATTGGTAACAAAGTTCGGTGCCAAGGTGGCCGGTGAGAGGGGAAAATCGTTAGCAGAACCACCTCAGCAGTCAATTCTATCTGTTCCCCCAAGCATTCTGTAATTTCCTGCTGTACAGTCGTGGCCAAAAATATTGGCGCCCTTGCACTTTTTCAAATAACTCACAATTCCTCTAAACGTAAGTTGAAATTAACAGTACAGTATTTGGTCTCCACAATTCTTCATTTCTCTGTTAATATTACAGAACCTTTGTTTTTGATTCAGAATTTAATATATCGTTTTAAATCAGAAAATGAAAAGAAATGGCATTGACAAAATTATTGACATCCTAGACTTAATATTTGGTAGTTGCCTTTGGTCAAAATAACTGCAATCAATCACTTCCTATAGCCATGGATGAGCTTCCTGCACCTCTCTACTGGCAGTTTGGCCCACTCTTCTTGTGCAAACTGCTCCAGTTCTCCCAGATTTGAAGGGTGCCTTCTCCCAACTGCTGTTTTCAGATCTCTCCACAGGTTTTCAATGGGATTTAGATCTGGACTCATTGCTGGCCACTTCAGAACAGTCCAGCGTCTTGTCTTGAATCATTCCTGGGTGCTTTTTGAAGTGTGTTTGGGGTCACTGTCCTGCTGGAAGACCCATGACCTTCGATGGAGACCCAGCTTTCTGACACTGGGTTCAACATTGCGCTTCAAAATGGCCTGGTAATCTCCAGATTTCATGATGCCATGCACATGTTCAAGGCACCCAGTGCCAGAGACAGCACAGCAACCCCAAAACATCACTGAACCTCCTCCATGTTTGACTGTAGGGAAGGTGTTCTTTTCTTTGAAGGCTTCATTTTGTTTTCTGCAAACATAGAGATGACGTGCTTTACCAAAAAGCTCTAATTTGGTCTCAGCTGTCCACAGGACATTCTCCCAGAAGGATTTTGGCTTGTTCAGGTGTGTTTTGGCAAACCCCAGTCGGGCTTTCTTATGTCTCTCTCTCAGCAGTGGGGTCCTCCTGGGCCTCCTACCATATAACCCCCTTTCACTGAGTTGGCGACGGATGGTGCGAGTTGAAACTGTCGTACCTTGTGTCTGAAGGTCAGCTTGAATCTGTTTGGCAGTTGATCGAGGTGCTTTCTCCACCATTCGAACAATCCTGCGCTGCAATCTTCGATCAAGTTTTATCTTGCGGCCACATCCAGGGAGGTTGTAACATCCTGATAACATTACGTATGGTGGAAACAGGAACATCAAGGTCTCTGGAGATTGATTTGTAGCCTTGAGATTGTCCATGCTTGGCTACAATCTTCTGTCTGACCTCCTCAGACAATTATCTGGCTGTCTTTCTTTTCTCCATGCTCATTACGGTACACACAGTGACACAAAACAGGAGAATAAGTCCTTTTCTCCATTCAAACTGGTTGAATGAGTGTTTTTTATATTGCAGGCACCTGCAACTCACCACAGGTGAGTTCAATTCCAAAGTGAAGGAGAATCACCTGCTTGAAATCTAATTATTTCTAACTACTTCTGAAAGGTCCCAATAATTTTGTCTGGGCCATTTAAGGATTTCTGTGTGGAATAAGCTAAGACTTAGTAAATTTTTCTGCTTTTTGTGTTTTATTCCACTGCAAACCAAAGAAATACATATGTGGATACCAAAATATTTTTTAATTTCAACAATTTTCTGGAAGGAATGGTGCATTATTAGAAAAAACTGCAAGGGCGCCAATGTTTTTGGCCACAACTGTATTTGACTCCAAAAGGGGGTCAAAAGCGGACAGAGCCAAAAAATATGACCAAGGTTAGCACAAGGGCATATAAAGTTTCTCCAGCATCTCCCATATGAGGTGGGGAAGGTATTTTAAGAGAATGGCTAGGGCACATCAAAAAATTGAGCCGATATTTCCTGGCGAATTCACGCCATATGGTGGATCGAGTTACCTTGTAAGCTTGCAGGCCAGGGATGCTTGTTCCCAATCTTGGTCTGGAGGTTCTATTTCCAGATCTCTACACCAACTTTTTAATACTGAGAGAGACAATTCTCCCATCCCCTCCCTGAGGAAGCTGTACAGGTGTCCCACATGGCGGTCCCAAGTGACCTGCTAAGGTATCTTCCAAGTATTTCCAAAATTTGGGGGTGGGGTCTGGTAGTTTTGGTACCTTGTCCCTTTGTCTCAAAAGGTAGTTTTTAACCTGAGTATATCTGTATATGTCATTTTCTAATAAGTCACAGGTTGTTTTGAGTATATCAAATGGAATTATTCCTTCCCGAGAAAGGAACTGTCTAAAGTATTGGAGTCCCACTCTTCACCACCTTATAAATGTATGGTCCATTGTAGTTGGAAAAAAATGTTCATCTTCCGAGATTAAAGTATGGAAGAAGAAAAGGGTACTGAAACCTTGCTGCTTTTTTATTTGGTACCTTTGCTTTAAAATTTGAGCAGAAAAAGGTGTAAGATTTTGTAGGTTAGGGGCCCTGCCTCTCAATGTCATGGTTATTTTTGTTATATCATATAGGTCATTTAGAGAAAAATCTATTTCCTTCCATGGAGCCTCATAGGTTGGCGACAACCATAGGGTTAATATCTTGAGGAAAGCCCCCATGGCATAACATTTTCAAATTTGGAAGGTTAGCTCCTCCCTGAGAGAGCGGGAGTTGTTAACAGTGATTTTTGGTTCTGCCAGATCAAATTGGAAATAATTGTATCCCAAGATTTAAAGTAGATGGGGGAAGGGAATGTGGGGATATTGTGAAATAGGTATAACAATTTTGGTAGAATGATCATACGGACAGATTCTATTCTTTGGAAGAAACTCAGGGGCAGCGTTGACCAGTGGGATATGTCGGATTGTATTTGGATTGAAAGGGGTTCATAATTCAATAATTCCAGGTTTTCCAAATTTCTTGGAATAATAATGCCTAAATATTTAAATTTTGTTTGGTGCCATTTTATAGGGTATTTAGTTTTTAAAGCTTGTGGTGGAATAAAGTATAGTGGAAGGAGGTCAGTTTTAGCTATATTTAGTTGGAACCCCGACACCTCTGTAAATGTCTGTAGTGTATCCCATAGGGCCAGGAAAGAAATCTCTGGGGAGAGGGCTGGTACCAAGATATCATTGGCGAAGAGTGCCATCTTGTATTCCCTTTGACCTATTGGGACTCCCTCTATCTGCACATTTCTTCGAATGGCCTCCGCCAGAGGTTCAATGTAGAGGGCAAATAATAATGGGGATAATGGGCATCCCTGTCTTGTTCCTCTCTGGACTGGGTATTGCCTGAGATAAGGATCCATTTATGTGAATATATGCTTTAGTGGATGTATAAATATTTCTCAAAGTGGTAAGTAAATAATCTGGGAAGGAAAATTTAGAAAGTGTTGTCCATAAGAATTTCCAACTCACCTTGTCGAATGCTTTATCAGCATCCAAACTTACTATCATGGAAGGGATTTTCCTGGTATGAATATATTCCATTAATGTTAGACTGCGGCGTAGATTATCCAACGTGCTTCTCCGCTTAATAAAACCAACTTGATCTTGGTGTATTAGCTAGAGGCGTATTGGCTCTAATCTTTTTGCCCATTTGCAATGTATATTTTATATTCAACGTTTAAAATTGAAATTGGGCGATAGGAGGATGGATGGGTGGGATCTTAATCAGGTTTAAGAATTGGAGAGAGTACTGCATAGCTCCATGAAGGAGGGGGTGCTTGTTCCTCCGTCACCGCCTTACATGCCGGAAGAGAACTGGGGAGTAACTGAGGGCGGAAAGCTTTATACCATTCCGGGCCAAAACCATCTGGACGTGGACATTTATTTCTTTTTTATTTATTTATTTGAAGTATCGGATTAACAACCTTTGAGCCAAGGGCTCATTTACAAAGGTACCTCATCACAAGGAAGAAAATAGAACACAGAGGGGTTAACAGATTTCCGGGATTTAATTTGTTTAACCTGATGGAGAATCTCGTCTGATTTAATGGGGCATGTTAAGTGATTAATTTGTGATTCTGACAACCCTGGTAAGGGAAGTGTATGCAGAAAATCTAACATTCGGGCAATTTAGTCTTGAGATTGTTGGGCTTTATATAGGGTCTCATAAAATTGCACAAATTCTTGCTTGATTTGGTCCTCTTTGTAAGTGAAGTTGCCCACGGCAGCCGACCATATTTTTTAAGATTGTGAATGGCTCATTTATTGGCTCCTAAACTTCCATGCCAATAGTCTAGCGCTTGGCCCCCCCATAGTTATACTGTCGTAAATAATCTAAATTTTGAAGGGTCTTGTAACCTAGTATTTTTTGTACTTCTTGTTTTAAGCCCCTGATCCTTCTTTGAAGGTCTGTGTTGCCATCTCTGCAAAGAAGCTGGTATGAAGCCAATTGGTCTTCCAAGAACTTAAGCTGTGCTTGTTGTTTTTTTTATTTTTTCAAGAGGCATATTTTAAGATTTCTCCTCTCAAGACTGCTTTCAATGTATCCCACTGGACTGAGTGGGAAACCTCGGTGGTCGAATTGTCCTGAATGACCTGCAGGATACGCTTTCTTATGGAGTCTAGAAACTCTGAGTCTTTGAGAAGGGACATATTAAATCTCCAGAACCTGGATTTTTTTTGTTTACACAAGTCTATTTTGAGGACTAGTGGATTATGATTTGATAATATTCTGGGGTTGACCAAGATGTCCTGCACCAACATTAGATGCTCCCCTGTTATAAAAAAATAGCCTAATCTAGAGTAAGTTCTATGGCATCCAGAGAAAAATGTGCAACCTGAGGCCGAGGGGAATAATCTAAGAAAGACATCTTCTATTCCTAAGAAGGTCAGATTTCCCTTTAAGTATTTGGCCGCTTTAGATAACCTTTTTGGTTTAGGGTTGGAGGTGTCTACATGTGGATTAAAAGAAATATTAAAATCTCCCCCCATAAACAGTATGCCCCTAAGTCTTTCCACCACTTTATGTAAAAAGGCCTGTATCACTGGGAGAGATGTTTGTAGGGGGAGGTAAACATTTACCAAAGTTATCATTTGAGAGCAGAGCTTCCCAGTTATTATTACGTATCGACCATGTAGGTTGAGATAAGAATCCATTATTTCTAATGGGGTTGTGGAGGAGATTAAAACCACCGTACCTCGTTTGTGGCCTTCCGGGTGTGAAGATGCCAATACCCAATATCTCCCTCCCCATTGTAGTTTTGAATGTTATAGTGGGGAAAGGTGAGACTCCTGTAAAAAATATATATTCGCTTTCTGCTTTCCCAAGTTGCTCATTATCTTGTACCTTCCGACAGGGGAATGCAAACCATTTACATTTTGAGAGTACATTTTTACTGGAACATTAACCGTTATCTTTGTAAAAAAGGGACATCTTGATCATTCTGGTAGTTTGTCTAGTCCAGATGGGGTTCAAACATTTAAACCTTATATTTTTTTGAGAGTTCCTCTCGGACTCTTGTGGTCCTATAAGACCATGTTCGGCTATTCCAAAGCCGGAAGGGACCCCATCTGAAACACCCTCCGGACCGGCAACCCACCAACTTGTTGCAGAGTGATAGATTTCCACTTGGAAATTCTGTCTCCATCTTTTTTAACAGATATTTGGACTAATAAACCTAACAAACAAAGAAACTGTTTGAACCTGATAACTGAAACCTGGCTCCATCTGGAACAACCTTTGTACAAAATAAGTTCCATTTGTAAGGGAGAGAGTGAGTCATCACTCTCCCTAGACCCCAGGCCCAGGATCTCTAGGCCTTAGGGAGGGGACACCACCCACTGAGTGGTGAGTTTAGACCCTCCTGAGAGGGAACCCCTCTCTAGAAGCAGTCGCTACTCACTCGTAGAAACTGCCTCTGAATTGGTCAAGACATATGGATCGGAAAATGATAAATAGATAATAATAAAATTACTTTCCCAATTTCCTGGGGGATAAGAACCCCCGCATCACCCCAGTCTCCCTGTATTTACTGGGGATATTAGGTTTCCTTTCGTCCCTCCAGCTTAACCCCTCAACCCCCCCTCCCCGTGGCCTCTCTCATCAGCCCACGGTTCTGTTCCTGCAGAGTTGTGGCCAAGAGGGAGTGGAGTGGGGTCCCTCGGGGTCTCTAAGCAGATCTGGGCGAGCTCAGCAACACCAACCTGAGTCCGTGTAAACCCTATCTCCTCCTTTCCGTATCCACTCCTCCGTACCTCCTTAGGCCCAAATCTCCCCACTTAGCTAAAATGTATTACCTACAGAAAATTAAATAGGGGGGAGAAGAAACCTTAGGGGGAAAAGAACCCGGGAAAACCCCTGGTACTAGTACTTCAAAAACTTCGTATATTCTCAGGGTACCCTTAACTGCCTAAGTAGTTAAAGTTAGAGTCCAGACATAACACATTTATAGAGTCTTTAGTCCTTTAGACACTCTCAATAATTCCACTTTTCTCTGTAACATGGTGTTACGGCCTGTAATTACTATCTCTGGAAGTGAACTTCATGGAAAACTCAGATCTGATCCAGGCCGCAGGCCCTGTTTCGGGGTCTACTGTATTTACAATCCAGTTGTCACTGCGCCAAGCAAAACTCCAACAGGGCATCTCCGAGATGTGGAGGGGGGGGGAGAGCGAGGAGGGACCGGGGTAATGGGAGAGCAACCCATCGGTCTGGCCACCCAGCCGAGAGGGGGAGAGAAAGCCGCATAGGAAGCTCCTTGCCAACAACCTGGTTAAGGCGAAAGGACCAATTTTTTAAATTTTATGCAGGAAAGCCTGTGCCAGAGCAATAGCCTTCCCTCAACCCCCACCCACTCCCAGCAGCCGAGGCCCCAGCCACGTTGCGGGCCGGGGGGTGGAGAAAGGCATTCTGGTGACTCTCTTTCGACAGCCTGATAGAGGCATATGAGGCTGATTTCTTTTATTATGTCCGGGGTAACACTAATCAGAGCCATAACCCACCCTCGACCCCATCCACATCGTGCCACCGCCTTCCCGGCCACCCTGCAGAAGGGGGAGAGAAAGGCACCCCGAAAGCCCTCAGCCCCTGCCAAGGACAGCCTCAAGAGTCCTTATTTATATCTAATCATGTAGGAGCGTATTCCAGTGCATTGACCCTCCCTCAACCCTCTCATATCGGGGCACCGGTACTCGGGTCGCCTCACGGTGGGGGGGAGAGAAAGGCGCTCCAGAGGCCCTCCAAAAGCCGACTGGTAGTGGCAACAACGTGAACATATTATACTGTTTCAGAAGGGACCTGAACCGAAGCTATTGCCTCCTCAACCCCTCCCCACGAGTTCCCCGACCCTCCTACCGCCATCCCCTCCCCAACAGTACCTGGTTTATGTTCTCAAGACGCCTTTTATTTATACAGTTGGATTACGTAGGGATTGCACTGTATCCAAAATCATCTGTAGCCGCTGGTCTCCAATCTCAGTAGGTAGCTCGTCTTGGGTCTTGTTTCTAGTAGAGATAGCAGAGTTTCTTGTTGTTGTAAACTTTGCATTGTCTTTCTGAATGACGCCTCATTGTAGCAGATCTGCCCTAGCTTCTCCTGCTGTGGAATAAGTGATGGTGCCAAAGGGGAATTGAACCGCCAGCTTTGCCGGATAAGGGGTATGGAATTTTAGATTTTTAGCTCTAAGGAATGGCAGAAGGGGAGAATATTCCCTTCTCATGCGTTGAGTAGCTGGTACATAATCACTGTCAAAGATAATTCTTTGACCTCCCCAGAGTACTTTTTGTTGGCGCCAGGCCTTAATCAGATGTTGGTCTTTCTGACTGAAACTCATAAAGCACATCACAAAAGACTTAGGACGAGCTTGAGGCCTAGTAGTGTGAGGGCCCAGCGCTCTATCAGCCCTTTCAATGTCTACCTGAAACTCCAGGAGTAGCTTCAGGGTCTGACATAGCAAGTCGTCTGCAAATGCTAGTGGGTCATTCCCCTCTTCCCCCTCCGGGATACTGTACACCTGAATATTTTTCCGGCGACCCTATTCTCCATGTCCTCAAATTTCCTCGCTGTATGTAATTGTTCCTCTGCAAGAGCATGAATTGTGTTTTCCAGGCTCAAGATTTTGTTAGAGTGTTCGTTAAGTTGAGCATCCGCTATTTCAGCCCGTGTCTGGAGTTCTGTAAGGTCGATTCAAAAGTCTTATAGGGTGTCCCTCATTTCGGCTTTAAATTCAGATAGTGCCAATAGGATTGCATCTGAGTTGGATAACTCCGTGGTGGATTTATTTTCATCTTTGTCTCTTCTCCACCGTTTAGTGTCGGGGACTGGTATGATATTGTCCTGGTTCAGCATTCCACTCTCCTCATCCTCTGGTACGTCTCGAAGTGGCTGGTATCGATTCCAGTCTTGGCGAGCCATTCTACGTTGGTGTGCCGAGGTTTCTGTTCTTTTAGTCAAGCTGCGTCTTTGATTTCTTATCCCCGCTGTTTTTAAAATAGTTTTGCCAGGTTCAACTTTTTAAATCCAAGCTGTGACCAGACTAATTACTTATTTTAGGTGTGGTGGGGCGGGAGCTCCTCTTTCCCCTGTCCTTATGCCGCCACGTCTCGACCAGAACCTCGTCCCTTTTTTTTTTTTGAAGTCAGATATGCCTCTAGAGAAGAACCTACAAGTTAAGACATTACTAGAAGGTGCCAGCAGGTGACATGCGACTCCAGCTATACATCTTATCAGCTGTGCAGAGGATTTTTCTTGTTACTGATTCTGAAAGGGGAGGCAAGGGTGGGGAGTAATAATATTAGTGGAACCCTTTTGAAGAAAAAAAATATTACTACAGGTAAGTATTTTTTTCTTCTAACCCCAGGAATACACTAATATTATTACTCTTGCAGACTATGCAGCAGTACCTCAAGGAGGTAGGGCAGAATCCATTTAAGAAAAAGACTTTGCAAGACTGCTGTGCCAAATCTGACATCACTCCTGGACTGGGTGTCCAGGCTATAATGCTTAGTGAAGGTGTGGACTGCCCTCCAGGTAGCTGCTTTACATATTTTCATTAGCGGTACCTCTCAGGCAGCTGCAACAGTGGCAGCTGTGCCCCTTTTAGGGTGGGCCTTAAGACCAGAGGGAGGAACCTTGCCTGCCTTTGAGTAGCAAAACTGAATACACTGCACTATCCATCGAGAGATAGTCCTCTTTGAAGCAGGAGTACCTTTACCTACTTCCACATAGATGAGGAACAGTTGTTGTCTGTCCTACCTATGATCTTTGGTATGAGTCATGTAATAACTCAGTGCTCTTTTTACATCCAAGCTGTGCAATCTACGCTCATCTGAGCTAGGGTGTTAAGTAAAGAAAACTGGCAATGTTATAGACTGGTTCAAATGGAAGTCAGAAACCACCCTGCGGAAGAACTTCCTATTAGTTCTCAACACTACCTTGTCCCAGTGGAAAGAAACATAGTCCTTTTCCTCACAGAGGGCCTTGTAGCTCGCATATCTTTCTGGCAGAAGTGACTGCTACCAGAAAAAGTACCTTCCAGGTAAGAAATTTAAGCTCTGCAGATGCCACAGGCTCAAAGGGTGGAGGAATAAACTGGGCAATGCAAATATTAAGGTCCCCTGCTGGCACTGGTTCCCTGTGAGGGGGAAACAAATGAGAGGGCCCTTTAAAGAATCTTTTGAATATAGGGTTTGATGCCAGGGAAGTATCCTTTCTATCTGAAAGGTATGCTCAAACTGAAGCCAGGTGCACCTTCAGAGTTGAGTGCTGCAAGCCCAGGGAGTGCAGGTGAGACAAATAATCAAGAAGGGTTGGGATCCTGGCCTGGGCTAGGACAAAACCCTTGTCACTGCACCAAATGAAAAATCTTTTCCATTTTGAGGCATGGTTTTCTTGGTGGAAGGCTTCCTGTAACCCTTAAGGACTTCTAAAACTGCTTCAGAGAATTGGCAATCTGCATATTCTAAGTCCTCAAGAGCCCTGAGCTTCAGGGACCCATACACTACCCTCCCCTGAAAGGAAGTCAGTAGATTGTACCTCTGAGGGAGGTGAATCGGTTTGCTCACAGACATTGAGAGCAGTAGGGAGTACCAAGGCTGCCTTGCCCAATCTGGGGCTTCCAGAACCATAAAAGCTGGTTGTGACCTGAGCTTGATGAGCACCCTGAGTAACAATAATAATAATAATAAAACTTTATATCGCTCCTTTCTAAAATCAAGGCGCCTTACAATATCCAATATTATAAATAAAAACCAATATATAATAATCTGAGCTCCTAAAATCACAGTATTAATTAAAATAGACCTTCAACCATAAATAGGTCTTTAGGGCCTTCTTGAATTCCTCCACGGATGTACACTGATGAAGTGGGCAAGGTAGAGAATTCCAAAGGGTAGGAGCAGCACACATAAAGGAATGAGCACCTGATGATTTTAAAGAAACCCTTGGTTTCGAGGAAAAGGAGGAAAGGCACAGAGGTACCTGCCTGTCCAATCCAGAATCAGAGCATTCATTGGAACTGTCCCCTTCACTGCGGCCCTGCAGCAATAAAGAGGTAAATGGTGATTTTAGTGGGAAGAAAAAAGGTCTATTTCTTGGGTCCCCCACCTCCTGAATACAGCATTCACCATTTGCCTGTTCAATGTCCATTTGTGATGGGCCTGGTTTAACCAGCTCAAGGCATCTGCCAAGGTGTTGTCCTTGCCTGGCAGATGAACTGACTGTAGAGAGGCATTCAGAGAGTAAGCGAGGCTCTATATCTTCATTGTCTCTGTACACAGAGGAGTGGACCTCGTTTGTTGATGTAATACATTGTTGTGGTATTGTCTGTTCTAACTTGTACCACCTTTCCCTGTATGAGATGACAGAAACCCTGAAGGGCCAGATAAACAGCTCCCAACTCCAGCAGGTTTATGTGCAGGAGTGAGTCTGCACTCTCCCAAGTACCGTGTATGGTGTGATCCCCTAAGTGGGCACCCCAACCAAGCAGGGAAGCATTGGTTGTGAGAACCAGGGAGGGAGGCTCCTGTAGAAGTGGAACCCCTTCCCTTAAATTTTACGGTTCCCTCCACCACTGGAGGGCCTATAGTAATGTTTGTGTGACTGGTACTGGCTTTGAGAGGGGGACCCCCGCCTTTGGCACCAGTGTGCTCTGAGGTGGAACTGAATATCTCTCATCTGAAACCTGGCACCTATGACTGTGCTTGTTGCTGTTGCCATGTGCCCTAACAGTTGAAGAAACTGTTTTGCTGGCTTTGGCCTGCCCAGAGCAAATGAGCCTGCCAGAAGCCGAATGCTTTCTGCCCTCTCCTGAGGGAGAACAACTATTCTCACTACTGTATTCAGTTCTGCACCAATGGACTGCAGAACCTGCACAGGGGTCAGGACTGACTTTTTGGTACTGAGAAGGAATCCCAGGGCAAGCAGCATATCCTGGGTTACCTGAAGGTGGTCTGACACTTGTTGGTGGGATTTCCCTACGATTAGCCAATCGTCCAGATGAGGAAAAATTGTGACACCCAGTCTTCTGAGGTGTGCCGCTATTACTGCTATACACTTGGTAAAGACCCTTAGTGCACAGGTAAGACCGAAGGGAAGTGCTGAGAACTGGTAGTGGCCTGAGGGGAGTCCGCTTTCTGTGTGACTCCCTTATCGGAAAATGGAAATATGCATCCTTTCGATCCAAGGAGGCTAGACAGTCCCCTTTTTGCAGAGTTGGCAAAATCATGGCCACTGTTACCATTTTGAACCTGGGCTTTACCAAGTACCTGTTCAGCAGTCTGAGGTCTAGTATAGGCTGCCAATCTGCATTCTTTTTTGTTGTTAGGAAATATCTGGAATAGAACCCTTGCCCTCTTTGGTTGTGGGGGACAGGCTCCACTGCTTTTTCCAGCAGTAGGGCTTGTATCTCCTGCTCCAGTAATATAATAACAACAATAATCTTTATTTATAGTGCGCCTTTCAAAAATCAAGGTACAGTACATTTAAAATAACATCATAATAAAACGTCAAAAACACTAAAATCAATAATATCAGTCCATGTCAGGTACCATCCCATATGCCTTCTTCCATAGAAAAGACTTCAATGCTTGTTTAAACCCCCCCCCCCACAGTCATGTACTCTCTAATTCAATGGGGTAGAGAATTCCAGAGGGTTGGCGCCACGAACATAAAACCTCGGGCGCCGGAAGATTTTAAAGCTACCTTCGGAATCTCTAGCAACCCCTCGTTTGCTGAGCGGAGTGGTCACTCCAGAAGGTAAGGAACCAGAAGCTCTTTCAGGTAGTCAGGGCCCAAACCGTGTAGGGCTTTATATGTCAGTAAACCGACTTTAAAGTGATCCGCCACTGAACCGGCAACCAGTGCAGATCCGGCAGCGCCGGTGTAATGTGGGAAGAACAGGGAATCCCCATTAACAACAGGGCTGCTGAGTTCTGCACCAGCTGCAAGCGGTGGATATCAATCCCATGGAAGCCCAAAGTAGAGGGAGTTGCAATAATCCAAACGTGGGGTCACAAAGGCGTGGATCAGTGTAGGGAAGTCGCCAGACGGAACAAGGTGCTTGATCCTAGCGATGTTCCTCAGATGGTAAAAGGATACCTTAATGACAGCCAACACCTGAGCACGTAATGTCAGCTGATCGTCAAGAATCACCCCTAGGTCGTGCATCTGTTCAGACATAGGGAGCTCGACATCCCCCAAGAATAAGCCTGAGGGATGATTTGCTCCCCACCCCCCTATCCGGCGACCAGGATCCATGACCATCACCTCCGTCTTCCCAGAATTCAACTTCAGCTAGCTGGACCTCATCCAACCCTGGATCTCGCTGAGACAGTTGTTAAACACCAAGAGTGCTCCATTCTGGTCAGGTGCAAAAGACAGATAGAACTGGGTATCATCAGCATAACAATGAAACTCCAACCCATATCGTCTTACAGTGTCTCCGAGGGGAAGCATGTACACTGCAAACAACATGGGAGACAGCACAGAGTCCTGAGGCACCCCACACGACAGAGAGGTAGGATCGTCGGAGAATACCCCCGACACCACCCTCTGAGTTCTACCTGTGAAGCAAGAGGTAAACCATCTGTGAACCAAACCTGACAGCCCACAGATGCATCTCAGGCACTCGAGCAACACCCCATGGTCTACGGTGTCAAATGCTGCTGACAGATCCAACAGGACCAAAATGGACCGTTTTTTCTGGTCTCTCGCCATCAAGAGATCATTGAGCACCCGAACCAGCGCAGTCTCGGTGCTGTGCCTCTTTCGAAAACCCAACTGAAGAGGGTCGTAGATGTTATGGATGGTCAAATGGTTGTCCAACTGGGCAGCCACTACTTTCTCGATTACGTTCCCCACAAAGGGAAGGTTCGAGATAGGCCTATAGTTAGCGAGGGAGCCTGGGTCCAAAGAAGCCTTCTTCAACATTGGTGTCACCACAGCCTCCTTCAGGGAGCGGGGATATTCACCAGAGTCCAAGGAGCACCAGACTATCCTCGCCAGAACCGGGAAGATAACCTCCCCACAGCCCATGATTAGGGCTGTAGGACCCGGGTCTAAACTACAGCATGTAGTGCGCATACCCAGAACAATCCTCATAACATCTTCCATTTCTGACCTTTCAAAGGAACTCCAGGAAAACCGAGGGATTGCGACCGGGGGGTTGGTCTACGGCAATTCCCATAGTGAGTGCTGTGCGGGTCTCCGCCCTGATGTCATCCACCTTATCTGCAAAGAACCGAGCAAGCTCCCCACACTGCAACTGTGAAAAGGCTCTATGAACCTGTAGACAGGCTGGGTTGCACAGCCTGTCTACAGTTCGAAAGAGCTGGGCCAGTCGGTTCTGTGCAGCAGCAATTTCTCCGGACAGGAATACTGCCTTCTTATGAGTAATTGCTGACTGATAGAGTTGATAATGCTCTAGGAGTCTTTCTTTCTCTCTTTCTGAGAAAGGAGCTGGTGCAAAATGTTTTAACCTTGGAAGAGGAAGGGACTTGAAGTAAAGGGAGAGACCGTGACTCACAATTTCCAGGACCCACTTGTCTGTGGTTATTTTTAACTATTCCTGGAAATAGTGGTTGAATCTGCCCCCTACAGGATGTGGAAAGGCAGCCTGAAGGGAAAAGTCAGGGGTTCTGTTTTGCTTGCTGCTGAGGCTGAGCAGATTGGGATCCTCTCCGAGAACACCTTCTACCTCTAGCTCTGTAAAATCCAGTCTGCTGTGGTTGGTACTGCTGCTGGGAAACAGCCTGTACCTGAAAGAAAGGTCTCCTAAAAGAGGACTTGCTCCTGCCTCCCCTAGAATAAGACGAAGCTGACGTAGAGAGCCTGTCTCTGGTAGAGTTGCTCCTAAAAGTAGCTTTATATTCATCTACTTTTTTCATATATGCCTCAGTCTGGGCACCAAAGAGAGAGTGGCCTTCGACAAGAAAGTCCACTGCCTTAGTTTGGGTGTCCTGGGTGAGGTTGGTAGCCCTCAGCCAGGCAGATCTTCTTACAGCAATGGTACCAGTCATCCACCTTGCAGCTGTATCACTGGTGTCAACTGCCATCAGCATTTGGAAGACGCCAAGCCCAATTTTGCTGTGTCTAGCAGCTCTGACACTGTTAAAGAGGGGTTAGCCTCGGCACTGTCCACTAACTGCCAGACAGCCTTCTGATAAAGGGCTGCATAGGCCTGGTAGCTGGCTTGGCGGATTGCCAGGGATGCCGAAAGGTGCCCCTTTTTTCCATGCTGTTCACCTTTCTCGAATCCTTCTCAGGGGGGTGAGAGGATAAGGGAGTTTTGGCTTTCTCACAGGCAGTCCTGCTGTACAATACCCTGGTGGTGTGGGTGACTAAAAAGAAACTCAGCACCTGATCTTTCTAACTGATACTTTTTGTCACACTTTTTGTCTGTGGGTGTGACTGTGTTGGGAGCCTTTCGGATTTCTAAAACATCCTTCTTAAAAGAATTTGTAGATACGCAGAAGGAGCCTTTATGAGGGTGTCAGCCCCATAATCTCCATGTATTGTGCCTCCTTTTCATCCTGGATCTCTTCAGCTGTTTGCAGATCCAGGGTCTCTACCATTTTCTTAACAAAAGAAAACTGGGAAGAGACATCCTCCGAGAGACTGGGAGGGGAGCCAAAATCCTGTTCTGGTGACACCTCAGGTTGAATTCCCTCTTCATCTTGGTCATCCTCCTCATATGCCACTGTAGCAGTAGGCAAAAGAGCAAGCAAGCAAACTTTATTTATATAGTGACTTTCAAATTCAAGGTGCTTTATATAATATAAAATCACAATAACAACAAATAGTATTATAAATTATTTAAAACAGTCAATTAATCAATCAGTTAATCAGGGAAGACCACAGAAAATAAATACGTTTTCAACACAGATTTAAAACTGCTGACAGTCAGGCATTCTCTTAACCGACGAAGTAGAGAATTCCACAGGGTTGGTGCTGCAAATGAAAAAGCAGGAGCGCCAGATGTTTCAAGATGAACCCTGGGAATCTCTAGCAATCCCTCCTCGGTGGATCGGAGAGGGCGACTGGGGGAGTAGGGAGTCAGGAGATCTTTCAGGTAGTCAGGTCCCTGTTCATATAGAGCTTTAAAGGTAAGCAAGCCCACCTTATAGGTGAGCCACACTGAACTGGCAGCCAGTGCAGTTCGCGCAGCACAGGCATAATGTGACTGGTCCTAGAGGTACCAGTCAACAGCCTGGTTGCAGCGTTCTGCACCAGCTGCAGGTGGCGGATATCAACCCCAGACAGGTACTAGGTAGAGGGCATTGCAGTAGTCAAGACGGGTGGTGATGAAGGCATGGACCAGTTTTGGAAGGCCACCTGGTGGACTCGGGTGTTTCATCCGCGTGATATTCCTCAGATGGTAAAATGAGGATTTAACCACAGCTGACACCCGAGAATTCAGGGTCAAGCCGTCATCAAAAATAACACCCAGGTTACGCACCCGATCTGAGGTAATGAGCTGGACACCATCAAGCAATAGGCCCGACATGTGTCCAGCCCCAAAACCCACCCTGGGCGACCTGGATCCTCAACGCCTCAGTCTTATCCGGATTCAGTCTCAACCAACTCGAGCTCATAGAAACATAGACTTTGACAGCAGATAAGGACCGCGTGGCCCATTTAGTCTGCCCATTTCCCTACCTACAGGATAGGGTGCAGATCCTAGTTAACAACAGCCTATTTCTTCCTACACCCCACAAGAATTGCCTTATGTCTGTCCCATACATTCTTGAATTCTCCCACAGTTTTAGACCCCACAACCTCCTCAGGAAGGCTGTTCCATGCATCCACTACCCTCTCTGTGAAAAACACTTCCTCACATTGCCCCTGAACCGCCCCATCTTTAAATTGTGTCCCTTTGTTCTTGCACATCTCTTTTTCTGAAAGATGCTACCCTCTTGGACTTTGTTGATTCCACTGAGGTACTTAAAAGTTTCTATCATGTCCCCCCTCTCCCTTCTTTCCTCAAGGGTATACATATTAAGCTCCTTAAGTCTCTCCTCGTATGGCTTCTCTTGCAGACACTGCACCATTTTAGTTACCCTTCTCTGGACTGCCTCTATCCTGTCTATGTCCTTGCAGAGATGGGGTCTCCAGAACTGGACGCAGTACTCCAGATGGGGTCTCACCAACTGTCTGTACAGCAGGATAACAACTTCCTGTTTTCTGCTGGTGATGCCTCTCCCTATGCATCCCAGTATACCCCCAGCCCTCCCTACTGCCTTCTCACACTGCTTGCTAACCTTAAGGTCATCTGATATGATTACCCCCAGGTCCCTTTCCTTTTTTGTTGTTGTTACCACCTCCCCCATTGTGTATTCTTCCCCTGGGTTCTTGTTTCCCAGGTGCATTATTTTGCACTTCTTTGCATTGAATCCAGTCTTTGATCTCGGAGAGGCAACTATTTAGCACAGAGATCGCATCAACCTGTCCAGGCACAAAGGACATATACAGCTGACTATCGTCTGCATAGCAGTGAAAACTCAAGCCATATCACCTGATAATATCTCCCAATGGCAGCATATAAACTGCGAACAACATAGGTGCCAATATGGAGCCCTGCGTCACCCCACAGAACAGAGGGAGGGTGTTAGAGAAATAAATTCTGGTGACCACCCTCTGAGACCTGCCTACGAGGAAAGATCAAAACCATTCGAAGACTGTACCCGTCAGTCCACAAAGGAACCGCAGGGTCTCCAAAAGCACCTCATGGTCCACAGTGTCAAAAGCTGCTGAGAGATCAAGAAGGACCAGGATGGTACGAGCCTTTCGATCTCTCGCCATTAGGAGGTCATTTAATACCCGAACAAGGGCAGTCTCCGTCCTATGCCTCTTCCTGAAGCCAGACTGGAGAGCTTCATAGACATTGTGAGTTACAAGATGATCGTCCAGTTGCAACGCAACCACCTTCTCAATAACCTTCCCCACAAAGGGAAGGTTAGAGACAGATCAGTAGTTAGCTGGATCGTTGAGATCCAAGGAGGGCTTTTTAAGGAGTGGTCGAATGACTGCCTCCTTTAGGGGGTCTGGAAAGACTCCCCTCTCCAAGGATCTCCATACAATTTCAGCTAGGACTGTGCAGATAGCATCTACACATCCCACTAAAAGGGAGGTAGGGCCTGGATCCAAACTACAACTTAGGCACAAAGTCTGGACAATCTTCACAATGTCTATGAATTCCAGTCGGCTGAAATCCATCCAGACAGACCGGATGCTCACCACCTCCCAATGACCTCCACAACCCCTCATGGAGAACCGGGCCGATTCCAGACCTGATGCTGGCAACCTTATCTGCAAAGAACTGAGCTAGCTCATCATACTTAATTTGTGAAAAAGCTCTTTTGGACTGGAGACAGATTGGATTGCACAATCTGTTAACAGTTCGAAAAAGCTGAGCCGTTCGGTTCTGCGCAGCAGAAATCTCCCTGGACAGGAAAGTACAGTTACGTAAGAACTTACCATGACAGTAGATCTTCGAGAACAGCTCTTGCAGCAGGTTACACCATTAGGACTGAAGCCGGCAGGCGTCAGGACCCCACGGAAAATTTTCTAGCTAGCAGTCTTCAGCGGGGACCACCTCTGACGTCTGTCCGGCCCCCGACATCAGGCGTAGTACATAAGGAGGCGGTCCCACCAGAATCCCCAGTTCTCCCACCGGAGACTTCCGGCCGCTGGATGACATCAGAAGAGGAGACCGAGGACCCGCCATCAGATGGCCAAGACTAAGAGCAGACCTTTCTGATCCTAAGGATAATGTTAGGCTGGAACCTACTTCCTCCAAGGGGGAATGGTGGATGGGAAAGTACCTGCTGCAAGAGCTGTTCTCGAAGATCTACTGTTACGCTAAGTTCTTACGTAACTGTACTATCTTCTTCGAGGTACAGCTCTTGCAGCAGGTTACACCATTAGGACTGATTCCCAAGCAATGGCGCCTTGAAAAGCCATCGGGAGGAGGCAACACAGAGATCCAGACCCGTCCTGAGCCTAGGACAGGGGGCCCTGAAGGACAGCAAGGCCGAAACCCGCTCTTCGCCTTGAGGCGATATCCAGGCTATAATGCCTGATAAAAGTGTGCACCGAACTCCAGGTGGCTGCAGCACATATGGCCGACGTAGAGACGTTCTTCAGTGCCGCAAAGGAGGTAGCCACTCCTCTTGTCGAATGGCCCTTGATCACTCCTGGTAAGGGTTTCTGACACTTGTCATAGCAAAAGGAAATACACTGGATGAGCCAGCGTGAAAGGGTCTGTTTTGAAACTGGGGCCTCTTTCATCCTCTCAGTGAATGAAATGAACAGCTGCTCCGCTTTCCAGTGCCGTTTGGTTCTGGTCAAATAGTGTCTGAGACACCTGTGAACATCCAGGGTGTGAAGCAGTGCTTCTCCTCGATTGGCGTACTTAGGGAAGTATACTGGTAAATCAATGTCCTGGTTAAGAATAAGGGCTGAGACCACCTTAGGCAGGAACTTAGGATTCGTCCTCAGGGACACCCTGTCCTGATGAAAAATTAATTAAGGCTCCTTGCACATGAGAGCATGTAATTCGGAGATTCTTCTCGCCGAAGTAACTGCAACCAAAAACAAAGTTTTCCACGACAGAAAACGTAGCTCGCAATCTGCAGCAGGCTCAAAGGGTGGCAGCGTAAGCTGCTCCAAGACGAAGAGTAAATCCCAAGGAGGGACGGGATCCTTGATGGGCGGCCTAAGGTGGAGGACCCCTTTTAAAAAGGCACGGGTAGTGTCCAGCTGGGCCACCATGCGTTGGCCTGTGGGGTCATGATAAGCTGAGATTGCACAAAGGTGCACTTTAATCGAGGAGTAACGTAACCCGGATTGAAATAGGAAAAGCAGGTACTCCAGAACCAGCTTCTCAGGACAGTCTAAGGCCGAGAAACCACGAGTCTGAGACCACAGGCAAAGCCTGCGCCATTTCAAGGCGTATGTTGCATGTGTCGCGGTTTTCTGGCAGCAGAAAGCACATCTGCCACCTCTTGCGAGACCCCCGATTGCAACATGGCTATGTCTCTAGGAGCCAAGCATGCAGGTTCAGTGAACGTAAGTCCGGGTGGACTAGTGAACCCTCCTCCTGAGACAACAGGTGGGAGCTGATTGGCAAAGCAAGCAGAGGTTCCCGGGATAACTGATTCAGCAGCGGGAACCAAATTTGCCTGGGCCAAAAAGGCGCTATCAAAATAAGCATCGCATGCTCCCTGCGAAGTTTGAGAAGGACTCTCTGGATCAACGGGAAAGGAGGCAAGGCGTAGAGAAATCTGCCCACCCAGGAGAAGGACAACGTTGCCTCGACCAGAAAAACACCAGGCCCTGGATCTAGCAAGCAAAATTGGGCCGTTTTTGCTGGACGGGAGGCTATAGATCCAATTCCTGAGTACCCCATCTGTAGAACAGATCCTCTGCCACTTCCTGTAGAAGTTCTCACTCGTGGACTCTGGCCTGGGAACGACTCAGGCTGTCTGCGACAGTGTTGTCCACCCCGGGAACGTGAACTGCAATGAGGTTTGCGCCGTGTCGTATTACCCATTCCCACACCCTCGTGGCCTCCCTGCAAAGGGGGTAGGAGTGTGTGCCTCCTTATTTGCTGAGGTAATACATCACCGCAGTATTGTCTGTTTGTAACAGGAGAGTACTCGGTGGAATCTCCGACTGGAAGGCTTGCAGGGCATAAAGGACCACCCTCATCTCCAATATGTTGATATGGAGATGAGATTCCTGGGTAGTCCATGTTCCCTGAGACCTCACCCCGTTCAAATGCGCTCCCCACCCCAGCCCTGAGGAGTCTGTGGAGAGTGTCAACACCGGGGACGGCACTGTGAAGGCAACCCCCACTGAGAGGGTTCCCGGATCTAGCCACCATTGCCAGTCCTGAACCACGGTCTGCGTGATTCTGACTGGCTGCTGCAGATGGTCTTGCCTTTGGTCCCACTGCACCCTTAACATCCACTGGGTTACCCGCATGTGGAGTCTTGCCATCGGGACTGTTGGAATGGCCGCAGCCATATGGCCGGGACGGTTTTCTTCGCTGACATGTCCCTTATGAGGGATCGTATGCGTTCCGCTCTGACTTTGGAAAGAAAAGCTTTCCCTTTGACTGTGTCCAGAACTGCGCCTATGAACTGCAGTTTCTGGGACGGTACCAGGAGAGACTTCTCGCAGTTGATTAAGATACCCAGAGACTGAAAGAGAGCCTGGGTGTGCTGAATGGCCAGCAGCAATGCCTCCTTGGAGGACGCCATGAGAAGCCAGTCGTCCAGGTACGGGAACATGTAGTGGCCCTGTCTCCTCAGAGACGCAGCCACGACTGCCATGCACTTGGTGAATACCCTTGGTGCTGATGACAGCCCGAAAGGAAGTGCTCGGAACTGGTAGTGGCGACTGAGAAACTCGAAGCGCAGGAACCTCCTGTGCGCCTGAGCGATGGGGATGTGCAGGCAGGCGTCCTGCATGTCTAGGGACGCCAAGAAAGCATCCTTCTTCAGCATGGGGATTAGTCCCGGGAGTGTCACCATGCGGAAGCGCTTGTAAACGACCGATATGTTGAGGTCGCTGAGATCCAAAATTGGATGGAGGTCCCCTGTCTTCTTTGGAACCAGGAAGAAGTGTGAATAATAGCCTGCTCCTATCTGGTTCCCTGGAACGTGCTCCACCACTTCTTTCTGCAGAAGTGCGAGAGCACTTCCTGCTTTATGAGCAGGGCATGCTGACCCGAGTAATGGGAGAGCAGAGGAGGCCTCGTGGGGGGTTTGTCTAGGAATTCTATAAAGTGGCTTTTTTCAACCAGCTGTAGCACCCACCTGTCGGTGGTGATCGAGCTCCACCCTGGTAGGTGGTCTGCAATGCGACCCCCGACCTTTGTTTCCCGTTGATCCTGAGGAGGGGCTGGGAAGGAGTCATGCTGCGGCAGCAGAGGGTCCTGCAGGCTGGGCCGACTTGGTAGCACGTTGGCCCCTACCTGAGGACGTTTTGACCTGGGCTTTCCGGGAAAAGGAGCCCCTCTGATGCTGGCTGGAACGGGGTTGTTACCTCTGAGTCCGGCTGCGAAAAAACAACTCTGGTTCCTACGAAAGGAACTGAGTCTAGATCTGTACATGGCCTGGACAGATCTAACGGCCTTCCCGGCTTCCTGTAATTTGGTGATGACCTTCTCCAATGCTTCACCAAACAAAACCTCGCCATGAAAGGAGTGTCCAAAATGTTTTTCTGGACGTCCGGGGTAAACCTGGAGACACGGAGCCATGAGTGTCTCCGGAGACATACGCCTGAGGCTGCCACTCTGGCCGAGGAGTCCGCGGAGTCGTACGCGGCTCGGAGCACCTTGGTCCCCATGTCTGAACCCGTACGGAGGAGCTGAAGAAGTTCCTCCTTTGGACCACCATCTGGCAATTTCTCTACCAGATCCTGCCCCTGTTCCCACAGCTCGTTCTGAAACTGAACCATGTGGGTCAGGTAATTCAGGGATCTGATGGCGCAAGTCGCGGCTGCATAAGTGCGCCTACCCAGCACGTCCAGTTGCTTGGACTCTGGGTCCAGTGGCTGCGTGCTTAGATGATGCAGTTTCTGAGACCAGTCATGAGAGGCTGTGATGACCAGGGAGTCGGCCAGAGGATGGTTAGCCAGGTACTGGTCCTCCCTAGTGGCCTTGTACAGGCGGTCAGCCTTCTTTGGCATAGCCGGAGTCGAATGTGGACGCCTCCACGCTGCCTTAGTGACGTCCACGAAGGTGTCCACCAAGGGTGGTACTACCACAGGCTTAGGATCCTTTTGCCGAAGGTAACAGGCAAGGCGTAGTCTTTCGGGGTCTAGTTCCTCCGCATCCCATCCCATGTTCCCTTGGATGTGTCCCATTATCTCAGAGAACAGTGCTCCGTCGACGGCGAATACCGATGTCTTCTGGGTCTCTTGGAGCTGGGTGACCCTGAAGAAGATCTAGATGGAGGCCTTCTCTTCTCTGTAGATCTACCCCTAGGAGGTGCTACTGGCTCCTGGGGGGGAAGGTGCTCGGCCTGCTGCCCCTTTTGGCGAAGGAGGGGGCACAGGTGTCGGTGGTGCCGTGGCTGCGGGAGGAGGGTGCGTGGTGACCACATCCTTTTTGATGGTGTCCCACCAGAAAGTGAAGAGCTCCTTCACCTCTGCCAAATTGAGTCCCGACGACGGGCCGGGCGCCGGTGGTCTGTCACGGGGCCGGGCGTCGGCTCTCCGGTTCTGGGGAGGGTTCCCGTAGGAGCTCGACGGGTCCGGAGTCGCCCGCCTGGTCTTCGGGCTGAGTGGACTCCTCCTCCGATAACGCCTCTGACCAACGCCGGTAGGCGGCGGTGTGGCTCTTCTCGTCTGCGGCAGCAGGCGCGGTCCCCAGCCGCGTCCCTGGGGGAATGCCTGACCGGCGATGGGTGATGAACTGCCCCGCTCACGGGAGTGCTTGTGGACCTTGGCCGACATCAGGTCCGACGTCTGCTTAACGGAGGTCAGCTCCTTGGTCTTGCGTTGGGGAGGCGAAGGCAAGGAGACAGACCGGACATCGGAGGCAGAGTGCCGGGATGAAGTCTTGCGATGCTCCCCTGACCTGGACGAGGCCTTAGCAGAAGAAGAGGGCCTGGAGGTCTTGGCAGGCTGCAGAGTCGAAGAGTCGCTGGCAGATTTGACCACAACCGGGGGAGGCTGAGAGTGGGCCCCCGACGGTTAGCGGTCCGACCTGGAGCTGGAGCTATGGGAGTCCGAGGCCCTGGAGGGGGATCTAGATCTCACCTTCTCCTGATGTTTCTCGTGGTGCCTGTGGGACTTTCCCAAAGATTCCCCCCTGGAAGAAGGTTCCATGGCCTTGAGCTTTTCTTCTAGGAGGAAAGCCTGGAGAGCCTTCTGTCGGTGGATTCTGGTCAGGCTATTAAAGCCCTGGCAGAAGGAGCAAGCCTAGATGTCGTGGTCCGGGCCCAGGGACCGAACACAGGCCGAATGGGGGTCTTTAAACAGGATCTGCTTCCCACAGGCGCACTTAGAAGGATGGCCCTCCACTGAAGCTGGGGAGGACATCAGACAAAGAAAGGTAGTCTTGAAGAAGAGTTTCTTCCAAAGCTTCTGATTTTGGAAAGGATTTCCTGGATGTTGCACGCTAGTACTAACCGAAGAGGTCGAGACATGCAAGTCGACGGTGGGAAAGAATTGGGGATTCTGGCGGGACCGCCTCCTTAGGCACTACGCCTGACGTCGGGGCCGGGACCGATGTCGGAGGCGGTCCCCGCTGAAGACTGCTAGCTAGAAAATTTTCCATGGGGTCCTGACGCTGGCCGGCTTCAGTCCTAATGATGTAACCTGCTGCAAGAGCTGTACCTCAAAGAAGATCTCTGCCTTCTTACAAGCGATTTCTAATTGATAGCCCTTATAATGTTCCATCAATCTAAGCCTGTCAGCATCCAGGCCGGACTTCCGCCATGCTCTCTCCAGCCTTCAACCAACCCGCCTCAGCTCCTTCAAGGCCCCATTATACCAGGGGGACCTTGGGCGAAGAGTGAGTGGTCGAACACGAACAGGAGCAATCAAGTTCAAGGCATCTCCCACTGTCTTATTATAGGTTAGAACGAGATCCCTGGAACTTATGCTTTCACCCAACAATCCCGATGGGTCCAGCACCACCAACAGACCATTCTGGGTAACTTCCCTTAAAGGGCGGTACTGGACCATCTCTGAAGGTGTAGGTCCATTTTGGGGGACCCCAAAACTGAACCCTATGGTGTGATGATCAGACCAACCGACTGGTTCCACCCCCAAGTTGGTGATCTCCATCCCCAAGAGGAACAGCAGATCCAATGAGTGACCTCCTATATGGGTAGAGGAGTTAACTACCTGTGTAAGGCCCAGCATTGTCATTAGCTGGAGGAGATATTGACCAAACTGTGAGAGTTCATCGTCAACCCAGGCATTACAGTCTCCCAGAATTATCCATCTGGGAGAGTCCAATACCATGTCGACGATGAAGTCTGCAATCTCCTGCAGGAATAAACCTTCATCACCTGGTGGATGGTAAATGAGCAGTATCCTACAGCCTACACCCTCACCCATGACACACTCAAAGGATCTAGCTGTCCCCACTGGAACATCCTCAAGGCCCAGTTCGGTCTTAAAAAAGAGGCTACAGCCCTACCCCTACGATCCAACCTCGGGTGGTGAATCACCGAGATCCCAGCTGGGACTGCAGAAGTCAATACTGGGCCTGCATTTCCATCCAGCCAGGTCTCGGTGATGCATGCAAGGTCCACTGTTTCAACAAGATCAGCTTTAATAGCTGTCCTATTTTTGATAGACCTTGCATTACATAACACCACCCGGGTTGGATAAGATGCTGGCATAAGGACAGTTGCTTTTACAGCAGTAGTAATCACAGGCTGCTGAGGGGGTAATAAACCCTGCAGGACCTGGAGTAAGGCGCAAGCATATGTCAACTCAGCAGGAGAAGGAGCATTAATAGGCACCTGAGGAACCCCTTGAGGTGTTTCAGCCAGGGTGTCAGTGTGTTTGGTTTTCTTTAATTTTTTGGCAGGCACCAGGGAGTCAGTCGGTTGATTGCCTCTCTTTCCAGAGCCCTCAACCATACCAGGGGTGGATTTAGAGGGTCTGGAAGGAACTGCCAAAGTCTTAGAGGGGGTGGACTGGTTAGAGCCCATGGAACCCTCCTCTAGTTTTCTTTCAAGCCTCTCCCTGCGTTTTTCCACTGTCTTAACAGGGAAAGACTTACAAATATTACAGTCTTCACTGAAGTGCTGTTGTCCAAGGTAGATCAAGCAAAGATCATGCTAGTCTGCCTTGGCAAACACCTCTGCACATTTTAAGCAATTCTTGAACCCAGGGGGTCCTGTTTTCTTTTTAGGCTTGTCTGACATTATAGAAAACAGGAACCAGTAACCAACAAAAAAAATAGACGAAATTTTAATAATTGTGGTCGGTTTCAATAGAATAATGGTGGATTCAGGAACCGATAAAGTGAAAAAAATATCGGTTCCGATCGGATCTGGAACTGAGAAACTGCTGAGGGGCACCGATAAACCTCGGTTCAAAAGCGGTTAAAATTAAAGAATAAAGTAACTGGAACCCTCTAAAAAGGTTCAGATTAAATAAAAAAAGGTTGGTTGCCCCTCAGTTCAAAGGAACCACGAGGAAGCGATAAACAAGTTTAAATTTAAAACTAATGAGGTATAAAACACTAAAGAACTATGACACTAGGCAGTAATGATAAATAAAACAAAAATACTTAAGTTTTTTTGCTCTATGCATTACAGGAATCTGTCTTGATTGAGAGAGATGTCCAGGGCATCTGAACTTTGTAGAAGAGAGAAGAAATCTGAGGTAGAATGTAGGCAGTTGACACTGGGCAGTTTGAAAATAGATGCACGAGCTAAACATTCCATGATTAGCATAGCATTCTATTCTCTCTGGGGCAGTGCTGTCTTAAGGGAGCACTGCAAGAGTAATAATATTATTGGATTCCTGGGGTTAGAATTATGATTTCAAGTAGGGAGTAAGCTACAGAGGCAGATGAACTCTAAGGGGGTAAATATCATGTACCCATACACATTTCCTTAGTAATAAATAACAGAAGAAAAATATACAGAATATATATGGAATGCAAGCTGAATTGTACCCAATTATTATGGTTTTCAAGGTTTTCTTTGAGGTGTCAGTAGCTCTTTAAGACCTAGTGCCCAAAGATGAACTAGACAGTTCAGTAAGACTAGCAGTTCCACTTCCGAAAAGTTGATCTGCCCAGATTCATACCAAATGGTAAACCTTTCCCATTTGTAAGCATAGGTCTTCCTGATGGCAGGCTTCCTGTAAACACTATGTACTCTGAGTATCTTCTTAGAGAGCTGGAGATCAGCAAACTCTGCCTGCTCAAGAACCAAGCCTTGAGATACAGGGACCTGAGGTCTGGGTAAGTCACTGCCCTGAAACATAGTCAGCAGGTTGTGTCTCTGGGGGAGGAGACTGGGCTGGAGTTTGCACAGTGCTAGCAGCTGAGGATACCAAGGCTGCCTGGCCCAATCTGGTGCCACAGAATCATGGATGCAGGCTGGTTCCTTACAGTAGGGCCCTGAGCAGTAAGGGGAAGGGAGGAAATGCATAAAGAAACCTCCCTGTTCAATTCAGTGCTTATGCATCCAGAGGGATAGGACCCACTGCTGGAAGCCTGCAACATAACAGAGGGAGCTGATGATTCTGATCTGAGGTTAACAGATCTATTTCTGGAGTGCCCCACCTTCTGAAGACTGACTCCAGCACTTGCTTGTTTAGGGCCCACTCATGATGCCCTTGCCTGATTCTGCTTAAGGTGTCTGCCAGATTATTGTCCTTCAATTGCGTACAGCTGCATGTCCAGGGAGCAGCCCAGGGACCAGCTCTTCACTGTCTCTGTGCAAAGCTTTGAGGATCTGGTTCCCCCTTGCTTGCTGATGTAGTACATGGTGGTTGTAGTGTCTGTTCGAATTTGGACTGACTGCCCCTCAGTTAAGGGCAAAGGCTTGCAGGGCCAGGAGTACTGCCCTGAGCTATAGGAGGTTTATGTGCAGATGCGACTCTCGGGGGGGGGGGGGGAGAGAACCATACCCCCACTGAGTGTCTGGTCGCCCAGCTGTGCACTCCAGCCTAGGAGGGAGGCATCTGTGGTTAAGACTACAGCTGATGCCTGCTGCTGGAATGGGACTCCGTGACTCAGGTGCTCCCCTTCCTTCCACCACCCCAATGCTTGTAGCAGGGTTCTTGTGACTGGCACTAGCTTGTAGAGTGGGTGCCTTCTTTGGGACCAATAAGACCTGAGGCGATACTGAATGTCTTGCATCTGAAACCTTGCACCTGGTACCATGGCTGTAGTGGAGGCCATGTGCCTCAGCAACCTTAGGCACTGTCTTGCTGGCCTGGGCTGTGCCAGGCAGAAAGATTTTGCCAGGCTTTGAAAGTCTGCCAACTTGTCCTGCGGTAGATGGCTTTCCCATGTACAGCATCCAACTATGTCCCTATGAACTCCAGGGATTTTACTGGTTGTAAGTGGGACTTCTGGTGGTTCAGAAGGAAGCCCAGGGACTCCAGGGTGTCCTGAGTGAGTGTTAGGTGGTCCCTGACCTGCTGGTGAGACTTCCCCACAATCAGCCAGTCATCCAGGTAGGAGAAAACTGAGATACTCTGCCTCCTTAGGTGGGCTGAGACCACAGCCAGACACTCTTGTGAACAGTCTTGGCGCAGAAGAGAGCCCGAAGGGGAGAGCTGAAAACTGGTAGTGGCCTGACGGTAATCTGAACCTCAGGTACTTCCTATGGCTGGCCCTGATTGGGATGTGAAAGTATGCCTCTTTCAGATTCAAAGATGACAGACAGTTGCCCTGCTGGAGGGAGGGAATCATGAGTGACAGAGTGACAATTCTGAACTTGGGCTGTGCCAAGTGCTTGTTGAGATATCTAAGATGCAGGATGGGTCGCCATTCCCCATTCTTCTTCTTTGTGAGAAAGTACCTTGAGTGCAGGCCTTTCCCCCAGAGGGAGTGGGGAACTGATTCTACTGCATTTGCCTGCAGCAACTTTTTTAGCTCCAACTCCAACAGAATTTTTTCTGTTGGGGTTGAAAGTGCAAAGCGCCTGTCAAACTGCAGTTTTGGGAAGGTCTTGAACTGTAGAAAGAGACCCTGGCTCACCATCTCCAAAACCCACTTGTCTGTGGTAATGTGCTGCCTCTCTCAGAAGTAATGAACCAACCTCCCTCCTACTGGGAATGGGTTGGCAACTTGGGGAAAGCGGTCAGGGGTTCTGCTTGGGCTGGGACCTGGCTGCTGGAGCAGGCTCAGCCCTCCTGGCACCTTGCCTACCCCTGCTCCTGAAGTAGACTTTCACCTGGGAGAACTCCAAGGGCATGGCTGACTGGTAGTAGGATCTAGGGTAGTAGCCCCTACCCTTACCTCCCCTTCCTTGAGACCTGTAGGAAGCAGAGGCTTTCCCTTTTGCAGAATTGCTCTTATAGGTGGTTTTGTATTCTTCCCCCTTCTTCATATACACCCCCGTCTTGTCCCCAAAGAAGGAACTGTTTTTGCAGGGGAAGTCCATAGCCTCAGCCTGAGTGTCCTGAGTCAGGTTAGTAGCCTGTAGCCAGGCAACCACAGCCATGACCTGGAAGCAGCATCGCTGGCGTCCACTGCCATGTGGAACTGGTACTTTGTAGCATCCAGTGCCGTCCTGGCAGTGTCCGCTATATCATGTCCTACATCAGAGGGGATGCTGTCACGCATAGCTAAGACTGAAGTCAGGAAGGCCTTTTGGTACTGCATGGTGTAAGCCATGTTGGCAGCCTGCCTCAAAAGGAGAAAGGCTACTGTATACCCCTTTTTCCCCCCATGACATCCAGTTTCCTGGAGACTCTGTCCGGGGAAGGGGGGGGGGAGATGAGGGCACCCTGGCTTTGTCACAGGCAGCAGCCTGGACCACTCCCTCATGGCTAGGATAGGAGTAGAGGTACTCAGCATTGGTCCTGTCTAGCTGGTACTTCTTTTTCACTTTTTATCCACCCCTGGGATAGAAGTGGGAGTCTGTAAGATTCTCAAGATTGCCTTCCTTAAAGACTTGTGGACAGAATTAGATCTCGCTTTGGCTTTGCATCTCTCAGTTACTCAGTCCCTTCCCTGTGGAATTCTATCCAGGATACCCTAAAACTAACCCAGCTGACTAGTCCATACTCCTTCAAATTATTGCTAAAATCCGTATGGGTAAATAACTGTCAATGCTACAGCTAAGCCTCGGTTAGGCTGCCCTATGGGCCCCAGCAATAGCACTTGTAGTTGCGGCCTGTGTCTCATCAGGTTCCTTACCCAACCCTTCCCTCCTCCCACTGCAGCTCTTCTTGTCCCTTCTCACCTAGTCCATTCCTTCTACAGTGCTCCACGTCCTTGCTTTCTACTATTCTCTCAAATCCCACTTCCTCTCTTGTCTAGCCACCCTTCTAGTTATCTCCTAGCCTCCAGTGTATGTATTAGCAGATCACGTCTTGATCTTATGTATTATATTCTCTCCTGATGTGTAAACCCTTGAATGTTATTCAGTTCAATGCTACTTCTGTTATTATCCCTATGTATTGGACACAGCACATCGCACTTTTTATGACTTGTTATTTTCCTTGTATTTGCACTGTGTACTACTGAATGTTTGCCTGTCCCCCAGGACCATTTTGTAAATGAGTTCTTCTCAACGGTGTATCTCCTGGTAAAATAAATTGAATTGAATTGAACTGAACTGAACAAGGCAACAGAAATCTCTTAAGAAGGGGCTAGCCCCATCATTTCTAGGAAATCGGCTTCCTCCTCTTCCTCCATCATTTCCTGGGTGGCTAGGTAGTGTGTGCCCACCATTGCCTGACAAAGGCATAATGTGAGGAAAAATCCTCAGGGCCTCTGGCAGGGGAACAGAGCTGCTGTTCCAAGGAGACCTCCAGTTCAATCGGTTCTCCATTTTCCTTCTTTTTGTCTTCCTCCCCTTCGTACAAATATTCATTCCCCTGGGAAGGGGGAACCAGGACTTGGGATGGCACCTGAGGATCCGGGGGTGCCACCAAAGATCCCACCAACTGTAGGGCATGGAGGACCTGGAAAACCTTGGCTATGTCCTTTGCAGAGGGCAAGCTTGATTTGTCCACTGAGAGCTCCCTTGCTTCTTCAGTGGGAGGTGCAGTGACATGCTTCTCTTTCCGTTTTTTCTTAGCAGGAACCAGGTCTGAACCATGCTCTGTGGACCTCTTGTGCTTTTAAGAGTCCCATTTTTCAGGGACCCTGGGATCCGAGGAATCCTTGGATGGCCTCTCCTTGGATTTACTGTGAGAGGGCCCTTCCTCAGACCTTTTAGGGGATGTGGAAGTTAACTGACAGGCCATCTCTTCAAGTCATTTGGCTCTCTTTTTAACTTATTTTGAACAAGACCTGCTGCAGAATTCAGTCTGTGAAAATATGGCTAGGACCCAAACACCTGAAAAGTACAGTTATGTAAGAACTTACTGTAACAGTAGATCTTCGAGAGCAGCTCTTGCAGCAGGCTATTACAATAAGGACTACGCCACAGGCACTAGGACCCTCCGGTGAAACTTCAGCCAGCAGTACACAGCAGGGACCGGCCCTGCCTCGACGTCGGTCTGGGTACAAGAGGGGGTGGACCCAGCTCTCTCTCTGTTTTTTCCCACCGCGTCCCGCAGGTGAACAAGGAAGAACAGCTTCTGCTTGCCAGTTGCAGCTAAAATCTCTTCGATTTTCTTCAATCAAGACCTTTTGGAGCTGTTTTTTCGACGGTTTTCTTCTTCGTTGTACACCGACGTCAGTCCACTGCCCGTCGGTTATTTAACCGTTCTTTTTAGACCTTTTTTTGTCCCTACAGGTTACCGACGTCAGCAGTTGCCCGACAGTTTTTCAAATCCGTCGGATGTCTTCTTGGGCGTCGGCCTCTCTGGAGCACTTGAACAAGTCTGAGTGTGGGAGGCAGATCCCAGCCAAGGACGGCCATCGCCAGTGTGTCTTTTGTCTAGGCCAGGACTACGACACTGCGAACTGCTCGGATTGCTAGGCTTTCACCAGCAGGACCCGCATCCGCCACTTGCCCTGGCCAAGAGTTGAAAACACTTGCCACAATTTTTAAAACCTGTGGGTCCCATTCTCTTTTTAGGCCGAAATGACATGCCAGTTCATCATTTAGATGAAAAATGTGGTTCCCTGAAGAAACTTACAAAAAATGCGTCCCAGTTCCTATGGGGATGACAACTGCTAAAATAGCACAAAAACAGATTTAAACTGTTAAAGAGAAAAAAGCATTTCAGTTACACAGATGCAGATTGAGATGATAAACTCAAAAATAGTCACTGCCTCCAGGGCAGTTGAACCTACTGGGCTAACTGCATTAAGCATAATGAGAGAATGCTGGGGTTTGAAAAGTGAGATTCCTAAGGCAGAAATCCATGGCTTTGTTTGAGCGTCTTGGGAAAAGAGAGCTAAAACCCTAGCAGCACTGTCAGTAGTGTCATCAGCAGTGTGGAAATTGTATTTCATGGCATCTAGGGCTGATCTTGCTGTGGCAATTAAATCCTGTGCCTGCTCACCATCTGCTTTATAAACCAGTATCAGAATGGTTTTCCACAATGCTTTCTGGTACTGCGCTATATGTGCTGAATAAGCTGCCTGCCTGATATGCAGGGAAGCTGATGTGTAAACCTTGCTGGCCATAGCATCCAATTTTTTGGAGTCATTTTCAGGTGGCTATGCAGACAAAAGACTTTGGTTCTCTCGCACGCAGCAAACTCAACTACCCCTTGATGATCAGGGTGGGCAAGGTATTCCACCCCATCTGTTCTCTGAAATTTTCTTTCAATCTTTCTATCTTGGATTGCAGCTGAAGTAGGTGCAGACTTGATTTTTGAAATGGCCTGCAGTAATTTGTGTATAGGGCCAGCATCTTCCTTGCAGATGCTACCCCCATCATATTCATAAATTCAGCGTTCTCAGCATCCTCCTCAGTTTCTTTGTTCGGCGGGGATATTGAGGGTATCTACCATTTGTCTGACAAATGAAGAAATGAAGAATTGTCCTAATTATGCCTTGAAGGAGAGTCAAACGCTTGCTCAATTGCACCCTCTGATTCCATGGAGTCACTTTTCTCCTCTTATACATAGTAAACTTCTTCCTTCTCCATCACAGGCAGATATATTGGAGACCGAGCCCAGGGAGGGGGCGTGCAGTCACATTATTTTCGTTTCCCATGGACTGGACAGTCTGGAAAAATTGTCACATTTTTGATATGTCCTCAGATGAAAGCATTTTTTTCTATGCCATTTGTCTGCTCCTTTTTCTTTTCAGGTGGAGTGACAGTTGACTTTTTTTCCTGCAAGTTTCTTTTCTGCAGGCATTTCCAGTGTCTACTCTGACACACTCTTGTTTTTATCACTGGATTCAAGTTCTCCCTTTTGGACATTCTGTTATCTGTTCTATCCTTACTATGCCTAGCCAATGGTTGAGAAGTTTTATCTTTTTTTATGTCCCTTTTTACAGGGACCGATGCTGTACATAAGACGAACCATTCTGACGCATGCTTTCCACCATCATTTGGAACTCCCTTAGAGCCTTTTTTTTCTTCTTACTGGTGATACACAGACAGATTGAGAAAATTTCTTTCATATTTTGAAACCTTTTAAGGTTTTAGAGCAAAATTTAAGATAGCACTCAATTAATAAAGTCATGGTCTAGACCCTTGCACTTTAAACACAGCGCAGGGCAGTCTGCTTTTGCCAGACCCTGAAAACAGTTTTTACAGTTTCTGGAGTCTGTTGGTCCTATACAGCCAACAGTCAAAAACAGCTCTTGCAGTAAAAAAAACTGCGTCAAAGATCAAGCTGTGGTTCCTGTAACAGGAGCACATTAAGGTCAAAGGGCGCAGAAAGGAGCAAAAAGCAAAGTCATCCACTTCCTGAAAATGAAAATTACGTACCTACTGTAATTCTTGATCTTCCAGTGTATCTTCACCATTCATCACTGGTGGGTGTTTGCCGTGAATGCAGCACCCCATAGGAGCTCTTTTTTTTTTCCCTAAGGGGGAGGAGCTGGCGCCAATGGCACTGCCCACGAAACAGACACACTGCATTGAGCTCGTGGGTTGGCCAACAACGGCTGCTAGCACTTCCTCCACCTCAGTTCTGCACACAGGAGAGACACAGAAAAAAGGGGATATAGAAGAATGAGGGCAGGGCAATGGAGCCCGAGAGACAATTAAAGGAAAGGATATAAACTGAAAAAGGAATAGGCTGGCCAGAGGACGACGATCTGCAGGACATGGGCCATAAGGCCCCAGCCCCTGGATGGCCAGAGAAACAGGAAAGAAGGAAGGAGAGAAAGGAAGAGAAAGAAAGGGCAAGGGTGAAGGGAGGAGGGACCCATCAAAGACATGTTCGATCAGCCCAGGATGAAGACTGGGACTGCCTCCAGAGGCAAGCAGGCAGTTTAGCCAATTAGTGTCCCAGAATGGAACTAACAGCTATAACTCCACTTCAGGCTAGGACAGGCCGATCGAGAAAGTCCCCCGCCTTCCCGGGAACTTCCATACATAGTCCAATTTTCCTAGTGGCCTGCACTATGAATTTATTGTACTCATGCTGTATTAACTGTGGCTATCTACTGATTCTCTCAACCCACTACTGTCTAGTAATCAAAGCCAAATGTTAGTGTTCTCCCACTATGTATTCACTCGTTTATACTGTCTTCAACTGTCTACCTATGTTCCCCCCTCCACCAGGACGCATCTGAAATTGAGCAGTAAACTGCTCAGTATGCCTTTCCTGGTAAAACGCTTAATTAAATAAATAAATAAATACTGCCCTCCCCGAGGTGGAGGAAGATTGAAGGGGTAGAAGTAAGAAGTAAGTTCAAAAAGGAGGAGTCCCCACCGGCCCCTCGTCCCTGCCCCCAAGCCAAGGGACCTCCTAAGGTGCTGGCACACTGCAAGGTAGGTGGACCAGTCCCAGAGGCTCCCCCTAGGGCAGAAGAAAGGGGCATACCAGGAGTCCCCCTCCAAGAACTCCTAATGAAGAGACCCTACTGGCCCACCTCTCAAAAGATCCCATTCCCATTTTTTGGGGAGTAAAAAGGGGGGTTCCTAAGGCCATAGGCAGGAAAGCAAGTCCCCCCCAATAGACCTTGGGAAGGACAGCCAGCAGGGTGGAGGACTGCCCAGGGACTGAGGCCTTCTGAGGGGAAGGTGGGTGGGATTCAATAATGAATGGTGAAGATACATTAGAAGATCAAAATTATGGTAGGTATGTAATTTTCATATCTTCCCAGTGTCAATCTTCACCAATCATCACTGGTGGTTGAGTACCGAGACCCCCAGAGGGGGTTTAGCACTTCCCTGAGGAACAAAAATCTCTCAGCCTCCCGTGGGTGAAAACACGTGAGCAGGAGACCCATTACAGACCAGTCAGATCTGAGACTGGTCAGGGTGAGCCAGGGTCCACCATTCCCTGGGGGAAGGAAGGCGCCCCTGCAGTTCCCGAATCACCCTATGGGAGAAACGTTGGGTCCTCCAGAACCCGGAGGCAATCGCTCTATGCTGCGCCAGCGATGATAACCGAGATAGGCGAAGCCACGTTGTCTGCCTAATACAGATTGCTGTCCCCACAAGCCCTGAAGCAACCTCACTGGCATCATAAGATGCCCTTGCTTGGTGCCTTGCTAACTCCAGGCCTATCGCGGAGAGGGCTGTGGCCTGCCTGGTCACCTCCAAATCAGGCAGCAATGCCAGTACATGACCCAGCATCGTCCACAGGTGCCTGTTATAAGCAGCGTGGTGCACCTGATGTGATGCAATGCACAGAACCATCTGCGCCGAGGAGAACACTCTTCGCCCCAGACAGTCGAACTCCGTAGAGTCCGCATATGAGGGTCGATCGAGGACCATGCGCTTATGCCTGGAAGGGGTGTCCAGTCACGTCAGTCCTGTACAGAGATGTGGCAAAGATCCTGGAGACACCTGGGGCATGCAGTACTGATGCTGGCTGTCCAAAGGGGCTGGAGCTGGGCAGATGGAAGCTGCCAGGCGCTGTACGATGCCTCCTGGAAAGGAGTAGGCCAGGATGGGACCACCACGTGATCTGCACTGTACTCACCTAAGAAGGCTTGCGTTGTATGTTCAGTATTGTGTCTAACAATATAGGAAATATGCAAGTCCTCAACCAGTCTCACGAGGAAGCGCTGATATCCTGTCTGATAAGCGTTAGAGGACAGGTGGACAAAGATCTCCTCTTCCTTGATGGAGGAAGTTGAGGAGGCCGATGAACCTGACTAGTCAGGCTCTGGCTGCAGCAGGGGAGGCAGGTGAAAGACCTGCTCATCCATAGCCCTAACATTTATTTTATTTATTTATTTGCTTTTGTTAACCGGGTAAGTCACGCTAGACAGCCAAGTGCCTATTTTCAGGTGAGACCCAGGAGGGTTACAAACTGAGTTAGAGAAGAAACAATGGGGAAGTTGAGTTTACATACAATCAGGTAATGAAACGAGGTTTACATCTAGATGCAGGATGAGCATAACAGGGTACGGAAAGTGGAGTTTACAAACAGTCAAGTAAAAACCGAGGTTTATATCAAGATACATGACAAGCTTAACAGGGCTAGAGTAGGTAGCTAACAAAAATTGAAACAATATAGTATATGATAAGTACAGTGCTAATAACAGCAGATACGATTTACCAAGGGGTAAGTACACCAGAAGATACAATATACCACAGGGTAAGTTCAGTGCATGGAGATGAGTATTCTTTTTTGACATGAGAAAATAAGTGCCAGTAGGTATTGGGGTGGGGAGGGACCAAGGGCCTGTCCAGGTGAACTAGTCCGGGGTAGGACTGGCGCAGGTGAGACAAGGGACAGTTACAGGGCCAGGTACCAGGGGTTAAATAAAAAATAGTCCCTATGGAGGCAGGGACCGCCCCAACATGTCGGAGCAGGAGCACTACGAGATGCATGAACAAGTGGAGGGTCCCATCAGGTAGTTCCAAAGGGAGGATTTAAAGCCCGGATGGGAGGAGGAGGACCGAGTAAGGGCAGGGACCGAGTTCCAAATTTTTGGGGCATAGGCGGGGAATGCCCGATCACCCGCCTGGGTGCGGGTTCTGAGAACCAGGCGGTCAAGTGTAGCTCTCGACTGGAGGAGGTAGGAGGAGGTGTCGGGGGAAGGGCGAGGGATGCAGGAGTAGGGGATCTGACGATGTTGTCAATGAAGTTCCCAACTACAAAGGTGCGGTGTTTCTCGGGGGGGTAGCAACTCTAAACATGTGTAGAGATCGCAGCGGTGAGTTGGGGGGCCAAGCAAAGCGCAGATATTATTGTAAGCTGTGTCCCACTTAGAGAGGCTGGATTTAGGCATGGGGGCAAAGGCGACTAGCCCATAGCAGAGACACGGGAGGAGGACCACCCTGGCTAGGGCAACTCGAGCAGCTGGGGTTAAGCAGCTTTTAGCGCTACAGGCGAGGCCCAGCTTGCCATTCGTAGCCTTACAGACATTTCGGATATGCAGAGTGAGATCCAGCTGTGGGTCAAGAGTGACACCCAGGTACTTGACAGCAGTCACCGTCAGCAAGGGAGAGCCATCGGCCCCAAAGATTCTAAGCGGAGCAGGGCAGGATTTTATTTTGCACTGGGACCCAAAAAGCATTGCTTGGGTTTTTTTGAGGTTGGTGGTAAGCCTGTGTTCCACCAGCTAGGATTGGATCTGCTCAAAGTTGGAGTTAAGTTTTGAGTTAATGGTGGCAATGTCTCGGGCGCTTGACAGGATAACCAGGTCGTCCGTGTACAGGGTGGTGTGTCCATGGGAAGTGATGGATGGTAGCTCATTGATAAAGAGGGAGAAGAGAGTGGAGCCGAGGATCGACCCCTGAGGAACCCTGCACCGGACATCCGTGAGGTGGGAGAGGGTACGGTTAAAGTTGGTATACTGCTTCCGGCCAGAGAGGTAGTTGAGGAACCAGTTGTGTGCAGGAAGGCAGAGAAGGGTGGAGCTAAGGAGAGAGTGGTCAACCCTGTCAAAGGCTTTGGAGAGGTCCACAAAGATGGCACCGGTAAGTTGTCCTGATCAGTAGTGGTTCTAATCATCGAGGAGACAACAGCAAGGGCGGTAGCCGTGCTGTGCCCCTTCCTGAACCCATGTTGAGCTGGGGAGAGGAGGTTATGTTTGTGTATGTACTCAGTGAGCTGAGTGGCCACGACTTTCTCCAGGATCTTTGAGGCGGCCAACAGGATGGCGATGGGTCGATAGTTGAGTGGATCGTCGGGGTTACCTTGCTTAAGAACTGGGGTAACCTTGGCGACTTTCTAAAGGTCAGGAATAATACCAGTGGTTAGGGAGGAGTTGAAGATGTGCGTTATTGGTCAGGCTAGGAGTGAGGCCCCTAGCCTAAGTAGTCTTGGTTCTAGGCAGTCGTGCCCCGCCCCACTATGGAGGGGAGAGGCGGGCAAGGAGCCTCTGGGTCTCAGTGGCTGACACTTGATGAAGGTGGAAGGGGGGGCAGGACTTGGGGCGAGAAGGGGGGGGGTGAGGGACACAGGGGCAGTGGATGGGGGGGGGACAGATAGTTCGGTGAACATGGCATTAAAGGTGTTAGAGATTGTAAGAGGGTTGTTGCAGTTGACCCCATCTATGAGCAGGTCAGTGGCTTGCACTTTGGCCGAGACCCCAACAGCATTTCTAATATTCTGCCAGAAACTCCTTGGATTGTTGGCTGAGGAGAGCAGGGCCGATCGGCAAGCCTCACTTTTTGCTGCCCGGATGGCTTTTTTACAGGAGTTTCTGAGGCGTCAGTATGCAAGAAGGTTGTTGTTACTTAGGGAGGCCTTGTAGGTCACCAAGCTTTTATCCCTGAGTTTCATTAGGGAGAATAGGCCCCCAAGAAGCCATATGGTGACGGCGCCCCTTACCCTCCTTTTAGTGAGGGGGGCATGCTTGTTCTGCACAGGGATAAACTTTGATGGGAAAATATCCAGGGCTTGAGCGGGGTCCGCTGATGCGGTGACCCCTGACCAGTCAATTAGTGCGAGGTCATCAAGGAAGTCAGGTGGGGAGAATTTCGAGTAATCCCTCAACTGGATCACTTTGCTGGGTACTTTGACCTGGGAAATGGCCCAGGTGCAGAAGGTTGGCGAGTGGTCGGAGATGGCACCGGGTAGAATATCTGAAGCAGTAATCCTTTCGGGCCTGTTGGTAAGGATCCAGTCAATTAGTGACCCTTTATCCCCCCGGGGGGAGGGCCTTGTGGGCTCAGAGATTATTTGGCTAAGGGGAAGGCCAGAGAGCAGTGGCTCATATAGTTTACAGCTGGAGCCCAACCAATTAAGGTTGAAATCACCTACGATGAGCACTTCACTGAGACCCACTTTCTCGCTAAGGTAGCAGAGTAGCGAGGAGAGTCCAGGCAGACCACCCTTGGGGGGGGGGGGGTTGTAGGAACAAATTAGGTGTATTTTCTTAGTGAGACCCAGGAGGAAAAGGGCATGTAGGAACACACGGGGGGGGGGGGGTGTCAGATGGTGAGTCAACAAAGGTGGACACGTTCAGGTGAGCTTTATAGTAGAGTAGCACACCACCCCCTCATTTGTTCCCCTGCCGATCGCGTCTGATGTGGCCATATCCGGGTAGGGTGCATGTCGCGTCAGGGATGTGAGGTTTGAGCCATGTTTCTGAGATACCCATGATATCGGGCTTGAGTAGGCGACCCAGGCAGTGACCCCAGCAGTTGCATAAAAGACTCGAACGTTAAGGTGGACAATTTTGTCCTTGGAGGAGAACCACTGGTGGGGACTTGAGGGAGGCAGGGGACAGCCTGGCTGGGACGGGCAGCCGCGCCAGATGCACTTGCAGGGGGGGTGGGGGGAACTGCCATGATATGCTGGGGGTGTAAAGAAATATCAAAGCAGGGGAAAATACAGAGCCAAGGTGAGGAGGGAACACCTGGGGAGAGACAGTAATTAGGGAGGCACGATCACCCCTCAGTTGTAGTTGAAGGGGTAGGTGAGGTGAACGGCTAGAGGAGTGACTGGGTATCTACAGAGCTGAGGGTCATAAGCAGTGGGAGTATACAGGCAGGGCTCAGGCAGAGAGGATTTGTAGTAACAGAGAAGTAAGGGTGGCCACTAGTGGCAGGTTAATATAACCTGCAAATGGAAAACTAGGCTGATAGGATAATATCAACCAATGTGACCACAAACAACCTATATAGGGGAAAGTTGACCAAGGGTGGTGGTGAGGGGGGAGGCAACGCTGAGTGTTGTGGGCGAGAACAGCTGCGCCACGGAAAAGCAGGGCACGCACTCCACAGATAAGGCAAGCTGTAGATCCTTGCAGAGGGCCGCTGTAAAGAGTTTATTTTGTGTTTCAAAAGGCGCATCCTCTGCCGGAGGACTCTCAGCAAGCAGGGCTAAATTACCTGGACACTGGGGGTCTGGCTGTGGGGAGCAGAGCAGGGCCTGACCTCCTGCCGGCCTGGACCTCCGACCTCGGGGTCTGGGTCTGACTCAGGGTCTGGCTGTGGGGAGGGCAGAGCGAGCCATCGCGACCTCCGCACCTCGGGGGTCTGGGTCTGGACATTTGGGGTCTGGCTATGGGGGACGGCAGAACGTGCCCTCGCGACCTCCGCACCTCGGGGGTCTGGGTCTGGACACTTGGGGTCTGGCTGTGGGGCAGGGCAGAATGAGCCCTTGCGACCTCCTCACATAGGGGGTCGGGGTCTGGCTGTGGGGAAGGCAGAACGAGCCCTCGCGACCTCCGCACCTCGGGGGTCTGGGTCTGGACGCTTGGGGTCTGGCTGTGGGGAAGGGCAGAATGAGCCCTCGCGACCTCCGCACCTCAGGGGTCTGGGTCTGACATAGCGGGGAAAATCAGCAGCCTGGGATCTGAACTGTTGCCAGGTCAAAGGCCCCAAAGGACCCACGTGGCCTGGGAGAAGAGGGGTTGGGTGCAGAGGCAAGGAAACCTAGCTGACGATCCCGGACGACCAGGGTATCCGCAGGTGCGCTCAGTCAACGGTCGCTGAACTAGCCCAAAGTGGTCTGGACTGAGCCCTGTAGGGGAAGCATCCCTATGAGAGGACCGGGGCCGCATGTGTCCAAAAGAACGGACCTCAACCCCACCCAGCAAGGACTCTCTCGAAGGAGATGAGAGAACGTGGGCTGAGCACTGTGGCTTCTCCCCGAGCCCTGAAGGACTGCAGAGGAGCACCGCAGCCCCTCGCCTTGTCCCTGCAACCCTGCAGACTCCAAGGAAGACCTCTTCCTTGCACCCTGAGCCATGGATCTCCCTAATTCCACAGGCTCTCCAAGGACAGCCACGAGGAAGGAGTCCCAGTCCCACTATCAGAAGAGGGGACAGTACTGGGGACGGCAACCGACCCCTCCCCTAACACCGGGACTACTGCTCCCTCATCCCAAGACTGTTGCCATCGGCGCAGGAGTTAGTGCCAACTGTAGTCACCGGGGCCACAGGAGGGGGCACTTGGGAAGGCACAAGGATCCTGGGCCCCGGCGAGTCCACTGACTTTGAGGAGTCAGGTCACCAGTCCGGACCGGCCTCTCGCTCATCCACCTCAGAGAGGAGGAGGAGATCCAAAATACCTCCAGACTGGTGACACCAGAAGCTCTCCCGCCTACGGCACCGTGAACGGGCCCAGTGCCCCTCTTGGCATCGTCTTGATCACTGGGGCTGCGAACAGCCCCAGGATCCAAGACAGCGCCAGCGGGTGGCACTGAGGAATGCCCCACATCAGACCCAGCAACCGTGAATCCCGACACTGAGGAAGCCTGCACCTCCAAGAAGGTGATTGCCAGGGTGGTGCTCCGGCCCGGCCCCAGGTGGAACCAGGCTGGCCCTCCGGCACTGCGGTGGAGGTCTCCTCCAAGTCAAGGCTGGAAGAAGAGCGGGCTCCTCCTCACTAAACCATATAGGCCCGGGAGGGGACCCGGAGGAAGGGCACACAGACTTGCGTTTGGACCGAAGAGAGCGACGCTGCCCGCGAAAGTTGGCGGAGTCCTGCCGACTTTGAATACACAGTACTGCAGAACTCAACGATCCACTGAGAAGCAAGTGTCGCAGTTGTCCATGTCATGCTGTGGTCCAAGGCATCTAAGACAAGCGTCATGCCGGCCCATCACGGAAAACTGCCGGCCGCCAGGACACAGATGCATAGAAGGCCAGCCCCCCCTTAGAAGAGTGCTTTTTGTCCCCTGAACTAGGCATGATGCGAACAGAAAACTAAAATCATTAGAACAGAGAAGAATTGACGCCATTTAAATTAAAGGAAAGGTCTTACTGGAATTTCCAGAAAAACAGCGTCGAGTAACTGGGACAGCAGAACCAAGGCAAAGCTGAGAGATGCGGTGTGGACAGCATTGAAAAAACAGCCCTATAACTCGAGGTGCGGTGTCGCGCCAAACACTAGGCCGCTGACACAGAAGAAACTGCAAGCAGTTGCAAGGTGCTGTTTTGAACAGTGAGAGAAGCATAACTGAAGCGGAGGAGGAGCCAGTGGCTGTTGTTGGCCAACCCGTGAGCACCACGCAGTGTGTCAGCTTTGTGGTCAGCACCAGCTCTTCCACTGGGGGGGGGGGGGAGCTCCCACAGGGTACTGCGCTTACAGCATACACCCACTAGCGATGATTGATGAAGACTGACACAGGGAAGATCTGTAAAAATAGAAAAACTGAAACCACTACATAAATAAGTGAATAAGTGGTTTTAAATTAGAAAATTTAGCCAGAAAACAAACTCATACGTGGTGGTATATTCTCTGGTTACTGGGAATCGATCGGGAACTGCAGAAACCAAAAATAACTCCCTAATGTAGAGTATCGAGAAACTGTAGAAACAACAGTTTAACTTTTATAAAGACTAAAATAAATAAACCATCTTGGGAACCAGAGATACCGGAGCTGATTTTGGGGTGACTGCCCTCTTCAGGCGGAGAAGCAAATCAGATGTAACTGCCAGAGTGAAGCATAAGTGCAGAGCTTAAACCTACGTTGTAAATTCCATAATTTAGATAAGCTTCTATCTCTGGGGCATCTCTCTGTATGGAGACAGATTCATAAAGTGTAAACATTAAGTGAGATTCTTGGGCTTAGAAAAACGCAGTTTTCCATAACAGGTTTGATATCTCACATTTCCATTATCCACAGGCTTGAATAGTTTACTCATCAACTGTGACTGTAACAGCAGCAAGTTCCATGGTGGTGGAGGTTCCATTCTGGAGGGGACAGGTGATCTAGGCCTTTGAAAAAGCACCAGACCAGCCAGCCCAGTGGCATTGAGAGCGCCTTACTTCTCACCACACCGGCAACTTGTGTTCGTGAATGAGCACAGGTTGCCAGGGTCAGCAGGGGGTGGTGGGGTGATCAAACATCTGATGGACTACTCCCCTCTCCCGGGTGGGGTGGGGGCTCTGCTGTCTCGCCCCATGGCTGCCATCTGGTGAAGTCTGGGTGGCGGCACCACAGTTGAGTAGCATAGTGTAGGGCTGTGATTACACAGCACGTGTGCACCGCCATGTGCACGTGCTTACGGCTGCTGTGGCATGGGGAGAAAAGTGCAGGAAAAATGATGGTCGCAGGCTTCATGAGGCCCTGTCTGCCCTCGTCCAGCTCTGTTGCTAGTCCTCAGGACCCCCAATCTGGACGCAGGATCCATAAGTGGGGGAGGATGTCCCTCCTCTTCCCAGCCCCACCACGGGGGAAATGGGGTTCAGTAGGACCGGAGAGAGAGCAGATGGTAGGGGGAGGTAGAGACAGGGCTGAAACAGCCACCGTGATGCGCAGGAGGATAAAAACTTGTACAGAAAAAGAAAAAGCACCTGACCACTTTCTCTGGGCCACCTTCTGCTTACCAGCCCATCCCCCGATTGCTGGGATGGCAGCCAAAGATAAACCTTCAGGGACATGGCTCATAACCCCAATTGAGACAGGGACCAGAGGTAGTAGAGGATACATGCCATGGGGCAGGTGAGGGAATCAGCTTCTTGCACCGCACACCAGTACGAAAACCTTGTTTACATGAAGGAGTAAGACTCCCTTGTCAACCCCTCCGGGACTTCTCCAGCAAGTGGAGGACGTCTTTTGAAGGGGTAACAGCCTGAAGCTCACCCAAGAACTAGACAGACAGGTACAGGGACTGAAATGTCACTTATCAGTGTCTCCAGTGGGAATCCTTTCTTTGGCCACTAAACAGCATTCCTTTACTAGCAATCCCTCCTATCCCCGACAGTGTGCACCCTATAGACAACTCCTGGCTCTAAAAACCTCTAACGCCGCAGCAGGCCCCTCTGCAGATCTGTGAACAATTTCATTCCTGATAAGGGATTTTCTTGTCTCTATATTCTGCAAGTTGAGGCCCCTTACGTCCTTCCCCACTAGCCTCTGGACCAGATTCCATCTCCCCTCTCCTCCTCACTCACACCGTATGCTGACGCCGCAGTGACATTTTTATAGCAAGTACATTACAGAGGAAAGTCGCTGTTGCTGCTGTAATGTACCCACGGGACCCTGGCACTGCTTTCTCCAGGGTTTGTCCCCTTCCCTGAATCAACTCTGATTTGGAGTTGATAATCTGCAGTTGGGGTGGGGGTAGAGCCCCCCGCCCACATGGGAGGTTCAGGGGGTGAAGCCCCGTGATGAAAACAGACACTTTCCTGAAGGACTTATGCTGACCGCAGCTTGCGGTCGACATAAATCCGTTGCTGTCGTATCGACACAAAGTTGCCAACGCCACATCATGGATCCCACTCACACTACTATGCACACACTCACCTTAATCTCTTTCTGCCTTCTCCTCTTTAGATCCTCTCTCCCTTCTTCTCCCCTCACCATCCACTTCCCATCACTCTGAATGCCTACTTGGACTGCCTCCCCATGTCCCCCCCTTTCCCATTCCCCTCATTTGCGCTTACCCCATCTTACTCCCTTCCCCCCTCCCACAGCCAGATCTGTCAACACCACACTGTCAAGCCCGTCTTTCCCTTCTCATAACCCCCCGACTCTCGCTGCATATCCCAGCTGAATACTCCCCCACTCTCTCCCCCCACCTACTCACTCTTCCTTACTAAATGTCGAGGCCCTCCTCCATTGTGTCTGCCTCTCCTCTCCACTCATGTTCCGCCAAAAGGTCTAAGTGCCACAAAAACCATATGTACACGGACAACACCATGATATACTTTTCCGGTCCCACTGCCACAGATGTAACTGCCCCCCTGCAGTGCGAGTTTGATAAAGTGCAGCAATGGTTTCAGAAAAACCAGCTAAAACTAAACTCAAAAAAACAGTATCAAAGCTTTTCAGATCGAGGCAAAGACTGTCCAAATCCCCAAACATTTACCACCCTGGACAGCTCACCCTTTGAAACAGTCAAATCTTTCAAATATCTTGGAGTCTGATTGGATAGTAACCTCGACTTTTCTGCCCATACTGACTCCATTTGCACCAAACTTCACCCTAAATGTGGAGCACTCTACCACCATAAGGAATGCCTCCATATGTTAACCCGCCAAGACTTAGTCACCAAAATGAAAATTATGTACCTACCCAAATTCCTGATATTTTTATGTATCTTCACCATTCATCACCTTTGGACAATGTGGCGGAGGTCACGGCCCATAGGAGCTTTTTTGAAGTGATCAATGCATCGTGGCGCCACCCTCGAGACATACGCACTGTGTGGCACTCGTGGGTTGACCGTTATGTTGTCACCCCGCCTCCGCCCACCCTGAGTCGTCAGAGTAAGAAAGGGGTTGGGAGGGAGGGACAAGGAAGTCCAAGGGACAGACAAAGTAAAAGATACACAAACTAAAAGGAGAAATAAATGACGGGGAGGACAGAAGGAAAGTTAGAAATCTAAAGGGATTGGGAAGGGTCCCCAATCTCTGGAAGCAGAAAGAAGAGGGAGGGAGGGAAAAATTAGAAACAGGAAGGGGGAGGACATACTCTGAACCTTTGACCTGTCTCCAGATCGTATAGGAACTGCGAAGGAGTAGCCAGAAGGCTGCACTGCCAGAATTCAAGGCATAGAATCACTGGCAATAAACTCCGACAAAAGCAGAAGTGGCGATTCTGGAAGAAAAGACAGGGTACAGGGCTGTACTCCCTCAAACCACTATATGGAGTTAAGAAACAAAGTTTCTTAAATTAATTTGAGGGATGAGTCCCTAAGGACAAGAATGGAGTAGAATAGATGAGGAGAGAGAAAAAGGAAGAGAGGGCAACCACCAAATCCAACCCCAAAGGGGTGGAGCCAAAGCATTCAGGAGAGAAGTGCCCCTTCCCCCGATCCCTTATCCCCTCTTGTCTGGAAGTAAAAATCCCCCTGTGCGCCCAAGGTCACTGCACTCCTGACCATTGGAAAAGAGGGGCACACAGAGGAAGGGGGACCCTGAGACTGAGGCCCCAGGGGATGGTGGGTGGGATTGTGATGAATGGTGAAGATACACAGAAAGATAAGGAATTATGGTAGGTTCTTAATTTTCATATCTTATCTGTGTCAATCTTCACAATTCATCACCTTTGGGTGAGTACCAAGCCCCCCCGAAGGGGCACCTAGACCCTAAAGGACTGAGTCCCTTAGCTCTCAGTGGGTGACGCACTGGGAGAGAGAACCTTCACAGGTCTGGAGAGGCCAGAGACTGGGGAGAGTGAGACAGGGACCCCCCCCGGAGGGGGCAGGTGGTTGCCCCGACAGACGCTGCCTCACCCTACGGAAGAAAAGATGGGTTCTCCAGTACACGTAGGGAATCACCCTACACCGGGCCAAGGGTGACAACCGGGAAAGATGCAGCCATGTCGTCCGCCTAGTGCAGACTGCTGTCCCTACAACCCTGTAAGCTACCTCGCTGGCGTCATAAGATGCCCTCGCTTGGTGCCTTGTTAGTTCCAGGCGACGTGCAGAGAGTGTAATGGCTTGTCTGGTTACCTCTGAATCAGGCATAGAGGTTAGGAGTTGACCTATCCTGGACCACAGAAACCTATCATAGGTAGCACAGTGGGCCTGATGAGCAGCTACTGAAAGAAGTAACCATGCCAAGAAGAAAGACCTCCTCCCCCATAAGTCAAAATCCATGAAATCTGCATCTAGGGCCAGTCACGGTGGAAGGCATGAAGCCCACTGGGAGTGCCCAGCTGCGTCAGTCCTGACTGAGGATAAGGCAAACTACTTGTAGACTCCGGGGAGGCACAATACCTCTGGCACAGATCCCTAGGGGCTGGGACTCCGGAAAAGGGTCTTTGCCAGAAACGCAACGATGCCTCCTGGAAGGGAGCAGGCCGGGGGGGCACCACAAGGGTGTCAGCACTGAAATCACCTAGGAAGCCACGTGTCAAATGCTCCGGATTGTGCTGAGTGGGTGGGGTCACATGCAGGACCTCCATCATCCTCACGAGGAAACGCTGATACTCTGCGAGATCAGCAGCAGGGGAGATGTGGACAGAGGGCTCCTCTCCCCTGAAGAGGGGGATGAAGAAGCGGAGGACCTCGGAGATCCCGGGGTTGGCTGCTCAGGGTGATGGTGAAACACCTGTCTGTCCATGGCCCTGACATACAAAGGGAAGTGAGCAGCCACACCCCTGAACTGCTCCCAGGAGAGAGGTCCCCTAGGACCAGGAATGCCTGGGAGCACAGGAGAAGGTGACAGAGGAGTGGCGACAAGGCCAACGGCAGAAGGTGACAGTCCTCTGTCTGAGCAAGAGAGCACACCAGGGGCCCCAAGGGTAGAAAGGGCCCCAGAAAACCCTACAGCCGACAGCTGATCAACCATAACGGAACTGCCTAGGCTGTGCCCTGAAGACTCCCCCCTGTGAGGTGATGGGAAACTCCAAAAGGATGATCCCTACCCTCCAAAGACCAGGGCCCTCTCGAGGAGACCGAGAGAGAAGGACGGGGGTCCGCACTAAGACTCCTTCCCTAACCGGGTGTATGCTGGAAAAGCAGTGTACGTGGGCCCGTCCTCGACCCTTGGAGTCGAAAGAGCCCCCTCTCCTTGCACAGACCATCCTAGGCAGCTGACAACCCAAAGGGACCACCCAGGGAGTAGCACCCTCCCCTCCTGTGGGTGCTCCGATCGGCCCTAAAGTGGGGCGATCCAGGCACACCACCTGAGGGGATACCACAACTAAGGGGGCAGAAAACTCTCAGAGCCCAGGCTGCAAAGCAATAGTGGCCTGCACCACTGCCTGTTGGTCAACACCCCTGATCCTGGACACAGGGGCAACTGCCTGTCCCTCAGAGGGCGGGCTGGCTCCAGTGTGTCCACGTGGGCCGCCAACTCCAAAGAGTTGGACAGTCTGTCTGAATCAGACTCCGACTCCGTCTCCACGGAGGCAGAGACCGAAGTCTGATGTCAGACAGTACATGGACGCCCGCTGCCATCCCGACTGAACGGGGTACCAGTCCAGGTGTCTGCTCCAGAGCCGGCGCCAAAGTCTCTAACTGCACCGTGAATGGTGCCCGAAGAAGTCGCGACGCCAAGAGCGGTAGCAAAAGCAGAGTCGATGTCTGCCACGGCACCATCCTGACCCATGGTGCCTCGTGCAGCACTGACAGCTCCCTCGGCACCACCAAGGACGACACCCCCCTCCCATGGTGCCGTGTCCTCGCTCGGCACCGCAAGCAGCACCAGATCTAGACACTGCACCGTCCCCAGCCTCAGTGCTGTGAACAGTGCCGAGGCGAGAAGTGGTTGAAGACTGCGCCACAGAACCTCCCACGGTGCCGTCAGCATCATCGGCACTGTGAACAGTGCCTACAGCGGAGACGGCGCTGAGCGATGGACTGGAGCCAACTACGGCGCCGAGGCCCAAGATGGCACAGACAAACAGTGTCGAAGATGGTGTCAACCCAGGCTTCCCCGCCCGAGGAAACAACACCGAGGAAGCCTTCACCCTCAAAGGGGCGATTGCCAGAGTGGTGCCTCCCGCAGTCCCCCGGGGGGACGGACTCTGCCTCCTGCACCATGGAAGGGACTTCTGCAAAGGTGAGGCTAGTAGGAGCACAAGCCCCCCACCTCTACGGTCTGCACAGAATCGGGAGAGGACCCGGAGGAAAGGCCAAGAGACCGAGGCTTAGCCCAAGTGCGCGCCTGTTCCCCGAAAGTCATCGGAGCTCATCCAACTTTCCACACACGTTCCTCAATGACATGACGGTCCATGGAGAAGCAGGTGTCGCACAAATCCTTGTCGTGAAGTAGGCCAAGACACACGAGGAAAGAGTCATGCTGGTCGGTGACGGAGTACTTGCGGCCGTACGGGCACCGTCAAATAGGGTGCCACTCCGTCTTTATTTTTGGCCCCCCGACCGAGACATGATCCACGGCAAAACAAGCTAAACAAAGATCGACATCACTGACAAATAAAGAAAGGAACAGTCTTACCACAGTGGCAAGTGGTGGCAGCGGAACCGGCAGGAAAATTACATGGTCGAAGAGTCTTTTAGGCGTCGACGGTAGTAGAAACACTAGGCCTTGACAGTAGCTCTTCATGAGGTGTGACCTCTGACGGAGGCGAAGAACTGAAGTAGGAGGTGAGGTCAATGACAAGTAACGGCCAACCCGCGAGCGCCAGGCAATGCATCGCCCTCCAGGGCGGCGCTGACTCCGCCCATCCCAAAAAAAAGCTCCCCCGGGGTCGTGACCTCCAGCCACATTACCCAAAGGTGATGAATGGTGAAGACTGACACAGATAAGATCTATTCTACCTGTAATCGACTATGCTGACATTGTCTATGGCTGTGCTCCTGCTACTTCCCTAACAAGACTCGTTACTCTACTAAACTCATTTCACCGCTTTGCCACCCCCTCCCCACCCTCACTCACTACTGTCTCCTTTACTCCTCCCTCTCCCTAATGCCTCTACCAGAAAGGCGCCAGGTCCACAGCCTCACCTTCATCGTCAAATTCTGATTTGGGCCCCTCTCCCCCAGCTCCTGCCTATCATCAGCTAGCTCCCCCCACATACTCCCTTCGTTCCAGGGATGGTTAAACAGTCTCTCTTCCCCATCCTCACACATGCTCAGGTCAGGCAGCATTCTCTTACCGTCTCCTTCACTTCTGGAATCAACTTCTTTAGGACACTCGCCGCTCCCCTACTTTCACTGCCCTTAAATCCCTGCTCCAAGCTGTTCCTACCACTACATGCTCATGTCTCCCCCAAGCCAGCCTCCCCTCTCAATTGCACAGTATTTTTTCTACCTAAGGTGTCCCAGACCCGCTGGTCTGACGACCTGTTGAAATGTTTATTTCTCATAACAATGCATCCTATACTTTGTCCTAAGTTTTCGACTCCATGCTTTTACTCCCTACCTGCACAGTGATGCACATTATTGTATTACTGTATTATTCAGATGCTACTGTATATATAGCTTTTATTACTTATCTGCACTATAATGTGTACACATCTGTATTATTTGTGCTGTTGCCAAATGTTTTTTCTTTTTACCCCTGTGTCTTTTATACTCGGGTTGCACCTGGAAACGAGCCTCGGCTCAATGTGCCTTTCCCCGTTACCAACTTTTAAATAAATATCTGCATATTTGATCATCCCCTGATCTTGTTAGCAGTTCATTACATAGTGGAAGACGCCACAGGGACCTGTTGCTGATGCTGAGGAGATCCTGGTGTCAGAACTGCCTTGGCCAGTCTGAAGCTGTTAGGATCAGCTTTGCCTTGTGCCCACATACCTTCAGAACCACCTTGTGGATCAAGGAAGATGAGGGAGGGTATACAGAAGGCCAGAGGTCCAGGGTTTAGGAGGAGGCATCCCCATCAATGTTATCCAGGACAGGGGGTAGGCACAGAACAACTTCAGTTTTCTGTTCTTCCAGGCAAACAGATCCACCAGAGTTACGCCCCACTGGGCAAACACTTGTGAAGCCACTTCCTGGTGTAAGGACCATTCGTGCTATAACTCTGCCACCCAGCTGAGAGAGTCTGCTAGATGGCGGTCTTCCCCTGCGAGCAGGACTGCAAGCATGTCCAGCTACAGACTCCGCACTAAGGACCAGATCTTGAGCTCCTCCTGACCAAGGGGAAAGGAGTGTGTCCTGCATTATTTGTTCACACAGAACCTGGTGGTCATGTTGTTGGTGCTGACTGAAGTTGTATGTCTCTTTATTGTCTTTTATATGGTTATATTTTGTAAGTACGTTAAACTTGTCACCTGTGAAAATGGGCAAGTTGTTCATCTGGTTTACAAGTATGAAAAATAAAAATGAAACAAATGAAATGACCTGCACAACCTGATCAATGGAACAAACTCTGTCAATGCTAAGCGCAGTGCTTGGAGCACCAGCAGATTTACATGTAATCAGGCTCTGCTCAGGGACCAGAACTTGTGAGTTCTGTAGTCCTACAGATCAAATTACAGTCAGGCCAGCCTGCACCTGAACACCACCATTGTCTCTGCACAGACCGAACCATCAGCTATGTCCCAAGGCCATATACAGTTGGTGCCTTGAGAAAGACAAGCCCAGGTCATGAAGAAAAAAACACCTTAAGCTGGCTGTGTCACCATTTTGGTGAGCTTGTTAAAAAGCTCAGAGCCAAACCTGCCCATCAATGCCACATGGCTAGCCTGACAGATACCCAGGTAAGCAGTAGCATAAACCATACAACCAAGGAAGCACTGCTTCTTACATTCCTTGTCTGGCAATTTATCACTCTGGCCCTGCAGAACATCACATCAGCCACAAGGCCCTCACTGGAGTCGGAGGTGGTTCTAGATGAATAGAGTAAGTAAGTGCCAGCGGCCGGTAGGCGGCACCTAGCGGAACTTGGGAACCACAAGGCCGGGAGGAACGGCGAGGGAGCAGTTGGGAAAGGTGCAGCCAATCGGTGAGCGAACGCTCCACCAGGCACAGCAGCTGATTGGCTCTCCTGCCCCATTGACTTACACTGGCTCAGTCTGCATTGCTGAAATCTGTGTGGGACTTGAAAATTTGTTTTCTTTTGTCTTTACTCTTCCCTGGTGTTGTACTGCAAGTTTCCCAGAAGAGCTGCTTCCACTCTGGTGAGACATCTATAGAGAGCAACTGCTGTTGATTCTGTTGAATTCTGCTGGACTCTGTTAGCAGCAGTGGGCCAGGCAGCTGAGCCACTCTCCTTCTAGTTTTATATGTGTAAATCATCAAAAAAGTGCTGTTATCCACTACTGTATTGTAAGGGGAAATTACCGTTTTACTGCTCTTTAAGGTAATTGCGGCTCCTTGTCTGAACATGTAAGGTGGGCCAGACGCTGAGGCGCCACAGGACCCCCCCTCCCACAGTCCTTTGTAGTGCAGATTTGGTCAGTGACGCTCAGGAAAAGGCTTGCTACTGCCCTTATTAATTGCTGCACCCTCCTCTGTCTCTCTCCAGCCTGCTTCCTTCAGCTCACAGCAACCAGCTGAGTGCCAGGGCTTCGCTCCGCCAGCGGGCGGTCGGCGGCACCTAGCCGAACTTGGGAACCACAAGGCCAGGAGGAACAGCGAGGGAGCAGTCGGGAAAGGCGCAAAATTTTTGCCCACCCACCCTTCCCCCTTCTTGTGTGTTAATTTATAGGCATCTTCCCGCCAAAATCTCTTCCCTGCCCACAGCACTTTTCTCTAAACCAACAGACAGCCCACACCAGCTTGCTGATCCAACCAATCAGCAACTTCGCTACTCCCTATTGCCAACTATCAATATCCCCCTCAGAATGGGGAGCTTGCTACTGATACTCCTGTCACTATCAACCATAGGGTTCTACAATGAAGATGACCCTATTATACAATCTAAAGTGGGCAACCCGCCTAGTTTCTCTGGAACATCCCCGTGGCTGACACACCATACCTCATATGTCTTGCCATTGCTGCATCAACTACAGTGGTACAATCACCATAAAGTTACACATATCACCACATATATGTCTCAACAAGGCCCCACTACTGGGTATATAGATCCCCACTAAGCCTAGTCGTCAAACTGCTAATTGGTATCCGACACTACCTTAAATCACAGGGAGCACCCAAAACAAAAGTGGCAACGGAATAAAAGGAGGACCAAAGACAGCCCCTCTCCTATCACTGGCAGCCCTATGAAATTACTGATCTTCCTATTGCTCTGTATTGGTAATGCAGAAATCAACCCTGGACCTCTTGAAAGCATCACCTCCCATCAGACCTATCCTCAATTAAAGGCCTCAGTTTCCTGCATATTAATGTCATGATCTATTGAAAAAATTTACATTGCTACAAGCCTGGGTTGCCCATACCTTGCCAGACTTTCTTGTGGTAACTGAGACATGGCTCAAGACCACCACAATGGACAGGGAAGTTAACCTACCTAACTATCAGCTATTCAGAGCTGATCGCCAAACAAGGGGAGGCGGAGTAGCCATATATGTAAAGGCTGGTTTAATTGTATCCTGTACTGCTGCAACATCTGTGCCCAAGGAATTTGAGTGTCTATCTCTAAAAGTCTCTCTCCCCAATACAGCAGCTTTCCATTTAATTGGATGCTACAGACCCCCTCTGCTGAACACAAGCTCTTATCCCACCTGGAAACCTGGTCAAGTCCTGTACTGAAGAAGTCATAATCATAGGGGACCTGAATTTCAACTGGCTCACCCAGGCAGCTACACCTCTGGTATCATTCTGTGACACCTACGGGCTCACACAGTTAATTAATGAACCAACAAGACTAAATGCAAGGAATAGTAGTGACAGTACTCCACTTGACATCATGATAGTGAGTAAACCACATCTATTCACACATGCTGGAGTGCTACTATGCGACATAAGTGACCACTGCCCCATCGCAGGGGTAAGATCCAACAGCATTAAAACAGATCCTGCAAAATTTCTCATGAGGAGATCCAAGAAAAACATCAATATTGAAGGATATCTGCATGATCTAGCCTACTCTCCACACTGGCAAAAGTTCTATCTTGCACATTCTGCAGAAAAAGCTCAGCAGGTGCTAAATAGCATTATATTAAATGTCCTTAACATCCATGCCCCAATCTCTACTATCCGAATAAAAAACAAATCCTGTCACTGGTTTTCAGCTGACCTCAAAGCTGCACTGCTGGACAGAGATAAACTTTGGAAAGTAGCAAGAAAAACTAAGAATATCATGGACTGGATGATCTTTAGGAAAGCCAGGAATAAATGCACTAGGAAAGTTAGGGATGCAAAGGCTGCCTACTACCTGGCCCAGCTCGACTCTTCCTACCATAATACTGCTAGATTTTGGGGCACCATCAAGGGTATGATGGGCCAGGATGTTAACAACCCTTCCAACCAATTACACAGTAACTATGGCCCCATACTGGCACATTGGAAATCCTGGATGCATTCAACAACCACTTCACAACAGCTGGCCTTGCCTTTGACTCCTCCCCAGCTAACCTATTAAGGGATCATTTAAGCTCCCACTATACTGGTGAACAAAGAGTTGACTCCTCCTTTAGCTTTAAACCTATACTGTTGAAACAAGTTGAGGATCTATTATGGCATCTAGATACCAAAAAAAGTGCAGGAGCAGATCTTCTGGACCCATTCTTTCTAAAGATTGCGTGTCATGTGCTTGCAGTCCCCCTAACTCACCTCTTTAACCTTTCCCTAAACTCTGGCTCTATTCCCACGCTGTGGAAGACAGCCCAAGTGGTCCCCTCAAAATCAGGGGACCCTATGGATCTTAATAACTACAGGCCCATCTCCATCCTACCTGTGTTATCCAAGATGCTGGAGAATTAGTGAGTATTCAGTTAAGGAATATCTGGACAATGCTAATCTATTAAATCCAGCTCAATCTGGATTCAGGGCCAAACACAGCACTATCACTGCATTAGCCAAGGTCACCAATGTTTGGCAAACCAAACTGGATAAAAAGAACAATGTCTGTGCTGTATTCCTGGACCTGAGCAAAGCATTCGACACTGTGGACCATGAACTGCTACTCTCATCCCTACACTCCACTGGCCTAGATCCATCCTCCCTTAAGTGGTTCAGATGCTACCTCTCCGGTAGATCACAGCAGGTAAAAGCTGAAGGTGACCTCTCCCCATTAAGACCACTGTCAAGGAGTCCCCCAAGGCTCTATTCTGGGTCCTATCCTTTTGCCATTTATATAAATAAAATTGATTCAACCTTGCCAAGTCCTCAGTACATCTCTTTGCTGATGACACTGTACTGTATGTCAGCAACCCTTCACCTAAAGTTGCTCATGAAATCCTACAAGCAGAATTCTCCTGTTACAACACCAGCTTCTACAGAAAAAGCTTCTGCTAAATGCAAGAAAACAAAAGCAATGATGTTCATAACCCAAAACTCACCAACACATCCTCTTCAATCAGTCTCCCCAGCTATGCACTATACTTGGAGAAAATCTGGAGTATGTTGAAAATTTCAAATACCTAGGTGTGTGGATTGACAACAAACTTGACTTTACTCAGCATCTAGAACAACTGCTGAAAAGCAGCCTAAGGCTTGGCCTCCTCTACAGATTAAAACCCTTCCTTAATAGAGATTCAAGATGAGATTAGTCCAGGCCATCTTTCTATCAGTCATTGACTACGCAGACTTCCTCTATAGTCACTGCCCCTCCCTACCTTCAAAGTTGGATACCTTATACCATAGAGCAATAAGGTTCATTACAGACCTGCCATATAATACTCACCATTGTTCTCTCTATGATGCAATTGGATGGGTTTCCCTTCATGTCAGGAGGAGCAGAAATGCAGCTCTATGGATCTACAGAGCTTTATCAAAAACTTCCAAGCTATATCCTGGACTGCTTCAACTGACCACTCCCAGCTCCTATGCCCTAAGAACAACAATATCATCCTGCTCAAATTGCCCAAAGTCAACACCAAAATAGGGAGGGCAGCAATCAGCTATTCTCTAGCCATAGCATGGAACACCCTACAAAATCCCTAAAACTGTCCATTATCATTCCATTTACATCCTTCAAGCACCACTGTACAGCCTTCTTCACAGAGAAATGCAGTTGTTACCGCTAGAGATAGAATAGTCATCCCACAAAACCATATTCCAATCACATATGGCATATTCCTTCCAGCCAGACACCGCCAGTATATGGCACCCAATATTCCCTTCACCATCCTTGTACTCATTATGTGAGTGACTGTCATGGCCCTCACTGTGATACATATGTACTGTATATATTGTAGGTGTTAGTTTAACTTTCTCTTGCCAAGCTTTAACATGTGAATTCTCTGTATATTATTGTGTTAGAAATAACATTTTCTTTTTTCTGTATGTATAACTGTCTCATAAGTATGTGATGTAATTGCTGTGCATCAACTCGAACCTTGACCTTATCAGGTCCATCTTGTAAATAAGCCTTGCTCAATGATGATCGCCTGAATAAATAAAGATTTGATTGATTGATTGAAGTACAAATTTATTTTTATAGCCCCTTTCCAAAGTCAAGGCGCTGTACATTTGAAATACACAAACATTAAAAATTGAATTAAAACAATAAATACAAAGATAATTAAAAAAATCTGGGAAGGCTAACATAAATATGTTTTCAGCATGGATTTAAAGCTGTTGACGGTCAGGCATTCTCTTAACTGACAAGGTAGAGAATTCCACAGGGTTGGTGCTGCAAAAGAAAGAGCGCGAGCGCCACAAGTTTTTAAACGAACCCCGAGAATCTCTAGCAATACCTTGTTGGTGGATTGGAGAGGATGGCTTCCATCTGAACATGGGTGGGAGCAGAGAGGAGGCCCGCAATTACAGACCAGTTAGCCTCACATCAGTGGTGGGGAGTTAATGGAAACCCTGCTGAAGGACAGACTGATGGAGTGCCTGGAGATATATGGGCTGCAGGACCACTAGCAGCACAGCTTTACATGGGGGAGGTCGTGTCAAACAAATTGAACAGATTTCTTTGCCTGGGTAACTAGGGAGGTGGATCAGGGGAGGGCAGTGGATATGGTCTATATGGACTTCAGTAAGGTCTTTGACACTGTACCACACAGGAGGCTGATAAAGAAAATTAGCAGTCCGGCGGGGAGAAGTTGGTGAGCTAGGTATCTAACAGAGGCAGAGTATGCTGGCAAATAGCTATCACTCGGAGGACGGGAAAGTGATCAGTGAAGTATCACTGGGATCAGTACAAGACCCTGTCCACGTCAATGTCTTCATAAGTGACATTACTGAGGAACTGGAGGGGAAGGTGTGTCTCTGCAGATGACACAAAAATCTGCAACAGGATGGACACCCAGGAGGGGTGGAGAGAATGCAAAGGGATCTGGGGAAACTAGAGGAGTGGCCTCGGGAGTAGCAGCTGGGTTTTAATGCCAAAAAGTGCAAAGTCATGTACCTGGGGTGAGGTAACCCAGGGGTTGGGTAAAAGATGGGGGAGGAGGAGGTACTTACACTTACCAAGCAAGAGTATGATCTCGGGGTGATTGTATCTGTTGACCACAAAGCGGCAGAGCAGCGTAGCAAGGCGTCAGGCAAAGTGAACCAGATGCATAGGGATGGGGATCTCTAGCAGCAGAAGGGAGGTGGTGTTACCGCTATATCACTCACTTGTGAGACTGTACCTGGAGTACTGCATCCACTTCTAGAGGGCATACCTCTGCAAGGACATCAACAGGGTGGAAGCGGTCCCAGGGAGGGCTACTAAAAAGGTGCAGGGGTTTGCACGGGAAGCTGTATGAGCAGAGACTTTGGGAGCTCAAAATGCACTCCCTGGAGGATAGGAGAACAAGAGGGGACATGACTGAGACCTATAAGTACCTCACAGGGGTGAACAAAGGGCAGGAAGGAGTTTCTTTCATAGGAAGAGGAGTACCAGAACGTGAGGGCATGCTATAAAGCTTAAGGAAGGGAAATTCAAGAGGGATGTGAGGAAATACTTCTTCACAGAAACTATGATGAACGCCTGGTACAGTCTACCAGAATAGGTGGTTGGGCAAAGACAGTGGGGAGCTTCAAACATGCATGGGATAGGCACATGGGTATAATAAGTAGAGGTAAGGGAGGAGGGAGGGACACCTGTGACGAAGTAAAATACCACTAACATTCACTAAGAATACCACCAACAGCTTAATCTGGTTCAAGGTCGGTTGGCATTCATCGGTATCCCCCTCCCCCGGGTCATGGCTGAAAATAGGCAGAATTTTTCTAGTGCACTTACCTGGTCAACAAAATTGTTAGACAGGGAAAACAGGGCAAACTAGATGGGCCTTCTGGTTCTTTTCTGCCAACACATTCTATGTTTCTAAGATGTTCTGGAAAGCCAGACAGTCCACCCATAGGAACAGCATATGTACAGTTTATGCAACGTGGAGGTGTCAGCACTGAGCAAAGAGCCAAGAATAGCATGGGTTACCAGGAATGCCACCCCTGGTGATGAATCCTGGTTCAGGATATCCATGAGGGGGTAGTATCCCCGCTTATGGACCTCCTCCAAAGGAATGTACAGGGAGGCAGATATATGCTGCAGCAAGGTTGAAAAGGAGGGCGAGTCCCCTGTATGAAGCAGCTATCAGAGGGGTAGACAGCCAATCGACATTTGGACAAGGCCACAGAAGCTGCCTCAGAATCAGAGTCTGAGAAGAGAGGCTCTGCCCATCAATCTGGCGAATGAACAGCCCACTTTTACAGGATGACCATCACTGACAGAAGCTTGGGAAGCCAGACTCTAATCTACAATCCTTAGCTGAGCCACCAAGACTGGCTGCTATGGTGTTGTCAGCTGTACCAGGGGGATGACTGCTGGATGCCACAGAATCCGCAGTGTCAAAGATGGTACCCAAGATGGAATTAAACTAAACGGAAGGATCAGTCTACCTCAACCCGGGCTAAACAGCCCTCCTGAAAACTGGAACCCTCTATTCACTGTGGGGAGCTGTAAAGGAGGACACCTATCCCCTCCAGCAGAAGGAAAGATCCAACATCAACTGGGGTGGAGACAGAGGATGACACCCCTGGTGGTGGAAAATGGAAATTACGTACTTACCATAATTGTTCATCTTCTTGGACAGTCTCCATCATTCATTTACACTAGTGGGATAGCGCCGGAGGTGCTAGGACCAAGTGTGAGCCAAAATTTTTCAGAAGGGTCAGCGCCGAGAGAGGACCACGCATGCGCGGCACCGCAAGACTAGCTTGTGCCTGTGTAGGCTATCTCGGCGTCAACCCTCCAACTGCCTCAGTACCTTTTCGACTGAGGAGGTGCAGCGTAACCAATGAAAATAACTTATCCCGAGTTTCTGGACCCGAGAGGGCCCAGCTGGCCCTTGCAAGAAGGGTCAAAGAACAATGTCTTCACAGCTTGAACCATAGGATCATGAAGACCAGGAAAGAAAACAAGTGAACCTAGGGGATGGTGGGTGAGCGTGTAAATGAGTGATGGAGACTGTCCAAGAAGATCAACAATTACGGAAAGTACGTAATTTTCATATCTTCCTGGACTAAGTCTCCATCGTTCATTCACACTAGTGGGAGAGTACTGAGCTAAAACCAACAACCCTGAGTGGGGTGGTAGGAGATAGGGTTCACTCAGAAAGGACGGCCAAGGACTGTCCTGCTAATAAAAAGAGCGGTCTTAGAAAGAGCATCTAGAACATAGTGTTTACAAGATAAATGCTTGAGTTGTAACTCACCACTTTGCAGATGACTGCAATGGACACAAAATGAAACTCTGCCAGGAAGCTGCAACCACTCTAGGAAAGTGGCGAGAACCTGGCCTCACAATTTGGTCTGGGACCAAAATTAATAGTGTCAAAGACATGTACTAATCTAACATTAAAGAACCTCAGGAACTGAAAAAGCCGGAGGGTAAAGTCTACTGGTTCAGGGTAGATCGAAAAGAGCAGATGGAAACCCCCACTACCAAGTATGGCTGACCTGCAAACAACCAGTCCAGGAGCACTTGAACCCCTTACTTGGTGAGCCAAAGAAGGTCCAGGTGCGGTTAGCCCATCAAGGAGAATTGTTTCCACTCAGTCACTGAAACCTTCCTGATGGAAGGCCAAAGCACGACTCAGAAGAAAAAAATTACTCACCTTAGTAATTGTGTTTCTTCTAATGGAGTCTTGCTGTATTCTGACAATATGCAGTTAGCCCCAGCACTTGAACTGCTCTGAAGAGGAAAGAGTTAACTGTGCCATAGCATAGAACGTTGAGCTCGAGCTCGGTTCAAACCTGCAGAGGTCGTGAGGGCAAGCAGTTGGTTCAGCCCTCCCCAGAACCCCCGAGATCGCCAACCGAAAATACTGAAGCTGCAGAGGTCGTGAGGGCAAGCAGTTGGTTCAGCCCTCCCCAGAGCCCCCGAGCCCCGTGGATCGCCGACCGAAAATATTGAAGCTGCAGAGGTCATGAGGGCAAGCAGTTGGTTCAGCCCTCCCCAGAGCCCCCGAGTCCGGTGGATCGCCGACTGAAAATACTGAAGGTAGAGATCCCACGCCTAAGGCAGAGCTCCAGCTGACTGTGTGAGAGGGATTTGAATTTGGCACCTTTTTTTTAAACAAAGGCGCTTGCTTTTACAGTCGGCAGAGCTCTATAGATTGTTTTTTACTGCCTGTCCATGCTCCACTGAACTACTATATTGGACTCCAGGCAGAAGTGAACTTTAATGGAATCTAATTTACACCTTTGCCTTAAGGGATCTCAGTGTATAAAAACTTAGGCTGTAGTACACCGGAGCCAAAATAGGGTGTTTGTGCAGGGGTTGCTCATTTCTGCCGTTTCTGTTAAAATCTTTAACAAGCAAGCAAATAGTATCCAAATTAACTGTAATACTAAATTCTTAGTACCTGCATGTAAGTGTAATCCTAGGCAACGTATGTTAGGGAACCTCCTACGGCATAAGAAATATCGTTGTACCTGCACTTTTAACTCCTCCTCCACTACCTGTTATTTATAGTCTGTTTCTCTCCTGTTCCATAGCTGCAGAGGTTGTGAGGGCAAGCAGTTGGTTCAGCCCTCCCCAGAGCCCCTGAGCCCAGTGGATCGCTGACCAAAAATACTGAAGGTAGAGATCCCACGCCTAAGGCAGAGCTCCAGCTGACTGCGTGAGAGGGATCCCGGACCGGCGCTATACGCCGGCTCCCCACCACCACCCTTGGTGAGCTCCTACTTTTATAGGCTGAACCGCGTGACTGTCAGAACCAATCAGCCCTCTTTTCCATTAGATCCTTATAATTTTCTAACACTAGTGGCCGCCCCTGCGCAGTGTTCCTAACTCTCATTAAAATGATCCCCCTCTCTCTAGCAATGGTTGTTCTGCTCATAACCATATCGTCCCTTCCACCCTCTTCCTACCCTAATCAACAAATCTCTCTGCCCCTCATCTCTGAGACTGTAAAGCAGCCTCACCACTCTTCCTCTACCGTAGTGCACCACCCTCTGCACTGCTGGCAAAACTGGGTACTGGGAGCCTCCATCCTCCCTCCCTCCTTTCATGCTGGGTTGTCTGCTTTAAATGTCTCCTACTCTTTCAACCCTGTGTCTACCTCACATACACTGCACCATCTCCCTATCCGCTTTAAGTCACAAAGGAACATGCGCCTACTAAAACAACTCCTGTCACTCCTCCTCCTTATAGCCGGCGATGTAGAACGAAACCCTGGTCCTTCCTCCCCAATAAATGGCCTCTCCGCCCCGGCAAATCACCTTCCAAGAGGGTTCAAAATAATACTTCTAAATATATGCAGCATTCTGAACAAAATAATGGCCTTACAAACAAGTGTCTTATCCCTATGCCCTGATATCTTAATCATTGCAGAATACTGGCTGAAGCCCCACAACCTTGATGCCGAATTTTTAATACCTGGCTACTCCCTCATTTGGCAGGACCGTCAGGGCAAAAAGAAGGACGGTGGCACTGCCATGTACATCTCCTCCAAACTCCAGCTCTCTACAATCAGAACTACCTCCCCCACGCTGTCAACAGATTCCCTACTAATCAAAATCTCTCCACTGCACTCAATCCCCATATACGCAGCAAGGTCTTACTGCCCTCCGGACACACCGCTGCCTATCATCCTAGACCACCTAGGCACCCTGAGGTCCCTCGCAGCTGGAGGCGAACTTCATATCCTTGAGGATTTCAACCAGAACTGGCTAGACAGCAAAGCCTCCAAAGCACATTGTCAAGTAAATGCGCTAAACCTGTCCCAACAAATAATTGAACCCACTCGCCTAAACCACAAATCCAAGAAGCATACTCTACTGGATTGGGCCCTTACCACCCACCCCATCATATAATTAACACTGGCCTACTTCTGGACTCTCTCAGCTATCTCCACATGATTTATTTGGTGCGGAAAATATTCAGACCCAGGGCCCCTCCCTCTGCACATTGTACAATAGAGCTTACAAATCCCTAGGCCTGACCGCGCTCCTAAATGACCTCACCAGCATCAATTGGTCCTACATCCCTAGGGCTCCCTCCATGGATGAGGCCCTCGAATTCTTCACAACCAAATTCCTGGTTATCTGGGACTCCCACGCGCCTCTCAGAAGATCCAGAGTAAGAGGATCCCATCTATCTTGGGTAACCGCAAACCTCTTGGAACAACTACTAGTCAGGGACCGAGCCTGGAAAACCTACAAGGCAACAGGTACTCAAACAGCTCTGCAATACTACCGCTTGCAAAGGAATGCCTGCACAAGACTCATCCAACAGGCCAAATCTAATTATTTCAAGTCTGCTTTCCACAATAACTTTTCTCATCCAGCACAATTCTGGAAGTCAATTAAATCCCTCCTCACCCCACCGGCCCAACCCCCTACTCCTACCCTCAATATAGCAGGAAGTATCATCACTGTTCCATGCACTGTAGCCACAGAGTTTAACTCCTATTTCACCAACAGTACGTCCTCTCTACTCTCCTCTCACCCCTCCCTCCCCCTGTTCTCCCAGTTGTCTCCTCACCTGCCTATTTCTCGCTTCACCCGGTTAAACCCGCTGAGGTACTAAAAATACTTCGGTCACTAAATCCAGCCAAAGGAAAATGCCCCTCGGGCCTTGACTCCAAAATGCTCCATCTTTCTGCACCAGCCATAGCCAACCCTCTAGCCACTCTATAACCTGTCATTCAGACTTGGTACCGTCCCTACAATATGAAAACAAGCCACAGTCATACCCCTCACCAAAGGAGGTGACCTTTCCTCCCCGTGCAACTACTGACCTATATTGCTACTCCCCATCCTAGCCAAACTCCAGGAGCGCCTTGTACTAGCCCAGCTCTCCCACTACCTCAACTCCATTTCCTTCTTCACCCCTTACCAGGCTGGGTTTAGAAAAAAAAAAAAATCACTCCACCACCACCCCTCTCCTCCGTCTCACCGACACCGTCCTCATGGGCATGGAAAAAGGGGAGATAACTGCGGCTATCTTCATCGACCTGGCTAAGGCTTTCAACACGGTCTCTCGTGCCCTATTACTGTCCAAACTTGCCCAAGCTGGATTGACTGAGCCTGCCACAAAATGGTTCCAGTCATACTTGGCAGGCAGGTCCCAGTCTGTCAGTATTGGCTCAGCTATCTCCACCTCACTCCCTGTTACCATCGGGGTCCCCCAAGGATCTGTCCTAGGCCATCTGTTGTTTTCTATTTTCCTCAATGATCTGGCTGCAGCCTGCCCTCATACATCTATCCACATGTATGCAGACGAAACTGTCCCGTCTTCAGGCCTCCCCAACTTTCCACACATTAGAAGACTCCCCCCCTGGAGGTTTGCACTTTCTACAGATACCTCGGGGTCTGGTTAGACCAGCATCTTGACTTCACTGCGCATACTGATGCTATACATAAGAAGCTACACCCCATGTTAGGCGCGTTATACTGTAATAAAAGTTGCATCCCCCTACCAAAGCGACTTGCTATCGTTCAAAAGATGATCCTCCCAATAATGAACTACGGGGATGTAGTATACTGTGCAGCCCCTCAATCCTCCCTGACCAGACTAGACCCTCTCTTCAACTCCTTCTGCCGGTTCTCCCTGGACTGCCCTTCCAGCACACATCACTGTGACCTCTACCAGTCCTTGGATCTCCCTTCTCTCCACAATCGGAGATTGGTACACTGTGCTAGAACTGCTGCAAAATTCTGGTCACAGTCCCTCCCCTCCCACCTGGCGACCACCCTGAATGTTCTTCCCCCTCCAGCCTACTCACTCGTTACATATAGGACTGACGCCGGCAGGCAGCAGGACCCCATGGAAGAATTTCTAGCTAGCAGTCCCTGGCGAGGGACCACCCCCACGTCAGGTGACCGATGTCAGGAGACATCGGTATAAAGGGGCGGTCTCGGACGCCCACCTTCCAGTTCTTTCCCGCCAGAGGCCAAAAGAGGCCAGCTGAAAGAAGCGGATATTTCCTCAATGGAAAAGGAGCTGAAAAGTCTAGGGGATGGAGGGCGGAGAGTATTACCACTGCAAGAGCCTCGAAGATCTACTGTTACGCAAGTTCTTCTTACGAACTGTACTATCTTACTCGAGAGGGCTCTTGAAGTAGGTAATTACATATAGGACTGAATCCCAAGCAGTCTGGAACAAAGAGAGGCACCGGGAGGAGGAAAACTACTCCAAAAGGTAGATCTGGTTGTGCAAGCCTCAAGATAGGAGGCCTTGCAAAACAGCCAGCCCGAAGCCTGCTCTACAGCGAGAGGCAACATCCAAACTGTAGTGTCTCGTAAAGGTATGCACGGAAGCCCAGGTGGCGGCAGGGCAGATGTCTGCCGCAGACACATTCTTGAAACAAGCCGCTGAGGCAGCTACTCCTCTTGTGGAGTGGCTTCTGACTTACCCGGGAGGGTCTTGTTGTATTTGTCATAACAGAAAGTGATGCAATGAGCCAACCATTTAGACAGGCACTGATTGGAAACCGCATTGCCTTCCCTTTTGTGAGCAAAAGAGACGAACAACTGATCAGTCTTTCTGAGATCCTTCGTTCTGTTGGTGTAGTAGCTCAGAATCCGGTGAACAACCATAATATGGAGTAAATACTCCCCTTGATTAGAGTACTGCGTAAAAAAGCAGGTAACTCTATGAACTGATTTAGAGTAGACTTGGCTACTACTTTAGGGAGAAACTTAGGATTCGTGCGAAGAGCAACTCGTTCCTTGTGAAAAATCAAGTGCGGGATTTTACACATCAGGGCCTGGAGCTCGGAGATGCTCCGAGCCGAAGTAATGCCCACCAAGAAGAGAGTCTTCCACGAAAGGAACTTCAAATCCGCAGAAGCTGCAGGTTCGAAGGAAGGGAGAGTAAGTTTCTCGAGAACAAAGTTCAAGTCCTAAGGGGGAGCAGGAGTATGGATGGGGGGCCTCAGATGGAGAACCCTCTGACAATGGTCCTGGAGACCTCCAGTTGAGCAAAAGCCTTGTTTGCGAAGGGAACATAATAGGCCGAAATGGCCGCCATGTGTACCTTCAGAGAGTCATGGCTGAGACCCAGGTCAAACAGATGACGTAGATACTCCAGCAGAAGCCCCGCTGAACAGGAGAAAGGTTCCATGTTCTCGGAAGCGGCCCAGATAGTGAATCTTTTCCACTTCATGGCATAAGTGGATCTGGTGGAGGGTTTTTTGGCCTCCACTAAAATCTCCAGCACTTTGGGAGACACTTCAAAATGGGATTGGGCTAGGTCTGCAGGAGCCATGAATGCAGTTGAAGGGATTTGAGGCCTGGATGGACCAGGGTCCCCTGATCCTGGGTCAACAAACCTCGAGATAGAGGAAGAGGAAGAGCAGGACCCTCTGAATATTGTTGCCGACTCCCGGAACGTGAATTGGCGTGAGGTGAGGGTTGTGTTGTGTTGCCCAATCCCAAACCCTCATTGCCTCACTGCATAGAGGGTAAGACCGAGTCCCTCCCTGTTTGATGATGTACCACACCACGCACATGTTGTCCGTCTGGACGGCTAGGTGGCTGGGAAGGATGTATTGGTGAAGGGCTTGGAGAGCGTACAGCACTGCCCGAAGCTCGAGCACACTGATGTAGAGAGCTTGTTCTAGCTTGGACCATGAGCCCTGGGTCCGATGAGGGCCTAGATGGGCTCCCCAACCTTCGCCTGAGGCGTCTGTGGTTAGAGTCTGGGAGGGGGGAGGATGAAAGAAAGGAACTCCCCGAAACAGGTTCTCTCGAACCATCCACCATTTCAAGTCTCGCATCATCGACGAGGAGATCACAACTGAGTGATCTAAGTCGTCCAGTAGCTGATCCCATTGAGAGCGTAGAGTCCACTGAGAGATCCTCATGTGGAGTCCAGCGTGAGGTACCGTCGGGATAGCGGCCGCCATGAGCCCGAGAAGGCGAAGGACTGACCTCACAGAGACCATCCTGCGGTCGGACAACAGACTTATTTGGGTCTGAAGGGTGGAAGGCCTTGCCCATGGTTGTATTGAGAATCGCCCCAATAAACTGTAGCCTCTGGGATGGGTCCAGATGAGACTTGGAATGGTTGATGGTAATACCCAGGCAGGCAAAAACCTGCTGGGTAAGGAAGAGGAAAGGCAGGAGTCCCTCCCTGGACGAGACTGCCAGGAGCCAGTCGTCCAGGTACGGGAAAACCTGCACTCCCTTGGTACGCAGGTGGGCCGCCACCACTGCCAGGCATTTGGTAAATACTCGGGGGGCCGAGGATAGACCAAACGGGAGCACCTTGAACTGGTAGTGGTCCCCCTGGAATGCAAAACGAAGGTATTTACAATGAGATGGGCGAAAGGGAATGTGCAGATAAGCATCCTGCATATCCAGAGCACAAAGCCACTGACCCGGCCGGATGAGGGGCAGAAGGCTCTGCAAAGAGAGCATCCTGAACCATTTGTACTCTACGTAAAGATTCAGGGAACAAAGGTCTAAAATTAGTCGGAGATCTCCTGTCTTTTTTGGGACCAGGAAGAAATGGGAATAGTAGCCTGTCCCTTGCAGATGAAGGGGAACAGGCTCTATCACTTGCTTCAGCAGAAGAGCCGAGAATTCCTCCTGGACCAAGAGAAGATGTTTCTGTGAATACGACGACTTCAGAGGGAGGTGGCGGGGTGGTTTCTGAAGAAACTCTATGGAATGTCCTTGTGCTATGAGCTGGAGCACCCAAGAATCTGTGGTTATCCTCTCCCATCCCAGAAGGTGGAGGGAAACCTCCCTCCTACCGGTTCCTCCGGGGAGTCCGGAGGCAGTGGGAGAGGAAAGGAGTCAGGTGGTGTGGGGCAGCGCCGCAGCTGAAGCACCCGCTGCTTTTGGGGGGGCGGCTTGCAGCAGCTGTGGGGGCCCAGCGTTTTGTGGTCCGCCTTCCCTGGGGTTTCGCCTCTGGCGGATTCAGTCTGCGAAAGGGAAAGCACTGCTGCTGATGGGGATGGTACATGGAATCAACTGACTTCAGAGCCATCCCCTTCTCTTGCAAATTGGTGATGATCCTTGACATCACCTGAAATGACCGACTTCCTGGATAGCAGATTGCACCTCAGGACCAGACCTGACGCACGAGCTGCTACGAGCCGTAGGCTCACAGCGAAAGCTGAGCTCCGCCCTGCAGTTTCTACTGCATCGTACGCTACGTGTCGACTGGCCGAACGAGCAGAGCGGACGAGATCAGCCAAATCCTGCTTGAGTTGGGAGTCAGGCAAGGAGTCCAGTTTGGCTTCCACCTGAGTCAGGATGGCCTTCTGGTAGTCACCCATGTGACCGACATAGTTTAGGGCCCTGATCCCCAGTGTTGAGGAAGCGTAAATATTTCTCCCATACTGGTCCAGGGCGTGATTCCTTATCAGGCGGTGACGAGCTAAGATGTTTGGGGTTCGCCGACCGGCCATGAGCGGCGCTAATCACAACCGAGTCAGCACGAGGGTGAGAATCCAGGAAATCAACACCCTCTGGAGCCTGATATAGCCGGTTCGACTTCCTAGGAAGTGGGGCTAAGGCCAACGCCTGCTTCCATATTGTGGTAACAAGGTCGTCGTGAGGCTCTATCTAGGGTGGCACCAAGGTAGAAGCTGTCACGGGCAGATCCAGAAGTTCTGCGAGTTTCAGACGCTGAGGATCTGGTTCCAGGGAGTGCCAATGATGAACCTCCTGGATTTTCCTAAGCAACTCCGTAAAGAAGGATCCTCCGGAGGAGTCCTTGGCCTGGGCTTTGACAGAGAGCGGGGCTCGTCGTCTCTCTCGGAGCAACCATCGGAAGAGTCCGAGGGTGAAGAGGAGGATGAAGAAGAGAAAAACTCCCTTTTCTGACCCAGGGGAGGAACGGACCCCTTGGGAAGTCCCCGGGGAAGCGTGTCCTGCCCTTCTCTAGATCCAGACGGAAGAACCCTGGAGTCCGGAGGTGGTGAGGGAGTGTGCCGCCTCAGCCATACGAGAACCTGCAGGTCCACCAGTGGCCGCGAGGGCGGTGGAGGAGGAGGAGGCGGGGGATAAGGATACGGGTTGTAACCATATGGAATGTATCCAAAACCCGGCGTTGGGTATTGTGACGTCGAGTACTGCGGCATCGGGAAGCCTGGCGTCGGGTACTGTGGCGCCAGATACTGCGGTCCCAGGTACACCGGCATCGAATAGGACGGAGGATACCCGGGAGCCGGGGGGGCTGCTGGAGCAGACGGCCCGGCCAGAGGCCTCACAGGTGGGTCCATAGTGGAGAGCCCGGAGGGTGGAGGGCCCGATGGGAGCGGATGTCTCCTGGAGTCAGTAAAGCCGACGTCAGGGCCCTGGCGCTGGAGTCGGCATCCGGGGAGCTGACGTCAGATCCGGTGCACCAGGTGGAGGAAGGACTGACGGAGGCAAAAGATCCCCAGCTTCGCCTGGGGATGGAGGGGAAAAGTCCCCGGGGTCGGGCTGGGGAGACTCTGGTTCCCCAGATGGCAGCGAAGGCTGCGGGGAACTGGGTAAAACGGATGTGGGGGGGTCCATCGTCGGTTCCTTCGCCGGCCAGATGTCGGACGAGCCAATGTGAGGCTTAGAGGCGATCTCTCGGCGGGCGCCGGAGGAGCCAACGTTCGACTTATAAGAGCCATCACCGGAGGCGGGCAGAGTAGAGTGATCGGCCTGGTCCGGTGGAGTGGAGGCCGCGCACTGCCCCGAAGGGTCGGACGTCTTACCGGCCCTCTCCGGGCGGACGTCAGAGGAGCCGACACCCGGCTTACCGGAGTCGCCCACAGTGGTAGGCCGCGAGCCTACGGCTGAACCAGGGGCGGAGGGCTCCAACTGCCCGGAGGCGCCCGCAAGGCCCGAGCACGAGCCAGACGGGCGGGCCAATGCCCCCTCAGAAACCTCCGAGGCGGCCATCAAAGAGCGATCCCCCAGAGGGGATGTTACCTGCATCCGAGGGAGACACGGTGGAGGAGCCCTTGTCCCAGTGCCTCTCCTTCTCCTTCTCCTTCTTCTTCTGAAGGCCTTCAGGGGGAAGTGGACGCCTGCCTCAGTTTTTTGAGCTCCTTCTCCATAGAACTCATTTTCTTCTTTAGAATATGGGCTTCCAGGGATTGCTGCCGCCTTTTCCAAGTAGCCGCGTTGAAACTGAGGCAGTGCTGGCACTTCTCGACTGGGTGATCGGGGCCTAGGCAGAACAGGCACAGGGAGTGGCCGTCCTTGTGCGGTAGTTGGGCGCCGCATGAATCGCACTTATGCTTGTGCTCGGAGGGTGTAGGGGACGACAGACACCGATGATAGTACTGATGTTAGTCGAAAAAATAATGATTTTCGGTAAAAAAGACGATGAAGGTAGGGCTCAGCCGAAGCACAAACTTTTCACAGGCGCTACCCACGAGCTATGAGGAAAAGAACTGGGGCATCCGGGACCGCTCCCTTTATACCAACGCTCCTGACACCGGTCACCTGATGATGGGCGGTCCCTCGCCAGGGACTGCTAGCTAGAAATATTTGGTCTCAAGGCTGCGGCGGCCAGTCCTATATGTAATTACCTACTCCAAGAGCCCTCTCGAAGTAAGATCATTTATTCTCTTCTACTTCACATCCCTCACAGGTCTACCAGGTCTGGACAGGCTGCTTTCAGCTTCAGGATGCCCAAATTGTGGAACTCCCTGTTGGCAGATATTAGACACGACACCAGCACTCCACACCGTAATGCTCCATTTAAGACTCAATTCTCTACTACTTGCTCTTGCATCCTGCCCCGCTGAAGTCCTTGCAGCCTTGTTGTCAGTTGTTTATCTGACTCCGCTATTTTTCCCTATTGTTGACAACCCTGCTTATTGTGTGATGTTGGTTGCTGGGTAAATATGTAATTCTGTGCATGTTGCTACCTTACCTATTCCACCCAGTCTGTATATTTGCTATTTGTATATAAGGATTGTGACTACTCTATTATGATTGTATTGAACATGTACATGTGTAACTTCTACTGTTACTGTATCCTGCCTATCCCTTTTCCCCCCAGGGCGCATCTGGAATAGTGTGGTACACTGCTCAGTATACCTTCCTGGTAAAACTCTCAAATAAATAAATAACCCTCTGTCCGCTGCACTTCCCAGTGTAACCGTCAGATTCTTATGAGCTAATACTAACTAGCTACATCTACTGTGTGGAAATTGCAAAATTACTAGCCCAAAAGGGCAACCAAATATTTTGGATCCCAAAAGACTCAAGTCGAGAAATCCAAAAGAAGAATTAGGTAGTGAACAACTATAACTATTAAAAAAACAATACAACATAACCCACTACCCATCTCTAAAAAGGGTGAAGTGCCAAGAGCACCCCTGAGGTACAACACTGCACCTGCCAGCCCACTTCCCAAAAACAGCTTCTGAGAGGGGAGACGGGGGGTCATTATACAGCAAGACTCCATTAGAAGAAACACAATTACTAAGGTGAGTCATTTTTTCTTCAAGCAACATGAAGTCTTGCTGTATTCTGACAATATGCAGACTACCAAGCAGTACCTCCATGGAGTAGGGACGGAACCTATTTTGGGAATAGGCTGTGCAGCACTGCTGTACCAAACCTAGCATCACTCCTAGCCTGGATATCCAGACGGTAATGCTTGGTGAATGTATGGACTGTTTTCCAGGTGGCTGCTTTGCATATCTCTAACAATGTTATATCCCAGGCAGCAGCCAGGGAAGCAGCTGTACCTCCCGTTGAATGAGCCCTCAGGCTGCCTGAGTGGGGGTACTTTGCCAAGCTTTTCATAGCAGAAATGTATATAATCCACCTGAGAACAGTTCTCTTAGTAGCAGGTTTACCCTTCCCCACCTCACCATAAGTGAGGAACAAATGAAAATTACGTTCCTACCGTAATTCTTGATCTTCTCTTGTATCTTCACCATTCATTACTGATTGGGTGTAAGCCGGAGACATGCACTCCACGGGAGTTTTTTTTCCCCCCCAGAGGAGTCTGCGCCAACGGCGCCACCCCCGAGAGTGACACATCACGTGATGCGCGAGGGGCAGCCGATAGGTGCTGTAGACTCCTCCTACATCCCAGTTCTGTTAGCTGGAGAGGCGAAATAAGTACAACAAAAAGAGAACGAGGCAAGAGAGCCGAGGGATAGAAAAAGGAAAAGATATAAACTGAAAAAGGAATAAGCTGGTAGAGGACAGAAAAAGGATTGCCTACCCTAAGGGACCGCAAGGCCTCACTCCTGGGGTGGCTCCAAGGGAGGAACAGACAGAGGAGAAAAAGAAGGAAGAAGAAGAGAGGAAAAGAGAAAGAGGGATGTTGGGAGGGGAGAAGTCTGCCAAGTGAGAGACTGGTTTAAATGCTTATAAGTTCGGAACCAAATCCCACTTGACACAACTGGAGAGAAGGTTCAACCGAACCGCTTGCACAGCTTGGACGCAAAAGGCAGATTCTCTATACCTCCCGCTATCCCCAACACCTTAAACTCTAGGTGAGAACTCACAGATTGCCAAGGCAGAAAATCTGATCAGAAAGGAGAGCACCCAACTAGGAAGGGGAAGAAAGCCCACTAGCACCTTGTTAAGTGCTAACACAGATGTGTGTGGGAAGGGGGGGGGAGGTATTTGAAGCCCTACAGAGGGCACCCCTTTACATGAAGGACAGAGTGGGAACTCAATCGGACTACCTGAAGGCAAGGCAAAAGATCACCAGCTCAAGGTAACTGTAGTGTCAGGACAGCATTAAATCACTGGAAACTGACATAGTAGGAGACTGAGAATGCCATAGGTGACCTAGAAAGACAGAACCGGGCCATTTAAGGGATGGTCTCTTAAACTGTGAATTGAACAACATGGCTAAGAATGAGCCAAGAGGCCACCCCCCTAGGGGCAATCAGAAAGATTTCCCTCAGGATACAGGTAAATCCTACTTGTTCCCCTGCTTCCCTCAGAAATTGGATCCGTTCTAGAGAAGAACGGAAAAATCAAGATTTTTTTTTTTGTTTCGTTTTGGCTTAAAGGCCAAAGAAAAAGAGGAAATGAACGAGCAGGGAGGGGGGAGATGCCAAAGCAGGAGGCCCTTGAGGGGAAGGTGGGCGGGCATCAGTAATGAATAGTGAAGACACAAGAGACGATCAAGAATTACAGTAGGTATGTCATTTTCATATCTTCCCTTGTCAATCTTCACCATTCATTACTGCCTGGGTGAGTGCCAAGCCCCCCCTCCCCTCGAAGGGGGGGACAAGAGAAACCCTGAGGGAACAAGACCATCAGCCTCCTGCTGGTGGAAAACAGAAGGGGAGAGACCCTGGGCTAATTAGACGAGAAGCTTAAGGCCAAGGAGAGCTAGGAGGTGTCCCCTGGAGACAAGGAGATGGAGGAAGCCCCTGCAGAAACCTCCTACCCATGGTGGAAAACAGACGGGTCCATCGGAAGGCGGAGCAAATCACCCTACGCCGGGCCAGGGGTGACAATCTGGATAGACGAAGCTATGCTGTCTGCCTGATGCAGATCGCTGTCCCTGCAAGCCTGGAAGCCACCTCACTGGCGTCGTAAGATGCCCTTGCCTGGTGCCTTGCCAGCTCCAGGCCTATAGCAGAGAGGGCAATGGCCTGTCTAAACTGCTCCATGTCAGGCATTGATGCTAGAAGCTGAGATAGCATCGACCATAGATGTCTGTTGTACGCAGCATGGTGTGCCTGATGTGGTGTGATACACAACATCGCACGAGAGGAAGAGAACACTCTTCGGCCCAACCGGTCAAACTGTAGGTAATCTGAGTCCGGTGGTTGGTCGTGCGCCAGGCGGTGGTGCACGGAAGGAGTCTCTAGAGACACCAATCCCGAAGATGGGTTGGGAAGAGAACCTAGGGACTCGGATGGGACGCAATACCTCCTCCTGCAGTCTGCTGGGGCTGGGATAGGGTTGGCTGGATACTGCCAGGAACGGATAGACGCCTCCTGGAAAGGAATAGGCCAGGATGGCACCACCAGATGTTGGACACTGAGTTCACTGAGGAATTCACGCGTCTCCCACTCAATACTGTTTCGCCTAACATAGGAGATACGGATGTCCCCAACCATCCTCGAAAGGAAGCGCTGATATTCCGTGAAATCAGTGTCGGAAGAGAGGTGACCAGGGGGTTCCTCTTCCTCTGAGGAGGGAGACAAGGAGGATGGGGAACTTGAATGTCCAGAGGAATCCTGTGGCGGTGGGGCTAGGCGAAACACCCGCCCATGTATATATCGAACATATGAGGGGAAAGACGCTGCAGTGCCTCTGAATGTCTCCCAGGATAATGGACCGGTAGGACTGACATGACCTGGGAGAGAGGGGGGTGGTTGCAGAGGAACGGGAGACGGATACCTACAAGCAGGTAACTGACCTCTTCTAAGGCTCTGGAATCCGGGGAACGGAGCCCGAGCTGGCAGGGTCCCTGATAACAAACCAGGTCACAGAATGGAACCCTGCGGATGCGAACCTTGGAAGAGCCTGGAAGGGGGTCCTCTCCTGTGATGTACCTGGGGCTGCAAGGATCCAGAAGGTCAGCCCACAGCAACGCTACCGGAGGAGTCCCTCGAGCCTAAAAAGGAGAGGCGGGGCTCAGCACTACAGCTTCTACCTGCACCTCGAGGGGCAGCAGGGCGGAACCTGGTGTGCCCCATCCCAGCCCCTCAACCCCTCAGACTCTGAGGATGCCCTCCTCCTCCTCGATGCCAGTGACAGAGCTCATCGATCCGGGGTTCTCTCAGGAGAGCTCCCGGAAGACGGGGCCCCCAGTCCCCCATAAGAAGGCGCAGCAGCACTGGAGACAGCAGCTGCCACAGCTCCCTCTGGGAGAACAGACCCCCCTCAATCTCCACACCGGTCCTCCCCAGGGACCCCAGGCCATCCCCAGCCTGGGAGTCCTCAAAGAAAGACTGTTGTGAAGACTGATGAATGGGTGCGCTAGGCGGCCTAGCACCGTGTCCTACAGAAGACTCTGATCCCGAGGAACTGGGAAGGCAGGACGGGTCCGCGTCTGAGTCGTCCGCTTCTGAGGAAGAGCCAACCAGAAGGACCTCAATACTGGCAACCCCAGGAGTCTCCTGAGAAACGGCACCACTTGTCCACCAACGGCGCCGTTCGGCATCAACACCGGAACCCGGTTCCGACCTGTCCGCAGCTCCAGCCGAGTCCCCGGCACCGTCATCGGCACCGGGGTTCGACGCGGCACCACCAACAGAGTAGCCCGGGTCCACAGCGCTGCCAACTGCACCGACAGCCAAAACTGTGGTGCTGCCTCGATACCAGCACTGCGAGCGGCACCAGTATCCATAGCGGTGCCGGAAAGTGGCATTGAAGGTCTGCCCACGCTGGGCCCAGCAACCCATGAGCCATGACACTGGGGAGCCTGCACCTCTGAAGAAGTGACTGCGGGGCAACGGTGTCTCACTGCGGCCCCGGAGGGACCACAGCATGTCTCGACATGCAAGAGGCCTCCTCTCGGCAAGACTTGAAGATGAGGAGGCCACCTCCACTCCAGACTGTATAGGCCTGGGAGGGGACCCGAAGGAAGGGTCTAAAGATCTGACCTGGGAGGCCCGAGAGCGACATTGTCCTCCAAAAGTCAGAGGGACCTTGCAGATTTTGAACACGCGGACTTCGAGAACACAGCGGTCCATCGAGAAACAGGTGTCGCATCTATCCATATCATGGCTGGGTCCCAGGCACCAAAAGCAAACGTCATGCCGGTCCGAAATGGAAAAATGCCAGCCACAGGAGCACAGACGCATTGGGGCATGACCCCCTTTCAACTTATGTTTAGCTCCCGAAACGGACATGATGTGAAAATAACTTTGTAAAACGGAAAAGCTCCCGGTGTCGAAAAATAATAAATGAAACGGTCTTACCGGATAGACGACGTCGGGAAACGAACCAGGATGCAGGAGATAACACGGCGTCGAACTTTGGCAGAAATGGCCTAGTGGCGCAGTAAACTTTTCTGGCACTCTGTGCAGTAGGTGTAGCCTTGATGGCGGGAGAAACAGAACTGGGATGCAGGAGGAGTCTATGGCGCCTAACGGCCGCATCACGTGATGCGTCACTCTCGGGGGTGGCACCAATTCCTCTGGAGAAATTAAAAAAAAAAAAACTCCCATGGTGGGTGTGCGCCTCCAGCTTACACCCAATCAGTAATGAATGGTGAAGACTGACAAGGGAAGATCTGGAGGGAGTCAAACCTAAGAGCCTTAGTACACTCAATGTTGTTGCTAAGAGCCCTTTAACATCCAAACTGTGTAATCTTCTCTCTCCTGAAGAAGAATGATCAGTGAAGAACACAGGAAGAGACATGGATTGGTTCAGATGAAAATGTGAAACTACTTTGGGTAAGAACCTCCTGTTGGTTCTAAGGACCACCTTATCTCTATGGAATGAGATAAAAAAATCAGGCTCCACTGACAGACCTTGTAATTCACTGATACGCCTGGCAGAGGTAATAGCTACAAGGAACATAGCTTTCCAAGTCAAGTATTTAAGTTCTGCTGAGGCCAAAGGCTCAAAAGGGGGTTGCATAAGCGGAGCAATGCAAACATTAAGATCCCAAGCAGGAGTAGGATCCCTGAAGAGAGGACTGGTATGAAGCAATCCTTTGAAAAATTTACAGAAAACGGGGTGAAATACCAGTGAGGAAGACTTTCCCACTGACAGAAATGCAGAAACAGCTGACAAATGTACTTTGAAGGTAGCTGGTCTGAAGCCTAAGCCATTAAGGTGAACCATAAAATCCAGGACTATAGCCAAGTCAGCAGAACCTGGGGATATGTGCTTACTGGAACACCAAATGCTGAACCTTTTCCTTTTTGGAATTATAAGTTCTTATGGTGGCAGGTTTTCGAGAAGCCTTGAGAATGTCCAGAACCCCCTGAGACAAATTCAGACTTGCATATTCTAGCTCTTCAAGAGCCATGCCTTGAGGTTGAGAGACCGAAGGTTGGGGTACCAAATTCTGCCCTGAGAGGAGGTTAGCAGATTGTGATTCTTGAGAAGAGTTAAGGGAAGATGGACTGCCAGGGACAGTAATAGAGGATACCAAGGTTGTCTGACCCAGTCTGGAGCAATCAGGATCACTTTGCAAGATTGTGACCTCATCTTGACCAGAACTTTGAACAATAAAGGAAAGCGGGGAAAGGCATACAGAAATTTCCCCTGCCAATCCAGAAGTAGAGCATCCAGGGAGACTGAGCCCAACACTGGGGGTCTGCAGCACAATAGAGGAAGTTGGTGAATGTCTGGGGCTGCAAAGAGGTCTATCTCTGGAGTGTCCCACCTTGAAAATATCACTTTCAACACTAATGGGTCCAGGGACCACTCGTGATGGCCCTGAGAAATCCTGCTCAAAGCATCTGCTAGCACATTGTCCTTCCCTGGAAGGTGGACTGCTACCAGAGAAGTCTGCAGAGAATAAGTCAGGGACCATAATTCCATGGCTTCTGTGCACAAGGCCATAGACTGAGTGCCTCCCTGCTTGTTGATGTACCACATGGTGGTGGTGTTGTCTGTCCTGACCTGAACCACCTTGTTCTGTACTGATTCTGAGAAAGCTTGTAGAGCCAGGTACACTGCCCTGAACTCCAAGAGATTGATATGAAGTAGAGACTCCTGAGGGGACCACACTCCTTGTACTGTAAGTGCTCCCAAGTGAGCACCCCATCCCAGGAGAGAGGCATCTGTGGCAAGAACCACAGAATGAGACTGGGTGATGAATGGGACTCCTTGTCTGAGGTTGTTCTTGTCCAGCCACCACTGGAGAGCTTGGATCAGAGTCTGAGTTACTGGAATTAATTTGGTTAGAGGGTCTATTTTCTGGGACCAAAAGGCCCTTAACTGAAACTGAATGTCCCTCATCTGAAATCTGGTGCCTTGTACCACTGCAGTGGAGGCTGCCATGTGGCCCAGGAGTTGAAATAAATGCCTTGCTGGTCAAAAGACCAGAAGGCGAAAGGAAAAAGCCAGGTCTGTGAGGGCCTTTACCCTTGTTAGAGGAAGAAAGGCTCTTGCTTGGACAGTGTCCAACTCTACCCCTATGAGGTCAGGAGTTGCACTGGTTGAGAACTGACTTTGGAAGATTGAGAAGGAATCCTAGAGAAGTGAGCAATTGCTGAATCACTTGTAGGTCTGACTTGACTTGGTCTGGAGACTGCCCCACAATGAGCCAGTCGTCCAGATACGGGAATATGGAGATGTTTTGTCTCCTTAGGAAGGCCACTACTACTGCTAGGCATTTTGTGAATACCCTTGGTGCTGATGTTAGCCCGAAGGGCATTGCTCTGAACTGATAATGGCCCGAAGGCAATTCGAACCTGAGCAACTTTCTGTGGGAGTGCTTGATGGGAATGTGAAAGTAGGCATCCTTGAGGTCCAGGGAGACTAGCCAATCCCCTGGCCTCAGAGAAGGAAGAATTATTCCCAGAGTCACCATTTTGAATTTTGGCTTTAATAGGTGCTTGTTTAGGTATCTTAGATCTAGGATGGGTTGCCACTCCCCTGCCTTTTTCGGGGTAAGGAAGTATATGGAATACAGACATTTGCGCCTGTGTACTGTAGGAACTCTCTCTATAGCTCTGAAAGCCAACAGAGAGGAAATCTCTGCCTCTAAGGCAATGGTTTCGGAGATGTCTGCAAGTGGAAAAGACCTGACCCTCAGCTTTGGGAATCTTTTGAAGCTGAGGACCAGTCCCTGGCTTACTACCTCCAGGACCCACTTGTCTGAGGTAACAGACTTCCAGCCCTTGAAGCAGTAAGCTAGCCTGCCTCCTACTGGAGGGGGACAGTCGACCCGGGCTGACACATCAGGGTGTCTGCTTGGCAGGAGCCTTGGGCTGAGAGAAGGATGCAGCCCTGCTCATCCCCCTTATGCCTCTCCCTCTGAAGAACCCCCTCTGAGGAAAAGGAGAGGAGGCCTGTTCTTGGTAGGAAGGCCTGTGAAAAGGCCTGCCTCTGCCCCTAGATTGCTACTTTTGAGGAGTTGTTTGCCTTTCTTTGGCCTGTGCACTCATGTAAGTGGTCTTATACTCGTCCATTTTCTTCATCTAATTGTCTGTCTGCTCCCCAAACAGAGAATTAGCCACCACAGGGAAATCCACTGCCTTAGCCTGGGTGTCCTGTGAAAGGCTAGTACCTCTGAGCCAAGCCATTCTCCGAAGAGCCAGACATGCAGCCATGACTCATGATGACACATCATTGGAGTCCACAGCAGCATGAAACCGGATCTTTGATGCCTCTATCCCATCAGCTGCCACCTCCTCCAGCTCCTTGTCTAGCTGGGGGGAAGCCTGTTTAGTCAGTTCCAGAACAGTATCCCATCTGGACTTCTAGTATCTGGCTGTATAGACCATGTGATTAGCCTGCCTGAGTCCCAAAGAGGATGCCAAATACTGTTTTTTAGCCATGGCATCTATCTTCCTGGAATCCTTATCTGGGGGTGTGAAGCCAAGAGTATGCTAGCATTATCACAGGCTGCAGCCTGCACGACCCCAACATGGCTGCATTGCTGGTACAGGAAATCCATACCCGAGCCTGACAGCATATACCTCTTGTCCATCCGTTTGTCCACAGGAGGTAGAGAATTTGGGGTCTTAAGCAGTCGTCGTATCGGTTTTCCAAAAGATTTGTGAAGGGGGAATAGACAGTCTCTTGGACTCTGTAATGTCCATCATCTCCACATATTCAGACTTCTCTTGTTCCTCAACAGGTTCAACCAAAGGGAGATGGAGGGTTTCTGCCACTTTTCTGTAAAACATAAAGTGGGAAGGGGACTCAGAAAGCCTAGGGGGGGAAACACCAGAAGGTCTGTCTGGGGAGATGTCCGGTTCTATGGGCTCATCCAGACCTTCTATATCATCATCACCACCACCATCGCCATCATCATCATCGTAATCTTCATCCGTCTCCAGGTCCAGTTCATAATACTCTTCAGGGGAATAATCTGGAACTGGAGGAACCGACCAAACCAAACACCTACCTGATGGCGCCGGATCAGTCGGAACTGGATGGAGCGATTCCACAATGCTAATCGCCCTGGCAATTTCTTCAGCGGTTGGACGATGTGGTTCTGGATCCAAACCAGCCGATTTGTCTTTCTTTTTGACAGACCCGATCCCACGGAATCGTCTCTCCTTTTGCCCGAAGGAGTATTGCCCAGGTCAGAGGGCACTCCCTCAGGTTCGGTCGGAACTGAACCGGGCTGGCCATCCTGGTCAGCGGACTTCTCGGCCTCCTTTTCCCTAAGCCTGCCCAATCTTTTATCCAGGGTGGCTTTAGGGAACTTTTTACAGATTTGGCAGTCTGAATTGAGGTGGTCAAACCACAGACAGTAAACACAGGTGGTGTGCAGATCAGTCTTAGCAAAGGTCTCCCCACACACACACTGCAGTGTTGAAGCCCAGTGGGCCCGTTTTTCCTTTTTGGTTTCTCAGACGTAGCCATCCTAACAAAACTTACCCTTTACTTGGCTTTAGCCAGGCAATACTCCCTTATTGGTTCCTAACAGTGTTACAGGTATTTGAAAAAAAAAAAAAAAACACGTTAGAAACATGTTTTTTGTATTTTTTTTTTTTTTTTAGAACCGATAAGAACTGGTACCTCACACTAAACCACAATACAAAATAAAGAACCTAATCAATTGGTTCAGCTGAACCGATAAAAACTTTTTTTTTTTTTTTTTAACAATTTCCACTCAAAACACACACTTTAACCTATCAGTCCACTACCTATGCACTTACTGTACCACAGACAGGGATCCGAACCGAAGATAAATGGAGAAAAAACGGTATTTAACCAATGTTTTTACTTTCACCGAACGTGTAGGAGAGATCTCCGGAGCAACTGTTCAGTTAGGTGGAGTAAATAATCTGACGGTTACACTGGGAAGTGCAGCCGACAGAGGTTTGAACCGAGCTCGAGCTCAACGTTCTATGCTCTGGCACAGAGTTAACTCTTTCCTCTTTCCTCAGTTCAAGTGCTGGGGCTAACTGCATATTGTCAGAATACAGCAAGACTTCATGTTGTGTGAAGCCTCTTGTGGTGGTCTAGTAGAACCAGATCCTACTCACTTCATATTCCAAAAAGGAATCATCCTGCTCCTGTGTGTACAACTGTAGTAGCAGTCTCTGAACTCAGAGAAGAAAAGAAAAGTGTACAGGAGGACATGTCCACTGAGGAAAAACTTTCCAACAGAAAAAAACAGGGGCTGGATTTCTAAGGTGAATAGAGGCAGATGTGCACTGAAGAGGGACACGGCAGGACCAAGTTAGGGCTAACCCATTCACTGAAAGTGACTGAATAGCAGCAGAAGTGACAATGCAGTGAAGCACCACTCACTCCGGCCTCCCTGAAGGGAGCAGGAAAGGACTCTAGTTTGCTTGCTGAAAAACAAACATCACAGCTCCGCCATGCACTTGGAGAGGATAACCTTGTGAGCGACTGGCATGGAATCAGTGCGCAGGAACCAAAGGTGTGAATATCTGAGAAGCCACCTCAGAAAAAAGACCTACTTGACCTATGGTCAAGAAAGGAGCACATCGTCTGTTAAGCTGAAGCAAGCAAGGAAGTAGGATCCAGAGTTCCAACTCGCTGGAGAGTCACTTCTGTTGCTGCAAGGCTCTGATCAAGAGAAGAAAGTCTGACAAAAAAGAAGGGGGAACCAGCAGACTGGGCAGTCGCCTAGGCCTAGGAAATATCTCGGAATAAGAGAAATCTCTCTTGTAGAAAAGAGATGACCCATACCTCTGCTGGACTGGATTCCCCTTAGGGGCAGAAAAAGTCAGGTACTCTTTACCGTAGTTTAGAGACGACCGCCTCAGGGGCTGAGGCGGAACCTAACCAGATTCAAAAGTGTGGTATCGGGTAATTTTGGCTAGGCCCTGTGCTGTGATAATTTTAATACTTTTTTTTTTTTTTTTTTTTACCATTAGTCCGAGCCTGACAAGGTTTCAGGCTACTACCTCGCAAGGATTGCCTGATACAAAAATGACGACGATGTCATCCCTCTGAGGGGCAGGAGGAGCCTGAGCATCCATAACTGAAATCGTGACTGGACTAATAATCACAGCTGAAGAGATGTTAACCACCTGTGCCAAAGACGTCACCAAAGGGGCAGTGTCAGAAGGGGGCAATATACCACTATCAAAAGAAGGGAAGAGTGTGTGCGGCTCCCGACCATTTAATTAGAATGTTCCACAGAGTGTAACTGTCTTGACGACAGAAAGAGTCTAGATGCAGAGGTGTATGGTCCACAGATACAGTCTGAATATTACAGTGGACTCCATCACTGAGGAACTACTGAAAAGATCTTCCATCATGGACTCTGATGATAGAGAGGGTGTGCCCTTCAGTATATAAAATGAGTCAGCCGCTGTATCACTGACCAGATGGACAGGGAGAGACTAATCTAGATGCACTTCTACCCCAGAAGGACCCCTAAGGGAGGTCTAGGTCAGAGTCACTTGAGATTCCACCACCAGGAAGGATGTCGAGGAGCTCGGCACCATGTAGGGAGCAGAAAAAGTGCTGAGCAGAATGAGAGATTCTGCTAGCAGAACAGTACAGAAGAGTTCCATCAGTGGAAAAATGCTGGATGTCACGAAATCCCATGCAGACCACCACTCACTAAGATGTGTGGAAAAATAATCCGCAGAACAGGACTTCATTCTGTGAAAAACATCTTGCCACAAGCTCTGCGGAAGAAGAAGTCTGCAGAAAGAAAATTTGTCACTAGTTCTGCCGGAAAGCACCAACTGCACTCGTGGCACCCATGGTACTATGGCAGCAATGGCACTCAAGGGCACCCGTGATACTCATGGTACCCATGGGTGCCCACAGCGCCACCCATGGGTGCTCGGAGAGTGGTTGAATATACACTTTCTTCTAACTAGTTATCTACCCCCCCGGGGGGGGGTGGAGGCTTTATTCCATTGTGATTCTATTCAGATTCCTTCGATTGTTACTGTACATATAGCAGTTTGATTACATACAGTCACATTTTTGAACTCTGAATATATTAGGATGCATGATCTCATTTACTTGGAGGTCCTTGATTGGTTAAATTCCATGGCTAAATATTGGAGTGATTGGTGTAAATGATAATGTGTTAGGACTCTTAGCTCACATACACAGTGAATATATACTTTTTTCTAACTAGTTATCTACCCACGGGGTGGAAGGGTTTAATTCCATTGGGTTTATATTCAGAATCCTTAGACTGTCTCTGTCCATATAGGAGTTTGATTATATACTAACACATTATTGAACTCTGAACATATCAGGATGCATGGTCTCATTTACTTAGGGATCCTTGACAGTTTTTTTTCCAATTTGGCACTTATACTGACAATTGATATTAGCAGGGGTTGAAAAATTTTGGGGATGTACAAGTCCAGGACTTATGGTACATTTTTTGGGTAAGTCCATATCAGGATCCAGTAAGTCACAACATTTTTCATATTATTACAAGAAAAAAATAATTATTTATTTTTTCCCCCTTTTAGGATGCTCCAGTGACAGTCAGAGAAAGGTTACAGAGAGGCAGAGAGAATATTATAAGACAGCAATAGTACTGCAGCTTGCTTCAGGCTGATTTTCTTCTTCTTTTAATGGACATTTGTGACCAGAGGGATGGATAGTACCCAGACTACTGTCAAGCCAGTACTTTATTGATGGCAGTGGATCAAATTCAGAGACGGATGGTCCTGTAGTCATGATAAGCAGCTGGTTCTCGAAAGACTGTTGTGTCAGGGTTGTTCGTAATTTGTTTTTAATGAAATTAGCTTTTGAAAATCCTCTTTCACATTCACTTGTGGAAGGGGAAATCGTGAGCAGAATCTCAATAAGCTTTTGCATAGGGCCCTTCGTGGAGTCTGGGCCACGTTCACCAATTTTCATTTGTAACACCAACTGGTACATAGTTATGAGAGGTTTGGTTCGGAATCGAGAAAGGTATAACTTCAGCTGCACCCACTCATCTATAGCAGAATCTTTATCAAGTTCTGAGAAGTGAGAAGAGAAAGGGCTATCTGTGATGAGTTCAATTAGTTCAGCATTGCCAAATGTTGCTAGATCTTCCTTTTCCAGTGGCCAGCTGTGATCATTCAAAATCTGAAGTAAAGACAAAGGTTTCTCTGAGAGAACACCAAACCTGTTCTGGATGTACGTGACAGTATCATTAACAAATGTGTGAAGTTCAGCTTCACTTCCAGGTGTTCCGTGAACTTTTGTTTTGCCAAACATACGTTCTTCTGCGTTATACTGTTCCTGGAATTTTGTAAGATATTTTCCAGGAGTACTTTTAAGTGCTTCTAGCTGCAGAATGGCTTTCTCTATATGTTCTGGTATCTCAGCAATTAAGTAGTCTGCCAACTGGAAAGTTTTTGATAATCTAGCAACAACTGGCAAAAATCTAATAAGAAATAAAGAACTTTAATGAAATGCATAGAGGTCAGTTCCTTGAGGTACCCTTAGCTCTATTAGACGTCTGCCCTGTTGCCATCCACAGATCTGTGCTCCAGATGCATTGTCACAATGTCCAGGTTTTTTCTAATGCCACAACAGCTCTCTTTGCTTGCTAGCCACCTGACTTGCTTTACAGCCATGAAATGTGCAAGATGCTCATCGAGACCTTCAGCAATTTCTTTAAGTTCTCTCTGCGCTTTGGGACAAAAATAAAAACTGAAAATGCCTTTAAACACTCTTCAAATTTGGCCATGTATTTGAAATGTTTATTTGCATCCAAATGGCAAGCCTCAAGTTTGTGGGCAACACAGTGAATGCCAATAATGTCTGGCAAAAGTGATTTGAGTCTAGTAATGACTCCTGTCCGCTCACCAAGATTAACTGATGCACCATCAAAATTAGCACATACAAGTGCTGGATGTGCACTGCCTGTCAGTTCTGGTAATGGCAAACCCACTGATTGTAAGGCTTTCTCAATAGCATTAAACGCCTCAGCACTTGCAGTTTCAAGTGGTGACACAGATATTAGATGTGACTGGCAAACAGTTAGCACCTACATATCTCAGGTAGACAATTTCTTGTTCAACGATGGAGTGGTCTGTACTTCCATCTGCAAGAATACTCACAAAGGAGGCATTTTTTACCTCTTCAATTATTGCTGAACGTATTGTTTTAGCTATGTTGTCCACAAACAAGTGGCAACCTGCTATATTCATGTAGTTGTTGCCAACATTTAAACCATTTTTACGCTGGATCTCACAAATGATTTCAAAATCAGAAAAAGGTTTCCCATTCTTTGCCACGGTGTATGCAGTGTTAAATAAAATTTTGTATTTCTCAACTTCTTTTGTTGTCATGTGTTTTTTTAAATGACTGACCCAGAGCAGTTTCTGACAGGCAATGGGTGGTACTTTAGCAGTATCCTTTAAGTAATGTTTTGTGCAAGTGATGTGTTCCTCATCAAATCATGCCTCTTTATGGGGTCTAACTTAAGATCTCCTGAACCTTTTACCATAGCTGAGTTAGGATCACAGATTTGGGAGTAGGCTTTACAATATATGCAGTACATTACAGATTTTTCTTCACTGTAATCCAGCCATGGAAATTCTTTTTTCCATTCAGGACGGAAATTCCTGACCCTTTTTCTCTGTCATATCTTTGATCCTTGGTAAGGCCATCGTCAGAACTTTTACGTTTAGCAGAACTGGATGTTGTAGCACTACTAGTACTTGCTCCACCAGATTTTGAGAAACCAAATTTTAATAAGCTCATTTTGCTGTGAGAAACTGCTCTGGGTAAGATTAGAAGAAGTTTTTGTAATTTAGAAATGTTTACTTTAATGAGCAAGGATGGAAATACACGTGACTGAGGCACTATTATGGCCCAGAAGTATTGGCTTAGGTTAGCAAGTTAGGGCACACAGACAGAACACAAATGACTAAATGACTGACAATGAGATGATGCTAAGGAGTGACACTATGAAATGTTTTATTTATCAGTCACAAGGGAAAAGAGGTGTGCTTCTGCAAACTTTTTCAGTGACACACTGATAACTTCAGAAAAATATTTAGTGACTGTAGTGACTTCTCTCTCAAACTAATTATAGACCGAGACAGGTTTTGCTTCAGCCCAGAAAAATATTTAGACTCTAGTGACTTCACTGACTCAAACTAATAAATGCAAGCAGGCTTTGCTTCAGCCCAGAAAAATATTTAGTGACTCTAGTGACTTCACTGACTCAAAGACGAAGGCTTTGCTTCAGGCCAGAAAAATATTTAGTGACTGTAGTGACTTCTCTCTCAAACTAATTATAGACCGAGACAGGTTTTGCTTCAGCCCAGAAAAATATTTAGTGACTCTAGTGACTTCACTGACTCAAACTAATAAATGCAAGCAGGCTTTGCTTCAGCCCAGAAAAATATTTAGTGACTCTAGTGACTTCACTGACTCAAAGACGCAGGCTTTGCTTCAGGCCAGAAAAATATTTAGTGACTGTAGTGACTTCTCTCTCAAACTAATTATAGACCGAGACAGGTTTTGCTTCAGCCCAGAAAAATATTTAGTGACTGTAGTGACTTCACTGACTCAAAGACGAAGGCTTTGCTTCAGCCCAGAAAAATATTTAGTGACTGTTACCGATGCAGACTTTGCTTTAGCCCAGAATTAGTCTCAAACAAAATGATCTGATCCTGTAGTTGCTTTCAGAGACTGAAATAATACTATTCGTAGCAGAATTTGTTTGTTTTTTTTATATCATGTCCCCTTAAACTCTGCTCTATTTCAAAGGCAGAAAAACGCAGTGAGATCATTTTTATTGTGCCAAACAAAATAATGTCACACTTTCTGACTTTAATTTCAGTCAATTCTCAAGCCAAGAAGCTATTTAGTCGGGGGCTGCAGTGCTTAAGAATGGTAGATTTCTTTTAACTAGAGCTCTTTCCTGACAGCAAAACACTATCTAAATGAAAGGGTCAGGTCCAAATAGTGTGCCCTTCTAGTCTGTGTGTCAAAAAACAGAACTTTTGAGGGTCAGTGAGTGACCCCCAGACAGTGCTCAAATCGATGCTAGGGCCTAATATTAGGCTTTTTTTAAAGCAGAAATAATGACAGCTGAAGCCCCTTCACTTTTGTCCACTCCTACCCGTTTTCCACAAAAAGATTTTACGCCCTATCTGATGAGATGAACCCCCAGTTCACTTTTGTTCACTCCGTTCGGTGTTCCACAGCAGATTTTAAGCCCCAAAATGAAACTGGAGCCCCAGTTCACTTTTATTCACTCCCTCCCGTTTTCCCCTGCACTGCAGACTTTTCCACAGCAAAATAACCCCAAACCCCAGCAGACAGTGTAATTCTGCTTGTTTTTTTATTTTTTGGACCCCCGAGTAGCCGAACAGCTCCTTAATGCGCCATAATAGTCAGCCTAATGGCTGACAAAGACCGAACGTCCGATTCCTCTCAGAGACCGATCAAAAGTGATGGCGCACTAGCGATTGGTCTGTACATGCGCAGAACAGCCACCACCTGATCACAATTACAACACTCATGTGATCTCCCTGGTGGCTGTTACTGCAATTCACATCCAATTCCCGCGAGTCCTCCTGTGTCCTGGGCGTGCCACAAGCCCTGGAGTCACCCGAGGAAGCCAGTCAGGAGTTCCCGTTACATCCAGCACTCCGCCTTCCAGTACAACGTTCCCTCCCCCGGTAGCGTTTCCTGAAGTCAACAATGTCAGGAGAGGTAAGCGCGCTCCGGAGGGGGGGGGGGAGATTCAGAATCTGCCTGCCGGAGAGACACTGCACAAGCGTGCAATTACATTGAATTGCAGAGTCGGGAGCCAAGTCCATCGGACTGAATAGGGCTCTGCAGTTCAAGTCCGCCTGCAGTTTAAATGAGTCCCGGACCTCGGACTTGGGGATTTTTCATCCCCTGATTAGCTGGTATAAAATCACGTTAAAGGTTTTAAGGTTTATGGAATATAGTAACTGGGTGAGTGTATAGTTGTAAAAATGTCTCCAGTTATGTTTTAAACTGTATAACAGTGTGTGACAGTTGCTCACACTAGGTTACCTTTATTTTAAACCCTCTTAATGCCACATACAGAAACTTTTGGTTATAAAGTTTTGTTTTTAACATACAATAAATGGAAATTATGTACTTACTACACAAAAACACGTATCCTGGATTTTAGGGGGGCAGACTTTGGGAAAATGGGGAGATGTTTGAAAGAGGCATTAATGGGAATGGGGCAAGAATCAGGGGTTGAGGAACAGTGGGCAATAGTTAAAACGGGGATTACAAGAGCAACAGAATTATGCATTAAGCAGGTTAGCAAGGGGAAAAGGAAGGAGGCCATTATGGTTTTCCAAGGAGGTAGCGGAGAAAGTGAAATTCAAAAAGATTGCATTCAGGCAACACAAAAAGACACAGGCAGAAGGGGAGAGGGAGAAGTACCAGGAGAAGCAAAGGGAGGCAGGGAGGTCAGTAGGGGAAGCCGAAACTCAGACAGGAGAGTGCACTGCAAAATCAGTGGGTAGAGGGGAAAAACCTTTTACAGGTACATAAGTGAAAAAAGAAAGGCAAAGAGAGGGACAGTGAGACTGAAGGTGGAGGATGGGGGCCGCGTGGAAGATGACAACAGTAAAGCTGACATATTGAACAGGTATTTTTGCTCAGTCTTTACTGAGGAAGAGGAGGGTAACGGGCCTGAAGGGAGTACAAGGGTTGGGAATGGACCAGAAATGGACATAATTCCCTTTACACGAGAAAGGGTCCTGAAGGAACTGGAAGGAATAACAGTTGATAAAGCAATGGGGCCAAATGGTGTGCACCCCAAGGTCCTAAAAGAGCTAAGAGAGGTGGTGGCTGAACCTCTGGCAATCCTGTTTAGTTGAATACTGGAAACAGGGGAGGTACCCAAAGACTGGAGGACAGCAGATATAGTCCCCTGATACAAAAGCGGGAACAAAGAGAAAGCGGGGAAACACAGACCAGTCAGCCTCACCTTGGTAGTGGGGAAGATCATGGAAGCACTACTGAAGGAGAGACTGGTGGAACATCTGGTTGGCAACGGACTACAGGCCCCAAGGCAGCATGGCTTCACTAGGGGGAGGTCATGTCAGACCAACCTCATTGAATGTTTTGACTGGGTGACAAGGGAGGTGGGATCAGGGGAGGCCAGTGGACATGGCCTATCTGGACTTCAGCAAGGCCTTTGACACTGTGCACATAGAAGGCTATTAAACAAACTGGGGAATATGGGAGTGGGAAGGACAGTAGTGCATTGGGTAGGTAACTGACTGGGCGGCAGGACACAGAGGGTAGCAATAAATGGCTGTCACTTCACAGAGGGAAGAGTGACCAGTAGGGTACCACAGGGATCAGTGCTGGGCCCAGTTCTATTCAACGGCTTCATCAGTGACATTGCAAAAGATCTAGAGGGCAGAATTTCCCTGTTCACTGATGACACAAAGCTCTGCAACAGAGTGGATACGCCACAAGGTGTAGACAGAATGAGGAGGGACCTGCAGAAACTTGAAGAATGGTCAGGGGTTTGGCAGATGAAATTCAATGCAAAGAAGTGCAAGATAATGTATATGGAGAACAAAAACGCGAACAACATATCAGTTGAGCGGTGAGGATATAGCATGCGCCAAGCAGGAACGGGATCTTGGGGTTATCTCTGATGACCTCAAGGTAGGGAAACAATGCGACAAAGCAGCAGATAAAGCAAATAGGATGCTGGGATGCATAGGCAGGGGCATCACCAGCAGGAAAAGGGAGGTCATAATTCCACTATACAAGACACTAAGGAAGCCTCACCTGGAGTACAGTGTACAGTTCTAGAGACCTTACCTACATAAGGACATACAGTAGAGACGCCTCAGAGGAGGGCAACAAAGAGGATACATGGATTGAATCACAAGTCCTATGAGGACAGGCTGAAGGACTTAAATATGTACTCCCTGGAAGAGAGAAGGGAGAGAGGGGATATGATAGAGACATACAAATATCTTACAGGGAGGAACAGGGTGCAGGAATACACTATTTTTCAGTGAAAAAGATGTTCCAGGACTAAAGGACATGGGATGAAGTAGGAGGAAGGGCGATTCAGAGGAAACGTGAAGAAGAATTTCTTTGCATAACGGGTGGTGGACAAGTAGAACACCCTGCCAGAGGAAGTAATGGGGGCTGAAACAATCACGGGATTTAAGAATGCGTGGGACAGAAATAAGGGAATTCTGGAGGTCAGGGTAAAGGCAACAGACTTCTAGGAAAACAGAAAGCGAACCTACAAGCACAAATGGGCAGACTGGGTGGTCCACAGGCCCTTATCTGCTGACAGTGTCTATGTACCTAGCATAATTCCTGATCTTCTTGAATGAAGTCTCCACCACTCATTCACACTGATGGCACTACACTGGAGGTGCTAGGACCCCGCAGGAGCCAAAAATCTTCAGGAGGGGCAGCGCCGGGATAGGACCACGGATGCGTGGCACTGTGAGACTAGCTTGCATCATAAAGGCTATCTTGACATCGACCCTCCAACCGCCTCAGCACCTTTTCGACCAAGGAGGTGCAGCATAAGCTAACGAAACAAAACCTAACCCTAACTTCTGGGCATATGGAGGCCAGACGACCCATGTAAGAAAGGTCAATTCAACAATGTCTTCACAGCCTGAACAACAAGGAAGTGTAGACAAAAAGAAAAAATTACTCACCTTAGTAATGTTGTTTCTTCTAATGGAGTCTTGCTATATTATGACATATGCAGTGAGTCCCAACCTTCGAACTGCTCCGGAGGTGAAAGAGTTAACTTTCCACGCCAGGCAAGGAACGCTGAGCTTGAGCTCGGTTGAAACTCTGTCTGTTGTTCTTCAAACTAAAACCGTCAGATCTTTACGAGCTAAACTCACTGAGGTCCTGTGTGGAAGCTGTAAACCTACACTAGCCAACTGGCTACTAAACATAAGAACACATTTTTTGGTCCCAAAGCAAAGACTCAAGTCAGGAGACCCAAAAAATGAAAAACACAACACCAAGTCACCCCAAAAAAGGAGGAGTGAAAACAACAAGGTGGGCATCTACTAAGTGCCAACACTGCACTGCCCACCCACATCCCAAAACAGAGGTTCTGGAGGGGCAGGTGGGGGGGAGGTCATAATATAGCAAGACTCCATTAGAAGAAACAACATTACTAAGGTGAGTAATTTTTTCTTCAAACAACATGAAGTCTTGCTATATTATGACATATGCAGACTACACAGCAGTACCTCCATGGAGGAGGGTCAGAACCTACTTAGGAAATAGGCTCTGAAGCACAGCTGTGCCAAACCGAGCATCACTCCTAGCCTGGATGTCCAGGGAGTAATGTTTGGTAAAAGTGTGAACTGTTTTCCAGGTAGCTGCTTGACATATCTCTAGAATAAGGATGTCCCTGGCAGCAGCCAGGGAAGCAGCTGTACCTCTGGTAGAGTGAGCCCTCAGGCCTGAGGGAGGAACCTTACCCAGCTTTTCATAACAGAATTGGATACAAGAGAGAAGAGACAATCCACCTGGCAATGGATCTTTTAGTGGCAGGTTTCCCTTTACCAACCTCACCATAAGTGAGGAGCAGTTGGAGGGGGTCAAACCTGTGACCCTTGGTACGCCTATGTAGTAACTAAGGGCTCTTCACATCTGTTGTGCAGCCTCCTCTCACCAGAGGAGGAATGGTCAGTGAAGTACACTGGAAGAGATATAGATTGATTAAGGTGGAAATCTGAAACCAGCTTAGGCAAGAACTTCCTGTTAGTCCTGAGGACCACCTTATCTCGATGAAAGGAGATAAAATCAGGCTCCACTGACAAGGCTTGTAATTCACTTATGCGTCTGGCAGAAGTAATGGCTACCAGAAACACAGTCTTCCAAGCCAAGTACTTAAGCTCTGCTGAAGACAAAGGCTCAGATGGGGGTTGCATAAGCTGAGCAATGCAAACATTAAGATCCCAGGCAGGGGGCAGGGTCCCTGAATGGAGGGTTGGTGTGAAGCAATCCCTTAAAAAACTTGGAGAATACAGGATGAGCTGAAAGAGAAGAGGGTTTACCTGCTGAAATAAAGGCAGACACAGCTGCCAAATGTACTTTTAGGGTAGCTGATCTCAGCCCCAAGGTATTTAAATGGACCATATAATCCAGGACTGCGGGTAAATCAGCAGATTCTGGGGAAATATGCTTCCCAGAACACCATATGGAAAACCTCTTCCATTTGGAATTATAGGTAGCCCTGGTGGAAGGTTTCGTAGAAGCCTTCAGAATATCCATCACACCTTGGGAGAGGTGTAGATCAGCAAACTCTAACTCTTCAAGAGCCAGGCCTTGAGATTGAGAGATTTGAGGTTCGGGTACCAAACCCTCCCCTGAGCACAGGTTAACAGGTTGTAATTCCTGGGAAGACACAGGGGAACATGGACTGCTAAGGACAGTAGGAGTGGATACCAGGGTTGTCTGGCCCAATCTGGAACAATCAGGATCATCTTGCAGGATTGAGATCTGATTTTGACTAGCACTTTGAACAGAAGAGGGAAGGGGGGGGAAGCATAGAGGAACTTCCCTTCCCAATTGAGAACTAAGGCATCCAGAGGGACTGAGCCCAAAACTGGGGGTCTGCAGCAAAAAAGGGGAAGTTGGTGATTGTCTGGGGCTGCAAAAAGATCTATCTACGGGGTGCCCCATCTGGCAAATATCACCTCCAAGACCAGGGGGTCCAGTGACCATTCGTGATGGCCCTGGGAAATCCTGCTGAGAGCATCTGCCAGGACATTGTCCTTGCCTGGGAGGTGAACTGCTGTAAGGGAGGTGTTCAGTGAGTAAGCCAGAGACCACAACTTCATTGCTTCGGTGCACAAGGCCGTATACCGAGTGCCTCCTTGCTTGTTGATGTACCACATTGTGGTGGTGTTGTCTGTTCTGACCTGTACAACTTTGTTCTGAACAGATTAGGAAAAAACTTGAAGTGCTAGAAAAACTGCTCTGAGTGCCAACAGGTTGATGAGGAGCAGAGATTCCTGAGGGGACCACAATCCCTAGGTAGTGAGGTCGCCCATGTGAGCTCCCCACCCCAAGAGGGATGCATCTGTAGTAAGGATTAAGGAGTGAGACTGGGTGACAAAGGAAACCCCTTGTCTCAGATTGCTCTGATCCTGCCACCACTGTAGGGCCTGGATCAGGGTTTGAGTTACTGGGATCGATTTGGTTAGAGGGTCTTTCCTTTGAGACCAAAAGGCTCTCAAATGGAACTGGATGTCCCTCATCTGAAATCTTGCTCCCTGCACTACTGCTGTAGAAGCAGCCATGTGCCCCAGGAGCTGTAGAAAATGCCTTGCTGGTCGAGAGACCTGCAGGGTGAATGAGGAGGCCAGAGTGACCAGGGTCCTTACCCTGTCCAAAGGAAGGCTCTGGCTTTCTCTGTGTTCAGCTCTGCACCTATGAAGGTGAGGAGCTGGACAGGCTCTAGGACTGACCTTGAAAGATTCAGGAGGAAACCTAGAGAGGTGAGCAGTTGCTGAGTTATCTGTAGATGTAACTTGACTTGGTCTGGAGAGTGGCCTACTATGAGCCAGTCGTCCAGGTAAGGGAAGATGGCAATTTTTTGCCTTCTTAGGGAAGCAACTGCTACTGCCAGGCATTTTGTGAATACCCTTGGAGCAGAGGTGAGGCCAAAGGGCATTGCTCTGAACTGGTAATGGCCTGAGGGCAGCTCGAACCTGAGGTACTCTTCGATGGGAGCTTCTGATGAGAATATGGAAGTAGGCATCCTTGAGGTCCAGGGACGCCTAGCCAGTCCCCTGGCCTTAGAGAGGGTAGAATAATTCCCAGAGTCACCATTTTGAATTTTGGTTTTAAAAGGTGCTTGTTTAAATATCTGAGATCCAGGATGGGCCGCCATTCTCCTGTCTTTTTTGGGGTAAGGAAGTACCTGGAGTACAATCCTTTGCCCTGGTGTAGGGGTGGAACCCTTTCCACAGCTCTGAGAGCCAGGAGGGAAGAGACCTCTACCTCTAGGGCAAAGTGCCTCTGAGGGATTTGCAGGTGGAAAGGATCTGGTTCTCATCTTTGGAAACTTTTTGAAGCTGAGAACCAGTCCCTGGCTTACTACTTCCAGGACCCACTTGTCTGATGTTAGAGACTTCCAGTCCTGGACAAAGTAAGCCAGCCTGCCCCCTACAGGTAGCTGAGAATCGGCCCTGGCAACCCCATCAGGGTGCCTGCTTGGCAGGGGCTTTGGGCTGAGGGGTGGAAGCAGGCCTGCTTGTACCCCGTCTGCCTCTCCCTCAAAAGAACCCCCTCTGGGCATAAGCAGAAGAGGAGGCCTGGGCTTGGTAAAAAGGCCTATGAAAAGGCCTGCCCCTGCCCCTGGAAAGCTGCCTTTGAGGAGTAGCCTGCCTTTCCTTGGCCTATGCACTCCTATAGGTGATCCTATACTCATCCATTTTCTTCATGTAATTATCTGTCTGCTCCCCAAACAGAGAATTACCCACAACAGGAAAATCCATGGCCTTAGTCTGGGTATCCTGTGACAGGCTAGTACATCTGAGCCAAGCCATTCTGCGAAGTGCCACAGATGTAGCCATGACTCTTGATGACACATCATTAGAGTCCACTGCAGCATGGAATTGCACCTTGGATGCCTCAATACCATCAGCAGCCACCTGCTCCAGCTCCCTGGCAAGCTGGCCAGGGACCTGTTTTGCTAGAGCCATAACAGTATCCCATCTGGATTTCTGATATCTAGCAACATAAGCCATATAATTTGCCTGTCTGAGTCCCAAGGATGCTGCCATGTACTGTTTCTTTGCCATGGCATCAATCCTCCTGGAGTCCTTGTCAGGGGGGGGTGTGAAGCCAAGGGAATATTTGCCTTGTCACAGGCTGCAGCCTGCACTACCCCAACATGGCTGCATTGTTGTGTAAGGAACTCCGTATCAGAGCTTGACAATGTGTACCTCCTGTCCATTCTCTTATCCACAGGAGGTATAGTGTGAGGAGTTTTTAGAATTTTAACTGTCTGTTTCCCAAAAGATTTATGCAAAGGAATAGACAGTCTCCTCGACTCTGGGATATCCATCATTTCCACATAGTCAGGCTCCTCTTGATCATCCACAGCTTCCTCCATAGGGAGCTGGAGGGTTTCAGCCACTTTTTTTATAAAACATAAAATGAGAAAAGGGGACTCAGAAAGCCTAGGAGGAGACACTCCTGAAGGTCTGTCTGGGGAGATGTCCGGGTCAATGGGCACATCCAGACTTTCAAATCCACATTCACTCTCCTCATACTCCTCTTCCCCCTCCTCCGGTTCATAATATTCCTCTAAATCATACTCTTGAACCGTCCGAACCGTACGCTGACCTGATGGTGCCGGTTCAGTCGGAACCGGGGAAAGCGACTGGACAATTTTAATCGCTTTGGCTATTTCTTCAGTGTTTGGAGAGGAAAGTTTTGGCTCCACACCAGCTGATTTCCTAGTCCTTTTTGCTGGAACCGACTCCTCGGAGTCGGATCTCCTTTTGCCCGAGGAAGTCTCGCCCTGGTCAGAGGGCACTCCCTCCGATTCGGTTGGAACCGAACTGGGCTGGCCATCCAGTTCAGCGGACTTTTTGGCCTCCCTTTCCCTGAGCCTACCAACTCTCTTTTCCAGGGTAGCTGCAGGAAAATTTTTACAAATCTGGCAGTCTGCATTGAGGTGGTCAAACCCCAGACAATAAACACAGGTGGTGTGGGGGTCAGCCTTGGCAAAGACTTCCCCACAGACACTGCAGTGTTGAAACCCAGTGGGCCCAGTTTTTCTTTTGGGTTTCTCAGACATAGTGCCAGGCCTAACCAAACTTACCCGTTTATGGCAAACCGCCAGGTAAGACCCTCTTATCGGTTCCCAACCGTGTCACGGGTCGTGGAAAAAAACGTAATAAAATCTGTTTTTTTTAGAACCGATAAGAACCGGTAACCACACTCTAAATGACAGATTAATATATTTTAAACAACCTGATCAGTTCAAACCGAACCGATAAACCTTTTACAAGTTCCACACAGAATAGAAATCAATGTAAAACCTATCTAGTACTCACAAATACCACAGACAGAGTCTGAACCGACCGGTTGCGGTTTAATTTCGGTTGAAAACTGAGAAAAACAATAATTTAACTGACAAAATGAACTGAGCAGAAGGAGAAATCTCCGGAGCGACTGTTCAGTGAGGCGGAGTAAAGAATCTGACGGTTTGAGTTTGAAGAACAACAGACAGAGTTTCAACCGAGCTCGAGCTCAGCGTTCCATGCCTGGCATGGAAAGTTAACTCTTTCACCTCTGGGGCAGTTCGAAGGTTGGGACTCACTGCATATGTCATAATATAGCAAGACCTCATGTTGTTTGAACAGAACGAATGAGCCCGGGGGATGGTGGATGGGCATGTGAATGAGTGGTGAAGACTTCGTCCACGAAGATCAAGAATTAGTAAGCAATTTCCATATCTTCCTGGACTAAAAGTCTCCACCACTCATTTACACTAATGAAAAGAGTACAGAGATAAAAATCAACACCCCTCCTCCCCCACCCGAGTAGGGTGGCAGGAGACAGAGCTCACTCAGGACAGGAGTCCATAAGGACAGTCCTGCCAAAGAAAGTGAACTGTCTAGCATGGACATCCAGAATACAGTGCTTTTACAAAGGTATGCACTGAGCTCCAACTTACCGCCTTGCACAAGTCTGCAACGGGTACATTACGAATCTCCACTAGGACAGTCGCACTCACTCCGGTAAAGTGGTGTGAACCGGTCTTCCAACTTGACCTGTGCCATGGATTAGTAGTGTCAAACACATGCTACTAACCAAGCCAAAAACATCTCGTGGCAAAAGGCTGACCCAGCCGAAGCATGCTGAAACATACAATGGTTGCTCAGATGCAGATCTCATTGTTCTGTCGATGCAGAATAGCAGAATCCTCAACATCTAGAGAAGTAAAACTTGACTAACGGTAACTGAGCCAGTGATCTGCTGTCTACTGGCTCAAGACAGATCGAAAACACACAGAGGTGTACCTTCACTGCGAGGTAATGGAGACCTGCGTTCAACAGGTCCAAGAGGCACCCCAACACCTTACTTGGTGGGCAACCAAAGGGTCCAGCTAGGACTTGCACACCAGATGGAGAAGGGTTTCCACTTAGCTGCGTAAGCCCTCCTGGTGGAAGGCCTATATAGGTCTATGCACAGCTTAGAAAATGTCTGCGATGATCTGGGAAACCTAAAACTTGCTCACTTCCATTTCCTGAGGAGCCCGGCATGGAGATGAAGGGAATGCAGATTAGGATGGACTTGTCCCACACCGGGATGGACTTGCACCTAAAAATTGCTGGCATCCGACTGCAGTATTGGGGGTGCTGAACTGCTGGGGTGTGCCATCCTTCGGATGAGACGTTAAACCGAGGTCCCTTCTGCCCATCCTAGTGTTGTCCTGCTGGGTGTCCAGGTGGAAGTAAAAGAACCCAGGGTACTCTTCGTAAAGAGCAGGAAACATTCCCGATGTTCTGGCCAACATTCCCCTTCCCATAAAACCAGTTCATGCAATTATCCAGGCTGTGTGTGGGTGATGATGTGTGATATGGCCGCCACCACACATTCAGTCACTTCACTACCAGTCTAGCACTGCTTGTAAAGCGCTTTGGGATACTGTGTATGAAAAGAGCTATATAAATGCTGATTCTTTTTTATTCCTCTAAAGTCCCTGTGTCAGGGGTCCACTCATAGAGGGAGTTGCCTTCAGGGAACTTCTGACAAACTGTTGACCAATGCAAATCATCTCTGCCGAGGCCAGTCTAGGACTATGAGAATCATCCTGACCCCACCCCCGTGCCTACAACCTGTGTATCACCCTCTGAATTAAAGGAAAAAGAGGAAAACGTACAGTGAGCGTCTTGTCTACTGCAGTAAATACATCCTGACAGGAAATACCAAGGTTTGGATTTCTGAAACAGGACAGAGGCAGTTTTGCACTGAGAGGGGATACAAAAAGGAGCAAGTCCGAACTGCCCCACTCGCCAAAAGCGACTGCACGAAATCTGAACTGATGCATCATGCTTGAGGTACCACTCTCGCAGCCTTCCTGCAGAGAGGGTAGGAGGGAATCCCCCCCCTTGCTGATGTAATACATCACAGCTCTGTCGTCCGTCCGAAGTAGGATGACTTTGTGGTAGAGGGCATCCTTCAGGACTTTGCTTATAAGAGAGCTCTCATCTCTAAGAAATCTATGAAAAGACGCGATTCCTCCTGGCTCCACAACAGAGTGTGGAGGTCTTGACAGTGAGCTCCACACGAGAGATTTTGTTCAAAGCTCTGTCATTTTGTACAGAGGACTGCGGATGCATTGTCTGAGACCACTGCTTGCTGCGGGGGACACCCTGGAGTCCCAGCATCTGCTCAACCAAAAGGGGCCCCAAATATAGTCGTACTCCATGATGTAATGAGCCTTCTGAAAATGTCGCTTCTCCCATCCTCTGGAATGAAAACCAACGCCCTGGAGGTATCCGGGAGGGCTCCTAAAAGGAGGAGCAGGTGGGAAGCTGAAACTGGTACCTTCCCCAAATCAGAAAACACCCTGGAGAGAACTACTGAGAAACTGTGGCAGCTGTCTCCTGTGTCTCTCGCCCAGATGGGCTAGCTAGGAGTCAAATGTCCAGAAAGTGTAGACTTGAGCGCAGAGGTTCTAGTGAACTCCTCCCTGAACAGGTACTTGTTTAACCTTCCAAGGTCGACAAATGGCGCATGCTGCCTGTTATCTTGGAACCAGAAGCAATGGAAATAGGACCTGTGCTCCATTCTGCTGTGGAACAAGTACAGTTACATAAGAACTTACCATAACTGTAGATCTTCGAGAGAGGCTCTTGCTGTAGGAAATTACATAAAGGACTGAAGCAGGCAGGCATTAGGACCCCACAGAAAATTTTCTAGCTATCAGTCTCTGGCAGGGGACCGCCCCCACATCAGGTGGCCGGCGTCAGACGACGTCAGTATAAAGGGACGGTCCCCCACACCTGCCTTCCAGTTCTTTCCTGCCAAGGGCCAAAAAAGCAAGACGAGAGAGAAGAAAAAATTACTCCCCTTAGTAATGTTGTTTCTTCTAATGGAGTCTTGCTGTATTCTGACAATAGCAGTGAGTCCCAACCTTCGAACTGCCCCGGAGATGAAAAAGTTCACTTTCCATGCCAGGCATGGAACGCTGAACTCGAGCTCGGTTGAGACTCGGTCTGTTGCTGTTTAAACTCAAACCGTCAGATCTTTACGAGCTAAACTCACTGAGGTCCTGTGTGGAAGCTGTAAATCTACACTAGCCAACTGGCTACTAAACATAAAAACAGATTTTTTGGTCCCAAAACAAAGACTCAAGTCAGGAGACCCAAAAAATGAATAAACACAACACCCACTCACCCAAAGAAAAAAGGGGTGATAACAAAAAGGTGGGGCACCACCTGAGTGCCAACACTTCCACTGCCCACCCACATCCCAAAAACAGAGGTTCTGAGAGGGGAAGGCAGGGGGAGGTCAGAATACAGCAAGACTCCATTAGAAGAAACAACATTACTAAGGTGAGTAATTTTTTTCTTCAAACAACATGAAGTCTTGCTGTATTCTGACAATAGCAAACTACCAAGCAGTACCTCCATGGAGGAGGGACAGAACCTACTTAGGAAATAGGCTCTGAAGCACAGCTGTGCCAAACCGAGCATCACTCCTAGCCTGGATATCCAGGGAGTAATGCTTGGTAAAAGTGTGAACTGTTTTCCAGGTAGCTGCTTGACATATCTCTAGAATAGGAATATCCCTGGCAGCAGCCAGGGAAGCAGCTGTACCTCTGGTAGAGTGAGCCCTCAGGCCTGAGGGTGGAACCTTACCCAGTTTTTCATAGCAAAATTGAATGCAAGAGACAATCCACCTGGCAATGGATCTTTTAGTGGCAGGTTTTCCTTTACCAACCTCACCATAAGTGAGGAACAGTTGGAGGGAGTCAAACCTGTGACCCTTGGTACGTTCTATGTAGTAGCTAAGGGCTCTTTTCACATCTAAACTGTGCAGCCTCCTCTCACCAGAGGAGGAATGGTCAGTGAAGTACACTGGAAGAGACATAGATTGTTTAAGGTGGAAGTCTGAAACCACCTTAGGTAGAAACTTCCTGTTAGTCCTGAGGACCACCTTATCTCTATGGAAGGAGATAAAATCAGGCTCCACTGACAGGGCTTGTAACTCACTTATGCGCCTGGCAGAGGTGATGGCTACCAGAAACACAGTTTTCCAAGTCAAGTACTTAAGCTCTGCTGAAGACAAAGGCTCAAAAGGGGGGGTTGCATAAGCTGAGCAATGCAAACGTTAAGGTCCCAAGCAGGGGCAGGGTCCCTGAATGGAGGATTGGTATGAAGCAATCCCTTGAAAAAACTTGGAGAATACAGCGTGAGCTGAAAGAGAAGAGGGCTTACCTGCTGAAATGAAAGCAGAAACAGCTGCCAGATGCGCCTTTAGTGTAGCTGGTCTGAGTCCCAAGCTATTCAAATGGACCATATAGTCAAGGACTGTGGGCAGATCAGCAGACTCTGGGGAAATATGCTTCCCAGAGCACCATATGGAAAATCTTTTCCACTTGGAATTATAAGTAGTTCTGGTGGAAGGTTTCCTAGAAGCCTTTAGAATATCCATTACACCTTGAGAGAGGTGTAAATCAGCAAACTCTAACTCTTCAAGAGCCAGGACTTGAGATTGAAAGATTTGAGATTCGGGTACCAAACCCTCCCCTGAGCACAGGTTAAAAGGTTGTAATTCCTGGGAAGAGACAGGGGAAGATGGACTGCTAAGGACAACAGGAGAGGATACCAGGGCTGTCTGGCCCAGTCTGGAGCAATCAGGAGCACCTTGCAGGATTGAGACCTGATTTTGACTAGCACTTTGAACAGGAGAAGGAAGGGGGGAAAGCATACAGGAACTTCCCTTCCCAACTGAGAACTAAGGCATACAGGGGGACTGAGCCCAACAGTGGGGGCCTGCAGCAGAAAAGGGGAAATTGGTGATTGTCTGGGGCTGCAAAAAGATCTATTTGTGGGGTGCCCCATCTGCAGAATATCACCTCCAAGACCAGGGGATCCAGTGACCATTCATGATGGCCCTGAGATATCCTGCTGAGAGCATCTGCCAGGACATTGTCCTTGCCTGGGAGGTGAACTGCTGTGAGGGAGGTGTTCAGGGAATAAGCCAGAGACCACAGCTTCACTGCTTCTGTGCACAAGGCCGTAGACCGAGTGCCTCCTTGCTTGTTGATGTACCACATTGTGGTGGTATTGTCTGCTCTGACCTGAATAACTTTGTTCTGAACAGACTTGGAAAAAGCTTGAAGTGCTAGAAATACTGCTCTGAGTTCCAACAGATTGATGTGAAGTAGAGATTCCTGAGGGGACCACAACCCCTGGGTGGTCAGGTCGCCCAATTGAGCCCCCTACCCCAAGAGGGAGGCATCTGTAGTAAGGATTAAAGAGTGAGACTGAGTGACAAAGGGAACTCCTTGTCTCAGACTGTTCTGATCCTGCCACCACTGCAAGGCCTGGATCAGGGTTCGAGTCACTGGGATCAGTTTGGTCAGAGGGTCCTTTTTCTGGGACCAAAAGGCTCTCAGATGGAACTGAATGTCCCTCATCTGAAATCTTGCTCCCTGCACCACTGCTGTAGAAGCAGCCAGGTGCCCCAGGAGATGCAGAAAATGCCTTGCTGGTCGAGACACCTGTAGGGTGAATGAGGAGGCCAGTGTGATAAGGGTCCTTGCCCTGTCCAGGGGAAGGAAGGCTCTGGCCTTTTCTGTATCTAGCTCTGCGCCTATGAAGGTGAGGAGCTGAACAGGCTCTAGAACCGACTTTGAAAGATTCAGAAGGAAACCCAGAGAGGTGAGCAGTTGCTGAGTTATCTGTAGGTGTACCCTGACTTGGTCTGGGGACTGGCCTACTATGAGCCAGTCGTCCAGGTATGGGAAGATGGCAATCCTTTGCCTTCTTAGAGAAGCAACTACTACTGCCAGGCATTTTGTGAACACCCTTGGAGCAGAGGTTAGACTGAAGGGCATTGCTCTGAACTGGTAATGGCCTGAGGGCGGCTCGAACCTGAGGTACTTTCGATGGGAGCTTCTGATGAGAATATGGAAATAGGCATCCTTGAGGTCCAGGTAAACTAGCCAGTCCCCTGGCGTTAGAGAGGGTAGAATTATTCCCAGAGTCACCATTTTGAATTTTGGTTTTAAAAGGCACTTGTTTAAGTATCTGAGATCCAGGATGGGCCGCCATTCTCCTGTCTTTTTTGGGGTAAGGAAGTACCTGGAGTACAAACCTTTGCCCTGGTGTAGGGGTGGAACCCTTTCCACAGCTCTGAGAGCTAGGAGGGAAGAGACCTCTGCCTCTAGGGCAAGTGCTTCTGAGGGATTTGCAGGTGGAAAGGATCTGGTTCTCAGCTTTGGGAATTTTTTGAAGCTGAGAACCAGTCCCTGGCTTACTACTTCCAGGACCCACTTGTCTGATGTTAGAGACTTCCAGTCCTGGACAAAGTAAGCCAGCCTGCCCCCTACAGGTAGTGGAGAATCAGCCCTGGCAAACACATCAGGGTGCCTGTTTGGCAGGGGGTTTTGGCTGAGGAGTGGAAGCAGGTCTGCTTGTACCCCGTCTGCCTCTCCCTCTAAAGAACCCCCTTTGAGCATAGGCAGAAGAGGAGGCCTGGGCTTGGTAGAAAGGCCTATGAAAAGGCCTGCCCCTGCCCCTGGATGCTGCCTCTGAGGAGTGGCCTGCCTTTCCTTGGCCTGTGCACTCCTATAGGTGGTCCTATATTTGTCCATTTTCTTCATGTAATTCTCTGTTTGCTCCCCAAACAGAGAATTACCCACAACAGGAAAATCCATGGCCTTAGTCTGGGTATCCTGTGACAGGCTATTACATCTGAGCCAAGCCATTCTACGAAGTGCCACAGATGTAGCCATGACTCTAGATGACACATCAATGGAGTCCACTGCAGCATGGAATTGCACCTTGGATGCCTCAGTACCATCAGCAGCCACCTGCTCCAGCTCCTTGGCAAGCTGGCCAGGGACCTGTTTTGCTAAAGCCATGACAGTGTCCCATCTGGATTTCTGATACCTAGCAGTATAGGCCATATAGTTGGCCTGTCTGAGTCCCAAGGATGCTGCCATGTACTGTTTCTTTGCCATGGCATCAATCCTCCTGGAGTCCTTGTCTGGGGGGTGTGAAGCCAAGGGAATATTTGCCTTATCACAGGCTGCAGCCTGCACTACTCCAACATGGCTGCATTGTTGTGCAAGGAACTTCGTATCTGAGCCTGACAATGTATACCTCTTGTCTATTCTTTTATCCACAGGAGGTATAGTATTAGGAGTCTTTAAAATCTTAAATGTCTGTTTCCCAAAAGATTTGTGTAAGGGAATAGACAGCCTTCTAGACTCTGGGATATCCATCATTTCCACATAGTCAGGCTCCTCCTGGTCATCCACAGCTTCTTCCATAGGAAGCTGAAGGGTTTCAGCCACTTTTTTATAAAACATGAAATGGGATGGGGACTCAGAAAGCCTAGGAAGAAACACTCCTGAAGGTCTGTCTGGGGAGATGTCTGGGTTAATAGGCACATCCAGACTTTCAAAACCACATTCACTTTCCTCATACTCCTCTTCCTCCTCCTCCGGGTTCATAATATTCTTCTAAATCATAATCTTGAACCGATGGAACCGGCCGAACCGAGCGCCTCCCTGATGGTGCCAGGTCGGTCAGAACCGGGGAGAGCGACTGCAGAATTTTTAGCGCTTTGGCTATTTCTTCAGTGGTTGGAGAAGAAAGTTTTGGATCCACACCAGCTGATTTTTCCTTTCTTGTTCTCTTAGCCGGAACCGACTCCTCAGAATCGGTTCTCCTTTTGCCCAAAGAAGTCTCGCCCTGGTCAGAGGGCACTCCTTCTGGTTCTGTTTGAACCGAACCGGGCTGGCCATCCGATTCAGCGGACTTTTTGGCCTCCCTTTCCCTGAGCCTACCAACTCTCTTCTCTAGGGTAGCTGCAGGGAAATTTTTACAAATCTGGCAGTCTGCATTGAGGTGGTCAAACCCCAGACAATAAACACAGGTGGTGTGGGGGTCAGCCTTAGTAAATACTTCCCCACACACACTGCAGTGTTGAAACCCAGTGGGCCCGGTTTTTTCTTTTGGGTTTCTCAGACATTGTGCCAGTCCTAACCAAACTTACCCTTTTAATGGCAATCCGCCAGGCAAGACCCTCTTATCGTTCCTGACCGTGTTATGGGTCGTGGAAAAAACCGTAATAAAATCCGTTTTTTTTTTAGAACCGATAAGAACCGGTAACCACACACTAAAAGTACAGATAAAGATTTTTTTAACAACTTGATTAGTTCAAACCGAACCGATGAACCGTTTACAAGTTCCACACAGAATAGAAAATAATATAAACCTATCTAGTACTCACAAATACCACAGACAGAGACTGAACCGACAGGTTACGGTTTAAATTCGGTCGAAAACCGAGAAAAGCGGTACTTTAACCAACAAATTGAACCGAGCAGAAGGAGAAATCTCCGGAGTGACTGTTCAGTGAGGCGGAGTAAAGAATCTGATGGTTTGAGTTTAAACAGCAACAGACAGAGTCTCAACCGAGCTTGAGCTCAGCGTTCCATGCCTGGCATAGAAAGTTAACTCTTTCATCACCGGGGCAGTTCGAAGGTTGGGACTCACTGCTATTGTCAGAATACAGCAAGACTTCATGTTGTTTGAGACGGCTATTTCCCTTCCTGGAAAAGGAGCTGAAAAAGCTAATGGGGATGAAGGACGAGAAGGCATTACCTACTGCAAGAGCCTCTCTCGAAGAGCTACTGTTACGGTAAGTTCTTACGTAACTGTACTATCTTACTTCGAGAGGGCTCTTGCAGTAGGTAATTACATATAGGACTGAGTCCCAAGCAGTCTGGAACAAGGAAAAGCACTCGGGAGGAAGAAAACTACCAACCAATAAACCTCCGGCTGTAAGGGTCTTAGGAAAGAAGACCTTGCAAAACAGTCAACCTGAAGCTCGCTCTACGGCGAGAGGCAAAGTCCAAACAGTAGTGTTTCGTAAAGGTGTGGACAGAAGTCCAAGTTGCGGCTGTGCAGATGTCTGCTGCTGACACATTCTTGAAACAAGCTGCAGACGCGGCTAATCCTCTGATGGAGTGACCTCTGACCTTACCTGGCAGGGTATTGTTGTACTTGTAACAGAAAGTGATACAATGACCCTGGTCCCTCACACTGCCCGGAAACTGGAGGGAGCTGGGGTCCGTTGGTCCGCTTAAATAAAGGAACGGGCATACTATACTAGGGGTGATATATTAGTATTTGTTACTGTATGACTAAAGCATTAATTTCTACTGTAAATGCTGTATTTTTTTTTAAAGACAAGGAATATGTCCATCTGATCATTTTAATTGTATTAAGTCATATCTGCTGTAAAATCTTGCACTCTACGTTGTAGAAATGATGTCTCCAATAATAAAAATTAAATAAAAAAAAAAAAAGTGATACAATGAGCCAACCATTTCGACAGGCATTGCTTAGAAACAGCATTGTCTTCCCTTTTGTGAGCAAAAGAGACAAAAAGCTGATCAGACTTCCTGAGATCCTTAGTTCGAGTGGTGCAGTATCTCAGTATTCTGTGAACATCCAAAGTATGTCAGAGGTACTCCCCTTGATTGGAGTACTGTGTAAAGAAGGCAGGTAGCTCAATGGATTAATTCAGCGTAGATTCTGCCACTATCTTAGGGAGAAACTTAGGATTAGTGCACAGAGCCACTTGTTCCTTACGGAAAACCAAATATGGGATTTTACACATCAAGGCCTGAAGCTCGGAAATCCTTTGAACTGACGTAATGGCCACTAAGGAAGAGAGTCTTCCATGAGAGGAACTTCAAGTCTGCTGAGGCTGCCGGCTCAAAGGGAGGCAGGGTAAGCTTCTCAAGAACAAAGTTCAGATCCCAAGGAGGGGCCAGAACGTGGATAGGGGATCGTAAATGGAGAACCCCATGAAGGAAAGTCTTAGAGACTTCCAACTGTGTGAAAGTTCTGTCGCCAAAAGGGGCATGGTAGGTAAAGATAGTCGCCATATGAACCTTCAAGGAGGAATGACTGAGACCCAGGTCAAAGAGATGATGCATATAGTCCAGGATTCTCCCGACAGGGCAAGAGAACGGCTCAAAATCCTTGGAAGGATCCAAATCGAGAACCGCTTCTATTTCATGGCGTAGGTGGATCTAGTGGAAGGCTTTCTGGCCTCCACTAGAATATTGGCCACAAGTGGAGAAACCCCGAATTGGGCCTGGGCTATGTCTGTAGGAGCCACACATGCAGCTGAAGGGATTTGAGACCTAGATGAATCAGGTTCCCCTGACCCTGGGTCAGCATATGCTGTGAAAGAGGAAGAGGAAGCAGAAGTTCTTCTGAAAATTGTTGCAGAAGAGAGAACTGAACTTGCCTGGGCCAGAATGGAGTGATGAGGATCATCCAAGCTCCTTCTAAATTGAGTTTGTGTAAGACCCTCGGAATCAAGGGAATTGGCGGGAAGGCATAGACGAATCTGCCCTTCCAGTCAAGAGACAAAGCATCCCACCAAAAAATGCCTTGCCTGGAGCGAGCTGGCAGGAGGGGGGAAGCTTTGCATTTTGAGGGGATGCGAACAGGTCTACCTGGGGGGTTCCCCAGCCCCAGAAGATGTTGTCTGCCAACCCTTGATCCAGTTCCCATTCGTGAACTGGTGGAGGTGGTCCACCAGCGTGTTCTCGACTCACAGAACATGAACTGCCGGCAGGTGAAGGCTGTGCTGAACAGCCCAGTTCGAAACTCTCACTGCTTCCCTGCATAGAGGGTAGGAATGCGTTCCTCCCTGCTTGTTGATGTACGCATATGTTGGCTGTCTGGATGGTCAGATGGCCGGGAAGGACATAAGATTTCACAGCCTGGAGAGCATACAGAACGGCTCTGAGCTCGAACACATTTGTATGAAGAGTCTACTCGAGTCTGGACAAGGAGCCCTGAGTTCGGTGAGGCCCTAGATGGGCCCCCCAGCCCTCTCCCGAGGCATTTTGTATCAATGTTTGGGAGGGGGGTTCGAGGCAAAAGGGAACCCCCCGGCAAAGGTTCTCTCGCACCATCCACCATTGCAAGTCCCGGACCATGGGATCGGAGACCAGAACTTCCTGGTCTAGGTCATCTAGTGTCTGGTCCCATTGAGACCGAAGCGTCCAATGAGAGATCCTCATATGGAGCCGAGCGCGCGGGACTGTCAGAATAGCAGCCGCCATGAGCCCAAGTAGGCGAAGGACTGACTGGGCTCTGACCCGTCTGCGACTGGAAAGCAGGGTTGCAGGAGCAGCAGAAAGGCCATGCCGAGGGTCGTGTCTGGGATCGCCTCTATAAACTGGAGCCTTTGGCAAAGCACCAGATGGGACTTGACCTGACTGATGGTAATACCCAGACTGGTGAAAACCTGCAGGGAAAGGCTGAGGGAGCGCAGAAGTTCCTCCCTGCAGGGGGTCGCCAGGAGCCAATCATCCAGGTATGGGAATACCTGCACCCCCTGGGTACAAAGGTGGGCCGCCACCACAGTCAGACATTTGGTGAACACTCGGGGAGCCGAGGAAGGACCAAATGGGAGGGCCCTGAATTGGTAGTGGTCCCCCTGGAATGAAAAATGAAGGAATTTGCGGTGGGAAGGGTGGATGGGGATATGCAGGTAGGCATCCTGCATATCCAGCACACACAACCACTGTCCCTGCCGAAGGAGTGGCAGAAGGCCCTGCAGGGAGAGCATTCTGAAATGCTTGTACTTCACGAACATGGTCAGGGAGCCGAGGTCTAAAAAGCTTCACGTCTCCCATTTTCTTTGGAACTAGGAAGAAATGGGAATAGTAACCTGATCCCCAAAGGTGGGTCAGGACAGGCTCTATCACCGTCTTCGAGAGAAGGGAGGAAATTTCTTCTAGGACCACAGGAAGATGTCCCGGGGATTAAGACGACCTGGGGGTTCTGGAGAAACTCAACTGAGTGTCCTGCTGCTATCAGTTGGAGCACCCAAGTATCTGATGTAATCCTCTCCCAATCTGGTAGATGGAAGGAGAACCTCTTTCCTACTGGTTCCTCTGGGGTGGGCGTCTTACTGGCCCTGTCTAGGCGGACGTCGATGGCACCGGAGTCCGGATTTCTGGACCCGCTTGACCCAGAAAGCCGCACGGTGGCAGCCCTCCCGGGAACAGTAACTTCTTTTGTCCCGGAGGCTCCCGAGGGGCCAGAGTGCGAGCCCGATGGGAAGGATGCCACTTTAGAAACCTCCAAGATGGCCGTCGAATACTGGTCCCCCGGTGGGGGACGTTACCTGGAGCACGGCAACTCCAGCTGGAGTTGCGGCGGTCCGTGGAAGTGGAGTCCCAGTCCCGGTGGTTCTCCTCCTCCTCCTTCTTCTTACGGGGACCCTCAGGGGAAGTTGAGGCCTGCCTGACCTTCTTCAGCTCCTTTTCCACGGAGCACATCTTTTTTTAAATGTGGGCCTCCAGGGACTACTGCCTCAGTTTGCAGGTTGCGTCACTGAATTGTTGGCAATGCTGGAACTTCTCCACGGGGGTGATCTGGCCCTAGACAGAAGATGCACTGGGAATGACCGTCCTTATGCGGGAGCTGGGTGCCACACGAGTCGCACTTGTTTTTATGTGAATCGGAAGGAGTAGGGGACGACATATAAGGCAATCTGGAAGAAATATGATGAGAGACGTGAAAAATTCAGTAAAAATAACCACCGACAGACTGATGAAGCAGTAGGAACTTAACCTCAAAGCACTTTCACAAGCTAACAGTGGGAAAAAACTGGAAGGCGGGTGTGGGGGACCGGCCCTTTATACTGACGTCGCCTGATGCCGGTCAACTGATGTTGGGGCAGTTCCCCCGCCAGAGACTGCTAGCTAGAAATTTTTCCATGGGGTCCTGATGCCTGCCGGCTTCAGTCCTATATGTAATTACCTACTGCAAGAGCCCTCTCGAAGTAAGATCTTCTACTGCCCAATTCCTGCAGAGGCCCTGTATCTCAGAAGCAAAAGAGTGTGACTGAGAGGCGGACAGACTGGGCTGCCGTCTGGGTGGAAGGTCTGGGGAAATCTGCAAACTTGGGAGAGTGTCCCTCTCGGACAATCCTGATGGCCCATATGTCTGTTGTAATGGACTTCCACTGGCTGTAAAAACTGAATTAGACGCCCCTCCTACCACCGAGTGGCATCCCCTCAGACAGCTGAGGTGGGACCTGGGCTGGATCCACAGAGGTTGGTACAGGGTGCTTTGGGGCCCTATGCCCTCTACTGGGTTGGTTCCTGATAAAGGCACCTAGGCCTTTACCTTAAAAGGACTGCCTGTTACGGGAATGTCAAAGGTCCCGTCCCTCCGAGAGGCAGCAGGTGCTGCCTGTTTTTTTTTTGTATTTTATATTCTTTTTCTGCCCCGGCTGCCAGTACCTTGGCCCTTATCCTGTACACCAATACCTGCTACGCCCTCCACTCCGATACCACCTGATTTACCCCTCGAGATGGGGCTGATGCCCATGCCCAGTCTGTCTCTGAAGGGAAAGGTGGCATCTGGCATTGCCTCCCTGGCTTACCCCCCCAGGGCGGGGTTCATGGCTGGGTGGTGCACTGAAACCAGTGATTGGCTGGTGAAAGATAGGGACTATGAAGGCCATGGTGCCAGGCGTGTGCGTCATCTAGGCAGCCAATGCTGTTTTGGTACTGCCCGAGGGGCAAGGATGTGCAATGACATCAGGCATACACCCTGCCCGTCTTGAAACCTGGCGCCGGTGCAGACGTATCCCCAGCCTCCGAGGAGTCATACATGCACGGACACTCACCCGACCTCTCCCGGAGAAGGAGGCAGCAGCCACTGGTGCCTCAATCCTTCTCCCCGGCGGCTCCCTCCGGCGGACCGGATCTGTTCCCAAACCCGGGTCGCCGGAGTCGCAAGCAGAATTCCAACCGCTATGCCGACAGGCCAGCCTCAGGTGCTGCCTGTTTAAATGGCAGCCATATTGTTTTGAGTGGCCCCTAGAACTCAACCTGAGGGCCAAACAGATAAGCACTGTCAAGGAGATGTTGACCACCTGCTGCCAGCAGCAGCTGCCCTAGAGGCAGAGTCACAGGCATCCATAAAAGCTTTCAGCTGATTATTGGGCTATGAGCCCCTAGCAATGGCGCATTAATTCCGGGAGGCTCTCAACCATTGCACTGTGTTTCACAGGGTGTACTTGAACTGAGGAATGTAGGAACTCGAGACGCAGAAGTCTGCTTTGGTCCACAGATGAAGACCAAAATGTTATGGTGGACCTCATATCCGTGAGGAAAAAGAACTGGAAAGAAGATCATCCATCACACTGATTCAGGAAGCCTTGCATTCCAGCCAATAAAATGAGTCATCCGCTGTGTCTTCGACAAAGCAGAATAGGGAGAGACTCATCCAGATCTACTTCTACCCCAGAATAACCTCCAAAAGGCAAGTCTAGACCAGGAACATGGGAGACGCCAACACCTGGATCGGTGAAGAGTTCAGCACCATCACTGGCGCCAGCACCACATATGGCCCCGCACCCAATGCCACCCATGGCACCGGCACCATCCACTGCACCAGCAACACATGGCATCACACAACGCAGAAGGCACTGCGCCGGCATCACACTCAGTGGCGGCACCACACGCGGTGCCAGAACCGCTGCTGGACCTAGACCTGAAGAAAGGGGAAAAGGAAAGTGGTACCCGTGCCAGCCCCTGCAGAAAAAAAGGAGAGATGGGATAGGTACAAGGAGTCTGTGTCGATAGCGTTGGCACCAGAAAGGGCACCCGGCACATCCTGGCCCAACCGACCTGGCCGTGGCCCAGTGGCTCCGAGGCCCAAAGGCCCCGGAGCTGGATCCACTTGACAGGACAAATGGGCAGATGCCGTACCCCCACCGCTAAAATAACAGCCCAGAGGTGAAACTGCTCACCGGAATCCCATCGAGGACAGAGACGGGATCCGGGTGTCTAACATTGCGGCTGTTAAGAACGGAGCCACAGAGGAACCCACCGGAATCGGTTGAGGCCTACCGCTCACCACCACCGACGATCCTCACGCAGACATACCAGAGGCTGACCTCGAGAGGTACCGATTTTTCTTCCACCGACAGAAGGAAGAGCTTAAGGTCAAGTGGAGCCGGGTCCCAGAACCACTACTTTTGTGCTTCGGGCAGACTGTCCGACACCCCCGAGCACCAGACTGCCTGTAGTTGGACCCTCCCCCCACCGCAAAGGGCGGCGGACCGGGCACAGCCCCACTGCCCTCACAGCTTTCAAACGAAGTCTCCCTACCATCACCACTACCATCTAAGGTCGACTCCGTTGATGGCAGGCTGAGAATTTCTTCATCATCATCATCATCATCATATTTTTTTTGTAAATAAGAAAGAACACTAAAAATGGTAAGTTATTGCCTTAGCCCGGTGGCGCTGAGTGTGGAGGTGCTGGATGCCACACCGGCGACCCACGGGCACGGGCCTCCGGGGATCGGCAGAGGTGGAGAAGGATTGAGCATCCTTAGGACTGCTCTCCTTCTCTGGAGGAGTGGGGTTTCAGTGGTTGGTGTTTGTTCGCCCCCTAGCGGAAGCTGGGAGGCAAGAACCAACACGGAGCTGTAGGAGGGGGATGCAGCAGACGCTGAGAGGAGTGTGTGCAGTAGCGTGCGTGCTCTCTCCATTGGTGGCATTGCACGCTACATCCCCTAGGACAGAAAACAGGAAAATTGGAGTCCTTGGCCATGGATGAGGATGGTCCCCCTCCAATGCGCCACCCAGGAAGGCACCTCCCTGAAACTGGATCCAGTCTGGTGGGTTGAGGGTCTCCCCACCCCCTGCCATGAGGGGTAAATCATAAGGGCTGAAGGAGAGGGGGTTTCATAACCAGGGTCGGCATGGAGGGGGACATCTGATGTATAGGCTGAGGCTCCAGGGGAGAAAAAGTACCAACTAAAAAAAAATGTTAAGTTAAACGAATACTGAATGGCTATAGCTGGTGTCATATAGACGAAGACTTGACTCCTGGCAGGGAACGCCGTCATCAAGCACTTGACAGCGGGAGAAAAGGAACAGAGGCGGTTGGAGGTCAACACTGAGATAACATACGGCCTGCTAGTGTCGCGGGTTCGCGCATGCGTGATCCTAGCCTGGCACCGGCCCTCCTGAAGAGTTTTGGCTCCAGTGTAGTTCCATTAGTGTGAATGAGTGGTGGAGACTTTTAGTCCAGGAAGATTATCACATTTTAACATGTATTTAAGTGAGAATTTCATCTAATGGTTCATTAAGACTGTATTCACTGCACATGCTGAGACATTTAGAATTCATGATAGTTGAACTTTCTGCTGGGAAAGTTGTTATAGTGTATGGTGGAATGCTGTTCCGCATGGAAATCCATGCCTGGAACAGCGTTCTTGTGCTGCACTCAGTGCGTCAGGATGTTGTTGTGCTGAAACGAGTGCGTCACTAGTGCAGCACAACGCCGAGGCAATCAGGCATGCATGCAATTGAGCAACGCAGTGGTGAGGAAGTAAGCGGGCGTGATGAAACTGCCGCCTAAGTAAGGCATTTTTTTTTTTTTTTAATGGAGACCCATTTGGGGGATAAAGGAGTGCCGCCCATGGTTGCCCATACACTATAAAAGATTGTGTATGAGCAATCACACACAACAAGGCAGTTGTACGATCAAACAGTTTCCATGGTAACCGGAGACCTCGAGATTGTTTCTAACATCAGCGATGGTTTAAATGAGTGCAATCAATTCCACTTGTGTGCCTTTCGGATGTGTGCACATTCCGCTTATGTGCACACATCAGCATGGTCCTGATTCACTGCCTATTCATTCAATGTTACTTGATTCGGTTATGTGCACATGGTTTTATGCTTGTGTGCCTTTTTTATATGCACACCTTCCATTGACTGCATGGGCTGAGCTATAACTGACACCTCTTCAGAGGTGCGAAAATTAAACCACACCACTAATTGCTGTTACCGGTGTCTAGAGTAAGTGCTAACAGCTGTGTAGAACAGCACACGGGATGTTAAACTAGATGGGACTCTAGCTGTGACTATTCTAGCTTCCGTTTCAGCGTCAGTGTTAGTAGCTGTGCTGCTTGTCAGAGATGGAGAAACTTAAGTGCAACATCTTTTCTCTGGACCAGAAAATAAAACTGTTATAAAAGCCTAAAACAACGAACTGAAAAGATCTTGCACTGGAGTTTGGAGTGGATGTCTCCTGCGTAGGACGCATCATCAGAAATCGGGAAGCTGTACTCAGTGACTGGACAAGTGGTTGCCCTAAAGACAGGAAACGTAAAAGGGATGGGAAAGATGCCAGAGTCGAAGATGCCCTGTTGAGATGGTGCTCTGCAATCCCCAACAATGTGCACACAACCAAAATCGACTATTTTAAACTAATAAGAATTCTTTGGGGTTTTTTTTATGTATGATCTGGGTGTTTTGTGAGTTTCTGAATAACTGTCATAAGTTTCCGAGGAAGGACTCTGTTAGTCCGAAAGAACAGGTTACTCACCTGTAACAGTAGTTCTAGGAGTGGTATATGTTGTTCATCCACACTGTCTGGCATTGTCCCTTTCCCCTTTAAATCTTGCCAGAAGTCTTCAAGCTGGCTCCTCCCACCCACCCGGGTGGTAAATACCTCGGCTCCGCCCCATGGCGCCAGATCTAGCCGCTGGAAGCAGGTTGTCACTTTAGCCGGGAGGTTGGTAGGGGATGAACATATATACCCCTAGAACTACTGTTACAGGTGAGTAACCTGTTCTTCTAGGAGCGTGGATATGTTGTTCATCCATACTGTCTGGCAGACTCCTAGCAGTTCTCCAGGAGGAGGGAGGCAAGGCGCACACCCCCTACTTAGGAAACAGAGATTGGAGAACCGAGGCCCCAAAACTAGCATCACATCGTGACTCTAGGTCGATGTGGTAACGGGTAATAAAGGTGTTTGCTGACTTCCAGGTAGCAGCCCGACAGATTTTCTGGATAGGGATGTCCCTGGAAGCAGCCACCAAAGCAGCAGTATGGCGGGTAGAATGACCTCTTATCCCTTTGGGAGGCTCCTTGCCCGCCAATTCATAACACAGACTTATGCATGATGTAATCCATCTTGCAATAGTCCGTTTAGCTGCAGGTCTGCCAGAAGAGGCTTCAGCGTAGGTGACAAACAGCTGGCGAACCTCTCCCCGAATTTCTGCCGTCCTCTCCTTATAGTAGGAGAGAGCATGCCTGAGGTCCAGAGTATGGAGCCTGTACTCGGTATCCGAGGTGTAGTTAGGGTAGTATACCGGCAGAGTCAACACCTGGTTGAGGTGAAACTCTGACACCACCTTCGGAAGGAATTTCGGGTGGGGGAGCGGACAACTTTGTCCCTGTGAAAGACCAGATAAGGGGAGTCCACCGAAAGCGCCTGGAGCTCCCCTATCCTTCTGGCTGACGTGATAGCCACCAGGAAGGCAGTCTTCCACGACAAGTGCGAGAGCTCACACTTGTGCATGGGTTCGAATGGCTTGCCCATGAGCTTTGCCAAAACCAGCAAAGATCCCACGGAGGTGGAGGTTCACGCACCGAGAGGATATGTGATCCAGGCTTTGAAAAAGCACCGATCACCGCCTCCTGAGCTAACTGCCGGCTGACCGCCCGCGCCTGGTAAGCAGAGATGGCTGCTAGGTGCACCCTAAGGGTCGATGACCGAAGACCCCCTTTGGAGAAAGACCAAAGGTAGTCTAGAATGTTAGCCACAGAGCAGGATAACGGGTCCAGGCTTTTACCCTGACACCAAATGGAAAATCTTTTCCATTTGAAGGCATAACATTTCCTGGTCGATTCTTTTCGAGATGCTTCAACCACGGTGTAGACATCCTCAGAAAGACCCAAAGCCTGGAACTCTAGCCGCTCAGGAACCAGGCTGTGAGGTGCAGGGACTGAAGGTCCGAGTGGAAGACCTTCCCCTGGTTCAGCGATATCAGGTCCGGGCGTGTACACAGCCGCTCCGGGGCCCTGCAGCTGAGGCTGAGGAGATCTGGATACCAGAACTGGCGTGGCCAATCTGGGGCTACCAGAATCACCTTCGCCTTGTCCCTCCTCACCTTGAGTAACACCTTGTAGATCAAGGGAAATGGAGGGAAGGCGTAGAAGAGGCCTGGGGTCCACGGCCTCGAGAAGGCATCCCCCTGCAGCGAACCCCCCTGAGGGGGTGGGCATGGTACAGCCTCAGCTTGGTGTTCTCCTTGGAGGCAAACAGGTCCACCAACGGTTTGCCCCAATGGGAGAACAGGTCATAAGCTACCTCTGGATGGAGAGACCACTCGTGGGATGTCTGGCCTATGCGGCTGAGAGCATCCGCCAGTTGGTTCGCGACTCCTGCCACATGGATGGCTACGAGATCCGCCTCCAGCCGGCTGACGAAGGTCCAGATCCGGAGTGCCTTCTTGCACAGCAGACGGAATGCGTGCCGCCCTGTTTGTTGAGGTAGTACATGGTCGTGGTATTGTCCGTCTGGACTTGAACCACTTGACCCCGGAGCTGAGGAGCGAAAGCTGACAGTGCCAGTCTGACTGCTCTGAGCTCCAGCAGGTTGATGTGGCATCAGGACTCCTCGTGGGTCCAGAACCCGTGTGCTCTGTTGTCCCCCATGTGGGCTCCCCAGCCCATGAGAGAGGCGTCGGTCGTAAGGACGACCGTCGGCTCGGGGCGGACAAATGGGACTCCTTCCTGCAAATGACTTGGGACGGTCCACCATTGGAGAGTGTCCCACATCCTCTGGGTGACTGTGATCAGCTGGTCGAAGAGACCCTGATGCCGAGACCACTGGGCAGCCAGCTCCCATTGAGGGGGGCGCATGTGCAGTCTGGCCCAGCGGACCACTGAGGTGCACGCCGCCATGTAACCCAGGAGGCGCAGGAAGTCCCGGGCAGGGCGCAAGTGCCCAACCAGAAATGACTGGGCAAAGGAGGAAAGAACCTCTGCCCTGTCCGCTGGGAGCCGAGCTCTGGCTTGACAAGAGTCGAGCTCTCTCGATGAAGCCTATCACCTGAGAAGGTACGAGTTCTGATTTGGCCTCGTTGATCAGAAGGCCCAAGTGAGAGCAGGTTAGGAGGGTCAGTCCCTGGACCTCTCCACCTCCCTGAAGGGAGGAACCCGCTAGGAGCCAGTCATCTAGATAGGGTTAAATACGAACCCCTTGACGCCGTAGATGGGCAGCCACCACTGCGATGCATTTGGTGAAGACCCATGGGGCCGATGACAGGCCGAACGGCATGGCTCTGAACTCATACAGGGTCCCTTCAACCCTGAAGCGGAGGAACCGCTGATGGGACGGACGGATTGGGACATGGTAAAAAGCGTCCTGAAGATCCAGTGTACAGAACCACATGTTTCGCTCCAGGGATGGTATGATCTGGTTCAGAGTTACCATCCGGAAGGTGCGAGACCTGAGATACCGATTCAGATCATGGAGATCTAGAATGGGGAGCCAACCCCCCCCCCCAGTCCGCTTGGGCACCAGGAAATACCTGAAGACGAAGCCTGGGTCTGAAGGAGGATCCCGCATTGGGGCAACCGCCTCTTTGAGGAGGAGTTGCGCAATGTCGTCCCGAAGGGCAGACTGGGTGCCAACTGAGATCCTTTCTTCCCGTGGGGCACGGGCTCAGCTGGAGGGTACTGCTCGAACTCTAGGGCAGACCCTGCCCAACCACTTTCAGAACCCACCTGTCCGGGTGACACCGACCAGGCGGAAAGGAAGTGGCGAGCCGCCCCCACGGGAGGACCCAGAGTTACGTGACGGGTGCGGGGGAGGCCACCCCCGACCCGTCATTGTGCAGGCTTACAGGAGGAGGAGGAGGCACCTGGACCAGCACCTTGGCCTCCTGTGCGGGGCTGCTGAGGACCTTGCTTGGGCCTAAGGAGCCAAGCTTGAGCCTGCTGCTGTTACTGACCTCCCTGGAAGGAGGGCTGTCTGACCGCAGGGGAAGAATGCCGAAAAGGCTTCTTCTTGCGCTTCTGCTGATTCTTGCCTGAAGAACCTTTAGCACAGGTGGCATCTAAGGTGGCATTAGACTGCTCAATGCGCTGAAGATGACCTGCCACTCCCAGACCGAAGAGGTCGGTGCCAAGGAAGGGCACGTCAGCTAGCTTGTGCTGAGTATCCACGGGAAAGGAGGATAACCTCAGCCAAGCCCTGAGGCAAGAGGCTACCGCTGCCGCTAGTGAACAGGCACAGGAATCACCAATGTCCAGAGCTGTCTGGAGCTGTTTGGCAACAGCCCGGCCCTGGTCCCGGACCTGCTTGACCGTGGTCTGCATGTCTGCTGGGAGGTGAGGAAGACCTTCATCCAGTGACCCCAAAAGGGCATGAGAGAAGTGTGCCATGATCACTGCTGAGCTTGCCTGACGAAGGCTCAAGGATGATGCCGCGTAGACCTTCGGGCGAGTGGTCCATAAGTTTGGACTCCTTGTCCGGAGGCGGTCAGTATCTGCAGAGCTGCCCGTTCGCCTGAATACTGAGGCAGTCACAAGGCATTCCGCCCAGGGGTGCTCAGTAAACCCTGCCAAGGAACCTGTGGGCACCGCGTACTTGCGGGCCATGCGGGCAGATGGAGCCGGGCAGGAGGCTGGACGCTGCCAGAGTTCCAGAGCCAGGTCAACTATGGCTTCGGCCACTGGAAAGGCCTCCGTCGGGGTATCCCCCCTCTTAAGAATATCCATGAGGGGATATTCTGCCTTCTTCTGAATAGGCTGCAAAGGCATTCCTGTGGACTCTGAAATGAGTCGAAGGATGCCCTGGAAGGAAGAAGGCCCTTCTTCCAAGCCTGACACCGACAGCTCATCATGAGAATGAAGGCCGGTATTATCCGAATCGGAGGAGTCCAGATACAAAGGCTTCCCACCTAAATCTCCCTCGATACGCCTAGGGTGATCAGGGGTGACCGTGATCGACAGTCTGTGAGGAAGACCCGAAGACTGTCGGTCCTCCTTAGAGGGAACCCCTCCCAGGGGCTGTTTAGGTGGAGGTTCCACCAAAATTGGTGGGGAGCCCGTAGCCGGCTGAGCTGGAAGGCACACGGGGGCCACCGAAGGGACCGGAGCCCTAGAAGCCGAGGTCGGCCGAAAAGGCTGAGGCCAAGTGATAGCCGGAACCGCTGGGGTAGCCGGTTTCTGGCCCGTTAGCAGAAGTTGCTGCCACATAAGATCCTCACAGCGTCGACGGAGTTTCCGTCGAAGCCTCTCCTCATCAGAGGAGAAGGATGAGGAACGGTGGCAGCGCCTCTTCTGGGAGTGTTTGTGTCCCTTCTTGGGTCGACCGACCGAAGAGGACTTACTCCTCGATCGAGACCGATGGCGTAGGCTCTGTCGGTCAGGGGAAGCCGGACTCGGTGAAAACCGAGGTTCCGGCTCCTGGCCCTTGATCGGGATACCCGTGGGACGGGTTTCCTCATCGGGGAAAGAGAGAATAGGTGTTCTCTCCAGAGAGTCGTCGACAGGCGTCGGCGACAACGGCTCGATCGGGTCGAGAGAAATCTCTGCCGGTTCAGCCGTGTCCTCGACTTCAGTGCCTTGTCCAGACGGAAGGTCTGAAAAACCGGCAGCCGAGGAGGCGATCTCGACCGTAGTCAAGACCCCTTGCTCCTGGAAGTCGGACCCTCGGTCCCAGGTGCGTCTTCTTCGGCTAGAAGACGACGGTTTTGGATCCTTCTTTTTGGATCGGGAGGAGTGCGAGCCCGAGGGCGCCTCACTCTTAGTAGGGAGAGACTGGCACAACTCCCGAAAGGATCCTGTGAAGGTGGAGCCCAAGTTGAGTGTCACGAAGAAGCTTTGGTTGGCCGAAGCTTGGGCAGCTTCTTCCTCGAAGACCGCCATCTGCTCGAGCTGCTCGGCGGATCCCTCAATCGCGAAAACTGCCCACCTGGCCTCCTTCGATTTCACCGGTGGATTACGAAGCTCCGGTCTCCCCAGCTTCAGGCGTGCCTGACGGTCCTCCAGAATGGTGGGATGGAAGGCAGAGCAAATAGTGCATTGCGAGGTATCATGCAGGGTACCAAGGCAATAAACGCACAAGAGGTGGGGGTCGGTGCTCGACATTTTTTACACCGGCGAAACCTGGGGGACGACTTGTCATCCATGTCCGAAAAGTTCGGATCTGAGTCGTATACTCTTACGAGTTTCAAAGCGAGAAGATGCGGTGAAAACCGTCGATTAGACTCCAGGGCCTCAATCACTACAAAAAAGCACGAGGGAACCCGTATCTTCCAGCGGAAAGGAAGATCTGGCTTCATGGTGTGGAGCTGAGGTATTTACCACCCAGATGGGTGGGAGGAGCCAGCTTGAAGACTTCCGGCAAGATTTAAAGGGGAAAGGGACAATGCCAGACAGTGTGGATGAACAACATATCCACGCTCCTAGAAGAAAACATTACTTATCATAATAATCTTGTTTCTTCCAAGGGAATCTTACTGTATTCTGAAGAATGCAGTATGGTGTCACCATAGGACTGCCCCGGAGCCGAAATGGTTAATAGAACCTATGCAAATAGTGGAATGCTAGGCTCGAGATCGGTTTTCAAACCACTGTCCCTGGTTGCACTTCCTGCAACCACCAGATTCTTACGAAGCATCCAGAAGCTAACAAACTAGCTAACTAATCTAAACTAACAAGAACAACTCAATCCCCCTTTAAGTGGCAAACATCTCGTAAATAGCAGAAGGCATCTCCTAAGACTGAAGTCAACAGATGCCCAAGAAAGTAGTAGGTACCCACAGGTTGCTAACATAATTTGTACAGACAGTATGCAGTGCGCTGTAGGTTCTAGCAAAGAAGGAAGGGTGGAACTCCGAATACAGCAAGATTCCCTTGGAAGAAACAAGATTACTATGGTAAATAATGTTTTCTTCAAACCCCAGGAAATCTTTCTGTATTCTGACAAATGCAGACTACCCAAGCAGTGCCTTTGGAAGCGGGAAGATGACCTATTTAGGAAACAAGCTCTGCAGGACTGCTGCGCCAAACCTGGCATCACTCCTAGCCTGGGTATCCAAGCAGTGTTTGGCAAATGTGTGAACTGTTTTCCAGGTAGCTGCTTTACAGATTTCCAGCAGAGGAATATCCCTTGAAACTGCTATTGATGCAGCTGTTCCTCTGGTAGAGTGGGCCCTAAGCCCCTGTGGGGCCTGTTTGCCCACCCTGGCATAACAGAATTGGATACACACCACAATACACCTGGCTACGCATCTTTTCGTGGCTGGTTTACCTTTTCCTACTTCCCCATAGGTCAAAAAGTGCTGGGCTCTGTCCCCTCTGTGGCCCTTTGTATGCTCCAAATACTAGCCGATAGCGCTTTTCACATCCAGGCTATGCAGTCTGCGTTCCCCTGAGGAGAACTGGCCAGTGAAAAAGACTGGTAGTGTGATGGACTGATTGATATGGAAGTCTGAAACCACTTTAGGGATAAACTTGTTAGTCCTAAGGATCACCTTATCTCTGTGGAATGCAAAGTAGTCAGTCTCCATAGACAAGGCCTGCAACTCACTGATCCTCCTGGCAGAAGTAATGGCAACTAGGAACAGTCTTCCAAGTTACATACTTGAGATCAGCTGAAACCATAGGTTCAAAAGGTGACTGCATGAGCTGTGCAATGCATATGTTCAGATCCCACACTGAAGTGGGAGTTCTATGTGGAGGGTGCAAATGTTGCAACCCTTCCGCAGAATTTCCTGAACACTAGATTAGAGGCCATAGATACTGCCTTGCCTGCTGACAGGTAAGCTGAAACAGCTGCCAAATGCACTTTCAGGGTGGATGGTCTCAGACCAAGGGAATGAAGGTGAGTCAAATAATCCAGGACAACTGGCAAACCCGCCTGAGTATGGTCCTGGCTTTTGTTCTGGCACCAGATAGAATCTTTTCCACTTGGACGTGTAGGTATTCCTAGTGGAGGGCTTTCTAGAAACCCTAAGGACCTCCATAACTCCTTCCGAGAGGTGCAGGTTGGCATACCCTAGGTCCTCAAGAGCCAGGTCTTGAGCCTGAGAGACCGAAGGCTGGAATACAGGATCCTATCCTGGAAGGAAGTCAGCAAGTTGTGCCTTCTGGGGAGGCTGACTGGTTTGGCAACTAGTAATGCCAGAACCAAGGAATATCATGGCTGCCTGGCCCAATCTGGAGCAATGAGGCTCATTATAGTTGGCTGAGATTTGAGCTTGCTCAGGATCCTCGGTAGCAGAGGGAATCGCGGGAAGGCGTACAGGAACTTCCCTGTCCAATCCAGGATCAGTGTATCCAGTGGGACTGAGCCCTTCACTGGGGGCCTGCAGCACAATTGGGGAAGCTGGTAGTTGTCTGGGGCTGCGAAGAGGTCCATCTCTGGAGTGCCCCACCTTCTGAACACTACCTGCAACACCTGCATGTTCAGTGACCACTCGTGATGGTTCCGATATATCCTGCTCAGTGCATCTGCCAGCACATTATCCTTTCTTGGCAGGTGAACTGTTGACAAGACAATTCCCAGGGAATAAGCTAGACTCCATATTTTCATGGCTTCTGTGCACAGTGGGGTTGACCTTGTGCCTCCCTGTTTGTTGATGAAGTACATTGTGGTTGTACTGCCCGTTCTGACCTGTACCACCTTTCCCTGCAGCATGCTGGCGAATGCTTTAAGTGCTAGGAAGACTGCTCTGAGCTCCAGCAGGTTGATGTGAAGTAATGACTCTTGTTTGAGCCATGTGTCGTGAGCAGTGTACTCCTCCAAGTGTGCCCCCCACCCCAATAGGGAAGCATCTGTGGTTAGCACTAAGTAGGGTTGTTCCTGTAGGAAAGGCACTCCCTGTCTGAGAGGTTGTCCATGTCCAACCACCACTGAAGTGCTTGCAGGAGCATTTGTGTGACTGGGACCAGCTTTGATAGTGAATCTCCTTTCTGGTCACAGTACAGTCTGAGATGATACTGAACATCTTTCAGCTGAAACCTTGCCCCTGACACCATAGCTGTTGAAGCTGCCACATGGCCTAACAACTGCAGGAAATGCCTGGCTGACCTTAGGCTTTGATGCGTGAAGGTGCTTGCTAGCTTTATCAGACTGTCTGCCCTTGTCTGGGGAAGAAAAGCCTTTCCTCTCACTGAATCCAGCTCGGCTCCTATGAACTCCAGGAGCTGTACTGGCTATAGCACAGACTTTTTCAAGTTGACCAGGAATCCCAGTGACCGCAGTAGTTTTTCTGTTAGTGCCAGAGACTCCCTTACCTGTTGAGGGTATGGCCCTACAACTAGCCAGTCATCCAGATAGGGGAAGACTACCACTCCTTGTTTCCCGAGGTGTGCCACAACCACAGTCAAGCATTTTGTGAACATGCTTGGAGCAGAAGCAAGTCTGAAAGGCACTGCCTTGAACTGGCAGTGGCCTGATAGCAGTCTGAATCTGAGGAATTTTCTGTGGGACTGCCTTATGGGGATGTGGAAATATGAGTCCTTTAGGTCTAGAAATGCCAACCAATCCCCTTGTTTTAGGGTTGGGAAGGACTGTTGTCAAGGTCACCATCTTGAACTTTACCAGATGTCTGTTTAGGTGCCTGAGATCCAATATGGGTCGCCATTCCCCCGTTTTCTTTACTGTGAGGAAGTACCTTAGAGTCCTTTCCCTCTCTGTGCCAGAGGAACTGGTTCTACTGCTCCTAAGGGTAGGAGGTTTAACACTTCCCTTTCCAGCAACACTGTTTCTGATGGGGAGGAGGGTCTGAAGACCCTTGCTCTCAGCTATGGTCTGAGCTTGATGCTGAGAGCCAGGCCTTGGCCTACTGCTTCCAAGACCTACCTGTCTGTGGTGATGGTTTGCCATTCCTGAAGGTAGTGGGCCGGCCTGCCCTCTACCGGGGTTGAGGAGGCGACCCGACCAGACACGTCAGGGAGCCTGCTTGGGTTGGGATGCTGTCTGAGTGCTGGGGCTAGTTCGGCTACCATCTCTCCTATCCCTGCCCCTGAAGAAACCTCTCTGCTGCTGACATTGGGGGTAAGCCTGAGGCTAGAAGAATGGCCTATACTGATCACTACTGCTACCTCCCCGGCTTCTTGCTTTTGGGGAGTAGATACCCTCTCTTTACCAGCAGCACTCTTCTAGGCGGTCTTATACTCATCCATCTTTTTCATGTAAGAGGTAGGCTCATATGGAAAGTTCAAAGCCTTGAACTGTGTGTCTCAGGTCAGGTTAGTAGTCCTGAGCCAAGCGAACCTCCTGAGTGACACAGAAGAAGCCATTTACCTGGCTGCAGTGTCATTGTTATCCACAGCCATCCTAAACTGGGCTTTGGAAGCCTCCTCTAGATCAGCTGCCGTAGGAGGTGTGACAGATTTTGTGATTTCCATCACAGTGTTCTCTGATATCTGGCAACACAGGCCATGTAAGAAGCCCCCCCTGATGACCAGAGAGGATCCCAAATATACCTTCTTTGCAATGGAATCCATCCTCCTTGAATCCTTGTCTGGAAGGTGAGATGCCGGGGGATGCCTGCCTTATCACAAGCAGCAGCCTGCACCACTCCTTCATGGCTAGGGTACCCGAACAGGAACTCTGCTCCATCTTTAGCCACAAATACGTCTTATCCACCTTTTTATCAACTGGTGGCACAGAAGTGGGGGTCTGCAGGACCTTGTTAACCTGCTTTTTCAGGGATTTATGGATGGGCAGTAACAGTCTTTTAGAGACTGGCACCTCCATCATTTCCATGTAGTCCTGTTCCTCCTCCTCATTGGTTGACTCCTGGGTAGGAAGGTCCAGGGACTGGTCTACCCATTTAATAAAGGCAAAATGAGAGGTGTAGTCTTCATTGCCTTTGTCAGGTCGATGTGGATCTGAGGAAATATCCGGTTCAGTCGATTCCCCGTAGTCATCATTATCAGCATCCTAGTCTTCATCCTCGTCAAAATTACCCTCTACATGTTCCAAGGACCTGAGAACCAAAGTAGAGCCAGTGGTAGACAAACGCAGCCGCTTCTCAACCAGGACCGGAGTACTTGGTTGGAGTGTCTGTATAATTCTGATAGCATTTGCTCTCTCTTCAGCAGTCGGAACTGATGACTTCTTCAGTTGCGGTTCGACTGCTGTATGCTTTTCCTTTTTTCTTTTCCCTGCGGTTGCCAGATTAGCAGCAGTATCTGCAGGACTTTTTTTTTTTTTTTTTTTAGAAGAACCATCACCCTGGTCAGAGGGTTGTTCCTCCAGTTCATTTTGTCTGATAGCCGGTTTGTCTTTAGCTGGTTCAGCACCCTTTTCAGACATCTTCTGCAGTTGTTTAAGTTGCCTCTCAAGTGTCGACTGAGGGAAGTTCTTACAAATTTCGCAGTCCTCCTTGAGGTTGTCAAACCCCAAGCAAAACACACAAATTAAATGAGGATCTGCTTTAGCGAATGGATCCCCACACTCTGTACAATGTTGGAAATCTGTGGGGACCATTCGTTTCTTGGTTTGTGACATTTATCGGTCTATTAAACCGATGAACTGAGAATTAACTCTAGTTCAATTTTACATTTTAAAGGAAAAAAAAAACGCCTTACCGGACAGTAGAAATATTGATTAAAGACCTTAAAATAAAGTAAACAGTAACGGTTCCTTCTCAGTTAAAAGAACCGATAAGGAACTAAAAAACTCACCAAAAATTCACTAAATGTAGACCAAGTCTATCTGTGAACCAAGGATAGTGCTTCAAAAATTGAAATAAATAAAAGGACTTTGATAAACAGAGACCAACGAAACTCTTCAGGTAAAGTGAAAGAAAGCTCTCCGGAGAGGTCTTACTGAGGCAAGCGGAATAAAGAATTTGACTGCAGGAAGTACAACCAAGGCCAGTGGTTTAAAAACCGAGCTCAAGCCTAGCATTCCACTATTTGCGTAAGTTCTATTAACCATTTCGGCTCCAGGGCAGTCTTATGGTGAGCCCATACTGCATTTGTCAGAATACAGTAAGATTTCCTGGGGTTTGAAGCTTAAGCACTTTATTCTTTTTGTAACATCTATGCTGGTCCAATAAAAGGTATCAAACCATTTGATTCTGGATCTGTTCTTACAGGGACCAATACGGCAACAACTGAATATAGAAGTTTTTAAGGAACTCTTCAAGCAGGAAAACTCCTAGCTATGCTGCCTGCCCCTTCAACCAACACACAAAGACTGAAGATTGTAAACCAAAAGTCACAGAATGGGGAGCAGTCAGGGTTCTACGATGATGCAGCTTGTGAGGTGTGTGCAGGTCCCTAGTTGGCAAGCATGTGTAACCAATAGCCCAGTGACAACGTAGAACGAAACAGGAATGTATTTTTAACTGAACAGTACACCAAATCCATTACTTTATTTTTCCTTAAATTATAACTTTTTATTAAAAGTTACATATTTATGCAAACACATGCAGAAGACACAAGTCAGACCCAAGAAAAGGGACACTACTGAACCTTTGAAACAATATAGAGAATGATGATTTAGTCAATATGACACGATACAAGTGTGGGAAAAATATATTGTCTAAAACTTGATTAGAAAAGTAGCACCACTTCCTAAAATGCTGAATTTTACGCTTTGCAATGAAAGAGTCAATGGCACACAAATATGGTCAAACACTGAGCCACAGGAATAACCATTTGTGGAGTTTCTTACTTTAATATAAAAATTCTCTTATCTTATCCATGATGCTATCATCAGAATGCAACACGGAAAACACAATTTAGCATGGAGAGCGAAAGAGGAAATGCATGCGCTATAGCAGGGTGTGAAAAAAAAATCCAGTAGCCAGATGGCCAATGGTTACTTAAAAATAAATTTCAGCTGGCCACCAAGAGCAGGTTGTCTCATGTCAGTCATTTTGTGTGGCCATAACAGTGTCTGTTTTGGCCACACAGATCTTTTTCCTTTCCTTAATATGTGACAGTTATTTTTGACACCCTGCTTTGTGGTTACCTTGCAGATTATAAAAATGTTTTTCTTATTGTTTAATTTAAAAAAAAAGGGAGCATGTCGCATTTAAAGGTGAATGAAGCGGAGGACATGGAAAAGCTAAGGCTGCAGTAGGCGTTTTAAGAGCTCCCACTCACTAGTAAAGGATTTATCCAGTGGCTTCTCTATGACTGAGCATGTGGAGTCTGAACTACTGCTGCTGCTACTGCCTGCAAGACAAAGAGAGGAGCCCCAGGGAATCAAGGGTAGACAGGAGGGAATAAAAGATGGGAGTGGTGGGAAGGGGGTGGGGAAGAAGCCAAAAGGTCAATTCCAAGTCACAAGCAGACAGCTAAGTAATCTGAGATTTATAAAGATAATGTATACTACTATCCCACAAACAGCAGTTGTAACTCAAAAAACTTGTTTAACAAGTATGACACAAGTTTCTACAAGATTCATTTATCTTGAATATAAACTATGATACAGCATCAAAGTGCATACAGTATATGCAATTTTCTGGCAAAAAGAAATCAATGCATGTGGTGCATAAACTTAAATAGAAACTCATTAAAAAATCTTTAAGGGGTGAAGTCAGCACTAAGAGCTCCATACCCGTGCATGGGGCTGGTCCCAGTTTGCACTTTGTGTGCAAAACTTTTTTTTTTTTTTTAACTTACTGTTTACTGTAGTATAATACAATATATCAGAGTAATTTTGCTCACTTCCAAGCTGACATTTTCTGTAACTACAAATCCAAGAAGCCCCTGCAGATGCCATTACAGCAAGGTGGCAGCAGAGGGAGATCCAACAGCCTGCAGCACATGCTAAGAGTTTATATAAGCTCTGATTTTGTGTGTGCTGGTCCCACTGTCCTCCTGGGGCCAAGTACTGTCACAGAGGACTGACTTAGCCTTGAGAGAACATCGGGACTGGAAAACATCTGATTATAACTTATAAAAGCTCTAACATACATTGCAGGCTATCAAATTTTCCACTGCTGCAGTCCTGCTCTGATGTAAACTGCAGGGAATTCTAGGATTTGTAGTTACAGAACATGTCAGCCAGGAAGTAAGCAAAATTAGTCTGATATAATCCACTATACTACAATAAATAGTAAGCAAAAATAAAAATCATTTTGCATACAAAGTGCAAATTGGGACAAGCCCCACACTTGGGTGCATGGCTCTTCGTTTAATTTATTTTTATTGATTAGAAAGTTAATTCCATTACACAATTCTTAAAAACAGTTTACAATAAAGAGACTTACATATTTATCAATACATATATCTTTTTAAAAACTTGACCAAGTACATCAATGCATCAACAGACTCCAATAATAATAAAAATCTTGTCAAGTTTTTAGGTTCACAACACAAATTTCCTAAAATATTTCCCAAAAAACTTCTCTTGTATAGAACTATACAATGGGCATAGTATTAATGCATGTATAAAAGTAGTCATCCAAACCACAACTATATCTAAATTGGATAACATCATGATTCTGATAAATACTCGTTAACATATTATGTGTGGGGCTCTTGGTGATGACTGCTCCCCTTTAAGTGAATTTAGTGTTAATGAAAGGTACCTGCTGAACAGTTCTAGAGAGGAAAGTTCTCTTATGCATCAGGGCAGGCAAACAGAGATGGCTGCAGTGCAAGCTTCCCCACAATGCCCACTAGTTTGCCTCATGGAGTTATCCAGGGAAACTCTGAGGGATAAGAATACTAAACTGACAATTTTAGAAGCTGGCAGAGTAAATCAAGCAAGAAATAGTGCTTTAAACACTACTGAACATGGCTTCAATGTAGATGCCAATAGTGTGCTCAACATGAAAGTGGTGGCTGACTAATTTCCTTGTGCTGAAGCGAGCACTGGTACCCGTGAAAAGTATTAACAGGTTCTAAACAAACTGAACGAAAACTGTTGCACCCTATTTTTAGTCAATCTGGCCCATAGTAGCTCAAAAGGATGTACTTATGTCTCATAACATTAATGTTGATCTGTAAATTTCTTTAAAAATGCATTTAGTATTGCAATGTCTTTCTGCTGTACTACAGAATCAATACTGTTTGCATGGTGCCAGCAACAAATGTACACAAAGTACAGCTGCCAGAGAATGCCACATTTATCTTACTGCACAAAAATTGGCACCATTAAATCAATCCCTCAGTTTAGTTAAGGGCCAGACCCAGGTTGAGTTTAGGGCGCTTTTACACACAGGTTTGTAAAATGAAATAAACGTTACCTGTGTGGCACCAATGTACTCTGTTGCGTTCGGGTTTCCTTTTACACCCCTGCCGAGTATTCCGGCTAATCTCGCCTCCATTTGTTTCAGCTCCCCCAGAGTTTGCTGCTCTAATGGCAGTTTCTGCAGAGGTACCGGAATGGCTGTTTTAAACAGCCAGATCAAACGAAACACGTTCGTGCAAACCGCAAGAGGCAGAGACTGCGGTTTGTACGAACGTACACCAAGGGAACTAAACAAATGCTTTTTACACACAAGGGATGTACCGGAATACTGTTTCCGTAACAGTTATTCCGTTACATAGACCTGTGTATAAAAGCGCCTTTTGTGTGTTCCTTTAATGTATACAGTTTCATTTTTTTTTTTTAAGTCTATCCTGTTTTCATTTAGTAAGACAAAAGATGAACAGCAGTCTTAAATTTAAAAATGAGATAAGCAAACACCACAAGTAACATGTATGACAGAAGTGTAAAGTCATGACATAGAGAATGCAACACCACGTAAATGCACACTGTAGTTTAGGACGATAGAATTCTTAAAAATTGTGTCAGCAATAGAACAAAAACTATTTTCTCTTCTGTCTCAAAAGTGGCACAAACTTCTTTTCTGTTCTTAAAAATGCAGATCATGTAAGGAAAAATTACTCACCATAGTAATCTTCTTTCTTCCCAGTGATGTTCAGATATTCATAACTTTATGCAGTAAGCCTGGAGGGTTGGACTGCCCGGAGAGATAGAACACATGCAAATGATGGAACTCTTTGCACGTGCGCATCTTTCAAACACTGCCTCTACTAACTGCCTGTGTTCTAAACCTCTTCAGATTTTATAAATGGAGCCCAGAAAAGTAGGCCCAGGGTTATACAGTACTATAAATTTGTAATTAAAATTGGGGGTTTCCCACTATTGTATAATTTAAGATAATAATAAAAAACGCCAACTGGAGAAAAAAAAAAAAGAGAAGAAAATTTCAAGCAGGTTAGAACAAAATGCTAGAGAAAACACCACCCAAAAAAGACAGAACACAGTGAAAACTGATTTACCAAAACCATTATTAGGTGTAGGGTAAGGAACACTCCAAGGGTGTGTGATAATCAGGGTGGCACCAGCATGCGGAGTGCAGAGGCTGAAGTTCTTAAAGAGGAGGAGGGAGGGAAGTTATGAATACCTGGGCAACACTGGGAAGAAAGAAGATTACTATGGTGAGTAATTTGTTCTTCTAACCCCAGTAATGCTCAGAATATTCCCAACTTCATGCAGACTACCGAGCAGTACCACTGGAGGTGAGCACAGAACTTTATTTTGGAAACGGACTCTGTAGGACTGCTGTGCCAAACCTAGCATCACCCCTTGATAAAATATCCAGGTTGTAATGCTCTGTAAAGGTGTGTACTGTTTTCCAGGTAGCTGTTTTACATATGTCCAGCAATGGAACATCCCTGTCAGCTGCTAAAGTAGCAGCTGTCCCTCTTGTGGAATAAGCCCTCAAACCTGATGGGGGCTCCCTATCAGCATTTGTGTAACAGAACTGGATACACTGGACTATCCATCGAGAAATGAATCTTTTAGAGGCTGGATTACCTTTTCCCACATCCCCATAGGTCAGGAATAGTTGCTTTCTGTCCTGTCTATGGTCTTTTGTAGCCGTCATGTAGTAACTGAGAGCCCTTTTCACATCTAAACTGTGGAGACTTCTTTCACCAGAAGTGGAATGGTCAGTGAAAAAGACAGGAAGAGTGATGGACTGGTTTAAGTGGAAGTCCGAGACTACCTTGGGGAGAAATTTTCTGTTTGTTCTAAGGACTACCTTATCCCTATGGAAGGATAATTTGTAAGCAGGCATGGAGGAAGTGAGACCGTCTGCCTTCCACTGCTAGGGAAGAAGCGGCCCGCGGTTCATGGGGTATGTTCTGACTATGGCTGAGGCTGAGTTTGGGATCCTCGCCTCGAGCCCCTCCTTCCCCTGCCCCTGGAGTATCCCTGTTGTGGACACTGCTGGTATTGGGGTAAGGCCACTGGCTGGAAGAAGGGTCTGGTATAAAAAGACCTGCCCCGGTCTCCCCTTCCATAAGGCCTGGTGGATGGTGAAGCTCTCTCCTTAGCAGAGCTGCTTCTGTAAGTGGCCTTATACTCATCCACCTTCTTCATGTATGCCACAGTGGACTTCCCAGAGAGAGAGTTTCCCTCTAGAGGAAAATCCAAGGCTTTAGACTGTGCATCTCGAGTGAGGTTTGTGGCCCTGAGCCATGCAAACCTCCTCTGTGCCACCGTATTTGCCATCCATCTGGCTGTGGGTATTATTGGTGTCAGCAGCCATCTGGAATTGATATTTAGCTGCCTCTAAACCAAACCTGGCAATTTCAGCCAGGTCGTCTGACAAGGAAGAGGAAGCTTTCTGGGACATAGCCAGGACAGACTGCCACAGTGACTTCTGATACTGGGCAGCATAAGCCTGGAAATAGCCTGGCGCATAGCCAGAGAGGCTGACAGGTACCCTTTTTTGGCCATGCTGTCAATTTTTCTGGAGTCCTTGTCCGGAGGGTGTAAGGACAGTGTGACCTTGGCCTTGTCACAAGCAGCTTGCTGAATTACCCCCTGATGGTCTGGGTGGGAGAAAAGAAAATCTGCTCCCTCCCGTTCTAGTTGGTATTTGTTATCCATCCTATCTATGAGAGGTGTGGAATTTGGTGTCTGAAGAATCTTCAAGGCATCCTTCTTGAAGAATTTGTACACCGGTAGGAGCAGAGCTTTGGTGGGTGTCAGACCCATCATTTCCAAATACTCTACCTCCTCTTCATCCTCTACTTGTTCAGTGGTGGAGATGTCAAGGGCATCTGCCATCCTCCTGATAAAAGTAAAATGGGATGGAAAATCCTCAGTCACCCTTGGAGGTGAACCAAAGTCCTGTTCAAGGGACACTTCTGGTTCAATTGGTCCGCCATCCTCACTGTATTCATCATCATTATCAAAAATATCCCCTCATTCCTGAGGCACAATACTGCCAGCCTGGGGACCCTGAGAAGGGGCAAGAGGCTAAGGAGGGACTATAGCCTGTAATGATTGAATAATTTTAAAGGCCTGTGCAATCTCTTGGGCCACTGGTACAGGCATAGCAGGCACATAAGTCCCCTGTGTAACAGCTGGGGGTTCTGTGTGCTTAAACTTTTTGCTCTTTTTTTGAAGGAACCGGGGACTCAGACGGTTCACTTGCCCTTTTGTGCCCTTGTCGCCCATATCAGGGGCAGGCACAGTGCTGGTTCAGCCACGGATTTATGGGGCATCGGCTGGTCAGAGCCAGAGGGACCCTTAGACTTTTTCTTGAGCCTTTCAAGGCGTTTTTCTAAAGTTTTTTCAGGAGATGTCTTGCAAATTTCACATTCCTCCTTAAGATGATCAAAACCTAGACACATGACACAAAACAGTGTGTTTGTTTGCTTTAGCAAACACTCCCCCACACTGGGAACAGTTTTTGAAACCGGGTTCACTGGTTCGCTTCTTGGGTTTCTCAGACTTAATGTTTTAACAGCAGAAAAACCCAACCGCTAAACAAAAGTTTTTTAATTTTTTTTTTAAACTGTCGATTCTGGAACCAAAAAGGAATCGGAGAAACCGAACCAATATAGCGGTCTGGAACCGGATTAACGGTCAGGTAACCGAGAAGTATCAGTTACAAACAACAAAATAAACACAAGTTTTTAGCAAAAATAAGGCGGTTCTTTAAGCAGAGAACCCGATTTTAATAGAAATTAAGCCGGTTCCCCCATTGTTATACTGAACTGAAGAACCGACAAAACAAAGAATTTAACTATAAATAAGGTAAATAAAGCTAAATAATCAGTAGAGGCAGTAAATGAAAAATCAGAAATATACTTAGCAGATGTTTTTTAGTAGTTTTCTTCACGTAGGAGTGGACGAGCTGTAACTCAGAGTGACAAGACTTTTCAGGTGGAGAGAAAAATCTGAAGAGGTTTAGAACACAGGCAATTAGTAGAGTCAGTGTTTGAAAGATGCTCACGTGCAGAGTTTCAACATTTGCATGTGTTCTATCTCTCTATCAACCCACCAGGCTTACTGCATAAAGTTAGGAATATTCTGAGCATTACTGGGGTTAGAACAATTTTTACAGATATTTAGTTTTCTGTACAGGTTTCTAGGTTTTCTCTGGTTTTCGTTATGAGTTAATTTCCCTACAGCAGATACCTTCTGCCTCTATCCAGCTAAAATGGTCATGATGCCTAAATTGCTTGGCACCAGCTAAATGTATTTTGTTGTAAAATACAAGACAATTTTTTAATTATAATATCATTCCATGAGTACTAACCAAAGCAAGTTATAAGGAAGTAGAAAGCTAATGTAAAGCAATGTTCGCCCTCAAAATTAACCTTGTTGGCTTAGTGGCCTACAAGTGCATTTGTGGGCCACTGATCCACCGAGTAAATTTTCAAACAAATTAATGTTAATACAACAGTACCCACATATGAAAATAGGAGCCCTAAATGGCAGACAGCAATACATGGAAGCCACAAAATCTGCACTTTAAAAAACAAATCTTTAGGAGTTGTCCATCGAATTAGCTGGATGCACCATCCAGGATCACTGCTCTCTTTAGCAGAAATTGAAGCTCTACTGTAGTGGGAGGCTCGAGACCAGCACAGTGAGAAAGCATCTTTGAAAAGAAAAAAAAGGCTTCCGGTGACGTCACCCAGATGGTAGCAGCCTAGAGAAACAAGCTCCAATCTCCCCAGCTGTTTAAAACTCTTTTTCTACCTCTTTTTGACGAAGAAAGTGCTGAAGTTAATAATCGGAAGCTGTGTTAATGTCAGCTAAACAAAGTAAGTCGAAAAGGTCGAGGCAAGACCAAAAAAGCAGTAAATTAAAGCAACTCGCTCTCCACAAAGGCACAGAAGGCCTAACGACTATGTCGACCATGTCGAGAGCACGGTCCCCCTCGGTGTCATCGATCGACTTCAAAGAGGAGGATTCTCAACCCGAAGTACCAATGGAAATAGCAGTAGCCAAAATTCTCAAGTCGGTGCAAAAAATTGAAACATCAATAGCAGGTCTTAAGATGGAAGTAAAAAACAAAAATAAGAAGGTCGAAGGAGTAGAGCGCCGAGTAACCCAGACCATGGAGAGACAAGACGCAAGGGATAGGCTGATTATACATCTCCTGCACAGGGAAAGGCAAATGCATGCTAGGATGGAAGACTCAGAAAATAGAGCAAGACTAAATAATTTTAGAATATATGGGATCAGAGAGGGGGAAGAAGAGGGTTATCCTACGGCGGCAGACTTTATCCAACATGTACTGAGATCGCTACTAACTATACCCTCGGACTTCTCCCTCACAATTGAAAGGGCCCATAGAGCTCTGGGGCCCAGGCCGACAGATGAAAAAGCCAGACCTCGGTCTTGGGTGGTGAGAATGCTGAATTTTCAAGAAAAAGATTACATATTAAAGGAAGCTTGGAGACTTAAAAACCTTACATTTGCAGGAGGACAAGTATTTCTAGACCAAGATTTCTCGACAGAACTACAGTATCGCCGAAACCAAATTAGAGCAGTCATTAAAGAATTAAAAGATAAACACCAAATTAGAGCTCAGATTAACTACCCAGCAAAACTGAAAGTATTTACGGGCTCTTCTTTCAAAATATACCCGACCTTGGTGGATGCAGTCCCATTCCTGAAGGAGAAAGAAATAGTGATCTCAAATTTGGACGGTGACCTGTTGGAGCCGAAACTAATCGGAGGAGCATGGAGCCTGGTAAATCGAGGAAGGAAAAAGAACCCAGCGTGGTCGTGGCCTAAATATTTAATGCCGGATCTCACGAGGATGCTCAATGCGATGGACAGTCAAGATTCAGAGAAACGAAAAGAAGGGTGAGAAGGACATTTTCGAAGGAGAAGAGATTCAAAAAGACTCTGAGAGGGAATCAGAAGAGACGGTCTGAAAAGTGGGGAAGGAGAAGCCGGACTGGAGAGCAACTTTTGGGGGGTTTAAATGAACATAGGTTTCCACATATGAGACTTCAGGTTTCTTTTTTGTTTTTTCTTTAGTAAGAGACTGAATAATGGTATGAGGTAAATGCTGATTAGAAGACTGAAGTTTGCTTGGGGGGGGGGCTGGGCTGCTGCTAACCCATTCTTGGCTGGTATATAGTATTAGCTGGGGGTGGTTACACTGGGTGACTGCTGCCGTTTCCCTAAACAACTAAAGCGAGTCCCGAGGAAGGGATAAGCAGGGCAGTGGCTAGTGGGCCCACCCGTACGAGCTACTGGGAAATTGCTAACAGTAGTTGAAACGCGCAGTCGCACCTAGGAAGCATAAGAAGGGAGATTGAATTAAGAAGGGAGGCAAGCTCTGGGAAGCAGCTGCCATGATGTTGAAAAGTTTTGTGAAGTTGAGATATGTTAATCAATGTTTATTCAATGGTTTAATAAGTTTATGTGTAAAAGCAGGATGTGGTTCCACGAGGGATTTACAATGGAGGTTGAAGAGATGGAAAGCGATATTTCACAACGATGGTTAATCTTAAGATAATAACATACAATGTGAAAGGAATACACGCCCCAGTCAAGTGAACGAAAATCTTAGCTGAATTGAAGCGATTGGGAGGTGATGTGGCTCTTATTCAAGAAACACACCTAAGGGAAGCAGAGGGTTTGAAACTGAGATGGACATGGGTGGGAGAAGTTTATGCCTCGCCGAGTAGAGATGGGAGAAAAGTGGGAGTGGCAATTCTGGTGAAAAGGGGGTGCCCCCTCATAGTTAACCAGATAGATACAGATAATGAGGGGAGATATGTCAGAATACCTGGCACTGTACTGGATGTCCCTTTTCATGTTGTCAACCTCTATGCTCCAAATATCAGAGGGGGTAGTTTTTTTAAAGGAATCATTGACAAACTGGTAAGACTGCCCCAAGGTCGAATATTGATAGGGGGGGACTTTAACAGTGTGTTATGCCCATTTATGGACAGATCGTCAGGTTGTTCCCAGACAAGTAGGGAAGCGTCCAAATGGCTTAAGTGGCTGATAAGAAGCCTAAATTTGGTAGATGTGTGGCGAGCCCGCCTCCCCAGGACACGAGATTATACATATTATTCATCGGTTCAGAGGTCATATTCCAGGATTGATTTATTTCTCCTCCAAAAGACATGTATGTATATGGCCGCTGGAGCCCAAATTCACTCGATCACCAACTCGGACCATGTGCTGGTTGAGATGGTCCTTATGGTAGAAAAGGAAGAGAGACACCCGATTTGGAGACTGAATGTCTCCCTTTTGGCTAATAAATCCACAGTCAAGAGGATAGAGGATAGATTTAATGAAATCTTTTATGCAAAGCGAAACGAAGGTTGCCAACCTATAATTAGATGGGATACAGCGAAAGTTGTAGTCAGGGGAGAACTGATAAGTATTGCGTCTAGAAACAAAAAAACTGGCCAGTCTCACTCAGGAAAGACTTCTGAAAGAGGTTCATCAGAGGGAAAGAGAACATAAACAGGATCCAAAAGATGGGGAGAGTAAAACAATTGGAATAAGCTAAAAAAGAATTAAATGAACACGAAGACAAACAGGCAGAGAGATGGATAAGATGGCTGGGATACAAATACTCAGAGGTTGGGCACAGGGCAGCTCACGCGCTGGCATTCAGGCTAAAGCAGCAGGAGTCGAACCGAACGATTAAAATGAGAAAACAGGAGAGAGAAGGAGTAAACCGGTAGATATAGCGCAGGCCATTGGGAACTTTTACCAGACACTATATACAGAGTCAATAGTTTCAGAACAGATGGAAGAGGAGATCGATTATTTTCTTAAAGATCTTGAGCTGCAAAAACTAAGCAGAGAAGATAGGATGGAGTTAGGAGCTAAAATTACTCAGACAGAAGTAGTCCAGGTAATTAAGGGACTGAAACAAGGGAAAGCACCCGGGCCAGATGGGTTTAGCAGTGAATTTACATGAAATGTTGTGGAACCATTGCCCCCATCCTGACAGAAGTCTTTAATAACTGTTTGAAGAACAGGCCCTCCCCAACATGGTATTCACGATTATTACGGTCATTCAAAAGAAGGAAGCCAAGGGATAGGTGTGCCTCCTACAGACCCATCTCCCTTCTTAATCAGGATTGCAAAATTCTGACCAAAGTCCTGGCTAATAGGTTACAGAAGGTAAACACTAAACTAATCCATATGGATCAAACGAGATTTATCCCAGGGAGACATCTAGCAGACAATATCCGGAGATTGTTGAATGTCATCACAGGGGCTAGAGAATTCAAAGACCAAGGATAAGCCATTTTTCTGGATGCTGAAAAGGCATTTGACCGCCTGAACTGGCAGTTCCTGATTGCGGTCTTGAGGGAGATGGGTCTGGGGGATGAATTCCTGAAATGGATAAAGTTATTGTATAGTAGACCCACGGCAAGGGTGAAGGTAAATGGGGTAGTCTCTACGCAGATTCAGATACAAAGAGGGACTAGACAAGGGTGTCCCTTGTCTCCGTTATTATCCAATCAGTATTGAACCTTTGGCTCAAGCTATAAGGAGACATCCTAAAATAACGGGTATAACGGTAGAAGGGTATAAATAAAATATCACTTTACCTGGATGATGCGTTAGTTTATGTGTCAAACCCAAAACAGGCCATACCTCATCTTTTAACCCTGATACAGAAATTTGGCGAAATGTCAGGATATAAAATAAACCAAGAGAAAACAGAAATGAAAATAATCTCAGGAAAATGGGATCAGGATCTAAAAAAGAATATACCATTTAAATACACTAAAAAGCTAATAAGATATCTAGGAATTAAAATCCCACATGATATGAAGGATTTGTATAAAATAAACCATGGGAAATTAAAAACACAGATTCAGCAAGATTTTGGGAGGTGGAAATTATTACCCTTGGGGCTTACTCAAAAAATAGACACTATCAGGATGAACATCCTACCTCGCTGGTTGTTTCTCTTCAGTACCCTTCCGATAGACATACCCAGTAAAGATTGGAAGGACTTGGAGAAAGAATTAGCCAAGCTTATCTGGGCAGGGAAAAAGCCTCGAATTAGGCAACAATTGCTGTCAATACCTAGAAAAGAAGGAGGAGGGGGGATGCCACATCTACAGACTTACTTCTATATAGCCCAAATGATGCCGCTCCTGAAACTCTTGATACAGGACGAATCCCCAGACTGGGTGGAAATGGAAAGGAAGGCCCATATAAGCCTGCCGGTGCAGGTTCTCCCATGGACTATAATGGATACAAACCTGACCGAGGTCAGGAACTGCTGGACGAGACAAACTCTTAGAGTATGGCTCCAGATTAGACAGAAGTGGGAAAAGCCAGCTCCGGTATGGTGGAAAATCCCGCTGGAATATATACCAGCTATAGTGGGTATGAAGGGTTTTATCTCCCTGGAGGGCTGGGTCGGGAACGGTATATTAACGCTGGCCCAGGTGGTGGAGGGGACAGGGGTGAAGTCTTTTCTGAGTTTACAGCAGGAATTCCAGTTGTCTCAGAAGGAATTATTCAGATATTTCCAATGTAGAAATATAATAATGGAGGAGATTGGAGTAGCAGAGGTGGCCCGCCTCCTAACAGAGGAGGCAGCTCTGATATAAAACAGAATGTTGTTAAAGGATACAAAAAGGATAGTAGCACAAATGTATGCTTTGTTATATCAAGGGGAGGGCAGGGAATACAGGAAAAATATACAAGCAAAATGGGAAAAGGAGATAGGATATGGGATTCAACCAGAAAGATGGGGAGTGGGAGATCTGGGAGGGTATACAGAGAAGAACCAGTCTACAAAACTGGAGAGAATTTAGATGGAAAGTAAGTGTTAGATTTTTCAGAGTTCCAACAATAACTAAACATTACGATAGACAGAATTCAGATAAATGCTGGAGAGCTTGTGGGGGAGTAGGCTCACAATTCCATATTTTTGGGGGATGTCCAGTATTAACAAAAGTACTGGGCAGACATAAAGGAAATTATAATGAGAATGTTTGATTTGCACCTTCTTCCTCAGTTTGATAATCTGGTTTTGGGCCTTCCCCCAGTAGATCTGTCGAGGAAAGACTATAAATACTTGTTCTACATCTGTGTGGCGGCAGCAACAAAGGCAATTACACAGAGATGGCTTACGCGGTCCTCACCATCAGCGGAGATTTGGAAACAAAATATGGAAAGGATTAAGCAATTAGAAAGTATAGGAGCAAAAGTTCAGTTAAGGATGGAAAGGTTTAATGCCAGATGGTTACCCTACTATAAATATATCCAAGAAATCACACAAAGGCCGGTATTAGACCAATACTTAACATAGAGAGGGAAGACAGGTGAAGAGAAATAGGGATAGGAAGATTTAGGATACTAAAATAGGAAGAAGACGAGTAAGAGGTGAACTGGAGGGGTGGGGTATTCCGAAGGTAGGTTGGAGAAAAATGAATCGCCCGGGGACACATCCTGCATAATGTTATGAAAATAAAAGGTAAAGATTAGTATTTAGGTAAAAGGGTATCTTTAATATATACAAGACGGAATATGAGCAGTACAGACATGGTACAATAAAGGGTAACTTCAAGGGACATAGAGATGAAATAGAGTGAGAGAAAGAGAGAAGCAATAAAGAAAGAATGCGGGGGAAGATGACAGATTAAAGGAATGGGAATAAAATCTTGGAATCTAGGGACAGTATAGAATCGAACAAGGAAAGAAACAGATAGGAAGAAAGTAGATATAGTATTAGGGGTTGGAGAGGATATAAAAATTGTTATGATGATAAAGATGCTTTTTATATTTTGCTTCCCTATTGTCTTAAGAATGAGAGATGTACCCATCTGTAACTGATAAATTAAGTACCATGTTTAAGATGCCTAAAAATAAAAAGACAAGTAAAAAAAAAAAAAAAAAGAAAAAAAAAAAAAAGCATTCTATGTTCCAAGGCACCATTCACCTCATAAGAGATGATGCACAAGTTTGACTAGACTGTTCGAATTCTAGGCGGCCTGATTTCAAGGCCCAGCAAAGGCACTTCTTTCTTTCTTTTTTTTTTTTTTTTAAAAACTCAGCTTTATTTCAATAAAAAGTTAATTAGATCATGGGGACTTCCGGTTGGGCTTTCAAGCAGCATGGCGGTGTAAACGCAGAGCTCCACTACACCCCCACTAATCTTTCCGATTTTACATTCTTAATAACAAATTAAAATAAACAAGATCCAGATATCAGGGGCATACGTAAGAAGCAACTTAAAGAAGAAAAATAAAAGAAACAGTACAACTACAGGCAGCAGTTAGCAGAATTAAATTGAGCAGCAATGTCAGCCAAGGAGCCCTCCGATTCCGAAAACTCTCAAGCGCCAGCAGAACAACAGGACCAGACGACCAGACCAAATAATAAAGCGAGACACAAACGCATAAAGTTAGATACTATATACAAGGAGCCATTATAGTTTCATGCAGAAATTAAAGATCTTTACGGAGAACTTCGCAGAGACGTAGTGAGGCTGGAGCAACAAGCTGATGCATCGGAGAGACAGATAACAGCAGTAGAGAACAGAGTAGACGACATGGAGAATACAATTCAACTCTTACAAGATCAATGTGTAGAACTGCAAGAAAAACAAGAAGTTCTAGAAAACAGAGCTCGCAAGAAGAACTTAAGATTATATTGCATTCCTGAAGGCTCACAGGGTCAGAACATTACTGAGTTTGCTATTACTTTGCTCAAAACAGCTCTTGAATTGCCCTCTGATATTCAATTATCATTAGAGAGAGTTCACCGTGCACTAAGCCCACGGCCTACAGATCCGAATGCTAGGCCTCGATCTATTATTTTTTCGCTTTCTAAGCTACGCAGTCAAGGATACAGTATTAACAGCAGCATGGTGAAAAGGCAAGGTCTTTTATGGACAAACCCATTTCCATGTAGATAGTGACTACGCTCCACAAACTATGCGTAATCGCAGAGCATATGTAGACATTTTACCAGCTCTGAAAGAGGCAGCCATCATATTTACAACACCGTACCTAGTCAGACTTGTGGTGCAACTCCATCAGGAAGGAAGGAATTTCATACAGCGGAGGAGGCAAGAAAGGAGCTCCTTAAAGCGGGTATTCCAATAAAAACAAAATCCACGCTGGGACTGCAGACAGCTGACCCACCACGCTGGCAAATGGTGAATTTGGGCAGAGCATGTAATGGTGGAGAGACAGCAAAGAGGGGGAACATTTCCAATCGCCTGGCAAATTTTCGCCGATTGGCAAGGGGAAGAACCTGACTGATAGAGGATGAATATTGGCTTGGGATTTCTCGAGGGTTCTCTGGATAGAGGTCTCTGAAAGAGCATGACTGATGAGAGGGACTGGGAATTCAGTTATCTGAACTGGAATTTTTATTAGACGACAACTCTCTCTCACAGGAGGTTGGACATAGAAAAGGAACGCTTAATACGTTAGACTTTGATGGCAGATAAGGACCACTTGGCCCACCCAGTCTGCCCATTTTCCTACCTACTGGATAAGCTGCACATTCTAGTTAAAAAAAAAGCGAAACTCAGCACACTAAGTTGGCGTATTAGACAGGCATAATTTTATTCACAGATGAACGCCAAGCCTAACAAACAAGGAACAAAGTAAAAAGGTCCCAACCGGTTTCATGCACCGCACGTCATCAGGGGGTAGTAACAAATGATACCAAACACCTAGTTATAGGTTCACTCTTAAAGGCACAGTAACCAAAAGGGAACATATTGCATCAATTCACAAACCATATAGATGCATATACTTATTATATCCAATCTGGTGTATCAACTTAATGCTCCCTATACCTTATCCTAAGGTGTGTGGTACATATGAAAAACATCTAAAATGAGCAGCAGAACTAATTGTAATTCTAGTTAACCAACAGCTTACTTCCTGCAACCCACCACTACAATTGCCTTATGTCTGTCCCATGCATGTTTGAATTCCCCCACTGTTTTAGACCCAACGACCTCCTCAGGAAGGCAGTTCCATGTATCCACCACTCTCTCCGTGAAAAAAAAAAAAATCCTCACATTACCCCTGAGCCATCCCCCCTCTATCTTTAAATTGTGCCCCCTTGTTCTTACACATCTCTTTTTCTGAAAGATGCTACCCTCCTGGACTTTGCTGATTCCCTTGAGGTACTTGAAAGTTTCTATCATGTCCCCCCTGTCCCTCCTTTCATCAAGAGTATACATATTAAGCTCTCTCAGTCTCTCTTCATGTGGTTTCTGCTGCAGACCCTGCACCATTTTAGTTGCCCTCCTCTGGACTACTACCATCCTGCCTATGTCCTTGCGTAGATGAGGTCTCCAAAACTGCACACAGTACTCCAGACAAGGTCTCACCAACTGTCTATAAAGGGATAACCACTTCCCTTTTTCTACTTGTGATGCCCCTTCCTATGCATCCCAGTATCCCCCCGGCTCTCCTTACTGACTTTTCACATTGCTTACCCACCTTTAGGTCACCTGATATGACTACCCCCAGGTCCCTTTCCATTTTTGTTGTTGTTAGTACCTCCCCTGCTAGTGTACTCTTCTGGGTTTTTGTTTCCCAGGTGCATTACTCTGCACTTCTTTGCATTGAATCTAAGTTGCATATGTCTAACCATTCCTCCAATCTTGCCAAGTCCCTTCTCATCTTTTCTACCCCCTTTATCAAATCTGTTACAGATCTTTGTGTCATCTGCAAAGAGGCATACCTTTCCCTCCAGACCCTCTGCAATGTCACCTATAAAGATGTTAAAGAGGACTGGACCCAGTACTGAGCCCTGAGGTACTCCACGAGTAACCCCCCTTTCTTCGGAATGTGTTCCATTCACTATTACCTTCTGTGTCCTGTTGTGCAGCCAGTTTGCTACCCAGACCCACTCCCAGGCTGGCTAACTTGATTATTAATCTTTTGTGTCAAATGCCTTGCTAAAGTCTAGGTAGGCCATATCCACAGCCCCTCCCTGGTCTATTACTTTGGTCACCCAGTCAAAAAAATCAATTAGATTCGTCTGACATAACCTTCCTGCTGTAAATCCATGCTGCTTTGGGTCCTGTGCCCCACTGGCCTCTAGGTACTCAATAATTCTTTCTTTCAGAAGTGATTCCATCATTTTCCCTACCACTGAGGTCAAACTTACAGGTCTATAGTTTCCTACTTCTGCCTTGTTCCCACTTTTGTGAAGGGGAATCACATCTGCCCTCCTCCAGTCCTCAGGTACCACCCATCCTGCCATGATTTGTTAAAAAGCGTGGTCAGTGGTGTCACTAGGTCCTCCCTTAGTTCTTTTAGGATTCTGGGGTTAATCACGTCAGGCCCCATTGCTTTGTCCACCTTGAGTTTTAGGAGTTCTTTCAGGACTCTCTCTTCTGTGAATGGACTGGTGTCAACCCCCCCTAACCAGAGTGCTTCTATTGTCCGGTTTAGGTAACACCTTCTCATCTTCTTTTGTGCTACCCAGAGTGCTTCTATTGTCTGGTTTAGGTAACTGCTCCTCATCTTCTATTGTGAATACTGAGCAAAAGTACTCATTCATTATCTCTGCCTTTTCACTGTCTCCCTCTGCCCACCTCCCCTCTCCTTTATTAATCTTCACTATCCCTCCCTTAACCTTTCTATGCTCCCTAATATACCTATAAAAGGTTTTATCCCCCTTCTTAACTGAGTTGGCTATTTTTTCCTCGGTTTGGGCCTTTGCTATTCTGACTGCCTTGCCCACTTCTTTCTGCTTTACTTGATACAGTTCCTTGTCGTGCTCCTTCTGTGATTCCTTACACTTTGTGAATGCAGCCTTTTTCTCCTTAACCTTTCCCTGCCACCTCTTTTGAGAACCATAGTGATTTTTACTCCACTTTGTTTTCTTTGTTTCACACAAAGGCTTGTTGCCTCTATGATGGCAGTTTTGATTGTTCTCCACTGTTCTTCCACCCCTCCTTTTTGGCCATTTGCTAGTGCAGTCTTCAGGTATTCACCCATCTTGCCAAAGTCAGCCCTTCTAAAGTCAAGTATCCTTGTTTTTGTATGGCTTATCTCCATGGTTGTGCTCATTGTGAAGCACACTGTGCAGTGGTCGCTTGTTCCCAGATGGCTACTGACTTCTAAATTTGTGATCCTCTCTCCATTTGGGAGTACCAGGTCTAGTATTGCTCCCTCCCGAGTGGGTTCCAACACCAGCTGTCTGAGGCCTGCCCCCTACAGGGCATCAAATGACCCTGCTCTTGGATGTGGCTGCAGTACATGTCATCCAGTTAACATCTGGCATATTCAGGTCCCCCATCAACAGTATCTCCACTTTTTCAGCCATTTTGAGAATGTCCTCTATCATTTTCTTGTCCATTTCCTCCCCTTGAGATGGGGATCTGTATACAACCCCTGTGCGGATTGTGATGCCATTCCCTGTCTCCAAGGTGACCCAGAGTGCCTCTTGTCCTCCCCCTTTACTTTTTAGTTCTGTAGCTTTGATCCCTTCCCTTCTGTATAGAGCTACTCCACCTCCTCTTTTACCTTCCCTGTCCCTTCTGTGGATTGTGTACCCTGGTATGCTGACATCCCAGTCATGGTTCTCTGTGTACCATGTTTCCGTGACTGCCACAGTATCCAATTGTTCATCTTTCATCAGGGCTACTAGCTCAGGAAGCATGTTTCCCAGACTACGGGCATTGGTACTCATTGCCCTCCATTTAATGTTGGCTTTATCCTCCCCCCCATCCCTGCTCTTATTGCCCTTGTCTATTTTTCCACTTACCCTTGTCCTGCCCTGTGTTGAGCTCTGTACCTCAGTGTTTACCTTACTACCTGCCATGTTTTGTGGGGGGAGGCTTGAAACTTCCTGCCTTTCATCAGCACCTCCCCCCTGGCTAGTTTAAAAGCTTGCCAAGGAAGCATTTAAACCTGTCACCTAGGAGCTTGGTTCCCTTCGTGGACAGATGCAGACCATCATGCCAGTATAGCCCTTTAACTCTCCAGGTGGACCCCCAGTCCCCATCGAAGCCAAAGCCCTGTGCTATGCACCAGATTTGCAACCATTCATTAAACTGCATGGTGTGCAGTACTCTAGCCTCATCCCTGCCATGGACTGGCAGCACCTGAGAAGGTTACTGTGCTTGCTACCCATCTGAGGCCCCTCACCAACTCCACAAATTAATTCCACACTGCACTGATCCCATGCGTAGCTAGGTCATTTGTCCCAAGGTGGACAATGATATCTAGTTCCCTCTCCTGTGATGCTGCTTCTGCAATCCTGAGGATTCGCTTCCTGTCCCTCCAAGCCACGGCACCAGGCAGGCACCTTACTTCCTTCTCCTCTCCCTTCCCCAGTTTAACCCCCCTAACAATTAAGTCCCCTATCAGAAGCTGTTTCCTTCCCCAGTGGTGTCCCTTGCCACCCTTTTGTGGGTCTCCCTTGTGGATGTCCTCAGCATTCTTCTGGGTCTCCACTGTGGGTGCCATCATAGAGGAACCTTGCTCTGCCAGAATGGCATACGATTTGTGTAGAGGTACAAGTATACCTGCAGAAAACTCTGCCACAACAAAAAAAACAAGTAAAACTTTCGATCTGGCTGTTCGAACTGGCCCTGACGATTGATCTAAAGGAAGCAACGATATACTGTACCTCTAAAGGGCAGATTATTGAGGGCTGTTTGATTTTATTTTCAGGGCTAAACTGATATAAGGGCCTAAGAAAAGCTGCCCTAGTTGTATACCACAGAATTTAGTTAATAATAACACAAACAATTTACTTTGCGGGTGGTTGGAGGGCATCTCCAGACCTAACAGGGAAGCCCATTTCAAATCAAAGACAGACAGGCAGGATATTCTGAGTTAACAGTTTGATTTTTATTTAGCTTGTCTGCACATTTCCTTTTATTTTTATTAGGGGAGTAGTATATCCCCAGGAGGCCTGGGCATTTGGTGTTACCAGATATCCTCCGGTGACCTCAGACTATCAGGAGGTACACTTAGGGAGTAAGTTTTTAGACTCCTCTACCTTGGAAGTCAATATTATTTGGAATACAGTGTATGTACATAGTTATCAAGAAAAAGGTCAGACATATACTGATAATTTGCTTCAGATTTCAAAAAGTTTGATAAGATCGCAGCAGGAGATGTTTAAGAATAATCTAGATGGGAAAGGCATAAAATGTTTCAAAAAAAGTGACGTTCAGAAAGATGACTCGGGGGATCAGTATTGTGATCCTTCAGGAATTGGATTATTAAGATAGGGACAACAGGAGAGAATATGTTTCCATAAGGGAATATGATGGCTACTCGGATAGTAAAAGCACTCTCACGTAATATAAATGGGCTTAACAACCCCATCAAGAGGGCCAGACTGTTCCAATATATTAAGAAACACCCCAGTGATTTTTATTACCTCCAGGAAACACACTTAACAGATACGAACATGCAAAATTGAATTGGGGGGGGCAGGTTTTGGGTATATGCGTCATCCTTCCCTAAAGGGAAACAACGAGGAGTAGCGATTTTAATACCTAGGACCTCTCCTTTTCATTTAGAAACACAGTGCGTAGACTCAGAGGGAAGGTATATAATCTTAAAAGGTACCCTTTATGGGACAAAGGTCACGTTAGTGAACGTGTATTTTCCCCTTCTTACATCAGTTTGTCTTCTTAAAAGATTTTTTGCAAAGCTTCTAGACATTATGCACAGCTGTCTTATAATAGGGGGCGATATTAATTTACCTTTGACACCTCAGTTGGACTCCTTTGCACCTTCCAAAGAAAAAATTTCTCACCTTAGTAATCTTGTTTCTTCAAAGGGATCACTCATTATGATTAAACTTAGTCCAGTCAGCCTCCTGTGCTGAACTGCCCAGAGGGATGGAATTTTATGTAAATTATGGAACTCTCAGTTGGTTCATGCCACTTTCAAACTGCTGCCGTAGCAACTGCTGCACTCTGAGTGTTTCAGATTCTTCCGGAGCCTAATTGGGTAAAAGACCCACTAGCTAAAAATTAACAAACCTTAAAAATAATATTTTTTGCCCTTTCAGGTCAAAACATCCTTAATCAACAAACCTAAGAAAACTGAGACCACATGGACACCAACTGGCTAAACAAAGTGAGTCGCTATCTTAACCTATATAGGAGAAAGAAAAAACCCTAATGCAGGGATGCAGAGCAACTTCTATATGTTCTAGTAGGGGAGGTAGAGAGGGTCTTTAATCATAATGAGTGATCCCTTAGAAGAAACAAGATTACCACGGTGAGTAATTTTTTCTTCTAACCCCAGGAATCACTCATTATGATTAAACTTAATGCAGACTACCAAGCAGTACCTTTGGAGGTTGGGCAGAGAACCTATTTTGGAAACAAGCTCTGCAGTACTGCTGTACCAAACCCAGCATCACCTCTGGATTGCAAGTCCAGGCTGTAATGCTTTGTGAAGGTGTTTACTGTTTTCCATGTAGCTGCTTTACAGATTTCCAGTAGCAGAATTTCTTTTGAAGCTGCCAGTGAAGCAGCTGTGCCCCTGGTGGAGTGTGCTCTCAGGCCCAGAGGTACCGGTTTACCCACCTTACTATAACACAACTGTATACATGCCACTATCAGCGAGCAACTATGCGTTTTGTTGCAGCTCTGCCCCTACTTCACCATATGTGAGAAAGAGCTGTGATTGACTTGTCCTGTAAGATGTGGTTCTGTCAATGTAGTGGCTGAGAGCCCTTTTGACATCAAGGGAGTGAAGTCTCCTTTCTGTAGAACTGGAGTTGTCTGTAAAGAAGACAGGTAGAGTGATAGACTGATTTAAGTGAAAATCAGATACCACCTTGGGAAGGAATTTTCTATTAGTCCTAAGGACCACCTTGTCCCTGTGGAATAAGATGCACTCCACATCTATGCACAGGGCTTGTAATTCACTGATCCTTCTGGCTGAAGTAATGGCAACCAGGAAAACAGTTTTCCAAGTGACATACTTCAAATCTAAGGTTGCCATAGGTTCAAATGGTGCATCCATGAGTTTAGCAATGCAAATATTTAGATTCCAGGACGGAACCGGTTCCCTTAGGGGAGGGTGCAGATGATTAAGGCCTTTAAAATATTTTCTAAATACCGGATGAGAGCCATAGAACTCTCCTTACCAACTGACAGGTAAGCAGTGACTGAAGCTAAGTGAACCTTGAGGGTGGAAGGCCTCAGGCCTATGGAATGTAAATGTGTAAGGTAATCTAGAAGACTAGCCAACTCAGCCCAGAAAGGGCTCAAGCCTTTACCTGTACACCATATTGTAAATCTTTTCCACTTAGAGGCATATGTCTTCTTAGTAGGAGGCTTCCTGGAACCCCTAAGCACTGTCAGCACCTGTTCTGATAGATTAAGGTTAGCAAACTCTAAGTCCTCAAGAGCCACGCCTTGAGCCTCAGTGATTTGAGATTGGGGTACAGGATCCTGCCCTGAAAGGAGGTTAACAGGTTGTGCCTCCTGGGCAGATGGATTGGAAACCACTGACAGAGACAGCAGAAGAGTACCAGTGCTGTCTCGCCCAATCCGGAGCCACCAGTATCATTTTTGCTGGTTGGGACCTCAATTTCAGTAGGGTCCTGAATATCATAGGAAAAGGAAGGAATGCATACAGAAACTTCCCTGTCCAATCCAGGACCAATGCATCCAGGGGGATTGTGCCCCTTAGAGGAGGCCTGCAACAGAACACTGGAAGCTGGTGGTTGTCTGGGAAGGCGAAGAGATCCACCTCTGGAGTGCCCCATTTTCTGAAAATTGTACTGAGTACTTGAGTATTCAGGCACCACTTGTGGTGGTCCTGACTTACCCTGCTTAAAGGGTCTGCCAGCGCATTGTCCTTCCCTGGAAGATGTATGGCTGATAGGGATACTCCCATGGAGTATACTAGGGAAAACAGCCTTATTGCTTCTGTGCACAGTAGATGTGACCTGGTACCTCCTTGCTTGTTGATGTAATACATGGTTGTGGTGTTGTCTGTTCTGACTTGCACCACCCTGCTTTGCAGGTAAGGAGCAAATGTTTTCAAAGCCAGGTAAACTGCCCTGAGCTCCAAGAGATTTATGTGCAACAGAGACTCCTGGGGGGACCATGCGCCACTTGCTGTGTGGTCTAACATGTGTGCCCCCAGCCTAGAAGAGAGGCATCTGTTGTGAGGATTACTGAAGGTTCTGTTCCCTTATAAAAGGCACACCCACCCTGAGGTTGTGCTCATCCAGCCACCATTGTAAAGCCTGGACTAAACTTTCTGTGACTGGAACCAGTCTGGACATAGGATCCGTCCTTTGAGACCAATACTGTCTGAGATGGAACTGAATATCTCTCATTTGAAATCTGGAGCCCATTACCACTGCCGTGGCAGATGCCATGTGGCTTAGTAGCCTGAGAAATTCTCTAGCTGTTCTGGATCTCCCAGGGACAAAGGATTTTGCAGTCTGCAGAATGCTCGTTGTCCTGCCCTGTGGCAGGAGGGTTCTGCCCTGTCTGGTATTTAGTTCTGCTCCAATAAACTCCAGCACCTGGAGTGGTACCTGTTGAGATTTTTCTTCGTTTATCAGAAATCCCAGGGACTCTAGTGTGGATTTTGTGAGTGCCAGTGACTGTAGTGCATGCTGCAGAGACTGTTCTACTATTAACCAGTCGTCCAGGTAGGGGAAAACTGTTATACCTTGTTTTCTCAAAAACTCTACCACCACTGATAGGCACTTTGTAAAAACCCTTGATGCCGAAGTTAGCCCAAAGTGGAGAGTTGCTAACTGATAATGACCTGAAGCCAGTCTGAATCTCAATAATTTTCTGTGAGATGGTCTGATGGGAACATGGAAATAAGCATCCCTTATACCTAGGGAGGCTAGCCAGTCTCCCTTTTGCAAGGAAGGAATGATTATGGCAAGAGTGACCATTTTGAACTTTGGTTTCAAAACGTGCTTGTTCAGAAGTCTTAGATCCAAAATAGGCCGCCAATGCCCATTTTTCTTCCTTATGAGGAAGTATCTGGAATAAAAACATTTTCCCCTGCTTATTAGAGGCACTACCTCTACTGCCTTGATTGCTAGCAGATGTTTTACCACTGCTTCCAACAAAATCCCATGTGCAGCTGTTGTCGGACCAAAGGTTCTTGTTTTCAGCTTTGGGAATGATTTGAAACTGAATGCCAGGCCCTGGCTCACTACCTCCTGCACCCACATGTCTGTGGTGATGGACTGCCAAGCGTGAAGGTAATGAGCCAGTCTGCCACCTACTGGTGGATCTGTAATTGGGGATGCGACCTGCACTAGCACATCAGGGATTCTGTGCAGGCTGTGCCTGAACCTGTGGTGCAGGAGCTGTTCTTCTCATGGCTCTCCTGCCCCTTCCTCTAAAATAACCTCTAGCTTGCTGCTGAGGCTGGTAGGCTTGTGCCTGAAAGAAAGGTCTGGGATAAAAAACCCTGCCCCTACCTCCCCATCTCTGGGATCTATAAGAGATGAAGGGCCTATCCTTGGAATTGCTCAGATAGGTGGATTTATATTCCTCCACCTTTTTCATGTATGCCTCAGTTTTATCCCCAAACAAGGAGTTATTCTCCAGGGGGAAATCCATTGCTTTGGCCTGGGTGTCTAAGGTTACGTTGGTGGCTCTAAGCCATGCAAACCTTCTGAGTGAAACTGACAAAGCCATGAACTTGGATGCAGTATCACTGGCATCCACTGCCATATGAAATTAGTACCTGGTAGCATCAAGTGCAGCCCTTGCTGTATCTTGTAAGTCTATAGCCACTTCATCTGGGACCCTATCAGCCAAAGCTAGAACAGTGTTCCATACAGCTTTTTGGTACTGCACTGAATATGCCATATAACTGGCCTGCCAAACTAATAAAGGGGCAGCCATGTACCCTTTCTTTCCCATAGCATCCATTTTTCTTGAATCTTTGTCTGGTGGATGGGTAGCCAATGGGATCCTGGCCTTGTCACAGGCAGCAGTTTGGACTACTCCCTCAGGATCAGGATGTGTAAATAGAAAATCAGCTGTAATTCTGTCCAGCTGGTATTTCTTGTCAGCTTTCTTATCCACACCAGGTACAGAGGTTGGAGTTTTAAAAATCTGCACTGCAGCCTTCTTTAAAGATTTATGCATGGGCGGAAGTAAACGTTTCATGGAGGTTAACCCCATAATTTCTAGAAAGTCTGCCTCCCCCATATCCTCCTCCGTTTCCTGAAGAGGAAGGTTCAGGGTTTCCACCATGTTCTTAACAAAAGCATAGTGGGAGGAGTATTCCTCAGGACTCCTGGGAGGAGATCCAAACTCTTGATCAGGAGAAACCTCTGGATCTATAGGTTCCCCTTCAAAGTCATCCTCCTCCCCAAACACTTCCAGCACTTCTTGCCTTGCTGGAGCTGTAGGAGGAACCAGGGCAGTCGGTGGAAGAACCGGGATTGCACCCTATAGGGCTTGTAATACTTGTAATGCCTTAGCAATGTCCTCAGCCGAGGGCATAATATGCTTGTCTGCTGGGAGCTCCTTAGCCTTCTCGGCTGGAGGCGCAGCAACATGTTTTTCTTTACACTTTTTCTTTAATGAAACAGGTTCAGTGCCTGTTTCCACAGCCCTTTTTGTTTTACCCTGTTCAGATTTATCTGAACTCCTGTCAAGATCCTTGGCTTTACCTCCATCCTTTTTCTGGGAGGAGGAAGAAGCAGAATTATTCCCAGAAGCAGAAGCCATCTCTTCCAAAATTTTAGACCTTTTCATTAATGTTTTTGGGCAAAAGGTCTCACAAATATCACAACTGGCAAATATGTGACTTATACCCAAACAAGAAATACAGAGAGAATGTCTGTTTGCTTTTGCTATAAGTTGCCCACAAGAGTCAACACTTAAAACCTGTGGGTCCTGTGCGTTTTTTTTAGGTTTATCCAACTGGACCTCTGGCATTTAAGCTAGGCCAAAAAGATTACTTCAAAACACCGTTATTTAAAGTAACTCTGAACCTGAGATTACTTTAAAATAACTACCGCTAGCAGTTCCTGGAACCGAGCGCTATTCGGCTCCTGAAGAAAAAGGAACCGAGAAAATTACTAAATTTGGACAAAACTAAAGCGGTTCAGGGAACCGATTGCTAAATCACTCTAAATAATAATAAATTGAGATAAGAAACCTTTAAAATAGACGCGGAACCCTCGGTTCCAAGGAACCGTGAGGGAACAGCGAATGTAAATAAAAAACTACTAAAACATAAATTTACTATACTAAACAATGTTTATACGGCAGCAGTTTAAAATTAAACTGAAAATGAGTACTTATCTACAGATAAACTTTAGTCAGAAACAGTTCAAGGAGAGCTCTCCGGGACGTCCTTACTAGGCAGGCAGAGTAAAGAATCTGAAGCACTCAGAGTGCAGCAGTTGATAGGGCAGCAGTTTGAAAGTGGCATGAGCCAACTGAGAGTTCCATAATTTACATAAAATTCCATCTCTCCATGCAGTTCAACACAGGAGGCTGGCTGCATTAAGTTTAATCATAATGAGTGATTCCTGGGGTTAGAATATAGGCTAACATCAGCTCAAAGATTATTTATTTCTCAACCTAGGGCATTGGGTCTAATCGATGTATGGAGACATTTTTATCCTCTTTCTGGGGGATATACGTTTTTCTCCCCTAGACACAATTCCTACTCAAGATTGGACTACTTTTTCATTTCAAAAGAACATTTGGACTGTTTACAAGATTTAACTATAGGACCTAGATTTCTTTCTGATCATTCTCCCCTATTTTTGAGGCTAGATTTTAAAATACCAAGGAAATCCACTGGGTGGCGCCCGAATACATCCTTTCTAAAGGATAAAGCTTTTGGGGACAGCTTTAACTCAAAAATAGCTCAGGTTACTGCAGAAAATTCATCCCAGGAGACATCCAGTACAATTGTTTGGGATACTCTGAAGGTTGTGATCAGGGGGGAGATAAATGGGTGCTCAGCATACAAGAAGAGATATTGGGAAACACGATATGGTGAATTACATGAGAAATTAAGGGAAATACAAAGTTTACCCCTATTACTACAGAGGCCCAAACCCAGATTAATCAGACAAAGGCTGAGCTCCAGAAACTTTTAGACGAAAAAACACAACAGGCACTTTTTTACTTGAAAATATATAGGTATGAGAGAGGGCCAAAAGGGGCGAGAAATTTAGCCCGGAGGCTTAGGGGACATAGGACAGCCACAATCATAACGCATTTAGTTGATCCGGAGAGAAAAACAAGAGCTTTTAATTCACAGCAGATAATGCAGTTGTTCCAGAAATATTATAGGCAGCTATATGAGAAACCACAAGATCCAGATTTTAACAAAATTGAGGAATTCTTTTCCCCCCTTACATCAAGAAAGATAACTAGGGAACTGGAAATCAGATTAAAAGCCTCTATCAGATCAGAGGAAGTTAGACGTGCTATAAAGGAAAGTAAATCATTAAAAACCCCTGGCCCAGACGGATTTCCGTCAGAATGGTACAAGACTTTCAGTAAACAACTGACCCCCTTACTACTAAAGGCCTTTTTAGACATTCAACAGGAGAATCCACCTCCTTCTTCATGGGATTACAATAATATTTCACCTATTTAAAAGAGGGCAAACCAGCAGATCTGCCTACTCATACAGGCCAACATCCATATTAAACATGGACTACAACTTATTTATGTCCACATGGACACATAGACTGGAGGAATTGTTACCCTATTTGATTAATTCAGATCAATCTGGGTTCATTCGAGCCAGAGACACCACAGATAAGATATACACAGAATGATCCATTTGTTGGACCACTTAAATCAGAGACAGATACAGGCAGTGTTGCTCAGTCTTGACGTAGACAAAGCATTTGACCGCGTCAGTTGGCCTTTTTTATGGGAAACTTTGCACAACTTTGGATTACCTGGGGAATTCTCTAGCATGATGCAGAGAATCTATACCTCTCCGAAGGCATATGTTAAAGTGAATGGACAGTTATCTTCAATGAAACAGCTGGGAAGGGGAACTAGGCAGGGTTGCCCACTTCCCCCCTTACTGTTTGCAATATACATTGAGCCATTGGCTGAAGCCATAAGGCAACATCCTAATATTCAGGGGGTCCCTTTAGGAGGGAGGGATTTTACTATATCATTATATGCAGATGATGTATTATTAATACTCCTAGAACCAGAAAAGTCCATTTCTGCTACTTTACAAGTGATAGATGAGTACTCAGAGATAGCTGGATACAAAATAAATACACAAAAAACAGAGTTATTATCTTTAAATTTCATCCCCTCTCAGTCTCTGAAGAACCAGATCCCTCTGAAATGGAGAAAGAATAAGATTAAATATTTAGGTGTAAATATTCCCCAGAAATTGGAACATTTGGAACTGTTTAATTTAGAGCCCCTATCGATAGAGATAGAGAATTTAGTCGGGAACTGGACACATCAGGCATTCTGTTTTTCAGCTCGAATACAAGCTATTTGGATGACCTTATTTCCTAAGATATTATATTATTTCCAGACTTTGCTGATAATTCCATCACAATTCTACTTTGCATCCTGGACTAGGATCTTTTCGAGATTTGTGTGGGCAGGACAGCAGCCTAGGGTCAGATGGTCTCTGTTACAGTTACCAGTGGCAAAGGGGGTTTGTAATCTTCCAAACCTTAGAGATTACCATAAGGTAGTAACATGTAAAATAGTGATGACATGGCTAAATCCTCAGGTAGAAAAAACATGGAAATTTATTGAATTTATACTAAATGATTTAGTAAATATTATCCCTATTATATTTGCCCCCCAAAACGCTTATCCACAGTTACAAAACTTTACATTTGGAACCAGTTATACATTAAAGGCTTGGTTTAAACAAAGGGTGTCTACTACATTAACTGAAGTTTTTGGTTACTTTAAACTAACAGGTACAGAAAGTGCATCTTCAGAGATAGGAGCTGTTCGGGCCCATCAAGAATGGCAGAAAAAAGGCCTGCTTTTTTTATATCAGTACCTAGATGTAAATGGAGTATTGCCTTTTGCCACACTACAGGCACAATATCAACTTCCCCATACACACCATTATAGATATTTACAGATTCGGTCATTTATACAGAAAGAATTAGCATTAAATACTCTGCCCTCTCTCGTACCTATGTTGGTGTCCCTTTTAGGGGACGCTATAGAAAGCAGGGAACAAATTCATTTAATTGGACAAATACATAAAGCAATAAGATTTTTGGAAGGAATCCACTGAAGATATCTTAGGGAGATGGAATACAGAATTAGGGACTCAACTTATGAGAAATGACTGGAATCTATTCCTAACTCGATGGAAGTATCACAGTCATCATACTGGTCAGAATATATATGGAAATGTCGTAGTAGATATTTTTATACCCCTGACAAAATTGCTAAATTTTTTATCAATGAGGTATGGCTTTTGTTGGAGAGAATGTGGAGAAAAAATGGCAAATATAACACATTTTTTGTACCTGTTCGAAAGTTACTCAATACTGGTTAGATATAGAGAAGAGTATAAAAAATATTGTGGGACCAGAAATTAATTTATCCAATCAGATGATTTTGCTTTATATTGGGGAAGACGGAAAAGTTCCACCAGGTGGGAATAAGTTATACCTGTACCTGACAGCAGCTAAAAAGGTTATAACTCGCCTATGGCGAATGGCTAAAGTACCCCCCCCCCCTGACTGGCATTCATTGATGACTGAGATATATTATCTGGAGAGAATAGTAGCTTCTAGAGCTGGAAGGATGTCACGATTTGAGCTCCAATGGAGACCATGGGTTTTCTATATCTCACCTCTAGATTAAACATTTGTTCCCTGATAGAGCCATTTGAAAGTGACCAATTTTTGTAAGGTATGAATTTTGATCAAGTGTCATTTGATATATAACAGAATGATGTTATAGAAACATGAAGTGCCAACCCGAAGAACATTCCATGTATTGTAAGACAAAAGAGCAATACTGTATAGATGAACTCCTGCTGTCATATATAACTATATATAAAAAAAAAATAAAGAACATTAAAACAAAAAAAAATAAAAAGTTAATTAACAGAGCATCTTACCATAGACAACTGTGAACAGAAAGTACATATCAAATAATGATGGTTAATAACTTTGCATATGACACTGAAGCCTTTCATCTTATTCAACTTAAAACAGTAACCAAGCTCCGTCAATGTACACTAACCAAATAAAACTTCTTTCTTTCCGTCTTCTGTTTGTTTGGGTTCCATATTCGTGCACACCGTACCCTTGTGACTGTAATTATCTGTGCAGCACCTGGTTGTGCATTAGAGAAACAGTAAGGTGATTCTGGAAGTCTCAGGTTTCCACTTGCCTTGGTGGAACAACTGGCATCGCAACTAGAACGGTATTCCAAGAGGCCTGGGTTCATATCCCAGCTGTGAGACACTTATTTCTCTCTCTCTTCTGTTTGTTTTGGTTCTATATGCATGCACACCGCACCCTTGTGAATGAAACTGTTCTAATTCATGCAGTCAAAAGAGGTGCAGCATGACCCATTCTGTCACCCAGTCAGTTTATTTGAATTTTGAAGACCGGATGAGCCCTCTGAGACAAAGGTCCCTTTTTCAGGGGCGACCCGGGATTAGTTACATACAGTATGTGACACATTATTCGTACATGTTTCCCAAATCAATCTGTGGGCAACTAATCACCTTGACTGCAACATAGAGAATAATGGATGGGGAAGGGTTTGATATGAGAATTTAATGCACACCCGAGTTGTGGGATGCTACACAAACCCGAGGCCCGGGTTTATCAAAGCATCCCACGACGAGGGTATGCATTAAATTCTCATATGAAACACCCTCCCCATCTTTTATTTTTTATAATAACAGACCAGCAATTTTTCTCCAGCAGTTTGTGAGACTGTTTGTCCCCACCCACATACAGAATGTTGGCCAATGAGGCAGCAGCATAGTTTGACTGGCATGGCTCATGAATGTCATAACAACCAGCTGGTTGTTATGGAAAATATCAACCTGGTCAGTACACTGAGAGAAATTGCTGACCAGTTATTATAAATGTATCCCTGCTGAGCTTTTTAAAGGAGACCTGACCACTAGTCCTGCCTTCACAATCTTTGTTATGAGTTCAAGGTAAGCACAAGGACTGTATACAAACATAATTCTGTGATGAAACAAACCACTATTACCATGTGATCATCAGTCTAAATACATGGTTTATTTTTATTTACTCAAGACAGCCCAGCTGATACACAGAAAGATTGTTTTCAGCGGGGTCCTGCTTTTATGCATTTTACATCTGGGGTGAAACACAGGAAGATTAAAGGCTTTACTCAGATCCCACTGCCTCGCCCAGGGTGATTTTATGGCTGTGGAGGGATCTGAACCTGGATCTACTGCAAAGTTATTACAGCCAGACTATACTGCCTCATTATTAAACTATTACAGCGCTAGTTCTTCCATTGATGGCCTAAGAGTTTGAGTAATATTTTACAAGACTAATTTTAAATCAGCAGTCCATGACTATAACCTGATGAGACTACCCCTTTTTCCAGACCCAGCAACTTTACTTTGCCAAGAGGTCTGTAAGATGCTTGCATGGTGTGATTATGATGGATGACCACCAGTTTTCAACCTCTGTAAGGATTAAGAAACAAATATGCAGCGAGAATACCATAAACAGCTACATTAAAATGTGATTCTGCATTTGCAAATGTAGGGGCAATATTTTAGGTAGCATGTTTACTAGTTAATTTGTAGTGGTACACATATTAGTGAACAGTTTCATGTGCACAAAAGGATTCAGCCTACATTTTACCCCCCTTTTTTTTTTAAAACTCATGGCAATCCTTGAAATACAGGCTGTTAACCTGTACATCCTCTAACACACACCAACTTCAATAATGCACCATTAACATTAAATATGAAACTGCATCCAAGAATCATAAATTTGCATTGTATTTTATAGAAACAAATGGATTACCTGTAAGGCTAGGTTACGCACCTGCAACCGTTGTTCTAGGAGTGGCATATACTTCACATCCACACAACAGCAGTTCCACTGGAAGTACCGATTCATCTGACATCTTTGAACTAAGCTCCTTCCACCAACTAGGTGGTAATATCATCTGGCTCTGCCAACTGGGAAGCCTCACCACAAAATTTGGCCATATGTGCCTTATAAGACAGTGCCCTGCACAGGTCCAGAGTGTGGAGCCTACAGTCAGCTTAGGAAGATGGACTGGTAAAATATACTGGAAGGTTAATCACCTGGTGAAGGTGAAATTCAGATACCACCTTTGGAAGGAACTTCAGTTGGGGGCAAAGAATGACCTTGTGGAAGACCACATAAGAAGACTCCAGTGAGAGTGCCAGGACCTCACTGATCATTCTAGCTGACATAATGGCTACCAAGAAGGCCGTCATCCACGACAGGTGTGACATCTCATACCTGTGCATAGGCTCAAATAACTTGCCCACTGGCACAGCCAGCACCAGCAGTAGGTCCCACAGTGGTGGTGGTTCACGCACCAAAGGGGACTGGTGATCAAGGCCCTTGAAAAAGCACCCAACCACCTTCTCCTGGGCCACCGTCTGCACACTAGCCTGTGCCCGTTATGCAGAGATAGCTGCCAAGTGCACCTTAAGGGTCACCGTTCACAGAACCAACTGAAAGAGGGACTAAAGGTACTTTAGGATACTAGCCTCAGGAAACAAATGGAAAACCATTTTCAATTTAAAGCCTTACACCAGCAAATACAGGTTACTAAACTGTAACAGGAGTTCTAGGAATTGTATATGTTGTTCGTCCACACTGTCTGGCAGGTTCCTTGCCGCTTTAAATCTTGCCGGAAGGTCTTCAAGCTGGCTCCTCCCACCCACCCGGGTGGTAAAACTCTCGGCTCCGCCCCATGATGCCAGATCTAGCCCACTGGAAGCCAGGTTGTGCATCGAAGCTGGGGAGGTCGGGTGGGTCGTGTGGATGAACAACATATATCATTCCCAGAACTCCTGTTACAGGTGAGTAACCTGTATTTCTAGGGACATGGATATGTTGTTCATCCACACTGTCTGGCAGACTCCTAGCAGTTCTCCAGGAGGAGGGAGGCAAGGCACACACCCCTTACTTAGGGAATAGAGACTGGAGAACCGAGGCCCCAAAACCAGCATGCCGGCGTGACTCAAGGTCGATGTGGTAGTGGGTGATGAAGGTGTGTGCTGACTTCCAGGTAGCAGCCCTGCAGATTTCCTGGATAGGGACGTCCCTGGAAGCAGCCACCAATGCAGCGGTATGGCGGGTAGAATGAGCTCTTATCCCTCTGGGAGGCTCCATGCCCACCAACCTATAGCAGAGATCTATGCAGGAGGTGACTCACCTGCCTATCGTCCGCTTGGCTGCAGGTCTGCCAGGTGCGGCTTCAGCGTGGTGACAAACAGCTGGCTGAACCTCCCCAAACTGACAGTCAGCTCCCCTTAAGTAGCCCAAGCGCTCTTCTAGGGTCCAAAGTATGGAGCCTATATTCGGCCTCCGAGGTGTGACTGGGGTAGAATACCGGCAGAGTCAACACCTGGTTAAGGTGAAACTCCGACACCACCTTCGGAAGGAATTTTGGGTGGGGAAGCAGGACAACCTTGTCCCTGTGGAAGACCAGATAAGGAGACTCTATGGAAAGCGCCTGGAGCTCTCCCATCCTTCTGGCTGATGTGATAGCCACCAAGAAGGCAGTCTTCCATGACAAGTGAGATGTCACACCTGTGCATCGGTTCAAATGGCTTGCCCATGAGCTTAGCCAATACCAGCAGTAGATCCACGGAGGTGGAGGTTCTCACACGGAGGGATATGTGATCAAGGCCTTTGAAAAAGCACCCAACCACCTTCTCCTGCGCCACCGACTGCTTCCCAGCCTGCGCCCGGTAAGCAGAGATGGCTGCCAGGTGCACCTTAAGGGTCGTCGACCGAAGCCCTAGCTGAGAAAGGGACCATAGGTAGTCCAGTATGCTTGCCAAGGAACAGGAGGAAGGGTCCAGGCCCTTGCCCTGACACCAAATGGAGAATCTCTTCCATTTGAGAGCATAGCATTTTCTGGTCGACTCCTTACGGGATGCCTCAACGACGTTGAGGACCTCCTCGGAAAGACCCAAGGCCTGGAACTCTAGCCGCTCAGGAACCAGGCCATCAGGCACAGGGATTGAAGGTCCGGATGGAATACCTTCCCCTGATTGACTGAGATCAGGTCCGGGCGGGCTGGAAGCCGCCTCGGGAGCCTGGAGCTGAGACTGAGGAGATCTGGATACCAGAACTTACAGGGCCAGTCTGGGGCTACCAGAATCACCTGCGCCTTGTCCCTCCTCGCCTTGAGAAGCACCCTGTGGATCAAGGGAAATGGGGAAAGGTGTAGAAGAGGCCCGGGGTCCACGGCCTCGAGAAGGCATCCCCCTGCAGCGAGCCCTGCTGAGGGGGGCGGGCATGAAACAGTCTCAGCTACGCATTCTACCCATGAGCAAACAGGTCCACCTGAGGTATGCCCCAGTGGGAGAAGAGATCTTGTACTACCTCCGGCAGGAGAGACCACTCGTGAGACGCAGCCCCTATCCGGCTTAGGGCATTGGCCAGGATGTTAGAGGCTCCTGCCACGTGAATGGCAAGGAGATCCGCCTCCAGGCTGCGCACGAGAGACCAAATGCGGAGAGCTTCCCTGCACAGAGGCATGGAGCGCGTCCCGCCCTGGCGGTTTAGGTAGTACATGGTCATGGGATTGTCCATCTGGACCTGAACCACTTGACCCCGTAGAAACGGAGAGAAGACGGTGAGGGCTAGACGAACCACTCGAAGCTCCAGCAGGTTGATGTGGCATCGGGACTCCCGAGGGGACCAGAGGCCGTGCGCTCTGTGCTCCCCCAGATGGGCACCCAAACCCATCAGAGAGGCATCGGTTGATAGAGAGACCATTGGCTTGGGGCGGACAAATGGGATGCCCTCCTGCAGATGTGCCGGAACGGTCCACCATTGGAGAGCGTTCCACATCCCCTAGGTCACTGTCACTAGCTGATCCAACAGATCGAAGCGCTGTGACCACTTTCTGGCCAGTGCCCACTGAAGGGGACGCATGTACCAGTGGGCCCAACGGACCACGCTGGTGCAGGCCGCCATGAGGCCCAGGAAGTCCCGGGCAGGGCGCGAATGCCCAACCTGAAATGACTGGGCAAAGGAGGAAAGAACCTCGGCCCCATCCACCGGGAGCCGTGCTCTGGCTCGAAGAGAGTAGAGCTCTGCCCCGATGAAATGTATCACCTGCTTTGGCACGAGTTCCGACTTGGCCTCGTTGATGAGGAGGCCAATCTGACAGCAAACCTGGAGGTCAGGGTCTCTGGACCGCTCCACCTCCGCTCTGGAGGGGGCTGCAATCAGCCAATCATCCAGGTAGGGGTACACCCGGACCCTTCAGCGCCGCAGGAATGCTGTCACCACTGCCATGCATTTGGTGAAGACCCTTGAGCTAGGGAGAGGCTGAAGGGCATGGCCTGGAACTCGTAAAGGGATCCCTCCGCTCTGAAGTGGAGGAATCTCTGATGAGACGGACGGATTGGGACGTGAAAGAACGCATCCTGGAGGTCCAGGGAACAGAACCACATGCTTCGTTCCAAAAATGGGATTATCTGAGCCAGAGTGACCATCCTGAAGGTCCGAGACCTTAGGAACCTGTTCAGGTCGTGCAGGTCAAGAATAGGGCACCGGCACCACGTCCATTTTGGGACCAGGAAATACCTGGACACAAACCCCGGGTCTCGAGGAGGATCTGCCACCTTCCTGATCACCTCTTTTTCGAGGAGCAGGGCAATATCAGCTCGGCGGGCCGATAGCAAGGCTGCGGACCCCGTGGCCCCCTGAGGGGCGACGGCTCGAAAGGGTGGAGCCTGCTCGAACTCCGGAGTCAGGTCTTTCCTACCACCTCAAACCCAGCGGTCCGTGGTGATAGCGGACCAGGTGGAAAGGAAGTGGCGAAGCTGTCCCCCCACGGGGGGAACCCAGGGGAGTGACAAGGCTGGGGGCGACACCCCTCAACCCGTCACTGGGCAGGCTTGGAGGAGGGACCGGCTGAGGGACCTCCTGGGCCTTTACCTCCCTGCTTCCTGTTGGAGGAAGCCGCGGGCTTGGGTTTGGGATGCCAAGCGCGAGCCTGCTGGCCCTGATGCTGGTGCTGTTGGGCCGGACGTGCCGCAGGCACAGAAGGACAAAAGGGCTTGTGCTGCTGCTGTTGGCGGCCTTTGTCCTTCTGGGCGGAGGTGACCGAGTCCAGAGTGGCACTGGACTTTTCGATCTGCTGGAGGTGACCTTCCACTCCAGGGCCGCAGAAGTCGGTCCCCAAGAAGGGGATATCCGCCAGCTTGTGCTGGGTATCCACCATGAAGGTGGATATCTTCAGCCATGCTCTGCGGTGCATGGCCACCGCGGCCGCAACCGATCTGGCACAGGAGTCCCCTATGTCCAGAGCTGTTTGGAGCTGCTGCTTCGCCACCGCCCTACCCTGGTCCCGGACCGCGGTCTGCAGGTCAGCCGGGAGATGATGGATCACCGCATCCAGGGAGCCCATGAGGGCGTGGGAGAAGTGTGCCATCAGCACGGCCGAGCTGGCCTGTCGGAGGCCGAGAGAGGACGCAGCGTACACCTTGCGCCCGGCATAGTCCACCTTTTTGGATTTCTTGTCGGGGGGCATGTCCACATCCCTAGCGTTCCCAGAACGCCGGAAAACGCTGTCGGTGACCAACCCCTCGGCAGAGGGGTGTTCCGAAAACCCGGGCAAAGAGCCAGTAAGGACTGCATACTTCCTGGCCATCCTGGCCGAGGGCGCAGGACAGGAAGCAGGCCGCTGCCAAAGCTCCAAGGCTGGGCCGACAATGGCCTCAGCCACCGAAAAGGCCTCCGTGGAAGAATCCCCTCGGTCCAGTATCTCTGTCAGGGGATACTTGGCCCGCTTGGATACGGGCTCGAGCTGCATCCCAGTGGACTCAAGATGAGCGAAGCAGACCCATAAAGGACGATGGGCTTTCGGCCCAGTGACTGGCCCTCGGAGGACTCCAGGTCAACCGGCCTGGAGAACAGGGAGGAGTAGTCGTCGGACTCCAAGGAGTCCGCGAAGAGCTGCCTAGGGCCTGAACCACCCTCCACCTGCCGAGGACGGTCGGGAGTGAGGGTGACCGACAACCTGTGGGGCAGGCCTTGACCCGACCGAGAGTTCTTGGTCGGCACCCCCAATTTCGGTTGTGGAGGCGGGGGTTCCACCACAATCGGTGGGGCAGCAGGTTTCAGCCGAACAACCGGCCCAAGCTTGGGCATCTCGACTGCAGTTGAGAGGTTATTTCGGCCGTTCGGGTGACAGCTACTTGATGGCCGGGGAAGGCATCGGTGTCGACTTGCTCCAGGATAAAAGTAACTGCTGCCACATCAGTTCCTCGTAGTGTCGACGCAATTTGCGTTGAAGCCTCTCCTCTTCCAAGGAGGAAGACGAGGACTAGCGGCATCGCCGCTTACCTCGGTGCAGAGACCGAGACCGCCAATGTCGGCGGGATCGGCTGGACCAAGAAGAGGTCCAAGACCGAGACTGAGATCCTCGGCGTGTCCGAGGACGGGCCTGGGAAGGAGCGGGAGACACCCGCTCTTCCCTCAGCTCGGACACCTTAACCGGGGACTGCTGCACTGAGGGCGCAGGCAAATCCTCGGTCTCCACCGGGGGAACCGGCGAAGAAGGGTTGTCGGCTTCACCAGTTGACAATCCGTCCGACGGGTCGAGAAAAATCTCGACCGCGTCGACAGGTGTCTCGGCCAGCAACCTCGACCGAAGTCGACAGTCTGCTGTCCGAGTAAGAGGACCTCTCCCGCTCCCATGAACGCCGACGATGGGACTTACCCTTGGAATCCTTCTTTTTGGACCGAGAGGAATGTCCCGATGGCCCCTCTCCCTTCGTGGAAAGGGACTGGCAAAGCTCCTTGAACGAAGCAGAATACGAGGTACCCAAAGAGAGCGGGATAAATGCCGCGACCGAGGAGGAGGAAGATGCGCCTGGGCCCCTCCTCGAGGGCGATCATCTGCTCAAGCTGCTCAACCCGAGCCAGCGCCCGTATTAACCACCCAACGAGCTCTTTGACTTTACGGTGGATAGCACTCGGCCCAAGCTCAACCGGGCAGCACGGTCCTCCAAGACGTTGGCCGAGAACGAACACCACGACTCGCATGCCTGTGGGTCGTGTTCTAGGCCGAGGCAGTAGACGCACGTGGAGTGCGGATCCGTCCTGGACATTTTCTGCCCACAAGGGCACCGCCGAAAACCGGGAGTCAATTTGTCCATCACAGCCACGAGGGAAAAGGAAGTCTTGAAAATTTTGAAATGAGTTTCAGACGAACAGAAGAGTTAGGATCCAGTCTATCACGCAGAGCGTTAAGGAGGGAACCTGAGCTTCCAAGCGGTAAGGAAGATCTGGCATCATGGGGCGGAGCAGAGAGTTTTACCAACCGGGTGGGTGGAAGGAGCCAGCTTGAAGACCTTCCGGCAAGATTTAAAGCGGCAAGAAACCTGCCAGACAGTGTGGATGAATAACATATCCATGTCCCTAGAACCTGGGATTTTTTCGAGGAAGAAATCTGAACTGCAGATACAGACCTTTGCCCACTACCTCCAACACCCACTTGTCTGTGGTGATGGTTGGCCAGAAGAGGAGGAAATGGGACAGTCTGCCTCCAACAGGTAGGGAGGAGGCGGCTTGCATCTCAGGGGTTCTGTTTAGGCTGGGGTTGAGGTTGTGGCTGAGCCCCTCGCCTAGAGCCCCTTCTACCCCTACCCCTTGAGTAGCCCTGTGGGGGTACTGCTGGTATTGGGGCATGGCTACTGGCTGGAAAAAGGGTCTTGATAAAAAGGAACGACCCCTAGCCCCCCTTCCATAGGGCCTGGTGGATGAAGAAGCTCTGTCTCTAGCAGAGTTACTTCTATAAGTAGCCTTATATTCGTCCACCTTTTTCATATAGGCCACTGTGGACTCCCCAAAAAGCGCATTTCCTTCTAATGGGAAATCCAGGGCCTTTGACTAGGTATCCTGAGTAAGGTTTGTGGCCCTAAGCCAAGCAAACCTCCTCTGAGCCACTGTATTAGCCATCCATCTGGCTGCAGTGTCATTTAGATCAGCAGCCATTTGGAACTGGTACTTGCCCACCTCTAGCCCAAACCTGGCAGTTTCCGCCAGGTCATCTGACAAGGGTGAGGTGGCCTTCATGGACATTGCCAGTACTGACTGCCACAGGGATTTCTGATACTGGGCAGCATAAGCTTCAAAAGTAGCCTGTCTCATAGCCAACGAGGCTGACAAATAGCCCTTTTTGGCCATACTGTCCAATTTTCTGGAGTCCTTGTTCGGTGGGTGTGAGGACAGAGGGACTTTAGCTTTATCACAGGCAGCTTGCTGTATTATCCCTTGATGATCAGGGTGGGAGAAGAGGAAGTTAGCTCCCTCCCTGTCCAGCTGGTATTTTTCATCTATTCGCTTGTCACTTGGAGGAATAGAATTTGGGGTCTGCAGGAGCTTCATAGCATCCTTCTTGAAGAATTTATATACTGGGAGGAGGAGGGCCTTTGTGGGTGTTAAACCCATCATATTGAGGTACTCAATCTCCCCCTCATCTTCCACTTGTTCTGTTGTGGCAATATCCAGAGCATCTGCCATTTTCCTTACGAAAGAAAAATGGGAGGAAAATCCTCAGACACTCTGGGAGGCGAGCCAAATTCCTGCTCAGGGGATACCTCTGGGGGGATAGGTTCGTCCTCCTCATAAGGCTCATCATCCTCTTCGAAATAGGGTTGCTACGGAGCAGGGGGCAACACAGTAGCACCAACCTGGGGGCCCTGGGAAGGGGCAGGAGGTTGAGGGATGATGCTCTGCAGAGCCTGAATAATTTTAAATGCCTGAGCTATGTCCTGAGCTGAAGGCCCTACAGGCTGCTGCGCAGAAGTCCCTGGTTTAGCATGAGAGGGTTCTGCATGCTTGAGCTTCTTTAATTTCTTTAAGGGAACCGGACAGTCAGCCGGTTCTTTCCCTCTTTTTGCCCCTTTTTCGCCCGTATCAGGGCCGGGGTAGAAGCACTCATTAATTCAACCACAACAGACTGGGGTGTCAGCTGGTCAGAGCCTATGGGACCCCTAGGAAACTTTTTATTAAGCCTTTCAAGGCGCTTTTCAACAGTTTTTTCTGGGAATGTTTTACATATCTCACATTCCTGGTCCAAATGATCAAAACCCAGACAAGCTACACATAAGGTGTGCTTGTCTGCCTTGGCAAACACATCTCCACACTTTAAACAGTTTTTAAAACCAGACTCCCCGGTTCTCTTCTGAGGTTTCTTAGTCATGGTGAAAGATAAAGTGAAAAACCTCAACCGCTAAATGCCAAATGCTAATGCGGTTATTTAAACAGCTGAAAAAGATTTTTCTTTTTTTTTTTGCGGTCAGTTCCGGAACCGATGGAACCAAGAGAGGAGATGAAATATGAACCGGTTCAGCAGTTCTGTAACCGATAAAAAGCGGTTACAAGTAAAGTTTTTTAAGGATCAAAATTTAGCGATAATGAACAGGTTCTTTAGTTAGAGAACCAAAATAAAGTTAAAACTAACTCGGATCCCTCACGGTTATGCCGAACCGCGAGGAACCGAGAAAACAACAATAAACAATAATAAACTAAACGTAAACTAACAATTAATAGAGGCAGTAAAAGAAACTAAAAATACTTATGGTTTTTGATTTTTTTCTTTCTTCTTCACGTGAAAGAGGGCGACAGAGACTCCGAGCGACCAGACTTTCAGGCGGAGAGAAAAATCTGAAGGGCTTAGAACACTACAGTTGGTAGAGGCAGTATTTGAAAGATGCTCACTTGCAAAGAATTCCATCATTTGCATGTGTTCCATCTCTCTGGGCAGTCCAACCCACCAGGCTGACTGCACAAAGTTATGAATGGTCTGAGCATTACTGGGGTTAGAATGACTAATGACTCAGTTTCTGGCTGGTTAGCATAATAAGGCTTGTGAGATGGTGCAGGACACATCTTGTCAGCCTTCCTAGGGACTGCTGGTATAGCACTGGGTCTATACCAGGCAGTGTAAGTGTCATCCTCCAAGGATGGATAGAGTGGAGGAATGACTATGGAGGGAGATTCTGGCACCCCAAAAAACTCCCAACAAATTCCTCTTTGTGCAGTCTTCCTCTTCTAGAGTGAACCCCACAACTGCCTGCATTTTTTGCATCACAGTTTGAAAAGAGGGATCCTCTAGTGGTGACCTTGGTGTATTAACCACAGATTCCTCACTATACCACGAGTGGTACTAGGGAGTTGCAACTGCGTTAATGGCAAGTCCAGACCTGGTGATGGTGACATACTGCCCAAACTAGGTATGGTAGCACCTAAGGCAAGCCTCGATCTTGCTGTCTGGTCAACGGTATTTGAGGGGGGTGGGATGAAGCCACCAGGGCAGATGACGATAGTGAGGAAATATCTGCCGGCCACAACTGCAATCTGGAGCATGTTTGCAAAGCCTTATCCTTATCCTTTTTGCAGTGCTTATGCCTGTGGCTGCCTGACAATGATTTATCTTTGGATTTTGATGACTGAGATTAGGTCGACAGGGCAGGCAACGCAAACTTATCTTGGAGTTATTTTTCCACAGCTGCTAAAGTTTTATTTAGTACAAACTTTTCTAGCACCGCTTTTTGTGCGTCACCTGGCAGCAGAGTTAAAGCCTTTGCAGATTCTGCGTGATTTCATGTAGTGGGAAAGAAAAACAGCAGACACACACTTTGTGGGTATTGTCTTTGTAAATCTTCTCTTCTCAAGCGCAGTACCAAAATAAAGTTGATGGTTCTTTTGGCAGCATGCAGAAGATGAAAAATCACTAAATTAGTGATACAAGGAAAACAGTAACAACGGCAGCTTTTAGTCGACGATTCAGTGGTTAGGTTTGATGAGTATGATCAGGGCCTCTGTGGCCGTGGCAATGGCCACAGAATTTCTCCAACCTACGGAAACTGGAGTGTGCTGTGGAAATCGGACTCCATGCGGCTTTCATAAAATGGGTGCTGATCACAAAATGGCGCCCGCAAATGCAATCGAATTTTTATTAATTTCTTTTTCCTTTTTTACAGTATTTGATTTCCTATCGGCTGGCCGCTGTGTTTTTAAACAGAACACTCTAGTTACATAAGCAGCATAAGCTTTACAGGTGGCCGGTGGCAGGATTCTATTAGTTTGTCCTCTGCCTTCTCGGTCTACGAATCCCCCCACCGAGCAATAGCTCAAAAACAGACCATGATACCAAGTGACTGACGATTTAAAATAAATCATATATACACGCACCCCAACTACATGCAAACCCTGCCCCTGCAAATCAAGCACTGCCACACAAAACTGATGCCAGAAATTTAATTAATTTATAGTCTTTCCTTCCCCCTTGCGAGTCAGTGACCCTACTAAACACATCCACGCCATCCAATTCCTGCCTACCTCCTTACATGCCTTACACAGTTATACCAGAGATGGAATCCTGCCCACCAACTGGTAACTTCTGTAAGTTCAGTGAGGCAGCCTGTTAAACTCGGTGACATAGTGGCCAGAGGGCAAGGAAGCAAACTTTTTTTTTTTTATAAAAGCGATTGAGTTTTTTGGTGCTCTTGCTCAATTCAGGCGCACTTGGGAGTATAAATGAGCCTTGGCAAACCACCGTCCACAGCCAACAAACTAACCATACAAAACTGCAGACAGTACAGTCGGAAAGTACGAAAATAAAAACAAAACATGATAAAAATTATTACACTCACTGCCCTCAGCATGACCCTGCATGTGTGTGCCTGGCATCCGCTCATGTCCCTCCCACTGGCCAGCAACTTGTGCAAGTTCGGAAGCAGCCTGTTAAACGTCGGAACACAGGGAGCTAGCCCGGTGGCACAGAGGGGTGAGGCGCTGGTCGCCTTACCTCGCGCTACGCTGGCAACCCAGGTTCAGGAACAACCTTGGGGTGCCGACGTGGGGGGGGGCAGCAGGACTGAGCATGCTGGTAGGCAGCTCTCCTCTCCTGAGGGTGGTGAGGGAGGGATGGCGCCCCCACGTAGTTCAACTCCCACTGGGTGGAGGTCAGGTGGGTAGCATAGGCGGATAGGTGGTTGCATAGTATCAAGAGGTGGAAGGGACTGAGCTGGTGCCACGGGGTGCGAAGTGTGCCTCCACATGCTTGCATGGCCGTGTGCCGGGGCCTCAGGGTGGGGGTGGGGTGGTGGTGGTGGTGGTGGTCAGGGGAGAAAAATCCGAAACAAATACATATGTGTCCCCATCGCCAGTTGGTGGGAGGAGGTGACGGGGACCAAAAGGCTAAACTAAAAAAAAAACAACAAAAATGTCAGAACATAGTGGCCACTGGCTGGTGGGCAGGGAAGCAACAATAAAATTGAAAGGAAAAAAGCAATCATGTTTCCTGGTTCCCTTGCCTACTTCAAATCAAATCAACTTTATTTTTAAAAGTGCCTTTGCAGAGATCAAGGCGCTGTACATACCCATAAATAAACACAAAACCAAACTTAAAAATTAGCTGATCCAATGGTGTGGTGGTGGGGGTCGTGAGGAGGCGCAGGGTGCAGGGTTCGGGTCCAGCGTGGTGTGGGTTTCCGAGTACTTCATCTCAGTTTCACCAAGGAAAATGGGGGCTGCATCATACCTGGGAGGAGACGGTGGAACGGGGGGACCCACCGACATGGATCGGGGGAGGCATCACTGGCAGGAGGCGGGGTAAAGCAGGGGACAAGGTAGCGGAGGTGGAAATCATGGCAGAGAGAGAGCGAGGGAAGCCCTCAGGTCCCTTAAGATGGAGAAAGCACCAGGGCTGGATAGATTACATCTCAGAGTGCTGAAGGAACTGGCGGATGTCCTGGCAAAACCCCTGGCAGAGCTTTTCAGCATCTCTCTGAAGACAGGGTGGGTACCCCAGGACTGGAAGGTGGCACATATGAAAAAATTACTCACCTTAGTAATGTTGTTTCTTCTAATGGAGTCTTGCTATATTATGACATATGCAGTTTGTCCCAGCCTTAGAACTGCTCCGGAGGTGAAACAGTTAACTTTCCATGCCAGGCATGGAATCTTGAGCGCGAGCTCGGTTGAAAACTCTGTCTGTTGTTCTTCAAACTCAAACTGTCAGATCTTTTCGAGCAAAACTCACTAAGATTCTGTGTGGAAGCTGTAAACCTACACTAGCCAACTGGCTACTACAATATTAACACATTTTTTTGGTCCCAAAATAAAGACTCAAGTCAGTGGATCCAAAAAAAATAAAATAAAATACAACAACCAAACACCCCAAAAAGGAGGGGTGAAAAACACAAGGTGGGCATCACTAAGTGCCAACACTGCACTGCCCACCCACATCCCAAGAGCAGAGGTTCCGAGAGGGGCAGGCGGGGGGGAGGTCATAATATAGCAAGACTCCATTAGAAGAAACAACATTACTAAGGTGAGTAATTTTTTCTTCAAACAACATGAAGTCTTGCTATATTATGACATATGCAGACTATACAGCAGTACCTCCATGGAGGAGGGACAGAACCTACTTAGGAATAGGCTCTGTAGTTAACAGTTGAAAGAACCGAGCATCACTCCCAGCCTGGATGTCCAGGGAGTAATGCTTGGTGAAAGTGTGTACTGTTTTCCAGGTAGCTGCTTGACATATCTCTAAGATAGGATGTCCTGGCCACAGCTAGGGACGAGCTGTACCTCTAGTAGAGTGAGCCCTCAGGCCTGAAGGGGGAACCTTACCCAGTTTTTGATAACAAAATTGGATACAAGAGACAATCCACCTGGCAATGGATCTTTTAGTGGCAGGTTTCCCTTTACCAACCTCACCATAAGTGAGGAACAGTTGGAGGGAGTCAAACCTGTGACCCTTGGTACGCTCTATGTAGTAACTAAGGGCTCTCTTTACATCTAAACTGTGCAGCCTCCTCTCGCCAGAGGAGGAATGGTCAGTGAAGTACACTGGAAGAGATATAGATTGATTAAGGTGGAAATCTGAAACCACCTTAGGCAAAACTTCCTGTTAGTCCTGAGGACTACCTTATCTCTGTGAAAGGAGATAAAATTAGGCTCCACTGACAAAGCTTGTAATTCACTTATGCGCCTGGCAGAAGTGATGGCTACTAGAAACACAGTTTTCCAAGTCAAGTACTTAAGCTCTGCTGAAGACAAAGGCTCAAAGAGGGGTTGCATTAGCTGAGCAATGCAAACATTAAGATCCCAGGCAGGAGCAGGGTCCCTGAATGGAGGGTTGGTGTGAAGCAATCCCTTGAAAAACTTGGAGAATACAGGGTGAGCAGAAAGAGAAGAGGGCTTTCCTGCTGAAATAAAGGCAGAGACAGCTGTCAAATGCACTTTCAGGGTAGCTAGCTTCAGCCCCAAAGTATTTAGATGGACCATATAATCCAGGACTGTGGGCAAATCAGCAGATTCTGGGGGAAATATGCTTTCCAGAGCACCATATGGAAAACCTTTTCCATTTAGAATTATAAGTAGCCCTGGTGGAAGACTTCCTAGAAGCTTTCAAGATATCGAGTACACCTTGAGAAAGGTGTAGGTCAGCAAACTCTAACTCTTCAAGAGCCAGGCCTTGAGGTTGAGGGATTTGAGATTCGGATACCAAACTCTCCCCTGGGCACAGGTTAACAGACTGTGATTCCTGGGAAGACACAGGGGAAGGTGGACTGCTAAGGACAGAAGGAGTGGATACCAGGGCTGTCTGGCCCAATCTGGAGCAATCAGAATCATCTTGCAAGGTTGAGATCTGATTTTGACTAGCACCTAGAACAAGAGAGGGAAGGTGGGAAGGCATAGAGGAACCTCCCTTCCCAGTCAAGAAGGAAGGCATCCAGAGGGACTGAGCCCAACACTGGGGGCCTGCAACAAAAAAGCGGAAGTTGGTGATTGTCTGGGGCTGCAAAAAAGATCTATCTGAGGGGTGCCCCACCTGGCAAATACTAACTCCAGTACTAGGGGTTCCAGTGACCATTCGTGATGGCCCTGGGAAATCCTGCTGAGAGCATCTGCCAGGACATTGTCCTTGCCTGGGAGATGAACTGCCATGAGGGAAGTGTTCAGGGAATAAGCCAGAGACCACAACTTCATTGCCTCGGTGCACAAGGCCGAAGACCGAGTGCCCCCTTGCCTGTTGATGTACCACATTGTAGTGGTGTTGTCTGTTCTGAACTGTACCACTTTGTTCTGAACAGATGCAGAAAAAACCTGAAGTGCTAGAAAAACAGCTCTGAGTTCCAACAGATTGATGTGGAGCAGAGATTCCTGAGGGACCACAATCCCTGGGTGGTGAGGTCGCCCATGTGAGCTCCCCATCCCAAGAGGGACGCATCTGTAGTAAGGGTCAAGGAGTGAGATTGAGGGATGAAAGGAACCCCCTGTCTCAGATTGCTCTGATCCTGCCACCACTGCAGGGCCTGGATCAGGGTTCGAGTTACTGGGATCAATTTGGTTAGAGGATCTCCCCTTTGAGACCAGAAGGCTCTCAAATGGAACTGAATGTCCCTCATCTGAAATCCTGCTCCTTGCACTACAGCTGTGGAAGCAGCCATGTGCCCTAGTAGCTGTAGAAAGTGCCTTGCTGGTCGAGAGACCTACAGAGTGAAGGAGAAGGCCAGAGCCACCAGGGTCTTTACTCTTTCTAGAGGAAGGAAAGCTCTGGCCTGCTTTGTGTCCAGTTCTGCGCCTATGAAGGTGAGTAGCTGAACAGGCTCTAGAACTGACTTTGGAAGATTGAGAAGAAAACCTAGAGATGTAAGCAGCTGCTGGGTAACCTGAAGGTGTAAATTTGACTTGGTCTGGAGACTGACCCACTATGAGCCAGTCATCCAGGTAAGGAAAGATGGCAATCTTTTGCCTTCTTAAGTGAGCAACTGCTACTGCCAGGCATTTTGTGAATACCCTTGGGGCAGAGGTGAGGCTGAAGGGCATTGCTCTGAACTGGTAATGGCCTGAGGGCAGTTCGAATCTGAGGTACTTTCGGTGGGAGCTTCTGATGAGAACATGGAAGTAGGCATCCTTGAGGTCCAGGGACGCTAGCCAGTCCCCTGGTCTTACGGAGGGTAAAATAATTCCCAGAGTCACCATTTTGAATTTTGGTTTTAAAAGGTGCTTGTTTAGGTATCTGAGATCCAGGATGGGCCGCCATTCTCCTGTCTTTTTTGGGGTAAGGAAGTACCTGGAGTACAGTCCTTTGCCCTGGTGTAGGGGGAGGAACCCTTTCTACAGATCTGAGAGCCAGGAGGGTTGAGACTTCTGTTTCCAAAGCGAGAGCCTCTAATGGATTTGCAGGTGGAAAGAATCTGGTTCTCATCTTTGGAAATTTTTTGAAGCTGAGAACCAGTCCCTGGCTTACTACTTCCAGGACCCACTTGTCTGATGTTAAAGACTCCCAGTCCTGGACGAAGTAAGCCAGCCTGCCCCCTACAGGTAATGGAGAATCGGCCCTGGGCATCCCATCAGGGTGCCTGTTTGGCAGGGGCTTTAGGCTGAGGGGTGGGAGCAGGCCTGCTCATACCCTGTCTGCCTCTCCCTCTGAAGAACCCCCTCTGAGCATAAGATGAAGAGGAGGCCTGGGCCTGGTAAAAAGGCCTGTGAAAAGGCCTGTCCCTGCCCCTGGAAAGCTGCCTCTGAGGAGTGGCTTGCCTCTCCTTGGCCTGTGCACTCCTATAAGTGGTCCTATACTCATCCATTTTCTTCATGTAATTCTTTGTCTGCTCCCCAAACAGAGAATTACCCACAACAGGAAAATCCATGGCCTTAGCCTGGGTATCCTGTGACAGGCTAGTACACCTGAGCCAAGCTATTCTGCGAAAAGCCACAGATGTAGCCATGACTCTTGAAGATACATCATTAGAGTCCACTGCAGCATGGAATTGCACCTTGGATGCCTCAATACCATCAGCAGCCACCTGCTCCAGCTCCTTGGCAAGCTGGCCAAGGACCTGTTTCGCTAAAGCCATAACAGTATCCCATCTGGATTTCTGGTATCTTGCAACATAGGCCTGTCTGAGTTCCAAGGATGCTGCCATGTATTGTTTCTTTGCCATGGCATCAATCCTCCTGGAGTCCTTGTCAGGGGGGTGTGAAGCCAAGGGAATATTTGCCTTATCACAGGCTGCAGCCTGCACTACCCCAACATGGCTGCATTGTTGTGAAAGGAACTCCGTATCAGAGCCTGACAATGTGTACCTCTTGTCCATTTTTTTATCCACAGGAGGTATAGTGTTAGGAGCTTTTAAAATTGTTATTGTCTGTTTCCTAAAAGATTTATGTAAAGGAATAGACAATCTCCTGGACTCTGGGATATCCATCATTTCCACATAGTCAGGCTCCTCCTGTTCATCCACAGCTTCTTCCAAAGGGAGCTGGAGGGTTTCAGCAACTTTTTTATAAAACATAAAATGAGAAGGGGACTCAGAAAGCCTAGGGGGAGACACTCCTGAAGGTCTGTCTGGGGAGATGTCCGGTTCAATGGGCACATCCAGACTTTCAAAATCACATTCACTCCCTTCATAATCCTCCTCCCCCTCCTCCGGTTCATAAAATTCCTCTATATCATATTCTTGAACCGGTGGAACCGACCGAACCGACCGTTTACCTGATGGTGCCGGTTCGGTCAGAACCGGGGAAAGCGACTGGACAATTTGGATCACTTTGGCTATCTCTGCAGCGGTTGAAGAAGGAAATTTTAGCTCCACACCTGCTGATTTTCTAGTCCTCTTTGCTGGAACTGGCTCCTCCGTGTCAGCTCTTTGTTTGCCCGAGGAAGTCTCGCCCTGGTCAGAGGGCACTCCCTCCGGTTCAGTTGGCACCGAACCGGGCTGGCCATCCGGGTCAGTGGACTTTTTGGCCTCTCGTTCCCTGAGCCTACCAACTCTCTTATCCAGGGTAGCTGCAGGGAAATTCTTGCAAATCTGGCAGTCTGCATTGAGGTGGTCAAACCCCAGACAATAAACACATGTGGTGTGTGGGTCAGCCTTGGCAAAGGCTTCCCCAGAACACTACAGTGCTGAAACCCAGTGGGCCCGGTTTTTCTTTTGGGTTTCTCAGACATAATGCCAGCCTAACCAAAAACTTGCCCTTTTACGGCAAATCGCCAAGCAAGACACCCTTATCGGTTCCCAACCGTGTCACGGGTCGTGGAAAAAACCGTAATGAAATCTGTTTTTTTTAGAACCGATAAGAACCGGGAACCGCACTCTAAATGCAATTTAATAAAGTTTAACAACAACCTGATCGGTTCAAACAGAACCGATAATAACGTTTGCAAGTTCCACACAGAGAAAATGTAAAACCTATCTATTACTTACGATACCACAGACAGAGCTTGAACCGACCGGTTACGGTTAAAATAAGACAAATGCGGTTTAAAAACACGAGAAATTACACTTTTTAACCGACAAAATGAACCGAGCAGAAGGAGCAATCTCCGGAGCGACTGTTCAGTGAGGCGGAGTAAAGAATCTGACAGTTTGAGTTTGAAGAACAACAGACAGAGTTTTCAACCGAGCTCGCGCTCAAGATTCCATGCCTAGCATGGAAAGTTAACTCTTTCACCTCCGGAGCAGTTCTAAGGCTGAGACAAACTGCATATGTCATAATATAGCAAGACTTCATGTTGTTTGAAAGTGCCTATCCACAAGGGGGGTCAAGGGAGGTGGCAGGGAACTACAGGCCCGTCAGCCTGACATTAGTGGTGGGCAAGGTGATGGAGGGCATTGTCAAGGACAGGCTAGGGGGACCTGGAAAAGTCGGGGTGCCTGAATGATAAACAGCATGGATTCGTCCTGGAGAAATCACGTCAGACAAACCTTGTGGAGTTCTATGACTGGGTGACGAGTGTCTTGGACCTGGGTAGACTGGTGGACATTCTCCATCTTGATTTCAGCAAGGGCTTTGACTCTGTTCCTCACAGGGGCCTGTTGAATAAGCTGGGAGAAATGGGGGTGGGGAACCAGATGATCAGATAGATAGGAAATTGGCTCCAGGACTGGATCCAGAGGGTCCTGGTTGGCGGGATAGTCTCATCCCCAAGGAGGGTCATTAGTGGGGTTCCTCAGGGATCGGTTCTTGGGCCCCTCTTGTTCAACGCCTATGTCTCTGACATAAGGAAGGGTATCAGGAGTGAGATGAGTCTCTTTGCGGATGACTCAAAACTGGGGGGTGGTGGTGGATGGGGAGGAGGGGAGGGTGGCATTACGGGGGATCTGGAGGCTCTGGAAAGGTGGTCTAGAAAGTGGAAGCTGAGGTTCAATGCAGGGAAATGCAAGGTACTGTATCTGGGAGCCAGAAACCTGGGCCAAGTGTACACCCTGGGGGGGAAATGTTACAAGTCTCAATGGCTGAGAGGGACCTGGGGGTGGTGGTGGATGTCAAGACGAACAACTCTGAGACTTGTAGGAGGGCAGTGGCCAGGCCAACAGGATGCTGGGATGCATCGCTAGGGGGATCACTTCCAGAAGAAGGGAAGTAATACTCCCTCTGTATAACTGCTTGGTGAGGCCGCACCTCGAGTACTGCGTGCAGTTTTGGAGGCCACACTTAAAGAGGGACATTGAACTCCTGGAATGGGTCCAAAGGAGGGCAACCAAAATGATCTGGGGCCTGGGGGACAGGACCTATGGGGAGAGGCTCGAAGAGCTAAATATGTACACACTGGAAGAGAGAAGGGACTGGGGGGGACATGATAGAGGTATTCAGGTACATGAAGGGGTTAAACAGGGGAGGAGCAGTCAGAGTGCTCTGAAGGAAGGAGGGGGTGCAACTAGAGGGCATGGGTGGAAGCTAGAGGGGGGGAGATTCAGGGGAGAAAGGAGGAGGCGTTACTTCACTGAGAGGGTGGTGGAGCCATGGACTGCGCTGCCCAGGGGGCTGGTGGAGGCAGAGACGGCGGAGGGGTTCAAAAGGAGGTGGGACAGGTACAGGGGAAGGGTTCTGGAAGCAAAGTCCTGTGCAGCAGGAATATCCAGGACTGGGACGGAAGAAGCTAGAGAGGGCGAGGGGGGCAGTAAGGTCAGCTCCTAGGTTGGGGCTGACCAGACGAGCAGACACGAAAGACCGTTAGGCCTATTCTGCTGGCATTTTAGTATGTTAATATGACAGTATAAAATCAAGGTTAATAAAACCATACATAAAACTTATAATTTACAGCAGTATTAAATATTAAAATCCCATCAGTTAGACTCATCTGGGAATGCTAAGCTAAACAAATGAGTTTTGAGGGCTAATTTAAAACTCTGGATAGTCTGCACTCTCTAACCTGATAAGGCAGAGAATTCCACAGAGTAGGGGCTGCAAACACAAAAGATCTGGCCCAGATGTCTTTGTCACACCCTGGGAATCTCTATCAAACCTTCATCGGTGGATCAGAGGTGGCGGGGGGGGCAGTAAGGGAAAAAGGAGATCTTGTAGGTAGTGGGGTCCCTGTTCATATAGGGCTTTATAGGTCAGCAAACCAACCCTGAAGGTGATCCGCCACTGTACAGGCAGCCAGTGCAGTCTGCGTAGCACAGGTATAATATGACTGGTCCTAGAAGTACCAGTCACAAGCCTGTCCGCTGCATTCTGCACCAGCTGCAAGCGGCAGATATCAACCCCTGGTAGTCCCAGGTACAGGGCATTGCAGTAGTCAAGGTGGGAGGTCACAAAGGCATGGACCAGTGCTGGAAGATCATCAGGAGGAACCAGGTGTTTCACCTGGGTGATATTCTTCAGATGGTAAAACGAGGTCTTGACAACGGCTGACACCTGTGATTTCAGGGTCAAACCGTCATCAAAAATAACACCTAGGTTATGTACCCGGTCTGAGGTAGCCAGCTGAATGCCCCCAAGCCAAAGCCTAGAAGGTTGTCCAGCTGACAAACCCTCCTCCTGATGATCTGGGTCCACCATCAATACCTCAGTTTTAGCTGAGTTTAACCTCAGCCAGCTGGCACTCATCCAGTCCTGGATCTCAGCGAGGCAGTTGTTAAACACCAAGATAGCACCATCCTTTTCAGGTACAAAGGACATGTACAATTGAGTATCATCTGCATAACAGTGATACCTCAGACCATACTGCCTAATAATGTCTCCCAACAGCAGCATATACACACCGCAAACAACATGAGTGACAAAATGGAGCTCTGGGGAACCCCGCAGGATAGGGGGAGAGTGTCAGAGGAAAGAATCCCAGTGATTGCTCTCCGAGTTCTACCCTCAAGGAATGATCGAAACCATCTGAGGACCATACCTGACAGTCCTCAGATGAACCACAGGTGTTCCAATAGCACACCATGGTCCACAGTGTCAAATGCTGCAGAGAGATCAAAGAGGACCAAGATGGAATAGGTCCTCTGATCTCGCTATTAGAAGATCATGAAGCACCAGAACAAGGGCTGTCTGGGTGCTATGCCTCTTCCTAAATCCGGACTGGAGAGAATCATAGACATCGTAGGTGGAAAGGTGATCATCCAACTGCAGCGCAACCACCTTCTCAATAACCTTGCCGACAAAAGGCAGGTTAGAGATGGGTCTATAGACCCAGACAGTCTGGGTCAAGGGAGGGTTTTTTCAGAAGCGGTCGTACAACCACCTCCTTTAGGGAATCAGGAAAGAGCCCCCTCTCCAATGAACTCTAGACTATCTCAGCCAGGACCAGGCTGATGTCATCAACGCAGCCCACAAGGAGTCACGTTGGGCCCAGATCCAAACTACAGCTGTTTGGCCACAACGTCTGGATAATCCTTAAGATGTCCATGAATTCCATCCGGCCGAAGTCAGACCAAGCAACCCGGGTGCTCGTAACCTCCTGCCGACCTCCGCAACACCCATTAGGAAGGGCTGGGCCAATCCCGGATCTGATGGTGGCAACCTTATCTGGGAAAAACCGAGCAAACTCAAAACACTTCTCTTGTGAAAAGGCTCTCTTAGGCTGAAGACAGACTGGATTGCACAGTATGTCAATGGTCCAAAATAGCTGAGCTGGTCAATTTTACGCAGCACTGCAGCAATCTCTCTGGTCAGGAATTCTGCCTTCTTACGGGAGATTGTCAATTGATAGACTGTATAATGATCCCTCAGTCTAAGCCTGATGACCTCCAGTCCCGATTTCTGCCAAGCCCTCTTTAGCCTTCAACCAACTCTCCTCAACTCTTTCAAGGCCCCATCAAACCATGGGGACTTTGGTCGAAGAGTGAGGGGATGAACATGAAATGAAAATTACGTACCTACCGTAATTCTTGATCTTCTCTTGTATCTTCACCATTCATTACTTCCTGGGTGTAAGCTGGAGGCGGCGCGCTCATCCGCGAGCTTTTTTTTTTTAAAAGCTTGCACCAAAGGCGCCGCCTCGAGAGTGACGCTGGCGCGAGTGCCATTAGTAGTGATCACTCTCCTCCAACTCAGTTCTGTGAGCCGGAGAGGCAAAAGCGAAAAGCATAGAAAGAGAGATAGCGAGGCAAGATAGCCAAGGGATAGCAAAGTAAGGAAGAATGAACTGAAAAGGAATAAGTCGAAGGAGAAAGGACAGAGAGATAAGAGCATTCCTAACCTAGGGATGCTTAGGGCCTCCTTACCTGGGCGACTCTAGGAGGAGAGAGAGGAAGGTAATGAGGAAGAAGAAGAAGAAGAAGAAGAGAAGGGAAAGATGGGATGTTGAAGGGCCAGAATGCCCAACGAGCATAGTTAGCTGAAAGCTTAAGGCTCGATTAGCAGGGAAGCAAGAATCCCGGTGATAGAGCTGAAGAGAAGGTTCACCGAACCCGGCTAGACAGACTCAGGAGGGCATAGTCCTCGCCCAACATGCCATGGTCCTTGACTCCCACTTCGGGCTCCTGGCCAAGAAAAGGCCTTTAACTGGAGGACACCCGAGTAGGAAAGGATAAATCCCAGGCAGCATGTAAGAGCTGCTCAAGGGTTTAGAAATGGAAAATCTAGGCCTTTCAGGCGGTTTATAGGTACTGAAATGGAACTCAGTCGGACTTGCCAAGGCAGGGCCAGAAGCTTGGGCTGGCGAAGATTGGTCATGGTCAGCACTGCTTCTCTGCAAAATTGTCCAGGAAGGACACCTGAAGGAAAGAACAATCATCAATATTATTATAAGAAAGAATTTTCTTTGCCTTTGTTTTTTTTTTTGATACAGCATAACTTGCAGGCTTAGGAGCATGACCCTAAAAGCCAGAGATTGCCTTACAGCAGTCGGAGAGAGTTCCCTCAGTTTTTCCCCTTTTTTTTTTTTTTTGAAGGAAAAATAATCGTACCCGTTCCTCTGCTCTGCAAGGCAAGAATAAAGGGGGTTTGTGATTCTAGGGCTTAACAGCTGGTAGCAGGGAATTGCGGGATTAAAACTGTATAGACAGAGTCAGGCAAAAACCCCCAGATGTATCTCGCCAGAAGGTATGGCAAGAGATAGTTGTGCAGCCTGATCACCACACTGCAATTCTAGGAAAAACGGCCCAAGAATCTTAGAGTAAATAATTTTTCTGGATAGAAATAAGGGCCTCCCCTCTAAAAAATATTTATATATATATATATATATTCTTTTTTTTTGGAAAATTGGAGTAATTTTTCCCTTTTTTTTTTTGCAGAGAGAGGAAGGAGGCGGAGGGAGAAGCCACAGGAGGAGGCAACTGAGGGATGGTGGGTGGGGGTAAGTAATGAATGGTGAATATACAAGAGAAGATCAAGAATTACGGTAGGTACATAATTTTCATATCTTCCCTTGTCAATCTTTACCATTCATTACTTCCTGGGTGAGTACCAGTCTCCTCCCCCCCCCGGGGGGGGAGAGGTAAAATACCCTGAGGGAACAAGACCCCCAGCCTCCTGTTGGTGAGAAACAGAAGGAGAAGACCCTGGCTTATTCAGAAAAGCCTAAGTGGGAGAAGAGCTAGGAGGTGCCTCCCGAGGACGAGGAGACGGAGAGGGCCCCTGCAAAAGTCTCCTAGCTCTAGAGGAGAAGAGACAGGTCCCCTGGAAGGTGGAGCGAATCACCCGACGCCGGGCCAGGGGTGACAACCTAGAAAGACGAAGCCATGCCGTCCGCCTGATGCAGATCGCTGTCCCCGCAAGCCTGGAAGCCACCTCATTGGCGTCATAGATGCCCTTGCTTGGTGTCTTGCCAGCTCCAGGCCTACATCGGAGAGGGCAACGGCTTGTCTGGTTTGCTCCATATCAGGCATTGATGCCAACAGCTGGGACATCATCGACCACAAATGCGGTTGTAGGCAGCGTGGTGAGCCTGATGATGCAACACAGGCAACCGCACGCAGAAGAAGCGAACACTCTTCGCCCCCAACGGTCGAACTGGAGAGAGTCCGGATCCGTTGGGCGGTCGTGCGCCAGGCAGCGGCGCCCGGAAGGAGTGTCCAGGTAGACCAAACCAGAGGCGGGGTTGGGAAGGGTACCTAGAGACTCTGAGGGTGCACAATACCTACGCTGACAGTCAGCCGGGGCTGGAGAAGAAGCGGCTGGGGACTGCCAGGACCGGACAGACGCCTCCTGGAAGGGGATAGGCCAGGATGGTACCACTAAATGCTGGGCACTGAATTCACCGAGGAATTCCCGCGTCTCCCATTCGGTATTGTCTCTCCGAACATAGGAAATCCGAAGATCCCTCACCATCCTCGAAGGAACGCTGATATTCCGTGAAATCAGCATTGGAGGAGAGATGAGCAGGGGGTTCCTCTCCCTCAGAGGAGGGAGACGAGGATGATGGGGAGCTGGAATGTCCAGAGGACTCTTGCGGCGGTGGGGAGAGTCGAAAGACCCGCTCATGCATGCATCTAACATATGAGGGGAAAGCCGCCGCAGAACCCCTGAACTGCTCCCAGGATAACGGACCCGTAGGACCGACATGGCCTGGGAGCGGGGGTGGTGGAGGCAGAGAGATGGGAGAAGGGCACCTCCGAGGAGGCAACAGCTCTCTGCCAGGGCTCTGGAATCCGGGGAACGGAGCCCTAGCTGGAGGGGTCCCGGACAACAGACCAGGCCACAGAACGGAACTCTGGGGAAGCGGAGCCTGGAAGAGCCCAGGTGGAGAACCTCCCCTGTGACGACGTCGGGACTGCATGGATCCAGAAGGGCAGCCCACAAGAACGCCGCCGAGGGCACCTCAGAGCTCCCGTGGAGGGGCGGGTTCGCACTATGGCTCTGGCCTCCCCCGAGGTGGCCAAAGAACACCGAGTGCCAGACCCTCTGCCCCTCAACCCCTCGGACTCTGAGAGGGCCCTCCTCCTCGACAGCAGCGTCCCCCTGTCTCCAGAGGGGGCAACAGCACCCGGGGGGTAGCTGTCACCGGCCCTCCGGAGAGGGGAGCCTCCCCCTCAGTCACCCCCACGCCTGCCTTGGGACCCCGGCCACCCCCAGCCGGGGAGCTCTCAGGAGACACGGAAGGGGGACAGAGGGAGGGGTCCGCTGCACCGCTCTGGTACCTTCTAGCCACAGGGGACCCAGGCCTGAAGAGTGGGGTGCCAGGATGGGTCCACGTCTGAGTCATCGTCCTCCGAGGAGGATGAGACCAGCTGGACCTCAATGCTGGCCACCCCAGGGGTCCCAGAGGCCACGGCGCCGCGAACGGCACCGGTACTAACGGCGGCGCCGCTCGCCCCCCCAACGCCGGCAGCAGCCAGGCCCGACTCCCAACCCCCCACGGCACCGGCAGGACAAACGGCACCGCTCCCGGTGCCGGAAACCGACCCGGCACAGCGAGGAGGCAAGACCAGGCCCACGTGCCGCCAACAGCGCCGGGAGGCGAGGCGGCGCTGCTGACGGCGCCGCCATGACCATCGGCGCCAACAGTGCTGAGCTCAAGCGTCGCCGTGTCACTGACCAACGGCGCCGAATCCAAAGCGCGCTTCGTCAAGCACCGTCGAACTGCGCTGCTCCAAACGGGCGCCAGGAACGGCGCCGCTCGATCACCGGCACCGCCGAACGCGCCTGATCCAAAACGGCGCCGGAAGGCGCGCCGAGGGTCCACCGGTGCCAGGCCCAAAAGTCGAGGGCCCTCGACATCGGGAGCCTGCACCTCCGAGGTGACTGCCGAGGCGGTGTTGGCGTCGCGCCCCAGGAGGGACCACGACGCCCTCGACACCGCAGAAGGGGCCTCCTCCTCGCAAGAAAAGACGAGACTCTCCTCCTCGACCGTGATAGGCCTGGGAGGGGACCCGGGAAGGGCCTAGAGACCTTACCTGAGAATCCTTGAGCTGACGCCGTCCTCGAAGGTCGGCGGGTCTTGCCGAGCTTGAACGCTGATTCTCGAGGACACGGCGGTCCATAGAGAAACAGGCATCGCATCGAATCCATGTCATGGTTGGGTCCCAGGCAACGAAGACAAACGTCATGCCGGTCCGAGACGGAGAAATGCCGGCCACAGGAGCACCGACGCATAGGGGCGCGGCCCGTCTTAGAAAAACGCTTAGCTCCAGAACCGGACATAACGCGAAACTAATGAGAAAAAACAGTAGGAAAACACACCCGGCGCTGCTTTAGAAAGAAAAGGAACAGTCTTACTGGTTGGCGTCGAGTGTGTGGAAAAGAGGAGTCGCTGACGCAGTCGAAAATACAAACGCTCCGTGAGCAGGTGCTGCCTCGACGGCGGGAGAAACAGAACTGAGTTGGAGGAGGAGTCGGTCGCTACTAACGGCCGCCCCTCGCGCATGACGCATGATGTCACTCTCGAGGCGGCACAGCAGTGTAAGCTTTTAAAAAAAAAGTCGAAAAGGGGCGCCGCCCGCTTACACCCAGGAAGTAATGAATGGTGAAGATTGACAAGGGAAGATCAGAAGCAATGGAATCTAGGGCCTTTGTTACTGCCTTATTATAGGCAAGTACCAGATCCCCTGGATCAATGCATTTTCACTCGGCAAAACTCAATAGGTTCAGCACCGCCATTAGACCCTGTGGGGTCACGTCCTTTAAAGGGCATACTGGACCATCTTCATAGGGGCCAGCCTATTTGGGGGAGCCATGAAACTGAACCCTACGGTGTGATGGTCAGACCACCTAACTGATTCCACCACCAAGTTGGAGATCTCCATCCCCAGCAGGAACACCAGGTCCAGTGAGTGACCACAAATGTCGATTGTGGAGGTAACTACCTGTGTGAGGCCCAACGAAGTCATAAGTTGGAGGAAGTCCTGGCCAAAATGCGAGAGTTTATCGTTGACCCAGTCATTGAAATCCCCCAGAATCAACCATCTGGGGGATCCTAACACCACGTCGACAATGAAGTCTGCGATTTCCTGCAGGAATTTTTTCCAATCCCCGGGTGGACGACAGATGAGCAATATCCTGCACCCCACATCTGCGCCCACAATACACTCAAAGGATCTGGTGGACCCCACTGGCACATCCACAAGGCCTAGCTCCGATCTAAAACAGAAGGCTACACCCCCCATTCTTACTTTCTCAGTGGTGTATCACAGAATACCCAGGTGGAACTGCTGAGGCCAGTACTGGGTCTGCATTCTTGTCCAGACAGTTCTCGGTGATGCACGCCAGGTCCGATGTTCCAACACGATATGCTATTGTTGCAGCCTTGTTCTTGATGGACTTGGCATTGCCTAACACTGCCCAAGTAGGATGAACAGTCGAGGAAGACCGCACCACCTGCCTGCACACAGCAGAACCCTTGGGTATGGGAACCAGGCAAGGAGGACCCCTAACCTGGTCCCATTTCACCCCAGGGTGTCTCCTTGTCCTCAAGATCCCAATCCACTCACTCCTCTCTCTTCCCCTACCAGGCCCAGCCCCCTTCTCTTGATTATCCTCAAGGCACATTTCCTATATGCCTCAGCTGACAAGGGGGACAATGAAAGGGCAGAGGTCCCTGAGCCTGGAGGGAATAGCACCTGACCATCTTTTGCCATCCCAACACATCACAAAACAGTAGCAGCAGACAATCCAACCCAAAAACAAATCAATACTTCACATACAAGAAACAAACAACACTACTAATCAAACTCACCACTATCACACAACCATACACACCAATAACCTAACCTATGAATTAAACAAATTAGACACTCAAATTACAAATACCCACCCACCAAACCTAACCTAACAATGTATAAATATAAGATTTTTTTTTATGGCAGCAGATGAAAATATTAAACGGCAAAGAGCAGTCACTAGAAGTTTTTGAAACTCGAGTTGTAGACCTGAAGAGCTCCCACCTTTTCGGGAAACAGCAAAAAAAAAAAAGTATTTCACCAGCACTACCTCTAACAGAGGCATAAGAAAGTCCACAGAAATTTATCAGAGTTCACAGTTCCAACAGGCACTCTCACTGCCCATAAAATACAGAGTGGTTTAAAGATAGAATAAAAAGGTCTGACTGTCTCCTATGAATCAAGGAAGTCCTACTCCGATGTCTAACCTTCAGTGAATTCGGCCTTCACAGAGGGATCCCGGGGTCTTCTTGCTCAAACTAACTGCGATTAGAAATGAGTATTGGCAAACTGCCAGAGCCACAGCCAGCAAACAAACCACACTGTGGTACCGGCCGTCAGACAGTAAGAAAATTAAAATAAATAACACAAAAATAATCACATGATGAGTGACACAGCCAGGCTGTTTTTGCGGTGCCAGTAGTGGCCACCTTGCTCCCCTACCTTTCTGTGCCACTCCAGGGTTGCAGCTCCCAGCTCTTCTGAGGAGGTTGGTCAGCATCTCTGAGGTCAGCATTCTGAGCTGCTGCTGTTCACTAAGCAGGAGGATACACCGATGGCTCCACTTCTTGTTGTCCCACCCTGGCTACTTCGAGGAGGCAAAAGTTGAAAGACTGTGTACCCAGAGTTTTTAAAGCTGCTCGGGGATTGACTATTCAAACAGCTGATTGGCTACATAAAGCAGCCAATCAGCTCAGTGTTCTACATTGGCATCATATCCAAGGCGCCTCAGTCTTTAATGCTCAATTGGCAGCAAGGTCTGAAACAGGGGGCGGAGACGGATTCATGGTCATAAAATGGACGAATACCAGCAGTTTTTCCCCAACACTTCCTGGACTCTGACTGAGAGGTGAGAGCACCAAGAAGAAGGAGAAGAAGGCACTGTATGCATAAGGAAGAAAATTGTTTCTATTGACTTTTTCCTGACATCTTGCTGATAGGAAGAGGTACTGCAACATTTTTTTTTTTTGTGCTTTGTAATTTGATTCTATTTTGCTTGTTTGCTTACTACTGTTTGTGGCTGGCAGCCTTACATTTTGTGATGCAGTACATATTTCAGTAAATGGTGGAAATACATTATTTTAAATGTATTTTTGGCTGACCAAGATAGGCTGTCTCTGGGTGGAGAGGGAGGGGTGCTGCTGCAGCCTAGGTTGTTGTCCCGATTATTCTGATATCCACACTAAAATATTTTCTGTACTGGTGGTAGTCTGTTCAAAGTACAGCCTCTGGGTGCTGGTGGGGTGGTCCGAGCTGAGTTGTTGTTGCCCCCAAAACAGAGGCTGCACCTGAGATTTGGAAAACAGCAGTGAACACTTGGAACAGACTACCACCAGTACTGGAAATATTTTAAAGATCTCCTGTGCTGCTGGGTAGTCTGTTCCAAGTGTTCGCTGCTGTTGTCAAAGTCCACAGGTGCAATCTTTGGGTGACTGGGGGAGGCGCCGACCTACGCTGTTGCTGTATCGTTGTCCAGCTTCTGCTTGAAAATATTTCCTGTGCTGGTAGTTGTGTGTTCCAAGTGTTCGCTGCTGTTTCCAAAGTCTTCAGATACAACCTCAGGGTGGCTGGGAATCTCTTATGCTTGTAGTCTAAATGTTGCAAGCATTCTCTGCATTTCTCAAAGTCAGCAGGTTCATTCTTTAATGGGTGGGAGGGGGGCTGCAACCCAGGTAATTATGAATGATTTAAAAAATATAATGTGTGCTGGTAGTCTGTTCTTAGTGTCACTGCTGTTCTCAAAGTTTGCAATGCGGTAGTCTGTTCTATATGTCACTGCTGTTCTCAAAGTTTGTAATGCATTCTCTTCGAGTTTCCCATTTTGCTGCAAACAGAAAAGATGTATAAAATCGTCTATCACTATCGCGTAGTAATGGCTAAGGGCAGCGGCAGCCAATACCACTTACTGGTCTACTCTGCTCTGCTGAACCCATCGCCAGATGTGATTTTAATCTTTCTGCATCTGCATCACTGCCTTGCAACATACATGTGAGTAGATTAACAATGCATGCACATGTTTCTTGAGTCTAACATGTTCTTTTGGACTTCATCCAGGCAATTTCTAACATTTATTTACATCTTTCTTTCACAGGATAGAATGGATCAATTTGTGAGACAGTTTACCCCGTCTGCCCAGAACCAATCAACCACGACCATGTACGAGACAGCAAAAGGCTGCTGCAAGCAGTTTGGAGACCAACCACTACATGAAGATGGAGGAAAATTATTCTGCATGTCCTGCAATATTTTCCTGGATCCTGTTTGGAAGTCTACCATCTCTGATTACTTCTGCTCAAAGACGCACTTAAAAAGAGCTACGGAAGCACAGTTAGAAAATGCAAGGAAAATGCAACAGACTCTACTGACACCTCTGGCAAAAAACACAACCGCGCAGACAGAACGTATGAAGATTGTGCAGGACTTCACAAAGAGCTTTCTGGAAGCAGACACCCCCCTGGAGAAAACGGACCATCCAGCAATTTGCAGTTTTATTGGTAAACACATCCCAAATGGAGGTGCCATACCAGCTGCTGATCAAATCTGAGCTGCATATATGCCAGATATTTATACTGGGGAAAGGCAGGATGTGCAGCAAAAACTGGCAGGCAAAAAGGTTGCCTTAATTGTGGATGAGACCAGCAATATTGAGCAGTGATACATCCTCAATATCCTGGCAGCTCCACTTGAAAGAGATTAAACTGGACGAGTGCGCCCCTATTTGTTGGACACAAAGTTTTTGATGTCCATGACACATAGCACAGTGACACAAGCAGTGCTTCAAACTGTAACAGACTACGGAATACATTTTGATGCTGTCTGTGTATTCGACATAGACAACGCCTCATATTTGAAGAAATGCTACAGTGCAATTCTACGAGGTTTGTTCCCCAACTGCACCCATGTAACATGCCTTGCCCACATCATGGACTTAGTTGCCGGTGCAGTGGAGATGCCATTCCAGTTAACAATGAGATTTATGAAGTTATTCCGCTGTTTGCATTACCCAGTGGAAGAAAGAACCGTTACCTGCAACACCTATCGATGCCTGCAGATCCCTGCGCAACAAAGTGGACATCCTATTTCATCGCTGCAAGGTATCATCACAACCATGTCATCTACCACTTCACTGAAAAAGAACTTGCCCTAACAAGACACCCATGCAGCACATTACTTGCACTAAAGGTAAGAATGCTGTAATATTCATTTTCTTATGGAATGATACGTTGATGCATTTTGTTTACAGAAAAAGTAACGTGTTTGTTTTTCTCCATCTCTACAGGACATTCTTTATGACGACACCCTTGTACTAAAGCTGCAGACTGAGCTGACATTCCTCACAAAGAAATCAGAATGGATGTGTAATCTGCTGGATAAATTTCAGTCACACATTCTTGTGACAACAGATGATGTAGACATCTTAGAAGAGCTGCAGATCAATCTTCAGACGCATCAGCAGTTTGTCAAGGAGAGTTGTGGTTCCTTTTTCGATGGTGATTAAGAGACTCCCGCTCCCACTCAGACACAGCTGTTGAACAGTTTCAAGGAAGCATTCTGTAATGAATCATCCAAACTTGGCAAATACTTATCAGAAGAGGGTCAATCTGGATTAAACTTTTTGAAAGCAGCGAGAATTTTTGATCCCTCTAAAGTGGCCTTTCTGTCGCAGAGCAAAGAGGACTCTGCAGCTATTCCAGAAAGGACTGATATCCCCGATACAGAATTTGAACTATATAAACAAGTCCTGCCACCAAACTGTGTGAGCAACACAAGCCAAGCAGACAAAGATCTGGACTTATTTTGGAAGTCTGCAGCTTCTCGCACACTAAAACTTTCTGACTTGGCGCTTACATGCGTCAATTGTGTTACGAACTCTGCAGACGCAGAATGCTGTTTCAGAGTCCACAATACCATCTTTACAGAAAGATGTACGGGATTTTCTGAGGACAGCATTTGCAGGCTGGTTTTGCTTTGTTTCAATGAAAAACAAAAATACAGAATGTCATCAAAATAAAAACAATGCTGCATTTTAATGTCTTACGAAACGGTTAACCTGTCTCTGATATATCATATATGTCTGTGCCATAAAGATTAAAAATGTATAATGTGAGTTGTTCCTTACACTTTCATGCTACAAAATATGTGCAACAAAAAGATAAAAATTTATAATGCGAGTTGTCGCCTACTTTTCTGTTACAAAATGTACAAACGAGCAAAAACAAAGTGCCGCAGAATTTGCAAAATCTTGCCACAGAAACTGACCAGCCCTGCCGCAGAAAATAGTTTTTTTTTTGCTGCAGACTGCCGCGGGGCCCGATTATGATCAACACTAGGAAAAGAACTGAGGAGAGATGGGCTGCCCACGTTCATGCAGATGCCGATGCACGACATCACTGTGGGCGGGTCCTGGCTTGCAAATGTTTCTGTGCGATCCTAGTGCTGACATGGGTATAATTCCAAAGCTGTGGCCTGCTGAAAGAGATATCCTCGAATAAGATCACTCATACTAGTATCAGGATGCTCAACAAGTGGCTAAAGAATGACAAGCTGTGTGTGGCTGCTGTCAAGAAGGCTGGAATAATGCCAAGGTACATCAAAAGAGGGGTGATCAGCACAGCCAGGTGAAGTAATACTACCACTTTACAAGGGCCTGGTCAAGCCCCACCTGGAGTACTGCATACAGTTCTGGGATCCCCACTACAAAAACAACATTGAGGTTGTAAAGAGGGTGCAGCGATCATACATCAAAGTGATGACTGGTATAGAGGATAAAAACTATGAGAAGAGACTTAAGGCACTTAACAAGTTCACCCTGGAAAAAAGGAGGTAGATTTGGGGGGAGACATGATCTCAGCTTTCTCCATTCTGAAGGATATCAAGGTTGAACAGATAAAAATATTTCATATGGTGTGCTCCAGCAGTATGCTAGGACATGGCATGAAGCAGAAAGGTGGTAAGATCAGGGGTAAAGTTAGGAGGCAATTCTTCTACCAGAGGGTGATAAACCTATGGAATAGCCTACCAGTGGAAAAAGTGGACATTAAGACAGTACAGACCTTCAAGGTAAGCCTGGACAAATGTCTTCTTACTAAGGGAATCACTGGGTACCCTGGGTAGTAGGGTGGGAGGGAAATCCCTACAAACTAACATGATTGCACAGAATACTTGTTGGTCCCTGTTTGTGAGGCGGGGGAGGGGGCACCTGATGGATCTAGTCTCCCTTTATGTCTTTAATTACTATGTTACTATGTTAGGACATATCCCACCCCCAGACTTTACACTGCATACGAAGTTCAGGACAGCTATAATTTTACTTGCATTCAGTGAAAGAAGGATTAACAGAGAAACGTCTGCAATTCCAATGCTAGCCTTCACAGCTAGAGAAAGAAAAGGTAAACAAGGAAAATTAAAAAACAAAATTGAATAAAGTGTTTATGTCCAAGAAATACACTTTCATTCATAAGAATCAGGCTGCAAACGAACACAAAGCACAGATTAAGCAGCTCACTTAGGGACTTTGGGTCTAGCATCAGGAGTACAACAATATGCATGTGATAGTTCAACCTTGGCAACCTATTCAACATCATCATGTTTACCTCTGCGTTTCTTTCTCTTTTCTCCACCCTCTCTATCTTCAATTTCTTCATCTTCATCAGAGCCACTGATATCAGAGCCAGATATTTCTTCTCCTACAAAATACAGACATTCCATTTTGCACTAATGTAAGTTTTTAGCAGCAGTGAAAATGCTGTCATCTGTCCTGAATGTGCTTCATAATCTATGAATGTTCACATGTCATGAAAGCAAAGGCACATATGGTGCACATTTTCTGCACTTGGGACAATTTAAAAAGCCTGTAACATTTCTGGGAAAACTCGGGAAAAGTATGCATTATTTTAGTTAAAGTTCATACACTTCCTGTTTTTACCTTCCCCTTTTCCTCTAATACTAAGGAAATGTAATTTTACTGTAAAAGAGTGTGCTCAATTGCTGATATTCCCAAGGTTTTAAATAAACATGCTACTATTGCTATTACTACTCTTTGTATGGAAAGAGAATCCTGGTCCTGTGAACGTTATCTGTTCCTGCCGTCTGTCTGCACATGATGCCATAATCTCTTGCCTACCTCATCATGAGCATTTCAATGGCAATCAACTGTGATTCATAAAGAGAGGCTTAAATGGAACCTTTTCTGGCCAATAATTTAAACACGCTATATAAGCCTTACCTGCCCTAAAGTTCACTAGTGCCAAAATTATATATTTCTTTGTGGCCAGAATTCAGGAGGGAAGGGATTATTATTTTGGCTCTGTGGAACCAACAGCCCGACCCCTTCCATTTCCTGATTTGGAGACATGCCCTGTGCTCTCACGTTTTGTGATGTAATACTATGGAGAGAGAGTGGAGGACTACTCCCTATAGCTGAATAAGGACCAGTTTTCAAGTCCTTTCTTTAACATTTTAGGGTGCCGATTTCAACAAATCAAGGCCACCATTTAAGAAGGCCATGAAAAATGGGTCCCCATGCAACTCTATGGAGCACACTCCCGCTCTCTCAATAGTAATACATCATAATATGTGAGAGCGTGGGGGGTGGGTGTGTGTCTCCAAATCGGGAAGCAGAAAGGATCGAGTCGCAGTTCCAAAGAGCCAAAATATAATCCCTTCTCTCCTGAATTCGGCCCCCCCACAAAAAAAATTAAAATTTCAGCACTAGTGAACTTTGGGACAGATAAAGCTCCTACAGTGTTTCGGTGGGGGGGGGGGGCAGAATTTAAAAAAGAGAAGGAAAGGTGCTATTTAAGATATTACTAGTGGACAAAGAGCAGGAGCAGAGGAGGGATGAGGACTCTATTTTTAAGCAGCTGTCATCAATAAAGAATACATAGTTAAATATAAATTTATTAGGGAAAATAAATATACAAACAAACGTGAACTCTAAGCATTTCTATTGTGTGTAAATATTATGTTTTACGGAGTTCCCAGAGATGTCATAGGCTCTTTAAGCAAATTCCCTCCTCCAGTGCCACTTACATCAAAGAAGGCACTGTTCAGTAATAGTGCTTAAAGGGCAAAAGAAACACTGCAACATTCCCACTTCATATTTACTTATCCCCCATTAGCTTTCGGTTCACGGTTTTCTCTTGCTGTTTTCAGTCTCCTTCATTATTAAAAACAGCTCTTTATATAGCCCCCTTCTCATTGCACCATTATACATGCACCAACCAGTAACACCAATGGTTAGAATCAGTCTGTGGCTTCTATGCTGATACAGCTAGCTACTGACATGGGCTGCTACTTCAGTGCAAACCGAGCCCACTGAGAAGCTGCTCTCTCTTCATTAATGTAACAGTCCATGCCAGTAGGGGTAGCAGTGTCAGAGGCCACAGACTGATTCTAACCTTCTTGGCGATATGCTCAAAGTAGTGGACAGATTCAAATATTTGGGCTTTGTGTTAGATTCTCACCTCTCCTTTTCCTTTCACTTTGATAATTTGGCTAAAAAATTGAGACAGCGGCTCGGTTTCTTCTTCCAAAACAAAACTCTCTTTTCCCAGACCTCCAGATGGAGATTAGTACAGGCCACCTTTCGGCCTCTCTTGGATTATGTAGACATCATATATAATAATTGCAATCATCTACCTCCACAAACTGGATACATTATATAATTGTGCTATCCACTTTATTCGATTTGGATTGGATACATTATATCACTGTGCTATCCGATTCATTCGATTATGCAATGGGCTGCCTGGTGGACAATTCGCTCAGAAACCAACACCTGTCTCCCTACTCATCCCTCCTGACAGGTAGAGTGGCTTCAAGGACTCAGAGTATCCTAAGTCCCTCTGCTAGAAGTACCATGCGTCTCCACTGCCATGGGAAACTGAGCTTTTTCCATCTCCACACCCTCCCTGTGAAACAGACTTCCACCGTCCATCTGCTCATCCCCCACCCACCTGTCTTTCAAACAGAATCTAAAAACCTGGCTCCTGACTGCAGCCATTTGTCACTGCACCCCACAACAACACTAGGGCCTAAAAAACACCCATACCCTATAATGTGCAGGCATCACTGCTTGCCTCTACCTTCGTGCCCCTCCTTTCACACCTCTGTCTTATTGCCCTACCCCCCCCCACACTATTACAACCTTCACACCTGCCTCTGATCCTCTTTGATCCTAACAACACCATGAATATGTGATTGTCTGAACCTGCACAGCTTTGATTGTTGGTACCTGATGCAGTTTTTGGTTGGTGATACCTGATGTGTATATGGAAATGAATCATGTTTTCAAATGTTAATACTGACTGTAAAATGCACTGTTTTTGTTGTAATCATGTTGTCTTTAGTCTATTACTATTGTTACTGTATAATCCAAGTATCTACTGTGCATTCTTTTTTCCTCACCACCCCATGTTTTTTGTTTTGGGGAGAATCTGTGCCCTGTATGTACTGTTCCTTTATACTATCTACTTATGTATTGTGTTATTGCCACCTCGTGGCCCAGGTCACGACTGAAAATGGTCATTTGAATCAGTGCACCTACTCATTTAAGAAAAGGCATAAATAAATAAATTCATTCATCAACAGTGCTCAAGCCAGAACCCATCATTGCACCCTGTACAAAGAGGTGAACTGGACCTCCCTGGCTATGAGGAGACGTGTGTGTGTGTGTGTGTGTGTGTGTGTGTGTGTGTGTGTGTGTGTGTATATTTTATATATAGATATAAAGCTCTATTAAACAAACTGCCTTCTTCTATTGCTACCCTCCTACAGTGCTCACATAGTTCATATGCACTAAGATAGATCACATATATTTCCCTGGAAGTCCCCAAACCCCGTTCACAGTATGGAAAAGCAGCCACTGGCTACGTACTCCCTGCAGTCTGGAATAAACTCCAATCAACACTAAAGCTACAAGCCTTAATCCCTTTAAAAGCATTTAAAACCCCTGTTAAAGTCACTACTGATACCTACTGCTGCTACCTATCCTTCCCCACTTTCTTCCCTTGTCTTACTTGACATCTCCATGATATGGGTATAAGTTATTCCTGCACCCCGTTTTGTTTATATGTTTGTACTGGCCTATTTTCTTTGTGTTCTCTGTTGAATGCATCGACACGTCAATACTGTAAATATTGTAAATACCTTATATTTTAGACACAGTTTCTATTATCATGCCAAACCACGTTATCCTTGTTTACATTTATTCTGTGTTGTTCCATATATTATTTTATTATTTTGTACAAGGGACCTCCTTGCAAATGAGCTTGCTCAATGGAACTTATCCTTTCACAATAAACTTGAACTAACCAACAATGTCACTGGTTGGTGCTTCTATAAAGGTGCAACAGGGAGGTTACATACAGAGCTGGTTTTAATGACAAAGACCCTCATATTTAGAGCCGGCCGCTAGTATTGCACAGCATGTAGCGCTGTGCCAAAGACAGCAAATGGCCGTCTCTGAGCTACATTCAGACAGCGCACACTAACAGAGCATGCTGACTGAATATCAGGTCATGTTGGTGCAGGGCTAAGTAAACATGGGCTGCACCAACATGACCCAAAGCTGCATATGGCACACAAGAGATAGCATCCCCAAAAATGAGACACACCAGGGCACCTGAGGGTCATATTCTGCCCAGACATGCAAATGAGTCCATTAAGCATGCAAGGCGCTACAGGGCCATCTGCATGTCCATTATGGGCTCATTTACATTCACGTAGAAGACACCCTAGCACACATGCTGGGCAGTAAACAGAGGAGTCCCTGGTAGTCTAGTGAACCCCTCTCCCCCCAAATCACCGATTCTCTGTTTAGTACTAATACCCTGTTACTCTAGTGGACCACCCCTCCCCCCATCACCTTGAGGTCCCATGCATATCTTAAGATCTCCAGTGTGCTGGCAACCCCACTCACACCTAACACCACCGCCACACCCCATGCAAATGACACCCTTCCACCTCACTCACTGAGGACCCCCTGCCCTGTGACCCTCCTCACCCTGGTCATCACTCACCCAAAAATCCAAATCAGATTGACAGCACAGTCCTCCACTCACCTCCTTGCCCAGCTAATGACTGATAGCCACAGATCACGAGCACTAGTACTGTACTTACTCAAGATCATGCTCTGTGTTTGACAGACAGCGACCAGACGAGTAGGTGAGTGGACAGCTCTGTCAGATGCCAAACTAATATGGATTTCAGATGAGCGAGGACTGGGTGTGGGGGGGGGGTCCATAGCTAGTGGGTGAGTAAAATCTATCAGTCACACCAGGGGGTGGGGTGGCTAGCAGAGGGATCCATAGAACTAAACATAGACCAGGCAATCATGGGGAAGGGGTTCACTAAACTACCAGAGTATTACAACTAAACATAGAACAGGCCACCAGGGGAGAGGTCCACTAGACTCAGGGGCAGGCAGCTGCAGTACAGTGTCCCTGCCTTCAGGGGTGGGGGTGCAGCCTTACTGCTGTGTTAAGACCATTTTTTTCGGTGGCAGTAAATAGCCCCACGCTGGGGACAGTTTAGCACCACCAAAACCTTTCGAACATACCACTACGCCTTTGTGCATGAGAGAATCCCTCATTTGCATCCCCACAGTAGTATGGTTAGCACAAATGGCACGTTTGGGTGGTGCTCCAGGGGCTTCTGAATATGGCCCCACCCAGAGTGCCGGTGCTAACTTGGTTAGTGCCACGCTTACCTTTTGAATATGGGGTCCCTGGTGTCTGTGTTCCTAATCAGAATATATGAAAAATTACTCACTGTGGTAATGTTGTTTCTTCCAAAGGGATCAATCACTATGCTTAACAATTGCAATTATTTCCCTGGAATGAGCAGCCCCAGAGCGTTAGAATTGTATGCAAATTATGGAATTTAGAATGAAATTCAAACTCTGCTATATGGTCACGCTTACCCCTGCACTGTATTGTCAGATTTATTTCTAAAGTTAGGGTGAGCAATGACTAATAAAACTAGCTAAATGGCTACCAAAAATCCTAACTTTTTATGCAAAAATGTTTTAAAATTTGCTAAAACAAGGCAGAACAAATGGATTTGTTATGAAAAAATAAAGTCACTTAGACCACTCAGCACAAACTGTAAAAGCACTGTAACAAGTAATGCTCAAGCAAATAAATAGAACTGATTTTTGTTAGAACCATTACCAGGTTCTGGGAGGGAAGGTAGGAATTGGTGATTGTGAAGCATAGTGAGGGATCCCTTTGGAAGAAACATTACTACAGTGAGTAAATTTTTCTTCAAACCTCAGGAATTCCTCACGCATGATTAACAACTGCAGACTCCACAGCAGTACCTTGGGAGGCTGGGTACAGAACCTACTTAGGGAAAAGGTTCTGCAAGACAGCAGTGCCAAAACTGGCATCCCTTCCAGACCGTATGTCCAGACAGCAGTGTTTTGTGAAAGTGTGCAGTTTTCCAGATAGCTGCTTTACAAATCTCTTGCGTCTTGCCGGGTATCCCTTGATAATAATAATAATAATCTTTATTTGCAGGGCGCCTTTCAAATATCAAGGCACCTTACATTAGGAAACATGATCAAATATTACAATAAATATAAAACAGTAAAATCCATCATATTTCTGGGAATGCCAGTGTCCACAAAAAAAGTTTTCAGTGCCTGCTTAAAGCCCCCAACAGTTGTACACTCCCAGAGCTGATGGGGCACAGAATTCCAGAGGATAGGGGCCACAAAAGCAAGGGCCCCAGAAGACTTCAGAATAACCCTCGGAATCTCCAGCAACCCCTCATCAGCCAAGCAGAGCTGTCGCACAGGGCTGTAAGGAATCAGGAGCTCTTTCAGATGATGCTGCCTCAGAGACAGAGGTGCCTCCTGTAAAGTGTGCCCTGAGCCTCCTGGGTGGCAGTTCACCAGTTTTGTCACAACAGAATGGTATGCTGGAGACTATCCAGAGAGAAACTGTTCTTTTGGATGCTGGTTTACCTCTCCCCACTTCACCACAAGTGACAATCATTGAAGTGCTAGTGGACCTTGCGTTCTTTGTCTAGTCCAAGTAGTAACTCAGTGTCCTTTGCATGTCCAGACGGTGAAGCTTTTGCTCAGCTGAGCTGGATTTCTCTGTGAAGAAAACTAGAGGGCAACTGACTGATTCAGATGAAATACAGATAACACTTCTGAGAGGAACTTCTTGTTTGTCCTTAGAACTACCTTGTCCCTATGGAAAATTCTTGTCCCCATGGAACAATATGCAGTTAGGATCTGTGCAGAGGGCCTGTATCTCGCTCACCCTTCTGGCAGATGTTACTGCCACCAGGGAAAGTGTTTTCGAGGTGACATACTTCAGTGCAGCAGTGGTCATGGGCTCAAAGGGGCCCTCCATCAGCTGGGCAATGCACAAGTTTAAATTCCAGGGAGGGACAGGCTCCCACAATGGAGGATACAGATGATCAAGGCCCTTGAAAAGCTTTTTGAAAAATGGGTCGTGGGGCCATTGACCTACCTTTGCCACCTGATAGGTAAGACGACACTGCAGTCAAATGTATCTTCACGGTTGAGGACCTTACACCCAAGGATTGGAGGTGGACTAGGTAGTTCAGGATTGTGGACAGACCTGACCGGAGGGGGTTGATCTGTTTGGAAGAGCACGAGAAGGAAAATCTTTTCCATTCTGAAGCAGTTCTTGTTGCTGGTTTCCTGGAAACCTTCAGCACTTCCATTACTTTCTCAGAAAGATTCAGTCAGGAGAGCTCAAGCTCCTCAAGAACCATACTCTAAGGTATAGAGTTCTCAGACCCAGGAATATTATCCTGCCCTGGAAGGATAGTGTCAACAGGTTGCATCTCAGTGGGAGACTGATAGGCAGTTTGTTGGAGAGGGACAGGAGCATGGAGCACCAGGTCTGCCTGGCCCAGTCTGGAGCTATTACAATCATTGCCTCAGACTCCCTTTCTCAGTTTTATCATTACTCTCAGTAAAAATGGGAATGGAGGGAAGGCGTTTAGACACTTCCCTGACCAGCTGAAGACTAGAGCATCCTCTGGGACAGAACCCACAACTGGTAGTCTGCGGGGAAAAAAAGTGGGAGCTGGTTGTTCTCCCAGGAGGCAAACAGATCTATTTCTGGAGTACCCCACCGTCTGAACACTGATGCAAACACCTGCTGGGGAAATCCACCGCTTTTTGTCTGAGTGTCCTGGGATCAATTTGTAGTCCTAAGCTGAGAAAACCTTCTTAGGGACACTGCAGGGCCAGGACCCTACATGCTATGCCAGATGAAAGCAGTACTTTGTGGCATTTTGCCTGTTCTTGCTGTGTCAGCCAAATCTTGAGCCAAATCTCCAGCAGCTTTTTTGCTCAGTGCCAGAGTGGAGTTCCATAATGCCCTCTGATATTGGGCTGTAGAAGCTAAGTAAGCTGCCTGACTTAGGAGCAGGGAAGGTGATGGGTAAACCTTTTCCAGCTTCCTGGAACCTTTATCAGGGGGGTGGAAGAAAAGTGGCACTTTGACCTTGTCACAAAAAGCAATCTCAGCCACCCCCTAATTAGGATGGTGGGAGTACAGGTACTCGGCACCCTGCCTGTCCAACGGATATTTTTTCTCAGTTTTCTTGTCAATGCCAGCAGCTGAGGCGGATGCGGACATGGCTTTGTGTATGTCTTTCTTGAGGGATTGGTGAATGGGCAGCATCAACCTCTTTGTGGGTGCTAAGCCAGTCATATCCATGAATCTTACCTCATCCTCAACAGTCTCATGGGAGGAGATGTTGAGGGCAACTCACCATTTGCCTCACAAAAGTATAGTGAAAAGTGTAGCCATCTGAAGGTCTAGCAGCTAAGCCAAATTCCTGCTCAGGAGAACCATCTGGTTCTATGGGTTTTCCTTCCTCCTCACCTTCATAGTAAAGTTCAGCCTATTCCTCCACAGGCATTGGAAAAGCAACCGGAGCCTGGGGTGGGGGGCAGGCATATAAATAGGTTACTCACCTGTAACCATAGTTCTAGGAGTGGTATATGGTTCGCATCCACATGATGGCAGTTCTTGCTTAAGAGTTGATTCAATGGAACGTCTTAAGTAAAGCTCCTCCTACCACCTGAGTGGCATATTCCTCGGCTCCACCCCATGATGTCAGATCTTGCACGCTGGAAGCAGGGATCCGTGTGCCACTTGCAAAGGGAGGTCAGGTGGGTGGTGTGGATGTGAACTATACACCACTCCTAGAAAGTACAGTTACGTAAGAACTTACCGCAACAGTAGATCTTCCGAGGACAGTCTCTTGCAGTAAGTCATTACTTATGGGAGTATCCACCAGGTGGTGCTGTCACACGGCAGCTTCTTCTAGCAGTTCCGTGGAGGCTGCCCACATGACATCACTTCCTGTGTATGTGTATAAGAGTGGGTGGCAACAAGTACCCTCTGTTCACAGTCTGCCTCGGCAAGCACGGCCTGGACCAAGGTAGACGAGGGCCAGAAAAACAGAGAACAGTGATCCCACCCAACGTCCTGAGTTGCAGATTCGAGGCAATAAGGCAGGGGGACGGAGGGCAGGGTATTTACTGCAAGAGACAGTCCTCCGAAGATCTACTGTTACGGTAAGTTCTTACGTAACTGTAAGATCTTCTACGAACTGGTCTCTTGCAGTAAGTCATTATGGGAGGAAATGCAAAGCCAAAGATATAAAAGCACAATAAAATGTCAACTTCAACCACACCCCCAGAGGCAGATAGGCCGGGTTGGGGGTAAGGACTAAATGTTTGATAAGTAACAGAAATGTCCAACTCAAACCCCTTCCATGCAGGCAGATAGGCCAGCGGTTAGGTAAAGACATTTGGCATGAAACCAGGAGAAATATCCAACTCAAACCCCTTCCGTGCAGGCAGACAGGCCAACGGTTAGGCGAACACATTTGGCATGAAACTAGGGGAAATGTCAACTCAAACCACACCCACTCAGGCAGAAAGGCACAAAGGTGGCTGAGGACAGCATGCAAGAGGCATGATGTAGAAAGAACTGTAGGTGGCCAGGCACAGTGATTCATCCTGACGAGGCAGAGGTTGACAGGCCCTGGCACAAAGTCAAAGTCAGTAAATAGACAAGGAGAGTGGATCAGATGAAAAAATTACTCACCATAGTAATGTTGTTTCTTCTAATGGAGTCTTGCTGTATTCTGACCATATGCAGTTAGCACCAACACTTGAACTGCTCCGGAGAGTAAAGGGTTAACTCTATGCCAAGGCACAGAATGTTGAGCTCGCGCTCGGTTTTCAAACCTCTGTCTGTGGTACTCTGAAGTCTAACCGTCAGTTCTTACGAGCACTAAACTAACTAACTTACTAGTTAGAAATTGTTTCTAAAATTTTAATGCAAACAGGCACCAAACAGATTTTTTAGGATCAAAAGACTCAAGTCGAGAACCCCAAAAAGAAAATAAGCAGGTAGTGAAAACAATCAAAACATTAACAATAATAAAAAAAACCTAGAAAGATAGGGCATGCCAAGTACACCTCTGGGGTGCAGCACTGTGCCTGCCAGACCACATCCCAAAACGACTAGGTTCCAGGAGGGGAGGCAGGGACGAAGGTCAGAATACAGCAAGACTCCATTAGAAAAAACAACATTACTATGGTGAGTAATTTTTTTTCTTCAAACAACATGAAGTCTTGCTGTATTCTGACTATATGCAGACTACCAAGCAGTACCCCCTTGGAAGAGGGAGTCACAGAACCTATTTTGGGAACAGGCTCTGCAGCACAGCTGTGCCAAACCTAGCATCACTTCTTGACTGAATGTCCAGAGAGCAGTGCTTGGTGAAAGTGTTAACAGTTTTCCAGGAGGCTGCTTTACAGATTTCCACTAATGATATGTCTCTAGCTGCTGCGACCAAAGCAGCTGTACCTCTATTATAGTGAGCCCTCTGGCCTGAGGGAGGCTCTTTCTCCAACTGTGAATAGCAGAACTGGATACAGGAGACAATCCACCTGGCAACAGTCCTCTTAGTGGCAGGTCTGCCCTTTCCCACTTCCCCATAAGTGAGAAACAACTGAGAATAGACATTTCTATGGGCCTTAGTGAGTTCCACATAGTAACTAAGAGCCCTCTTCACATCAATACTGTGTAATCTCCTCTCCCCAGAGGAAGAATGGTCAGTGAAGAATACAGGCAATGACACAGACTGATTTAAATGAAAGGCTGATACCACCTTGGGAAGAAACTTTCTGTTGGTACGAAGGACCACTTTATCCCTGTGAAATTAAATGGAGTCAGGTTTCACTGATAAAGCCTGTAATTCACTGATTCTCCTGGCCGAGGTAATGGCTACCAGGAATACAGTTTTCCAAGTCAAGTACTTTAGCTCAGCTGAAGACAGAGGCTCAAAAGGGGGCTGCATAAGCTGTACAGTACAGATATTCAGGTCTCAAGAAGGAGTAGGCTCCCGAAAGGGAGGATTATCATGTACCAGGCCCTTGGAAAATTTCTTGAAAACTGGTTGGGATGCCAGGGAAGAGCCCTTACCAGAAGAAAGGAAGGCAGACATAGCTGCCAAATGTACCTCGAGAGTAGTAGGCCAGAGGCCCAAACTATTAAGATGCACCAGATAGTCCAAAACAGTAGCAATATCAGCCAGCTCTGGCAATACATACTTCTGGGAACACCAAAACCCAAATCTTTTCCATCTAGAGTTGTAAGTCTTTCTAGTAGCAGGTTTCCTGCTAACCTTTAAAATGTCCAAGATTGATTGGGAAAGATGCAGACTTGCATACTCTAACTCTTCAAAAGCCAGGCTTTGAGCCTGAGAGTCTGAAGGTTGGGGTAAAGAATCCTCCCCTAAGAGGAGGTAAGGAGATTGAACTGTCTGGGAAGACACAGAGGCAATGTCACTGACAGTGACAACAGAAGGGGGTACCAAGGCTGTCTGGCCCAGTCTGCAGCCATTAGAATTACCTTGCAAGGCTGAGACCTGATCTTGATCAGGACCTTGAATATCCGAGGGAAAGGAGGAAATGCATAGAGAAACCTGCTTGTCCAGTCCAACAAAAGAGCATCCAGAGGGACAGGACCCAGAAGAGGTGGTCTTCAGCAAAAAAAGAGGAAGTTGGTGATTGTCCAGGGCTGCAAAGAGATCCATCTCTGGAGTGCCCCACCTCTTTAAGATGACCTGAAGAATTAGAGGATTCAGGGTCCATTCGTGGTGACTCTGGGAAATCCTGCTGAGAGCATCTGCTAGAATGTTGTCCTTCCCTGGGAGATGCACAGCCATCAGGGAAACCTGTAGAGAATAAGCTAGAGACCAAATTTTCATGGCCTCTGTGCACAAGGCCGAGGTCCGAGTGCCTCCCTGCTTGTTGATGTACCACACGGTTGTGGTACTGTCTGTCCTGATCTGCACCACTTTTCCCTGGACAGCAGTTGAGAACGTCTGAAGAGCTAGAAAGACAGCCCTCAGTTCGAGGAGGTTTATGTGTAGTAGAGACTCCTGGTGAGACCAGGTTCCCTGAGCTGTAAACTGATCTAGACGAGCCCCCCACCCCAGTAAAGAGGCATCTGTGGTGAGAATCAATGAAGGAGCCTGACTGATAAAGGGGACACCTTATCGAAGATGGTACTCCTCCAGCCAACACTGGAGGGCCTGAACTAGGGTTCGAGACACAGGAACCAATTTGGAAAGAGGGTCTTCTTTTCTGAGACCAATAAGATCTGAGATGAAACTGAATATCTCTCATCTGAAACCTTGCTCCCTGGACCACTGCTGTGGATGCTGCCATGTGACCCAGCACCTGTAGAAAGTGTCTGGCTGGACAAGAAATTAGAGGATGAAAAGAGGAAGCCAGAGTGACAAGGGACTGAACCCTTGAGAGAGGGAGAAATGCTCTTGCCTGAATAGTGTCTAGTTCCACCCTTATGAAAGTGAGAAGCTGGACTGGTTCCAGAACAGACTTTTCTAGGTTCAGAATGAAGCCCAAGGTGTCTAGAAGCTTTTGAGTGACCGCTAAGGCTGACATGACTTGGTCTGAGGACTGGCCCACTAGGAGCCAGTCGTCCAGGTATGGGAACAGAAGGATACCCCGCCTCCTGAAGAATGCCACCACTACTGCAAGACACTTGGTGAACACCCTTGGAGCAGATGTTAGGCCGAAAGGCATAGCTCTGAATTGGTAATGGCCTGAGGGCAACTCGAACCTGAGGTGCTTTCTGTGGGAATGTCTGATAGGTATGTGGAAGTAGGCATCCTTGAGATCCAGAGAGGCTAGCCAGTTTCCTGGTCTCAGAGAGGGAAGAATTACTCCCAGAATCACCATCTTGAATTTTGGTTTTAAGTGTTTGTTCAGGTACCTTAAATCTAGAATGGGTCACCACTCCCCTGTCTTTTCTGGGATAAGGACGTATCTGGAGTACAGTCCTTTTCCCCTGTGACAATGAGGTACCTTCTCTACTGCTTGCAGAAGCAGAAGAGAGGAGACTTCTGCCTCTAAGGCCTTTGTCTCCAAGAGAGAGGGAGGACTGAAGGACCCTGCTCTCATTTTTGGGAACCTTCTGAAACTAGGGGCAAGTCCCTGGCTCACTACTTCCAGGACCCATTTGTCTGAAGTAATAGACTCCCAGGCCTGGGCGTAGTGAGCCAGCCTTCCCCTACTGGAACTAGGGAGGCAACCCTGACCGACACCTCAGCGTGTCTGTCTGTCTGTCTGGCAGGGGCCTTAGACTGCGTGGATGATGGGGTCCTGGTCATCCCATGCCTGCCTCTTCCCTTAAAAAAACCCCTCTGCTGGAAAAAAGAGGAGAGGGCCTGAGCTTGGTAGAAAGGCCTATGAAAAGGCCTGCCCTTGCCAGCCCTGAATTGCTGCTTCTGAAGAGTGGCCTGCTTCTCCTTGGCTGCAGCACTCCTATAGGTGGTCCTGTACTCATCCATCTTATTCATGTAGTTCTCTGTTTGCTCCCCAAACAGAGAATTACCAGTTACAGGGAAATCCATGGCCTTAGTCTGGGTATCCTGTAAAAGGCTGGTACATCTAAGCCAAGCAAACCTCATCATGGAGATAGATATAGCCATGACTCAGAATGCACATCATTTGAGTCCACAGTAGCATGCAACTGCACTTTGGATGCCTCTACACCATCTACAGCCACCTGCTCCAGCTCCTAGGCTAGCTGGGAAGGGGCATTCTTAGTCAGCTCCAGAACCATATCCCACATAGACTTCTGGTACCTGGCTATATATGCCATATAATTTGATTGCCTGAGCCCCAGAGAGGATGCCAAGAACTGTTTCTTAGCCATGGCATCCACTTTCCTGGAATCCTTATCTGGGGGGTGAGATGCCAGGGGAATACTAGCCTTGTCACAGGCTGCAGTTTGCACTACCCCAACATGGCTGCAATGTGCTGAAAGGAATTCCGTGCCAGGGCCTGATAAAGCATACCTCCTGTCCATTTTTTTTATCCACAGGAGGAATGGATGTGGGAAATTGCATGACTTTCTGTGTCCGTTTCCCCAGGGATTTGTGCAAAGGGATAGACACACACTTTGACTCTGGAACATCCATCATTTCTACATAATCAGGCTCCTCCTGATCCTGCTCAGCCTCTTCCACAGGAAGCTGAAGAGTCTCAGCCATCTTCTTGCAGAACAAGAAGTGAGAGGGAGACTCAAAGCCTGGGAGGGGAAACACTGGAAGGCCTGTCTGGGGAGATGTCAGGTTCTACTGGCTCATCTACGCCTTCAAACTCTCCTTCTTCAACCTCTTCCTCCTCCTCCTCCCAATCGCCCTCATAGTATGCCTCCAGATCAATATCTGAGGCAAAAACCTTCGACCAACCCAATCGCTCTTGAACCGATGTCAGTTCGGTCAGAACAGGGCAAAGCGACTGCACTACAGAGATCGCTTTCGCTATTTCCTCAGCGGTCGGAACATGAGTTGCTGGATCCGAACCAGCCGATTTTCTCTTTCTCTTTGATGGAACCGACTCTGCAGAGTCGGCTCTCCTTTTGCCCAAAGAGGTATCACCCAGGTCAGCAGGCACCCCTTCAGGTTCGGCAGCAACCGAACCGGGCTGGCCATCCGAATCAACGGACTTCTCGGCCTCCCTTTCCTTCAGCCTACTCAAACGTTTTTCAAGAGTGGCCTTAGGAAAGTTCTTACAAATTTGGCAATCTACCTTGACGTGGTCAAACCCCAGACAATAAACACATACGAGATGGGGATCAGCCTTAGCAAAGGCCTCCCCACACTCAGTACAGTGCTGAAACCCAGTGGGACCGGTTTTCTTTTTGGGTTTCTCAGACATGCCGAAAATCAGAAAAGTCACCTTTGTCAGCCTTCAAGCCAGGTAACTAAACCCTATTGGTTCCAACCGTGTCATGGGTTGGTTAAAAAAATCCTACAAAATTCAGATTTTTTTTAGAAACCGACAAGTACTGGAAAACCACAAATATTTTAAATAGAACAGAAAAACACAATAGGTTTCAGTTCTGAACTGGACCGACAGGAAAAGAACCGGAGACTTAAGAATTTCTAAAAATATCACAAATACCACTACCTACTACTTCCACTTAGTGTTACCGAGACAGAGGTAAGAATACCGAAAGAATAACAAACTGCGGTTGAAAAAAACGACAAATTCTAACTTTTACTGAACCGAAGTGCGGCGGGATCTCCGGAGCGACTTCACAGTTAGGCGGAGTAAGAAATCTGATGGTTAGACTTCCGAGTACCACAGACAGAGGTTTGAAAACTGAGCTCGAGCGCAACGTTCTATGCCCTGGCACAGAGTTAACCCTTTACTCTCCAGAGCAGTTCAAGTGCTGGGGCTAACTGCATATAGTCAGAATACAACAAGACTTCATGCTGTTTGAAAGTAGAAAAAGGAGTACCAGGGTGAAAAAACATCCCAGATGGTCATAGGAAGGAACAACTGAAGGGCTCCAGCAGGGAGAGTGGCAGGAGTTCCACTCAGATCTGCATGGAGGAGTGAAGTGTCCAGTCCGGGAACAAGCCTCCAAGAAAGGTAAAGAGATCCCCGGGTGCCTCCGAGGCCCGTAAGAGGAGGCAGGGGATAACAGAAAAGTGAGTTAAAGCTCAGAAGTGGCCCCCGTGCCATGTTGTTGAATTTGCCTAGGGGCCCCAAGGCCTAGGTTTATACAGGTTCAGTTATATAAAATTGCTGATAGCCATATATATATATATATATATATACAGATATATAGTTGACTATGGCAAGGTGTAAAAGGCTTGCAGAAAATACAAATGGCCAACAGATGACTGACTGAGGCTTACATATAAGTTAATATCGTTAGCTAGCCAATGGCTGCAAGCGGCTAAGCAAATGAATGATACCACCATATCAATGCATGTATGTGGAGGCTTTAAATGGTTAACAGTTAAACTGAAGAAAATAAAATAAAACACAGTCAAGGTCTAATTTTAGAATGGTCTTATTCAGCAATGCTATATACCAAAACATGTCTTTTTAAAAGGTTACAGCTGAGATAAGAATGCAGCTGCTAGTAATAACACACTGGCCTTGAAGATTAAGTTCCCCAATTTGGCCACTGTCTGGTTTCATCTGTAGGCCAATTATTTTTGAAACAGTCACAGCCCTAGCATGTTTTCTATCCTAAATTAAGTATTTTTAACAAATAAAAATCCTCTGATTACTTGTTTTTCCATTTAAGAACGACCGAATGTCTCTGGCAAAGTGTCAAAAGTATCTTATGACTGAGGTATCTAGTGGCCAGTGTATTTTTGAACCAGAGTCTTATGACTTGTTGAATGACATATTGTCTGCGTTTAAAACTGCTGAGGTAGTTTTTGGGAAATTCCAGCCTTGCATTTTTTTCTAAGCTTGCTACACATAAATATGGGACCTATGGCTATGTCCAGCGTCCCTTCCAGAAGACGCAGTCTTGGACAAGATGCAGTCTGAGACTATCCATAGATTGCTCGGGGGATCCAGAGAGATATGGTTACGTGTGTCTCTGAAATGCAGTAGCCCTGTAATGCAAATAATACTAGCTGTCTAGATTGCATGTTAGAAACACCCCATTGGGATTGCCCTTTGGCTATTTTACAACTAAATTGTAACAAACACCTAGGTAGTGGTGTGCTACCTGATGTTTAAAAATAATGTTAGCGGGTATTCCCTTTTGTAAACTAGCACAATAGCATTTTTCTGGTTAATCTTATTAATACTATCATAATAAAGTACCACTAATTTGGCAAAGATGTAGCGTGTTGGCTTTATTGAATTACTGAGAATTACCAACCAGGAACCTGTATAAACTATATAAATGGATCCAATTAACAATGTGAGGGACAGGGACGCCATGAGTGGGCAGACTGAGCCACCTACGAAGGCCCTACCATGGTCCTAAGAGGCACCCTGGGAAGGGGACTGGGCATGAGGCGGCCTGCCCGCGGGGGCGAAGGGGTGGGACCTGGGGGCATGAGAGGTCCCGAACAGACCGGAGAGTATTCCCCTGAAGCCTGAAGGGAATCCAGGATGGACTGAGCACCAGGTCCAAACAGCAGGTTCCCAGAAAAAGGGGGCAAACCCGAAACCCACAACCAGGTGAAGCGCTGAAGGGCGACACCGGAGGCCGAGAGACAGGCTGGAGCAAGGCTAACTGGTGGATCAAGCATGCATGGAGCAGGTGATGGGAAAGGGAGGGCATGGCAGACAGCGGCTGAGCTGATCAGGACCACGGGGGGCAGGCTGAGCAGAAGCAGGACAAGACCAAATATGAGCAAGTGCGTGAAAATACGCAGGAATCAAAGGCGGGACAACCCTGGCAGGCTCCTCGAGAACGTCGAGGTAGGCAGCTATGTCCCGACGAAAGGAATCCTGACCCGCAATAGGGAAGCCAAAAGTATAGGGGATCCACAGCATGAGCTCCATGAAGGAGGGATCTGGGAGTGAGAGGGATCAGAGGGTTTAGCCGGGGCAGCCTCCAAAAAGGAGAACGCGGATTTGGGGGGAACCAAGGTCCCCATGGTCCGAGAGGTCCCCGCCAGGAACATCCCCCACGTAAGGGTCCCCCATCCCAGAATGCCCAAAGAGGGAGTCTACATAAATGGGAGGGGGAAGGAGCGCCTGGTAGGGGGGAGGAGGAACGGGACAAGACCAGACCCTGGCCCATGGACCGTAGGAAAAAATTACTCACCTTAGTAATGTTGTTTCTTCTAATGGAGTCTTGCTATATTATGACAATTGCAGTTTGTCCCACCATTAGAACTGCTCCGGAGTTGAAAGAGTTAACTTCCATGCCAGGCATGGAACTTAGAGCGCGAGCTCGGTTAGAAAAGCTCTGTCTGGAATATTTCAAACTGAAACTGTCAGATCTTTACGAGCAAAACTCACTAAGGTTCTGTGTGGAAGCTGTAATCTACACTAGCCAACTGGCTACTTAAATATTAACACATTTTCCTGGTCCCAACACCAAGACTCAAGTCAGGGGACCAGAAAATAAAATAACATAAGATAAAATAAAACACACAACACCCAAACACCCCAAAAAAGAAGGTGTGGAAAACATAAAATGGGCATCAATAAGTGCCAACACTGGACTGCCCACCCCATACCCAAAGTAGAAGTTCTGAGAGGGCAGGCTGGGGTCATGACATAGCAAGACTCCATTAGAAGAAACAACATTACTAAGGGTGAGTAATTTTTCTTCAAACAACATGAAGTCTTGCATATATTATGACAATTGCAGACTACACAGCAGTACCTCCATGGAGGAGGGACAGAACCCACTTAGGAATAGGTTCTGAAGCACGGCTGTGCTAAACCGAGCATCTCTCCTGGCCTGGATATCCAGGGAGTAATGCTTGGTGAAAGTGTCTATTGTTTTCCAAGTAGCTGCTTGACATATCTCTAAGATAGGGATGTCTCTGGCAGCAGCTAGAGACGCAGCTGTACCTCTGGTAGAGTGAGCCCTCAGGCCAGAAGGAGGAACCTTACCCAATTTTTGATAGCAAAATTGGATACAAAAGACAATCCACCTGGCAATGGATCTCTTAGTGGCAGGCTTCCCTTTCCCAACCTCACCATAAGTGAGAAATAGTTGGAGGGAGTCAAACCTGTGACCCTTGGTACGCTCTATGTAGTAACTTAGGGCCCTCTTAACATCTAAGCTGTGCAACCTCCTCTCACTAGAGGAGGGACGGTCAGTGAAGAACACTGGAAGAGAAAGGAAAATTACGTACCTACTGTAATTCTTGATCTTCTTGGACGAGTCTCCACCACTCATTCACACTAGTGGGATTAGCGCCGGAGGCACTAAGACCCATCGGGAGCAAACTTTTTGCTGGAGGGTCGGCGCGAGAGACGGCGCCGCGAGACACGGCGCCACGAGCAGCGGCTCAAGCGGTAATGACCATCTCGGCGACGACCCTCCAACCGCCTCAGTACCTTTTTTACCAAGGAGGTGCAGTGCAACTAACGTAAAGAGTAAACCCAACATTAAAAAACGGACATAAGATAGTCCGTATGACCCGTGTAAGAAGGGTCAGCAAAGAAGTCCTCACGGCCTAAAGATTTGAGGGAGTGAAGACCAATACAGCGGTGAGCTCGGGATGGAGGGAGGGCGACGAGTGGTGGAGACTTGTCCAAGAAGATCAAGAATTACGGTAGGTAGTAATTTTCCTATCTTCCTGGACATAAGTCTCCACCACCTCATTCACACTAGTGGGAGAGTACAGCTGATAATCCCAAAAGGGCGGCAGGAGAGCCACAGCTCACGCTGCCTAAGATAGAAGCCCATTAAGGACAGTTCTGCCGAATGCGGAATGTCGCCTAGCATGAACAGCAGTGCATAGTGCTTAACAAGGCATGCACTGAGCTCCAGGTGGCGGCGTTGTATATATCTGCAATTGGAACATTGCGACTCGCTTAGGATGCCGCATCATTCTAGTAGAGTGAGCGACACTCTACCTTCTAATTCTAACTTGAGCCATGGAATAGCAATGACGAAGGCATGCCACTAACCATGAAGAGATGCATCTAATAGCGACAGGTTGACCCAGCCGGTGTCGCTGAAAGAAACGAACAGTTGCTGAGTCTTTATGAACATCCTTGGTTCTATCTAAATAGAACCGAAGGCTCTCTTAACATCCAAGGAATGAAGAGCTTGTCTCCTTCATTTTGGAAATTAGCTAATAAGCGGAAGTACCAGAGGTTGGTTTAGATGGAATTCTGACACAACCTTGGGAAGAAATTTAGGATGAGTACGGAGAACTACCTTGTCTTTATGGAATACAGTATACGGAGGGTCCGTAACCAGGGCATGTATCTCAGAGACCCTGCGGGCTGAGGTAATGGCCACCAGGAAGGCAGTCTTCCAGGTAAGAAATTTTAGCTCACAGGTAGCTAAGGGTTCGAAAGGCTTCCGAGTGAGCATGTCCAGCACCAGGTTAATGTCCCAGGCTGCAACTGGACGCTTAACAGGGGTCTGGTATGGAGAATCCCCTTAAGGAATCTCTTCACCATAGGTAACTGAGCCAGAGTTAAGGAAGAAACCGGCTCATGGAACGCTGAGATGGCACTAAGGTGAACTTTAACTGTGGAGTACTGAAGACCTAAGTTTAACAGGTCCAAAAGATACTCCAGAACCTTGCCAGGAGGACAGGAAAAAGGATTCCAAGAGGATTTTGCACACCAGAGAGAAAAACGTTTCCATTTGGAAGCGTACGTTTTTCGGGTGGCTGGCTTCCGAGCAGCCAGAAGGATGTCTGAGACTCTACGAGAGACGTTGAACCGATTCACTTCTATCTCTTCAGGAGCCAAGCATGAAGGTGAAGTGATTTCAGGTTGGGATGGACCAACGAACCCTGAGTCAAAAGACTGATTTGCAAAGGAAGTGGTCTCGGAGAGGCTGCTAACATACTGTTGAGTAGAGGAAACCATAGTTGCCGAGGCCAGGAAGGAGCAATGAGAATCATCTTGGTCCCCTGAAACTCGAACTTGAGGAGTACTCTCTGGATTAGAGGAAGCGGTGGAAAGGCGTAAAGAAAGCGTTTTGTCCACCGCAGCCTGAACGCATCCTGACAGAAAATGCCAGGCCCTGGATTTCTGGAGCAGAAGAGAGGCAGTTTTGCGTTGAGTGGGGATGCAAAAAGGTCCAGGTCTGGAGTCCCCCACTCTTTGAACAGGGACCGAGCTACTGCTGGATCGAGAGACCACTCGTGAGGGTCTGCCTCCGTTCTGCTGAGGTGATCTGCTAGGTCGTTTTGTATACCTGGCAGATAAACCGCTTGAATCAGAGACTTGTGCTCCAAGCATCACTCCCACACCCTCATTGCTTCCCTGCAAAGGGGATAAGAATGAGCACCGCCTTGCTTGTTGATGTAATACATCACAGCTTTGTTGTCCGTTTGAAGGAGAATGTTCTTGTGACAAAGGACATCCTTCAGAGCTCGGATTGCATAGAGGACCGCCTCATCTCCAGGACATTTATGTGGAGATGAGTTTGAACTGAGTCCATACACCTTGAGTGTGGAGGAGAGACAGTGAGCTCCCCATCCCATTAGCGATGCGCCTGTGGTGATGGAGATCTGATGATCCGGGGAGCAAAGGGAATCCTTCCAGGAGATTGCTCTTTGAGACCACCAGGTGAGAGACCTTCAAGGGGCTCCGTCACCTTGATGGGATAAGACTGGGGTGAGAGGTCGGAGACCACTGAGTGGAGAGCATCCATTGGGTGGTTCTCATGTGCAGTCGGCCAGAGGGACAGTGAAGACCGAGGACGCCATGAGACCCAACATGCGTTGCATCGAGAGAGCTGTAACCGATTGGTTCTCCCTGATGTAACGGGCCATTCGAAGGATGTCGAGTCTTCTGTCCTCTGGAAGGAAAGCCTTCGCTGAAGAGGTGTCTAGAAGCGTCCCTAAGAAAAGGAGCCTCTGGGAGGGTTGCAGTTGAGATTTTTCAAATTCAGCAGAACTCCCATGGACGTGAGAAGTTTGACGCGGCTTCCAAAGTCCCTTGGCGGGAAGGGCTTGCTAGAAGCCAATCGTCCAGGTAGGGAAACACTGGAGTCCGACTTTCCTGAGATGCTGGCGAACTGCACAACACTTTGTAAAACTCAGAGGCCGAGGATAGCCCAAAGGGCAGGACTCTGAACTGATAATGCTGACCCAAAGCTACAAACCTGAGGAACTTGCGATGTGGGTCGGGTGGGCGAGGATATGCTGGTAAGCATCCTGCATATCAGAGGGCCAGCCAGTCGTGCTGATGCAGCAAGGGTAACAGGGTACCTAGGGAAATCATCTTGAATTTCTCCCTGGGGAGGAATTTGTTTAACTTTCTGAGGTCTAGAATGGGGCGCATCCCCCCAGATTTCTTTGGAACCAGAAAGTAATGGGAGTAGAACCCTGTGTTTCGCAGATGCGGGGGCACCAGTTCTATTGCCCTGTTGTTCAGAAGGTCCTGGATCTCCGCGGTGAGGAGGTCTGACTGAGAGGCCGACAACCTGGGTTGTCGTCTGGGAGGGACAATTCGGGGTTTCCAAGAAATTGAGAGAATAACCTCGCAGATTATCCGAAGGACCCACTTGTCAGTTATGGACTTCCACTGGTTGTAGAAGTACATCAGGACGACCTCCCACCGGAGGAGAAAGTTCCACCTCGGGCAGAGTGGATGGAACTTGGGCCAACAACTCATAAGGTAGCGCTGGGAGCTTTAGGCCCCTGCGCTTTCTGCTGCGTCTTCTTTTGAGGTTGGGCAGGTTGGCTTTTATGGAAGCTTCCCCTGCCTCTGCCTCGAAAGGACTGACGACTATGAAACTGACGTCTGTTCACATGCCCCCGAGAGGGGGCAGGCGGAGGTCTGGCCAACTTAATGGCCGATCTAGTCTTCTGAGTGGCCTCTAAGGCTTGCTCCACCTGAGGGCCAAAAAGAAAGGAGCCATCAAAAGGCAGCGCCATCACCTGCTGCTGAGCATCATTCGTGAAGCCAGAAGTACGCAGCCAGGAATGGCGCGAGTACAAATCCGCGGCTGCTGAGGGAGAAGCAGTGTCGAGCGCCCATGGCGGCTTTGACCTGTTGGTTATTGACTCAATACTCTAATAACGGTCAGAAGAAGCTCTGACTTGGAATCCGAATCTGGAAGAGCTTCAACCATTCTTTTCATAGAGTGCCACAGGATATACTCATACTGAGAAAAATAGCCTTGATAACTGGCAATCACGATACTTAGAGTGAGGCAGCAAAGACTCTCTTACCTAATGTATCAATCTTCTGAGACTCTTTGTTAATAGGTCGAGCTGTAGTAGTTGAGGAAGAACGACCTTGTCATTCTCTGCCAGGACTACAATAGGATCCACAAGGCTTGGGATGCCAAATGGGACGATCCTTGGGAGCTGAATACTTCTTATCAATGGATTTAGCCACTGAGGGAATAAGAGCAGGATTATTCCATACCATTTGAGACAGCGTCTCGAAGGAAGGCTGGATCGGAGGAGTCAAATCCGTAGGGATCTCCGAAGCATGAAGATACTGGAGTCTTAATATCTTCCCAGGATAGATGTCTGTAGTCTGGAGAGAAAGAGTGGATCCCAGGTTCTTCAACAGAGACTTAAAGGACAGGTCCTCGACCACAGGCTCTGTAGCAAAGAAAGATCCTGTTTCCTCCACTTCATCACCCAACCGAAGGTCTGGGTCAGGCTCAACATCATCTCCTGATGGTCCAGAAAGGACTGTTTGGACAGGAAAGGAGTGAAAATTAGGAGAGGAGGAAATAGCAGAAAAACAAGGAGAGTCCCCAAGGGCTGCGGCGCCGAGGCAGCAAAGCAGAGCTGAAAGCGGCACCGAGGCGCCTGGCGCCCGAAGAGCGCGATGGGCCCATAGCGCCCCAGCGGCGCGCGGGCGACTGCGCGCATAAGCGCGGCCGCAACGCCAGCGCATGGCGCAGACGGCCGCGCGATTGGCGCCCGCGAGCGGTGCCGCGGGCGTGCCGTGAGCAGCGCCGCCTTATCCAGCGGCACCACCGGCGCGCGAGATAGCGGCACAGCAGGCGCCGACAAGCCCAACAGACCCTGCGGGCGCGGAAGAGCCGAGAACCTGGAAAGCTAGAAGGAAAAACCAGGAGATAAGGGCATCGGTGAGGCCCCTGCGCCCGCAGCCATGTGAGGGAAACACCTGAGCACGGAGTCGCTGGCACCGAAGAAGGCGCCACGCGACTAGGAAGGTCCAACCGCCCTACCAGATCGCCGGAGGGGCCCGAGGGCAGAAGAACCAACCTCCGAGCCCATTGCTCCATAAGAGTGGCCCACCGATGAAACTGCTCATCTGGAGTCCTACCTATAGGCGGGGAGGGGCTCCGATGTCGAGGACGACGATTACCGGAAGTTGGCGACTCCGACCAGTAGGCCGAGACTTCTTCAAGTAAAATTGAAATATTAGAAAAATTTAACGAAAATAGAATAAAATTAAGTGATACTACTTATCGTGATAAAGTTACAAAAAACCAAACTGAAAACTATGCGCTAGTTTGAAGTTTGACTCCCGACAAGCGGCGACCGTCGTCACTGAAGCGCACTTTCGGCGGCGGGAAAAAAGAACTGAGGCGGTTGGAGGGTGCCGTCACGAGATGGTCATTATCATTCAGCTGTTTCACAAGGCTGTCTCGCGGGCGCCTGCCTCAGACCGACCCTCCAGCAAAAAGTTTGCTCCCGATGGGTCTTAGTGCCTCCGGCGCTAATCCCACTAGTGTGAATGAGTGGTGGAGACTTATGTCCAGGAAGATATAGATTGATTAAGGTGGAAATCTGAAACCACCTTAGGCAAAAACTTCCTGTTAGTCCTGAGGACTACCTTATCCTTGTGAAAGGAAATAAAGTCAGTCTCCACTGACAAAGCTTGTAACTCTCTTATGTGCCTGGCAGAAGTGATGGCTACTAGAAACACAGTTTTCCAAGTCAAGTACTTAAGCTCTGCCGAAGACAGAGGTTCAAAGGGGGGTTGCATCAGCTGAGCAATGCAAACATTAAGATCCCAGGCAGGGGCAGGGTCCCTGAATGGTGGATTAGTATGAAGCAATCCCTGAAAAACTTGGAAAATACAGGGTGAGCAGAAGAGAGAGGCTTCCCTGCTGAAATAAAGCAGAGACAGCTGCCAAATGCACTTTCAGGGTAGCTGGTCTCAGTCCCAAAGAATTAAGATGGACCATATAGTCCAAAACAGTCTCAAAATCAGCAGATTCCGGGGAAATATGCTTCCCAGAACACCATATGGAAAACCTTTTCCATTTGGAGTTATAAGTAGCCCTAGTGGAAGACTTCCTAGAAGCTTTCAAGATTTCGAGAACACCTTGAGAAAGGTGTAGGTCAGCAAACTCTAACTCCTCAAGAGCCAGGCTTTGAAGTTGAGGGATTTGAGATTTGGATACCAAACTCTCCCCTGGGCACAGGTTAACAGATTGTGGTTCCTGGGGAGACACAGGGGAAGATGGACTGCTAAGGACAGAAGGAGTGGGTACCAGGGCTGCCTGGCCCAGTCTGGAGCAATCAGAATCATCTTGCAGGGCTGAGATCTGATTTTGACTAGCACCTTGAACAGGAGAGGAAAGGGGGGCGGGGAAGGCATGAGAAACTTCCTTCCCAATCGAGGAGAAAGGCATCCAGGGGACTGAGCCCAACACTGGGGCCTGCAACAAAAAGAGGAAGCTGATGATTGTCTGGGGCTGCAAAAGATCTATCTGAGGGTGCCCCATCTGGCAAAACTATCCCAGTACTGGGGATCCAGTGACCATTAAGTGATGGCCCTGGGAAATCCTGCTGAGAGCATCTGCGGGACATTGTCCTTGCCTGGGAGGTGAACTGCTATGAGGGAAGTGTTCAGGGAATAAGCCAGAGACCACAACTTCATCGCCTCGGTGCACAAGGCGAGGACCGAGTGCCCCTTGTTTGCTGATGTACCACATTGTAGTGGTGTTGTCTGTTCTGACCTGTACCACTTTGTTCTGAACAGATGCAGAAAAACCTGGCGTGCAGAAAAACAGCTCTGAGTTCCAACAGATTGATGTGGAGCAGAGATACCTGAGGGGACCACAATCCCTGGGTGGAGAGGTCGCCCATGTGAGTTCCCCATCCCAAAAGGGACGCATCTGTAGTAAGGGTCAAGGAGTGAGATAGAGATATGAAGGGAACCCCTTGTTTCAGATTGCTCTGATCCTGCCACCACTGAAGGGCCTGGATCAGGGTTCGAGTCACTGGGATCAACTTGGATAGGGAATCTCTTCGAGACCAAAAAGCTCTCAAATGGAACTGAATGTCCCTCATCTGAAATCTTGCTCCTTGCACTACAGCTGTGGAAGCAGCCATGTGTCCTAGGAGCTGTAGGAAATACCTTGCTGTGAGAGACCTGCAGAGTGAAGGAGGAGCCAGGGCCACCAGGGTCCTTACCCTTTCTAGGGAAGGAAGGCTCTGACCTGCTTTGTGTCCAGTTCTGCACCTATAAAGGTGAGTACCTGGACAAGTTCCAGAACTGACTTTGGAAGATTGAGAAGAAAGCCCAGAGAGGAAAGCAGCTGCTGGGTAACTTGCAGGTGAGATTAGACCTGGTCTGGAGACTGACCCACAATGAGCCAGTCGTCTAGGTAGGGAAAGATGGCAATCTTTTGCCTTCATAAATGAGCAACTGCTACTGCCAGGCATTTTGTGAATACCCTTGGGGCAGAGGTAAGGCCGACGGGCATTGCTCTGAACTGATAATGGCCTGAGGGCAGTTGGAATCTGAGGTACTTTCGGTGGGAGCTTCTGATAAGAACATGGAAGTAGGTATCCTTGAGGTCCAGGAAGCTAGCCAGTCCCTGGCCATAGGGAGAGTAAAATCATTCCCAGAGTCACCATTTTGAATTTTGGTTTTAAGAGGTGCTTGTTCAGATATCTTAGGTCCAGGATGGGCCGCCATTCTCCTATCTTTTGGGTAAGGAAATACCTGGAGTACAGACCCTTGCCCTGGTGTAGGGGAGAAACCCTTTCTACAGCTCTGAGAGCCAGGAGGGTTGAGACTTCTGTTTCCAAAGCAAGAGTCTCTAGAAGGTTTGCAGGTGGAAAAGATCTGATTCTCATCTTTGGAAATTTTTGGAAGCTGAGAACCAGACCCTGGCTTACTACTTCCAGGACCCACTTGTCTGATGTTAAAGACTCCCAGTCCTGGATGAAGAAAGCCAGCCTGCCCCCTACAGGTAATGGAGAACCGGCCCTGGGCATCCCATCAGGGTGCCTGTTTGGCAGGGGCTTTAGGCTGAGGGGTGGGAGCAGGCCTGCTTGTACCCCGTCTGCCTCTCCCTCTGAAGAACCCCCTCTGAACATAAGCTGAAGAGAGGCCTGGGTTTGGTAAAAAGGCCTGTGAAAAGGCCTGCCTCTACCCCTGGGGGGCTGCCTCTGAGGAGTGGCTTGCCGTTCCTTGGCTTGTGCACTCCTATAAGTGGTTCTATATTCATCCATTTTCTTCATATAATTCTCTGTCTGCTCCCCAAACAGAGAATTTCCCATAGGAAAATCCATAGCCTTAGCCTGGGTATCCTGTGACAAAGTAGTACACCTGAGCCAAGCCAATCTCTGAAAAGCCACAGATGTAGCCATGACTCTAGAGGATACATCATTAGAATCCACTGCAGCATGGAATTGCACCTTAGATGCCTCAATACCATCAGCAGCCACCTGCTCAGCTCCTTGGCAAGCTGGCCAGGGGCCTGTTTGGCTAAAGCCATGACAGTATCCCATCTAGATTTCTGGTATCTTGCAACATAAGCCATATAATTTGCTTGTCTGAGTCCCAAGAACTGCCATGTATGTTTTTAGCCATGGCATCAATCTTCCTGGAGTCCTTGTCAGGAGGATGTGAAGCCAGGGAATATTAGCCTTATCACAGGCTGCAGCCTGAACTACCCCAACATGGCTGCATTGCTGTGAAAGAAATTCTGTATCAGGACCTGACAAAAGTATACCTCCTGTCCATCTTTTATCCACAGGGGCACAGAATTAGGAGCTTTTAAAATTTTTATTGTTTGTTTCAAAGAATTTATGTAAAGGAATAGACAATCTCCTGGACTCTGGGATATCCATCATCTCTACAAAATCAGGCTCCTCTTGCTCATCCACAGCTTCCTCCAAAGGAAGCTGGAGGGTTTCAGCAACTTTTTTATAAAACAAAAAATGAGAAGGGGACTCAGAAAGCCTAGGGGGAGATTCTCCTAAAGGTCTGTCTGGGGAGATGTCCGGTTCAATGGGCACATCCAGACTTTCAAAGTCACATTCACACTGTTCATAATCATCCTCCCCTCCTCCGGTTCATAAAACTCCTCTATATCATATTCTTGAACCGGTGGAACCGGCCAGACCGACCTTTTGCCAGATAGTGGCGGTTCGGACGGAACCGGAGAAAGTGACTGGACAATTTGGATTGCTCTGGCTATCTCTGCAGCAGTTGGAGAAGGAATTTTTGACTCCACACCTGCTGATTTTCTAGTTCTCTTTGCTGGAACTGGCTCCTCTGAGTCAGCTTTATGTTTGCCCGAGGAAGTCTGGCCCTGGTCAGAGGGCACTCCCTCCGGTTCGGTTGGCACCGAACCGGGCTGGCCATCCGGGTCAGCGGACTTTTTGGCCTCTCGTTCCCTGAGCCTACCAACTCTCTTATCTAGGGTAGCTGCAGGGAAATTCTTGCAAATCTGGCAGTCTGCATTGAGGTGGCCAAACCCCAGACAATAAACACATGTGGTGTGTGGGTCAGCCTTGGCAAAGGCTTCCCCACAGACACTACAGTGTTGAAACCCAGTGGGCCCGGTTTTTCTTTTGGGTTTCTCAGACATAATGCCAGCCTAACCAAAAACTTGCCCTTTTTCCGGCAGTGCCAGGCAAGACACCCTTATCGGTTCCCAACCGTGTCACGGGTCGTGGAAAGAACCGTAATGAAATCCGTTTTTTAGAACCGATAAGAACCGGGAACCGCACTCTAAAAAGCTTTTAAATGCTTCAGAATAAAGTTTTAAAACAACCTGATCGGTTCAAACCGAACCGATAAACATTTACAAGTTCCACACAGAAATAAACCTGTCTATTACTTACAATACCACAGACAGAGCTTGAACCGATCGGTTTGCGGTTAAAATAATAATAATTGCAGTTGAATTTAACCGAGAAAAAACTCTTTAAACCGAGAAATGAACCGAGCAGTAGGAGGAATCTCCGGAGCGACTGTTCAGTGAGGCAGAGTAAAGAATCTGACAGTTTCAGTTTGAAATATTCCAGACAGAGCTTTTCTAACCGAGCTCGCGCTCTAAGTTCCATGCCTGGCATGGAAGTTAACTCTTTCACCTCCGGAGCAGTTCTAATGGTGGGACAAACTGCAATTGTCATAATATAGCAAGACTTCATGTTGTTTGAAGACCTCCTCCAACTGCATGGGCAATGCCTGGCACTTGTGGCCGGGGAGGTCCGAAGTGAAGGGCGCCCAAGGGCGGTGCTAGGAGAAGGGTGAGCCAGCCTGGGAAGCTGACCCCATATAGCAAGGGAAGACACTCCGACCCCTGTGGTCCGGGACTGGCAAAGGAGTAAGGGACTCAGGGTTGGGTCCACTCAGCGGGGCAGAAGACCGGCGAAAACTCACGTCCAAAGGGTGCAAAACGGGCGATAGGGGAAGAGACCCCCAAGGACGCTGAAACAAGGTGCCGGGGATGAGCGGGGAAGGGGGGCACAGAAGCGAAGCCCTGAGCAAGGGCTGTCCCGGGGTGGGAGGCCCTTATCACTAAGGGAAGCATCCCTGTCGAGGAGGGAAGGAAGAGAGGCTCCTCCATCGATGGTGGAATCAGCCCCGTCGATGAGAGACCAGAAAATACAGGTTACTCACCTGTAACAGGAGTTCTAGGAATCGTATATGTTGTTCATCCACACTGTCTGGCAGGTTCCTTGCCGCTTTAAATCTTGCCGGAAGGTCTGCAATCTGGCTCCTCCCACCCACTCGGGTGGTAAAACTCTCAGCTCCGCCCCATGACACCAGATCTAGCCCGCTGGAAGCCAGGTTGTGCATCGAAGCCAGGGAGGCCGGGTGGGTCGTGTGGATGAACAACATATACCATTCCTAGAACTCCCGTTACAGGTGAGTAACCTGTATTTCTAGGGACATGGATATGTTGTTCATCCACACTGTCTGGCAGACTCCTAGCAGTTCTCCGGGAGGAGGGAGGCAAGGCGCACACACCCAACTTAGGGAATAAAGACTGGAGAACCGAGGCCCCAAAACCAGCATCCCGGCGTGACTCAAGGTCGATGTGGTAGTGGGTGATGAAGGTGTGTGCTGACTTCCAGGTAGCAGCCCTGCAGATTTCCTGGATAGGGACGTCCCTGGAAGCAGTCACCGATGGAGCGGTATGGCGGGTAGAATGAGCTCTTATCCCTCTGGGAGGCTCCATGCCCGCCAACCTATATCAGAGATCTATGCAGGACGTGACCCACCTGCCTATCGTCCGCTTGGCTGCAGGTCTGTCAGGTGCGGCTTCAGCGTAGGTGACAAACAGCTGGTGAACCTCTCCCCGAACTTCAGCCGTTCACTCCTTGTAGTAAGCGAGCGCTCTTCTAGGGTCCAAAGTATGGAGCCTATATTCGGCCTCGGAGGTGCGATTGGGGTAGAACACCGGCAGAGTCAACACCTGGTTGGGTGAAACTCCGACACCACCTTGGGAAGGAATTTCGGTGGGGCTGGACAACCTCATCCCTGTGGAGGGCGGATAAGGGCTGGAGTGGAGGCACCTGGAGCTCTCCCATCCTTCTGGCTGGATGATGGCCACCAAGAAGCGGTCTTCCACGACAGGTGAAGACATCACACCTGTGCATCAGTTCGAATGGCTTTGCCCATGAGCTGCAATACCAGCAGTAGATCCCACGGAGGTGGAGGTTCTCACACACGGAGGATATGTGACAAGGCCTTTGGCGGCTAACCACCTTCTCCTGCGCCACCGACTGCTTCCCGGCCCACGCCCGGTAAGCAGAGATGGTTGCCAGGTGCACCTTGAGGGTCATCGACCAAAGCCCTTGTTGAGAAAGGGACCACAGGTAGTCCAGAATGCTTGCCTAGGAACAGGAGGAAGGGTCCAGGCCCTTGCCCTGACACCAAATGGAGAATCTCTTCCATTTAAAGGCATAGCATTTCCTGATCGACTCCTTACGGGACGCCTCAACAACATTGAGGACCTCGTCAAAAAGACCTGGCCTGGAACTCTAGCGGCTCAGGAACCAGGCCGTCAGGTGCAGGGATTGAAGGTCCGGATGGAATACCTTCCCCTGACTGACTGAGATCAGGTCCGGGCGGGCTGGAAACCGCCTCGGGAGCCTGGAGCGGAGACTGAGGAGACCTGGATACCAGAACTGGTGGGGCCAGTCTGGGGCTACCACAATCACCTGCGCCTTGTCCCTCCTGGCGCATGAGAAGCACCTTGTGGATCAAGGAACAGGGGCAAGTGAAAGACGCCCGAGGTCCACGGCCTCGAGAAGGCATCCCCCTGCAGCGAGCCCTGCTGAGGGCGGCATGAAACAGTCTCAGCTTCACATTCTCCCTGGAGGCAAACAGGTCCACCTGAGGCATGCCCAGTGGGAGAACAGATCTTGTACTATCTCCGGCAGGAGAGACCACTCGTGGGACGCAGCCCCTATCCGGCTTAGGGCATCGGCCAGAATGTTGGAGGCTCCTGCCACATGGATGGCAAGGAGATCCGCCTCCAGGCTGCGCACGAGTGACCAAATGCGGAGAGCTTCCCTGCACAGAGACATGGAGCGCGTCCCGCCCTGGCGGTTTAGGAAGTACATGGTCGTGGTATTGTCCGTCTAAACCTGGACCACTTGACCCCGTAGAAACGGAGCGAAGGTGGTGAGGGCTAGACGAACTGCTCGGAGCTCCAGCAGGTTGATGTGGCATCGGGACTCCCGAGGGGACCAAAGGCCGTGCGCTCTGTGCTCCCCCAAATGGGCACCCCAACCCATCAGAGAGGCATCAGTCGATAGAGAGACCGCCGGCTCGGAGCGGACGAACGGGATGCCCTCCTGCAGATGTGCTGAAATGGTCCACCACTGGAGGCGTTCCCACATCCCCTGGGTCACTGTCACTAGCTGATCCAAGGGATGGAGTGCTGTGACCACTGGCTGGCCAGCCCCATTGAAGAGAGCAGCGCATGTACCCAATGGGCCCCAGCAGGACCACGCTGGTGCAGGCAGCCATGAGGCCCAGGAAGTCCCAGGCAGGGCGCAACTGCCCAACCTGAAATGATTGGGCAAAGGAGGAAAGAACCTCAGCCCTGTCCGCCAGGAGCCGTGCTCTGACTCAGAGAGTCGAGCTCTGCTCCGATGAATTGTATCACCTGCCTTGGCATGAGTTCCGACTTGGCCTTGTTGATGAGGAGGCCAACCTGACAGCAAACCTGGAGGGCCAGATCTCTGGACCACTCCACCTCCATTCTGGAGGAGGCTGCAATCAGCCAGTCGTCCAGGTAGGGGTACACCCGGACCCTCTGGCGCCACAGGAATGCTGTCACCACTGCCATGCATTTGGTGAAGACCCTGGGAGCTAGGGAAAAGGCCGAAGGGCATGGGCCGGAACTTGTAGAGGGATCCCTCTGCCCTGAAGTGGAGGAATCTCTGGTGGGACGGACAGATTGAGACGTGAAAGAACGCGTCCTGGAGGTCCAGAGAACAGAACTACACGCCTCGTTCCAAGGATGGAATGATCTGAGCCAGAGTGACCATCCTGAAGGTTTGAGACCTTAGAAACCTGTTCAATTTGTGCAGGTCTAGAATGGGGCGCCAGCCCCCCATCCATTTCGGGACCAGAAAGTACCTGGACACAAACCCCCGGGTCTGGTGGAGGATCCGCCACCTTCCTGATCACCTCTTTTTCGAGGAGCAGAGCAATGTCGACTCGGTGAGCCAACAGAGAGGCTGCGGACCCCATAGCCCCCCAAGAGGCGACGGTTCGGAAGGGCGGGGCCTGCTCAAACTCCAGAGGCAGGCCCTTTCCTACCACTTCCAACACCCAGCGGTCCGTGGTGATAGCGGACCAGGCGGAAAGGAAGTGGCGGAGCCATCCCCCCACAGGGGGAACCAAGGCGGGGAGTGATGAGGCTGGGGGCGACACCCCTCAACCCGTCACTGGGCAGGCTTGGAGGAGGGACCGGCCGAGGGACCTCCTGTTAGAGGAAGCCGCAGGCTTGGCTTTGGGATGCCAAGCGCGAGCCTGCTGGCCCTGATGCTGGTGTTGTTGGGCCAGATGTGCTGCAGGTGCAGAAGGGTGAAAGGACTTATGTTGTTGACGACGGCCCTTGTCCTTCTGGGCGGAGGTGACAGAGTCCGGGGTAGCATTGGACTTTTCGATCTGCTGGAGGTGGCCTTCCACTCCAGGACCGAACAGGTCAGTCCCCAAGAAGGGGACGTCCACCAATTTATGCTGGGTATCCGCCGTGAAGGTGGATATCCTTAGCCATGCTCTGCGGCGCATGGCCACTGAGGCCACTACTGATCTGGCACAGGAGTCTCCAATGTCCAGAGCCGTTTGGAACTGCTGTTTTGCCACCGCACTTCCCTGATCCCGCACCTGCTTGACCGTGGTCTGCAGGTCGGCCGGGAGATGGGGGATCACCTCATCCAGGAAGCCCATGAGGGCGTGGGAGAAGTGTGCCATCAGCATGGCCGAGTTGGCCTGGCGGAGGCCTAGGGAGGACGCAGAGTACACCTTGCGCCCGGCAGAGTCCAGCTTTTTGGACTCCTTGTCGCGGGGCTTATCCACATCCCTAGCGTTCCCAGAATGCTGGAAAATGCTAACAGTGACTAACCACTCCGCAGAGGGGTGCTCCGAAAAACCGGACAAAGAGCCAGTAGGGACCGCATACTTCCTGGCCATCCTGGCCGAAGGTGCAGGGCAGGAAGCCGGCCACTGCCAGAGCTCCAAGGCTGGGCCAACAATGGCTTCAGCCACCGGAAAAGCCTCCGTGGGTGAATCCTCTCTGTCCAGTATCTCTGTCAGGGGATACTTGGCCCATTTGGATACGGGCTCGAGCTGCATCCCGGTGGACTCCGAGATGAGCTGAAGCAGACCCATGAACGACGATGGGCTCTCGTCCATCAACTGCCCCTGGAGGACTCCAGGTCAAGGGGCCTGGAAAACAGGGAGGAGTCATCGTCAGATTCCGAGCAGTCCGCGAAGAGCTGCCTGGGGCCTGAGCCACCCTCCACCTGCCGAGGACAGTCGGGGGTGAGGGTGACTGACAACTTGCGGGGTAGACTTCTGGACCCGACTAAGGGTCCTTGGTCGGCGCCTGATTTCGGGTTGTGGAGGCGGAGGTTCCACCACAATTGGTGGGGCAGCTGGTTTCGCTGAACAACCGGCCCAGGCTTGGGCACCTCGACTACAGCAAGGAGTTGTTTAAGACTTCGGGTGACAGCCACTTGATGGCCAGGGAAGGCGACAGCGTTGGCTTGTTCCCGGACAAAAGTAACTGCTGCCACATTAAGTCCTCGTAGCGTCGACGCAATGTGCGCCGAAGCCTCTCCTCTTCCAAGGAGGAAGACTAGGACGAGTGGCATCACTGCTTACCTCAGTGCCAAGACTGCCAATGTTGGCGGGATCGGCTGGACCAAGACGAGGTCCGAGACCAAGACTGAGACCCTCGGTGTTTCCAAGGGCGGGTCTGGGAAGGAGCGGGGGACACCCGCTCTTCCCTCAGTTCGGGAGCCTTGACCGGGGACTCCGGCACGGGAGGAGCAGGCAAGTCCTCGGTCTCCACCGGAGGAACTGGTGAAGAAGGGTTGTCTGCTTCACCAGTTGACAGCCCGTCCGACAGGTGTCTCAGCCAGCTGACCTGACGGGGACACCATGAAGCCAGCGGCCTTAGCCGCAACCTCGACCGAAGTAGAGTGTCGACTGTCCGAAAGGACCTCTCCCACTTCCACTAACGCTTGATGGTGGGACTTACTTCGAGTCCTTCTTTTGGACCCAGAAGAGTGTCCTGATGACCCTCTCCTTCATGGCAAGGATTGGCAAAGCTCCTTAAAAGAAGCTGTGTAGGAGGATCCCAGAGGAGCGGGATAAATGCGACCGAGGAGGATGAGAGGATGCGGCCTGGGCTGCCTCCTCCTCAGTGGGCATCTACATCTGCCGAGTTGCTCAAGCTGAGCCAACCCGCCGGACACCGCCAACGGGCCTCCTGACTTCACCGTGGGTAGCGGTCTCAGGCCCAGCTGTAACCGGGCAGCGTGGTCTTCAGGACATTACCAAAACCATCGGCTATAACTCGTAGGGCCTGTGGGTCGGGATCTAGGCCGAGGCAGCAGACGCATCGCGGAGTGTGGGTCCATCCTGGACATTTTCTGCCCGCATGGGCACCGCCGAAATCCGGGAGTCGATTTGTCCATCGCAGCCATGAGGGAGTAATTAGACCTAAGTCTTGAAAACTTTAGAATTATTTTCGGGCGAACAGAAGAATTAGGATCCCGTCTATACGCAAAGTGTTAAGGAGGGAACCTGAGTTTCCAAGCGGTAAGAAAGATCTGGCGTCATGGGGCGGAGCCGAGAGTTTTACCACCCGGGTGGGTGGAAGGAGCCAGCTTGAAGACCTCCCGGCAAGATTTAAAGCGGCAAGGAACCTGCCAGACAGTGTGGATGAACAACATATCCATGTCCCTAGAACAAGCCTCTCCGTTGATGGTGGAAGCCGTCCCATTGACGAGGCATGCAAAAAACATCGTTCTGTCAATGGGAGAGGCCTCCCCGTTGACGAGGAGTGACCAGTCAACGGAGAATAAGCCTCCGTCGATGAGAGAACAGCAGAATCATAGCCTCTCGATGGGAGAAGAGCTCCCAATGATGAGGGAGAGCAAAGAACACTTGTCATCGACAGAGGCAGCATCGAGGAACACTCCGTTGATGATGGAGGAGCCACCGTCGATGAAGTAAGGCGAAGGGAGTGTGAGGAGTGTTAATCCCGCTCCCTCCTATGCCTGGAATGAGTGCCCTTGACCAGGGAGCCTTTAAGGCAGCCCCGAGGTCCATTCCGGCCTGGCTGGATGATCAGCCATGAGCAAGTCCTGAGGCCCAGCAAGACAGCCTGGGCCAGGGACAGCAAAGGTGCAGTGAGCAAGGAGGGCCGGGGGCACTGTGAGGAGCACAGGCCCAGCCCAGTGGAAGTAGAAGAGCCAGGGCCTGGGAGTAGTACACATACCCTGGACCAGAGGCAGGAGCCGGGGGCCTAGGAGTGTTCCACAGGCTCGGCAGAGAGAAGCAAAATCAGGCTGGGCTGTTAATAGCAGCCCTAGCAAATCCCCAGACCCAGCAAAAGTGCCTGGGCCAAGGAGCAGCAGGGGTACTGGGAGCTCTAATGGAACACTGGACCTGCCGTAGAAGAAAAAAAATCAGGCTAGGCCCTAAAGAAGCTTCAGATGCAGCAAGACAGCCAGAGTCTGGGAGCAGCAGGGGTACTGTGAGTGGGTCACAGGCCTGCTATGGAAGTCCAGGGGTGCTGAGAGCAAGTCCAAGGTCCCGGATCCTGAATAGGAATGCCTCTGAAAGCAGCCCACGAGGCAACAGTATGTCTGGTGGAATAAGCCCTGAGCCCTACAGAAGACTCCCTACCAGCCAACCTACAGCAGAGGTTGATGCAAGAAGTGATCCACCTGACAATCATATGCTTAGCTGCCAGTTTGCCAGGCATGGCTTTAGTGTAGCTAACAAAAAGCTGGCAAGCCTCACCCTGAACTCCAGCCTTATGCTGCACATAGTAGAAGAGCACCCACCGCAGGTCCAGAAAAAGGAGCCTGTGTTCGGCCTCCAAAGATGGGTTAGTAAAGTAAACTGGAAGGCTCATTACCTAGTTAAGGTGGACCTCCGAAACAACCTTCAGGAGGAACTTCAAGTCGGAACAAAGGACTACCTGGTTCCTGTGGAAGACACGTTAAGGTGGCTCCAGCAAGAGCACCTCGACCTCACTAATCCTCCTGGCTGACGTGATGGCCACCAAGAAGGCCATCCTCCATGACAGGTGTGACATCTCAGACCTGATCAAAGGCTCAAAAGGCTTGCCCATGGGCACTGCCAGTACCAGCAGCAAGTCCCAAGGTGGTGGTGGCTCATGCACCGGTGGAGACAAGTGATCCCTGAAAGAATCACCCAAGCACCTTTTCCTGCGCCACTGTCGGGTACCAGTCCACACCCGGTATGCAGAGATGGCTGCCAGGTGCACCTTAATGGTTGTTGAACGCAGTCCCAGCTGGGACAAGTGTCAGAGGTATTCCAAGATGTTAGCCACAGGGCGGGCCAGGGGATCAGGCTCCTGGCCCTGACACCACATGGAAAACTGCTCCATTTGAAAGCATAACACTGGCGAGGTGATTCTTTCTGAGAAGCCTCCACAACATGGTGAACATTCTCTGAAAAGACCCAGGGCCTGAAGCTCTAGCTGCTCAGGAGCCAGGCTGTGAGGTGCAAGGATTGAAGGCCTGGATGCAGGACATTCCCCATTGTCTGGTCAGCAGACCTGGGCAAAAAGGCAACCACCATAGAGACCTGCTACTGAGGTTGAGGAGATCCAGGTAAAAGAACTGGCGAGGCCAGTCCGGAGCTATAAGGATCATCCACGCCTTGTCCCTCCAGACCTTGACCACCACCTTGTGGATCATGGGAAAAGGAGGATAGACATACAGGATTCCAGGGCCTTGTAAAACCATCCCCCCCACCGGTGTCCCGGACTGTTGGGGGGGTTGGATCATCATGCCGTGTCATTCCTCTGTGGGGTCCCATCTTCCTTCTCCTCCTGTGGAGATGTTCCAGTACTGTCTGAAACATAATCTGGAGTTCCACAAACTCCTGGAGGTATTGGACGACTTGGGCATGATGCTCACTTGTGCACAGAGTTCTGAGAACACTGTGGAGCACTATAATAATGCTCTGACATCCACCTTGGATTCCTTAGCACCTTACCATATTCATCCTTTGACCTCCCAATGTAGCCCTCCCTGGTACTGTGATGAGCTGAGTCGGCTGAAGACTAAGGGATGGAGACTGGAGCATTCTTGGTGCAAGACTCAGTCTATAGAGGATAAATCAGCATTGAAAACTCACTATGGTGAATATCAATGAGCAGTCACCCTAAAAAGGCAGAATTCCAGTCACAGATGATTGCTGCAGAAAGAAATCATCCAATTCAACTCTTTCACACCATGGACAAGTTGTTAAAGCCCTCCTATCTACGGTCCATTCAAGTTTTCTATGCTGAAAAATGTAATGACTTTGGAGATTTCCTCACTGACAGTGTCAGCCACCAGATCAGGTATCTGCTCAGGTGGTCTGTGGCAGGTCAATGATTATCAAGGTTGTGGTGGCACTGTTAATCTGCTTGCCTGGGCTGAGTTTCGGCTGGTTTCGAAGGATGAGGTTCTCAACGTTATGACTGGTTTGCGTCCCATCTGTTTGCTGGATCCAGGACCTACCTGGCTTCTTTTAGAGTACTGGGAGGTGTGGGGCCCAGTTATTTCCCAGATCATAGGGTGTTCCTTGAGGGAGGGTCTTTTTCCACCTGGCCTTAAACGGGCAGTGGTGATGCCCCTTCTTAAAAAAACATCCTTGGACCCTGATGTGTTGGGGAATTACAGACCTGTCGCTAATCTTCCCTGTCTGGGGAAGATTATAGAGAAGGTGGTGGTTGACCAATTTGTTGAACACCTTGAGCAATTTAGCATCTATAAACCTCTCCAGTCAGGTTTTCGGGTGCATCACATCACTAAGACTGCTCTCAGAGTTACAAATGATCTCCTCCTGGTGAGGAATCAGGGGCTCTGTATCATCTTGGTTCTAGTGGATCTCTCAGCAGCATTTCAGACTGTTGACAACGGACTGCTTTGGATCACCTGAGGAACTATGTGGGACTCACTGTCACTGTACTGCACTGGGCTGAATTCTACTTACATGGGAGAACTCGGCAGGTGGCCTTGGAAATTACTTTCAAGGGCCTTGATGCTCTCTTGCGGTGTTTCTCAAGGCTCAATCCTTGCTCCATGTTGTTTTCAGTGTATATGCTGCCACTGGGTGAGATCATTAGATGGTACTGTGTTGAGTTTCACTGTTATGCAGATGACACTCAGCTCTACTTGTCTGGTACGCCTGGTGATTGTGATGTGGTCTCGCTGTTTGAGAAATGTTTGTCTGAAATTAATGACTGGATGTCCTCAAACTGGCTATGTCTTAACCAAAGTAAGACAGAGGTCATGACTGTCGGGCCTGGGAGGCAGGGCCCAGCTACAATAACTGTACTGTCCTTGTGTCCTTCACTGGGCGGGCAACAGCTCAGGGCTGTAGATGCCATTAAGAATCTTGTGGTCATCCTGGACAACAAGCTGACTCGCGATCAACGGGTGTCAGCAGTTGTCCGGACCGGCTTTTACCACCTTCGCAACATCGCAAGGATCAAATGGAATTTACTGCCTACAGACCTGGAAATGATAGTGCATGCCTTTGTCACCTCTAGACTAGATTATTGCAATGCTCTGTATCTAGGGTTATCTGGAGGCTTGTTGTGACATCTGCTGTTGGTCCAAAATGCTGCAGCCTGGCTTGTTTTGGGCTCCTCTCATAGGGATCACATCACTCTGGTGCTGCACTGGCTGCCTATGCGGTGGCACATAACTTTTAAGATATGCTTGATAACTTTCAAGGCCCTACACGGTTTGGAAGCAGCCTACTTAAAAGACCTCCTAGTTCCCTACCACCCAACTCATCCACTCCGCTCTTCCGATGCGGACTTGCTTTCTGTCCTTCTCTCCAGACTCCGACATTCTTGGGACAGGGCATTCTGTGTGATGGCACAAATTCTATGGCATGCTCTACCAGACTATGTTAGATCTACCCGCTTGGTTGGGGCCTTTAAATCGAATCTGAAAACTTTTCAGATTTACTCAGGCCTTTCCTGAATTTTAATTTCTTTTATTGTGATCTTATATGTTATTTGCTTAACTGCTGAGATTGTAGTTGCTTTACGGAGCAGCACCCTGAGCCATGATAAGGCACTATAGAAATAAAGTTGCCTTGCCTTCTCCCAAAAGGCAAACACATCCATCAGAGGGGTGATCCACAGAGACAGCAGGCCGTTCACCACCTCCTGATGCAAGGACCACTCGTGCAATGTCTTGCCCACCCGGCTGAGAGCATCTGCCAGTTGACCATGCCTGCAACATGAACTGTCAGGAGATCTGCACCCATGCTGTGCACAAGGGTCCAGGTGCAGAGGGCTTCCTGACGCAACTGGAGGGAATGCGTTCCACCCTGCCTGTTCAGGTAGAACATGGTCATGGTGTTGTGTGTCTGGGCTTGCAGGACCTGACCCCTGACTAGAGGAACAAATTCTGTCAGTGCTAGCCACAATGCACGGAGCTCCATCAGGTTGATATGGTGATGGGACTCCCTGGGTAGCAACAACCATTGGGTTCTGTGGTCTCTGAGTTGTGCTCCCCATCCCACCAGAGACACATCCAACGTGAGGGTGACAGTTAGTTCTGGACAGGCAAACCAGACTACTTCCTCCAGATGTTCTAGGATCAGCCACCACTGGATGGCATCCCACATCGGCTGGGTCACTGTGACTGGATGGTCCAAGTGCCCTAGGCATTGGGACCACTGATGGCCCCACTCCCATTGTAGGTACTGCATCTGCCAGTGAGCTCACCAGACCAGACTAGTGCAAGATGACATGTTCCCCAGCAGCCTCAGGAAGTCGTGGGCAGGGTGCAAGCATCCAGCCTAAAATGATCAGGCAAAGGAGGCAAGATCCGATGTCCCATCCACTGGGAGGCAGGCCTTTGACCATAGGGAGTCTAGTTCTGCCCTGATGAAGTGAATCACATGCAAGGGGATCAGTTCGGACTTGGCCAGCTTAACCAAGAGGCCCAAGTCTATGCAGATCTGGAGGACCAGGTCACTGGACCACTCCACTGCCTCTTTGGACAGCCCAGCTATCAGTCAGTCATCCAAGTAGGGATAAACCCCTATGCCCTGGCACTGCAGGAAGGCTGCCACCACTGCAATGCACTCGAAGACTTTGGGTGCTGAGAAGAGGCCCAATGGTGTGACCTGGAACTGACAGAGCACCCCTTCTGTGCAGAACCAGAAATACGGACAGATGGACTGGAATGTGGAAGAACGCATTCTGGAGGTCCAAGGAGAAGAAACACATGCCCTGCTCCAGAAGAGGTATAATCTGGTTCAGAGTGACCGTCCTGAACGTGTGTTGCCTTAGAAACTGATTCAAATCGTGATGATCCGGTATGGGGCATCAGCTCCTCATCCGTTTCGGAACTAGGATGTAGTTGGACATGTACCCCTGACTTGAAAGGGCATCTGGGACATGAGCTATTGCTCCTTCTCTGAGGAGCTAAGCAGTGTCCTCCCTGAAGGTGGACAGAGTATCCTGCGACACCGAGAACTCCCTTGTAGCATGGGACTGGTAAGGCAAAAGAGTCTTGAAATCCAGAGACAACCCTCTGCTGACCACTTCGAGAAGCCAATTGTCTGTAGTAATGATGGACCAGTGAGGCCAGGAGTGGTGAAGCCGACCCACCACCGGGAGCTGAGACAGTGACTGGATAGGTGGGAGGTGAACACCCCCCCCCCACCTATCAATGGGCAGCTTTGGAGGGGGCACTGGCCACTAAAGCCAGAAGGGCTCCTCTTCCCCTACCCCTGCTTTTTCTGGGCCCCTGGGTGGAGAAAGTACAGTTATGCAAGAACTTACCATAACAGCAGATCTTAGAGAGAGGCTCTGGCAGTAGGCAACACCATAAAGACACTATAAGGACTGAGCTGACCAACGTCGACCTGGCACTATATAGTGGGCGGTCCCCCACATCCGCCTCCAGTTCTCCCACTGGAGACCTAAAAAAAGGTGCAACAGGAGAAGGAGAAGGAGAGGGCTCCTGGAGCCACAAAAAGGCTAAAAGAAGCAACAGCAGGGGGAAGTCAAAACCTTACCTACTACAAGAGATTCTCTTTGAAGATCTACTGATAACAGTAAATTCTTATGTAACTACTATCTTACTTCGAGAGGATTCTTGCAGTAAGCAACACCATAAGAACAGAGTCCCAAGCAGTAAAAGTCAGGCAAAGACTGACCACGGGAGGCAGGAAAGGTCTGTGAAAGGCAGGGAACTTAGGACAAATGGCCTTGAAGGACTGCTAGTCCAAAGCCAGCCGTGCGCCTAGAGGCAATGTCCAGACTGTACTGCTTAGTGAAGGTGTGGACAGAGCTCCATGTGGCTGCTGCACAGATTTCTGCAGCAGAGACATTCCTGAAACAAGCAGTAGATGCTGCCATACCTCTGGCTGAGTGCCCTTTGACTTCCCCTGGGAGTAGCTTGTTATACTTCTGATAAAAAAGAATGCAGTTTGCTAACCATTTATGTAAACACTGTTTTGAATAGTGCAGTGCTCTCTCTCTTGGGCACAAATGAAACAAAAAACTGATTCATGTTTTGGACCAACCTCGTCCAATTTGTGTAATAACACAAAATTCTGTGCACATCCAGCGTGTGCAGAAGTGCCTCCCCTTGGTTAGAGTACGCAGGATAATACACTGGCAAGTGTATAGTCTGGTTCAAGGTAAACTCAGAAACTATTTTTGGAAAAAACTTAGGATCTGTACGCAGAGCCACCCGGTCTCTGTGGAAAATCAAATAAGGCTCTTTACACATTAGGGCCTGAAGCTCGGAAATCCTTCAAGCATAAGTAATTGTAACTAACAACAGTGCTTTCTAAGACAAACAGCGCAGGTCACAACTCGTGGCAGGTTTGGTGGGGGGGGGGGGCAAAGTGAATTTCTCCAGGATAAAGTTCAGATCCCATGGCAGAACAGGGTTCCTAACCTTCCTAACTGGGGGTTTCAAATGGAGTATTTCCTTCAGAAAGGTATGGGATACCTTCAGCTGAGCAAAAGTTTTGCCTTCCACCAGACTGTGGTAGGCAGAAATGGCAGACAGACTGACCTTCAGTGAGGAATAGCAGAGTCCCAAGTCAGAGAGGTGCAGCAAGTACTCCTGGACCTGAGGAACAGGGCACGAAAAAGGATCCCATCCCTTTGAGGCTGCCCATATACAGAATCTCTTACATTTCATCACATAAGTGGTTCTTGTAGATGGTTTTCTGGCTTCTACAAGGACACCAGCAACTCTGGAGGAGATCCCAAAGTGAGAGACTATGACTGAAGGCGCCACACATGCAGATGAAGGGATCTGAGGTCCGGATGAACCAGCTTGCCCTGATCCTGAGTCAGAAGGTCCTAGTAGAGGGGGGAGAAGACCCGGAAGCTCCGCCTCTAGCTGCTGGAGCAGAGGGAACTAAACTTGGCGAGGTCAAAAAGGAGCAATGAGAATCATCTGAGCTCCCTCCGCTTGAAGCTTGATAAGCACCCTCTGCAAGAGCGGGAAGCGGGGGAGGCGTACAGGAACCTCCTCATCCAGCAAAGAGACAGCACATCTCACCAAAAGACACCAGGCTTGGGAACCAGTGAGGTAGTTTTACGTTGTATGGGGAGGCAAACAAATCAAGATCTGGACAACCCCAGAGGTGGAAGATGTATTCGACCACCAACTGACACAGTTACCACTCGTGAACCCTTACGAGGGTGCAGCTGAGACTGTCCGCCAGAACATTCTAGATGCCTGGAACGTGCATCACTGTGAGCTGGAGCTGGTGCTGAACCACCCAGTACCACACTCGTATTGCTTCCCTGCATAAGGGGTACGATCAAGTGCCTCCCTGTTTATGTACCAGACCATGCACATGTTGTCCGACTCAATCAAGAGTGGTCCCGGGGAGAGAATGGGGCTGGAAGGCCTGCAGGGCATACAACACTGCATGCATCTCGAGCACATTTATGTGCAGTGAGAGTTCCCGCTGGGACCAGGATCCCTGGATCCTGCGATCTCCCAGATGGCGCTTCCCGGCTCTGACCTGATGCGTCTGTCATCAAGGTTTGAACTGGAGGGGATGGCTGGAAGGGCACCCCACCCCCGACAGAGACTGTCCAAATCCTGCCACCATAGGAGGTCCTCTCACTTAGGACCGGACACCAGAACCTTGTGATCTAGGTCATCTGACCTCTGGTCCCACTGGACCCAAAGGGTCCACTGCATGATCCGCATGTGGAACCGGGCTAAGGGTACAGTGGGAATGGCCGCCGCCATGAGACCTAGGAGGTGGAGGACTGTTCTGGCCGAGGTCCAACGGCTGAAGGCCATGATACAAGCTTGCCTCTGCAGCATTTCCACCCTGTCCAAAGGGAGGAAGGCCTGACCCTGGATAGTATCCAGTACTGCCCCAACAAATTGAAGGTGCTGGGAAGGAGTAAGATGAGACTTGGGGTAATTCACCTTGACTCCCACCCTGTGGAACAGATCAGGGAAGCCGCAAGACAGGCCTCCAGGCAGTTCCTCAACAGAGCTGACAGGATCCAGTCATCGAGGTATGGGAACACAATGACCCTGATGCCGCAAGGCCACTGCCACTACCGCTAGGCACTTGGTGAACACCCTGGGTGCCAAAGAAAGGTCAAAATGGAGTGCTTTGAACTGGAAATGCTCCCCCCTAGACAGTAAACTGAAGAAAGTGGACAGGTAAGACAAGGATATGCAGGTAGGCATCCTGCATATCCAGGGTGCAGAGCCAGTGTCCCTGATGGAGCAGCGGCAACAGTCCTGGAAGGGTCAACATGTGAAACCTCTTGTACTCTATGTACAGGTTGAGCGAGCTGAGGTCCAGTAATGGCAAAAGGTCCCCCCATCTTTTTTGGGAAAAGGAAGAAGTGCAAGTGATATCCCCTTCTTGCTTGCCCCTGAGAAATAGGCTCTATGGTGGACTTGCGCAACAGAGCAGTGACCCCCTCCCTGATGAGCGGAATGTGACCTTGGAAATCAGAGTGACCTGAAGGATTTTCTGGAGGTCGCTCTATGAACTCTAAAGTGTGACCCTGAGCAATTAGCTGAAGGACCCAAGTATATGCCGTGATCGCCTCCCACCCAGACAGGTGACTGGTGAACCTGCCCCCTACTGGTTCTTCCGGAACTGCTGGCGGAGGAGGGAGGCAGGTCATGAGTCATGAGTCAAGAGGCGGGGAGAGGGTCAGGGAATGCTACCCCGGAAGCTCTCTGAGACTTGGGGGGGCGGTGTTTGAGGCAGATGAGGTAACCCAATGTTTGCCCTGACATCTGGCGGGCTGCTGTCTTGTCTGGTGCCTTTTCTGGTGGCGAAAAAGGATGCCTAGGCTAGGGGTTGGTATGGTACAGGGAGTGCACTGAATACAAGGCCTTTTCTCACTCCTGCAGATCGGTCATAATGTCCTTAATGTCCCCTCCAAAAAGCCCCAAGCTCCTGAAGGGGGTGTCTAGGATAGAAGCTTGCACATCCGGGGCAAAACAAGACACACTCAACCAAGAGTGTCTGTGTATACTGATCACCATCGCTGTGCTTCTGGCGGAAGCACTGACGGTGTTGTAAGTCGCTCGTAAGGTGTGGCGGCAGGTACCCCTGCTGGCCTTAATCTGCCTGGATCTTTAGCCTTGCTCTCAGAATCTGGCAAGGTGTCAAAGTCCGCTTTCAATTGGCTCAGAATGGACTTCTGATACCAGATCATGTGGGCTACATAGTTCAGGGCCCGCATGGCTAATGTAGAGGACGAAAAACAGGTTACTCACCTGTAACAGTACTTCTAGGAGTGGTATACGTTGTTCATCCACACCCTTTGACATGACCCCTTCCACTTTAAATCTTGCCAGAAATCTTCAAGCTGGCTCCTCCCTCCCACCACCCGAGTGGTATATCCCTCAGTTCCGCCCCATGACACCAGATCTTAGCCTGCTGGAAGCCAGGTGTTGTGCGTCTGCAGCCAGGGCGGTCAGGTGGGTCCGTGTGGAGAAACGAGAACTACTGTTACAGGTGAGTAACCTGTGTTTCTAGGATAATGGATATGTTGTTCATCCACACTCTTTGGCAGACTCCTAGCAGGAGGGAGGCAAGGTGCACACCCCCTACTTGGGAAACAGAGACTGGAGAACTGAGGCCCCAATACCAGCATCCCGACGTGACTCAAGGTCGATGTGGTAATGTGTAATTAAAGTGTCTGCCGACTTCCAGGCAGCAGCCCAGCAGATTTCCTGGAGAGGGATGTCCCTGGAAGCAGCCACCGATGCAGCGGTATGGCAGGTAGAATGAGCTCTTATCCCTCTGGGAGGCTCCATGCCTGCCAGCTCATAACACAGACTAATGCATGATGTGATCACCTTCCAATAGTCCATTTTGCTGCAGGAATTTTGCTGCAGTCTGCCAGAAGCGGCTTCAGCGTAGGTGACAAACAGCTGGTGAACCTCTGCCGGAATTTCCACCATCCTCTCCTTATAACAGGAGAGAGCTTGTCTCAGGTCCAAAGTATGGAGCCTGTACTCGGCCTCCGAGGTATAACTGGGGTAGTATACCAGCAGAGTTAACACCTGGTTAAGGTGAAACTCTGACACCACCTTCGGAAGGAATTTCGGTTGGGGGCGTAGGACAACCTTGTCCCTGTGGAAGACCAGATAAGGGGAGTCCACCGAAAGCACCTGGAGATCCCCTGACCTTCTGGCAGACGTGATAGCCACCAGGAAGGCCGTCTTCCACAAGTGTGACAAGGCACACTTGTGCATTGGTTCGAATGGCTTTGCCAGTACCAGCACAAGATCCCACGGAGGTGGAGGTTCACGCACCAGAGGGGATATGTGATCCAGGCCTATGAAAATGTGCCCGACCACTATCTCCTGCGCCCGGTAAGCAGAGATGGCTGCCAGATGCACCCCAAGGGTCAATGACCACAGACCCCCTTTGGAGAGAGACCAAAGGTAGTAGAGAATGTTAGCCACTGAACAGGACAGAGGGTCCAGACCCTTGCCCTGACACCAAATGGAAAACCTTTTCCATTTGAAGGCATAACATTTTCTGGTCGATTACTTTCTGGATGCCTCCACCATGGTGAAGACATCCTCAGAAAGACCAAAGCCTGGAACCCTAGCCGCTCAGGTACCAGGCTGTGAGGTGCAGGGATTGAAGGTCCGGATGGAATACCTTCCCCTGACAGAGAAATTGGGTCCGGGCATGCTGGAAGCCACTCCGGGGGCCTACAGCTGAGGCTGAGGAGATCTGGATACCAGAACTGGCGCGGCCAGTTTGGGGCTACCAGGATCACCTTCGCCTTGTCCCATTTCACCTTGAGAAGCACCTTGTGGATCAAGGGAAAGGAGGGGAGGCGTGAAAGAAGCCCGGGGTCCATGGCCTCAAGAAGGCATCCCCCTGCAGCGAACCCTGCTGAGGGGGGCGGGCATGGAACAGCCTCAGCTTGGCATTTTCTCTGGAGGCAAACAGGTCCACCAACGGTTTTCCCCACTGGTAGAACAGGCTGTAAGCCAACTCTGGATGAAGAGACCACTCGTGGGATGTCTCACCCAGTCAATTGAGAGCATCCGCCAGATGGTTTGAGGCTCCTGCCACATGGATGGCTAGGAGATCCGTCACCAAATGGCTGATGTGGGTTCAGATGTGGAGCACCTCTCTACAAAGTAGACGGGAGTGCGTGCCGCTCTATTTGCTGTGGTAGTACATGGTCGTGGTATTGTCTGTCTGGACTTAAGCCACTTGACCCCGGAGCTGAGGAGTGAAAGCCGACAGCGCCAGCCTGACTGCTCTGAGCTCCAACAGGTTGATGTGGTATCGTGACTCCTTGGGGGTCCAGAACCCATGGGCCTTTTGTCCCCCATGTGGACTCCCCAGCCCATGAGAGAGGCATCGGTCGTAAGGATGGCCATCGGCTTGAGGCAGACAAATGTGATCCCTTCCTGCAACCGGTCTGTGGCGGTCCACCATTGAAGAGCGTTCCACATCTTCTGGGTTACAGTGATCAGCTGGTCAAAATGACCATGGCGCTGAGTCGACTGGGTGGCCAGCTGCCATTGAAGGGGGAGTATATGCCACCGGGCCCAATGGACCACTGAGGTGCATGCCGCCATGTAACCCACAAGGCGCAAAAAGTCCCAGGCAGGGTGCAAGTGCCCAACCAGAAATGATTGGGCAAATGAGGAGAGAACTTCCACCCTGTCTGCCGGGAGTTGAGCTCTGCCCAGATGAAGGACATCACCTGGGAAGGCACGAGTTCCGACTTGGCCTCGTTGATCAGGAGGCTGAGTTGGGAGCAGGTCTGGAGGGCCAGGTCCCTGGACCTTTCCACCTCCTGTTTGGTCTGACCTGTCAGTAGCTAATCGTCAAGGTATGGATAAATCCTGTCTCCCCCCCCCCCCCAACACATGAGATGGGCCGCCACCACTGCAATGCATTTGGTGAAGATGTGTGGGTCCAATGACAGGCCAAACGGCATGGCTCGGAACTCGTACAGGGTCCCTTCAACTCTGAAGCGGAGGAACCGCTGATGAGATGGACAGATTGGAACGTGAAAGAACGCGTCCTGCAGATCCAGTGAACAGAACCACGTTTCGCTCCATGGATAATATGATCTTGGACAGAGTGATCATCCAAAAGGTGCGTGACCTGAGATATTGATTCAGGTCATGCAGATCTAGAATGGGGCGTCAGACCCCCATCTGCTTGGGCACCAGGAAATACCTGGAGACAAAGCCTGGGTCTGCTGGAGGATCTGTCACTGGAGCTACTGCCTCCTTGACGAGGAGCTGAGCAATGTTGTCTCGGAGAGTCGACTAAGGCTGGACAGATACTCTTTCCTCCTGAGGGGCGTAGGCTCAGCTTGGAGGGTACTGCTTGAATTCTAGAGGCAGTCCCTGACTGACCATTTTGAGAACCCACCTGTCCTAAGTGACAGCAGACCAGGCGGAAAGGAAGTGACTGAGCCAGCCCCCCACAGTAGGACCCAGAGCTGGTGTGATGAGAGAGGGGAGGCAGCCCCAGCCCCATCACTGAGCAGGCTTGGAGGAGGAGGATCCAGGACCAGGACCTCAGCCTCCCTTACGGGCCCGGGCTTGGGCCGGGGGTGCCAAGCCTGAGCCTGCTGCTGCTGTTGCTGATGCCCTCCTTGAAAGGAGGGTTGCTGCGCTGCAGGGGAAGAGTGCCGAAAAGGCTTCTTCTTCTGCGGCTGGTTCTTGCACGAAGAACCCTTGGCAGAAGTAGCATCCAAGGTGGCACTGGATTGCTCAATATGCTGGAGATGACCAGCCACACCTGGGCCGAAAATATCGGTGCCCAGAAAAGGCACATCAGCCAGTTTGTGCTGAGTATCTGCTGGGAAGGAGGAGAGTCTCAGCCAAGCCCTGCAATGAGAGGCAACTGCGGCTGCCATCGAATGGGCACAAGAATCCCCAATGTCCAAGACATCTGAAGCTGCGGTTTGGCAACAGCTCGGCCCCAATCCCAGACCTGCCTGACCGTGGTATGCATGTCCGCGGGGAGGTGCGGGAGGACATCATCCAAAGACCCCAAGAGGGAATGGGAGAAGTGTGACATGATGACGGCCGAACTTGCCTGATGAAGGCCCAAGGAAGAAGCAGCATAGACCTTCCTGGCCGAATGGTCCAAGAGTTTGGACTCTTTCTCGGGAGGTCAGTCAGTGTCAGCAGAACTGCCAGTACGCCTGAACACAGAGGCGCTCACCAGGCTCTCGGCCGAAGGGTGCTCTGTGAACCCTGCAAGGGACCCCATGGGCACCGCATACCTGCAGGCCATGCAGGCAGATGGTGCTGGACAAGAGGCAGGGCGCTGCCAGAGTTCTAAGGCCGGGCCAACAATGGCTTCGGCCACAGGAAAAGCCTCCGCCGGGGTATCCCCTCTTGAATGTCTGTGAGAGAGTACTCCGCCCTTTTCTGGATTGGCTCCAGGGGCATCCCTGTGGACTCAGAGATGAGACGAAGAATGCCTTGAAAGGACGGAGGACCTTCCTGTCTCTAACCCACTGGCCGATTCATCATCCCCGGGATGAGAATGCAGGCCGGTCACATCCAAATCCGAGGAATCCAGATACGGTGGGCCACAAGGTAACCTGCGACCCACGAGGTCGGTCCGGCGACAGTGACTGAAAGACGCCAGGGAAGCCCAATGTCTGGCCTATCCTCTTTAGAAGAAGCCCCTCCCACAGGCTGCTTGGGCAGTGGTTCCACCACTATCGGTGGAGAGACCGGTTTAGTCCAAACCGGAGGTTTCACCAGCTCCGCAAGCAGAGAAACGGACTTGATGGGCTCCGAAGGAGTCGGCTTCGGCCTAGGAGGCGAAAACCAAGTAATGGCCGGTGTAGAGGACAGGGTCGGCTTGTGCCCAGTCAAAATCAGCTGTTGCCACATGAGGTCCTCGCAGCACTGGAGTTTCCGCCGCAGACTCTCCTCATTAGAGGACGACGAGGACGACCGATGGCGTCGCCTCTTTTTAGAGCACTTGTGGCTCTTCCTCTGCCTTTCTGTCGAGGGGGTCCTGGACCTCAATTGAGATCAGGCAGGATGATTTGGTCGCCCGGGAGACACCGCCGGGACCAGTAATTTCCTGGGGTCTGGGACCACTTCATCGATGGGATTCCCAGCAGGCTGGGTTTCCTCGTCGGGGAAAGTAAGAACAGGAGTCTGAGTGAATGAATCATCGACCGGAGTCAGCGACAAAGGGCCGATCGGATTGATGATGATTTCCACATCATTGATCGACACTTCGGTCAACTGGCTGGACGGCAAAGCCGAGAAGCCATCGGCCGAAGAGGCAATCTCGACCTAAGTCGAGACTGCCGGTTCCTGGGACTGAGATGTCTCCCAATCCCAAGAGCATCTCCGTCGGGACAAAGACGATCCCAGGTCCTTTTCCCGCTTACGGGACCGAGAGGAGTGTGTGCCCGTAGGACTTTCTCCCTTGGTTGGAAGAGACTAGCACAACTCTTGGAAAGAACCCGAGGAGGTGGAGCCCAGGTTGAGTGGAACAAAGAAGCTCCAAGTAGTTTCTGCAGCCCGAGCCGCTTCCTCCTTGAATGCTTGCATGTGTTCCAATTGCTTGGCAGATTCCGCAGCTGCGGAAACCGCCGACCGAGCCTCCTTAAATTTCACCAGAGCGTTCCGTTTCTCCGGCCTCCCCAACTTCAGGCATGTGAGACGGTCATCGAGGACATTAGGATGAAAAGCGAGAAAGATCGCACTTCGAGGCATCATGGTCGACACCGAGACAGTAGACGCATGCAGTGTTGGGATCGGTGCACGACATCTTTTGGCTGCAGGGAGACCGGTGAAATCCAGGGGAAGATTTGTCTTCCATAATCGAAGGTACAGTAAATAATCATGATCGCTAATGCACATTAGATGGATTTTCGGAATAGCTGAAGGTTTTGAAGCCAGGGCCTACAAAATGCATGAGCATGAGGGAGGCAATCTGAATCTTCCAGCGGAAAGGAAGATCTACCGTCATGGGGAGAAGCAGAGGGATATACAACCCGTGTGGGTGGGAGGAGCCAGGTTGAAGACTTCTGGCAAGATTTAAAGTGGAAGGAGACATGCCAAAGAGTGTGGATGAACAACATATCCACGACCCTAGAACAGACGTTTCAACCGAACTGGTCAATCTGCCTCGACTCCTTGTCCGGAGGGAAGGTACTCAGATGCCTTGGCTTAACGAAACAGTTGTGAGCCACACTGATAACCACAGAGTCTGTTTTGGGGTGGTTAACTAAGTGGTCTTTCCCCTCAGGGGCACAGTATAATCTGTCCACCTTCTTGGGAGGTGGTGGTGACAGACGACGGTTGTTGCCAAACAGTAGCGGCCAGGACGTCGTGAGGCCCCGTCCAGGAGGGGAATGAGATAGGGGGGGTCAACTCTAGAAGGTCCAGGTGCTCCGCCAACCTCAAACATTGGGGTCCTGCTCCTCTTTCTGCCAGTAACTGGCCTCCTGAACTTTAGGGTGGATGTCTATGAAGGAGAGGTCCTCCAGGGGAGGCTTAGGAGTCTCTTTAGGCCTGGGTTCCTCTAGTGTCAGAGATTCCGAGCGAGAAGAAGAACAGGCTGAGCCTGATTCGGAGTCTGGCGAAGGGCTCAGGTCTGCAAACATGGACCTTCGACAGGGGATCTATGTTAGAGGTTCGGCCCACCCACGACCGTGGTCCTCTACTGCAGAGGCACCCAGTGCATGCCCAGAATTAGATGGGCTTGTTTCCACCGGGGACAGTGAACGTAGCGTGGGGTCGGGTCAGCTCGGACCGGTGTAGGAGGCGCAGCTAGCTGGTGCCGGTCCAACTCCGAGACAAGCTAGTGTTTAGCTCTGTTCCACCAGGAGTCAAAGAGCACCTTGTAATTCACCTGCGGCTGGGAAGGGGGCGGTGGAGGAGGTTGGTAAAGTGGCATCGGGTACCCCGATGGTGGATAGCCTGATGTGAGGTACCCTGGCACTGGGTACCCTGGCATTGAGTACCCTAGCATGTGATTTGCCAGTGCATGGAAGCCTGATGGCAGATAGCCTGGCATTGGTTACCTTGGCGTGGGGTAGCCCGGCATCTGGAGGTCTGGAAAAGGACCAGATGAAGGGGTGAAGGGCCTGGCTGGGGGCCTGAAGGGGGGAGCAGAAGGCCCAGGCAGATCCGGCGGCGGGCCTGCCAGTGGATCCGGCGCTGGCCCAGATGGAGAGACGGGTCCCTCCAGAGTCTGGGGAGGAGGAGGAAACCCAGACAAAGGGACAATAACTGGACCAGCGGGGGTATCCCCAGAGGTGTCCGGCATGGGCCACTCCAGCGCTGGCTCAACGATAAGGTCAGCAGGAAACAGAGCCTCCAGCTCCAGGTGGGAAGGTGAAACAGAACCCACTGTAGGAGGCGAAGGGGTGTCCCGAGAATGGGATTCCTCTCAGGACAGCTGTGGCCGAGGCAGCAGCAGGCGCTGGTCTGGAGGACCGATGTCAGACCTCGTGTCAAGGTCAGCGTGGAGGTGCTGGGCTGTGTCGTGACCGGTTTTACCAGCCCGGAACCACCGGCTTGGTCCTGAGTGAGGTTTGAAGAGCCCAAGGGTGGAAGAAGCCTCTGAATCCCCAGAGGCCCCACGGGAACCATGACCAGCTCAGGTGGGCGGGGGGGGGCCAAGGTTTCGCCGAGGCAGGAGGAGCAGGTTTGGCCACAGCAGAGACCTCTTTACTGGTAGACGGTCCACTCGATAACCGCGGCCTGGATGGAGACTGGTCCCAGAGTCTTCTCCTTGTCCCGCTTGTGCTTTTTGTGCTTCTTCTTGGTGGACTGGGAGCCAGAAGAACCCCCGGGAGTTGAAGAAGTGCTCCGCACCAGCTTCAGCTCTTTTTCCATCGAAGCTAATTTAAGTTTCAAAAGATGGGCTTCCAGAGCTTGTTGACGGCCTTTCCACGTAGCCTTGTTAAGCTTCTGGCAGGCCTCACATCCCTAAGTGTCATGGTCGGGCCCCAGGCAGAGGAGACCCGAGGTATGGCTGTCTTTCTCGGATATCTGCTTGTTGCTGGCGTACTTGTTCTTCTGAGAAAGGAGTTGGAGAAGGCATGCAATCCAAACTACAAAATTACTGATTTTGCAGAGAAAATAAAATTCAAAAGGTATACTTATCAAAAATGGCAGTCAACAATAGCAGCATTCCGTGAGGTCTGACGTGCGCAGGTCGACAGCGGGAAAGAACTGGATGCAGGCGTAGGGGCCACCCACTATATGACACCGGGCTGACATTGGTCACGAGACACCGGGAGGGTGGTTCCCCACCAGACACTGCTAGCTAAGTTTTCCGTGTGGTCTAGCACCTGGCGGCTCAGTCTTTATGGTGTTGCCTACTGCAGAAGCCTTCTCTAAGTAAGATCCTGGCCTTGGGGCACCATGCTTGGAATTGCGCCAGTTCAGGCTGCTGCTGCTGAGACTGCTGTGGCTGAAAGTGCCAAAAGTGAAAGGCCTTCTTTTTTGTTTTTGGCCTTTCTGGTCCTTATGGGACAAAGCCACAGAATCCAGGGTGGCATTAAACTTCTCAATCCTTCTGAGATTCCCATCCACCCCCAGGCCAAAGAGGTTGGTGCCCAAGAAGAAAAAATTACACACCATAGTAATCTTGTTTCTTCAAAGGGATCACTCATCATGATTAAACAAATACAGTCAGCCTCCTGTGTTGGACTGCCCGGAGAGATGGAATTATATGCAGATGATGGAACTCTCAATTGGCTCATGCCACTTTCAAACTGCTGCCCTTGCAACTGTTGCACTCTGAGTGCTTCAGATTCTTACGTGGCCTAAACTGGGTGTAAGACCCACTAACTATGATAATATTTATATTAAATATTTTTCTGTCCTCTCAGGTCAAAAAAGCATCCCAATAAATAAACCTAAAAAACTCGAGGCCACAAGGGAACCAACTGGTTAATAAAAGGTGAGTCTCTAACTTAACCTGTACGGGAAAAAATATCCTAAAACACGGATGCAGAACAATGTTCATAGGTTTTTTAGTAGAGGAGGCAGGGTGGGTGCTTTAATCATAATGAGTGATCCCTTTGAAGAAACAAGATTACTATGGTGAGTAATTTTTTCTTCTAACGCCAGGAATCACTCATTATGATTAAAGAAATGCAGATTACCAAGCAGTACCTTTGGAGGTTGGGCCGAAAACCTATTTAGGAAACAGGTTCTGCAGCACTGCTGTACGAAACTTGGCATCGCTTCTGGATTGCAGATCCAGGCTGTAATGCTTTGTGAAGGTGTGTACTGTTTTCCATGTAGCTGCTTTGCAGATTTCCAAGAGTGGAATATCCCTTGAAGCTGCCACTGAAGCAGCTGTACCCCTGGTGGAGTGTACTCTGAGGCCCAGGGGAGCCTGTTTACACACTTTACTATAGCAAAACTGGATACATGCCACTATCCAACGAGCAATTGTACGTTTTGTGGCAGGTCTACCCTTACCTACCTCTCTATAGGTAAGAAAGAGCTGTGTCTGGCCTGGTCTATAAGACTTAGTTCTGTCAATGTAGTGGCTAAGTACCCTTTTGGCATCAAGGGAGTGAAGCCTTCTTTCTGGAGAACTGGAGTTCTCTGTGAAAAAGACAGGTAAAGTGATGGACTGATTTAAATGGAAATTAGACACCACTTTAGAAGAAATTTTCTACTGGTCCTGAGGACCACTTTGTCCCTGTGGAATGAGATGTAATCTACATCCGTACACAGGGCTTGTAACTCACTGATTCTTCTGGCTGAAGTAATAGCAACCAAAAACACAAGTTTTCCAAGTGACATACTTCAAGTCTACTGTTGCCATCAGTTCAAATGGGGCGTCCACGAGCTTGGCAATGCAGATATTCAGATTCCAGGTCGAAACTTGTTCCCTCAAAGAAGGGTACAGAAGGTTAAGGCTTTTAAAATATTTCCTGAAGGCTGGATGAGAGGCCATGGACCTCTCTTTACCTGCTGACAGGTAAGTTGAAACTGAAGCCAAATGAACCTTGAGTGTCGAAGGCTTCAGAGCTAAAGAATGCAAGTGTGTCAGGTAATCCAGAAGAATGGCAAGGTCAGCCCTGGATGGGTCGATGCCCTTACTTGCACACCATATGGAAAACCTCTTCCACTTGGCAGAGTATGTCTTTTTAGTGGAAGGTTTCCTGGAACCCCTAAGTACTGTTAAAACTTGTTCTGACAGTTTAAGATCCGCATACTCCAAGTCCTCAAGAGCCAGGCCTTGAGACTTAGTGATTTCAGGTTGGGGTACAGTATCCTGCCCTGAAAGGAAGTCGGCAGGTTCTGCTTCCCGGGCAGATGAATTGGAGGTACCACTGATAGAGCCAACAGAAATGAATACCAGTGCTGCCTCGCCCAATCTGGTGCCACCAGTATCACTGTTGCCGGTTGGCACCTTAATTTCAGCAGGGTCTTGAATATCAGTGGAAAAGGAGGGAAGGCATACAGAAACATTCCTGTCCAATCCAGTGCCAATGCATCCAGGAGTAGTGTGCCCCTGGGAGGCGGCCTGCAGCAATATATTGGAAGCTGGTGATTTTCTGCAGAGGCAAAGAGATCTATCTCTGGAGTGCCCCAACGCCTGAAAATCGAGCTGAGAATTTGAGGATTCAGACACCAGTCACGGTGATCCTGACTTATCCTGTTGAGGGAGTCTGCCAGTACATTGTCCTTTCCTGGAAGATGTATGGCTGAAAGGGTACCTTCATGGAGTAGGCCAGGGACCACAGCCTCATTGCTTCTGTGCACAGTGGTGCTGACCTGGTTCCTCCCGGTTTGTTGATGTAATACATAGTAGTGGTATTGTCTGTTCTGACCTGCACCACTTTGTTTTGAAGATGTGGAGTGAATGCCTGCAGGGCTAGGTACACTGCCCTAAGCTCCAAAAGATTTATGTGCAACATGGATTCTTGAGTAGACCATGTGCCACTTGCTGTATAATCCAACATGTGTGCTCCCCAACCCAGAAGGGATGTATCTGTTGTAAGAACTAAGGAAGGTTGTTCCTTTGTGAAAGGAACCCCTACCTGAAGGTTTTGTTCATCCAGCCACGACTGCCGTGCCTGTAGAAAAGTGTGGGTGACTGGAACCAGTTTGGACAGAGGATCTGTCCTCTGTGACCAGTACTGTCTCAGGTGGAACTGAATGTCCCTCATTTGGAATCTGGAACCTAGTACCACTGTGGTGGCAGCTGCCATGTGGCCCAAAAGCCTGAGGAACTCTCTGGCTGGTTTGGCTTTTCCTGGTACAAATGAGCTTGCAATTCGCAGAATACTGTTTACCCTGTCCTGTGGCAAGAAAGCTCTGCCCAGACTGGTGTTCAGTTCTGCTCCAATGAACAAGAGTACCTGAACTGGTGTTTGCTGAGACTTCTGCTCATTTATGAGGAAACCCAGGGATTCCAGAGTAGATTTTGCTACTGCTAAGGCCTGCTCTGTAAGATGTAGAGATGGACCCACCACTAACCAGTCGTCCAGGTAGGGAAAGACTGATACTCCTTGTTTTCGCAGAAACTCCACTACCACGGCCAAACACTTTATGAATGCCCTTGGTGCAGAAGTCAGGTCAAAAGGAAGGGCTGCAAACTGATAATGGCCTGAGGCCAGTCTGAACCTCAGAAACTTTCTGTGAGAAGGTCTGATAGAGATGTGAAAATAAGCGTCCTTTAAATCTAGGGAGGCTAGCCAGTCTCCCTTTTGTAAAATGGAAATGATCAGAGCAAGAGTGACCATTTTGAATTTTGGTTTCAGAATATGTCTGTTTAGAAGTCTTAAATCCAGGATAGGTCGCCAATCCTCATTCTTCTTCTTTGTAAGGAAGTATCTGGAGTAGAAGCCTTTGCCCCGCTGGTTTAGGGGCACAGGCTCCACTGCCTTGATTGCTAGCAAATGTTTCACTTCTGCATCCAGTAGGATCCTGTCTGCAGATGTGACTGGTGCAAATGTTCTTGCTCTCAGTTTGGAGAGAGATTTGAAGCTGATTGCCAAACCCTGGCTCACCACCTCCAGGACCTACTTGTCTGTGGTGATGGTATACCAATCCTGGAGAAAATGAGCCAGTTTGCCACCCACTGGTGGGTTTTTGGCAGGGGATGCGAGCTGTACTAGCTTGTCAGGAATTCTGAGTGGGCTGTGCCTGAATCACTGGGGAGGGACAGGCTCTCCTCATGGCTCTCCTACCCCTTCCTTGGAAATATCCTCTAGACTGTTGTTGCAGCTGAGAGGCCTGAGCTTGGAAAAAAGGTCTGGAGTAGGATCCCCTACCCCTGCCTCCCCTGGTCTGGGACCTATAGGATGAGGAAGGCCTATCCTTAGAATTGCTTCTGTACGTGAAACATACAAACATAGAATTTGACGGCAGATAAGGACCACTTGGCCCACCTTGTCTGCCCATTTTCCTAACTAACAGATAAGCTGCAGATCCTAGTTAACCAACAGCTTACGTCCTCCTACCCCCCACTAGGACTGCCTTATGTCTGTCCCATACATTCTTGAATTCCCCCACTGTTCTTGACTCCACAACCTCCTCAGGGAGGCTGTTCCATGCATCCACAACCCTCTCTGTGAAAAAATACTTCCTCACATTACCTCTGAGCCGTCCCCCCTCTATCTTCAAATTGTGCCCCCTTGTTCTTGCATATCTCTTTTTCTGAAAGTAACTACCCTCTTGGACTTTGTTGATTCCCTTGAGGTACTGGAAAGTTTCTATCATGTCCCCCTCTCCCGTCTTTCCTCAAGGGTATACATATTAAGCTCCTTTAGTCTTTCTTTGTTTGTCTTCTGGTGCAGACCCTGCACCATTTTGGTTGCCCTCCTCTGGACAGCCTCCACTCTATGTCTTTGCAGAGATGGAGTCTCCAGAACTGCACACAGTACTCCAGATGGGGTCTCACCAATTGTCTGTACAGAGGGATAACAACTTCCTGTTTTCTACTATTGATGCCTCTCCCTATGCATCCCAGTATCCCCCCAGCTTTCCTTACTGTCTTCTCACATTGCTTGCCCACCTTTAGGTTATCTGATATAATTACCCCCAGGTCCCTTTCCATTTTCACTGTTGTCAGTATCACACCCCCCACTCTGTACTCTTCCCCTGGGTTTTTGTTTCCCAGGTGCATTACCTTGCACTTCTTTGCATTGAATCTGAGCCGTCATACATTTAACCATTCCTCCAAACTTGCCAAGTCCCTTCTCATCCTTTCCACTTTATCTTGTGTATCAACCCTGTTGCAGATCTTTGTGTCTGCAAACAGACATACTTTTCCTTCCAGTTCCTCTGCAATGTCACTTATAAAGACATTAAAAAGGGCCGGCCCAGTGGCGCTGGGCGCCACACCTCTCGCCCGGCGAGCCGGGTTGAGTGCGGACTTGAGTCGTCGGGGGTCAACAGGGAAGGAGGATTGGCGTCCCAGCGGATGCTCTCCTCCTGAGGTGGAGTTACCAGGGGTGCTATGCGCACCCGGCGTCCCTGGGGGCGGTGGGAGCACCGGCTCTCACAGGGCATGGCGACTTCAGAAGGGCTGGAGTGGGATGGGAGGGGCGTTGTTAGGCACTTGGCGTCGTCAACACGCACTTGCCCGAGCAGACGTCCTCAGGGAAGGAGGGGGACGGGAAGCACAGAAAACGGAAGCCAACCTCGGCGGTTCTAGATGACGGGTGCTGCAGCTGCCCAGTCCAGGAACCACGGGCAGACCCCGCTGTGCCAGGGTGCTCCACGAAAGACGGGAGGAAAGGTAGGAGTCACCCATGGGCACTCCAGGGGCAGACTTGGTGTTGGGGTGGGTAGCATGAGCGAGCCCGAAGGAGTGAAACGACAGGGCGATAGGAGGGGATAAAAAGAAAGTTAAAAAAAAAAAAAAGACATTAAAAAGGACCGGTCCCAGTACTGAACCCTGCGGTACCCTGCTAGTAACCCTCCTTTCTTCACTGTGGACTCCGTTTACTACTACCCTTTGCGTCCTGTTGTCTAGCCAATTTTTTATCCAGGCTACCACCTTGGGACCCACTCCAAGGCTGGCTAACTTGTGTATTAATCTTTTGTGTGGGACTGTATTAAATGCCTTGCTAAAATCTAGGTAGGCCATGTCCACAGCCGCTCCCTGGTCTACTACTTTAGTCACACAGTCAAATAAATCTATTAGATTCGTCTGACACGATCTTCCCATCGTGAATCCATGCTGCCTTGGGTCCTGTGCCCCACTGGCCTCAAGGTACTCAACAATTCTTTTCTACAGAAGTGATTCCATCATTTTCCCTACCACTGAGGTCAAACTAACTGGTCTGTAGTTTCCTGCCTCTGTCCTGCTCCCCCTTTTGTGAAAAGGAATCACATTTGTCCTCCGCCAGTCCTCAGGTACCACCCCATCCTCCCATGATTTGTTAAAGAGAGTAGACAGCGGTGTCACTAGTTCTACCCTTAGTTCTTTTAGAATTCTTGGGTGAATCCCATCAGGCCCGTTGCTTTGTCCACCTTCAATTTTATTAGTTCTTTCAGAACCCCTTCTTCTGTAAATGGACTGGTAGCGACCCCTCTCTTCAGAGTGTTTCTCTTGTTTGGTTTAGGTACCTCCACCTCCTCTTCCTTTGTGAATACTGAGCAGAAATATTCGTTCAGTATCCCTGCTTTTTCACTGTCACCTTCTGCCCACATTCCCTCCCCTTTATTAAGCCTCAGTATCCCTCCTTTAATCTTTCTTCGCTACCTAATGTACCTATAAAAGGTCTTATCCCCCTTCTTAACAGAGTTGGCTATCCTTTCCTCGGTTTGGGCCTTTGCTATTTTGACTGCCTTCCCTGCCACTTTCTGCTTTAACTGATAAAGTTCTCTGTCCTGCTCCTTCTGTGTCCTGTGGCCTTATATTCTTCTGCCTTCCTCATATAGGCCTCTGTTTTATCTCCAAATAGGGAATTTTTCTCAAAAGGAAAGTCTATCACTTTGGCCTGCGTGTCCAAGGTCAGGTTTGTGGCCCTGAGCCACGCAAATCCTCTAAGGAAACAGACAGTGCCATCAACCTGGCTGCAGAGTCATTAGTGTCCACAGCCATGTGGAGCTGGATTTTTGTGGTATCTAAGACGGCCCTTGCTGTATCCTGCAAGTCCACTGCCACCTCACCAGGCACTCTGTCAGCCAGAGCTAACACTGAATTCCAGAGTGCCTTGTGGTATTCCACTGCATAGGCCATATAATTGGTTGGCCTGTCTAAGGATGAGAGAAGCAGCCAGATACCCTTTCTGTCTCATTGTATCCATCTTTCGAGAATCCTTATCTGGAGGATGGGTAGCCAAGGGAATTCTGGCTTTGTCGCAAGCAGCAGCCTGCACACCCCCTTCAGGGTCAGGATGGCTGAACAGAAAATCAGCTGTTGCCCCATCAAGCTGATATTTCTTATCAGCTTTTTTGTCGACTCCTGGAATAGAATTGGGAGTTTGGAATACTTGCATTGCTGCCTTTTTTAAGGACTTACGCATAGGCAGTAATAAACGTTTTGTTTGGGTTAACCCCATCATATCCAAGAATTCTGCTTCCTCCACATCCTCCTCTTTCTCCTGCAGAGGGAGGTTGAGTGTTTCTACCAAACTTTTACTGGGTTACAGTGATCAGCTGGTCGAAATGACCATGGCACTGAGTCCACTGGGCGGCCAGCTCCCATTGGAGGGGGCACATGTGCCACCTGGCCCAACGGATCACTGAGGTGCACGCCGCCATGTAACCCAGAAGGCGCAGAAAGTCCCGGGCAGGGCGCAAGTGCCCAACCAGAAATGATCAGGCAAAGGAGGAAAGAATCTCTGCCCTGTCCACCGGGAGCCGAGCTCTGGCTTGACAAGAGTCGAGCTCAGCCCCGATGAAGCCCATCACCTGAGAGGGCACAAGTTCTGACTTGGCCTCGTTGACCAGGAGGCCGAGTTGGGAGCAGGTTCGGAGGGCCAGATCCCTGGACCTCTCCACTTCCCGAAGGGAGGAACCTGCCAAGAGCCAGTCGTTGAGATACGGATAGATTCGTACTCCTCGACGCCGAAGATGGGCTGCCACCACTGCAATGCACTTGGTGAAGACCCATGGGGCCGATGACAGGCCGAATGGCATGGCTCGGAACCCGTACAGGGTCCCTTCAACTCTGAAGGGGAAGAACCGCTGATGGGACGGACGGATTGAGATGTGAAAGAACGTGTCCTGCAGATCCAGTGAACAGAACCACATGTTTCGCTCCAGGGATGGTATGATCTGGTTCAGAGTTACCATCCGTAAGGTGCGAGACCTGAGATATTGATTCAGGTCGTGGAGATCTAGGATGGGCGCCAACCCCTGTCCGCTTGGGCACCAGGAAGTACCTAGACAGAAGCCTGGGTTTGTAGGAGGATCCGGCACTGGAGCTACTGCCTCCTTGCGGAAGAGCTGAGCTATGTCATCTCGGAGCTGACTGGGTGCAGGCTGAGATCCTTTCCTCCCGAGGGGCATGAGCTCAGCTGGGAGGGTACTGCTCGAACTCTACAGGCAGTCCCTGACCGACCACTTCGAGAACCCACCTGTCCGAGGTGATATCGGACCAGGCGGAAAGAAAGTGATGGAGCCGGCCCCACACGGGAGGACCCAGAGCTGGCGTGATGGGTGTAGGGTTGGCAAGCCCCAACCCATCACTGAGCAGACTTAGAGGAGGAGAAGGCTCCTGGACCTGCGCCTCAGCCTCCTTCATGGGGCTGTTGTGGACCCTGCTTGGGCCTTGGGCGCCAAGGTTGAGCCTGCTGCTGCTGGCCTCCTTGGTAGAAGGGTTGCCCGACCACAGGGGAAGAGTGCTGAAAAGGCTTCTTCTTGCACTTTTGCTGGTTCTTGCCCAAAGAACCCTTTGCAGAAGTAGCATCCAAGGTGGCACTGGACCGCTCTATGTGCTGAAAGTGACTGGCCACTCCTGGACTGAACAAGTTGGTGCCTAGGAAGGGCACGTCAGCTAACTTGTGCTGAGTATCCGCCAGGAAGGAGGAAAGCCTCAGCCAAGCCCTGCAATGAGTGGCCACTGTGGCTGCTAAAGAGCGGGTACAAGAATCCCCGATGTCCAGGGCCATCTGGAGCTGCTGTTTTGCAACAGCATGGCTCTGATCACGGACTTGCTTCACTGTGGTCTGCATGCCCACCAGGAGATGAGGGAGGACTTCATCTAATGACCCTAGGAGGGCATAAGAGAAGTGTGCCATTATAATGACCGAGCTGGCCTGTCGAAGGCCTAAGGAAGAGGTCACATAGACCTTACGGGCAAAATGGTCCATATTTTTGGACTCCTTGTCCGGGGGTTGGTCAGTGTCAGCTGAGCTACCAGTACGCCTGAACACAGAAGCGGTCACCAGGCTCTTGGCTGAAGGATGTTCTGTGAACCCCGCCAGGGACCCCATGGGCACAGCGTACTTGCAGGCCATGCGGGCAGACGATGCTGGGCAGGAGGCTGGGGGCTGCCAAAGCTCAAGGGCCGGGCCAACAATGGCTTCGGCCACTGGAAAGGCCTCCGTCGGGGTATCCCTCCCTTTTGAGGATATCCGTAAGGGGGTACTCCGCCTTCTTCTGGATGGACTCCAGGGGCATTCCAGTAGATTAGGAGATCAGGCGGAGAATGACCTGAAAAGAGGAAGGGCCATCTCGAAACCCGCCATGGACGACTCATCATCCTCAGGATGGGAGTGCAATCCGGTGGCGTCCGAGTCCGAAGAGTCAGGATACAACGGCCTCCAGCCTAGGTCACCCTCGATACGCCGAGGGCGATCGGGGATGACCGTAATCAACAGACGTCGGGGAAGCCGGTGTCTGTTCGGTCCTCCTTCGAGGGAGCCCTCCCTGACGCTGCTTAGGCGGTGGTTCCACCAAAAGCGGTGGAGAGACCAAGGCAGGCCGAACCGGGATACAGGCCGGCCCCATGGGCGGGGTAACCGAAGACTTCAGTTCCGGAAGGGTCGGCGTCAGCCTAGGAGGCAGAAGCCAAGTGATGGCTGGGGTGGGGGCCGGCTTCTGCCTGGACAAAATCAGCTGTTGCCACATGAGATCTTAATAGCATCGATGGAGTTTTCGCCAAAGCCTCTCCTCGACCAAGGAGGATGAAGATCTGTGGCGACACCTCTTCTTAGAGTGTTTATGAATCTTTTTCGGCCGTTCGGCCGAAGGGGTTCTGGACCTCGATTGAGACCGAGGGAGTTGACCCGATCGATCAGGAGACACCGGTGTTGGTGAAAACCAAGGGTCCGAAACAGTTTCCTCGATGGGGACACCAGCGGGCTGGGTCTCCTCATCCGGAAAAACAAAGACCGGAGTCCTTTCCAAAGAATCGTCGACCGGGGTCGGCGACAGAGAGTCGATTGGGTCGAGAGAAATCTCAGCCTCATCGCCCATTTCCTCGGTCCCCTGGCCAGATGGGATGTCCAAAAAGCCGGCGGCCAAGGATGCGATCTCAACCGAGGCCAAGACCACGTGCTCTTGGGACTCAGACCTTTCTCGGTCCCAAGAACATCTTCGTTTAGATGAAGACTTCAGGTCCTTATCCCTCTTGCAAGGGCGGGAGGAGTGCGAGCCCGAGGGTGCCTCACCCCTGGTGGGGAGAGACTGGCATAACTCCTTGAAGGAGCCCATGAAGGTGGAGCCAAGGTTGAGCAGAACAAAAAAGCTTCGATTGCCCGAAGCTTGAGCTGCTGCCTCCTCGAATGCCTTGATTTGCTCCAGCTGCTCGGCAGATCCCGTGGCAGCGGAAACCGCCCACCTTGCCTCCTTCGATTTCACCAGCGGGTTCCTTTTCTCCGGTCTCCCCAGTTTTAGGTGCGCCTTGCGGTCATCCAGAACATTGGGAATGGAAGGCCAGGCAGAAAGTGCAAGACTAGGTGTCATTTCCGACACCTAGGCAATAAACGCACATTAGGTGGGGATTGGTGCACAACATCTTCTGGCCGCAGGTACACCGGCGAAATCCAGGGAATGATTTATCCTCCAAGTAAGATGCTCTACAATCGGAATCGCTAACTCGAATAAGTTTTAAGGTTAGTTTCAGTAAAAACTGACGCTTTGAATCCAGGGCCTACGAATTGCTGTGAGAGCATGAGGGAACCTGTATCTTCCAGCGGAAAGGAAGATCTGGCGTCATGGGGCGGAGCCGAGGTATTTACCACCCGGGTGGGTGGGAGGAGGCAGCTTGAAGACTTTCTGGCAAGATTTAAAAGGGAAAGGGACATGCCAAGAAGTGTGGCTGAATAACATATCCACGCTCCTATAATAAATGTTTTGTTGGAGTTAACCCCATCATATCCAAGAATTCTGCTTCCACCACATCCTCCTCTGTCTCCTGCAGAGGGAGACTGAGTGTTTCTACCATGCTTTTAACAAAAACATAGTGTGAGGAATAATCCTCTTGGCCCCTGGGGGGGGGACCAAACTCCTCTTCTGGAGAAACCTCTGGGTCAATCTGTTCCTCCTCGAAATCCTCCTCCTCCTCCTCAGGAAAGGAAGCCTGTGGCTCCTGAGAGGGTGGAACCGGTACAGGAACCAGGGCAGTCAGTATTGGAACTGGGACTGCAGCTTGCAGAACTTGCAAGACCTGTAAGGCCTTGGCAATGTCCGCAGCCGAGGGCATACCAGTTTTGTCAGCTGGGAGCTCCTTAGCCTTCTCGGACGGAGGCGCAGCGACATGCTTTTCCTTACATTTTTTCTTAAGTGGCACAAGTTCAGTCCCTGATTCCACTGGCCTTTTTGGCTTACCCTGCTCAACTTTATCTGATCCTTTATCAGGATCCTTAGCTTTACCTCCATCCTTGCTTGTGCCAGAGGTGGTGGAACCAGCTTCACCAGTATTAGTAGAAGCAGAGACCATCTTTTCTAATATTTTTGACCTTTTCTGAAGAGTTTTAGGGCAAAATGTTTTACAAATGTGTCAATTTGCAAAAATATGGCTAGTACCCAGACAAAAAATACACAATGAATGTATGTCTGCTTTAGCTATTATCTGACCACAAGACTCTCACAATTTAAAACCAGTGGGTCATGTGCATTGTTTAGGTTTAACAGGAGCCTCTGACATTGAGCAAGAATCGCTGAAGAAAATATAACGAATTATCGGTTCCTTAGAACCGAATACAACAACTATAAACGACTGCTAACGGTTCCGGATGTCACAAATTTGCTCAACTGGTCAGCCCTCTACTCCCAAAGTGCCAACCTCTGAGAGTATGATTTGTGGACAGTGAACAGTACAAGGTAACCCTCCTGTCTGTTTTGTGGGTTCGAGTCACCTTAGTCTCAAGTTCTGGAGGGATTCAAACTGATAACCTCTTGTTAGCGTACCCAATTATCAGGCTCAGATAATTCTGTCTTCGGGGGGCCAGATATCTTTGCCTACCGGCACCTAACCAGGTCTACAAAATGAACCCTTAGAACTCTATGCAAGACCTTAGAGAACTCTATCCGTTTCCCAGTTTGGTATTACAATAAGCTCAACACAGTGTTAACTATAACCTTCAAAAGCTTCACTTAACTAAAAAGAAATTTCAAGGCACACCAGCAGTTTCCATTTTAAAATATATATCTTTACTTTAAAATAGGAAAACAGAAAATATCACAGAACAAAATATCCCAACACATACAGCCTTAAAACAAACAGGTTTGAAGTGCAAGTTCCAACAATACATACATTCAGACTGGTCTAATCTAATATATGCTTACTTTCTTTCAGTGTTGTGATGTTTCTTCCTCAGTCAGAAATATGAAAGTGTGTCTGTCAAGGTCTTCTCAGTATGTTAAAAACAGTCCTGAGCCAGCCTTCTCACTGAGGTCACCAAACTCCGCCTTTGTGTAACAAAATCTATATTTTTTTTATAACACCAAGATGGCCTACTAAGGTATTTAAAAAAAATAAGAGATGACATAATAAATCTCTTCTCTATGTAACTAGTCGAAACCAGACTGTGATCTGCTTTCCCCAGACATCAAAAGTCTCTTTGATACAAGTCATTGTATATTCAGAGCAAAAGTGTATCTGATTCCTTAATTCTGTCTGGGCCTTAGGATCTACACATCAAAGGTCTCTTTGATGAAATGAGCTGGTTTCCTGGGAGGTTATTCATAACACTGGCCAGTGTCCCTTTTCTCAGGACATCTAGTGCAGATCAAAGGATTTCCCTGAGGACGTCATGAATGGCTAATTTCATTTCCTGGGATCAAAGCAAATTGACAAGATAACTGCACCCCAGATATCTGCAATTTAACAATGTCCTGTCCTTTGAACTTATCTCTGGGGAGTTTGAAGTGTCAGCTTCAGCAGCCAGCACCTCCCTCTACCACAGTCCATCATACATGAATTTCTTACATTTACAACAAAAAATTATACAGGGATCAGAACCAGCTGTCCAGGTGTGACACTGGAACCAAGCACTACTCAGTTCCTGACACCGAGAAACTAAGAAATCTATATAAGATTTAAACAAATATATGCGGTTAGGAACCTACCCCAAAAAATCAACAAGTATAAAAGATTGAGGTAAACACCTCTCTAGAAATAGTGGAACCCTCGGTTCCAAGGAACTGTGAAGGAACTGCTAAATACAATAAAAATCATGTAATCTACAAAATAAACTAAAACTAAGGCAGCAATCTGAAATATAAAGTAAAAACACCACTTATCGATCAGATAATTGGATTTTGAAGAGGCTGAAGGAGAGCTCTCTGGGACGTCTTCACTAGGCAGGGGGAGTAAAGAATCTAAAGCACTCAGACTGCAACAGTTGCTAGGGCAGCAGTTTGAAAGTGGCATGAGCCAACTGAGAGTTCCATCATTTGCATATAATTCCATCTCTCTGGGCAGTCCAACACAGGAGGCTGACTGCATTTGTTTAATCATAATGAGTGATTCCTGGGGTTAGAAGGGGACATCGGCCAACTTGTGCTGAGTGACTGGCATGAAAGTGGAGATCCTCAGCCAGGCCCTGTGATGGATCATAACAGCTGCTGCCAAGGCACGAGCAGAGGAGTCACCAATGTCCAAGGCTATCTGGAGCTGATGTGTAGCCAGCACTTGACCTTGGTCTCGGATAACCTTTGTCGGGAGTTGCTTGTCGGCAGGTAGGTGAGGGAGGATGTTATCAAGCACTCCCAGTAGGGAGTGACCAAAGTGGGCCATCATTAAGCCACAGCTTGCCTGACTGAAACCAAGGAATGACGCAACAAAGACTTTCCCAGCCGCATAGTGAAGTTTCTTTGACTCCTTGTCGGGAGGGCTTGCCCACGTCCCCAGTACTATCAGATTTCCAGAAAATGGAACTGGAGACCTGACCCTTGGTTGAGAGTGGTCAGAAAATCCGGGCAAGGGGCCGGTAACGACTACATTCTTGTGGACCATACGGACTGAGGGTGCTGGATGCTGCCAAAGCTCCAGAGTCCGTCCCAGAATAGCCTCAGCCATGGTAAAGGCAACCCCCAGAGATTTGTCATTTTCCAGGATGTCAGTGAAAGAATATTTAACCCTCTTCTGAACTGGCTGCATAGGAACATTCACGGACTCCAACCTAAGTTGGAGGAGCACCCCAAAGCCACCAGCCAGTGATTAGTGGTCAGTTTCTTGACAGAGTCCCAGTCGAACGTATGTGTCCTCAAAGACTGCATGCAGGATGCATCAGAGTCATCTGAGGACTCTTCAAAGACAGCCTGCAGCCATTTACCACCATGGATCAGCCATAATCATTATAGTGGTTAACGTCCATTGACAACTGGCCTGGCAAGCCACCGTCTCAATGGGAGTTCTTTGTAAGAGCCCCCTCCAAAGGCTGCTGTGGAGACAGTTCTTTCAACAATGGTGGAGAGACGTGTGTCAGGGAACAACTGTTTCGAGTGGACTGGCATGTGCTTGACCGGCACCAGCCAGCTGACCACAGGGGTCAGGGATAGGGCCCTACCCAGCCCCGCCCACTGCTGCCAGAGGAAATCCTCATAGCGCCACCGCATCCACCGGCAGAGCCTTCCCTCATCCAAAGATGAAAAGGACAAGAACATAGTGATGCCTCCTGGTCGAGCAGGATCGAGAACAGGCAAAGCCCCTCAACCTCGACCATCAATCCTGGGGCCAATGTTGAGGGGATGCAACAAGGGGTGCAGTGTAATACACTGGCACCAGATTCAGCTGCATATCCACTGGTGGAGGCTGATCCTGAGCAGGGATGGCCGGGGATACCAACCACTCCACGTCGTCTTGGAAGAGGACCAGGATGACCGGGGTCTCAGAGATAAACTCTTCATCAGCCTTTGAAAAAGCACATGAACCATGCATGAAACATCAGATCAGTGGCGTCGTCTACTTTTCAGTCCTGTTTGTTGTTTCTACAGTTCTTCACAATAAATGTGCATTTGTTAGCCTGAACTTTGATCATTCTATCTCTAAGCACCATGGAGCTAACTAGTAGAATGTGGTTTTAACTTTAAGTGATGGCGCCAATGGTCTTCTCCTGAGCCACCTTGAAGTTTGTGTGGTCTGTGTCAACCCCCTCCGACAATGGGTAAACAGAGTCAAGAAAAGTATCAACCGTCTGATCAACCAGTGTTGAGGATGGCAAGCCTGATTGGGGTACCGTGGAGCTGGAGAGCTGTTCCCTGGTCAAAAGGGCTCGGCCAAAGCCGAGCACTCAACAACCATTCAGCGGTCAGGGGAGACAAGGGAGTGGGAAAAGCATGATTTCTCCCAGTCCCACAACCAAAGGTGGTGTTTCCTACTCTTGTGTTTCTTACTGTGGTGGGCAGGGCCCTCACCGAACATCTCAAGAACCTGACACATTTCACAGAAACTACCTGTGAAGGATGCTCTGACGCTGGCCCCAGCCGGAAGCAGTGCTGAGGCCTATGAGGTGCCCACTGTGGCCTTAGTGGCCTCTTCCATTTCTGCTAGCTGTGCCATGGACCTGCTGCAGTGGAGGCCGACTTAAGGCCCCTTGAGATCACCTTTGGCCTACAATTTTGGGTCTCGATCAACCAAGAAGTCTTCCTGTCTTTGAGCACGGATGGGAGCACCATTTGGCAGAGGCTGCAACCAGCAATGTTGTGTGTCATTCCCAGGCAGTACAGGCATGACACGTGGGTCCATCTGAGACATCTTCTGCCAGCATGTGACGCACTGTTTGAAGCCTGGTGTGGGCTTCACTTCCTTGTGTTCCATACGTACATATGAATCTGCCAGCAGAAACAGACCATCCAGTCTATCAATGTCTGTCCAAGTGTGCAGCTAGCCCCTTAGATTGCAGCTGTCCCAACCCCCTCCCCATCTGTCATTCCCATGACGGCCTCAGCCCCCTCCACCCAGACCCTCCCTAGTGCTCTGTCCCATGCCCTCTTAAAACTTTCTACTGTCTTACATGATACCACCCCCTCTGGTAGAGCATTCCATTTAGACACCACCCTCTCCATGAAGTAGTGCCTCCTTATCTCCCACCTAAATCTTCCGCCTTCCAATCTTAGTCCATGCCCCTTCATGTCACTACCCTTCCTCAGTTTAAACACCCCTTCAGTGCTAGCTTTGTTTACCCCCTCAAATACTTGAACATTTCAATCATAACCCCCCCCCATCCCTCCTCTCCTCCAGTGTGTACATATTCAGCTCATTCAGCCTGTCCTCACAGGCCTTGCCCTCCATCCCGGTAACATTTTTGTTGCCCTCCACTGCACACTTTCCAGTAAATTAATATCACTCTTCAAATATGGTCACCAGTACTGCACACAGTACTCCAAGTGCAGCCTGACCAAAGATCTGTAGAGGGGCAGGATCACCTCCCTATGCCTGGACGAGAAATCCCTTGCGATACAGCCTAGCATCCTGTTCACCTTAGCTGCTGGTTTCCTGCATTGGGCACAGTTGTTCATGCTCCCTGTTACCAAAACCCCTAGGTCCTTCTCTTCCTGAGTGATCCCCAGCCTCACCCCTCCCAACCAACAGTCCCTCCTCGGGTTATCTGCCCCGAAGTGCATAACCGTGCACTTTTTCGCATTGAATCCCAGCTGTCACTTCTCCGACCATATCTTCAGTTTGGTTAGGTCCCCTTTAGTTGTTTCCATCCATCCTCTTCGTCCACTACTTCCCCCATTTTGGTATCATCTGCGAACAGACTAACCATGCTCCCAACTCCGTGTGCAATATCTGAGATAAAGAGCCCAAATAGCACTGGGCCCAGCACCGAGCCCTGCGGCACACTGCTCATCACTGGTTTAAGTGTCGAGAGCTCACCCCCCCACTACCATCCATTGCAGCCTCCCCTGCAGCCAGTTCCTTATCCAGTCTGTCAGCTTCATCCCAACCCCTGCAGGATTCAGCTTCCCCCCAGCCTCCTATGAGGCACTGAATTGAAGGCCTTGCTAAAGTCCAAGTATAGGACATCTACAGCATAACCCATATCAGTCTCTCTTATTACCCAATCATAATATTCTATTAGATCGGTCTGACAAGACCTCCCCGAGATGAACCCGTGCTGCCGCCCATCCTAGAGGTCATTACCCTCGAGGAACGACACCAGCCTCTCCTTCAGTATTGTCTCCATAGGTTTACCCACTATGGAAGTGAGACTGACAGGCTGATAATTTCCTGGCTCGTCCCTAGGGGCACTCTTGTGTATGGGCACCACATGGGCCACCCTCCAGTCCTGAGGCACCCATCCTGTGTCCAGGGAGGTGCTGAACAGGTCTGCCAGTGACTTAAACAACACCTCCACCATCTCCCTCTGCACCCTGGGGTCCATGTTTATGATCATAGATCAAGAGTGGGACTGATGAATATACAAATGATTTAGGAAATTACAAACCCAGGTGAAGTGCTGTTGCACTCTTTGGATGTCCAGAGAATCCTTCGATGCTATATGGAGCATACCAGGGACTGCAACCAGTCCTCTCAGCTGTCTGCGTTCTTTAGCACTGGCACCAGTGGTGAGCCGGTTTCTAAACAGTACCACTCCAAATGGATCTCCATCGGTATCCAATTATTCTACAGGCAGGCAGGGCATGTCCTGCCTGGCACAGTTACGGGGTATATCACCAAGGGCATGGTAGCCTCAAAGGCATGTTTTAGATCTGTCTTAGTGCTACTATCTGCAAGGCTGTTACATGGCACAGGTTCCATACTTTTGCTAAGCACTACAGTCTGAATTTGGTCTTCTGAAGAACAGTTGGGTTCAGTCTACCTTCTTGCAACACCTACTCTGCTGAAGGGGTCAGTCTACTGTTTGTACCGATCACCCGCCTGGGGTTGGTACTGCTCAGTAATTATTTAATGCATTACTGCTCTCCAAAGATACCCGCAAAGTAAGCAAATTTGTGAAATGAGGGTTACTCACCTGTAATCGTAGTTGTAGGAGTGATATATGGTGCACATTCACACTGCGGCAGTCTTCCTTTCCCCTTTAATTCAGCCAGAACATCTTCAAGCTAAGCTCCTCCCACCCACCCGGGTGAAATCCTCCTCGGCTTGGCTCCGTGACATCAGATCTTGCACGCTGGAAGCAGGGATCCATGTGCCACTTGCCAGGGGAGGTCAGGTGGGTCGTGTGGACGTGCACCATATACCACTCCTAGAACTATGGTTACAGGTGAGTAACCCTCATTTCTAGGGGCGTAGATACGGTGCACTTATCTACACTATGGCAGACTCCTAGCAGTTCTCTGGGAGGAGGGGTTAAGGCGCACACCCCTACTTAGGAAACGGGGAGTGGAGAACGGAGGCCCACAGCATGAGTCAAGGTTGATGTGGTAGTGGGAAATGAAGGTGTGTGCTCACTTCCAGGTAGCAGCCCTGCAGATCTCTTGGATAGGGCATCCCTGGAAGCAGTCACTGAGGCAGCAGTATGTTTGGTGGAATGAGCCCTAAGCCCTACAGGAGGCTCACTACCAGTCAACCTGTAGCGGAGGTCAATGCAGGAAATAATCTACCTGCCAATCGTCTGCTTAGCTACCAGTCTGCCAGGTGCAATTTCAGGGAAGGTGACGAAGAGCTGGCGAACCTCTCCCCAAACCACAGCCATGCGCTCCATATAGTAAGCAAGCGCTCGCCTCAGGTCCAACGTGTGGAGGCTGTACTCGGCCTCTGAGGTTGGACTGGTAAAATACACCACAAGATTGATCACCTGGTTATGGTGAAACTCAAAAATAACCTTCGGGAGGAACTTCGGGTTGGGGCGGTGGGGCAACCTTGTACCTGTGGAACACCAAATATGGAGACTCCACTGAGAGTGCCTGGAGCTCACTAATCCTTCTGGCAGAGGTGATGACCACCAAGAAAGCGGTCTTCCATGACAGGTGAGAGATGTCATATCTGTCCATCAGTTCAAATGGCTTGCCCACGAGCACTACCAGCAGCAAGTCCCAAGGTGGTGGTGGGGACAGGTGGTCCAGGTCCTTAAAGAAGCACCCAACCACCTTCTCCTGCACCACCGGCAGCATACCAGCCCATGCCCAGTATGCAGACATGGCTACCAGGTGCACCTTGAGGGTCATCGACCTCAGGCCTGACAGAGAGGGACCACAGGTAGTTCAGGATGCAAGCCACGGGACAGAACAGGGGGAGGTCTAGCTCCCTACCCTGGCACAAAATGGAAAAACACTTCCAACTGAAGGTATAGCACTGGTGAGTCGATTCCTTCTCAGAGGCTTCTACAATGTGGAGAATTTCATCAGAGAGACCCAAAGCCTGGAACTCTAGCTGCTCAGAAACCAGGCTGTTAGGTGCAGGGAATTAAAGTCCAGGTGCAAAACCTTCTGTTTGTGGCAAGAGAGCAGATCCAGGTGCGGAGGCAAGCGCCACGGAGGCCTGTTGCTGAAGCGGAGGAGATCCGGGTACCAGAATTGGCACCGCCAGTCCGGGGCCACCAAGATCAACACCTTGTCCCCCCATACCTTGACCAACACGCTGTGGATCAGGGGAAAGGAAGGGAAGGCATAAAGGAGGCCTGGGGTTCAGGGCCTCGTCAAGGCATCCTTCTGCAGTGTCATGCACTGTGTGTGGTGGGGGGGGGCACAGAACAGCCTCAGCTTTGCTTTCTGCCAGGAGGCGCAAACCGGTCACTCAGAGGAGTACTCCACTGGGAGAACAAGTGATCCACCACCACCTCCTAATGAAGAAACCACTCGTGAAATGTCTTGCCTACTCGACTGAGGGCATCCACCAGCTGGCTGGAGGCTCCGGCCACATGAATCGCCAGGAGATCAGCACCCAAGCTGCGCACGACGGTCCAGGCATGGAGGACTTTCCGACACAACTGGAGTTCCGCCCTGTTTGTTGAGGTAGTACATGGTCATGGTGTTTGTCTGGACCTGAACGACCTGACCCTGGACTGATGGAGCAAATGCCGTCAAAGCAAGACGCACTGCATGGAGCTCCAGCAGGTTGAAGTGACACTGGGACTCCCTGGGAGTCCACAGTCCATGGGCCCCTGTGGGCCCCCCAAGTGGGCTCCCCATCCCACCAAAGATGCATCGGTTGTGAGAGTGACAGTCAGCTCTGGGTGGATGAACGGGACTCCTCTCTCTAGATGTTCCAGGATAAGCTACCACTGGATGGCACCTCAAATTAGCTACGTCACCACGACCACCTGGTCCATGGTACAGGTGAGGTGACCAAGGCACTGAGACTACCGGAAGGCCAGCTACCACTGCAGGTGGTACATCTGCCAGCGGGCCCAACAAACCACGCTAGTGCAGGACACCATATACCCCAGCAGCCACAGGAAGTCCCAAGCAGGGCATGAGCGCCCAATATGAAATAATCAGGCAAAGGAGGCAAGACCCGATTGCCCGGTCTGCGGTGAATTGGGCCTTAGCCTAAAGGAAGTCTAGCTCTACCCCGATGAAGTGGATGATCTGCGAGGGGTGGAGTTCTGACTTTGCCAGGATGATGAGAAGACCAAGGGTTGAGCAAGTCTGGAGGGCCAGGTCCCTGGACTGCTCCACTCCACTTCTTCCCGGGATGAACCGGCAATCAGCCAGTCATCAAGGTATGCATATACCCAGACCCCTCAGTGCCACAGGAATGCTGCCACCACTGAAATGTACTTGCTGAAGACCCTGGAGGCCAATAAGAGTCTGGAAGGCATGACGTGGAACTCATAGAGCACCCTGTCTGTGTGGAACTGAAGGTACCTCCAGTGAGACGGACTGGAATATGAAAGCAGGCATCTTGGAGGCCCAGAGAGCAGAACCACATACCCTGCTAGAGAGATGGAATTATCTGATTCAGTATGACCATCCTTAATTTGTGCCACCTCAAGAACTGGTTCAGATCATGAAGATCCTGTATGGTGCACCAACCCCCATCTGCTTTGAATCCAGGAAATACCGGGACACAAAGCCCTGGCCAGCCGTGGCATCCAGAAAATGGGCTACAGCTCCTTTCTCTAGGATCTGAGCAATGTCCTCCCTGATGGTGAACAGCCTGTTCTGAGACACCATGGACTCCCATGGGGCATGGGTTCAGTACGGTGGGAGAGCCTCAAAATCAAGAGGCAGACCTTGGCACACCACGTCTAGCACCAGTTTGTCCATAGTGATGATGGAGCAGGCATGCTAGAAATGGCGAAGCTCACCCCCCACAGGAAGGGTCACAACAGGGAGACACCCCCCAGTCCATCACTAGACAGGCTTGGCAGAGCTTCCAGCATCAGCTGCAGGAGGAGCACTGCCGCCCTGGCCTTCATGCTTCTTGGAGCCTGAGGCAGCAGGCTTGGATTTAGGGCACCAGACCCGAGACTGTCCAGACTGGGGCTGCTGCAGCTTGGACTGTTGGAGTAGAATGTGCCGAAACTGAAAGGGCTTCTTCTTTGGCTTCTGGCCCTTGAGATCCTTCTGAGAGGACGTAACGAAATCCAGGGTTACACTGGACTTCTCAATTCTGGTGACGTGTCCATCCACCCATGGCCCAAACAGGTCGGTACCCAAGAAGGGAACATCTGCTAGCTTATGTTGGGTATCCACCGTAAAGATGGAAATTCTCAGCCAAGCCCTATGGCAAATAGCGACTGCTGGCTAGTCGGCCCACATCTCTGCCAACAAACCCAATGAGGACACCGTGCAGTCTGTCCTTGGACCCTAGAAGAGAGTCAGCTGAAGCCAACTGCTCGACAGCCAGCAAGCAAGCAACGGAGTCACAGGAGTGGACAGAGCGAGCCCCTTTCCTGTCCCACAACCTACAGTGAGTTCGCTTGGACTTTTTAGATTTACCCCCCTCAGGAAGAGCCCTCCCTGAGGATCTCAAAAGACTGGCACATGTCCCAGAAAGTGCCCGTAAATGAGGCTCCAATGCTGGCACCTACCAGGAGCAATGCAGGAGCTGAGGTGGAGACCACCATGGCCTGGGCTGTGGCCTCTCCAAGCATGGCAAGCTGTGGTGCAGTTCCCATCACTGCTGAAACGGTCTCGCAGGCGTCCTTGGACCGGACTGGTGGATCCCATGTGTCCGGGGGGCCTAGTAAAAGACGGGCATATTGGTCCTTGAGAGACAAGGGTAGCATGGACTTGCACAGGCTGCAAGCCTGCAGATCGTGCTCAGCCCCCAGACATCATACACATGAGGTGTGCAGGTCGGTATGCAACATTTTGTGGTTACAAGTCGCACACCGCTTGCACTCGGGCCCGATTTTGGGGCTGTCACACTCCATATTAGAGCAAAAACTGCTAACAGCAAAGAGGAAATCACCTGAAAACGGGGTAGAACTGGGCCTGCACCACACGTAGGAGCTGCAAAGGAGGAGACCAGACTCTTCCAGCAGAAACGAAGAGCTGACATCATGTGACAGAGGAGAATATCACCCATGTGGGTGGGAGGAGCTTAGCTTGAAGATGTTCCAGCTGAATTAAAAGGGAAAGGAAGACTGCCACAATGTGGATAAGTGCACCATATCCCAGTCCCTACAATTACCAATGACAGTAGATCTTCGAGAGGCCCTCCATAGAGCCATACCATCTTGCAGATGTTACAGTAGGTTTCCTTGGTTATTTTATTTCCTAACTGGAACATCACAATGCATTTTTGCAGATGTTGCATAAGGTTTTTAAGTGCTTTAATCAAACTCAGCATAGTTCACCTTGTATGTGGCCAGAGGTGTAAGATATTAAAACATTGAAATTACCTTCTTCGAGTTTCTTTCTGAGTTCCTCGATTTCCTTCTGAAACTGTCGTAGCAAGGCATCCTTGGGATCCTCATTAATTCTTGCTTTGTTCTTAATATTTTTTGCACGGTTAGCATATCTTAGTGTACTAATGGTCTCATCATAGTTGTAGTCTGCTGGACCAATGTTTGCACACTGTAAAAAAAAAAAATAAGTATTATATATTTGAAACATCAGGTTAACAAAAACTATTTAAAAACATTTCCTGAAGAGCCCCTGACACAACTAGGACAACTCTGAAAATGTAATATTTAGACACAGCTCGCTTATTTTTTTCAATTTCTGTAACTCTCACAATTATGCCTTTATTACTAAGGACTTACTACAGAGGCACAGTAGCACCCAACAGGGTTGAATAGGGTGTTTAATGAGAAACACCAATTGCTGCACCTTAATAACTTTGGCGGCATTTGACAGAATAGCCCAAAATCTGGTATGTGCAGTCTGGCTGGCAGTGTCTCAAGACATGAAAAGTTTTGTGACTGCATCTTATGCAGTTTTCAAGATACCAAACACCAAAACGTAGAAACAAATTTTTTTTTGGTTTTCCTATACTTAACATGCTTTTTTGTGCTCTAATGCACAGCCTAGACGGTGCAGAATATTTTCACAAAAAATTCAGGGTAGAAGCAGCTTGTATCAAGACAGTGCCTTTGTAAGGTTTTGTGACAAATTATAATATAATTCCAGAGTTATAAGGATTTAAAGTAAATTTTTAGGAAAACCCTCTGACACGAATGGTAAAGAAAATACCGATTATGCTTATTGTCATGATTTCCTTGCCAAGAGAAATGATTTACCTGTCATAAGAAAAAAAATACCGATCCTGATAGCCGCCATCTTTGTTTTTTACTAAACGACATTGAAAATACATAAAAATTATACAATTTCAAAAAAAAACAAAAAAACAACTGGCCCAAAGTGAACAGGACCTGTTTAGCTAAATTCTATTGTTTTTGGTTTTTTTTTGCCCTGGAAATAATGTTTCTGGACACCCAAAAATCCTGGGTGCCCAGCTTAGAGAGAGGAGCTGTTCACACACATTCTAAGTATGAGAACAGTGAAACTTTCCTGAACTGCGATGCCGCAGCTGGAGTCGTGCTGTCAGTTTCAGTTGCAGCAGTGAGCCGGCAATCCCCCTGCCCCCATAAATCAATATAAGTTTAGCATTCACTTGTCCCTCTACAAATCTGTCCATCTATCTATGCTATCTACCTACCTATCCATCCATCCAGTTTAGTATTCACTTATCCTTCTATCTGTCTATCTCCTTATCCATCCATCAAGTTCAGTATTCAATTATCTCCCCAACCCCCCACACAGCTCAGCCAGCCCTCCCTGGTATGTCCTCGAAGTCCTTATTTACAAAAGGGGACTGGGGTGCCCACCCCCGGAACCGCTTGCCAACCCCCTTCCTCTCCAGTTCACCCCCAATGAAGAGGTGGTGACACCGGGGTGCCCATCCCCAATGCCACCATGGAATTTAGCCAACATTGGGGTGTCCAATCCCCAGTGCCAGATTCAATAGTGAGTTTATATTTTGTAAAACCTGGAAAAAAAAAAAAAGTCCCTCGACATCTTATTTTTCTGTAAAACCTGAAAAAAAGAAAACCGTCCCTTGATGTCTATTTTTCACCCTGAAAAAAAAGAAAATGGTCACTCACCGATATGACCCCTGACCCCACCCACCCCACTTTGACCCTCATTCAGCATACACCACACCACCTCCCACCCCCCACACACCCCTCCTTACTCACTTGAACATATCCCATGACATAGATCCACTCACCAATCAAAGACATATCTTGCTGCTGGAACCAGCAACTGCGATATGAGAAAATAAACTAAGTTCGGTTTAATGTATTTCAATAGGGTTTGAAATTTTGTTAATAAATGTCACTTTTTAATATTTTTACAACAGATTTTCAATATGGCCTTTTTGGGACCCATCTCATAAACAACAGTGGTGGAATTTTTAAAATCCAGTCCAAAAGGTGATTTCACAGTTACTGTGCTAAATCACCTTTTGGGCAGGATTTGAAAATGTTCACCTACTGGGTTCATGAGGTGGCATCATAAGAAGGCTATGTTGAAAATTTTGGGTCAAAATATTACCAAACAACAAAGTTATGCGCGTACATTTAAATGTTTCTACGCTCGTTCATTAACTTTGGTAATTTTCAATATTCTGACCCCAAATTTTCAACACAGCCATTTTTTCATACCACCTCATGAATGTGACAGCTGTCATTTACCAAATCTTGACCAAAATGTGTTTTCGCATCTATAGCACAAAATGACATTTCAGCAGAGATTTGAAAATGTTCACCTACCAGGTTCATTAGGTGGGGTCATAAGAAGGTGACGTTGAAAATTTTACATAAAAATATAACATGATCAAGTTATGAGTAAAAATGGAAATTTTTCAATGTTCACTCATAACTTCACTAATTTTCAACATTTTTGACTCCAAACTTTCAACATATCAATTTTTCACACCACATGATAAAACGCAACAGATGTGTTTTTTTAAATCCTGGACGTGTTTTTGAACTTGTGGTGCGAAATGATGTTTTGGCCAATATGCTACAAATGGCAATGCCACATGCCATGTTTATAAGGAGAGTCATAAAAACTTGGGGTCAAAATAAAAACCAAAAAAAAATTATAATTATTAAAAAATGTTGTGTGTAGTGGCAGACTTTACCCCAGCAGGAAGTACTTTGGGATCCCATGCCGGAGAGCTGAGTGAGCCAGCTGGATGGGGCGAGGCTGGGGGATGGCAATGTTATGCGACATCCCCCTTCCAAAGCCAGGGAAGGAGGGGTGCAGGGTTGCCCATACGGGCCCAGGTACCATATAGTGAAGATGACTCTTCTCTAGGCATTGAGCCCTGCACCTTTGCACCGTGGGTGGCAGAGGGCCCTGTGCATTGGCTGAGAGATGAACTCTTTGCCCTGTGTGTCAATATCTGTGGCCACATGAAAGCACAGGGCCCTCTTGACAGCCCCATGAATTCTTGACATCTGTCGCTGCACTGTAAGCAGACAGAGTATTCCCTTGGCACAGGGCGCCGAGGGCTCTGCTTGTCTGCATCTGTTCACACACATGAATGAGGATACAATTCCGCTATCTCAAAAAGAAAAGAAATTCTTTGCCAAAAAAAGCTGCATTAATGCATTAGTTAGAGATCATCTTAATGCAACAAAGGGAAATGTGGCATTAGGGTTTCCAACCCTACCCCCACCACCACCTCCCAAGCAGAAAAAGGAAAAAAAAATATGATTTTGGGTTGATGGAGTCTAGGCAAAGCAGTGGTGGGGTCTTCCCCGGAGTTGTCAACCCTAATGCCCACCCCCTCCCCTGAGCAAGCAAGGTCAGATGTGACCTCTTTTCTTCATGCAGGGTACACTGTTGGCAACATGTGCTGAAACATACTTCTCTACCTTTGAAGAGTGTGCCACTATTAAGCACTGGCTTGGAGCTGTACCATGTGCTTTGGATAGAAGGCTACAGGCTGGGGGGTGAGCATTAGGATTGACAACCCAAGGAAGACCCCACCACTGATTTGCCAAGACTCCAGAGACCCAAAACTCTTAATGTTTTTCCTTTTGCTGTTTGTAGGGTAGTGGTGAGGAGTTAGGGTTGTAAACCCAAACGCCACATTTCTCTTCTTTTATTACATTAAATTAAACTCTAACTGGTGCATTAACACAGTTTTGTGCAAAGAAAATTTATATATATATATATATTTTTTTTTTTTAAATAACCATGCCACTACAGTTAGGGTTGCATAGGCAGTTTAATGTTAAACCTCATATTTTGCACTTTAATAACTTTGCAACCCTTCAACGGATTTGTACAAAATTTAGTATGTGCTGTCCCGTGGGGGTAGATCTCTTGACATACCAAGTTTTGTTTTGATCAGATTTGCAGATTTTGTGCTGCACATAGTGAAATAAACACTAAAATTCGTTTTTTGTGGCTGTTTTGTCCTCATCGTGCTGTAGCCACACCGTTTGGAATTTTGGTCTGAAATTTTCAGGGTAGAAAGAGCTTGCCCCCAAAGAACAAGCTAGTCTTGGTTTGGTGAAAAAAATATTAATCCGTTCCAAAGTTACTACATTTTGAAATTCCGTGTTCTAAGCATGCTCATTTCAGTCTTTTGGATAGCTGCATGGTACGTAAAGGGATTTAGGCCTCACAAAAAGGGATTTTGACAGCTCACAAAAAGGGATCCTTAGAATCCCTTTTGTCATCAAAAAAAAAAAATCCCTTTTCATCAGCCGCCATCTTTTTGGTTTTTTTTTAAGCCCAAAGATAAAATTACTTACCACAGTAATCTTGTTTCTTCTAATGGAGTCTTGCTGTATTCTGACTAAATGCAGTAAGCCTTTCCAGTTCAACTAGATGAAAGAGTTAACTCTATACAAATGCATAGAACGTTGAGCTCGAGTTCGGTTTTCAAACCCCTGTCCCTGGTACATTCTATATAAACGTCAGATTCTTACAAGCACTAAACTAAACATAGGCTGCTAAGCTACACTACATACAGTACAGAACAATTTTTAAACAAAATAGTTGTCAAAGGACTAATAGCCAAACAAAAAAAGGGCAACTAAAAGACTCAAGTCAGAGGTGCCCAAGAAAAAATGCCACCCAGAGGTGCAGCACTCAAACGATAAAACAGCTGTAATGCCGTGCCACCCCTTTCAGGTTCTGTTAGGGGAGGGAGGTCAGAATACAGCAAGACTCCATTAGAAAAAACAAGATTACTGCGGTAAGTAATGTTTTCTTCAAACATCATGAAGTCTTGCTGTATTCTGACTAAATGCAGACTACCAAGTCAGGGCTGGATGGCATACATCCGAGAGTTCTATGGGAGTTGGCGGATGTACTGGTTGCACCTCTGGCGGAGCTCTTCAACATGTCACTTGAGACAGGGAGGGTACCTAGGGATTGGAGAGGCACATGTGGTGCTTATCCATAAAGGGGGATCGAGGGAGGTGCCGGGTAACTACAGACCCATCAGTTTGACGTCGGTGGTGGGTTAAATAATGGAGAGTATACTGAAGGAACGTCTGGGGGGGTTCTTGGAGGAGACGGGATGCCTGGATAGTCGTCAACATGGGTTTGTGCCAGGTAGATCGTGTCAAACTAACCTTATGGAGTTCTATGAATGGGTAACATTGGAACTAGACAGGGGAAAGCCTGTAGATGTACTGTTCTTGAACTTCAGCAAGGCGTTTGACTCGGTCCCTCACAATGTCCTACTGGAGAAACTGAGGGGGATGGGAGTAGGCCCACTGATGGTCAGATGGATAGGAAACTGGCTGGATGGGCGCACGCAGAGAGTAGTGGTCAGTGGGGAGATCTTGGCTCTTAGGGGGTCATTAGCGGGGTACCACAAGGCTCGGTCCTGGGACTGATCCTCTTTAATGCATATGTCTCTGACATCAGGGAGGGAATAGGGTGTGAAATGAGTCTCTTTGTGGACAACTCCAAGATGGAAGCAGTGGTTGAGGGGGATGAGGGGAGGTTGGCCCTGCAAGGGGGCCTGGGAACCCTGGATAGGTGGGCTCGCACCTGGAAATTAAAGTTTAACTCCTCCAAATGTAAGGTGTTACATCTTGGGCGGGGAAATCCCAAACATGAGAACACCCTGGGAGGGGAAAAAGACCTAGGGGTCCTGGTGGATGCAAGTATGAATAACTCTGAGCAGTGCAAGAGGGCAGCTGTCAAGGCAAACAGGATGTTGGGTTGTATCGTAAGTAAGATCACCTCACGGTGCAGGGAAGTGATCCTGCCACTGTACAATGGCCTGGTTAGACCACACCTTGAGTACTGTGTGCAATACTGGAAACCGCGCTTGAGGAGGGACATCCAGTTCCTGCAAAGGGTTCAGAGGAGGGCAACCAAAATGATCTGGAACCTAGGGGATTTGACATATAAGGAGAGACTAGAGGAGCTTGGCCTCTTCACTAGAGGAGGGACGGGGGGACATGAATGATGTCTTCAAGTACCTCAAAGGAATAAATAGGGTAAACAAGGAGGGGATCTTTAGGCTAAAGGAGGGAAGTATCATCAGAGAGCATGGGTTGAAGTTAGAAGGTGGAAGGATGAGGGGGGAAATGAGGAGGTACTTCACTGAGAGGGTGGTGGAACCTTGGAATGCACTGCCTGGTGAGCTAGTGCTGGCTTCTATGGTGGAGGGGCTCAAGAGAGGGTGGGACAGGTACAAAAAGGGCATGAAGCAGAGGTTGACCTGCCCCGGGGGCTGGGATGGACGACAGGAGAAACAGAATTGGGATAAGGGGGGGGAAGGCCTTGGTACCCACCTAGGGTTCTGAGGTACGAGCAGATTCGATAGACCCATAAGGCCTAATCTGCTGGCAAATAGTATGTTAGTGCCCCATGGAGGTGGGCACAGAACCTACTTAGGAAACAGGCTCTGCAGTACTGCTGTGACAAATCTGGCATCACTCCTAGCCTGGGTGTCCAGGCGGAAGTGTTTAGTGAATATGTAAACAGTTCTGCAGGTAGCTGCTTTGCAGATCTCAAGCAGGGGAATAGGCAGCTGTTCCCCTAGTAGAGTGGGCTCTAAGGCCAGCTGGTGACTCTTTTCCCAGTTTGCCATAGCAGAATTGGATGCAAGACACAATCCACAGAGTGATGGTCCTCTTGGTGGCTGCCTTGCCTTTACCCACTTCCCCATAGGTGAGGAACAGTTGTGTGCACTCATTCCTATGGGCCTTTGTCTGATCCAGATAGTAGCCAATAGCCCTCTTAACGTCCAGACTATGTAGTCTAAGCTCTAATGAACTAGAATGTTCAGTGAAGAAGACAGGTAATGTCATGGACTGATTCACATGGAAATCAGAGACCACCTTCGGAAGAAATTTCCCGTTTGTCCTAAGAACGAACGACCTTGTCCGTATGGAGTGCTATGTAGTTGGGCTCCACTGACAAGGCCTGTAGCTCACTAATCCTCCTTGCAGAGGTTATGGCTACCAGAAAAACAGTTTTCCCTATCAGGTACTTGTGCTCAGCAGAGGACATGGGTTCAACCGGGGGCTGCATTAGCCGTGCTATGCAGATGTTCAAATCCCAAGAAGGGGTTGGCTCCCTGTGAGGTGGGTGTAAATAGAGCAACCCTTTAAAGAACGTCTTGAAGACTGCATGAGAGGCAAGGGAAGAGCCCTTCCCTGCCGAGAGACAGGCAGAAACAGCTGCCAGATGTACCTTCAGAGTGGAAGGCTGAAGGCCTAGGGAATGAAGGTGGGCTAAATAGTCGAACAGGACTGTCAGTCCAGCTGCCTGTGGATCTGTTTCCTTCTGTGCACACCAGATAGTGAATCTCTTCCATTTGGAAGTATACGTCTTTCTGGTGGCGGGTTTTCTGGAGACCTTCAAAATATTCAAGACCCCTTCAGAGAGACACAGGCCTGCATACTCTAGGTCTTCAAGAGCCAGGCTCTTAGCCTGAGGGACTCGAGGTTGGGGCATAGGATCCTCCTTTGAGAAGAAGTCAGAAGATTGTGCCTCCTGGGGAGGCAGATTGGACTGGTCACCAACAGGGACAGCAACATGGGGTACCAGGGCTGTCTGGCCCAGTCTGAAGCAATCAGAATCGTAGATGATGGCTGGTTCCTGAGTTTGACCAGGACTCTGAAGATCAGAGGGAATGGAGAAAAAGCATACAGGAATCTGCGGAGGTCTGCAGCAGAACTGGGGTCGCTGATGGTTGTCTGGTGCTGCAAACAGATCTATCTGTGGCATGCCCCATCTCCTGAACACTGCATGCAGTATTTCTCTGTTCAGAGACCACTCGTGCAATTCTGGAGACCCCATCTCCGCGAAGACATAGACAGAGTGGAGACTGTTCAGAGGGCAACCAAAATGGTGTAGCGTCTGCACCAGAAGACATATGAGGAGAAACTAAAGCAGCTTAATATGTATACACTTGAGAAAAGGAGGGAGAGGGGGGGAACATGATAGAAACTTTCAAGTATCTCAAGGGAATTACCAAAGTACAAGAGGGTAGCATCTTTCAGAAAAAGAGATGTGCAAGAACAAGGGGGCACAATTTGAAGATAGAGGGGGGACGGCTCAAAGGTAATGTTAGAAATTGTTGTTTCACAGAAAGGGTTATGAATGCATGGAACAGCCTTCCTGAGGAGGTTGTGGAGTCAAGAACAGTGGGAGAATTCAAGACAGACATAAGGCAATTCTAGTGGGGGGGTAGGAGGAAGTAAGCTGTTGATTAACTAGAATCTGCAGCTTATCAATCAGGCAGTGGGCAGACTAGGTAGGCCAAGTGGTCCTTATCGGCCATCAAATTCAAATTCTATGTGGTGGTTCCGATTTATTCTGCTGAGGGCATCTGCCAGTACATTGTCCTTGCCTTGCAGGTGCACGGCTGAAATGGAGGTCTTGAGGGAACAGGCCAGACTTCAGATCCTCATTGCCTCCATACACAGGGCAAACGAACTCGTTCCACCCTGCTTGTTGATGTAGTACATGATGGTGGTGTTGTCTGTCCTTATCTGCACCACCTTCCCCTGTACCATCTTTATGAATGACTGGAGAGCTAGTAGCACTGCCCTGAGCTCCAACAGATTGATGTGGAGCAGGGACTCCTGGTAAGACCATGTCCCATGAGCAATGTGGTCCTCAAGTCAGCTCCCCACCCTAGGAGAGAGGCATCTGTGGTCAGAACCACTGTAGGAGGTTGCTGGAGGAATGGAACACCTTCCCTGAGGTTGTCCCTGTCCTTTCACCACTGTAATGCCTGGATCAGGGTAATTGCCACTGGGATCAGTTTGGAAAGGGAGACCCTTCTCTGGGACCAATAGGACCCAAGATGAAACTGGATATCCCTCATCTGAAACCTGGCTCCTGGAACCACTGCTGTAAAAGCTGCCATATGCCCCAACAGCTGAAGAAACTGTCTTGCCGGACGAAACACCTGTTGATGAAAGAGTTTGCCAGCTGGATGAGGTTATCTACCCTTCGCACTGGCAGGAGAGCCTTTGCCTGGACTGTGTCCAGCTCTGCTCCTATGAATTCTAAGAACTGGATGGGCTCCAGTACTGACTTCTTTAGGTTCACCAGAAATCCTAAAGATGTGAGGGTATCCTGCACCAGACCGAAGGCACCCCTCACCTGCTGAGGGGACTGACCTACGACCAACCAGTCGTCCAGATATGGAAACACAGCCACTCCCTGTCTTCTTACATGGGCTGAGAAACAACCGAAAAATGAGGTGCTCATAATTAACTCTAATAATGAGAACAATTTGACCCGGTGCAGTTGTGGAATCAAAGAATTCAATACCAAAGTAACGCATCAACCAAGGACGCCAAGCCAAACGCACTGACCGAAAAAAGTGTAAATAATATCAATGAACACAGCTTACCGTGTCTTTCCGAATCATCTTACACTTTATTTTCATATTGCAGACAAAGCGAGGTGCGGCGACTGGTACCGGACAAACAAATTAAAATTACAACCACATGTAAAACATGTTGATATCACCGACCGGAGCAGCCAAACAGACCAGCCCACGTGCGTGATGACGCACGGGAATCAGCTGACGTTTCGGCAAAGCCTTCCTCAGAGCTGATTGGCCGATGAAATCACACTCATTATATAGTATAATAACATAAATATTCAAAACCCACCAACCAATAAAAAGTGTGACTAACATAAATATTAATAAAAACTTTGCCCCCGGAATAAATCATAACACAAATCATTTATAGATAACAATGGAGTGGCAGTTCTTCATTTAAACCTTTTGGATATAAAGTATCTAGCCTATAAATCCAAAAGGACTCCCGCTGGTTCAATTTCTTTGCCAAATCACCTCCATGATTCCCAAATTTAATCTTCTCAATACCAATGAATTTTAAATTTGCTGGTGAACCATGGCCAACCAAAGAAAAATGTCGTGCCATTGCATTTGTGACCACATTATTTCTAATTGCTGACTTGTGTTCACTAATCCTTTCTCTAAGTTGGCGTTTGGTTTGTCCAACATAATTCAGACCACACGGACATGTCAGCATATAAATAACACCAGAACTCCTACAATTAATAAATTCATTGATTTCAAATTTTTGATTTGTATGTGGATGTATAATGATGGAAGATACTTCACCAGTGATTTTAAATAGCAATCAACCATTTGTGAAAACGGCTCCATCACAGACCCAATACTAGATACGATAGGACGTCCTGGAGGTTTTTTGACATTTTTATGTATTTTTGGTAGCAGATAAATTACTGGTTTAATTGGAGCTACCACTTTTAAAAATTCTGCTTCTTGCAATAAAAAGCGCATCTGTAGTAGTGAGAAGTCTTTTGAACAAAATGCACAAGAAACTGCTAGGAGGTTTAAGGTACGGGGGTATAATTCTGATTGTATTCAAAGGGGAATTGAGAAAGCGGTTAAAATGAACAGAAGTGAACTTTTGAAACTGAGGTTACAAACTGATGATAATCAGGGTCAGATTTATTTTGTCACTGAGTTTTCAAATCAGGCTGAGGAAGTTTCGAATGTTATAAGGAAACATTGGAAAGTGCTGCAAGGAGATGCTGTTTTTAGAAATGAGATGCAAAAGTCCAAAATTACTTATAGAAGAGGCAGCAATTTGAAGGACTTGTTGGTACATAGTACAAAACCTGATAAGGGAAGTAACACTTGGATACCCAGTTTTCCGAAAGGCAACTATAAATGTGGTAATTAGCACAATGCAATAACACATACAATAGTAAATGTTTTATACATCCACATACAAATCAAAAATTTGAAATCAATGAATTTATTAATTGTAGGAGTTCTGGTGTTATTTATATGCTGACATGTCCGGTGGTCTGAATTATGTTGGACAAACCAAACGCCAACTTAGAGAAAGGATTAGTGAACACAAGTCAGCAATTAGAAATAATGTGGTCACGAATGCAATGGCACGACATTTTTCTTGGTTGGCTATGGTTCACCAGCAAATTTAAAATTCATTGGTATTGAGAAGATTAAATTTGGGAATCGTGAGGTGATTTGGCAAAGAAATTGAACTAACGGAGTCCTTTTGGATTTATAGGCTAGATACTTTATATCCAAAGGTTTAAATGAAGAACTGCCACTCCATTGTTATCTATAAATGATTTGTGTTATGATTTATTCCGGGGCAAAAGTTTTTTATTAATATTTATGTTAGTCACACTTTTTATTGGTTGGTGGGTTTTGAATATTTATGTTGTTATACTATATAATGAGTGTGATTTCATAGGCCAATCAGCTCTGAGGAAGGCTTTGCCGAAACGTCAGCTGATTCCCGTGCGTCATCACGCACGTGGGCTGGTCTGTTTGGCTGCTCCGGTCGGTGATATCAACATGTTTTACATGTGGTTGTAATTTTAATTTGTTTGTCCGGTACCAGTCGCTGCACCTCGCTTTGTCTGCAATATGAAACTAAAGTGTAAGATGATTCGGAAAGACACAGTAAGCTGTGTTCATTGATATTATTTACACTTTTTTCGGTCAGTGCGTTTGGCTTGGCGTCCTTGGTTGATGCGTTACTTTGGTTCTTACATGGGCTACCACCAATGCCAGACATTTTGTGCATTTTCTGGGGGCTGTGGTAAGGCCGAAGGGCACTGCCTTGAACTGATAATGGCCTGAGGGTAATTCGAACCTTAAGCACTTTCTGTGAGAGTGTCTGATTGGAATGTGGAAATAGGCATCCTTGAGGTCCAAGGAAGCTAGCCAGTTTCCTTGCCTGAGGGTAGGAAGGATTTTGGTTAGAGTCACCATCTTGAATGTGGGTTTTGATAGGTGTTTGTTGAGATACCTTTAGATCTAGAATGGGCTGCCACTCCCCAGTTTTCTTCAGGGTAAGGAAGTACCTTGAGTACAACCCTTTTCCTTTGTGAAGAGGAGGAACAGGTTCCACAGCTTTGTGCTCCAGAAGTGCAGTAACCTCAGCCTCCAACAGGGCTGTCTCTGAACTACTGGCAAGTCTGAATGACCTTGCTCTTGTTCTTGGAAATCATTTGAAACTTAGAGCCAAGGCCTTGGCTCACTACTTCCAGGACTCACTTATCCTTGGTAATGGGCTTCCAAGCCTGGAAGTAGTGAGCCAACCTGCACCCTACTGGTAGTGGGGAGGTGGCCCTGGCTGACACCTCAGGGTGTCTGCCTGGCAGGAGTCCTAGGCTGAGAGGTGGAAGCAGCCCTACTTACACCCCTTCTGCCCCTGCCCCTGAAGAATCCTCTCTGCTGCTGGCAAGCAGGGAATGCCTAGGCCTGTTAGAAAGGTCTTTGGTAAGGCCTACCTCTGCCTGGCTTCAGCTGCTGCTTTTGTGGAGTTGCAGCTTTTTCCTTAGCAGCTGCAGTCCTGTAAGTAGACCTGTAGTCATCCATTTTCTTCATGTAAGTCTCTGTCTGTTCCCCAAACAGAGAATTCTGGACAGCAGGGAAGTCCACAGCTTTAGACTTGGTGTCCTGGGAGATACTGGTACACCTGAGCCAAGAGAATCTTCTTAGGGAGACTGCAGTAGCCATAACTCTAGAGGATACGTCATTTGAATCCATAGCAGAGTGAAACTGGACTCTGGATGCTTCAATGCCATCCTTGACTATTTGCTCCAGATCCTTAGCTAGCTAAGGTGGAGCAGTCTTAGCCAATTTCAGAACAGATTCCCATCTGGATTCCTGGTATCTAGAGATGTATGCAATGTATGAAGCTTGTCTAATTCTCAAAGAGGCAGTCAAATACTGCTTCTTGGCCATGGCATCAATTTTCCGAGAATCCTTCTCAGGAGGGTGTGAGGCTAAGGGGATGCCAGCCTTATCACAGGCAGCAGCCTAAATGACCCCTACACGGCTATAATGATTATACAGGAAGTCTGCACCATTGCCAGACAACATATATCTTCTATCTATTCTTTTGTCCACAGGAGGAATGGAAGTAGGCATCTGTAGAATTTTATTTGTCTGTTTTTTAAGAGACTTGTGAAGAGGGATTGAAAGTCTCAGTGTCAGGGACATCCATCATTTCAAGGAAGTCTGGCTCCTCCTCCTCTTCAGCTGCCTCAAGAGTAGGTAGCTGTAAGGTCTCAGCAACTTTTTTGAAAAACAGATAGTGAGAGGAGGACTCCCTAGGCTGTCTAGGAGGAGAAACTGACTCTGGTCTATCAGGGGAGACATCATGCTCAATGGGTCACCCTAGCCTTCCTCTTCTCCTCTTTTTCCTCACCCTCCCATTCGAGTTCATAATAGGACTCCGGATCATATGAACCAGTGGGAAGCGAACCGGCAGGTGGCCGAACCGCAGTATGAGGTTTCTGAACTGGTCCGGTATCACCTGAACCGGTCTGTGAGGATTGTACAATCCGTATCACTTTAGAGATCTCTTCGGCGGTTGGAGCTGCAAAGGGCTCTGAACCAGCCAATTTTCTTTTTCTCTTTGCAGGTATTGAATCCTCGGTATCTGCTTTCCTTTTGGTCGAGGTATCGCCCTGGTCAGAAGGCACCTCCCCTGGTTCCCCAGCTCCCTCAGGAGCCGAACCGGACCGGCCATCCAGGTCAGCGGATTGCTCAGCCATTCTTTCCTTAAGCCTGGCTAAACGCTTATCCAGCATGGCTTTAGGAAAGTTTTTACAATTTGTCAGTCTGTTTTTAGGTGGCTAAACCCCAGACCATGTACACATATGAGGTGGAGATCAGCCTTGGCAAACACCTCCCCATGCTCTGTGCAGTGCTGAAACCCAGTGGAACCGGTCTTGTTCATGTTTTCTCTGATATAATGCACTGAAATCCAAGTTACTCTTTTTTGTGGCAATCAGGCCTGAGTAACTAAATTTATTTTCAGTTAACAACAGGTTCAATGGTCGATTAAAAAACTGAGAAAAAGTCTTGGTTTTGTAAACCGAGAACTGTCGGATCCCAAACCAAATAATGTAAAACCACTTAAACTTTTAACGTTACCACAAAAGAAAAGAATTTGCTCCGTTTCCTCCCGGTCATGCAAACCATAAGAGAAAACCGAAGACTTACCCAAATTTGGAGAAAAACCTAATCTAATCTAACCTGCACCGTAGGACAGGGCTTGAAGAACCAAAAAATGAAATGCAGTTTGAAGACACCGTCAAAAAACCACTCTTAACCGAATTGAGCGAGGAGAAATCCCCAGAGCGACTTCACAGGCAGGCGGAGTAAAGAATCTGACAGTTACATAGAATGTACCAGGAACAGGGGTTTGAAAACTGTGCTCGAGCTCCACATTCTATGCATTTCCATAGAGTTGACTCTTTCACCTCCAGGGCACTTGAACTGGAAAGGCTAACTGCATTTAGTCAGAATACAACAAGACTTCATGTTGTTTGAACAAAATGTTATAACTCTGCCTAGGGATGTCTTCTGGAGACATCCAAGTATGTATTTTATTCATGTGGACCTCCTTTACTGTTCTGCGCCTTTGCCTTAGTTTAATGTGGCCTCAGAAGAAAAAATTACTCACCTTAGTAATTATGTTTCTTCTAGTGGAGTCTTGCTGTATTCTGACAAATGCAGTTAGTTCCTGCCTTTCAACTGCCCCGGAGAACATAGGGTTAACTTTTCTATGCATGGCATAGAATGATCATCTCGAGCTCAGCTGAAGCCTCTGCCTGTTGTTATTCGAACTGCAACCATCAGATCTTACAAGCAAAAGCTCACTAGGTGTTCTGTGTGGAAACTGTAAAATTTTTAACTAGCCAACTGCCAGAAATATAATGCTTTTGGTTCTCAAAGGAAGACTCAACTCAGGAACCCAAAACAAAACCAATCAAATGAACAACATTCTACCCAAAGAAAAAGAGTTTGTAAAGGGGGAGAGACCTCTAGGTGCCAACACTGCACCAGCCCACCCACATCCCAAAAATCTAGGTTCTGAGAGGGAGTATGGGGGCAGAATACAGCAAGACTCCACTAGAAGAAACATAATTACTAAGGTGAGTAATTTTTCTTCAACAACATGAAGTCTTGCTGTATTCTGACACATGCAGACTACTTACAGTACTCCATGGAGGAGGGACAGAACCTACTTTGAAACAGGCTCTGAAGCACTGCTGTGCAAACCGAACATCACTCCTAGCCTGGATATCCAGAGAGTAATGCTTGGTAAAAGTATGGACTGTTTTCCAGGTGGCTGCTTGACAAATTTCTAAGAGAGGGATATCCCTGGCAGCAGCCAGGGAAGCAGCTGTACCTCTTATGGAATGAGCCCTCAGGCCTGAGGGTGGAATTCTACCCAGTTTTTCATAGCAGAATTGTATACAACAAACAATCCACCTGACAAGAGATCTCTTTGTGGCAGGTTTGCCCTTCCCAACTTCTCCACAAGTGAGGAACAACTGGAGGGATTCAAACCTGTGACCCTTGGTACGCTCTATGTAGTACCTAAGGGCTCTTTTAACATCCAAACTGTATAGCCTCCTCTCTCCCGAGGAAGAATGATCAGTGAAGAATACAGGGAGAGATGTAGACTGACTGAGGTGGAAATCTGAAACCACTTTAGGTAGGAACTTTCTGTTAGTTCTAAGGACTACTTTATCTCTGTGAAAAGAGATGAAATCAGATCCCACTGACAAGGCTTGCAATTCACTGATACGTCTGGCAGAAGTAATGGCTACCAAAAACACAGTTTTCCAAGTCAAGTACTTAAGCTCTGCTGAGGACAAAGGCTCGAAAGGGGGTTGCATAAGCTGAGCAATGCAAACATCAAGATCCCAAGCAGGAGCAGGATCCCTAAAGGGGATTGGTGTAGCAATCCCTGAAAAACTTACAGAATACAGGATGGGATGACAGAGGAAGACTTGCCTACAGACAGAAAGCAGAAACAGCTGCCAAGTGTACCTTGACAGTAGCTGGTCTGAGACCTAGGCCATTAAGATGGACCATATAATCCAGAACCGTGAGGCAATTCAGCAGAGTCTGGAGAAATATTTTCTTAGAACACCAAATGCTAAATCTTGCCATTTGGAGTTGTATGTCTTTCTTGGAAGGCTTTCGATAAGCCTTAAGGATATCCAGAACCCCATGGGAAAGATGCAGATCTGCAAACTCTAACTCTTCAAGAACCAAGCCTTGAGACTGAAGATTCGGGTACCAAATCCTCCCCTGAGAGGATGTTAACAGGTTGTAACTCCTAGGAAGAGACAGGAGAAGATGGACTGCTAGGGACAGCAACAAGGGATACCATGGCTGCCTGGCCTAGTCTGGAGCAATCAAAATCACTTTGCATGGTTGTGACCTTATCTTGACAAGCACTTTGAACAGGAGAGGGAAGGGGGGAAAAGCATACAGAAATTTCCCTTCCCAGTTCAGGATCAGAGCATCCAGGGGGACTGAGCCCAAGACTGGGGGTCTGCAACAAAAAAGAGTAAGTTGGTGATTGTCTGGGGCTGCAAAAAGATCTACCTCTGGAGTGCCCCATCTTGAGAAAATCACTTTCAATACCAGAGGATCTAGGGCCCATTCGTGATGGCCCTGGGATATTCTGCTCAGTGCATCTGCTAGGACATTGTCCTTCCCTGGGAAGTGAACTGCTATCAGAAAGGTTTGCATGGAATAGGCCAGGGACCACAACTTCATCGCTTCTGTGCACAAGGCCGTAGACCGAGTGCCTCCTTGCTTGTTGATGTACCACATGGTGGTGGTGTTGTCTGTTCTGACCTGAACCACCTTGTTCTGTACAGATTTGGAAAAAACTTGCAGTGCCAGAAACACTGCTCTGAGTTCCAAGAGATTGATGTGAAGCAGAGATTCCTGAGGCGACCACAGTCCCTGGGTGGTAAATTCAAGTGGGCTCCCCATCCCAGCAGGGAAGCATCTGTGGTGAGGACCACTGAATGAGACTGAGTGACAATGGAACCCCTTGCTCAAACTGTCCTGATCCTGCCACCATTGCAGGGCTTGGATCAGAGTTCGAGTCACTGGAATTAGTTTGTAAGGAATCCTTTCTTTGGGACCAAAAGCTCTTAAGTGGAACTGAATGTCCCTCATTTGGAATCTTGCGCCCTGGACCACCGCTGTAGAAGCTGCCATGTGTCCCAGTAGCTGAAGGAAATGCCTTGCTGATCGAGACACCTGAAGGCTGAATGAAGAGGCCAGTTCCATGAGGGTCCTTGCCTTTCCAGGGGAAGGAAGGCTCTTGCTTTTACGGTATACAGCTCTGCCCCTATGAAGGTGAGGAGCTGCACTGGTTCGAGAACTGACTTTGGCAGGCTGAGAAGAAATCCTAAAGAAGTGAGCACTTGCTGGGTCACTTGCAGGTGTGACTTGACTTGGTCTGGAGACTGGCCTATTATGAGCCAGTCATCCAAGTATAGGAAAATGGAAATCTTTTGTTTTCTTAGGAAGGCAACAACTACTGCCAGGCACTTTGTGAAGACCCTTGGAGCTGATGTTAGGCCAAAGGGTATTGCTTTGAACTGATAGTGGCTTGAGGGCAACTTGAACCTGAGGTACTTTCTGTGGGAGCACCTGATGGGAATGTGAAAGTAGGCATCTCTGAGGTCCAGGGAGGCTAGCCAGCCCCTGGCCTTAGAGAGAGAGAAGGATAATTCCCAGAGTTATCATTTTGAACTTTGGCTTTAAAAGATATTTGTTCAGATTCTTAGGTCCAGGATGGGTCGCCACTCTCCTGTCTTTTTGGGGGTTAGGAAGTACCTGGAGTACAATCCTTTGCCCCAGTGTAGGGTAGGTACTCTCTCTATAGCTCTGAGAGCTAGGAGAGAAGAAACCTCTGCCTCTAGGGCAAGGGTCTCTGAGAGATTAGCAGGTGGAAAAGATCTGGCTCTCAGCTTGGGAAATTTTTTGAAGCTGAGAACCAAACCCTGGCTTACTACTTCCAGGACCCACTTGTCTGATGTAAGAGACATCCAGTCCTGGACAAAGTGAGCCAGCCTGCCCCCTACTGGGATAGGAGAATCGTCCCGGGCAGACCCATCAGGGTGTCTGCTTGGCAGGGGTTTTAGGCTGAGGGGTGGATGCAGGCCTGCTCATCCCCCTTCTGCCTCTCCCTCTGAAGAACCCCCTCTGTGAAAAAGAAGAGGAGGCCTGTGCTTGGTAAAAAGGCCTTTGGAAAGGCCTGCCCCTGCCCCTGGACTGCTGCCTTTGAGGAGTTGCTTGCCTTTCCTTGGCCTGAGCACTCCTGTAAGTGGTCCTGTATTCATCCATTTTCTTCATGTAATTCTCTGTCTGCTCCCCAAACAGAGAATTACCCACTACAGGAAAATCCATGGCCTTAGCCTGGGTATCCTGTGAGAGGCTAGTACATCTGAGCCAAGCCATCCTCCGAAGAGCCACAGATGTAGCCATGACTCTTGATGATACATCACTGGAGTCTACAGCAGCATGAAACTGAACTTTCGATGCCTCATTCCCATCTGCAGCCACCGGCTCCAGCTCCTTGGCAAGCTGGGGAGGAGCCTGTTTAGCCAGTGCCAGTACAGTGTCCCACCTGGACTTCTGGTACCTGGCTGCATAGGCCATATAATTAGCCTGCCTGAGTCCTAAGGATGATGCCACGTACTGCTTCTTTGCCATGGCATCAATCTTCCTGGAGTCCTTGTCTGGGGGCTGTGATGCCAAGGGAATGCTTGCCTTATCACAGGCAGCAGCCTGTACAACCCCAACATGGCTGCACTGCTGATAAAGGAACTCCGTATCTGAGCCTGAAAGAGTATAACTCTTGTCCATTCTTCTGTCCACAGGAGGTATGGAATTGGGAGACTTAAGAATTTTTTGTGTCTATTTCCCAAAAGATTTGTGGAGGGGTATAGACAGTCTCCTGGTCTTAGAGATGTCCATCATCTCTACATAATCAGGCTCTTCCTGATCCTCCACTGCCTCCTCCACAGGAAGCTGAAGGGTATCAGCCACCTTTCTGTAAAACATGTAGTGTGAAGGGGACTCAGAAAGCCTAGGAGGAGAAACACCTGAAGGTCTGTTTGGGGAGATGTCCGAGTCAATAGGCACATCCAGACTTTCACCATCACCATAATCATCTTCCAACTCTCCTTCCTCCTCAAACTCTGGTTCATAAAATTCTTCTAAGGTATAATCCGGAACAGGGGGAACCGACCGAACTGAGCCCCTGCCAAAAGGTGCCAGTTTAGTCGGAACCGATCGAAGCAATTCCACAATCCGAATCGCTTTGGCTATTTCATCGGCGGTCGGAGTATGAGATTCTGGATCCGAACCGGACGACTTGTCTTTTCTTTTTGTTAGAACCGATTCCTTGGAATCGGCTCTCCTTCTGCCCGAAGAAGTATCACCCTGGTCAGAGGGCACTCCTTCTGGTTCGGTCGGAACCGAACCGGGCTGGCCATCCGGGTCAGCGGACTTCTCGGCCTCCCTTTCCCTCAGTCTTCCTAATCTCTTTTCCAGGGTAGATTTTGGAAAACTTTTGCAAATTTGGCAGTCTGAATCGAGGTGGTCAAAACCCAGACAATAAACACAGGTGGTGTGGGGATCAGTCTTAGCAAAGACCTCCCCACACACACTGCAGTGTTGAAACCCAGTGGGCCCGTTTTTTTTCTTGGGTTTCTTAGACATGGCCAACCTAACCAAACTTACCCTTTTTTCGGCAATCCGCCAGGCAAGACTCCCCTATCAGTTCCTGACCGTGTCACGGGTCTTGGAAAAAACAGTACTAAAACCCGTTTTTTTTTTTTTTTTTAGAACTGATACGGACCGGTAACCACACACTAAAGTAAAGTACAAATTTTACCTCAAAATGATCGGTTCAGTCGAACCGATCCACAGCTTTACAAGTTCCACACAGAAAACAGAACAAAACCTATCTAGTACTCACGGTACCGCAGACAGAGACTTGAACCGACTATGCGGAAACAACAATTTTGGAAGAAAACCAACCGAAACCGACACTTCAACCGACTTTGAACCGTGCAGCAGGAGAAATCTCCGGAGCGACTGTTCAGTGAGGCGGAGTAAAGAATCTGACGGTTGCAGTTCGAATAACAACAGGCAGAGGCTTCAACCAAGCTTGAGATGAACATTCTATGCCATGCAAAGAAAAGTTAACCCTATGTTCTCCAGGGCAGTTGAAAGGTAGGACCTAACTGCATTTGTCAGAATACAGCAAGACTTCATGTTGTTTGAATACTTATTTTTTAATTTAAAAATCCTGTTTTGCGACTCACTTCCGATCCTTTTTCGCAATGCGAAAAACGATTTTGTTGCTTTGCAAACAGGGAATTTCATCTGGCAAAAAGGGATTACCAGCAGGGCCATCTTGTCTGACAAGTCCCATCCTTTTTTGTGAGCTGTCAAAATCCCTTTTCATCAGACGATTCCCTTTACACAAGATGGCCCTGCCCTTAATCCATTTTTGCCAGACAAATTCTTTTTTTGCGAGGTGTCAAAACCCTTTTTCATATCGCGAAAAAGGATTAGGGCTTCTGGGACCGGATGGCCTGGCCGGTAATCCTTTTTCATCAGATGAATTCCCTTTTCTCCAAGGTGTCAAAATCCTTTTACACACTGCGAAAAGGGATTTTGATAGTTCACGAAAAGGGATGGATGCCAGGGCCATTTGGTCCCACAAAGTACAGTTACGTAGGAACTTACCCTAACAGTAGATCTTCGAGAGAGGTTCCTTCAGTAGGTCATCATCATCACATATAGGACTGGTGCCACCAGGTGTTGGGTCACACGGCAGACTTTTCCAGCAATCCCTGATGGGGGACCGCCCACCCGATGTCACGTGACCGATGTCATGCGTGGCTGTATATAGTGGGCGGTCCCAACACCCACCCTCCAGTTCTCCCGCCAGAGCCAGGAAGAGGCCTGACAGCAAGAGCGAACAGCATTTGGAGTCCCTGTAAAACAAAATGAGGGGAAGGAGGGAGGGAAAAATATGACCTACTGAAGGAACCTCTCTCGAAGATCTACTGTTACAGTAAGTTCCGACGTAACTGTACTATCTTATTTCAAGAGGGTTCCTTCAGTAGGTCATCACATATAGGACAGAGTCCCAAGCAGCCCCTCCAAAGAGAGACCGAGAGAAACTACGGAGGAGGAGAAATAACTCCAACAGAACAAACTGGAATCCAGAAAGGACCCAGCCTAGGACAGAAGGCCCTGTAACACAGCTAGGCTGAAACCAGCCCTCCGCCTAGAAACAATGTCCAGACTGTAGTGTTTGGTAAAGGTATGGACAGAACTCCAAGTGGATATCAGCCGCAGAGACATTTTGCAAAAAGACAGTGGAAGCAGCCATGCCCCTAGCAGAATGACCTCTTATGGTACCAGGCAGAGGTTTTTTATACTTCTAGTAACAATACCTAATGCAGTTCCCTAACCATTTGGAAAGGCCCTGCTTAGAAACCAGTTTGCCCCTCGATCTGGGGGCAAAAGGTACAAAGAGCTGATCACAGCTACGGAATTCCTTAGTCTGGTGAATGCAGCACTGAAGAATCAGATGTACGTCCATGATATGGAGGAGTGCCTCGTCTCTATTAGAGGGGTACGGAAAATACACAGGAAGCTCTACTGATTGATTCAGTGTGGTTTCCGACACCACCTTGGGAAGAAACTTAGGATTCGTCCTAAGGGCTGCCCGGTCCTTATGGAAAATAAGATCGGGCTCCTTGCAAACCAGAGCGTGAAGCTCTGAAATCCTCTGGGCTGACATGATGGCAACCAGAAACAATGCCTTCCAGGAAAGGAAGCGCAAGTCACAGCTCATAGCCAGCTCAAAAGGAGGAAGGCAGAGCTCCTCCAAAACAAAGTTCAAATCACAAGGTGCAGTTGGGCTGCGGATGGGGGGTTTCAAATGGAGGACCCCCTTCAGAAATGTTTTAGAGACTCACAACTGAGCCACAGGTTTACCATCCACTAGCTCATGGTACGCCGAAATTGCAGAAAGGTGGACCTTCAATGAGGAACATGAGAGACCAGAGTCCGACAGATGTAGGAGGTATTCCATGACTGGAGGGGCAGAACATGAGAAGGGGTTCCAACCCTTGGCCATCGCCAAAAATGGAAAACCGTTTCCACTTCATGGCATAAGTGGATCGAGTAGAGGGTTTTCTAGCCTCAATGAGGACTTGAGCGACCCGGGAGGAGACCCCAAAGCGAGAGATCGCTATGTCTGCAAAAGCCAGGCATGAAGGTGCAGGGTCCTGAGCCCCGGATGCACTAACAGACCTTGGTCCTAAGTCAGGAGGTCATGGGTCACTGGAAGTGGAACCGGAGGTTCCCTGGAAAGCTGTTGTAACAGCGGAAACCAAATCTGTCTCGGCCAGAGAAGGGCAATGAGGATCAGCTTTGCCTTCTTTGCTTGAAACTTGAGGAGGACCCTCTAGAGAATGGGAAATGGAAGGAAGGCATATAAAAATGTCCCTGTCCAGGAGAGAGACAGCACGTTGTGCCAGAAAGCACCACACCCTGGAACGAGCAAGCAAAAACTGGGAAGTTTTGCATTGTATTGGGAGGCGAAAAGGTCAATTTCCAGATGCCCCTAAAGTAGGAAGATGGATTCTGCCACTTCCTGATGTAATTTCCACTCGTGAGTTAGGGCCCAAGACCTGCTGAGAATGTCCACCAGGACGTTTAGAATGCCTGGCACGTACACGGCAACAAGAGCCAGATTGTGCAGGACCACCCAGTTTCACACCCACATCGCCTTCCTGCACAAGGGGTACAATCAGGTTCCTCCTTGTTTGTTGAGGTACCAAACTACTGACATTTTGTCCGATTGGACCAGCAATGATCCCTTGGGAAGGAGGGTGTGGAAAGCCTGTAAGGCGTACAAAACAGCCCTCATCTCCAGAATGTTGATATGTAGCGTTCTCTCCAAGCTGGACCACAGTCCTTGGGCTTGGTGCTCCCCTAGATGTGCTCCCCATCCCATGGTCAAGGCATCTGTGGTTAGGGATGCCGAGGGAGCTGGGTTCCGGAAGGGAAGACCCAAAGCAAAACTGCAGGGATACCTCCACCAAAGCAATTCCTTCTGAACCACTGAGGAGACCAGTACCAAATGGTTCAGGTCATCCTGGAGTTGGTGCCACTGCACGCATAAGGACCACTGAGTGACCCCCATGTGAAGCCTCGCTAGGGGAACAGTGGTGATGGAGGCCACCATCAGGCCGAGAAGGTGAAGGATCTCCCAGGCTGGAATGGTCCTGGAGAAGCAACTCGAGAAGCCTGACGGATCAGTGTCTCCACCCTGTCTGGAGGGAGGAAGGCTCTGCAATGGACCGTATCCAAGACTGCCCCAATGAACTGAAGTTTCTGGGATGGGGTCATGGAGGATTTGGGAATACTGACAGTAATCCTTAGTCTGTTGAAAAGGTCCACGGTGAAAGAAAGAGCCTCTAGTAAGGAGTCCCTGGACAGGGCTGAAATTAGCCAGTTGTCCAGGTAAGGGAAAACCGCAATACCCCTGCGGCGTAAGAAGGCCACAACCACTGCCAGGCACTAGGTAAACACCCGGGGTGACGAAGACAAACCAAAGGGGAGTGCCCGGAATTGGAAGTGTTCCCACTGGAACTGAAACCGCGGTGGCTGGGGAAGATGGGGATATGCAGGTAAGCATCCTGCATATCCAGAGTGCATATCCAATGATTCTCCAAAAGGAGCGGAAGGAGGTTCTGGAGTGTCAGCATCCGAAATTTTTTGTACTCGACAATCTGACTCAGGTTGCTTAAGTCGAGGATAGGTCTGAAGTCCCCCTGTCTTTTTTGGAACCAGGAAAAAATGGGAGTAAAACCCCCTTCCCCTTTGCCAGAGGGGAACCAGCTCTATTGCTTCCCTGAGCAAGAGGCTGTGCACCTCTTCTCAGATAAGAAGAGCCTGATCCCTTGAATAGGAGGATCTTTTCGGTGGAGATTCTGGAGGAAATTCCAGAAACTCTATTGTATGTCCGACGGACACTAGCTGTAGGATCCATTCGTCGGAGGTTATCGCCCTCCACTCCTGCGCATGGCAGGCGAACCTCCCCCTCACCTGCTCCCCTTCAAGAAGCTGAGGAGGCAGTGGGGACAGCAAGTCAGGAAGTGGCTAGACATTCAGGGGGAGGGCCCCCTGTACATCTCTGGTTCTTGGAGGCTGGAGGGGTGGCTGAACCCGTGGACTTACGCTGGCCCTGACGTCGTGCCGGGGCTTGTTTCTTCTGCCTCCAGGTCCTTTTCCAAAAAGGCTGCTGTTGTTGGTTGCCCAGTCGGTACATGGACCTCAGTGACCTGAGGGCGAGGCATCTGTCCTGCAGGTCAGTGATGATGTCCTTGATGTCCCTACCAAAGAGTACTGAGCCTCTAAAGGGGGCATCCTGAATTGCCGACTGAACTTCGTTAGCAAGTCTGGAAAGGCGAAGCCAGGAGTGCCATCTGAGGGCAACGGCAATTGCCGAGGTGCAAGCCACAGAATCAACTGAGTCATATGTAGCTTGCAAGGCATGCCTACAAGAAAAACAGGTGAGGCAAAGGTCCTTAGCAAGCTCCTCTTTCAAGCTCAAGGGTTCCATAGCCTGGACCCGAGCTTCCAGCATGGCCAAAGTAGCTTTCTGTGGGACACCATGTGGGCCACATAATTGAGGGACCGAAGGGAGCATGTAGCTGAAGCGTAAACTTTACTCCCAAACTGGTCCATTTGCCTTGACTCTTTGCCCGGAGGAGAAGTGATCATGTCCTTGAGTGCAACGGAGCGGTCATGAGCAGTGGAGAGGACGACAGAGTCAGCCTTAGGGTGTGCTTTGAGAAAAGGGGCATCCTTCGGCACTCGGTAAAGTCTGTCCGCCCGATTGGGGACAGCCAGGAGGGAATGAGGCATCTACCAGACAACAGAGGTGAGGTCCTGGTGAGGTCCAATCCATGGAGGAATAGGAACCGGAGACAGAGACTCCAGGTCCAGGTACTCGGCCAGTCTCTATTTCATGGGGTCTTGTTCCTCCGACTCCCAGATGAAGAAATCCTTCATGGACCTCAGAAGGTCCGAGAAGGCAAGGTCCTTGGTGGGGGGGGGGACTTAAGGGAAACCTTGCCTGACGGACCCTCGGGCTCCTTCAGGGATGTCCTCCGCAGTCTTGTCAGCCCCCTCATCATCACCATCATCATCATCGTCTGCCCCTTTGTCAGGACGACGACGACGGACATCTGGAAGTGTAATGTCCTGACGAGTTTTCCCCGAGACATGCACAGTGGTTATGGAAGAACTGCTCTGGGACAGAGACCTTGGATTCTGTGGCAGCGGAAGTCTCGTCTCCAGGTCAGACACCCAACTCCGACAGCACGCCCTGCCACCAAGACTCGATGAGAGTCTTAAAGTCTAGCGTAGCCGGAGGAGGTGGAGGGGTGGAGGAGGAGGAGGTTGGGGGGTAGTGATATCCCTGCTACCCCTGGTAATGGTATGGGTGGAAACCAGGGAAGTACTGCCCATATAAACTCCAGTCTGGAGTGGGACCAGCAAGGAAATGGTCCCCAGGATACCCAAGAGGGTAATGTTGGACAGTCCGGGGTCATGTGTAATTCCCTGTCATCAGATCAGACAGTTGGGGTACCCACGTCGGATCTGCAGCAGTGTAGATAGGCTAGGGATCCGGCACTGGGATAGCCATCGTCAGGGGGACAGACGTCGGGACCAGGCACCACCTGATCCAGCACCGGAAAGTGATCTGGGGTCGGAGCTGGACAAAGGGGCTGTGAAGGCGGGACCGGGTCTGGTATCGGAGCCAATGGCTGAGGCCAAACGCTGGGCCCTGGCTGAGGAATGGTAGTCGGAACGTCCAGCGTCGGCAAAGGGTTATCCGGGTCCGACGGAGGGACTGGTGCCGGTGCCAGCATAATAGGAATCCCACCAGAGGGAGGAGGAGGAGGGGCCTCCACTGGAAGGCCGGACGGCTGAAGAGGAGCCTCCTTCTCTGTGACCCCGTCAGGAGAGCACGGGACGGACCCTGAGGCCTCGACAACGTCGAGGGGTTCAGCGCTGACCTTGCCAAAAGTACCCGTCAGTGAGGAGGAGGGTACAGGTGAAGGAAGGGGGGGAAGGGGCCTTCTATCCTTGGTCCTGCCAGTTGTCGCGTGAGGCGCCGCTAGGCCCAGACAGGTGAACCACGCCTGAGCGGCCATCAAGGATGGGCATCTTATCAGGCAGTGTCGGGCGGGCGGTGGGGAACCCCCTTGCCGACTTATCAACAGGTGCTGGGCAGGTCCCCGCAGGCTGGGGAGCAGTCTTACCAGCGGCTGTGCAGTCCCCGGAGAAGCTGGGGATCTACTTAGCAGCTGTCGCGGTGCGGTCGTCAGAGGGGCCGACGACTGGTTGACCCACGGAGGATTTACCAGACTTACCATCCAACTTCTTGGGCGGTGGCTGGGCCTTGCTTGTCGAGGGCCACGTGGCCTATTCCGCAGAGCGCTCCCGCTCCCTAGACTTCTCCTTGTGGTGTTGCTTCAAAGGAGACGATTTTTTGGAAGAGGATTTCCTAATATGGTCCATCTGTTTCTCAAGAGATGCTAAGCGGGTCTTTAAGAGGTGAGCCTCCAAAGCCTGCTGTCTTCGCTTCTTGGTAGCCTGGTTGAAAGTCTGGCACTCTGGGAGGGAGAAAACAGGATGATCTGGGCCCAGACAGATGACACACTTCAGGTGACTGTCCTTATGCGGGATCTGCATGCCACAGGATGAGCACCACTTCTCAGGTGAAGACGTCAAGTTATCAAACAAAAGATGAAGAAAATTAGGGCAAAAGAAAGATTCCGATGCAAGAACTTTACACGACGATCGCTGTATGGAGGTCTGCAATGCAACTGACATGAGGCGACGGTGGGGAAAAAACTGGAGGGCGGGCGTGGGGACCGCCCACCATATACAGCCACGCTGATGTGGGTCATGTGACGTCGGGTGGGCGGTACCCCATTAGAGACTGCTAGAAAAGTCTTCCATATGGCCCGATGCCAGGTGGCACCAGTCCTATATGTGACGACCTACTGAAGGAACCCTCTCGAAGTAAGATCTCCTAATCCTTTTTCGCGACACAAGAAAAGATTTTGACACCTTACAAAAAGAGAATCCGCTGACAAAAAGAGATACTGAAAGCTCACGAAAAGGGGTTATAAAAATTAATCGTGAACTGTCAAAATCCCTTTTCATCAGCCAATTCTACTAGTGAGATGGCCCTGCCTTTAATCCTCTTTCACCAAAGTCCTTTTTGCAGGTGAAAAATCTTTTGCATTGCAAAAGGATTTTGACACCTCACGAATAGGATAGTTCTTTATTTTTCTTATTTGTTTTGCCGGAGCCTGGCGGGCGCTATGGCCCTCCCTTGGAGGACTCATCCCTGCTCAGCCAACCCCCGGTAGTTCCCCACGGCGGGGCCAGGGAGGAGAGCACCAGCTTTCTCTCACCCTCCCGAAAACAAATACAGAAACCGGGGGTGGCACAGGGACACAAGGCCATCATGGAGCCTGTCAGCTCCCTTTTCCTCTTTTTCTCCCATCCCTCCTCCCCTACCGATGCAGGTACATCAGTGCATGCCTCTTGACCCATACTGCCCTCCAGCTACCACCAGAGGGCAGTCAACAAGTGGGACGGCAGGCCTCCCTTCCCCTGAAAGAGGAGTGCAGTCCTCTGGACGCTCGATCCTCTCTCACCCCTGCCGAACCCAGGTGGCCCGGACTCGTTCCCGAACCCAGGTCGCCAGCATGGCACAAGGAGTAGCGACCAGTGCCTCAACATTCAGCGCCACCAGGCCAGCCCAAAAGAAAAAATTACTCACCTTAGTAATTGTGTTTCTTCTAATAGAGTCTTGCTATATTCTGACTAACTGCAGTTAGCTCCAGCCTTTAAACTGCCCCAGAGAACAAAGGGTTAACTTTCTATGCAGTGCATAGAATACTGAGCTCAAGCTCGGTTGAGGTCTCTGTCTGCAGCCCTTTGAAATCCAACCGTCAGATTCTTACGAGCAAAAACTCACTAACTACCCTATGTGGAAATTGTTAAATTTTTACTAGTCAACTGGCAACAAGAGTTTTGAATTTCCAAGGAAGACTAAAGTCAGGAAACCCCAAATCAAAAACCAATCCAAATAAGAACAACAATAAAACAAACACCCAAACAAAAAGAGGAGGGTATATAAGGAGCACCCCTGAGGTATAACACTGCACCTGCCCACCACTTCCCAAAAAACAGGTTCTGACAGGGGAGGCAGGTCAGAATACAGCAAGACTCCATTAGAAGAAACACAATTACTAAGGTGAGTAATTTTTTCTTCAAACAACATGAAGTCTTGCTGTATTCTGACTAACTGCACACTACCAAGCAGTACTTCCATGAAGGAGGGAGAGAACCTACTTCCGGAATAGGCTCTGAAGTACTGCTGTGCCAAACCGAGCATCACTCCTAGCCTGGATATCCAGAGAGTAATGCTTGGTAAAGGTATGGACTGTTTTCCAGGTGGCTGCTTGACAAATTTCTAAGACAGGGATATCCCTGGCAGCAGCCATGGAAGCAGCCGTACCTCTGGTTGAGTGAGCCCTCAGGCCTGAGGGTGGAATCTTTCCTAGTTTCTCATAGCAGAATTCTATACAAGACACAATCCACCTGGCAATAGTTCTCTTGGCGGCCTGTTTGCCCTTTCCCACTTCTCCATAAGTGAGGAACAACTGGAGGGGAATCAAACCTGTGACCCTTGGTACGCTCTATGTAGTAGCTAAGGGCCCTTTTAACACTTAAACCGTGTAGCCTCCTCTCTCCTGAAGAAGAATGATCAGTGAAGAAGACAGGAAGAGACAGACTGATTCAAGTGAAAATCTGAAACCACTTTGGGCAAGAACCTTCTACTGGTTCTAAGGACCACTTTATCCCTATGAAAGGAGATAAAATCAGGTTCCACTGACAGGGCTTGCAATTCACTGATACGTCTGGCGGAGGTAATGGCTACTAAAAACAGAGTTTTCCCAAGTCAAGTACTTAAGCTCTGCTGAGAACATAGGTTCAAAGGGAGGTTGCATAAATTGAGCAATGCAAACATTTAAGTCCCAGACAGGGGCAGGATCTCTAAAGGGAGGAATGGTATGAAGCAATCCCTTAAAAAATTTCACAGAACACAGGATGAGATGATAGTGAGGAAGACTTACCCACTGACAGAAAAGCAGAAACAGCTGACAGGAGCACCTTGAGGGCTGAGGCCTAAGCCATTAAAATTGACCATATAATCCAGAACTGTAGGCAATTCAGCAGTGTCTGGGGAAATATGTTTCTTGGAACACCAAATGCTGAATCTTTTCCATTTGGAGTTATAGGTCTTTCTAGTGGCGGGCTTTTGAGAGGCTTTGAGGATATCCAGAACCCCCTGAGACAGATGCAAATCTGCATACTCGTATCTCTTCAAGAGCCATGCCTTGAGATTGACAGACTGAAGATTGGGGTACCAAATCCTCCCCTGAGCGGAGGTTAACAGGTTATAATTCCTGGGAAGAAACAGGGGAAGATGGACTGCTAGAGACAGCAACAGGGGGTACCAAGTCTGTCTGGTCCAGTCTGTAGCAATGAGAATCACTTTGCAAGGCTGTGACCTTATCTTGACTAGAACTTTGTGCAGTAGAGGAAAGGGAGGAAAGGCATACAGAAATTTTCCTTCCCAATTCAGAATCAGAGAATCCAGAGGGACTGAGCCCAAGACTGGGGGTCTGCAACAAAAGAGATTACTGTATTGTTCTTGTGCCATTTAGTTCTCAAATACTGTTAACAACCTAATGTAATCCCTGCGATGCCTGTTATTCTCTGTATGCTACTTTGACTTCCTTACTGTACTTGTACTCACTTGCCCTGTAACCCTCCCGGGTCACACCTGAAAATAGGCACTTGGCTGTCTAGTGTGCTTACCCGGTTAACAAAAGCAAATAAATAAATAAATTGTCTGGGGCTGCAAAGAAATCTATCTCTGGAGTGCCCCACCTTGAAAAAAATCACCTTCAACACCAGAGGGTCCAGGGAACCATTCGTGATGGCCCTGTGAGATCCTCCTCAGTGCATCTGCTAGCACACTGTCCTTCCCTGGAAGGTGGACTGCTATCAGAGAGGTTTGCAGGGGAATAAGCCAGGGACCACAACTTCATGGCTTCCGTGCACAAGGCCGTAGACCGAGTGCCTCCCTGCTTGTTGATGTACCACATGGTGGTGGTGTTGTCTGTTCCGACCTGAACCACCTTGTTCTGCACTGACTGAGAGAAAGCTTGAAGGGCCAGAAAAACTGCCCTGAGTTCTAGGAGATTGATATGGAGAAGGGATTCCTGAGGGGACCACAGTCCCTGGGCAGTGAGGGCCCCCAGATGGGCTCCCCAGCCCAGAAGGGAAGCATCCGTGATAAGGACCACTGAATGACACTGAGTGACAAATGGGACCCCTTGCCTTAAATTGTCCTGATCCTGCCACCACTGAAGGGCTTGGAACAGAGTCCGAGTCACTGGAATCAGTTTGGTAAAGGGATCCTTCCTTTGGGACCAAAAGGCCCTGAGATGGAACTGAATGTCCCTCATCCGGAATCTTGCCCCTTGGACCACTGCTGTAGAAGCTGCCATGTGGCCCAAGAGCTGAAGGAAATGCCTTGCTGGTCGGGATACCTGAAGGCTGAAGGAAGAAGCCAGTTCTATAAGAACTCTTGCCCTTTCCAGGGGAAGAAAGGTTCTTGCTTTGACAGTATCAAGCTCTGCCCCTATAAAGGTAAGGAGCTGCACTGGCTCGGGAACTGACTTGGGGAGGTTGAGAAGAAATCCTAGAGAAGTGAGCACTTGCTGGGTCACTTGCAGGTCTGACTTGACTTGGTGTGGAGACTGACCCACTACGTGCCAGTCGTCCAGATATGGAAAGATGGAAATCTTTTGCCTTCTTAGAAAGGCAACGACTACTACTGCCAGGCACTTTGTGAAAACCCTTTGGGCTGATGTTAGACCAAAGGGCATTGCTTTGAACTGATAGTGGCCTGAGGGCAACTTGAACCTGAGGTACTTTCTGTGGGAGCACCTGATGGAAATGTGAAAATATGCATCTTTGAGGTCCAGGGAGGCTAGTCAGTCCCCTGGCCTTAGAGAGGGAAGAATTATCCCAGAGTTACCATCTTGAACTTTGGTTTTAAAAGATGTTTGTTGAGGTATCTTAGATCTAGGATGGGTCGCCACTCCCCTGTCTTTTTTGGGGTAAGGAAGTACCTGGAGTACAGACCTTTGCCCCAGTGTAGGGTAGGAACTCTCTCTATTGCTCTTAAGGCCAGAAGAGATGAAACCTCTGCCTCGAGGGCAAGGGTTTCTGAGAGACCTGCAGGTGGAAAAGATCTGGCTCTCATCTTCGGAAATTTTTTGAAGCTGAGAACCAGTCCCTGGCTTACTACTTCCAGGACCCACTTGTCTGAGGTAATAGACATCCAGTCCTGGAAAAAGTAAGCCAGCCTGCCCCCTATTGAAATAGCAGAGTCGACCAGGGCAGACCCATCAGGGTGTCTGCTTGGCAGGGGCCTTAGGCTGAGGAGTGGATGTAGCCCTGCTCATCCCCCTTCTGCCTCTCCCTCTGAAGAACCTCCTCTGTGAAAAGGGAGAAGAGGCCTGTGCTTGGTAAAAAGACCTATGAAAAGGCCTGCCCCTGCCCCTAGACTGCTGCCTTTGAGGAGTTGCCTGCCTTTCCTTGACCTGAGCACTCCTATAAGTGGTCCTGTACTCGTCCATTCTCTTCATGTAATTATCTGTCTGCTCCCTAAACAGAGAATTACCCACTACAGGAAAATCCATGGCCTTAGCCTGGGTGTCCCGTGAGAGGCTAGTACATCTGAACCAAGCCATTCTCCGAAGAGCCACAGATGTAGCCATGACTCTTGATGACACACCACTGGAGTCTAAAGCAGCATGAAATTATACTTTTGATGCCTCGATCCCATCAGCAGCCGCCTCCTCCAGCTCCTTGGCTAGCTGGGGGGAGGCCTGTTTAGCCAGTGCCAGTAGTGTCCCACCTGGACTTCTGGTACCTGGCTGTGTAGGCCATATAGTTCGCCTGCCTGAGTCCCAAGGAAGATGCCATGTACTGCTTTTTTGCCATGGCATCAATCTTCCTGGAGTCTTTGTCTGGGGGGGTGTGAAGCCAAGGGAATACTTGCCTTGTCACAGGCAGCAGCCTGTACTACCCCAACATGGCTGCATTGTTGATATAAGAACTCCGTATCTGAGCCGGATAGTGTGTACCTCTTATCCATCCTTCTATTAACAGGAGGTACAGTATTGGGAGACTTTAGGATTTTGAGTATCTGCTTCCCAAAGGATCTGTGGAGGGGAACAGACAGTCTCCTAGACTCTGGGATGTCCCTCATTTCCACATAATCAGGCTCCTCTTGATCCTCCATGGCCTCCTCCATAGGAAGCTGGGGGGTTTCAGCCACCTTTCTGTAAAACAGAAAGTGGGGATGGGACTCAGAAAGCCTAGGAGGGGAAACACCAGAAGGTCTGTCTGGGGAGATGTCAGGTTCCACAGGCACATCCAGACTTTCACCATCGTCACCATCATCTTCGAAATCCCCCTCCTCCTCAAACTCCAGTTCATAAAAATCTTCAAGGGTATAATCTTGAACCGGGGGAACCGACTGAACCGAACCCCTGCCAAATGGTGCCGTATCGGTCAGAACCGGGCAAAGCGATTCCACAATCTGAATTGGTCTGGCTATTTCTTCGGCGATCGGAACGTGAACCTCTGGATCCGAACCGGTCGATTTCTCTATGCGTTTCCTTTTTGTAGGAACCGACCCCTCAGGATCGACTCTCTTCTTGCCCGAATAAGTATCGCCCTGGTCAGAAGGCATTCCTTCTGGTTCGGTCAGAACCGAACCGGGTTGGCCATCCGGGTCAGCGGACTTCTCGGCCTCCTTTTCCCTCAGTCTACCTAATCTCTTTTCAAGCGTAGATTTAGGAAAATTTTTACAAATTTGGCAGTCTGTATCAAGGTGTTCAAACCCCAGACAATAAACACAGGTGGTGTGGGGGTCGGCCTTAGCAAAGACCTCCCCACACTCACTGCAGTGCTGAAACCCAGTGGGCCCAGTTTTCTTTTTGGGTTTCTCAGACATGGCCAACCTAACCAAACTTACCCTTTTTATGGCAACTGCCAGGCAAGACTCCCTTATCAGTTCCTAACCATGTCACAGGTGTTGGAAAAAAACGTTCAAAACCCGTTTTTTTTTTTAGAACGATAAGGACCGGTAACCACACTCCAAGTAAAATAACAGAAATTCACCAAAAGTGATCGGTTCAACTGAACCGATCAAACAAGTTTACAATTTCCACATAGAATACAGGAAAAACCTATCTAGTACTCACGGTACCGCAGACAGGCTGAATCGACTAAGCAGAACAAATTCGGTTTAAAACCGACAACTTTTACCGACAGTTTACTGACTTTTCGGACCGAGCTGAAGGAGAAATCTCCAGAGCAACTGTTCAGTGAGGAGAAGTAAAGAATCTGATGGTTGGATTTCAAAGGGCTGCAGACAGAGACCTCAGCCGAGCTCAAGCTCAGCACTCTATGCACTGCATAGAAAGTTAACCCTTTGTTCTCCGGGGCAGTTTAAAGGCTGGAGCTAACTGCAGTTAGTCAGAACACAGCAATACTTCATGTTGTTTGAAAAAGGATATTTAAAGTTTACTGTTTCTTTATCACTTCACTACAAAGAACAGATAGGACTTTCGGGCTGAAATTTGCAGGGTATAAAGGGGTTGCCCCACAGATGTAAGTTTCATCACCAAACCAGCAGACGTCACATCACTTCCATACTTTTTAACATTCCCGAAATTTAGAAATTTCCCACAGGATAACACTGTGGCGGGCTCCGTACCATTCAGTGCCTACATCTCGAAAACACTTCGAGATATGGATTTTTCACGAAACGCAGCTAATTACACCGTTAGGTGTATGAAGCAACAATACAGGTTGTTAGACCTTGATTATAACTGCAGTGGAATTTTTTCCCAATGTCCCTATGAATACTGTGCCATTTGTAGCGCAAGGGTTACTTCGGGATGTCTGTAGCCCTGTGCTCTGTCTCTACAGTTATGGATAGATGGGAGCACAGGGTTATGCAGTAATGAGAGCAGAGGGCCCTCCATTATGCAGTACTGGAAGCGCCCACAGGGAGATAAGAGTTATTTAAAATGTCTCTACACGTAAATCAGGGACAATTACAATATGCATGCATGGGGAGCACAGGCATCCACAACACACTATATGCTGATGGGAGTGCAGGGCCCTCTCCAGTCCCCATGCCCCCATCACCATATAAGGGTAAGATTACACTTTCTCAAAAAGAAAGAAAATTCCTTTCAAAAAAACTTTGTTAATGCATCAGTTAGGGTTAAAGCAACAAAAATAGTGAAATGAGGTGTTAGGGTTTCCAACCCTAACACCTCCAACACCCCACATCCAACCCTACCACTCCACCCCACCCTCCACAGACCAATAGGTGTCGGGGTGTGCCTTGAAGTCGTCAACCATAACGCCTGTTGGTCTGTGGAGGGTGGGGTGGTAGGGTTGGGTGTGGAGGGGGGAGGTGTTAGGATTGGAGACCCTAACGCCTCATTTCCTTTACTTCTGTTGCTTTAACAAAATTTTTTGCAATGAATATACTGTAGATATACACATACAGAATCAGGATCTCTGTCTATTCGGGCTGCATTTCTACACCTCAAATCACAATTCTGTTTATGATATCACAATCTATGACTGTGGAGATAGTTATATGATGTAACAAACAGTAGCCTATTATGTAAGGTAAGAGCAATCAATTTTCATGCAACTGTTCTCAGTAATATAGAAAAAAAAGTGGCAAGAAATAAAATTTACTCACCTTAGTAATTGTGTTTCTTCTAATGGAGTCTTGCTGTATTCTGACATATGCAGTTAGCCCCAGCACTTGAACTGCTCCGGAGAGGAAAGAGTTCAATTCTATGCAGAACATAGAACATTGAGCTTGCGCTCGGTTCAAACCTGTCTGCTGCACTTTGAAGTGTAACCGTCAGATTCTTACGAGCTAATACTAACTAACTACCCCCACTATGTGGAAATTGTAAAAATGTTTACTAGCCAAAAAGCAACCACATATTTTTGATCCCTAAAAGACTCAAGTCGAGAAATCCAAAACAAAAACGAGGTAGTGAACGAATAATTACCAAATTATAACAACAACCCACTCCCCTTGATAAAAAAAGGGAGAGTGGCAAGTACACCCCTGAGGTGCAACATTGCGCCTGCCCACCCACTTCCCAAAAAACAGGTTCTGAGAGGGGAGGCAGGGAGGGAGGTCAGAATACAGCAAGACTCCATTAGAAGAAACACAATTACTAAGGTGAGTAATTTTTTCTTCAAACAACATGAAGTCTTGCTGTATTCTGACATATGCAGACTACCAAGCAGTACTCCATGGAGGAGGGAATCGAAACCTATTTTGGAAATAGGCTCTGCAGTACTGCTGTACCAACTAGAGCATCACTCCTAGCCTGGATATCCAGAGAGTAATGCTTGGTGAATGTATGGACTGTTTTCCAGGTGGCTGCTTTGCATATCTCTAGTAAGGGTATATCTCTGGCAGCAGCCAGAGAAGTAGCTGTACCTCTAGTCGAATGAGCACTCAGGCCTGAGGGTGGTGCTTTGCCTAGCGTTTCATAGCAGAACTGTATACAAGAGACAATCCACTAGGCAATAGTTCTCTTAGTGGCAGGTTTGCCCTTTCCCACTTCCCCATAAGTGAGGAACAACTGAAGGGAGTCAAACCTGAGTGCCTTAGTACACTCAATGTAGTAGCTAAGGGGCCCTTTTAACATCCAAACTGTGGAATCTTCTCTCTCCTGAAGAAGAATGATCAGTGAAGAAAACAGGGAGAGACATGGATTGGTTCAGATGAAAATCTGAAACTACTTTGGGTAAGAACCTACTGTTGGTTCTAAGGACCACCTTATCTCTATGGAATGAGATAAAATCAGGTTCCACTGACAGGGCTTGCAATTCACTGATACGTCTGGCAGAGTTAATAGCTACCAGGAAGACAGTTTTCCAAGTCAAGTACTTAAGCTCTGCTGAAGACAAAGGCTCAAAAGGGGGTTGCATAAGCTGAGCAATGCAAACATTAAGGTCCCAAGCAGGAGTAGGATCCCTAAAGGGGGGATTGGTATGAAGCAATTCCTTGAAAATTTTACAGAAAACAGGATGAGATGCCAGTGAGGAGGGCTTTCCTACTGACAGAAAAGCAGAAAGAGCTGACAAGTGTACTTTGAGGGTAGCTGGTCTGAGGTCTAGGCCATTAAGATGAACCATGTAATCCAGAACTGTAGACAAATCAGCAGTGTCTGGGGATATATACTTCTTGGAACACCAAATGCTGAATCTTTTCCATTTGGAGTTATAAGTCTTTCTGGTGGCAGGTTTTCGAGAAGCTTTAAGAATGTCCAGAACCCCTTGAGACAGATGCAAACCTGCATACTCTAACACTTCAAGAGCCATGCCTTGAGATTGAGAGACCGAAGGTTGGGATACCAGATCCTCCCGAGAGGAGGTTAACAGGTTGTGATTCCCGGGAAGATGGACTGCTAGGGACAGCAAGAGGGGATACCAAGGCTGCCTGGCCCAATCTGGAGCAATCAGGATCTCTTTGCAAGATTATGCCCTTATCTTGACCAGGACCTTGAACAGTAGAGGAAAAGGAGGGAAGGTATACAGAAATTTCCCTTCCCAATCAAGAATCAGAGCATCCAGAGGAACTGAGCCCAAGACTGGGGGTCTGCAACAGAAGAGAGGAAGTTGGTGATTGTCTGGGGCTGCAAAGAGATCTATCTCTGGAGTGCCCCACCTTGAAAATATCACTTTTAACACTAGGGGGTCCAGGGACCATTCGTGATGTCCCCGGGAAATCCTGCTCAATGCATCTGCTAGCACACTGTCCTTTCCTGGGAGGTGGAATGCTACCAGAGAGGTCTGTAGAGAATAAGCCAGGGAACATAATTTCATGGCTTCCGTGCACAAGGCTGTAGACAGAGTGTCTCCCTGCTTGTTGATATACCACATGGTGGTGCTGTCTGTCCTGACCCGAACCACTTTATTCTGTACTGATTCCGAGAAGGCTTGCAGGGCCAGGTAAACTGCCCTGAGCTACAAAAGACTGATGTGGAGAGGAGACTCCTGAGTGGACCACACTCCCTGGGCTGAGAGAGTCCCCAGGTGAATTCCCCACCCCAGGAGAGAAGCATCTGTGGTTATGACCACAGAATGAGACCGAATGATGAATGGGACCCCTTGCCTGAGAGTATCCTGATCCTGCCACAATTGAAGAGCCTGGATCAGGGTCTGAGTCTCTGGAATACGTTTGGTTAGAGGATCTTTTTTCTGAGACCAAAAGGCACTCAGGTGAAACTGAATGTCCCTCATCTGAAATCTGGCTCCTTGGACCACTGCAGTGGAAACTGCTATATGGCCCAGAAGCTGATGGATGTGCCTTGCTGGTCAAGAAACCAGAAGGTGAAAAGGAAGAAGCCAGCTCTATGATGGCCCTTACCCTTGCCAAGGGGAGAAGTGCTCTTGCTTTGACAGCATCCAGTTCTACCCCTATGAAGGTCAGAAGTTGTACTGGCTCAAGAACCGACTTGGGAAGATTGAGAAGGAATCCTAGAGAAGTGAGAACTTGCTGGGTCACTTGCATATCTGACTTGACTAGGTCTGGAGACTTTCCTACAATGAGCCAGTCGTCCAGGTATGAGAATATGGAGATATTTTGTTCTTCTTAGAAAGGCCACTACTACTGCTAGGCATTCTGTAAACACCCTTGGAGTGGATGTTAGGCCGAAGGGCATTGCTTCGAACTGGTAATGGCCTGAAGGCAATTCGAACCCGAGGTGCTTTCTGTGGGAGCACCTCATGGGAATCTGAAAGTAGGCATCCTTTAGGTCCAGGGAGGCTAGCCAGTCCCCTGGCCTTAGAGAGGGAAGAATTATTCCCAGAATCACCATTTTGAACTTTGGCTTTAATAGATGTTTGTTCAGGTATCTTAAGTCTAGGATGGGTCGCCACTCACGGTTTTTTTTTTTTTTTTCGGGGTAAGGAAGTATCTGGAATACAGACCTTTGCCCCTGTGAACTGTAGGAACTTTCTCTATGGCCCTTAAAGCCAGTAGACATGAAACCTCTGCCTCTAGGGCAATAGTCTCGGACATGATTGCAGGTGGAAAGGACCTGGTTCTCAGCTTTGGAAATTTTTTGAAGCTGAGGGTCAGTCCCAGGCTTACTACCTCCAGGACCCACTTGTCTGAGGTAACAGACTTCCAGTCCTGGAAGTAGTAAGCCAGCCTGCCTCCTACAGGAATTGGGGAGTCGACCCAGGCGGACACATCAGGGTGTCCGCTAGGCAGGAGCCTTAGGCTGAGAGGAGGATGCAGCCCTGCTCATCCCCCTTCTGCCTCTCCCTCTGAAGAACCCCCTCTGGGGAAAAAGAAGAGGAGGCCTGTGCTTGGCAGAAAGGCCTATGAAAAGGCCCCATAGGCCTGCCCCTGCCCCTAGCTTACTGCCTCTGAAGAGCCGCCTGCCTTTCCTTAGCCTGTTTACTCCTGTAGGTGGTCCTGTATTCATCCATCTTCTTCATATAATTCTCTGTCTGCTCCCCAAACAGAGAATTATTAACCACAGGGAAATCCATAACCTTAGCCTGGGTATCCTGAGATAGGCTAGTACACCTGAGCCAAGCTAGTCTCCGAAGAGCCACAGATGTAGCCATGACTCTTGATGACACATCATTGGAGTCCACAGCAGCATGAAACTGGATTTTCGATGCCTCAATCCCATCAGCAGCCACCTCCTCCTGCTCCTTGGCAAGCTGGGGGGGAGGCCTGCTTAGCCAGTTCCAGTACAGTGTCCCATCTGGATTTCTGGTACCTGGCTGTATAGGCCATGTTATTAGCCTGCCTGAGTCCCAAGGAAGAAGCCATGTATTGTTTCTTTGCCATGGCATCCAACTTCCTGGAGTCTTTATCTGAGGGGTATAAAGCCAAGGGTATGTTAGCCTTATCACAGGCTGCAGCCTGCACAACCCCAACATGGCTGCATTGCTGTACAAGTACTCCGTACCTGAGCCTGACAACATGTACCTCTTGTCCATCCTTCTGTCTACAGGAGGTAAAGAATTTGGAGTTTTTAAAAACTTTTGTGTCTGTTTCCCAAAAGACTTATGAAGGGGAATAGACAACCTCTTGGACTCTGGGATGTCCATCATCTCCACACAGTCAGGTTCCTCTTGCTCCGCGACAGCTTCTTCCAAAGGGAGCTGTAGGGTTTCTGCCACTTTCCTGTAGAACATAAAGTGGGAAGGGGACTCAGAAAGCCTAGGAGAGGAAACACCAGAAGGCCTTTCTGGGAAGATGTCCGGTTCTATGGGCTCATCCAGGCCTTCTACTCCATCATCATCATCATCCCCCTTCAAATCCGGTTCATAAAAATCTTCAGGGGAATAACTTTGAACCAGGGGAACCAACCGAACCGAACGCCTGCCAGAAGGCGCCGGATCAGTCGGAACCAGACAAAGAAATTCAACAATGCTAATCACTCGGGCAATTTCTTCTGCAGTCGGATGATGCAGTTCTGTGTCTGAACCGGCCAATTTATCTTTTCTTTTTCATTTTACCAGAACCGACCCCTCAGGATCGGCTCTCCATTTGCCCGAGGGAGTATCACCCAGGTCAGTGGGCACTCCCTCAGGTTCGGCCAAAACCGAACCGGGCTGGCCATACAGGTCAGCGGACTTCTCGGCCTCCTTTTCCCTAAGCCTGCCCAATCTTTCGTCCAGGGTGGCTTTAGGGACATTTTTACAGATTTGGCAGTCTGACTCCAGGTGGTCAAAACCCAGACAGTAAACACAGGTGGTGTGGGGATCAGCCTTAGAAAAGGCCTCCTCACACTCACTGCAGTGTTGAAACCCAGTGGGCCTGGTTTTTCTTTTGGGTTTCTCAGACAAAGCCATAACTAAACACTTACCCTTTTTTTGGCAACCGCCAGGCAAGACCCCCTTATCGGTTTCTAACCGTGTTATGGGTATCTGAAAAAAACGATAAAACACTTTTTGCTTTGTTTCTAAAACCAATAAGGACCGGTACCACACACTAAATTCCTGAACACAAAGAAGAATAACACACTCTAAACAGTAACTGGTTCAGCCGAAATGGGTAAAACTCTTTAAATTACAATTTCCACAATAGTTTTTAAAGCAAGTCCATTACCTATGCACTTATTGTACCAGAGAGAGGGATCTGAACCGAAAAACAATTAAAGTATCGGTAAAACCGACGATTTTTAAACCAACCGAACCGTCAGCAGAAGACGAATCTCCAGAGCGACTGTTCAGTTAGGCGGAGAAAAGAATCTGATGGTTACACTTCAAAGTGCAGCAGACAGAGGTCTGAACCGAGCTCAAGCTCAACATTCTATGCTCTGCATAGAATTTAACTCTTTCCTCTCTGGAGCAGTTCAAGTGCTGGGGCTAACTGCATATGTCAGAATACAGCAAGACTTCATGTTGTTTGAATTACAGAAAATATGTGAAATATAAACTGAACTATGTCCATATGTTATATTTTTTAAAGTTTTCCGAATTGCATCATGGGCTGTCTAAAGCAATGTTATAAACAAGGGGAATTACAACTGATTATAGAACATGAATAACAAAACATTATAAAATAACTATTAAGATACCTAACCCTACCCCCTCTCTACAGCCCTCAACTGAAATAAACTCTCAGTGCATGACAGCAACATCTTGCTAAACAATTACTTCCATTAATTTACAATATTAAAGTGTTTAAGTAGTTTTGACAATTGTACAACTTGTAAACAAACCCACTTGTTCAAATTACCTGCTCCCAAAATATTTTAAAATTACCACAGACATCAGTAAGGGATGACACCAATGAACCAAGAATACTCCAGCTGAATTACAGAACCCAGGGCTCCAAGTAAGGTTTTTTGGGATGTGTACTGAACACTCATTATTTTGAATGTGAGGTGAGTAAAACCAAATTCAGATGCGTACAAATGTCTGGACGGAGTGGAGTGAGAAGTACATTTTTATAAACAAAATCATTTTTTTCTAGGTAAGAATTGATCAGGTGCCAACAATGCTTCAGATAATACTAACAGGTAAGAAAAAATTACTCACCATAGTAATCTTGTTTCTTAAAAGGGATCACTCATTATGATTTAACAAATGCAGTCAGCCTCCTGTGTTGGACTGCCCGAAGAGATGGAATTATATGCAAATGATGGAACTTTCAATTGGCTCATGCCACTTTCAAACTGCTGCCCTAGCAACTGTTGCACTCTGAGTGCTTCAGAGTCTTACGTAGCCTAAACTGGGTGTAAGACCCATTAACTATGATCATATTTATATATAATCATTTTTTGTTCCTTCAGGTCAAAATAACATCCTAATAAATAAACCTAAAAAACTTAAGACCACAAGGAAACCAACTGGTTAACAAAAGGAGAGTCTCTAACTTTACCTATGTGGAAAAAATATACTAAAACAGGGATGCTGAACAACGTTGATAGGTTTTTTAGTAGGGGAGGCAGGGTGGGTGCTTTAATCATAATAAGTGATCCCTTTGAAGAAACAATATTACTATGGTGAGTAATTTTTTTCTTCTAACGCCAGGAATCACTCATTATGATTAAACAAATGCAGATTATCAAGCAGTACCTTTGGAAGTTGGGCAGAAGACCTATTTAGGAAACGGGTTCTGCAGCACTGCTGTACCAAACTTGGCATCACTTCTGGATTGCAGGGCCAGGCTGTAATGCTTTGTGAAGGTGTGTACTGTTTTCCATGTAGCTGTTTTGCACATTTCCAAGAGTGGAATATCCCTTGAAGCTGCCACTAAAGCAGCTGTACCCCTGGTGGAATGTGCTCTGAGGCCCAGGGGAGCTAGTTTACCCACTTTACTATAGCAAAACTGGATACATGCCACTATCCAATGAGCAACTGTACGTTTTGTGGCAGGTCTACCCTTAATTATCTCTCCATAGGTAAGAAAAAGCTATGTCTAGCCTGGTCTGTAAGACTTAGTTCTGTCAATACGGTGGCTAAATACAGGTTACTCACCTGTAACAGGAGTTCTAGGAATGGTATATGTTGTTCATCCACACTTATTGGCAGGTTCCTTGCCGCTTTAAATCTTGCCGGAAGGTCTTCAAGCTAGCTCCTCCCACCCACCCGGGTGGTAAAACTCTGGCCCGCCCCATGACGCCAGATCTGCCCGCTGGAAGCTCAGGCTAGCGCCAAGCCGGGAGGTCGGAGATAGTAGGATGAACAACATATACCATTCCTAGAACTCCTGTTACAGGTGAGTAACCTGTATTTCTAGGGACATGGATATGTTGTTCATCCACACTATCTGGCAGACTCCTAGCAGTTCTCCGGGAGGAGGGAGGCAAGGCGCACACCCCCTAATACTTACTTGGGGAACAAAGATTGGAGAACCGAGGCCCCAAAACCAGCATCCCGGTGTGACTCAAGGTCGATGTGGTAGTGGGAAATAAAGGTGTGTGCTGACTTCCAGGTAGCAGCCCTGCAGATCTCCTGGATAGGGACATCCCTGGAAGCAGCCACCGATGCAGCAGTATGGCGGGTAGAATGAGCTCTTATCCCTCTGGGAGGCTCCATGCCCGCTAACTCATAGCAGAGATTTATGCAGGAGGTGACCCATCTGCCTATCGTCGCTTGGCTGCAGGGTCTGCCAGATGCGGCTTCAGCGTGGGTGACAAACAGCTGGCCGAACCTCTCCCAGAATTTCAGCCGTCGCGACTCCCTTATAATCGCGGCCCTTCCTGAGGTCCAGAGTATGGAGCCTATATTACGACCTCCAGGTGTGATTGGGGTAGAACACCGCAGAGTCAATACCTGATTAAGGTGAAACTCCGACACCACCTTCGAAGGAATTTCGGTGGGGCGTAGGACAACCTTGTCCCTGTGGAAGACCAGGTAAGGAGACTCGATGCTTAGCGCCTGGAGTTCTCCCATCCTTCTGGCTGACGTGATAGCCACCAAGAAGGCGGTTTTCCACGACAGGTGGGGGAGACCACACCTGTGCATTGGTTCGAATGGCTTGCCCATGAGCTTTGCCAGTACCAGCAGTAAATCCCACGGAGGTGGGGTTCCTGCAACTGAGGAAATGTGATCAAGGCCTTTGGAAAAGCGCCAGACCACTTTTCCTGCGCTACTGACTGCTGACCGCCCGCGCTCGTAAGCAGAAATGGCTGCCAGGTGCACCTTAAGGGTCGCCGACCTAAGCCCTTGACTAGATAGGGACCATAGATAGTCCAAAATGCTTGCCACAGGACACGAGAAAGGGTCCAACCCTTTTTCCCGACACCAAATGGAGAACCTCTTCCATTTGAAGGCATAGCATTTTCTGGTCGACTCTACGGGACGCCCAACGACGCTGAGGACCTCGCCGGAAAGACCCAAGGCCTGGAACTCTAGCCGCCAGGAACCAGGCCGCCAGGTGCAAGGATTGAAGGTCCGGATGGAACACCTTCCCCTGATTGACTGAGAGCAGGTCCGGGCGAGCTGGAAGCTGCCGCGGAGTCCTGGAGCTGAGACTGAGGAGATCTGGGTACCAGAACTGGCGAGGCCAGTCTGGGGCTATCAGAATCACCTGCGCCTTGTCCCTCCTCGCTTTCAGCAGGACCCTGTGAATCAGGGGAACGGGGGGAAAGGCGTAAAAGAGGCCCGGGGTCCACGGCCTCGAAAGGCATCCCCCTGCAGCGAGCCCTGCTGAGGGGGGCGGGCATGAAACAGCCTCAGCTTCGCGTTCTCCCTGGAGGCAAACAGATCCACCAGAGGTGTGCTCTAAGCGGAGAACAGGTCTTGTACTATCTCCGCAGGAGAGACCACTGTAGCGATGCAGCCCCTATCCGGCTCAGGGCATCGGCCAGGGTGTTGGAGGCTCCTGCCACATGAATGGCCAGGAGATCCGCCTCCAGGCTGCGCACTAGTGACCAGATGCGGAGAGCTTCCTTGCATAGAGGCAAGGAGCGGGTCCCGCCCTGGCGGTTTAGATAGTACATGGTCGTGGTATTGTCCGTCTGGACTCGGACCACTTGACCCCGGAGAAACGGAGCAAAGGCGGTGAGAGCTAGGCGGACCGCACGGAGCTCCAGCAGGTTGATATGGCATCGGGACTCCCGCGGGGACCAGAGGCCGTGCGCTCGGTGTTCCCCCAGATGGGCACCCCAACCCATCAAAGAGGCGTCGGTCGATAGAGAGACCGTCGGCTCGGGGCGGACAAACGGGATACCCTCCTGCAGATGGGACGGAACGGTCCACCACTGGAGAGCGTTCCACATCTCCTGGGTCGTCCACACGCGCTGGTCCAGAGGGTCGCAACGCTGTGACCACTGGCCGGCCAGACCCCACTGGAGGGGGCGCATGTGCCAGCGTGCCCAACGGACTACGCTGGTACAGGCCGCCATAAGACCCAGGAGTCGCAGGAAGTCCCGGGCAGGGGCGCGATTGCCCAACCAGAAATGATTGGGCAAAGGAGGTAAGAACCTCGGCCCTGTCCGCCGGGAGCCGTGCTCTGGCTCGAAGTGAGTCGAGCTCTGCCCCGATGAAGGATATCACCTGCTTCGGCTCGAGTTCCGACTTGGCCTCGTTGACCAGGAGGCCCAGTTGAGAGCAAACCCGGAGGGCCAGATTTCTGGACCGCTCCACCTCCAACCTGGAGGGGGCTGCTATCAGCCAATCGTCCAGGTAAGGGTACACCCAGACCCTTCGGTGCCGCAGGAAAGCTGTCACCGCTGCAATGCATTTGGTGAAGACCCTGGGAGCTGAAGAAAGGCTGAAGGGCATGGCCTGGAACTCAAAGAGGGATCCCTCCGCTCTGAAGCGGAGGAATCTCTGATGAGACGGACGGATAGGGATGTGAAAGAACGCGTCCTGGAAGTCCAGAGAACAGAACCACACGCCGTGTTCCAGAGATGGTATTATCTGAGCCAGAGTGACCATTCTGAAGGTTCGAGACCTTAGGAACTTGTTCAGGTCGTGTAGGTCTAAGATGGGGCCAGCCCCGTCTGCTTCGGGACCAGGAAGTACCTGGACACGAACCCTGGTTCTGGTGGAGGGTCCTCTATCTCTTTATCACCCTTTTCTGAAGGAGGAGGCGGCGTCGACTCGACGAGCCTGTAGAGATTCTGGGACTCCCAAAGCTCCCCGCGGGGCGACGGCTCTGAAGGGTGGAGCCTGCTCGAATTCCAGAGGCAGGCCTCTTCCCACCACCTCCAAAACCCACCTGTCCGTGGTAACAGCGGACCAGGCGGAAAGGAAGTGTCGGAGCCGTCCCCCCACGGGGGGAACCAGGGGCGAGGTGACGGGGATGGGGGTGACACCCCTCAGCCCGTCACTTAGCAGGCTTGGAGGAAGGACCGGCCTGGGGACCACCAGGGCCTTTTCCTCCTTGCTTCCTATTAGAGGAAGCCGATGGCTTGGGCTTGGAATACCAAGGTCTAGCCTGCTGGCCCTGACGCTGTTGTTGGGCCGGGCATGCGGCGGGAGTAGAGGGACGAAAAGGCTTAGACTGGGGCTTATGACCCTTGTCCCTCTGTGCGGACGAGACCGAATCCAAGGTGGCATTGGATTTTTCGATCCTCTGGAGGTGGCCTTCCACTCCAGGGCCGAACAGGTCTGTTCCCAGGAAAGGAACGTCCGCCAGCTTGTGCTGGGTATCCGCGGTAAAGGTGGATATTCGCAGCCACGCCCGCCGACGCATGGCCACAGCGGCCGCCACTGACCGGGCACATGAGTCTCCTATATCCAGAGCAGTCTGGAGCTGTTGTTTGGCTACTGCCCTGCCCTGATCCCGCACCTGCTTGACCGTAGTCTGCAGGTCAGCGGGAAGATGAGGGACCGCCTCATCCAGGGAACCCAACAGGGCATGGGAGAAATGTGCCATGAGGACGGCCGAACTGGCCTGACGAAGGCTGAGAGAAGAGGCAGATACACTTTCTCTTCCGAGTAGTCCAATTTCTTGACTCTTTGTCGGGCGGTTTGTCCACGCCCCTGGCATTACCGCACGCTGAAAACACTGTCCGTGACCAGCCCTTCAGCCGAGGGGTGTCTAGAAAACCCGGACAGAGAGCCAGTAGGGACAGCATACTTCCTGGCCATCCTGGCCGGGCGCAGGACAGGAAGCCGGACGCTGCCAAAGTTCCAGGGCCGGCCTGACAATGGCTTCGGCCACTGGAAAGGCCTCCGTGGGAGAATCCCCTCGGTCCAGAATCTCGGTGAGAGGATATCTGGCCCGTTTGGATACGGGTTCAAGCTTCATCCCAGTGGATTCTGAGATGAGCCTAAGAAGTCCTAGGAAGGACGAAGGGCTATCGTCCACTGACTGCCCCCCAGAGGACTCCAAGTCAAAATGCTTGGAGAACAGGGAGGAGTCATCCGACTCCGACGAGTTGTCGAATAGCTGCCTGGAGCCTGAGCCACCCTCCACTTGCCGAGGCTTGTCAGGCGTGAGAGTGACCGACAGCCTACGGGGAAGGCCTTGGACCAACCGCGATTCTTTCGCCGGAGCCCCAGCTGTCGGCTGAGGTGAGGCGGTACCACCACAATTGGTGGGCAGCCGGAATAGGTCGGACAACTGGCCTGAAACAGGCTCTCGACTCACATTCCCGGTCCGGTGGCAACCACTTAATGGCCGGAGAAGAGGCCTGAGCCGGCTTATTGGCCAGAAAAAATTGTTGCCACATGAGGTCCTCGTATTTGCGGCGTAGCTTACGCCGAAGCCTTCCCTCCTCGGCCGAGGAGGAAGAAGAGGAAGAGCGGCGACGCTGCTTGCCGCGGTGCCGAGACCGAGACTGTCTGTGTCGACGGGAACGGCTGGACCGCGAAGATGTCCGAGACCGAGACCGAGAATCTCGGCTAGGCCGAGGTCGGTGAGGCGGGAGTCGAGGATCGGCATCCTCGGTTCAGTCGGCAAACCGACGGCCCTGATTCACCGAACGGAGAGCCGACGATATCCTCAGCCCTCACCGGGGAACGGAGGAGGGAATCTCGCTTCTCCAGCCGACAACCCGCCTAACGGGTCGAGAAAATCTCAACCTCGCCGGCGGAGTCTCAGTCACCTGGCCTGACGGGGCACCGTGAAGCCAGTGGCGGGCGAAGGTCGACCGAAGTCGATTGTCGATGAGGAGGGATCTTTCCCGCTCCCAAGCGTCGCGATGAGACTTACTCTTAGACTTCTTCACCGGTGAAACGGACTGGAAGAAGTAGGACCCTCGCCTTTAGTTGAGAGGGTCAAGCAAAGCTCCTGAAGGAAGCTGAATATGAGGTCCCAGCGATAGAGGGACAAAGGCCGCAGAAGAGGAAGCGGCCTGAGCCGCCTGCTCTTCAAGGCGCACTAACCTTCTAGTTGTTCGCTGATCTCGCAGCCGCTGAAACCACCAGTCGGGCCTCTTTGGATTTGACGGAGAAATCTTCTTTAGGACGCCCCAAATGGCGGAGCAGCGCGGTCCTCGGGGCGTGAGACGAGAAGGAGGAACACAGGTCGCAAGCCTGCGGGTCGTGCTCCTGGACAAGGCAATAAACGCACGTGGAGTGTGGGTCCGTCCGAGACATCTTCTGCCCACAGGGACATCTCCGAAATCCGGGAGTCGATTTGTCCATCGCAGCCGCGAAGGAAGAAGACCGAGAAAGTTATAAAAGGTTTTTCTCTTTTAAACCGAAGGATTTTAGGCCCAAAACTTAATCGCAGAGCGTTAAGGAGGGAACCTGAGCTTCCGAGCGGTAAGGAAGATCTGGCGTCATGGGGCGGAGCCGAGAGTTTTACCACCCGGGTGGGTGGGAGGAGCTAGCTTGAAGACCTTCCAGCAAGATTTAAAGTGGCAAGGAACCTGCCAATAAGTGTGGATGAACAACATATCCATGTCCCCAGAAGTACCCTTTTGACATCAAGGGAGTGAAGCCTCCTTTCTGGAGAACTGGAGTTCTTTGTGAAAAAGACAAGTAAAGTGATGGACTGATTTAAATGGAAGTCAGACACCACTTTGGGAAGAAATTTTCTATTGGTCCTGAGAACCACTTTGTCCCTGTGGAATGAGATGTAATCTGCATCCGTACACAGGGCTTGTAACTCACCGATTCTTCTGGCTGAAGTAACAGCAACCAAAAACACAGTTTTCCAAGTGATATACTTCAAGTCTACTGTTGCCATCAGTTCAAATGGGGCATCCATGAGCTTAGCAATGCAGATATTCAGATTCCAGGCCGAAACTGCTTCCCTCAAAGGAGGGTACAAAAGGTTAAGGTCTTTAAAATATTTCCTGAAGACTGGATGAGAGGCCATGTACCTCATTACCTGCGGACAGGTAAGCTGAGACTGAAGCCAAATGAACCTTGAGTGTGGAAGGCTTCAGAGCTAAAGAATGCAAGTGTGTCAGGTAATCCAGAAGAATGGCAAGGTCAGCCCTGGATGGGCCGATACCCTTACCTGCACACCATATGGAAAACCTTTTCCACTTGGCAGAGTATGTCTTTTTAGTGGAGGATTTCCTGGAACCCCCAAGTACAGCCAAAACTTGTTCTGCCAGTTTAAAATCTGCATACTCTAAGTCCTCAAGAGCCAGGCCTTGAGCCTTAGTGATGCCAGGTTGGGATACAGTATTCTGCCCTGAGAGGAAGTCAGCAGGTTGTGCTTCCTGGGCAGATAAATAGGAGATACCACTGATAGAGCCAACAGAAGCGAATACCAATCAATCAATCAAAGTCTTTATTTAACCAGGCGATCACCGTTGAGCAAGCTCATTTTCGAGGTGGACCTGGGTTTGTCAACAAGGAACAAGGGACAATATACACAGGATGCAACACACAAGAAAATAATAATAATAAAAATAAAGTGAGAATACCAGTGCTGCCTCGCTCAATCTGGTGCCACCAGTATCATTGTTGCTAGTTGGCACCTCAATTTCAGCAGGGTCCTGAATATCAGTGGAAAAGGAGGGAAGGCATACAGAAACTTCCCTGTCCAATCCAGTGCCTCCTCTCAGGGGTAGTGTGCCCCTGAGAGGAGGCCTACAGCAATATATTGGTAGCTAGTGATTTTCTGCAGAGGCGAAGAGATCTATCTCTGGAGTGCCCCAACGCCTGACAATCGAGCTGAGAATTTGAGGATTCAGACACCACTCATGGTGACCCTGACTTATCCTGCTGAGGGAGTCTGCCAGTACATTGTCCTTTCCTGGAAGATGTATGGCTGAAAGGGATACTTTCATGGAGTAGGCCAGGGACCACAGCCTCATTGCTTCTGTGCACAATGGGGCTGACCTGGTTCCTCCCTGTTTGTTTATGTAATACATAGTGGTGGTGTTGTCTGTTCTGACCTGCACCACTTTGTTTTGAAGATGTGGAGCAAATGCCTGCAGGGCTAGGTACACTGCCCTGAGCTCCAAAAGATTTATGTGCGAGATGGATTCTTGAGCAGACCATGTGCCATTTGCTGTATAATCCAACATGTGTGCTCCCCAACCCAGAAGGGATGCATCTGTTGTAAGAACTAAGGAAGGTTGTTCCTTTGTGAAAGGAACCCGTACTCAAAGGTTTTGTTCGTCCAGCCACCACTTCAGTGCCTGCAGGAGAGTGTGGGTGACTGGAACCAGTTTGGACAGAGGGTCTGTCCTCTGTGACCAGTACTGTCTCAGGTGGAACTGAATGTCCCTCATTTGGAATCTGGAACCTAACATCACTGTGGTGGCAGCTGCCATGTGGCCCAAAAGCCTGAGGAACTCTCTGGCTGGTTTGGCTTTTCCTGGTACAAATGAGCTTGCAATTTGTAGAATGCTGTTTACCCTGTCCTGTGGCAAGAAAGCTCTGCCCAGACTGGTGTTCAGTTCTGCTCCAATGAACTTGAGTACCTGAACTGGTTTTTGCTGTAACTTCTGCTCGTTTATGAGGAAACCCAGGGATTCCAGAGTAGTATTTGTTAGTGCTAAGGCCTACTCTGTAAGATGTAGAGATGGACCCACCACTAACCAGTCGTCCAGGTAGGGAAAGACTGATGCTCCTTGTTTTCTCAGAAACTTCACTACCACGGCCAAACACTTTGTGAATGCCCTTGGTGCAGAAGTCAGGCCAAAAGGAAGGGCTGCAAACCGATAATGGCCTGAGGCCAGTCTGAACCTCAGAAACTTTCTGTGAGAAGGTCTGATGGGGATGTGAAAGTAAGAGTCATCTAAATCTTGGGAGGCTAGCCAGTCTCCCTTCTGTAAAATGGAAATGATCAGAGCAAGAGTGACCATTTTGAATTTTGGTTTCAGAATATGTCTGTTTAGAAGTCTTAAATCCAGGATAGGTCGCCAATCCCCATTTTTCTTCTTTGCAAGGAAGTATCTGGAGCAGAAGCCTTTGCCCAGCTGGTTTAGGGGCATGGGCTCCACTGCCTTGATAGCTAGCAGATGTTTTACTTCTGCATCCAGTAGTATCCTGTCTGCAGATGTGACTGGTGCAAATGTTCTTGCTCTCAGTTTGGGGAGAGATTTGAAGTTGATTGCCAAACCCTGGCTCACCACCTCCAGGACCCACTTGTCTGTGGTGATGGTATATCTATCCTGGAGAAGAGGAGCCAGTCTGCCACCCACTGGTGGATTTCTGGAAGGGGATGCAACCTGTACTAGCCCGTCAGGGGTTCTGAGTGGACTGTGCCTGAATCACTGGTGAGGGAGAAGCTCTCCTCGTCGCTCTCTTGCCCCCTCCTCAGAAGTATCCTCTAGGCTGTTGTTGCAGCTGAGAGGCCTGAGCTTGGAAAAAAGGTCTGGAGTAGGATCCCCTAACCCTGCTTCCCCTGGCCTGGGACCTATAGGACGAGGAAGACCTATCCTTAGAATTGCTTCTGTAGGCGGCCTTATAGTCTTCTACCTTCTTCATATAGGCCTCTGTTTTATCTCCAAATAGGAAAGTCCATCGCCTTGGCCTGGGTGTCCAGGGTCAGGTTTGTGGCCCTGAGCCAGGCAACTCTTCTAAGGGAGACAGACAGTACCATCAACCTGGCTGCAGAGTCATTAGTGTCCTCAGCCATGTGGAACTGGTATTTTGTGGCATCTAAAGCATCCCTTGCTGTATCCTGCAAGTCCACTGCCACCTCACCAGGCACTTTGTCAGCCAGCACTAACACTGCATTCCAGAGTGCCTTCTGGTATTGCACTGCATAGGCCATATAATTGGTCTGTCTAAGGATGAGAGAAGCAGCCAGATACCCTTTCTTTCCCATTGTATCCATCTTCCGAGAATCTTTATCTGGAGGATGGGAAGCCAAGGGGATTCTGGTTTTGTCGCAAGCATCAGCCTGCACAACCCCTTCAGGGTCAGGGCGGCTAAACAGAAAATCAGCTGTTGTCCTATCAAGCTGATATTTCTTATCAGCTTTTTTATCGACTCCTGGAATAAAATTGGGAGTTTGGAATACTTGCATTGCTGCCTTTTTTAAGGACTTATGCATAGGCAGTAATAAAGGTTTTGTTGAGGTTAACCCCATCATATCCAAGAATTCTGCTTCCTCCACATCCTTCTCAGTCTCCTGCAGAGGGATGTTGAATGTTTCTACCATGCTTTTAACAAAAGCACAGTGTGAGGAATAATCCTTGGGGCCGGGACACCGAACTCCTGTTCTGGAGAAACCTCTGGGTCTATCTGTTCCTCCTCGAAATCATCATCATCATCCTTAGGAAAGGAAGCCTGTGGCTCCTGAGAGGGTGGAACTGGTACAGGAACTGGGACAGTCGGTATTGGAACCGGGACTGCAGCTTGCAGTGCTTGCAAGACCTGTAAGTCCTTGGCAATGTCCTCAGCCGACGGCATACCAGTTTTGTCAGCTGGGAGCTCCTTAGCCTTCTCGGCCAGAGGCGCAGCGATATGCTTTTCCTTACATTTTTTTCTTCATCGGCACAGGTTTAGTCCCTGACTCCACTGGCCTTTTTGGCTCACCCTGCTCAACTTTATCTGATCCTTTATCAGGATCCTTAGCTTTACTTCCATCCTTTCTTGTGCCAGAGGTGGAGGAACCAGTTTCACCAGTATTAGAAGCAGCAGAGGCCATCCCTTCTAATATTTTTGACCTTACAGTCGTGGCCTAAAATATTGGCGCCCTTGCAGTTTTTTCTAATAATGCACCATTCCTTCCAGAAAATTGTTGAAATTAAAACATATTTTGGTATCCACATATGTATGTCTTTGGTTTGCAGTGGAATAAAAAACAAAAAGCAGAAAAATTTACTAAGTCTTAGCTTATTCCACACAGAAATCCTTAAATGGCCCAGACAAAATTATTGGCACCTTTTAGAAGTAGTTAAAAATAATTAGATTTCAAGCAGGTGATTCTCCTTCACTTTGGAATTGAACTCACCTGTGGTGAGTTGCAGGTGCCTGCAATATAAAAATCACTCATTCAACCAGTTTGAATAGAGAAAAGGACTCATTCTCCTGTTTTGTGTCACTGTGTGTACCGCAATGAGCGTGGAGAAAAGAAAGACAGCCAGAGAATTGTCTGAGGAGGTCAGACAGAAGATTGTAGCCAAGCATGGACAATCTCAAGGCTACAAATAAATCTCCAGAGACCTTGATGTGCCTGTTTCCACCGTACGTAATGTTATCAGGATGTTTAAGGCCCATGGCAGTGTAGCCAACCTCGCTGGACGTGGCCGCAAGAGAAAACTTGATCGAAGACTGCAGCACAAGATTGTTCGAATGGTGGAGAAAGCACCTCGATCAACTGCCAAACAGATTCAAGCTGACCTTCAGACACAAGGTACGACAGTTTCAACTCGCACCATCCGTCGCCAACTCAATGAAAGGGGGTTATAGGGTAGGAGAACCCCACTGCTGAGAGAGAGAGAGAGACATAAGAAAGCCTGACTGGGGTTTGCCAAAACACACCTGAACAAGCCAAAATCCTTCTGGGAGAATGTCCTGTGGACAGATGAGACCAAATTAAAGCTTTTTGGTAAAGCACATCATCTCTATGTTTACAGAAAACAAAATGAAGCCTTCAAAGAAAAGAACACCTTCCCTACAGTCAAACATGGAGGAGGTTCAGTGATGTTTTGGGGTTGCTGTGCTGCCTCTGGCACTGGGTGCCTTGACCGTGTGCATGGCATCATGAAATCTGGAGATTACTAGGCCATTTTGGAGTGCAATGTTGAACCCAGTGTCAGAAAGCTGGGTCTCCGTCGAAGGTCATGGGTCTTCCAGCAGGACAATGACCCCAAACACACTTCAAAAAGCACCCAGGAATGGTTCAAGACAAGACGCTGGACTGTTCTGAAGTGGCCAGCAATGAGTCCAGATCTAAATCCCATTGAAAACCTGTGGAGAATCTGAAAACAGCAGTTAGGAGAAGGCACCCTCAAATCTGGGAGAACTGGAGCAGTTTGCACAAGAAGAGGGGCCAAACTGCCAGTAGAGAGGTGCAGAAGCTCATCCATGGCTATAGGAAGCAGTTGATTGCAGTTATTTTGACCAAAGGCTGTGCTACCAAATATTAAGTCTAGGGTGTCAATAATTTTGTCAATGCCATTTCTTTTCATTTTCTGATTTAAAAGGATATATTAAATTCTGAACAAAAACAAAGATTCTGTAATATTAACAGAGAAATAAAGAATTGTGGAGACCAAATACTGTACTGTTGTTAATTTCAACTTATGTTTAGAGGAAATTGTGAGTTATTTGAAAAAGTGCAAGGGCGCCAATATTTTTGGCCACGACTGTAAGAGTTTTAGGGCAAAATGTTTTACAGATGTCACAATTTGCAAAACTATGGCTAGTACCCAGACGAAAAACACATAATGAATGTCTGTCTGCTTAGCTATTACCTGACAAGACTCACACAATTTAAAACCAGTGAGTTCTGTGCGTTTTTTAGACTTAACAACAGGAGCCTCTGATATTGAGCAGGAATTGTTGAAGAAAATATAACGAATTATCGGTTCCTTAGAACCAAATATATCAACTATAAACAATCGCTAACGGTTCCGGGAACCGAGCGCTACTTGGTTCGTGACACTGAGAAGCTAATAAATCTATATAAGATTTAAATAAATGTATGCGGTTAGGAACCTACCGCAAAAGATTAACAAATATAAAAGATTGAGGTAAAAAACTCACTAGAAATAGCGGAACCCTCGGTTCCAAGGAACCGTGAAGGAACCACTAACTACAATAAGAATTACACAAAACTGCGAAATAAACTAAAACTAAGGCAGCAATCTGAAATATAAAGTAAAAACACTACTTATCGATCAGATAATTAGATTTTGAAGAGGTTGAAGGAGAGCTCTCCGGGACGTCTTCACTAGGCAGGTGGAGTAAAGAATCTGAAGCACTCAGAGTGCAACAGTTGCGAGGGCAGCAGTTTGAAAGTGGCATGAGCCAATTGAGAGTTCCATCATTTGCATATAATTCCATCTCTTCGGGCAGTCCGACACAGGAGGCTGACTGCATTTGTTTATTCATAATGAGTGATTCCTGAGGTTAGAAGAAACAATTGCTCACCGAAGTAACATTACTTCTTCCAGGGTATTCTTTAGCATTATTGACAGATGCAGTATGCCAGCTGCCCCAGAGAGGAGGAGTCAATGCAAATGAGGAAGGCACTGGCCAATCAGGATAGAGATAGAGTAGAGTGCTCCCTGCAGTCAGCCTGAGGAACCTCAGAACGATTTTCGGAGCTGAAAAAGAGCAAAATCTGTGCCCAACACGGCCAAAAAAACTGTCAACAACTCACAAACTATCCATTCTAATCCACTATTGTGGAAACTTTTAATCACTCAGATCAATACCAGTTAGCAAGTTTCACTAAATCCCCTAACAGAGCCTTTAGACAAGGTTTCCAGGGGAGGAATGTGGGAGTGTCAATAATGCTAAAGAATACCCTGGAAGAAGTAATATCACTTCGGTGAGTAACTATTTCTTCTCACCCCAGGAATTCTTTAGCATCCATTGACAGATGCAGACTTCCAAGCAGTGCAGTTGGGAGGAGGGCACAGAAACCTATTTAGGAAAAAAGCTCTGCAGCACTGCCCTGCCGAACTTCGCATCTGAACGGGACTGCACATCCAAGCAATAATGTTTGGCGAACATGTGAACCAATTTCCAAGTAGCTGATCTACAAGCTTCCAGCAATGGGATATCCCTAGAAGCTGCCACTGAAGCAGCTGTTCCTCTGGTAGTGTGAGCTCTGAGCCCAAGAGGGGGATGTCTGCCCACCTTGTTGTAACAGAATTGAATACAAGAAATGATCCAACGGGAAATGGTTCTCTTGGTCACCGCTTTTCCCCTGCCCACCTCACCGAAGGTGAGAAAAAGCTGACCCCTGAGCTGAGAAGCGAAGGCCTTAGTGGCAAGAAGCACAGCTCTGAGTTCCAGAAGACTGATGTGAAGGAAGGATTCCCTTGGTGTCCAAGTCCCGCTTATGGACAAGTCCCCCAGATGGCCCCCACCAACCAAGGAAGGAAGCACTGGTAGTCAAAATTTGGGAAGGTTGGGGAGTTAAAAAAAAGATACCCCGGCCCTGAGATTGTCTGCGTCTTTCCACCAGTCCAGGGATCGAAGAAACATCTCTGTGACTCGGACAAGCTTTGTAAAGGGGTCTCTTCTCTGGGACCAATGAGACCTGAGGTAAAACTGAAGGTACCTCACCTGGAATCTGGCCCCTGGCACTAATGCGGTCATTGAGGCCATATGACCAAGAAGTTTGAGGAAATGTCTGTCTGGTCTCGGTTGGCCTGGATTGAATGAGTTTAGCAGAGAAAGGAAAGGGTCGACCCTGTCTGAAGGCAGGAAGACCTTTCCCTGCAGGGTGCTGAGCTCTGCCCCTATGAACTGCAGAATTTGGGCAAGCTAAAAATGTGACCTTTGTTCGCTGATTAGGAAGCCCAGGGACTCTAGGGTACGCCTTGTCTGAACTAGGGCCTCTGAAACAGACTGGGACAAGTTGGCCACAATCAGCCAATCGTCCAGGTAGGGATAGACTGAAATTCCCTGTCTTATGAGATGAGCTGCTACCACTGCCAGGCACTTGGTGAATACTCTGGGAGTGGAAGTGAGCCCGAAAGGCATGGCTGCAAACTGATAATGCCTGGAGGGCAGGTGGAATCTGAGGAACTTTCTGTGGGATTGCCTTATTGGCACATGAAAGTAGGCGTCCTTCAGATCCAGGGAGACTAGCCAGTCTCCTTACTTTAGTGAGTGGATGACCAGAGTCAAGGTTACCATTTTGAATTCTGGTTTCGTCAGGTGCTTGTTCAGGTACCTTAGGTCCAGAATAGGTCGCCATTCCCTCGTTTTCTTCAAGATCAGGAAATATCTGGAATAAAGACCCTTTCCCCATTGGGAAACACTCGTTCCACGGCCTTGGCCCTCATGAGATTCTTGACCTCTGCCTCCAGCAGTAATCGTTCTGCAGGGGAGGAAGGTCTTGGTTGTAAAGGCCTGTGGAGAAGGGGGAATTTTTCGAACTGAAGGGATAGACTCTGCTCCACTACCTCCAAAACCCACTTGTCTGAAGTGACCTGACGCCAACAATGGAGGTAGTGTGAGAGCCTGCCCCCCCCCAAACAGGGAGAGGAGAGGCGAACAGCAAGGAGTCAGGAACACTGCAGTCTAGAGTGAGTAGAAGTAAAAGGAGTGGGGTTAGCTCTTCTTTGGCCCCTCCTGCCCCTACCACTGGAAAAAAACTCTCATCTGAGGGAAATCCATGTTATATAGCACGGGGAAGACTGTCCTGGGGAAATAACCCCTGCCTCTACCCCCTCTATGGTGAGCTCTCTGAGAGGGAGGGGGCTTCTCTTTCACTGAATTACTCTTGTACGTGTGTTTGAACTCGTCCATTCTTTTCATATAGACTTCAGTATGATCCCCAAGAAGAGAGTTATTCTCAAAGGAGGAGTCCAGTGCCTGGGTTTGGACATCTTGGGTAAGACTAGTAGTTCTCAACCAAGCAAAACGTCTGAGAGAAATAGCCTGAGCCATGACCCTCGAGCTTGTGTCATTATTATCTACGGCCATGTGAAACTGGTACCTTGTGGCTTCCACAGCTCGTTTAACAGTTTCGGAAACATCTCTAAGCATAGTGTCCCCCCCCCCATGTTGCACTATGGCCAGTACAGTTTTTAATAGCGCCCTCTGATATCTAGCTGTGTATGCCATGAAAGAAGACATGCTCAGCAAGAGAGAGGCGGTAGCATAAGATTTCTTACCCATAAGATCTATTTTTCTAGAGTCTTTTTCTGGTGGGAGCACAGATAGCGACACATTAACTTTGTCATGGGCTGCTTTCTGAACTACCCCTCTGTGATCTGGAAGTGTATAAAGAAAATCAGCAGTAGACTTACCAAGCTGGTATTTCTTCTCAATCCTTCTGTCCACCCCGGTAAAAGTTGAGGGGGTTTCCAGAACCTTAAAAGTACTTCTCTTCAAAGTATTATGGATAGGGAGGATAAGCCTCTTAGGAGGAGAAATGCCCATCATCTCTACATAGTCATATTCCATCTCCTGATCGGTGTCATCCTGGAAAGGCAGGTCCAGGGTGTCCACCATCTGTTTTAAAAATGTAAAAAAGGAAGAGACTTCTTCACTTGTATCAGTATCATCAACACCAACCACAGGGTGGCCAACAGGATTAAAAGGGTCCCCATGAGGCAATTCATCACCATGATCCTCACCAGGGCATGAAATTCATGAAAAAAAGTACATGCCCACTGGGACATGTAAGCAGCAAAGGTACATGCCTAAGAAACTTTTTACATGCCACCCCTTTTTTTCACATCATTAAATTTCGTCATTAATTTATTGCAATTCTGTTGTCAATAATAAATGCAACAATGAAAACTGACTGTATATTTGTCCTATTTATTTAATTGCTTTTTTTGCTCACCATTGCCCACAGCCTTAATTAGATTTTAGTTGGTCCAAGTAGCTTTTATTGACTTAGGGTTTAGATAGTGACACTGAACAGAGTAGCTTGTAAAAAAAGTTTTAAGAGATTTTTTTAAACATATCTCCCCAACCCCCACCTTTTTCTTATTTAGGTTTTAGATAGCAGCGTAGCTTCCAAAAAAGCTAAGAATTTTTTTTTTTTAAACAGATCTCCCCTTTGTATCTAAGTTTTAGATAGTCGGCAGCACAGTCGCTTGTAAAAAAAAAAAAAAAACTTTAAGATGAGTTTTTTTTTTTTAAATGGATCTCCACCTTGTATTTATTTTTTTAGGTAGTCATCCGCACAGAGTAGCTAGACTTTAAGAGCCTTGTTTTATCATTCTTGTATTTATTTTGATTAATTCGAGGTAGTTCAAAATAAACTCGACCTAAACCTAAACCACTCAGCACAAAGTATGTAAGTTTTTTGTGGACGTTTGACTACTTTGCTTATCTTCAATTAGTTATGTTTTTTTAAGGCAGATTTCTTTTTTAAATTCAGTCCCCAGTAACTAAAAACAATAGCGGTAGCCTGTAGTAGCTTCCTTCCCCAAGCCTTTTTAAAGAACATTAGTTCTGCTGCAAGTCTTTATAAAGTAAGAGTTTTTTATGCCTGGCTATTAGCTACAGCTGATAAAAGTAACCCTGCACACACAGCTTTTTATAAAGACTTGATTGTCCTTAGAAATCTACTTGAACATTCCCTTCCCGGCAATTTCTCGACAGTAAGCAACTGAAAACAAAAATAGACTGCTGCAGCCAGAAAATGGACTCAGAATGGCCCTGAGGGGCGCTCTCTGAAGCTATCCGATTTTCAGTAACACGGTCTGGCTGTTACAGAATTAGTTGACTCTGAAGTTGGTTGGATAGTCTGTTTTATTCTGCTCCTGGAAGAGTTATTTTCTCCCTGCTGAGAGAGACCTTCGCAATCTCACATGCCACCCATCACCCTCCTCTCCCGCCTAAGTCACACACTCCCCTTGTATACACACAGCTTCTAAATAAGCAGTAGCTCTTAAAAAAGCTTTTTGTTTTTTTACTTGGTGTTTGTTTTGAATTAAAGTTGTATCACGATTGGCGATCCCGATTGCATCAGTAAATCTGCTACAGAGTGCTCTCCCTCCCCCTGTGAAATGGCAGCATGACCTATGCATTAAGACCGCGGGATAGAATGCTGCGCTTTGCAGGGTCTCCCTCACATCAAAGGGGCAGGCAAACTTGTAATACAGACACCAATTGGTGTCTGATCATGTAACCCGCCTCCAGCAGTGACGGACAGACCCCTTCCAACTTGCAGTTGGCTCTCGGCAGTGACAATCAGAAACGGGAATCTTCAGCCTACTCCTCTTGTCAGACAGTCAGCTGACACTGGGAACAGCACTTCTGTGCACCTCGTGATCATGTCCCGGTGTCAGCTCTGTGTGCATGCGATCTTCTCTCACCCCCCCTTGAAAATGATGTCACAGCTCCAGAAGTTAAAAAAAAAAAAAAAAAAAAAAACGAGCAGGACTGAGAAAAAACTAAACAACGAACAGCACTGAAGGAAGGGAAAAAACCACGGAGCTGTGCAGCAATACCTTAGGTGCCCCACTGGCCAGGTACTAACCACCAGTAGGTGTCCTGAGACAACAGTGCCTGCCCTGGGGCACCTAAGGTATAGGAATTTTGCACCCTGATCCTCACCCTCACAAAATAAAAACCCCGGGCGTAGGGGTCCTCAAGCAGAGAATCACTCAGTCCCGCAGGAGCCGAGAAAATATCGCCCATAGATTTTAAAGTCTGATATAAATGCCAAGCTTTTGCTAAATCATCTGCAAAAAGCACATTTTTATCAGCTACTGTTGCCTCCGAACGCCTTTCGGGAGGAGGGACAGTAGTGTTATCTTTCTTAGACTTTTTTGTAGGGGCAGGATCAGAAACCTGCTCTGAAGTTCTTTTAGTGGCTTGGCTAGAATTTTTACTTCTACCAGACTTAGCTTCATTGGAGTCCCTAGAGGACTTGGTATTAACTCTGTGTTGGCTTGAGGCACCCTCCTCAGCGCTTGAGGAGGAGGAGGAGGAGGTAGACTGAGAGGCCACGGTAAAGGGATAGGCCAACGCTAACCAAATCAAAATTAACCTTACTAGAGGTAAAAAGATGTTTTTTTTGTTTGTTTTTTTTTCACAAAAGTGGAAAAGAACAGAAACCACCTCCACACCTCTTGCCAACAGAAGCCCACTGCACAGTCAAACTAAAGGTGTCTCCCCAGAAATGAGGGGATTACCCTTCAAATATATTAAAACTTATATAAGATAAAGAAAAAAAGGGTTCCAGAAATTCACAAAGGTGCGCACTGGAAATTAGCGCACTATCACGAAAAAATCAATTCAATGATTTTAACGCATAAGTGGATAAAAACACGAAAATACTGAAAACTCAATTTAAATAAAAACAACGCAATTTATCGCATTGCGCGGATGACTTTACCTAAAAAAAAAAAAAAAAAAAAAAAACACCTCAGCGGGAAAAATACGAACAAACCCCGTGACTACGCGGAACCTAGCACAGCTGCGTTAAAAATAGTTAAAATGAGAAAAATATACAAAATACCTTGAAAGCAGCTCTCAAAAAGGAAGAAATAGCACAGGAAGGTCTCTGAAGAGGAGCGCTCTGGGGCAGTGTTGCCAGTTCAGCGAAGAAAAAGTTCTGAGGTCCCACAGGCTGACTGCTGGCAGCACTCTATCTCTATCCTGATTGGCCAATGCCTTCCTCATTTGCATTGACTCCTCCTCTCTGAGGCAGCTGAACCCAGCTGGCATACTGCATCTGTCAATAGATGCTAAAGAATTCCTGGGATGAGAAGAGTAATTTACTCACTAGTTTTAAAATAATAGTGAGTAAAACAAAACTGGGATGCATATGAGTGCTGTAAATCTGGAAAAAACTGTTCCTATTGAATCACCAGTGTTATGAAGCACTATTCTAAGGAGAGTGGAGCATTTATAAATGTTGAGTGAGTACTGGTGTGAGGAAAATAGGTCAGTACTCACATTATCTGGAGCCCTGAATGAACCTCTATGGTACAGTGCAGATACTTATAACCACTGCCCTTTTCCAATACTTTAATGATAAAGGCCACAATTAGCTTGTATATTACACACTGCAATATTTATATTCTAAAATTACATTATTTACTTTATATTCTTACACATTTTAGCCATTACTTTCCACAGTTCATAAAAGCTTGTTTTTTTTTTTTTTTTTAAGTTTTCTTGATGATCTAACTTGCATGCACCAAATGGGTATTACATTAGTGAAAAATTCCCTACCATCATGGTTTTTGAGTTGCCTCCCAGTGAATCCTGAAGGAGACGGGTCAACTTAGAATTACGGTATGGAACATGAGTACTCTTTCCATCTACCAAAGCTGAGATGACATTACCAAGGGTGGATAGTGAGAGGTTAATTTTTGTAGCTTCCTTTAGTCGTTGCCCCGTGGCTCCAGTCTTTCCCTGTCTTTCAGAGCCCTTAAATAATAAAGAGCAACAGACATTAAAACTTTCATTAGTAAACTGATTTTTGCACATAAAAAAACACCATGATCCTGATGAACATGTTCTGTTTCTGACAAACCACGTTTCTACCACTGTATTCAGCAGAAAGATAAGAGTTCTAACATTTCAGTGTGGCATATAAACACCAGTTGCGATTAAGACAAAGTAAGAAAGCCTCAACATTTAACAAACTGGCCAATACAAATCAATATTAAACACAAGCGACATTTAAATGTAACCCAAGGTGACACTACTCTTCTTGAAATGTCTTTGAAGTGCTCCTCGCTAGTTATGTATACATTTGAAAAAAGGAAAAGTTTCTCATCGTAGTAAAAACTTTTCCTCTTAACCGATTAGAACCACATTTCTGCGTCATCTCCATGAGGTGCATGTTGCCCCGTAATTTAGAATCTTTTTTTCAGAGATGCTCATGTGTGCGTTCTCTCTATAACTCACTGTGCTTATCTTTAGCCTCCCAGCATTCCAGTGGCAGACCTTTGAGATGAAAACACCAGGAAGGTAGAGACATCCACTTTGAAAAGTATATTCCAATTTTATTAATGTATTTCAGCTTACATAAATGTTTTTAATGACACAGAACAAGCAACAGCAATAATTAAAAACTCAAGCTATAAATAAAAATAATTCTGAAGAACCCAATTACCATATCCTTAAAAGGGGAGAGAGGCAAGGGTTAGTTTGACTGGCTGTTCTAATCCATTAGAAAAAAATCTCCTAATATGGTGAGTAATGTTTCCTTCCAAGCACGTAAATTACAACAGCCTAGTCAAACTTGTGCAGACTCCAAGCAATACCCTGGATTGGTGGGTTTTAGTATTATTTTGAGAAGTTCTGAAGTACAGAAATCCAAAATCTGGCATCATCTCTTGCATGTATAGCCATAAAAGGAGATCTGAATGTGCAGACTGTGGACCAACAAGGTATCAACCTTACAAATTTTTGCCAGTGGCGTATTCCTTCTAGCGGTCACTGATTTACTTACTTATTTAGCATTTTCGGCTGTAACCGTTGAGCAAAATGCTTGTTTACAAAGGTTTCATGTCAAGTATACAAGACAAATACAAAGTTACAAATCACAGACACATAATAATGAAACATTACACAGGCAGGTAGAGAAAATCATGACAATTCCGAGTAACTAAAACATAAAACTGTAGTAATGTGCAAGGGATACAGACCAACAATGAGATAACTAATAGCTCTGGGGCTGGGCATTTGTCGGCACAAAATTTACATCTACATCTTTTTTTTTTTTGGGGGGGGGCTATTTCTCTTCTCGTTAGCCGGCTGTCATCCAGAGGGAGCCCCCAGCCCCATCCCCCAGCATCCACCATCTGGCACTGACCCGAACTCCCAGGGCTTGCCCCCCAAGTGGGGCCAGTGGGGTTCCCCAACCCCCACCGGGGCCCGGATTCAGTGGGCCAGCGCCATGGCTAGCTGGGAGCGGAGCCTGCAAGGCACCCTCCAGCATTGTGCTGCGGCTCTTCTTTTGCCCCCAGAGAAGAGCGTGCACGTGATCCGCACACATCTGACACAGTCCCACACAAAAGATTAATAGACAAATTAACCAGCCTGGGAGTGGGTCCCAGGGTGGTAGCCTGCAAAACATTGGCTGGACAACAGGACACAGAAGGTAACTGCAAACGGAATACACTCTGAAGAAAGGGGGTTACTAGTGGGTACCGCAGGGTTTGGTACTGGGTCCAGACCTTTTTAATGTTTTTATAAGTGACATCGCAGAGGGACTGGAAGGAAAAGTATGCCTCTTTGCAGATGACACAAAGATCTGCAACAGGGTTGATACACAAGGAGGCGTGGAAAGGATGAGAAGGGACTTGGCAAGGTTGGAGGAATGGTCAGAAGTATGGCAGCTTGGATTCAATGCAAAGAAGTGCAAAGTAATGCACCTGGGAAACAAAAACCCTGGCGAAGAGTACACAATGTGGGGGAGGTAACAAAAACACAAATGGAAAGGGACCTGGGGGTAATCATATCAGATGACCTTAAGGTTGGCAAGCAATGTGAGAAGGCAGTAGGAAGGGCTGGGGGGATACTGGGATGTATAGTGAGAGGCATCACCAGCAGAAAACAAGAAGTTGTTATCCCTTTGTACAGTCAGTTGTTGAGACCCCATCTGGAGTACTGCATCCAGTTCTGGAGACCCCATCTCCGCAAGGACATAGACAGGATGGAGGCAGTCCAGAGGAGGGCAACTAAAATGGTGCAGGGTCTGCAAGAGAAGCCATACAAGGAGAGACTAAAGCAGCTTAATATGTACACTCGAGTAAAGGAGCAAGATGGGGGACATGATAGAAACTTTTAAGTACCTCAGTGGAATCAACAAAGTCCAAGAGGGTAGCATCTTTCAGAAAAAGAGATGTGCAAGAACAAGGGGACACAATTTGAAGACAGAGGGGGGATGATTGAGGGGCAATGTGAGGAAGTATTTTTTCACAGAGAGGGTGGTGGATGCATGGAACAGCCTTCCTGAGGAGGTTGTGGGGTCTAAAACTGTGGGAGAATTCAAGAATACATGGGACAAACATACGACAATTCTTGTGGGGGGTAGGAAGAAATAGGCTGTTGGTTAACTAGGATCTGCAGCTTATCCTGTAGGTAGGAAAATGGGCAGACTAGGTGGGCCAGGCGGTCCTTATCTGCCATCAAAGTCTATGTTTCTATTGTGCCACGGCTCTTTTTCCAGGTTTTCTCCCAGGAGTTGGGGTGTGCAATGACGCCCAGAGAGAGAAGCGTGCACGCATCCAAAAACGCTCCCTCCAAGCGTCTGCCTCAACTCCTCCCCCTTCTGCAGCATGGGGCCTGTCCCATAGCCTCCGCTAGTGAGCAGGCAAGCACCGACCACTGAGGATCCCCTTCCCCAGAGCAGGAGAGCAGTCCATCAGACACTCAATCCTTCTCCTCCCCTGCCAACCCCCGGCGGCCCATCCTCATTCCTGAACATGGGTTGCCAGCGTAGTGCAAGGTAAGGCGACCAGCGTCACTGGGCCATCTACACCTTTAAAATAAAAAGGCTAGCGAGGACAGGAGGGAAGGGGGAAGGAGACAGATAGGGGAGTGGGTTGAGGTGTAGGAAAATGTTCCGATTGTAAGTGGGAAGGACCATGCATGTGGGTCAGACTAAGATAATGAGCAGGGGAGGCAGGGAGTGGAGAAGGTCATAGAAAATAGTAAATGAGAAAGGATTAGAGGTAGGGTAGGGGGCATAGGGAAGACTGGAGGAGGGGTGTTGGGGGGTGAAAAGTGCTAATCTGTGGGTAGTAGTGGTTCAGTCAATAAGCAGCCTCAAAATGAGCTAAAAAAACAAGGATTAAGATTAAGTGAAGGGGAGCGGGATGTTTAGAGAAAATGAGGGGAGGTCATGTGACTTTCCAAAACAGGCACACGCACCAATGCTGTCAAGATGCTGCTTCACTGCAGACTTGAAAGTCGGGAGATCCGCAGTATTAAGTATTTCAACTGGGACCTAATGCTGCTGTACTTCTAACCTTGCTTTGATTCCAGCTGGGGTTACTTTCTGTGACTTTGTGCACCACAAAAGTATTCTAGATACTATCCACCTTAATAGGGTCCATTTAGAGACAGTGGGCTTGATTCACAAACGTGTCAGGAATGCCGCAAGTCCAGGGTGCACCGAGCATATGGCGCAAGGAGTTTGGGGCATTCCTCAGCTAGCAATCAGGATTCTCAATCCCATACACCAACTGCTTCAAGTTAAACCAGCTTTTTGCTGGTCTAACTTGCGGTAATTATTGGACCCTTTTACAGGGCTTGCACCAAATATTTGGCACAAGCTGCCACGAAGTGGGAAAAGTGTCACAGATGTGCCCGATCTTCTTGAATTGGGTGCAAGTTGTAGCAATGTGTTTGGCACAAAAACGGGTTTGACACAAGGCTTGATGCAAGTCCTGTTCAACCTTTAAGAATCATGCCCGGTGTGTCCCTTTGACATCTCACCATAATTGACAATATTATTCCTAATGTCTTTAGTTCTAGACCTGTGGAAACTGAGGATCCTTCTGACATCTAATGTACTAAGTTTTTCCTCCGCTTTACTGGCAGGTAGACTTGGAAAACACACTGCAAGGTAATAACTTTATTCAAGTGGAATTTTGACACTACCTTAAAGAGGACTTGCACATTTGTTCTCAATACCACTTTTTCCCCTGTAAAAAGTTAAACATAAGCAATCAAAGCAGAGTGCTTGTAGCTTGCTGACCCTCCTTGCTGATGTAACAGCTCCCAAGAATACTGCTTTCCAGATGAGGTATTTCAACTCAGTACTGGCCATGAATTCAAAAGGGTAGGCCAATAAGTTAAGTGAGGACTGGAGTCAGGTTCTAAGCTGGTTCCAAGCTGGTACAGGTTTCTTTACAGGTGGATAAATATGGGAGAGGCTTTTAAAACACGATGTGCAAACAAAGGTTTTGCTTAAGGCTTCAATCTAAATGCAGAAAGAGAAGGTAAATGTACCTTTAAAGATGCTGATCTTATTAAGGTCAAGGACTTGAAAGTTAAACAGTCCACGATTATTACAATCTCTGCATTCTCAGCTGAAGGGGAAATGTTCCTGCACCAAACTCAGGATTTTTCCCACTTTGAAGTGTTAAGTTTACCTTGTGGACGGCTTTCTGGCCACCTGAAGGACCTTTATAACGTGATAAGAGATATTCAGCTCAGAAAACTGCCCCTTCAGGAACCATGCCTTCAGTTGAAGGGATTTCAAGTTTGGATGGTTCACCTGGCCTTTTGATACTGTCAGAAGGTTCTCAACAAAAGGGCAGAGTGTGAGTTGGTCTGGAGGAAAAAATGACTCACCATAGTAATGTTGTTTCTTCTAATGGAGTCTTGCTGTATTCAGACATAATGCAGTTAGCCCCAGCACTTGAACTGCCCGGGAGAGGAAAGAGTTAACTCCATGCAGAAGCATGGAACGTTGAGCTCAAGCTCGGTTTTCAAATCTCCGTCTGTGGTACTTACCAGTGCAACTGTCAGATACTTACGAGCAACTAACTAACTTGACACTAAAAATATGGAAATTGTTTCAACACATAGCCATAAGGCAAAATACTTTTTGGGGTCCAAAAAAGACTCAAGTCGAGAACCCAAGAAGAAATAAGGTAGTGACAATTCAAACTATGCAACACAAGAAGGAAAAACATAACAGTTACCCCACCAAGAGGGAGGGTACAAGGTACACCCCTGAGGTGCAACACTCTGCCTGCCAACCAACTTCCCAAAAAACAGGTTCTGAGAGGGGAGGCGGGGGGGGGTCTGAATACAGCAAGACTCCATTAGAATAAACAACATTACTATGGTGAGTAATTTTTTCTTCAAACAACATGAAGTCTTGCTGTATTCAGACATAATGCAGACTACCAAGCAGTTCCCTATGGAGGAGGGAATGCAGAACCTACTTTGGGAACAGACTCTGCAGTACTGCTGTGCCAAACCTGGCATCACTCCTAGACTGGATGTCCAGAGAGTAATGCTTGGTGAATGTATGTACTGTTTTCCAGGTGGCTGCTTTACAGATCTCTAACAAGGGTATATCTCTGGCCGCAGCTAGAGTAGCAGCTGTACCCCTAGTCGAGTGAGCCCTCAGGCCTGAAGGGGGTGTTCTACCCAATATGTCATAGCAAAATTGTATACAGGAAACAATCCACCTGGCAATAGTTCTCTTAGTGGCAGGCTTACCTTTCCCCAATTCACCATAAGTGAGGAACAATTGAAGACAGTCATTTCTGTGTGCCTTAATATGCTCTATGTAGTAGCTAAGTGCCCTTTTAACATCAAAACTGTTTGATCTTCTTTCTCCTGGGGAAGAATGGTCAGTGAAAAATACAGGAAGAGACATAAACTGGTTTAGGTGAAAATCCGATACCACTTTAGGCAAGAACCTCCTATTAGTTCTTAGGACCACTTTTCCCTATGGAAGGATATGAAGTCAGGTTCAACTGTCAGGGCCTGTAATTTGCTAATCCGCCTGGCAGAAGTAATAGCTACCAGGAACACAGTTTTCCAGGTCAAGTACTTCAATTCATCCGCAGCCACAGGCTCAAAGGGTGGCTGCATAAGCTGAGCAATGCAGACATTAAGATCCCAAGGCGAAGTAGGCTCCCTAAAGGGAGGGTTAATGTGAACCAGGCCTTTGAAAAACTTCCTGAAAACAGGATGAAATGCCAGGGAAGAGTCCTTCCCTGCTGAAAGGAATGCAGAGACAGCTGTTAGATGAACCTTCAGCGTGGCAGGCCTAAACTATTCAGATGAGTTAGATAATCTAAGGTTGTGGAAATGCCTGCAGAATCAGGCACAATACCTTTCTGACAGCACCAAATACTGAACCTCTTCCATTTGGAATTTTAAGTTTTTCTAGTGGAAGGTTTCCTGGAGATCTTCAGAACATCCAGAACTCCCTGAGAGAGATGTAGAGCTGCATATTCTAACTCTTTAAGAGCCAGGCCTTGAGGTTGAGAGACTGGAGATTGGGGTACCAGATCCGCCCCTGGGAGGAGAAGAGAAGATTGTATCTCCTGGGAAGAGACAGGAGACATGAGACAGCCAAGGACATCAGTAGAGGATACCAGGGTTGTCTGGCCCAATCTGGAGCCACCAGTATCACTGTGCAGGGTTGAGTTCTTAACTGGATCAGAACTTGAACAGGAGAGGGAAAGGAGGGAAGGCATAGAGAAACCTGCCCTTCCAGTTCATAATGAGAGCATCCTGGGGAACTGTCCCCAAGACTGGAGGTCTGCAGCAAACAGAGGAAGTTGATGACTGTCTGGTGCTGCAAACGGATCTATTTCTGGAATGCCCCACTTGGAGAAAATGATCCTCAGAATGTGAGGATTCAAGGACCATTCGTGATGCCCCTGTGAAATCCTGCTCAGGGCATCTGCCAGCACATTGTCCTTCCCTGGAAGATGACCTGCTACAGGGAAGTCTGAAGGGAATAGGCCAGAGACCAAATCTTCATGGCCTCTGTGCACAAGGCCGTGGACAGAGTGCCTCCCTGCTTGTTGATATACCACATTGTGATAATGTTGTCCGCCCTGACTTGGACCACCTTGCCTTTGATTGAATCCGAAAAGGTCTGAAGGGCTAGAAAAACTGCCCTGAGTTCCAGGAGGTTGATATGAAGAAGAGACTCCTGGGGGGACCAGATCCCCTGAGCTGTTAGGGCTCCCAAGTGGGCTCCCCCACCTAGGAGAGAAGCATCCGTAGTCAGTACTACTGATGGAAGTTGAGGGAGAAATGGAACCCCTTGTCTGAGGTTGTCCTGGTCCAGCCACCGATGGAGAGCCTGGACCAGAGTTCGGGTCACTGGAATCAGTTTAGTGAGAGAATCTATTCTCTGTGACCAAAAGGACCTTAGATGGAACTGAATGTCCCGCATCTGAAATCTGTCTCCCTGAACCACTGCAGTGGAGGCTGCCATGTGGCCCAGGAGTTGGAGGAACTGTTTCGCTGGAAGAGAAACCTGCGGCCGAAAGGAGGAAGCGAGGTCTACTAAGGCCTTCACCCTTGCCAGAGGAAGGAAAGCTTTTGCTTGGGGAGTATCCAATTCCACCCCTATGAAGGTGAGAAGCTGTACTGGTTCGAGGTCAGATTTTGGCAGATTGAGAAAAAACCCCAAGGAACTGAGTAAGTCCTGAGTGGTTTGCAGAGCTGACCTGACCTGGTCTGAAGACTGCCCTACTAGGAGCCAGTCGTCCAGATATGGAAAAAATGGTGATACCCTGTCTTCTGAGGTAAGCCACCACTACTGCAAGGCACTTTGTGAACAGCCTTGGAGCCGATGTTAAGCCAAAAGGCACGGCCTTGAACTGATAATAGCCTGAAGGCAACTCGAACCCGAGGTATTTTCTGTAGGAGCACCTTATAGGGATATGGAAGTAGGCATCCTTGTGGTCCAGTGATGCTAGCCAATCTCCTGGCCTTAAAGAGGGAAGGATTATTCCCAGAGTTACCATTTTGAACTTGGGTTTTGAAATGTGTTTGTTCAGATACCTTAGATCCAAGATGGGTCGCCACTCCCCTGTTTTCTCTGGGGCGAGGAAGTACCTGGAGTACAGGCCTTTTCCCCTGTGTTGAGTAGGAACCTTCTCTACGGCTCTGAGAGCCAGGAGAGAGGAAACCTCTGCCTCTAGGGCAAGGGTTTCTGAAACTGATACAGGTGGAAAAGACTTGGCCCTCCTTTTTGGGTACCTTTTGAAGTTGAGGGCTAGTCCCTGGCTTACTACTTCCAGGTCCCACTTGTCTGAGGTAACAGACTTCCAGGCCTGACAGTATTAAGCCAGCCTGCCTCCTACTGGGATTGGAGAGTCGACCCGGGCTGACACCTCAGGGTGTCTGCTTGGCAGGAGCTAGCAGCCCTGCTCATCCCCCTTCTACCTCTCCCTCAGAAAAACCCTTTTTGTGGATAAGACGAGGAGGCCTGGGCTTGGTAAAAAGGCCTGCCCCTGCCCCTGGACTGCTGCTTCTGAGGGGTGGCTTGCCTTTCCTTGGCCTGTGCACTCCTGTAAATGGTTCTATATTCGTACATTTTCTTCATGCAAGCCTCTGTCTGCTCCCCAAACAGAGAGTTACCAACTATAGGAAAATCCATAGCCTTAGACTGGGTGTCCTGTGATAGGCTAGTACATCTGAGCCAAGCATGCCTTCTGAGAGACACAGATGTAGCCATGACTCTGGATGCCACATCGTTGGAGTCGATAGCAGTGTGAAATTGTACTTTGGATGCCTCAATTCAACCCGCATCCACCTCCTCCAGCTCTTTGGCTAGCTGGGGGAGGCCTTTTTAGCCAGTTCCAGAACCGTATCCCACCTAGACTTCTGGTACCTGGCTGTGTAGTCCATATAAATTGCATGAGTCCCAAAGAGGATGCCAAGTTTCTTGGCCATGGCATCGACTTTCCTGGAGTCCTTGTCTGGGGGGGTGTGAAGCCAAAAGAATGTTTGCTCTGTCACAGGCTGCAGCATGCACTATCCCAACATGGCTGCTAAGTGAATAAAGGAACTCCGCAGCTGAGCCTGGTAACATGCATCTCCTGTCCATTCTTTTATCTACAGGAAGTAAAGAGTTAGGAGTCTGTAGAATCTTTTTGTCCATTTCCCCTAGGACTTGTGAAGGGGAATAGACAACCTTTTGGACTCTGGGATGTCCATCATCTCCACAAAATCAGGCTCTTCTTCCTCCTCCTCAGCAGCTTCAACCAAAGGGAGCTGGAGGGTTTCAGCCACCTTCTTATAAAACAACAAGTGAGAAGGGGACTCAGAAAGCCTGGGAGGGGAGACATCAGAGGGTCTGTCTGGGGAGATGTCCGGTTCAATGGGCACATCCAGACCCCCACCGTCGTAGTCACCGTCATCATCATTGGGATAGTCTTCGTCTCCCTCCCACTCCTCATAGAAGGCATCCGGATTGTAATCCGAAGGAGCCAGTTCCAACCGACCCGACCGCCTAACCGGCAGCACCGGTTCGGACAGAACCGGACGAAGCAATTGGACAATACTAATCCTTTGGCTATCTCGCCTGCGGTTGGAGTAAGCGGTACTGGATCCGAACTGACAGACTTTTGTTTCTTTTTTGACTGAACCGACCCCTCAGAGTCTGCTCTCCTTTTGCCCGAGGAGGTATCGCCTAGGTCAGTAGGCACCTCCCTAGGTTCGGCTGTAACCGAACCAGGCTGGCCATCCGGGTCTACGGACTTCTCGGCCTCCCTTTCCTTCAACCTACTCAGTCTTTTTTCTAGAGTGGTTTTAGGAAAGTTTTGCAAATTTGGCAGTCTGACTGGAGGTGGGGACGGCCTTGGAAAAGGCCTCCCCACACTCAGTACAGTGTTGAAACCCAGTGGGACCAGTTTCCTTTTTGGGTTTCTCAGACATGGCCAACCTACCAAAATTACCCTATAGAAGCGTTCAAGCCAACCGATCGGTAACAACCATGTCACGGGTTTGGAAAAGAACCGAGAAAAAGCCCGGTTCTTTTGAAACAGATCGGTACCGGAACACCACTCTAAAATAATAAATTTAAAATTAGAAGGAAACACAAGGTCAGTTCCTAACTGGACCGACCGGGAAGAAACCGAAGAACCAACAATTTCCACAAGTTATTTAAAATAAAATACAGTCACTACCTATCTACCACACTACCTGTACCGTAGACAGAGGCTGGAAATCCGAAAAAACAATAAAGAATAAGTCTAAATCGAACGCTTCACGTTTACTGAACCGAGCAGAGGAATCTCCGGAGCGACTTCACTGTTAGGCGGAGTAAAGAATCTGACGGTTGCACTGGTAAGTACCACAGACAGAGGTTTGAAAACCGAGCTCAAGCTCAACGTTCCATGCTTCTGCATGGAGCTAACTCTTTCCTCTCCGGGGCAGTTCAAGTTCTGGGGCTAACTACATTACATCTGAATACAGCAACACTTCATGTTGTTTGAATAAAGGTAAGTACCACACCAGTCTGGGCCAGTCTGGTACTATCAGGGTCATGGTCATCTGTGCCACACTCACTTTCATAACAGCATCCTGTAGAAAAAAAAAGAATGGGATCACATGAAGGGACCCATTTCCCCAGTGCATGCTGAGAGCATCTTCTGGGACCATTCCAAGAGATGGAGCTCTGCGGCAGAAGAGTGGTAGCTTCTTGTTCTCCCATGAAGTAACCTATTTCCTGAAAATGGACCATAACACAGTTTGTTTAGGGGCCACTCATCTGTGACATGACCCATCCTGCAAAGTGAATTTGTCGGTACACTGCTCTTCCCTGCAACTAGGACTGCAGAGATACGTATTCTTAAAGAGTACAGGCCAGATCACACATTTTTAGTGATTCCTTGCACAGTTTTGAGGGTCTTGCTTCACCTTGGCAGTTTATGTAATACACTGTTGTGGTATCATCATCTGCAGAACTTGGCCCTTGACCAAATGATGAGAAGGACTTCAGTGCTAGAAACACTTCTCAAACTCCAGCAAACTTGATATGTTCTCTCTCTGTTGGGTTCAATACACCCTTTATTGTGAGGTGTGAGGTATGCCCTCCCCATCCTAAAAAGCGGGCATCTGTGGTCAGGACTAAATTGTTAAGTGCTGGTAGAAAAGGGACTCATTTTCTTAGGTGCTACACCCTCTGCCACCACTGGAGGCTTATAAACCTTTTTTGTACTGGTATTAGAGCAATCAGGGGATCCCCAAGTTAACACCAGAATTCTTTCAGGTACCAATGAACACCTCTTATGTGCTGCTTTACAAATGGTACCACACACGTTCTGACTGACATGAGACAATGTGGAAGGAGAATGCATTCTGTACCAGTGTCTGGACCCCTTCTTGTGAGAGAAAGGCCCTTGCTTGAACTGTGTCTAGTTCTTTTCCAATGAGATGCAGGTTTTGTGTGGGTTCCAAGTTCGTTTTTTTCTAAATTTAGGATGAACCTCAACTTTTCCATTAGGAGCACCGTCTGCTTCATTGATGACAGGACTTCTTACCCGATTCTCCCACACATCAACCAATCAACTAAATATGGATAGACTGTCAATCCAATTCTTTGTAATGCTGTTGCTACTGCTGAACTCTGGCACTTTGTGAATTTCCTTGGGGCAGGAGGCAGTCCAAAGTGCAGCACCCTGTACTGGTACTGATCCATACCTATTCTGAAGTATACGCATTTTCTTTGGCTTGTTCTTTGTGAAAAGTGGAGATAAGCATCACAGAAATACAGACAGTGACAGCGGTAAAAGACCACATGTCCATCCAGTCTGCCCATAATCCCCATGAAACCCAGAACCTATTGTTCATATAGTGTTCTAACCCACCCCCATGCTCCCCTCCCTACCACTACCACCCTGAGCAACTACTGAGCCATGCACTCTATCCCAGCCATGTTTAAAACCACTGATAGTTTTGGCTCGCACCATATCAGCTAGCAGACTGCTCCACAGCTCCACCACCTTTTCTGTAAAATAAAACTCTCACTTCCTGCTTAAATCTACCCCCCCTCCACACACACACACACAAAATCAGTTTCTACTCATGGCCCAGAGTTCTTGGTCCCATACTTATGCTAAATAGTTCCTTGCAGTTTACCTTATTCATTCTTTTCAGGAATTTGAATGTCTTTATCATATCTCTTCTCTCTTGTCTGGCCTCCAGCAAGTGCTTGTTTAGTGCCTTGAGCCGATCCTCATAGGATCTGCTCTGCTAGCCCTGAATCATTCTGGTCGCCCTACGTTGTACTGTCTCCAGTTCGACAAAATCTTTCCTTAGGTGACGACTCCAGAACTGGGCACAGTACTCCAGGTGGGGCCTCACCAGTGATCTACAGTGGTAATCGTGCAAAAGTTCACTGGTAGCGCCATACATCAAGCGTTGAGCGAACACGGTGCCCACTGAATAACATGTATACCACTTCCACGCTATGCGTGGTGCACGGTAACAGTATACTTTTGTGCGACTACCACTGAATATAGAGGTAATAAGTCCTTTTTCTGTCAGTGCCCCTTTCTATATGCCACATCATCCTATTTGACTTCCTGTAGGCCTTATTACACTGGTTTGATTGTTTTAGGGATCACTGATGATTACTCCAGGTCTCTTTCCTCAGAGGCTGTGCCCAGCTTTACCCCCCCACCCCCACATCCAGTACTCTGTCCTGGGGTTCCTGTTCTCTGCGTGCATGACTTTGCACTTTTTGGCGCTGAATTTCAATCTCAAACCTCAGCTCACCACTCTAGTCTTGCATGTCTCTCTGCATCTCCCTAACCTTTCATCACTGTCTACCCTGCCAGAGAACTTAGTGTTGTCTGTGAAGAGACACATCTTGCCCTGGATTCCTTCTCCCATGTTGCTGATAAACACACTGAAAAGGACTGGACCCAGAACCGACCCTTGTGACACCCCACTGGTGACCTCCCTCTCTTCCGACTGGATTCCTTTAACCACAACCTCTGCTGTCTCACTTCCTACAAGTTTTCTCATCCAACTGTATCCTTCACTGCACCCAGATCCTCTAGCTTCTTCTGCAACCTTCTTTGAGGCACCGAGTCTAAAGCCTTGCTGAAACTGAAGTAGAGTAAATCCACAGTGTAACCCTTATATACTACCTTCATTACCCAAAGAATATCAGGTTGGTGTAACAAGACCTCCCCGCCACAAACCTGTGCTATTCACTAACCTGGAGTCCATGCTCTCCAGATAGTTCACAAGGTCCTCTTTGACTAGTGTCTTCATCAGTTTGCCCACAACAAAGATAAGACTGGCATGTCTGTAGTTATTCAGTTGCGCCCCCCCCCCCCCAACACCCCACACAAACATAGCAGGACTATGTCCACTACCCTCCAGTCTTTTGGAGCTACTCCTCTCTGAACTGAGCTAATGAACAGCCTGCCAGGAGTATAGATAGTTCTGTTGCCAATTCCTTGAGCACCCTCAGATGCATCCCATCTGGCCCCTGGGCCTTATCTATCTTTAGGGCAGCTAGCCCTTTCTGAATCCTTTGTGACAGGGAGCTCCTGCCACTCTTGAGAACCAACCTGTTCTTAAATCTGTAGTAACAGTTCTTCTATTTCTTAGCCCAATCTATCCTTTACAATTTCTCGTCCATAAGGTTGGCCACGTATGGACATCCCCCTCCCCTTTCTTGACTATGCTGTAGTGTCCTCTTTAATATTCCTTTCCCTCTCAGGTCCTCGTACAGAGAGGTTATTGTGGTGACCTCCAAGCTTATGTAAAACAACAGGCTGTGTTTATCTTTGTTGGATTTAGTATGTAACAGCACTGTGTCATAAAATACCTTGATTTATATACCTTATTTTTATGAAACCTGTAAATGTTGAAACTACCATGGCACTAGGTGTTTTTGATAAAGGTAAAAAATTACTAGGGGACTGTATGATAAAAATGAAGTTAGTTGTGCTATTTAAAATGCATGTAAACTGCTGTAAACTGAACAGGTCTGAACTTTGCATTATGGAAGTGTGTGTGATATTATGTTTCTTTGAAACTTGGCTTATTGTCAATGCCCTTTGGGGTATTCCCTGATTCAGTGCTTTTGCACTGAGGTTCTTTGCCTTTAGCTTTTTTTTTTTTTTTTTTAATCTGAGCCCCCACAACCCAAGCAAACAAGGCCTGTATAGGGGAGGCTGAATCTCAACTGTTAACTTATAACAGAGAACAGCAAATCAGTAGGTACTGGCTAAGTGTAGAGGAAAGACTTGCATAGTCTGTTGCTACAGTCTGTTGCTACAAGCTGATGTACTGAAGAAGGGATATGCCATTACTGAAGGTTACCTACTGCACTTTGAATAAACGTCACACAGAGATTGTGTGTTGAACTTTAAGTTTGGTGTCTGCTCCATCTGTTATCCCACAACCCCTCCACACCCTTATACTGGTAACTATATGCTGCCTCAACATCACTTTGGCAGAGGCCCCTGTCTTCCTTTGTGAATACAAGGCAGTAGTCATTAAGAACAGCTGCTTTCTGCCTGTCCTCCTCGATTGCCCTACCTCCCTCTGTTAGCCTAACATTTCCTCCTCCCTTCTTTCTTTTTTCCCCCAATATGTCTAAAGAATCATTTTTCCCCTCCCTTGACCCCCTCCACAATACAGCTCTGTGTCTGACTCCGCTTCACTGAGCACCCTCTTGGTTTCCCTTGTTCTCATTTGGTGCTCCTTCCATTCTTCCTTCCCTTATTTTTCCTGTACCAGGAGAAGACTTTTTTTTCCAACTCTCACTGTGTCCCTGACCTGTCCAGAAAGCCATACTGGTCTCTTGTGCCGATTTCTTGTGATCACCAACTTTCTTTCCTTGAGAATGTTCCCCTTGATTGCCCTCCCTTCTTTCCCCAACATCCCTGACGCTGTCCACTCTGACTAACTTTTCCGGACCGGTTCCCTCATCCGGTTGAAGTATGCCCTTCCAAAATCTAGGACATCAGCTTCTGATGAGGGTTTACTGGTCCCAGGGACTAGCTCGAACCATCAACAGTTGGTACCGGTAGGAGGCATGCTGTCACCTCCACTACCTATAGAGGCTGGGGTCCCTCGGGGCTCCATTGTGCATCCTATCCTGTTCTCTGTATTCCTGAATGACTTCCCCTCTGCCTATGCCAGCTCGCATGTTTACATGTATGCAGATGACACAGTCATCTTCACCTTTGGTCTCTCTACCACAGCTGCGGAAGACCTGCTTCAGCAAGACTTCCACAACATTCTGCACTGGTTCCAATCCAACCAACTGCTGGTCAACACTATAAAACTGTGCCCATTTTGTATGTACCGTAATCAGAATGTAATATGACTAGGTAATACTGATCTCTCTGTGTAGACTGGTTGTACCAAGAATGCTGGAAAAAGTTATGTGTAAACTTGCTGATTATCAAAATAAAGTTCACAAAAAAAAAAAACCTGTGCCCATGACCTTTGGAACCAGCTAGAAATTGGCCAGACTCCTGACACTCCCTGTTTTTGCAACATACAATGGCACCCCACCCCCCCGAAGCGGTTTAAGTTCTTCCTTCAAATACCTCTGTATGTGGCTTGATAGAAAGCTTGACTTCACAGCCTACATTGATGCCATCCATGCAAAACTCCACCCCAAGCCTGGTGCCTTACACCACAACAAAAACTGCTTATCCTTGTAGGTCCACAGGGAATGGATACCAAAATTGTGCTCCCTGTTTTAAACTACGAGGATGCAATCTATGTCACCACCCCCTCCACTTCCCCTGCCAGACTGGACACCCTCTGCAACACCTTCTGCTGCTTTGCAGCAAATTCTCCCCCTCATACTCCCCACTGCTCCCTCTACTCCTCCTTATTTATTTTTATTTTGATAACCAGGTAGGAACACTGGAACAGAGTACTTTTTCAGGTCCGACCCGACAAAGGATTAATCAAAGCACAGTACAAAAATACATATAAATATTACAATAGATAAGAGATAGTACAATAAACTACATTACAGAAGGCAGATACAGACATCAGATTCATTCCTGTAAAAAAACTTATTAAGTTAGTCTTAAAAATTTGCATGGATGATGCAGATCTCAGATTCTCAGGTAACCAATTCCAAAATGGGGGGTGGCGGGGGTGGGGGTGGCAACAGAGAAAGAGCAAGATTCAGCTTTTGTTTTATAGGAAGAAGCATGTAGAAGAGTCCCTTTAAAATGACCCTGAGTTTAAGGTAGTATCACGAACAGAAACCAAGTTACTCAACAGAAATAATGTTTTGGAACATAAAGATTTAAAACTTAGACACTCCATAAAAATAACTAAACCTGGATTTAGGGGATAGCCAACCAAGCTAGGAGTACAAAAACAATGATGAGTGCGCAAAGGAAGATACAAGACAAATCGACAAATATTATTATACACAAATGTTAAAGCATTAGTTTCTCTTAATGACAACTTAAGGTATAAACCTCCAACATCATGCTTCACGCACCCTAACCATGGCACACGTGCCCTAATACCCCCTCCTCATTGCTTCCCCTCTACCTACCCCACCCTTCCCCCTCCTCATTCCTTCTACTACACTCCCACCCTCTTAACAAAGCCTACCTCTGGCTGCTTTTTTTTTTTTTAGTTAACCAACCAATTGTTCAATAATATCCACCAAGCCTATTTTATTTTGCTTCAATTCTGCATCCACCTGTTAACAGAATGCATTGTCATGACTGTTTCTAACTACCTCAATTGTATTTATTGTTAATATCAAATGTTTTCTTCCATTTGTTTTGTATGCTGTGGTATTATACTACTGACACAGGACCTTTGTAAAAGAGCCCTAGGCTCAAAATACAGGTTACTCACCTGTAACAGGAGTTCTAGGAATGGTATATGTTGTTCATCCACACTGCCTGGCAGGTTCCTTGCCTCTTTAAATCTTGCCGGAAGGTCTTCAAGCTGGCTCCTCCCACCCACCCGGGTGGTAAAACTCTTGGCTCCGCCCCATGATGCCAGATCTAGCCCGCTGGAAGCCAGCTTGTGCGCCGGGCCGGAGGTTTGGAGATTGTAGATGAACACATACCATTCCTAGAACTCCTGTTACAGGTGAGTAACCTGTATTTCAGGGACATGGATATGTTGTTCATCCACACTGTCTGGCAGAATCTAGCAGTTCTCCGGGAGGAGGGAGGCAAGCCACACCTCCTACTTAGGGAATAATGACTGGAGAACCGAGGCCCCAAAACCAGCATCCCAGCGTGACTCAAGGTCGATGTGGTAATGGGTAATGAAGGTGTGCTGGACTTCCAGGTAGCTGCCCTGCAGATTTCCTGGATAGGGGCGTCCTGGAAGCAGCCACCGATGCAGCAGTATGGCGGGTAGAATGAGCTCTTATCCTCTGGGGCTCCATGCCCACCAACTATGAGATCTATGCGGGCGTGACCCACCTGCCTATCGTCTGCTTGGCTGCAGGTCTGCCAGGTGTGGCTTCAGCGTGGGTGAAAAACAGCTGGCGAACTCTCCCGAACTTCAGCCATCCGCTCCTTGTAGCGAGGGCACTCTTCTAGGGTCAAAGTATGGAGCCTATATTCGACCTCGAGGTGTGATTGGGGTGGAACACGGAAGAGTCAACACCTGGTTAGGTGAAACTCCGACACCACCTTTGGAAGGAATTTGGTGGGGGTGCAGGACAACCTTGTCCCTGTGGAAGACCAGATAAGGAGACTCGATGGAAAGCGCCTGGAGCTCTCCCATCCTTCTGGCTGATGTGATAGCTACCAAGAAGGCGATCTTCCACGACAGGTGACAGATGTTACACCTGTGCATCGGTTCGAATGGCTTGCCCATGAGCTTAGCTAATACCAGCAGTAGATCCCATGGAGGATGAGGTTCTTGCACCGGAGGGGATATGTGATCAAGGCCTTTGAAAAAGCGCCTGACCACCTTCTCCTGCGCCACTGACTGCTTCCTGGCCCGCGCCCGGTAAGCACGGATGGCTGCCAGGTGTACCTTGAGGGTTGTCGTCCGAAGCCCTTGCTGAGAAAGGGACCACAGGTAGTCCAGAATGCTAGCCAAGGAACAGGAGGAAGGGTCCAGGCCCTTGCCCTGATAGCAAATGGAGAATCTCTTCCATTTAAAGGCATAGCATTTCCTGGTCGACTCCTTACGGGACGCCTCAACCACGTTGAGGACCTCGTCGGAAAGACCCAAAGCCTGGAACTCTAGCCGCGCAGGAACCAGGCCGTCAGGTGCAAGGATTGAAGGTCCGGATGGAATACCTTCCCCTGATTGACTGAGATCAGGTCCAGGCGGGCTGGAAGCCGCCTCGGGAGACTGGAGCTGAGACTGAGGAGATCTGGAAACCAGAACTGGCGGGGCCAGTCTGGGGCTACCAGAATCACCTGCGCCTTGTCTCTCCTCGCCTTGAGAAGCACCTTGTGGATCAAGGGAAATGGGGGAAAGGCATAGAAGAGGCTCGGCGTCCACGGCCTCGAGAAGGCATCCCCCTACAGCGAGCCCTGCTGAGGGAGGCGGGCATGAAGAAAAAATTACTCACCTTAGTAATGTTGTTTCTTCTAATGGAGTCTTGCTATATTATGACAAGTTGCAGTTTGTCCCACCACTAGAACTGCTCCGGAGGTGAAACAGTTGAATCCATTCCATGAATGGAACTTTGAGCACGAGCTCTAAGATAGAAGCTCTGTCTGTGTAGTTTCAAACCTGAACTGTCAGATCTTTACGAGCAAAAACTCACTAAGGTCTGCGTGGAAGCTGTAACCACACTAGCCAACTGGCTACCTAAATAATAACACCATTGCTGGTCCCAACACCAAAGACTCAAGTCAGGGGACCAGAATTAATAATATAATTTAACAATATGAGAAATAACACAAGAGAATAATAAACACCACACCCAAACCCCAAAAGGGGTGAAGCGCCTAAAAAGGGCATAAAATAGTGCCCACACTAGGTTGCCCACACCATACCCAAGTAGAAGTTCTGAGAGGGGCAGGCTGGGGAGGTCATAATATAGCAAGACTCCATTAGAAGAAACAACATTACTAAGGTGAGTAATTTCTTCTTCAAACAACATGAAGTCTTGCTATATTATGACAAGTTACACACTACACAGCAGTACCTCCAATGGAGGAGGAGACAGAACCTACTTAGGAATAGGCTCTGAAGCACAGCTGTGCCAAACCGAGCATCTCTCCTAGCCTGGACATCCAGGAGTAATGCTTGGTGAAAGTGTGCACCGTTTCCAAGTAGCAGCCTGGCATATCTCCAATATAGGGATGTTCTGGCAGCAGCCGAGACGCAGCTGTACCTCTGGTAAATGAGCCCTCAAGCCAGAGGGGATCTCTGCCCAGTTTCTGATAACAAAATTGGATACAAGAGACAATCCACCTGGCAATTGATCTCTTAGTGGCAGGTTTCCTTTCCCAACCTCACCATAAGTGAGGAAAAGTTGGAGGATTCGAACCTGTGACCCTTATACGTTCTAAATAGTACCCAAGGCCCTCTTAACATCCAAACTGTGCAATCTCCTCTCACCAGAAGAGGAGTGTTCAGTGAAGAATACTGGAAGGGAGATAGATTGGTTAAGATGGAAATCTGAAACCACCTTAGGCAAAAACTTCCTGTTAGTCCTGAAGACTACCTTATCCCTGTGGAAAGAAATAAAGTCAGTTTCTACTGACAAGGCTTGCAACTCACTTATGCATCTAGCAGAAGTGATAGCCACTAGGAAAACAGTTTTCAAGTTAGATACTTCAGCTCTGCAGAAAACAGAGGTTCAAAGGGGTTGCATTAACTGGGCAAGCAAACATTAAGGTCCCAGGCAGGGCTGGATCCGAAAAAGGTGGATTAGTATGGAGTAATCCTTAAAAAACTTGGAAAACACAGGGTGAGCGGAAAGAGAGGATGACTTTCCTGCTGAAACAAGAGCAGAGACAGCTGCCAAATGAACTCTCAGGGTAGCTGGTCTGAGGCCCAAGGAATTAAGATGGACCATGTAATCTAACACAATGGGCAAATCAGCAGATTCTGGGGAAATATGCTTCCCAGAACACCAAATGGAAAACCTTTTCCATTTAGAATTATAAGTAGCCCTAGTGGAAGGCTTCCTAGAAGCCTTTAGAATTTCAAAAACACCCTGAGAGAGGTGTAAGTCAGCAAATTCTAACTCCTCAAGAGCCAGGCCTTGAGGTTGAGGGATATGAGGTTCGGATACCAAACTCTCCCCTGGGCACAGGATAATAGGTTGTGATTCCTGGGGAGACACAGGGGAAGATTGACTGTCAGGGACAGAAGGAGTGGGTACCAGGGCTGCCTGGCCCAATCCGGGGCAATCAGAATCACCCTGCAAGGCTGGGATCTGATTTTGACTAACACTTTGAATAGGAGAGGAAGGGGAAAAGCATAAAGAAACTTCCTTCCCAATCCAGAAGGCGTCCAGGGGACTGAGACCAACACTGGAGGTCTGCAGCAGAACAGTGGAAGTTGGTGATTGTCTGGGGCTGCAAAAGATCTATCTGAGGGTGCCCCATCTGGCAAAGACTATCCCAGTACTTGAGGATCCAGGGACCATTCGTGATGGCCTGAGAAATCCTGCTGAGCATCTGCTAGAACATTGAACTTTCCTGGAAGGTGAACTGCTATGAGGAAGTGTTCAGGGAATAGGCCAGAGACCACAACTTCATTGCCTCGGTGCACAAGGCCAAGACCGAGTGCCCCCTGCTTGTTGATGTACCACATTGTTGTGGTGTTATCTGTTCTGACTTGTACCACTTTGTTCTGAACAGATGCAGAAACACTTGAAGTGCTAAAAGACAGCTCTGAGTTCCAGCAAATTGATGTGGAACAGAGATTCCTGGGAGACCACACTCCCTGAGTGGAGAGGTCGCCCATGTGGGCTCCCACCCCAGGAGGAAGCATCTGTAGTGAGAGTCAGCGTGTGAGCAGGGGAATGAAGGGGACCCCCAATCTTAAATTCTCTGATCCTGCCACCACTGGAGGGGCCTGGATCAAGGTTCAGTCACTGGGACCAACTTGGAAAGGGGTCTCTTCTCTGAGACCAATAGGTTCTCAAGTGAAACTGAATGTCTCTCATCTGAAATCTTGCTCCCTGCACTACAGCTGTGGATGCAGCCATGTGACCCAAGAGCTGCAAAAAGTGTCTTGCTGGTCGAGAGACCCGCAGAGTGAAGGAGGAGGAGGCCAGAGCCACCAACTTCCTTACCCTTTCTAAGGGAAGAAAAGCTCTGGCCCGGTTTGTGTCCAATTCTGCACCTATAAAGGTGAGTACCTGGACTGGTTCCAGAACCGACTTTGGTAGATTTAGCAGGAAGCCCAGGGAGGTGAGAAGCTGCTGGGTGACTTGCAGGTGAGATTTTACCTGTGCTGGGGACTGGCCTACAATGAGCCAGTTGTCTAGATAGGGAAAACAGCAATCCTTTGCCTCCTTAAGTGAGCCACTGCTACTGCCAGACATTTTGTGAATACCCTTGGGGCAGAGGTCAAGCCGAAGGGCATTGCTCTGAACTGGTAATGACCTGAGGGCAGTTCGAATCTGAGTACTTTCGGTGGGAGCTTCTGATTAGGGACGTGAAAATAAGCATCCTTGAGGTCAGGGAAGCTAGCCAGTCCCTGGCCTTAGAGAAGGTAAAATCATTGCCAGAGTTACCATTCTGAACTTTGGTTTCAAAAGATGCTTGTTCAGATATCTGAGGTCTAAGATGGCCGCCATTCTCCTGTCTTTTTGGGGTAAGAGTATCTGGAATACAGACCCCTGCCCTGGTGTAAGGAGGAACCCTTTCTACTGCTCTGAGAGCCAACAGGGTTGAGACCTCTGCTTCTAGAGCAAGGGTCTCTAAATAACTTGCAGAGTAGAAAAGGCCTGCTCTCATCTTGGGGAACTTTTTGAAGCTAAAAACCAGACCCTGGCTTACTACTTCCAGAACCCACTTGTCTGAGGTTAAAGACACCCAGTTCTGACTGAAGTAAGCCAACCTGCCCCCTACTGGTAAAGGAGAATCGGCCCTGGGCACCCCATCAAGGTGCCTGCTTGCAAGCTTTAGGCTGAGGGGTGGGAGCAGGCCTGCCCACACCCGTCTGCCTCTGCCTCTGAAGAACCCCTCTGAGCATAAGCAGAGAGGCCTGAGTTTGGTAGAAAGGCCTGTGGAAGGCCTACCCCTACCCTGGGGTGTGCCTCTGGGGGTGGCTTGCAGCTCCTTAGCTTGAGCACTTTTGTAAGTAGTCCTATATTCATCCATCTTTTCATATAATTCTCTGTCTGCTCCCCAAACAGAGAATTTCCCGCCTAGGAAAATCCATAGCCTTAGTCTGGGTATCCTGTGAGAGGTTAGTACACCTGAGCCAGGCCAACCTACGAAAAGCTACAGATGTGGCCATGACTCTAGAGGAGACATCATTAACATCCACAGCAGCATGAAACTGCACCTTAAAGCCTCAATGCCATCGGCAACCACCTGTTCAGCTCAGCTAGCAAGCTGGCCATGGCTTGTTTGGCTAATTCCATAACAGTATCCCATCTAGATTTCTGATACCTTGCTACATAAGCCACATAATTTGCTTGCCTGAGTCCCAAGGACGCTGCCATGTACTGTTTTTTTGCCATGGCATCAATCTTACTGGAATCCTTGTCAGGAGGATGTGAAGCCAGGGGAATATTACCTTTATCACAGGCTGCAGCCTGAACTACCTCAACATGACTGCACTGCTGAGAAAGGAATTCTGTATCAGGACCTGACAATGTGTACCTTCTGTCCATCTTTTTGTCTACAGGAGGCACAGAATTAGGAGTTTTAAGATTTTATTGTTTGTTTCCTAAAGACTTATGCAAAGGAATAGACAATCTCCTAGACTCTGGAATATCCATCATTTCTACAAAATCAGGCTCTTCTTGCTCATCCACAGCTTCTTCCAAAGGAAGCTGGAGGTTTCAACAACTTTCTTGTAAAACATAAAATGAGAGGGGACTCAGAAAGCATGAGGAGATTCTAAAGGTCTGTCTGGGAAATGTCGGTTCAATGGGCACACCCAGACATTCCAACCACATTCATACTGTTCATAATCATCCTCCCCTCCTCTGGTTCATAAAACTCCTCAACCTCATATTCTTGAACCCGATGGAACCGGACGAACCGACCTTTTACCAGATAGTGGCAGTTCGGACGGGACCGGAACAGTGACTGGACAATTTGAATAGCTCTTGCTATCTCTGCAGCAGTTGGAGAAGGTTTTGGACTCCAAACCTGCTGACTTCCTTGTTCTCTTTACTGGAACTGGTTCCTCCGAACCAGCTTTTCTTTGGCCCGAGGAAGTCTCGCCCTGGTCAGAGGGCACTCCCTCCGATTCGGTTGGCACCGAACCGGGCTGGCCATCTGGGTCAGCGGACTTTTTGGCCTCTCGTTCCCTGAGCCTGACCAATCTCTTTTCCAGGGTGGCTGCAGGGAAATTCTTACAAATCTGGCAGTCTGACTGGAGGTGGTCAAACCCCAGACAATAAACACATGTGGTGTGTGGGTCAGCCTTGGCAAAGCTTCCACAGACATCACAGTGTTGAAACCCAGTGGGCCCGGTTTTTCTTTTGGGTTTCTCAGACATAATGCCAGCCTAACCAGAAAAACTTGCCCTTTGAGCGGCAGTGCCAGGCGAACACACCTGCTCGGTTCCTAACCGTGTCACCGGGTATTGAAAGCAGTAAATAAATCCGTTTTTTAGAACCGATAAGAACAGAACCGCACTCTAAAATGACAAGCTTTAAAATTTTTAAGCTTTTAACAAACTGATCGGTTCAAAACCGAACCGATAAACTTACAAGTTCCACACAAAAAATACAATTTTAAATTACTTACGATACCACAGACAGAGCTTGAACCGAACGGTTTTGCGGTTAAAATAAAACTATTCTCGGTTGAGTCGAACCAGAAAACACTGTTTAAACCGAGAAATGAATCGAGCAGTAGGAGAAATCTCCGGGCGACTGTTCAGTGGTAGAGTAAAGAATCTGACAGTTCAGGTTTGAAACTACACAGAGAGCTTCTATCTTAGGGCTCGTGCTCAAAGTTCCATTCATGGAATGGATTTAACTATTTCACCTCGGAGCAGTTCTAGTGGTGGGACAAACTGCAACTTGTCATAATATAGCAAGACTTCATGTTGTTTGAAGAAAAATTACTCACCTTAGTATGTTGTTTCTTCTAATGAGTCTTGCTATATTATATTTGAATACAATTGTCCCTACATTAAGCTACTCGAAGAAACAAGAATAACTTCAGCAGAGCATGGAACTTAAGCGGCTCTGGGTTAAAACTCTGTTAGGGTGGTTTCAAGCAGCCGCGTCAGATCTTTAGAGCAAACTCACTAAGGCTCTGTGTAGGCTGTAACCTACACTAGCCAACTGGCTACTAAAATATCACACATTTTCCTGGTCCCAACACCAAGACTCAAGTCAGGGGCCGGAAAAATAAGATAAAATAACTAAATAAAACACAACACCCAAACATAAAGGGGCATCAATAAATGCCAACAGTGGACTGCCCACCCATACCAGTAGAAGTTCTGAGAGGGGCAGGCTGGGGGAGGTCATAAAATAGCAAGACTCCATTAGAAGAAACAACATTACTAAGGTGAGTAATTTTTCTTCAAACAACATGAAGTCTTGCTATATTATGACAGATACGAACTACAGCAGTACCTCCATGGAGGAGGGACAGAACCTACTTAGGAATAGGCTCTGAAGCAAGCTGTGTCAAACCGAGCATCCTCCTGGCCTGGATATCCAGGAGTAATGCTTGGTGAAAGTGTGTACTGTTTTCCAAGTAGCTGCTTGACATATCTCCAAGATAGGGATGTCTCTAGCAGCAGCTAGAGATGCAGCTGTACCTCTGGTAGAGTGAACCCTCAGGCCTGAGGGAAACCTTACCCAGCTTTGATAGCAAATTGGATACAAGAGGCGATCCACCTGGCAATGGATCTCTTAGTGGCAGGTCTCCCTTTCCCAACCTCACCATAAGTAAGAAATAGTTGGAGAGAGTCAAACCTGTGACCCTTGGTACGCTCTATGTAGTAACTTAGGGCCCTCTTAACATCTAAGCTGTGCAGCCTCCTCTCACCAGAGGAGGAATGGTCAGTGAAGAACACTGGAAGTGAAATAGATTGGTTAAGGTGGAAATCCGAAACCACCTTAGGCAAAAACTTCCTGTTAGTCCTGAGGACTACCTTGTCCCTGTGAAAATAAAGTCAGTCTCCACTGATAAAGCCTGTAACTCACTTATGCCTGGCAGAAGTGATGGCTACTAGAAATACAGTTTTCCAAGTCAAATACTTAGCTCTGCCAAGACAGAGGCTCAAAGGGGTTGCATCAGCTGAGCAATGCAAACATTAAGATCCCAAGCAAGGGCAGGGTCCCTGAATGGAGGATTGGTATGAAGCAATCCTTAAAAACTTGGAAAATACAGGGTGAGCAGAAAGAAGAGGGCTTCCCTGCTGAAATGAAGGCAGAGACAGCTGCCAAGTGCACTTTCAGGGTAGCTGGTCTCAGTCCCAAAGAATTAAGATGGACCATATAATCCAATACAGTGGGTAATCAGCAGATTCGGGAAATATGCTTCCCAGAACACCATATGGAAAACCTTTTCCACTTGGAGTTATAGGTAGCCTGGTGGAAGCTTCTAGCAGCTTTCAGGATTCGAGAACACTTTGAGAAAGTTGTAGATCAGCAAACTCTAACTGCTCAAGAGCCAAGCCTTGAGGTTGAGGGATTTGAGATTCGGATACCAAACTCTCCCCTGAGCACAGGTTAACAGATTGTGGTTCCTGGGGAGACACAGGGAAAGATGGACTGCTAAGGACAGAAGGAGTGGGTACCAGGGCTGCCTGGCCCAGTCTGGAGCAATCAGGATCATCTTGCAGGGCTGAGACCTGATTTTGACTAGTACTTTGAACAGGAGAGGAAGGGAAAGGCATAAAGGAACTTCCCTTCCCAATCGAGGAGAAAGGCATCCAGGGGGACTGAGCCCAACACTGGGGGCCTGCAACAAAAAGTGGAAGTTGATGATTGTCTGGGGCTGCAAAAAGATCTATCTGAGGTGCCCCATCTGGCAAAAACTATCCCCAGTACTAGGGGATCCAGTGACCATTCGTGATGGCCCTGGGAAATCCTGCTGAGAGCATCTGCCAGGACATTGTCCTTGCCTGGGAGGTGAACTGCTATGAGGAAGTGTTCAGGGAATAAGCCAGAGACCACAACTTCATTAGCCTCGGTGCACAAGGCCGAAGACTGAGTGCCCTTGTTTGTTGATGTACCACATTGTTGTGGTGTTGTCTGTTCTGACCTGTACCACCTTGTTCTGAACAGATGCAGAAAAACCTGAAGTGCTAGAAAACAGCTCTGAGTTCCAACAGATTGATGTGGAGCAGAGATTCCTGAGGGGACCATAACCCCTGGGTGGAGAGGTCGCCCATGTGAGCTCCCCATCCCAAGAGGGATGCATCTGTAGTAAGGGTCAAGGAGTGGGACAGAGGGATGAAAGGCACCCCTTGTCTCAGATTGCTCTGATCCTGCCACCACTGAAGGGCCTGGATCAGGGTTCAAGTCACTGGGATTAACTTGGATAGGGGATCTCTTCTTTGAGACCAGAAAGCTCTCAAATGGAACTGAATGTCCCTCATCTGAAATCTTGCTCCTTGCACTACAGCTGTGGAAGCAGCCATGTGTCCCTAGAGCTGCAGGAATGCTCTTGCTGATTGAGACCAGCAGAGGTGAAGGAGCGAGGCCAGCCACAAGGTCCTTACCCTTTCCAGGGAAGGAAGGCTCTGGCCTGCTTGTGTCCAGTTCTGCGCCTATAAAGGTGAGTACCTGGACAGGTTCCAAAACTGACTTTGGAAGATTGAGAAGAAAGCCCAGAGAGGTAAGCAGGTGCTGGGTAACTAGCAGGTGTGATCTGACCTGGTCTGGAGACTGACCCACAATGAGCCAGTCGTCCAGGTAGGGAAAAATGGCAATCTTTTGCCTTCTTAGATGAGCAACTGCTACTGCCAGACATTTTGTGAACACCCTTGGAGCAGAGGTGAGGCCGAAATGCATTGCTCTGAACTGATAATGGCCTGAGGGCAGTTCGAATCTGAGGTACTTTCGATGGGAGCTTCTGATAAGAACATGGAAGTAGGCATCCTTGAGGTCCAGGGAAGCTAGCCAGTCCCCTGGCCTTAGGGAGGGTAAAATCATTCCCAGAGTCACCATTTTGAATTTTGGTTTTAAAAGGTGCTTGTTTAGATATCTTAGATCCAGGATAGGCTGCCACTCTCCTGTCTTTTTTGGGGTAAGGAAGTACCTGGAGTACAGACCCTTGCCCTGGTGTGGGAGAAACCCTTTCTACAGCTCTGAGAGCCAGGAGGGTTGAGACTTCTGTTTCCAAAGCAAGAGTCTCTAAAGGGTTTGCAGGTGGAAAAGATCTGGCTCTCATCTTTGGAAATTTTTGAAGCTGAGAACCAGACCTGGCTCACTACTTCCAGGACCCACCTGTCTGATGTTAAAGACTCCCAGTCCTGGACAAAGTAAGCCAGCCTGCCCCCTACAGGTAATGGAGAGCCGACCCTGGGCATCCCATCGGGTGCCTGTTTGGCAGGGGCTTTAGGCTGAGGGGTGGGAGCAGGCCTGCTCGTACCCCGTCTGCCTCTCCCTCTGAAGAACCCCCTCTGAGCATAGGCTGAAGAGGAGGAGGAGCCTGGGTCTGGTAAAAAGGCCTGTGAAAGGCCTGCCCCTACCCCTGGGGGGCTGCCTCTGAGGAGTGACTTGCCGTTCCTTGGCTTGTGCACTCCTATAAGTGGTTCTATATTCATCCATTTTCTTCATATAATTCTCTGTCTGCTCCCCAGAGAATTTCCCACCACAGGAAAATCCATAGCCTTAGACTGGGTATCCTGTGATAAAGTAGTACACCTGAGCCAGGCCAATCTACGAAAAGCCACAGATGTAGCCATGACTCTAGAGGATATATCATTAGAATCCACTGCAGCATGGAACTGCACTTTAGATGCCTCAATACCATCAAGAGCCACCTGCTCCAGCTCCTTTGCAAGCTGGCCAGGGACCTGTTTGGCTAAGGCCATTACAGTATCCCATCTAGATTTCTGGTATCGCATAACATAAGCCATATAGTTTGCTTGTCTGAGTCCCAAAGATGCTGCCATGTATTGTTTTTGGCCATGGCATCAATCTTCCTGGAGTCCTTGTCAGGAGGATGTGAAGCCAGGGAATATTAGCTTTATCACAGGCTGCAGCCTGAACTACTAACATGACTGCATTGCTGTGAAAGAAAATCTGTATCAGGACCTGACAAAGTGTACCTCCTGTCCATCTTTTATCTACAGGAGGCACAGAATTAGGAGCTTTTAAAATTGTTATTGTTTGTTTCCTAAAAGATTTATGTAAGGGATGGGCAATCTCCTGGACTCTGGGATATCCATCATCTCTACATAGTCAGGCTCCTCTTGCTCATCCAAAGCCTCCTCTAGGGAAGCTGGAGGGTCTCAGCAACTTTTTTATAAAACAAAAAATAAGAAGGGGACTCAGAAAGCCTAGGGGGAGATTCACCTAAAGGTCTGTCTGGGGAGATGTCCGGTTCAATGGGCACAGCCAGACTTTCAAAGTCACATTCACACTGTTCATAATCATCCTCCCCCTCCTCTGGTTCATAAAACTCTTCTATATCATATTCTTGAACCGGTGGAACTGACCGAACCGACCTTTTGCCAGATAGTGAAGGTTCGGAGGGAACCGGGGACAGTGACTGGACAATCTGTAATGCCCTGGCTATCTCTGCAGCAGTTGGAGAAGGAATTTTGGACTCCACACCTGCTGACTTTCTAGTTCTCTTTGCTGGAACTGGCTCCTCAGAGTCAGCTTTACGTTAGCCCGAGGAAGTCTGGCCCTGGTCAGAGGGCACTCCCTCCGGTTCGGCTGGCACCGAACTGGGCTGGCCATCCTGGTCAGCGGACTTTTGACCTCTCGTTCCTGAGCCTACCAACTCTCTTATCTAGGGTGGCTGCAGGAAATTCTTCTAAATCTGGCAGTCTGCATTGAGGTGGTCAAACCCCAGACAAAAACATGTGGTGTGTGGGTCAGCCTTGGCAAAGGCTTCCCCACAGACACTACAGTGTTGAAACCCAGTGGGCCCGGTTTTTCTTTTGGGTTTCTCAGACATAATGCCAGCCTAACCAAAAACTTGCCCTTTTGATGGCAGTGCCAGGCAAGACACCCTTATCGGTTCCCAACCGTGTCACGTGTCGTGGAAAAAACGTAATGAAATCCGTTTTTTTTAGAACCGATAAGAACCAGGAACCGCACTCTAACAAGCCTTAAAAGGCTTTAAAACCAAGTTTAAATACAATTCGATCGGTTCAAACCGAACCGATAAACATTTACAAGTTCCACACAGAAAATCTATCTATTACTTACAATACCATAGACAGAGCTTGAACCAATCGGTTTGCGGTTAAAATAAATAACATCACGGTTAAATTCAACCGAGAAAAGACGCTTTAAACCGAGGAAATGAACCGAGCAGCAGGAGGAATCTCCGGGCGACTGTTCAGTGGTGAGTAAAGAAATCTGGCAGTTTCGGTTTGAAACCACCTAACAGAGCTTCTTTAACCGAGCTTCGCTCTAAGTTCCATGCTCTGCATGGAAGTTAACTCTTTCACCTCCGGAGCAGTTCTAATGGTGGGACAAACTGCATCTGTCATAATATAGCAAGACTTCATGTTGTTTGAAACAGTCTCAGCTTCGCATTCTCCCTGGAGGCAAATAGGTCCAAGTGAGGCATGCCCCAGTGGGAGAACAGATCTTGTACTACCTCCGGCAGGAGAGACCACTCGTGGGACGTAGCCCCTATCCAGCTTAGGGCATCAGCCAGAATGTTGGAGGCTCCTGCCACATGGATGGCAAGGAGATCCGCCTCCAGGCTGCGCACGAGTGACCAAATGCGGAGAGCTTCCCTGCACAGAGGCATGGAGCGTGTCCCGCCCTGGCGGTTTAGGTAGTACATGGTCGTGGTATTGTCCTCTGGACCTGGACCACTTGACCCCGTAGAAACAGAAGCCAAGGCGGTGAGGGCTGGGCAGAACGCTCGAAGCTCAATGAATGATGTGGCATGCGGGACTCCCGAGGGGACCAGAGGCCGTGCGCTCTGTGCTCCCCCAGATGGGCACCCCAATCCATCAGAGAGGCATTGGTTGATTGAGAGACCGTTGGCTCGGGACGGACAAATGGGATGCCCTCCTGCAGATGTGCTGGAACGGTCCACCACTGGAGTGCGTTCCACATCCCCTGGGTCACTGTCACTAGCTGATCCGAGGGATCGGAGTGCTGTGACCATTGGCTGGCAAGCCCCCATTGAAGGGGATGCATGTACCAAAGGGCCCAACGGATCACGCTGGTGCAGGCCGCCATGAGGTCCAGGAGGCGCAGGAAGTCCCAGGCAGGGTGCAGTTGCCCAACCTGAAATGATTGGGCAAAGGAGGAAAGAACCTCAGCCCTGTCCGCCGGGAGCCGTGCTCTGGCTCGTAGAGAGTCGAGCTCTGCCCCGATGAATTGTATCACCTGCTTTGGCATGAGTTCCGACTTGGCCTCGTTGATGAGGAGGCCAACCTGAAAGCAAACCTGGAGGGCCAGATCTCTGGACCGCTCTACCTCCATTCTGGAGGAGGCTGCAATCAGCCAGTCGTCCAGGTAGGGGTACACCCGGACCCCTCGGCGCCGCAGGAATGCTGTCATCACTGCCATGCATTTGGTGAAGATCCTGGGAGCTAGGGAAAGGTCAAAGGGCATGGCCTGGAACTCGTAGGGGGATCCCTCTGCCCTGAAGCGGAGGAATCTCTGGTGGGAAGGACGGATTGGGACGTGAAAGAACGCATCCTGGAGGTTCAGAGAACAGAACCACATGCCTCATTCCAAGGATGGAATGATCTGAGCCAGAGTGACCATCCTGAAGGTTTGAGACCTTAGGAACCTGTTCAGGTCATGCAGGTCTAGAATGGGGCACCAGCCCCCCGTCCGTTTCGGGACCACTAAGTACCTGGACACAAACCCTGGGTCTGGTGGAGGATCCGCCACCTTCCTGATCACCTCTTTTTCGAGGAGCAGGGCAATGTCGGCTCGGCGAGGAGAGAGAGAGGCTGCGGACCCCGTAGCCCCCCGAGGGGCGGCGGCTCGGAAGGGCGGGGCCTGCTTGAACTCCAGAGGCAGGCCCTTTCTTACAACCTCCAACACCCAGCGGTCCATGGTGATAGCGGACCAGGTGGAAAGGAAGTGGCAGAGTGGTCCCCCCACGGGGGGAACCCAGGGGGGAGTGACAAGGCTGCGGGCAACACCCCTCAACCCGTCACAGGGCAGGCTTGGAGGAGGGACCGGCCGAGGGACCTCCTGGGCCTTTACCTCCCTGCTTCCTGTTAGAGGAAGCCGCAGGCTTGGCTTTGGGATGCCAAGCGCGAGCCTGCTGGCCCTGATGCTGGTGTTGTTCGGCTGGACGTGCCGCAGGCACAGAAGGGCGAAAGGACTTATGTTGCTGACGATGGCCCTTGTCCTTCTGGGCGGAGGTGACAGAGTCCAGGGTAGCACTGGACTTTTCGATCCGCTGGAGGTGGCCTTCCACTCCAGGGCCGAACAGGTCAGTCCCCAAGAAGGGTTATGCTGGGTATCCGCCGTGAAGGTGGATATCCTCAGCCATGCTCTGTAGCGCATGGCCACTGCGGCCGCTACTGATCTGGCACAGGAGTCTCCAATGTCCAGAGCCATTTGGAGCTGCTGTTTTGCCACCGCCCTTCCCTGATCCCGCACCTGCTTGACCGTGGTCTGCAGGTTGGCCAGGAGATGAGGGATCACCTCATTCAGAGAGCCCATGAGGGCGCGGGAGAAGTGTGCCATCAGCACAGCCGAGCTGGCCTGACGGAGGCCTAGGGAGGATGCAGCGTACACCTTGCGCCCGGCATAGTCCAGCTTTTTGGACTTCTTGTCGAGGACTTATCCACATCCTAGCATTCCGGCATGAAAGCGCTATCGATGACTAACCCCTCCATGAGAGGGTGCTCCAACTTGGACAAAACCCCGGTAGGGACCGCATACTTCCTGGCCATCCTGGCGAAGGCGCAGGGCAGGAAGCCAGCCGCTGCCAGAGCTCAAGGCTGGGCCAACAATGGCTTCAGCCACCAGAAAGGCCTCCGTGGGCCAGATCCCTCGGTCCAATATCTCCGTCAGGGGATACTTGGCCAGCTTAGATCTGAGCTCGAGCTGCATCCCAGTGGACTCCGAGATGAGGCAGAACCAGACCCATAAGCGGCGATGGGCTCTGTCACCGACTGCCCCGGAGGACTCAGGTCAAGGGCCTGGAAAACAGGGAGGAGTCATCGTCAGACTCGAGGAGTCGCGAAGAGCTGCCTGGGGCCTGAGCCACCCTCCACCTGCCGAGGGACGGTCGGGAGTGAGGGTGACCAACAACAATGGGGCAGACCCTGACCCGACCGAGAGTCCTTGGTCGGCGCCCCCGATTTCGGTTGTGGAGGAGGTTCCACCACAATCGGTGGGGCAGCTGGTTTCGGCTGAACAACCAGCCCAGGCTTGGGCACCTCGACTACAGCAAGGGGTTGTTTCGGCCTTTCGGGTGACAGCATCGGCTTGTTCCCGGACAAAAGTAACTGCTGCCACATTAAGTCCTCGTAGTGTCGACGCAATTTGCGTCGTAGCCTCTCCTCTTCTGAGGAGGAAGACGAGGACGAGCGGTGCTGCCGCTTACCTCGGTGCCGAGACCGCCGATGTCGGTGGGATCAGCTGGACCGAGACAAGGTCCGAAACCCTCGGTGTTTCCAAGGGCGGGTCTGGGAAGGAGCGGGGGACACCCGCTCTTCCCTCTGCTCAGCAGCCTTGATCAGGGACTCCAGCACAGGAGGCGCAGGCAAGTCCTCGGTCTCCACCGGGGGAAGCGGTGAAGAAGGGTTGTCTGCTTCACCAGTCGACAGCCCGTCCGACGGGTCGAGAAAAATCTCGACCGCGTCGACGGGTGTCTCGGCCGGCTGACATGACTGGGACACCGTGAAGCCAGTGGCCTTAGCAGCAACCTTGACCGAAGTCGAGTGTCGACTGTCCGGGGAAAGGGACCTCTCCCGCTCCCATGAACGCTGCTGGTGGGACTTACCTTTCGAGTCCTTCTTTTTGGACCGAGAAGAGTGTCCCGATGGCCCCTCTCCCCTCGTGGAAAGGGATTGGCAAAGCTCCTTAAAAGAAGCTGTGTAGGAGGATCCCAGAGAGAGAGCGGGATAAATGCCGCGACCGAGGAAGATGAGGATGCGGCCTGGGCCACCTTCTCCTCGAGGGCGATCATCTGCTCGAGCTGCTCAGCCGAGCCAGCCGCCGGACACTGCCCAATGGGTCTCCTTGGACTTCACTGGCGGAGTACGCTCTCGAGGTGCTAAGCTGTGGCAGACGGCGTGGTCTTCTAGGGCGTTGGCGAAAATGATCGACATAACTTCGCAGGCCTGTGGGTCGTGATCTAGGCCGAGGCAGTAGCGCATGTGGAGTGCGGGTCCGTCCTGGGCGTTTTCTGCCGCATGGGCACCGCGAAATCCGGGGCCGGTTGTCCAGCCGCGGCCGAGGGAGTGATGAGACCAGTCTTGAAAACTTTAAAATTATTTTCGGTGAACCAAGAATAGGATCGCCCATACGCAGAGCGTTAAGGAGGGAACCTGAGCTTCCAAGCGGTAAGAAAGATCTGGCGTCATGGGGTGCAGCCAAGAGTGTTACCACCAGGGTGGGTGGGAGGAGCCAGCTTGAAGATCTTCCGGCGAGATTTAAAGCGGCAAGGAACCTGCCTGACAGTGTGGATGAACAATATATCCATGTCCCTAAAACGTATTGTAATCTGAGATATAAATAAATAAACAATCCAAATGAGGCAACAAAGTCCCAATGGCTATGGATCATCTAGTATTAATCGAGAAACATTTTTTAAATGTATACAGTAAACCAAGTTTTAGGTTAACTGTTCTACAAACAACTTTAACCTGAACCTGAAAAGTTAAACAAGGATCGAGTGAAACTCCTAGGTATTTAAATTCATAAACTTGTTCTATTAGCATACCTTTCTCATCATGAATAGCTAGTCTTAGATTGTCTTAAGGTAAGCGGGGGACAAAACAACATAGGCTTGGTTTTCTTAACATTTAAAATCAAAGAATTAGCCTTAAACCAATTAAAAACATCAATAAATTCCTGTTCTAATGAAGATGTTAAGTGAGAGAGATTTTAGCTTGGGAATAAATAATTAAATCATCAGCATAAAGTAAACACAAGATTTACAAAGGGAAGGTAACTGACTGACAAAAAGAGAAAATAATAAGGGGCCCAAAACTGAGCCCTGTGGCACACCAGATTTGAAAAGAGTAAGTGGAAGAAACTACTGAACCTATACTAACAAACTGAGTCCTATCAAGCAGGTAATCCTGCAACCAAGAAACAACATTCCTAGAAAAACCTAACTCACCCAGTTTGATAACATAACAAGGAGTGATTAATCAGATCAAATACCTTTGCCAGGTCCATTCTGTCCCTACCCTCCCATCATCAGCTTCACTGCACTCCCTTTGTAGCCAAATATCGATTTGGTTCCTTTCCCTCTTTATCTTGCCTCACTCCTCTCTTCTGCCCCCGCCTTTCTGCTCCCACTGTTCCAGGGACCATCACACTTTTGCCACTCTTCTCACTCGCTCCTCAACTGGGCATCTGCCTTCTCCTATCATTTCCGCACACTATGGAGCCTGCTCCCCTCCTACCACCTCTCCACCTCCCCTGGCTCAATCACGCACCAGCTGAAACACCTTCCCCCTCAGCCTGCTCCTGTTAACTATCCTCCTGATGCCTCCCTGGCTTGAAGCCCCAACCATCCATGTGTTGGGCCTCAGTCTGGGTCTCCCCTACCTCATTATTGGTTCCAGCTCCTCTCTACCTCTGAACTCCCTTCCCCTGTGAGGGGCAGGTATGCTCTAACCTACCAGGTCTCCCATCAGATAAAAAAAAAAAAAAAAAAAAACAGGTTACTCACCTGTAACCGTAGTTCTAAGAGTGGTATATGGTTCACACCACACTCTGGCAGTTCCATTGGAACTGTCTGACTGACTGGATATTTTTAAGCTAAGCTCCTCACACCACCCAGGCAGTATATCCCATGACTCCACCCCATGAAGTCAGATCTTATGCACACCAGAAGCAGGTTATCTGCGTGCCACTTGCCAGGAGAGGACGGGTGGGCTGTGTGGATGTGAACTGTATACCACTCCTATAACTACGATTATAGGTCAGCAAACTGTTATTCTAGGGGTGTGGATATGATTCACTATTCACACCCTGGCAGACTCCTAGCAGTTCTCTGTGAGGAGGGGCCAGGCGCACACACCAACTTGGCAAATAGAGACTGAAAAACTGAGGTCCTAAAACCAGCATCTTGGCGTGACTCAAAGTCAATGCAGTAGTGGGAAATGAAGGTGTGTGCTGACTTCCAGGTAGCAGCCCTGCAGACTTCCTGGATAGGGACGTCCATGGAAGCAGACACCGAGGCAGCGGTATGTCTGGTAGAATGAGCCATAAGTCCTATAGGAGGCTCCTTACCAGACAACCTATAGCAGAGGTCGATACAGGATGTGATCCACCTGCCACTCTTTCGCTTTGCTGTCGGTTTGCCAGACGCAGCTTCAGTATGACAAACAGCTGAGGAGCCTGTCCCCATACTCCAGCAATGAGCTCTTCATAGGTCCAGGGTATGGAGCCTGCAGTCGGCCTCCAAAGAAGGGTTACGAAAATATACCAGTAAGTTAATTACCCGGTTAAGGTGAAACTCCGATGACACCTTTGGGAGGAAGTTTGGACTGGGGTGAAGAATGACTTTGTCCCTGTGGAAGACCAGGTAGAGAGACTCCACTAATAACATCTGGAGCTCCCCAATCTTTCCGGCTGATGTGATGGCCACCAGGAAGGCTGTCTTCCATGACGAGTGTGACATCTCACACCACTGCACTGGCGTGAAAGGCTTGCCTATAAGCATAGCCAATACCAACAGTAGGTCCCACGGTGACCGTGCAATTGATCCAGTTTTGTTCCGAAGAAGAAGGTCTGTGGTTGCTGACTTGCCAGTTGGTTCATCAACAGATACCATATCTGTTTCAGTCAACATGGGGCTATCAGTATCTTCTTGCCTCCAGCCTGAGGAGTACCCTGTGGATGACCAGTAGTAGTGGCACTAAGGCGTAAAGAAAATGACATCTCCACTGCAGCCTGAATGCATCCTGGCAGATAGTGCCATGCTCTTGATTTCTAGAGCAGATGCAGGGCAGTTCTGCATTGTGTGGAATGCAAGAAAGGTCCAACTTAGGCACCCCCACCAGTCAAACAGGGACTGCACCACTTAGTCTGCTATAGACCCCTCCTAAGATCCAATATCATTCAATGGAGGCTGTCTGCTAGGGTATTTTCTACCCTTGGCAGCTGGGTTGCCTGAAGCAAGGTTTTCTTTTCCAGGCACCACTCCCTGAAGCTCATCAACTCCCTGCAGAGAGGGTTCGAGTTGATCCCTCCTTGCTTGCTGAGGCAGAACATGACAAACCTGTTGTCAGTCTGAAGATGAACTACCTTGTGGCATACTATATCTGATAGGACTTAAATGCCATAAAAACCAGCCCTCATCTCTGGTACATTTATGTGTAGATGACTCTCTAAGTCTAGCTATGTCCTTTGGGTTTAGAGATTCTGGCAATGTGCCCTCCATCCCAGTAAGGAGGCATCTGTGGTAAAGGTCACCTGCAGCTCCAGAGGGGAGAAAGGGGGGACTTGGAGGAGGTCCTCCTTTTAAGACCACAAGAGGAGGTGACCCAGAGGCTTCATAACCTGTATGAGATGGTTCAAGGAATGAGAGGCTTGCTACCACTATGTGCTGAGCATCCACTGAGAGGTCCTCATAAGCAGTCTCTCAAAAGGTACTGTGAACACTGTAGCCACCATGAGATCCAATGTCCTCTGCGAGGAAGGTGCTATCATTTGGGAGTATTCCCTGACATAGCAGGCTATGTAGACCTTCAAGCTTGCCCTGTTCGCTGGAAGAAAGAATCAAACTTTAGCCACATCTAGGACTGCTCCCATGAACTGCAGTTTCTGGAAGGGAAACAACTGTGATTTCTGCAGACTGAGCAGGACTTCCATGGACATCAGGAACTAGCATGTAATGGATACCAATGTTTCCATTTTATGTTTGCACAGGATCTTTAGAAGACAGTCATCCAGGAAAGCGAATACCTGAAGTCCCTTCTTCCTGAAGAGTGCCACAAGTACTGCTAAGAAGTGGGTTGATACCGAGATGTCAGTGCAAGTTCAAAAGACAGGATTCTGAACTGGTAGTATTCAAGACCCACATGGAATTGGACATAAAGGGATATGCCAATAGGCAAACCCATATCGTGCTATATGCAGATGATGCAGTCATCTCCATAAGTGGAAAATACCTACCAGCCATCACCAGTGAACTTGAAGTGAACTTCCACAAGCTGGCAGCATGGTTCTCTGCCAATAAACTACTGCTCAACTATAAGAAAACTAAGAGCATGCTTTTCTCGCTTCCTCAGAACAAGAAAAATCTCGGGAAACTCCTCATACAGAGTCACATTGAGTACACGCTGGAACAGGTTGACACCTTCAAATACCTAGGGATTCACCTGGATAATGCCCTCTCCTACACTGCTCATGTGGATTATGTTATCAAAACAGCCAATGCAAAATTAGGTGTCCTGTATTGACACTGCCACTACATGACCCCAGAGGCCCTAAAACATGTCACCTGCCGCTCAGTACTGTCTACCATAGACTACGGCCTGATAATCTACAGCGCAGGCACCGACACTGCTCTGCAAAGGGTAAAAACCCTTCTAAATAAAGCGTGCAGGCTGGTCCTGGGTGCAGATCACTGGACACACATGTGACCTCTATGAAGAAACAGGATGGCTACCCATTCCCCTCAGGGTCCAATTCCAGGCCTGCCTACTGACAAAGAAAGCCTTATGCAGACTAACTCCTGTATCCACCTTGTGGCTCTTCAAATTAGACCAACTATCAATACATGGAGGGCTTCCAGGAGTGGGCTTGTGGTACCCTTTAAGCGTACCTCAATTGCCCAAAGATCCCTGTCTTTTAGAGGGCCCAAATGGACAAATGACCTTCCATCTGACCTCTCTGAATGCAGTAAGATCGGCAAATTCAAAGCTGGACTTCGGTCGCACCTAGCTCTCTCTCAGAAATGCGAGTGTCTTAGCATAACCTGACCACACTAAATACTCTAGAATCACCCTGCACGCCCAAACTATCTCTGTATGAAGGACTTAAGTTAATTTCCCCTACCACCGCTTTACCACACTCCCTTTTTCACCAGCCTCTCCTGCTTACTGCCCCTTCCTATTTCCTGCCCCTTACCAGTCCATTCTCTCCCTGCCCCACACCATATCTTCGCCCATCACCCTTTTCTCCTCCTCCCCCTCAACCCCTCCCCCTTCCTCTCAAATTTCCCTAATAGCTTCCTTCCCCCTTTTCCCATGGCAATGCCCCCCTTCTCCCACCTCTCCTACCCCTTAGCCACCCCTCCCTTTACTCCTTATCCTCCTCTCTGTTCCCTTCACTACCCCTCCTTCCCCTGGACTAAGCTTCCTCAGGCTGCCACTCTTGCACATCCTGAACAAAGACTCTCTCTGGCTGCTTACTCTACCCTATCCCTCTTTCAAGACATTCCCTGACTTTCGGGTTGCCAGAGCACCTAGCCCTGAACTGCCAGTTTCTGCTTACATCCTGTATTTCCTCTCCCTCTTGTTAAAATGACGATGAAATCTCCTAGTGAATTTCTAGTAGTTGGTGTTAAGGAGAAACTAACTCATACCATGGTACAATCCTCCATCAAATAACCTGATGAACCACAAACCTTTGGAACCCTGCTGTATGTAAATGTTATTTCTGTACACCTCCATGTTTATATTGTTTAATACCCATGTCCTCAATTGTCGTTTGTTTTTTGTTTGTACTCTCCTGACCTATGCCTGACGTGGAACCATTGCAAACGAGCCTTGGCTCAAAGGTCTTTAATCCCAAACTGAAAAAAATAAATAAATGTCCTGGCACAACAACCAATCCTGGGATCTAAAGTACAGAACAAGGGATCTCAGAAAAAAAAATATCCTGAATTTCTAGTGCCTCATGTAGCCTTTCAGGTGCCTGAGGTCCAAGATTTGGCACATGCCATGACTCTTTTTAGAAAAGAGTAAATACAGCCGGCCTAGTGGCGTGGAGAGCTGAGGCATCCGTGCCTTACCTCCTGCCACACCGGCGCCCGTGTTCGCGGTGCAAGACAGTTGCCGGGAGTCAGCCGGGGAGGGCGAGGATTGAGCATTCGGACGCCAACTCTACTCTCCTGGCAAGGAAGACTTGGCTGCCCTGCCGAATGACTGCCCCAGGTGGAGGCCTGAGGGTAAAATGGGATGGGGGGTGCCAATGGAAGGGTGCGTGCTGCGGGACTCTGCAGCGTGCATAGGCCTTCACATTCACGCATGCTTACGTGTCACGCACCAGTAATAGGGAGAAACTGGGAAAAAATGGAGAAAAAAAACACCTCACGGTGGCAGGATGAAGATTGACCCCTCACAGGTTCCGCACCGGTGGCCAGGCAGCCGATCCTGTGGCCAGGATGGCTCAAGGTAAGATCCTCGGAGGAACTGGGTGATTGGGCTGGGGAGGGGGTCAAGCAGATAGGGGCCACCGAGGGGAGAACAAGGTGCAGAAAGTATAGATTAAACGAAAAAAAAAAAAAGAGGAACTACATGGTGTAGAAACCTTCACCTCACTCTGAATACAGTACGTCCCCACAGCCCAGTTTTGCAGGATTCCTACTTCCAGGAAAAGGAGGTCTGCATCTGCCCTGTCAGCCAAAACTACTTCCCTACTGCTCTAACAGCTCCAGAGAGTACCTCACATTCAGTCACGGAACTCCCCCCAGCTTTCAAATAAACTGGTGTCCATTCCAGAACTGCTGTAGACACAACAGTTTTAATGTAAAGCAGCAACAAAAGGGAACAGCACAGCAAAAAGATGGCAACGTTTCACCTGATAGGCTTTATCAAAGCATATTGCACTAATTGTGTATTTTCAATTTATACAGATGTTACAAACCACGTGACCATTCAAACACAGTGCTACTTAAAAAATTTAAAGTGCCAGTGCCTATTTCTTAAAACATACACATTTAAATAAAACACATCATATTTCATACTTGTACCACCAAGTGCAAAAGGCTACCCATTTCCTCACAATTCACTTACACACTTACAAAAAAGTTTACTTATCTTAAATATAACATATTCTCTATTTGCATTATAAAAACTAAATAGGGCACAAAAATTCAATGTAGTAAGTTGCTGCAGCATTTTTTTTGACATGCTAGACTCATATTTCTAAAGGTGTTAGCAGTCCTTATCTTATGAATATCGTATAATTCTATCCAAAAGGCCTGTTGCACAGGGAAACAAAAGGACAGAGCATCGTAGATGATGAAAATAGAAAAGAGAAAATGGATTAGAAGAAGGGAAGAAAAGAAGGTGAAGGGGGGAAGAAGAGGAGAAGAAGGTGGGGGGGAGAAAAAAAAGGAAAAGAGAAAAACGAAAAAAGAGAAAGACAGAACAGAAGGCAAGAGAGCAAAGCAGTCCAAAGGCCAAAAACCAATCCAACTGTGTAGGTCTTGACTCCAATTCACCATGGATTTCATTATATGTATCACCACAGACTGAAGGACCATAATGGTTCCTTTCAGGTCTGGAGGAGTAGACCTAAAACACAGAACAAGAATGGTTAGGTGCAGCTTAGCAAGGTATATTATATACATACATTTCAGATGGCCTACTTCACTGTAAAAATGATTCTAACTCTATTCTGTCATTCAACCCCTTGTTAGTGCTATATGCTCCCATAGTGTATATCCAGAAATTCTCAGGTTTACTAAGGGCCAACTCTCTGTCCCCTCTTCTGGGACCCAGATTTACTTGTTCCAAGCCCTTAAATGACAAAACATGTTGATTCCTGTTCTGGGCCTGGTTAATATGAACCGCCCAGACATAATCCATGTTGCCATTTTGAATAGCCCTAATGTGCTTGCCAATCCTCTCCTTAAATTTTCTGTTTGGTGCGGCCGATGTAATATGCTGTGCAGGAACGTTCTGAGTAATAAACCATCCACATGGTATCACAATTAATAAATTGTTCTATCCTACTCACTTCTGTATTGTATGGATTTACTACCGTAGTGCATGGAGATCCCTTGGGGAGGGCAGGTAACCAAGTCTTTTTATTCTCAGTAGGTTGTACAGATGTAACCAGTCGGTCCCTTAAATTCCTTGCCATGCGGTAACACATTCTAGGCATCACTTTGGCAATCTCCTTCAATCTGGGGTCAGCCACCAGGACGTGCCAATTCCTGCATATAATGTCTCTGACATTCAAATCTGCTTTCTTCATATATGTTCCCTGTTGACTGTAGATCCTTCTAATACGAAGGAACTGACTCTTGGGGATATTCCTTATGGTGTGGGAGGGGTGGCAACTGCTGGCCAGGAGGATACTGTTCCTGTCAGTCGGTTTCCTACACAAACCAGTACCAACATTCCCATTTCCTTCTTTTGAAATCATATGACGGAAGCAGATTTGATGAGAGCTAGGTTTAAACAAAGGGGTTATTCAGATGCCATTCTTGATAAATCAAGACATGGGTGTGATGTCGCTGACAGAGAATCACTGTTGCTAAGGAAAAAGTGTAGTCACTGAGGGGGTTGGTAGAGCTGAAGAAACTAAGAATAGAATTAACTTTGTGACAACCTATAGTGTTAGACCATGGAAATTCAGGGACATTATATGCAGAAATTGGAATGTCCTGGGGGCTGACCCCAAATTGAAGGAGACTGCCAAAGTCATATCTAAAATGTATTACCGCAGGGCAAGGAATTTAAGGGACCAACTGGTTACATCTGTACAACCTACTGAGAATAAAAAGACTTGGTTACCTGCCCTCCCCAGGGGATGTAGAAGGTGCGGCTGATGTAAATACTGTGTTTATGTTTTTCCATGCACTACGGTAGTAAATCCATACAATGCAGAAGTGAGTAGGATAGAACAATTTATTAATTGTGATACCATGTGGATGGTTTATTACTCAGAATGTTCCTGCACAGCATATTACATCGGCCACATCAAACGGAAATTTAAGGAGAGGATTGTCAAGCACATTAGGGCTATTCAAAATGGCAACATGGATTATGTCTGGGCGGTTCATATTAACCAGGCCCAGAACAGGAATCAACATGTTTCGTCATTTAAGGGCTTGGAACAAGTAAATCTGGGTCCCAGAAGAGGGGACAGAGAGTTAGCCCTTAGTAAACATGAGAATTTCTGGACATACACAATGGGAGCATATAGCACTAACAAGGGGTTGAATGACAGAATAGAGTTAGAATCATTTTTACAGTGAAGCAGGCCATCTGAAATGTATGTATATACCTTGCTAAGCTTGCTCTCTTGCCTTCTGTTCTCTCTTTTTATTTTTCTCTTTTCCTTTTTTCTCCTGCCTCCCCTTCTTCTTCCCCTCTTCCCCCCTTTCTTTCCCCTTCCCCTTCTTTTCTTCCCTCTCTTCCCTTATTCTAGTCCATTTTCTCTCTTCCATTTTCATCATCTACGATGTTCTCTCCTTTTGTCTCCCTGTGCAACAGGCTTTTTGGATAGAATCATATGATAGTCATAATATAAGGACTATTTGTTAATACCTTTAGGAATATGAGTCTAATATGTCAAGAAAAATGCTGGAGCAACTTACTACATTGAATTTTTGTGCCCTATTTAGCTTTTATAGTGAAAACAGAGAATATGTTATATTTAAGATAAGCAAAAACCTTTTTTTGCAAGTGTGTATAAATGAATTGTAAACAAGTGGGTTGCCTTTTGCACTTGGGGGTACAAGTATGAAATATGGAGTGTTTTATTTAAACATGCATGTTTTAAGAAATAGGCACTGGCACTTTAAATGTATTAAGTAGCACTGTGTTTGAATGGTCACATGGTTTGTAACATCTGTATAAACTGAAAACACACAATCAGTGCAATATGCTTTGATAAAGCCTATCAGGTGAAACGTTAGCATCTTTTCGCTGTATTGTTCTCTTTTTTTTGCTGCTTTACATTAAAACTGTTGAGTCTACAGCAATTCTGGAATGGACATCAGTTTATTTGAAAGCTGGTGGGAGTTCTGTGACTGAATGTGAGGTGCTTGGAGTTTTTGTCACAAGTGAACCCACTCCTCAGTTGGTGGCTCTGTTTTTCCAAAAAGCTGCAGGTAGTAACTGTCTGGAGTAATCTTTAAGACCCATTTGTCTGTGGTAATGGTCTCTTATTGCCAAAGGACAAGACTAGCCACCTTCCCACCGGAGAGTGGTGATCCACCCTGGGCAGATGGGGTGGACACAGGGCCAATGTCTCGCCAGAAAGCAGCACTGGAAGCTTTCACTGCATGCACCTTCTGCTACAGCTCCTGCCATACTTGCTGCTGCTGCTGCTGGAACAGCTTTGGCTTAAACTGCTGTTGAAAGCCTCGCCTGGCAGTCTCCTCTGGGTTCTGTGGATACTCTTCATAATACTCGGATCCATCATCAGACCTGGATTATGCTCCTGCTTATCCTCCAACAAAGGAGACGGAGCCAGTGGATCCGAAGGGTAGTCCCCACTCAGCTCTGGGACTGGCCAAGGAGATGGCAGTAGCACCTCATAATGCAACCACACCAGCACTGAATAAGGCCCTGGCATGGAGGCAGTCCACACTGGCAAAGGCCCTATCACCAGCAACAGCACAGCCAGCACCGTGTTGCCTCTGAGGACATCCGGAATACTGGGCACCGAAAAGATCACGCAGGATCCACTGATCCATAAGAGCCATCCCTCAACCAAACTGCTCAGCCAATACATCCCCAGGAGGCAGAGGGAGTATGGGAGACAGAGGAGATGGCCCCAAGAGTGCAAGAAAGTCTTGTGTCGAAGGTGACAAAGGAGAAGACACCGGAATTCCTGCACCCAAGGAAGATTAATGCCTTGGGGAACAGCGGTGAGAACAACACAGCAACACAGAAACTTGACTTTCCTTTACGTTTTTTTTTTTTTTTGTTTGTTATTTTTTTATGTGAAAATTATGTAGAGGTCAAATGGTCCCTGCAACCTGATGCCATGCTCGAGAATTTATACTCTTTTGCGGGCTTCCTTTCAGACTCTGCTTTAGACTAATCTTTAGGGGAAACTGTCTCAACTTACGCTATCACAGAGATGTTCTCTGCCTTTTTTTTATTTTTTTAAGTAAAGGAACACTCTTTGGACCTAGACAGAAAGCCTGTAGTAAATAGTGACTGCCTTTTGCTCATGTATTTTTCTGTGTCTTACGACAAAACAAACTGCATGGCATGATCCAGGCCAAAACACCTGCAGCACCTGCATGCCTATGCCTTAGACAATCACAACACATCTGGCACTTTATGAAACCTGTGGACCCCAGTTCATTTTTTAAGCTTTTGTTTCAATCCTGAGGCAGACATGAGACCAGAAATTAGTACCACAGTAGAAAAACCAAGCTCAGTGGTTGACAGCTTACTGCAGATCATAGTGATTGTGAGCCAAAAACAGTTTTATTTATTTGAAGCTTGTTAACTGGGTAAGCCCACTGAGACAAAGAGTCCCTTTTTCAGGGGCGACCCAGGGAAGGCTACAAGTTGAAAGAGAATATGTGCAAATATATAACAGTTATGCATAGTAGTGTATAAGGATAAAGTACAGCGAATTACAGGGAATAATAAACAAAGTACATTCAATAAATATACATTAATTGATAATCAAGTGTTGACATTACAGCATGCCAGTACAAGGCAAACAAGAAAAAATTACTCACCTTAGTAATTGCGTTTCTTCTAATGGAGTCTTGCTGTACTCTGACATTATGTAGTTAGCCCCAGCACTTGAACTGCTCTGGAGAGGAAAGAGTTAACTCTATGCCAGAGCATAGAACATTGCACTAAAGTTCAGTTCAAACCTCTGTCTGCTGCACTCTGAAGTGTAACCGTCAGATTCTTATAAGCTAATACTAACTACCCCCACTAAATGGAAATTATAAAAAATTTTACTAGCCAAAAGGCAACCAAATATTTTGGATCCCCAAAAGACTCAAGTCGAGAAACCCAAAACAAAAACCAGATAGTAAACAAAACAATTATCAAATAATAACCATAACCCATTCCCCCTGATTAAAAAGGGAGAGTGCCAAGTACACCCGAGGTGCAACACTGCGCCTGCCATTCCACTTCCCAAAAAACAGGTTCTGAGAGGGGAGGGAGGTCAGAATACAGCAAGACTCCATTAGAAGAAACACTATTACTAAGGTGAGTAATTTTTTCTTCAAACAACATGAAGTCTTGCTGTATTCTGACATTATGTAGACTACCAAGCAGTACCTCCATGGAGGAGGGAATCAAACCTATTTTGGGAATATGTTCTGCAGTACTGCTGTACCAAACCGGGCATCACTCCTAGCCTGGATATCCAGAGAGTAATGCTTGGTGAATGTATGGACTGTTTTCCAGGTGGCTGCTTTGCATATCTCTAATAGGGGTATATCTCTGGCAGCAGCCAGAGAAGCAACTGTACCTCTAGTCGAATGAGCCCTCAGGCCTGAAGGGGGTATTTTGCCTAGCTTTTCATAGCAGAATTGTATACAAGAGACAATCCACCTGGCAATAGTTCTCTTAGTAGCAGGTTTGCCTTTTCCGCCTTCCCCATAAATGAGGAACAAATGGAGGGAGTCAAACCTGAGTGCCTTAGTACACTCCATGTAGTATCTAAGAGCCCTTTTAACATCCAAACTGTGTAATCTTCTCTCTCCTGAAGAAGAATGATCAGTGAAGAACACAGGAAGAGACATGGATTGATTCAGATGAAAATCTGAAACCACTTTGGGCAAGACCCTCCTGTTGGTTCTGAGGACCACCATATCTCTATGGAATGAGATAAAATCAGGTTCCACTGACAGAGCTTGCAATTCACTGATACGTCTGGCAGAGGTAATAGCTACCAGAAACACAGTTTTCCAAGTCAAGTACTTAAGCTCTGCTGAAGACAAAGGCTCAAAGGAGGGTTGCATAAGCTGAGCAATGCAAACATTAAGGTCCCAAGTAGGAGTAGGGTCCCTAAAGGGGGGGATTAGTATGAAGCAATCCTTTGAAAAATTTACAGAAAACAGGATGAGATGCCAGTGAGAAGGGCTTTCCCACTGACAGAAAAGCATACACAGCTGACAAGTGTACTTTGAGGGTAGCTGGTCTGAGGCCTAGGCCATTAAGATGAACCATGTAGTCCAGGACTGTACACAAATCAGCAGTATCTGCGGGTATGCGTTTCCTGGAACACCAAATGCTATATCTTTTCCATTTGGAGTTATAAGTGTTCCTGGTGGCAGGCTTTCGAGAACCATTGAGAATGTCCAGAACCCCTTGAGACAGATGCAAATTTGCATATTCTAACTCCTCAAGAGCCATGCCTTGAGATTGAGAGACCCGAAGGTTGGGATACCAAATCCTCCCCTGGGAGCAGGTTAACAGGTTGTGATTTCTGGGAAGAGACAGGGGAAGACGGACTGCTAGGGGCAGCAACAGGGGATACCAAGGCTGCCTGGACCAATCTGGATCACTTTACAAGATTGTGACCTTATCTTGACCAGGACCTTGAACAGAAAAGGAAAAGGAGGGAAGGCATACAGAAATGTTTCTTCCCAATCAAGAATCAGAGCATCCAGAGGGACTGAACCAAAGACTGGAAGTTTGCAACAGAAGAAAGGAAGTTGGTGACTGCCTGGGGCTGCAAAGAGATCTATCTCTGGAGTGCCCCACCTTGAAAATATCACTTTTAACACTAGGGGGTCCAGGGACCATTTGTGGTGTCCCTGGGAAATCCTGCTCAATGCATCTGCTAGCACATTGTCCTTCCCTGGAAGGCGGACTGCTAGCAGAGAGGTCTGTAGAGAATAAGCCAGAGACCATAATTTCATGGCTTCCGTGCACAAGGCCGTAGACCGAGTGCCTCCCTGCTTGTTGATGTACCACATGGTGGTGGTGTTGTTTGTCCTGACCTGAACCACCTTGTTCTGTACTGATTCCAAGAAGGCTTGCAGAGCCAGGTACACTGCCCTGTGCTCCAGAAGATTGATGTGGAGAAGAGACTCCTCAGTGGACCACACTCCCTGAGTTGTGGGAGCTTCCAGGTGAGCTCCCAACCCCAGGAGAGATGCATCCGTGGTAAGAACCACAGAGTGAGACTGAGTGATGAATGGGACTCCTTGCCGGAGGTTGTCCTGATCCTGCCACCACTGGAGAGCCTGGATCAGGGTCTGAGTCACTGGAATAAGCTTGGTTAGAGGATCCTTCTTCTGAGACCAAAAGGCCCTCAAATGAAATTGGATGTCCCTCATCTGAAATCCTGCCCCTTGGACCACTGCAGTGGAGGCTGCCATGTGGTCCAGAAGCTGAAGAAAATGCCTTGCTGGTCGAGGCACCAGCAGGTGGAAAGAGGAGGCCAGCTCTATAATGGCCCTTACCCTTGCCAAGGGGAGAAATGCTCTTGCTTTGACAGTATCCAGTTCTACCCATATGAAGGTCGAGAGTTGTAATGGCTCGAGAACTGACTTGTGAAGATTGAGGAGGAATCCTAGAGAAGTGAGAACTTGCTGGGTCACTTGAAAATCTGACTTGACTTGGTCTGGAGACTGACCTACTATGAGCCAGTCATCCAGGTATGGAAATATGGAGATGTTTTTTCTCTCTCCTTAGAAAGGCAACTACTACTGCCAGGCATTTTGTAAACACCCTTGGAGCTGATGTTAAACCGAAGGGCACTGCTCTGAACTGGTAATGGCCAGGAGGCAGCTCGAACCTGAGGTACTTTCTGTAGGACCACCTGATGGGAATGTGAAAGTAGGCATCCTTTAGGCCCAGGGAGGCTAGCCAGTCCCCTGGCCTTAGAGAGGGAAAAATTATTCCCAGAGTCACCATTTTGAACTTTGGCTTTAGTAGACGCTTGTTTAGGTATCTTAAGTCTAGGATGGGCTGCCACTCCCCTGTTTTTTCAGGGTAAGGAAGTGTCTGGAATACAGACCTTTGCCCCTGTGAATTGTAGGAACTTTCTCTATGGATCTGAGAGCCAGCAGAGATGAAACCTCTGCCTCTAGGGCGATGGTTTCGGAGATGTTTGCAGGTGGAAAAGACCTGACCCTCAGCTTTGGAAATTTTTTGATAATGAGGGCCAGTCCCCTAGCTTACTACCTCCAAGACCCACTTGTCTGAGGTAACAGACTTCCAGTCCTGGGAGCAGTAAGCCAACCTGCCTCCTACAGGGATTGGGGAGTCGACCGGGCTGACACATCAGGGTGTCTGCTTGGCAGGAGCCTTAGGCTGATAGGAGGATGCAGCCCTGCTCATCACCCTTCTGCCTCTAAGAAACCCTCTGGAAAAAGGAGAGGAGGCCTGTGCCTGGTAGAAAGGCAAGTGAAAAGGCCTGCCCCTAGCTTCCTGCCTCTGACGAGCTGCCTGCCTTTCCTTGGCCTGTGTACTCCTATAGGTGGTCCTGTACTCATCCATCTTTTTCATATAATTCTCTGTCTGCTCCCCAAACAGACAATTACTGACAACAGGGAAATCCATAGCTTTAGCCTGGGTATCCTGTGATAGGCTAGTACATCTGAGCCAAGCTAGTCTCCGAAGAGCCACAGATGTAGCCATGACTCTTGATGACACATCACTGGAGTCCACAGCAGCACAAAATTGGATTTTTGATGCCTCAATCTCATAAGCAGCCACCTCCTCCAGCTCCTTGGCAAGCTGTGGGGAGGCCTGCTTAGCCAGTTCCAGTACAGTGTCCCATCTGGACTTCTGGTACCTGGCTGTGTAGGCCATGTTATTAGCCTGCCTGATTCCCAAGGAAGATGCCATGTATTGTTTCTTTGCCATGGCATCCAGCTTCCTAGGGTGTGTGAAGCCAAGGGTAAGTTAGCCTTATCACAGGCTGCAGCCTGCACAACCCCAACATGGCTGCATTGCTGGTACAAGTACTCCGGACCCGAGCCTGACAACATGTACCTCTTGTCCATTCTTCTGTCCACAGGAGGCAAAGAATTTGGAGTTTTAAGCAACTTAAGTGTCTGTTTTCCAAAGGATTTGTGAAAGGGAATAGACAACCTCTTGGACTCTGGGATGTCCATCATCTCCACATAGTCAGGCTCCTCTTGCTCCTCGACAGCTTCTTCCAAAGGGAGCTGGAGGGTTTCTGCCACTTTCCTGTAAAACAAAGTGGGAAGGGGACTCAGAAAGCCTAGGAGGGGAAACACCAGAAGGCCTGTCTGGGGAGATGTCCAGTTCCACGGGCTCATCCAGACCATCATCATCATCATCATTATCATCACCCCCCTCCAAATTCGGTTCGTAAAAATCTTCAGGGGAATAGTCCTGAACCAGAGGAACCGACCGAACCGAACACCTGCCCAAAGGCGTCGGATCAGTCTGAACCGGACGGAGCGATTCAACTATGCTAATCACCCGGGCAGTCTCTTTGGCGGTCGGATGATGCGGTTCTGGATCCAAACTGGCCGATTTATCTTTTTTCTTTTCACCGGAACCGACCCCTCAGGATCGCCTCTCCATTTGCCCGAGGGCGCATCGCCCAGGTCAGTGGGCACTCCCTCAGGTTCGGTCAAAACCAAACCGGGCTGGCCATCCGGGTCAGCAGACTTCTCAGCCTCCTTCTCCCTAAGCCTGCCCAATCTTTTATCCAGGGTGGCTCAAGGGAAATTTCTACAAATTTGGCAGTCTGACTCCAGGTGGTCAAAACCCAGACAGTAAACACAGGTGGTGTGGGGATCGGCCTTAGAAAAGTCCTCCCCACACTCACTGCAGTTTTGAAACCCAGTGGGCCCAGTTTTTCTCTTGGGTTTCTCAGACGAAGCAATGCTAGCACTTACCTTTTTTGTGGCAACAGCCAGGCAAGACCCCTTTATCGACTTCTAACCACATTACGGGTATTTGAAAAAGACGATGAAACGTGTCTTAAAACCGATAAGGACCGGTACCTCACACTAAATCCGGAAGGAAAAAGACAAATACACACACTAATACAGGAACCGGTTCAGCCAAACTGGTTGAAAAGCTATTTTACAATTTCCACAAAATATTTCCTAAGCAAGTCCACTACCTATGTACTTACTGTACCACAGACAGGGATCTGACCCGAAAAACAAAGAAAAGTATCAGTAAAACCGACGTTTTTTTACACCGGACCGAAACGTGAGCGAAGGAGAAATCTCCGGAGCAATTGTTCAGTTTTGACGGTTACACTTCAAAGTGCAGCAGACAGAGGTTTGAACCGAGCTCAACGTACTATGCTCTGGCATAGAGTTAACTCTTTCCTCTCCAGAGCAGTTCAAGTGCTGGGGCTAACTGCATAAAGTCAGAATACAGCAAGATTTCATGTTGTTTGAAAGCACGATATGGCCCTAACATACCAACATATAGATACCAAACACAGAAATTCAAACAGCTGCAGACAGTGCCAGAAGAGGCATGTCCACACCAAGGTGAAGGAGAGTAAGGTGGCAGGAGATTAGCTAGAGGTAAAGGTGAGTAGAGAAGACAGGGGGTTAGCTAGAGGAGCTGAGGTGGACAGCTGGGTGTGACACTAGTAAGGGCACTCTGAAGGGGGCCTACGAACATTGACAGGAGAGGGAGGAACTTGGGTAAGACATGAGAGAGTATTTAAACTGAGATATTGAGGAGCAGGTGAGAACCCTATGAGGGAGGGAGTTCCAGAGGGAGGCACCAGAGTAAGAAAATGCTCGCCTACCAACAGCTAGATGAGGATTGGGCGTTGTCAGTAGAGGGAGGCCAGGTGACTGAAGGGATCCAACAGCAGTTTTTCTTTTAATAAAGCTTTGGAGACAAGCAGGGTTATACAAGTTAAGTTATACTTATAAAGCAGACAGAGGGTGGGGTAATGTAGTCTGGACTCAAATGAAGCCCAACCTAGTGAGGCAAGAACAGTGCAGGGGTGCTCCCTTGAGTTACAGCCAAGTGCAAAGCAATCCATTCTGTGGTAGGCTCGTTTTAGGGGAGCGAATGTGGAAATTTGTGCTGAATGGAGAATCGGTGCACCATACAGGATGAGAGAGAGAGAGGAAAAGGCAATGGCCAGACAGGAGGAGAGTATAAGAAATGGGTAGAGGCGATAGAGGAGACAGAGTTTCTGATTTATCACACAGACAAGATTGGAGATATGGGAGACAAAGATGAGATTGGCGTCTAGGGTGATCCCGAGGTACTTAGGGGAGAGTACCATATCAAGGGTGTCACCTCTGGAGAACTTAAACAGAAGGGGTGGAGGGCAGGTAATATTGGGGGTGGGATGGTAGAAGAGTATGTTTTTTGTCTTCTTGGTATTAAGTGAAAATGAGGTTAACCAGAAATTAGCCCTCGAGTATGTGAATGCTGAGCTCCAGTTGTTGATTTAGCCATTTTAAGTCTGTAGAGGATTTATACAGGATGGCATCGTCAGCATACAACTGCACAGATGACCCCCACAGTACTGGGGTAGCTCATCAATGAACAAAGAGAATAAGAGGGTGGGTTTTAAGCTAATGGTGGAAGATTTTCTCCTGAATTTTAGCAAGAGGACATAGGATGGATATTGGGTGATAATTTTCAAAGGCAGTGTTAAGGCCACTTTTGTGGATGGAGACTACTACAGCCACCTTCTATTTAGTAAGCACTGTGCTGGTGATGAAAGATTTACTGATCAGATCATGTACCGGAGTGGCAATGGCTGGGACTCACACCTTTAGGAAGAAGAGTTCCAGGGTATCATGGCCTGGTGTACTGTTATCCTTAAGGGAACTGAGGCAGTGTAGGACTTTTTACGTGTAGCAAGCTTAAGATGGAAAGTGTCATTACTGCAGTTACAAGTCGGCGGCCTGTTGAGGGAGTTGGATTTAAGGGATGATTTCTGTTTAGCCAGATCGATGAAGACAAGGTTGAATTCAGTTGCCTCAGACCCATTGAGAAGCACAAAATTGGGGTGGGAAGAGGAGTTCCCTTTCAATAGGGAGTTGATCTGTCCCCAGAATTCTCTAGGGTTGGAAAGGTGTTTGGTCTGCAAGTTGCGGAAGTATGAATGCTTAGCAGCGTGTAATTTGTTTTTGCAGGAGTTCTGCAGTTGCCTATAGGTCTGTCAATCTGTAGTAAGGCCTCTTAAAGGTTCTCCATGTTATTTCCCTAGAGGCCATAAGGCCTCTGAGTTCCTTAGTGAGCCAGAGGGCTCTGGCTCCCTTTGATGATCTCTTTACAGCAGGAGCATGTTGACTGACAATCGAGTTGAAGGTGTTGATGAAGTATTCCAGTGCCATGTCAATATTTGAGAGATGGGTGATTGGGGTCTAGTTAGCATGGGAAAGGGAGCTGAGGCATGCAAGGGGACAGAAACTTGTCATGTTCCTAGACACAGAGTATTCAGGCAGTGGGTTTGGAGAGTTATTCAGCCAAATGCAGTATGTCGGGAAGTGGCCACTAAATGCATCTGGGAGTGTACCAGAAGCTTTGACTTGTTGAAAGCTATTTGTAAGGAACCAGTCCAAAAGGGAGTGATTGCCAGATTTACTATTGAGCCTGATGGGTTCAGTTGTTGAGATAGGTGGGCTTCAGCTATGGAGGTATGAGTGGTACCAGCTCCTGATCCTAGCCAACTGATATTGAAATCCCATATAATACCAAGTCGGAGGTGGAGAGGCTAAACCAGGAGGAAATAAGGGAGGGGAGAGAGGCAGATGAGGCAGTAGGGGGGAAGCAGACACAGCCTATGGTGAGTTTCTTTACTTGGCCTAGGGTGATTTTTACGTAAACTACCTCAGCCGAAGATGCAACGCAGGGTGGTGTCACTAATTCAGTGGCAGTCAGAGTAGAGCGAATGTAAACTAACACTCCTCCTCCTCTAGATGGCCAGTCACGTCTAAAATGCTACAGCCAGGGAAGGGCAATTTCATGGTTCAGAATGGAAGGTTTTAGCCATGTCTCTGTGATGCCCAGAACATCAGGACTATAGTGCAGGGTCCATGCCTTGAGTTCAGTGTGCTTGGGCCTCAGACTGTGTATATTCATAAGTGCGATTCAAAGGCCCTGGTTCCTAAATTTGGATGTACTGTAAGAAAAGTAGGTAGAATAACCTAATTGTTAAGCACAGATGTTGTGAGCCAGCCCGTTCTTCAAGAATTCGACCACAATCATTGTGAGCCAAAAAACAGCCTAAGGTACTTTAAAAACGAAGGAGGAAGCACTTCGTCTTTTTTCCCTTAAGTGGAACTGTTAAAACAGAATTGCTAGTTAGTCAAACTAAACCACGAACTCCATCACAGTCATTCTGAGCAGAGTGTACTTTGCAGTTTAGGTCAAGGCTCCCAGAACAGTGAAAAAAAATGCAGAAAATCACCTGTTTTGTACAAAAATGCAGGGAGAGAGAGGGCAAATATATATTAACAAAATAAACTAAAGACGTTAGAAAAGAAGACATCTTTAGGACTTAGTTGTTAAATTAGCTGGGAACACTGGCTGGACAACAGCTCTCTTTGGAATGCTAGGAGGCTCGATACCAGCAGAGGGAAAACATTCTTAGTTGTAATTCATGTAGTTAGAATGAAGGTTTTCATCTCTTTGGATGTTTTAATAGTCTGTCCATCCTTCCTTCCTCCCTCCATTCCTCCCTTCCTTCCTTCCCCTTCCCCTTTCCTTTTGCTTTGTCAACTACTGGTAATAATAACTAGAGAAAAAAATGATTACAGGTCCCCTGACAGAAAAACACGTCTTCCAATGCAGCAGTCAACAGTAGATCTTCAAGAGGAGCTCTTGCAGTAGGCAACACCATTAGGACTAATCCACCAGGCACCAGGATATCACGTAAAATTTCTAGCTAGCAGTGTACAACAGGGGACCACCCCTGACGTCAGCACGTCAACGTCCGTTCTACTATAAAAGGGGTGGTCCCCTACACCCACCTCAGTTCCCCCTTCCGGAGACCCTGAAAACAAGATCCAACAGGAGAAAAAGAGGATTCTTGGAGCTGAGAGAGGCCGAAATGGAAAGAGAGCAGGGGGATGGAGGGAAAATATGCCTACTGCAAGAGGTTTTCTCGAAGATCTATGGTTACAGTAAGTTCTTATGTAACTGTACTATCTTACTTCTAGGGGGCTCTTGCAGTAAGCAACACCGTTAGGATCGAGTCCAAAGCAGTACCAGAAGGGAAAAAACTCCAGGAGGCAGAGAGAGGATTGCAATAAGCAGAGAGGACAAAAGATGCCCAAGCAAATCTGCAACCTAAGGCTGGCCTTTAGAAATAGGAGGGTGTCATGAAAAAACACCCAGGTGGATATGAGCTGTAGCTGCCCAAAGGAGGCCACAGGAAAAAAACAAACCCTAGAAAGGCGGGAGCCAAAAAGCTACTAAACATGCAGATCGCCTCTGCCTAAGGAGAGCACCTTCTCCCGTTAGCCGAGAAAAACAGGAGAATCACAAACGGGCTGAACCGTGTCCGGGTAGGATTACCCAACGTCAGTGCTGTCCAAAACCAGAAGGGGGCTTCCCTTAGAGACAAAAGCCTCCCCGAACCCTGGAAAGGATTTGATGGGAGAAAAAAATGAGGAACAAGGGGCCCAGAGAGGGAAGAAAACAACCTCTCAAAGGAGACATCCAAGAAGGTAGCCAGAAGGATACGCGCCCACGGACAAAAGCCCAGGAGAGAGGCCAACCAAAAGAGAAAGGGTCCATTAGAAAAGAAAGCCTCTACTTCTCCTGGAATGATAGGGAGACCCTGGTAGGACCCGAATTCCTGGCGTCTCAAAGGAGGAGAAAGGAAGGGTGTCCTGAAAAAGCCTCGAAACAGAGCAAGGTAAAAGGAAAGCACTCTTTCAACTGCCCCTTAGAGGAGAAATACCCCCATAGGGAACCTAGAATCCCATCCCTCATGGGAACAAGAAGGAGGAGGAGGAGGAAAAGTCCCACAGGACAGTAAAACTGAGGTGGCGCAACCATAACCTCCTCAGGACGAAAACTGAGGACGCAGGCCAGAGGAGCAAGAGTGGATGTCAGTTCTTGAAGAGCAAAATCTCGCGGTTATCCGACAAGCCTCAAGCAATAGGGTGACACACCCTGCAGTGAGAGTTAGGAACTTCTCTTGGTGCCCCCCCCCCAAAAAAAAAACATCGGATTGGGGGAAATGAAAAGGGCTGAAAAAACAAATGCAAGAGAAGGAGGGAGCGAGCAACAGGTACATCCCCATCCTGAAAAAATCCCCCCCGGGGGGGGGGCTAGGAGAACCACCTTGGTTGCTCACCAGAACGGGAAAAGACGTCTTCGGAGGGGCTCGGGAGTCCTCTCTTACCGTTCAGGTGGTCCGAGGTGAACCAAACGGATGCACGCCAAAAGCTCCAGGTCAAAGAGTACCTGGGGAAACCCCAGGAGACCTGATGAAAAAAGATGAAAAAGGTCCTGGTCAAAAGAGGAGGCCCCTTGATCATATAACCCAGAGGGACCTTCCCGAAAGAGAAAATGGAGGGAATCCGGCAGTGGTTTTGGAAACAGGGGTATAGCACATCCCTCAAAAAAAAAAACAAAGTAAGGAAGAACTGAAAAGATGACAGAGGCAAGAGACAGGGCCTTACCTACATGGGGTTCTCCTCCCCGGACTCCCCGAACTGATGAAAGAAGGAGAGAAGGGAAGGTCAGCTGGACTTAGTAGGAAGTGGCAGACGCTGACGGCGCTGCCACTTCTACCCTATGGGACTTAACAGCCGAGGCAGTAATGACAAAAGAGGCCTGGCATTTGCCCCGCATCCTGGAGGGCCGTGGATGCTGCCCTTGAAAACAGGCTGACTGTAGATGTGCTCGACCCCGTTGACCATGGGAAGCAGTCTGAAGGGAGGTGCCAGAGTCTTGTAGGGAGGACAGCAATGCCTGCACATCCTCCCCGAACACAGGGCCCCAGAATGGAAGTCTGAACCCCTGAATTGAAGTCAGTCAGACGAAGCCAAGCGTGATGCCTGATGCAGACAGCAGAGGCCGAACTGCGAGCAGCCGCATCCACCGTGTCATACAAAGCATGGAGGGTGTAAAAACTAATGCTAGAGATGGAGGCAAGGAGGTGTGCCATCTGGGACCAGGCCGGGGACTCCGGCGTAGATTGAGGCAAATTCTCTATTTGCCCAAAGGGGGATTGCTGGTGCATAAACATATCCACTAGAAATAATTCTGGTAGCATGAGGCCAGGGTTAGAAAAGGCACTGACCTTCGTCCTGGGCTGTCCAAAAATTTGGATTCCCACTCCAGAGAAAAATCCCGATGGCCGGATCCTTCACACTCCGCCTGTGCCACCGAAAAACGGAAGGATCAGCCTTTGGTTGGGAGTCAAAGTGAGCCTTGTCATCCAGTGCATGGTAGAGCTGGTCAGCCTTTCTCGGAGTGGCAAGGACTGATGCTGCCTTTTGCCAAACCTTGGATGAAACATCATTATGTGGGACCACCATGGTGGGGATAACCATGGAATCAACCTCAGGTAGGTGCAGATGCTGCGCAAGACTGTGCATTTGAAGGTCCTGTTTCTCGATACGCAATCCCTGGGATGCCTGGATGGTTTTCATCATCACCGGGAAAAAGGGGTCCTCAGAAGGATACTTGGGGGTATCCCAGAACCATACTTCCCCTAGGGGCGAATGTGAAGAAGAGGTCAGAGACTCCAAGGAATCTGAAACAACATGTAAGGACCCTTTCGAATATGAAGCTGAGCGTGGCAGAGGTGACATACCAGAGATTGTGACCGTACCCGCGCCTAAGTGAGGGCCCTGAGCAGGAGGGGCAGCCCTCGGTGGGGAAGAAGCTGGCACCAGTGACTGCTGAGAAGGGTTCAACTTTTGGGCCGATGCCCACCAAGCCTTCAGAAGGGAGCTATAGTCTGCCAACATCTGACAAAGGAGCATCGGATGAAAGGAGCAGCCTAGTGCCAGATAGTGCATAAGGCGGCCATAAACAGGGTCTGACACCACCCTGGACAAGCCCGTTGAATGCCCAGCAGGTGCAGACTGAAGGTCCAAGCCAGAGACCGAGGGCTCCGAAGAGGGACCAGAGGACAGCACTGGCTACTGCTCCTGGTCAGGTGAGGTCTCCAAGGGTTCTAAAGCAGGAACTGGCTCCTGATGAACCACAGAGGGCACTGGTGAAAGTGGGGCCATGGACGTCGGGCTGGAAATGAATACCTTCTGGTTCCGACACAGGATGACCCTGCATCGGGTCACCCGAAGCAAGACCAGCAGAAGACAGTCCTGCCAGCATCTGGTGGGAAGAAGCCTGGGAGGCAAGAAAAAATTACTCACCTTAGTAATTGTGTTTCTTCTAATGGAGTCTTGCTGTATTCTGACAACTGCAGTTAGCTCCGGCCTTTAAACTGCCCCGGAGAGTATAGGGATAAATTTCTAAGCAGGGCATAGAACGGTGAGGTCGAGCTCGGTTGAAGACTCTGTCTGCAGTACTTTGAATCCAAACTGTCAGATTCTTATGAGCTAAAAACTCACTGACCTATCAGAATGTGGAAATTGTAACATTTCTACTAGCCAACTGGCAGCTAACGGTCCAGGTTCCCAAAGGAAGACTCAAGTCAGGAAACCCAAAAACCAAACAAAAACCAGGTAATAAAGCATAACAAATTCTTAATAACCAAACTAAAGCACCCAACAGGAAGTGTGCTGAAGACACCACTGGGGTGCAACACTGCACCTACCCACCCACTTCCCAAAAACAGGTTCTGAGAGGGAAGGGAAGGAGGTCCATTAGAAGAAACACAATTACTAAGGTGAATAATTTTTTGTTTAAACAACATGAAGTCTTGCTGTATTCTGACAATTGCAGACTACTAAGCAGTACCTCCAAGGAGGAGGGACAGAACCTACTTTGGGAATAGGCTCGAAGCACTGTTGCTACCAAATCTAGCATCACTTCGAGCCTGGATATCCAGGGAGTAATGCTTGGTGAAGGTATGAACTGTTTTCCAGGTGGCTGCTTGGCAAATTTCTAACAAGGGAATATCCCTGGTCGCAGCCAGAGATGCAGCTGTACCTCTAGTGGAATGAGCTCTCAGGCCTGAGGGAGGAATTTTTCCCAGTTTCTCATAACAGAATTGTATACAGGACACAATCCACCTGGCAATAGTTCTCTTGGTGGCAGGTTTGCCCTTACCCACTTCGCCATAAGTGAGGAACAACTGGAGGGAGTCAAACCTGTGACCCTTTGTACGTTCTATGTAGTAACTAAGCACTCTTAACATCTAAACTGTGTAACCTTCACTCTCCTGAGGAAGCATGATCAGTGAAGAACACAGGAAGAGACATGGATTGGTTCAAGTGGAAATCAGAAACCACTTTGGGTAGGAACCTCCTATTGGTTCTAAGGACCACCTTGTCCCTATGGAATGAGATTAAGTCCGGTTCAACTGACAGAGTTTGCAATTCACTGATACGTCTGGCAGAGGCAACAGCAACCAAAAACACAGTTTTCCAAGTCAAGTACTTGAGCTCTGCTGAGGACATAGGCTCAAAAGGTGGTTGCATAAGCTGAGCAATGCAGACATTGAAATCCCAGGCAGGAACAGGATCCCTAAAAGGAGGATTGGTATGAAGCAATCCTTTGAAAAATTTACAGAATACAGGATGAGATGACAGAGAGGAAGGCTTACCCACTGACAGAAAAGCAGAAACAGCTGACAAATGTACCTTGAGAGTTGCTGGTCTGAGGCCTAGACCATTAAGATGAACCATATAATCCAGAACTGTAGACAATTCAGCAGTGTCTGGGGATATATGCTTCTTGGAACACCAAATGGTGAATCTTTTCCATTTGGAGTTGTAAGTTTTTCTGGTGGCAGGCTTCCGAGAGGCTTTGAGAATGTCCAGAACCCCTTGGGACAGATGCAAATCTGCATATTCTAACTCTTCAAGAGCCATGCCTTGAGATTGAGGGACCGAAGATTGGGGTACCAAATCCTCCCCTGAGATGAGGTTAACAGAGACAGGGGAAGATGGACTGCTAGGGACAGCAGCAGGGGATACCATGGCTGCCTGGCCCAGTCTGGAGCAATCAGAATTAGTTTGCAGGATTGTGACCTCATTTTGACCAGAACTTTGAACAACAGAGGAAAAGGAGGGAAGGCAGAGGAATTTCCCTTCCCAGTTCAGAACCAGAGCATCCAGGGGGACTGAACCCAGTACTGGAGGTCTGCAACAAAACAGAGGAAGTTGGTGATTTCCCAGGGCTGCAAAGAGATCTATCTCTGGAGTGCCCCACCTGGAAAAAATGACTTGTAGCACCAGGGGATCCAGACACCATTCGTGATGGCCCTGGGAGATTCTGCTCAGTGCATCTGCTATCACATTGTCCTTTCCCAGAAGGTGGACTGCAACTAAGGATGTCTGCAGAGAGCAAGCCAGAGACCATAGTTTCATGGCTTTGTGCACAAGGCCGTGGACCGTGGACCGAGTGCCTCCCTGCTTGTTGATGTACCACATGGTGGTGTTGTCCGTCCTGACCTGTGCCACCTTGTTCTGCACTGACTGAGAGAAGGCTTGCAGAGCTAGGCACACTGCCCTGAGCTCCAAAACATTGATATGCAGGAGGGACTCTTGATGGGACCACTGTCCCTGGGCTGTGAGAGCCCCGAGATGGGCTCCCCACCCCAACAGAGAAGCATCTGTGGTAAGGACCACAGAGTGGGGCTGACTGATGAAAGGAACCCCTTGCCTGAGATTGTCCTGATCCTGCCACCATTGAAGTGCCAGGATCAGAGTCTGAGTCACTGGAACTAGTTTGGTAAGAGGATCCTTCTTTTGGAACCAGAAGGACCTTAGAGGGAACTGAATGTCCCTCATTTGAAACCTGGCTCCTTGAACCACTGCTGTAGAAGCTGCCATGTGACCCAGAAGCTGAAGGAAATGCCTTGCTGGTCGAGAGACCAGAAGGCGGAGAAAAGAGAGAGCCAGCTCTGAAATGGCTGTAACCCTCTGCATGGAAGAAAAGCTCTTGCTTTGACTGTATCCAGCTCTGCTCCTATAAAAGTGAGAAGCTGTACAGGTTCGAGAAATGACTTGGAAAGGTTGAGAAGAAATCCCAAGGAATTGAGCAGTTGCTGGGTCACTTGGAGGTCTGACTTGACTTGGTCTGGGGACTGTCCCACAATGAGCCAGTCGTCCAGATATGGAAACACTGCAATCTTCTTCCTTCTTAAAAAGGCCACTACTACTGCCAGGCACTTTGCAAACACCCTTGGAGCTGATGTTAGGCCAAAGGGCATTGCTCTGAACTGATAATGGCCTGAAGGCAATTCGAGCCTGAGGTACCTTCTGTGGGAGCACCTGATGGGAATGTGAAAATAGACATCCTTGAGGTACAGGGAGGCTAGCCAGTCCCCTGCCTTAGAGAGGGAAGAATTATTCCCAGAGTCACCATTTTGAACTTTGATTTTAACAGATGCTTGTTCAGATATCTTAAATCCAAGATGGGTCACCACTACCCTGTCTTTTTTGGGGTAAGGAAGTACCTGGAGTACAGACCTTTGCCCTGTGTAGGTAAGGCACCCTCTCTATGGCTCTTAGAGCCAACAGAGATGAAACCTCTGCTTGCAAGGCAAGGGATTCAGAGGTGCTTGAGGGTGGAAAAGATCTGGGCCTCAACTTTGAAAATCTTTTGAAGCTGAGGACCAGTCCTGGGCTCACCACTTCCAGGACCCATTTGTCTGAAGTAACAGACTTCCAGTCCTGGACGAAGTAAGCCAGCTTGCCTCCTACCGGTATGGGGGAGTCGACCCGGGCTGACACCTCAGGGTGTCTGCTTGGCAGGAGCCTTAGGCTGAGGGGTGGATGCAGCCCTGCTCATCCCCCTTCTGCCTCTCCCTCTGAAGACCCCCCTCTGGGAAAAGGGAGAAGAGGCCTGCGCTTGGTAGAAAGGCCTGTGAAAAGGCCTGCCCCTGGCTTGCTGCCTTTGAGGAGTTGCCTGCCTTTCCTTGGCCTGTGCACTCCTGTAAGTGGTCCTGTATGCATCCATTTTCTTCATGTAATTCTGTCTGCTCCCCAAACAAAGAATTACCCACCACAGGGAAATCCATGGCCTTAGCCTGGGTGTCCTGTGAAAGGCTAGTACATCTGAGCCAAGCCATTCTCTGAACAGCCACAGATGTAGCCAAGACTCTTGATGACACATCACTGGAGTCTACAGCAGCACGAAACTGAACCTTGGATGCCTCGATCCCATCAGCAGCCACCCCCTCCAGCTCCTTGGCCAGCTGGGGGGAAGCTTGCTTAGCCAGTGCCAGTACAATGTCCCATCTGGACTTCTGGTACCTGGCTGTATAGGCCATATAATTAGCCTGCCTGAGTCCCAAAGAGGATGCCATGTACTGTTTCTTTGCCATGGCATCCAACTTCCTGGAGTCTTTACCTGGGGGGTGTGAAGCCAAGGGAATGCCTGCCCTGTCACAGGCTGTAGCCTGCACTACCCCAACATGGCTGCATTGCTGGTAAAGAAACTCCATATCCGAGCCTGACAGAGTATACCTCTTGTCCATCCTTCTGTCCACAGGAGGTATAGAGTTAGAGACTTTAGAATGTTTTGAGTCTGCTTCCCAAAAGACTTATGAAGAATACACAGTCTCTTAGACTCTGGGATATCCATCATTTCCAGAAGTCAGGCTCTTCTTGGTCCTGCACCTCCTCCATAGGAAGCTGGAGAGTTTCTGCCACTTTCCTGTAAAACAGAAAGTGGGAGGGGACTCAGAGAGCCTAGGAAGGAAACACCAGAAGGTCTGTCTGGGAGATGTCCGGTTCTATAGGCACATCCAGACTTTCTAAGCACTCATCATCATAATCCTCACATTGTTCACAGTCCCCTCCTCAAAATCCGGTTCATAAAATCTTCGGGGCATAATCCTGAACTGAGCGAACCGGTCGAACCCTACCAACGGGACCCGGACCGGTCAGGAGCGAAACGAAGCGATTCCACAATGTGCAGCTCGGGCAATTTCTTCTGAGTCAGAACATGGAGTTCTGGATCCGAACCGGCAGATTTTTCCTTTCTTTTCCTTTTTGTAGGAACTGACCCCTCAGGATCAGCTCTCCTCTTGCCCAAGAAGTATTGCCCTGGTCAAAGGGCACTCCTTCTGGTTCGGTGGTAACCGAACCGGGCTGGCCTTCTAGGTTAGCGGATTTCTCGGCCTCCTTCTCCCTAAGTCTACCTAATCTCTTATCCAGGGCAGACTTGGGAAAATTCTTACACATTCGGCAGTCTGAATCGAGGTGGTCAAACCCCAGACAGTAAACACAGGTGGTGTGGGGATCGGCCTTAGCAAAGACCTTTCCACACTCACTGCAGTGTTGAAACCCAGTGGGCCCGTTTTTTTTCTTTGGTTTCTCAGACATGGCCAACCTAACCAAACTTACCCTTTTTTCGGCAACTGCCAGGCAAGACTCTCTTTATCGGTTTTTAACTGTGTTATGGGTGTTTGAAAAAAACACTAAAAACTATTTTTTTTTTTAAACTGATAAGAACCAGTAATCACACACTAAAATTACTAAATCAAAAGACCTAAAGAATCGGTTCAGCCGAACCGATCGGGACTTTTACAATTTCCACAATCCAAAAACACTAAGTATTTACTGTACCACAGACAGAGTGAACCGAATTGCAGTAAAATTATTTGGAAAACAGAGACTTTAACCGACACTTTAACCGAGTCTTTGAACCGAGCAACAGGAGAAATCTCCAGAGCGACTGTTCAGTGAAGCGGAGTAAAGAATCTGACGGTTTGGATTCAAAGTACTGCAGACAGAGTCTTCAACCGAGCTCGAGCTCAATGTTCTATGCCCTGCATAGAAATTTAACCCTATACTCTCCGGGGCAGTTCAAAGGCTGGAACTAACTGCAATTGTCAGAATACAGCAAGACTTCATGTTGTTTGAACCACCAGCGGCGGCTGAGGAGCTGCAGACCCCGTGGGAAGAGGCTCTGCGGAAGCAGGCTGTGGCTTCGAGGGCGACACTGGGCAGTCTGACTGACCACTGTCAGTTCCCAGGGCGGAGTCTGGTGAAGACGCAGAGGCCAGGGAAACTGCCACAGCTCACCCAAAGAACTGGCCTAACCACCTGTCTCAGGACTCTTTCGAAGGACTGGCCTGGGCAGCGGGGCAGAGGAGGAATTCTATGCACCCGCACAAGCACTACCCACCACTGAAATAATGGCGGGAGGCTGGTCCACAGGCTGCCCGCAGGAAAGGAAGGCTCGTGTGGAGGAGGCAATCAACCTCCCACGGGAGGAAGACTGGCTCTGTCGCGGGCTCTGGAGGTGACCTCAACGCCATAGTGGACCGGTCCCAATGCTTCTTGTGCTTCTTCGAGGATAAGGGCTCCGTAGAAGTCCCTGCTGTGGTCCAGGTCTGCAGCTCTCTTTCCAGGGCATCCAATCTCAACTGAAGGAGATGGTCTCCAGCACCTTCTGGCACCTTTTCAGTGTGACTTGACTGAATTTTTAGCAGGACTGGCAGGCTTCGGTGTTATGGTCTGGGCCTAGGCGAATAACGCATGTGATGTGGCCAACCTTTTTGGGGAGATGCTTTCCTCAGGTACACTTCGACTTGTTGCAGTCCGGTGACGAAGTCGACGACATACAGTTGAAGAAAAACAAGTACGTAGTAGAGAAAAAATAAAGCAAATGGCATTCGACTGTAGCAACGTTTTCCATGGAATCCAATGAGCGCAGGTCGACAGCGGGAAAAGAACTGCAGTGGGTGTGGGGGACCGCTCCTTTTATATTAGAATGGACGTCGATTTGCCAATATCAGGGGGTGGTCCCCATTGTATACTGCTAGCTAGAAATTTTCCACGTGGTCATAGCGCCTGGAGGCTTAGTTCTAACAGTGCTCCCTACTGCAATAGCCCCCTCGAAGTAAGATCTATATTAACATGACAAAGTCATGACAACTTCACTCCAAGTTTTCAGTTAAAAAAAAATGAAGTTCGAAGCCAAAAGAGTTCCAAAGTTAGTTATTTTCAGAAAAGGTATCTTTAGAATGAGCTAACTTTGCAACAGTTAGGAGCAAGGCATGTGATAGAAACAAATTTGTGACGAATAAGGACCATGGCCCACCCAGTCTGCCCATTTCCCTACCTAATGGATAAGCTGCAGATCCTAGTTAACCAGCAGCCTACTTCTTGTTTTGGTTTAATTAAATCTTGGTGTCAGAGCAACATGGCCATGGCACGTTGATGCAGTGTCTGTGTATTGATACACTATATTTATGTAGTCCTTACACCGACAATGTTAATGCAAATTAGGAAACAAATATCTTTTGTACCTTACTAGAACCTTATGCTAACACATCATTGGAAAGGCCTGAGCTCTTCTTTCTAATGGAATATCATAGTGACAGAAAGGTATATCAGTCACAGAAATACTGGCCACTAAAGTAACATCAATGTACCAATAAAATAATCGTTGCAACAAATTAACAGACTTTTTAATTAACTTTTTCAACATTTTATGATTTTTTGCTCATACTGTATACATGGATGCTAAGTAGTGATGGCATACATTTGGGAATAATAAAGTATTTCCAAAGTGGTCTAATCACATCACATAAGTAACCCCTGATCTTCCTATCCCAGTGAGGCACAACATACAGCCCGCGGTTGCCACAAACAGCCTGCAAAGAGGCAGTCTGTGGTCCGCGAAGATGTAGGCAGCAGTCAGTTTTCGGCGCAATTCACCATAAGGAAAGCATGTTTTTTTTTGTTTGGTTTTTTTATTTAGAATCAATCAATCAAATCTTTATTTATCCAGGCGAACACCATTGAGGAGTACTTATTTTCAAGATGGACCTGGGCAATATACAAGAGCCCAATATTTAAAAAGAATATACACATTTGAAATACAACTGAACAGATATTGTAGCAAATAAAACCATATACAATAAGTAGCTGGCAATGGACATTAAAGGGAAAAGAAAAAAGAAAAAGAAAAGAAAAGATCCTGCACAGCAGACAACTATCTATATTTAGTATGTACAAAAGTGCATCGGTCAAACTGAATATATGACATGAAGTACCTATAAGACATAATTTTATGGAGGGGGAATAGACCATTCAAACTTGGAGATACAGTAAGAAGCGACGCATAGGGAAATTACAGAAGATGTGAAATAACAGGGAAATAAATACCAGAGTGTGAAGCCTCTGCAGAATAAGGACTCATGACAACAATAGTGAAATAGGTTACATAGGGGACCCCATGAAAGGGCCTCTGTTGCAAGGTATGGCAGCCGAATAGTACGGAGAACAGTTAGTGGGTAACCTGGCAGAACCCCCAATCATGTAATTAAGTTAACAGGAGAAGGGGTAGGATAAGGGAGCATAGAGGAGCCAGTATGCACCATACAAGAGTCACTGAATAAAAGGTCGTAAGGGACAACAATTTAGGTGAAGCAGCTGCAGGATTCCTTCCAAACAACAATCGTGCCCAACACAGTTATGCGTCTCATGAATATTTAACACAGTTCAACTCCAGGATTCTAGTTGGCGTTTCTCATTTTGCAATCCAGAAGGATACTGACCAGCTAACTGCTAATATGAGCAACTATGTGGCTCCATACTCAAACTCAAAGTTCAAGTTTGGGTTTAACATTAATTACCAGACTCCCTTCCCCCCCGGCAGTCCTTTCTCATTTTGCAATCAAGAAGGATAGTGACCAGTATCTCTGAAACACAGCATTTTATACTGAACAATACAAGCAAAACACTTAAGGGCATACTCCTCTATGTAAGAAACAAACATGTACCAGTGAAGGAGCCAGTAAAGGTAAAAAGCAGTCAGTGGTAAAGTGGTCGAGAGAACCATGGAATCAGTTGTGATTAATGGAAAGAAGCATGATAAACTAAGGCCCTCTCCACACTACACCGCTTGCGCCCGATAGCGGATGCAATCCGTTACGGCGCAGAGCGATACGGTGAGTCCACACCTCGGCTGTCCGTTGCGGGACCCGGCACCGCCCGATCCACATCTGAATCCGGGCACCCGTTACGCCAGCGCCCGATCCCACATACAGCTCGCACTGCACTTGGTGCTGTGCAAGGGACCGCTACCGGCAGTCCACACTACCGCCGTAACGTTACCAGGACGGAACCGGCTTCATAACCGTTGTTGAAACCACCTCATATGTGGTTTCAACAACAGTTAGGAAAACGCCTCCTGTAACATTACAGGTGTAAACGCGACCTGTTACGGTAACGTTTTATACCCTCTGTAACGTTACAGAGGCGTAGTGTGGACAGGGCCTAAGAGAGAGACAGCCACAACCCTGAACTCGCCAGCATCATGGCACAGAAATAGTGAATGAAACTTGTTTTTGTTTTTAGTTTTTTTGGTTTGTTTTACAAACAAATCTGTATCTGCGCCAGCATCATTATACAAAAACAGCCACAACTCTGAACTCACTGTTTCTGGTAAATGAGCATTTCCAGTCGATACTGCATTGTCAGTTGTTGGTGATATCTGTGTCTCAGAACACACACTGACAATCCATATCTGTTTTAATCAATCACAGGTCGGCACCTGCTTGTAGTCAATTACATCACTGTGAAGTGACATAAAGGTGGAAGTTCAATATGTGGACACCATCATAACGCTGTTAAGTGTGGCAGTACTGCATTTGATGAGGGGTAAACTTCAAAATTTAAATAGCAACACAATTTTTCAGAAGTATAGCTCAAATAAAGAGGTGTAAAATTGACAATGAACGTCGAAGGTTCAACAGTGAGTGGACTGAAGAGTAGTACTTCATGGAAGATATAGGTTTAAATATCTGCCTCCTTTGTAAGCAAATGGTTGCAGTTCCAAAGGAGTTTAACCTGAAGAGGCACTCTAATACTATGCATGCTACCTTTAATGATTACACAGGAGTGCTGCGAAAACAAAGAACTGCAGACCTCAAATGACAGCTATCTGCACAGCAGAACATCTTCCACAGGGCGCAGCAGCAGAAAGAATCCAAGATTGTCACTGAGGTAAGCCAAGACATCGCAATCATTCACAGACAGAGGTTTTGTGGAGCAGTGTTTGTTGGTAGCATGTGAAAAAATGTGTCCATCTCAAGCTGCCAATTTTGATCAAATAAGTTTGAAACGCATGACTGTGCAGCGCCATGTTTCAGACATGGGAAATGACATGTTAATTGCAAGAGGTGGCAAAAAAAAATTGTGCATTACTGTCTGACAGTGGATTAAAACAACTCATCGCACCAACACAGCTCAGGTGGTGGCAATATTCGTGCATGGTGTCACAATATGTTTGAGGTTTATGAAGAGCTGGTAGGTTTGGCGTCACTTCATGGGAGAACCACAGACTTGGACCTATTCAACAGTCTTCGCGATGAAATTGATAACTTGGATTTGAAATGGGCAAACCTGCCTGAGATTGTGACAAATGTTGCTCCATCAATAGCAGGAGTGCATAATGGAATGATTTCACACGTGAAACAACATCTGGGGGATCGAGAGGAACAACTCATCCAATATCATTGTATCATATGCCAGCAGAATCTGTGTGGAAAATATCTTGGTTTTGAACACATGATGAATGTTGTGGTCTCCACTGTCAACTACATAAAATCCCGTGCAGTCAACCACCATCAGTTTCAATCCTATTTAGAAGGAACTGAGGCAGAGTATGGTGATCTACTTTATCATACTGAAGTGAGGTGGCTCAGCAGGGGTAAAGTTTTGAAAAGGTTTGTGGCACTGCTAACGGAGATCAAGGCATTTCTGGTGGAGAAGGGAAAGCCTGTGACACAACTAGATGATGTCAAGTGGCTCCGTGATCTAGCTTTCATTACTGACTTTACTGGCCATCTTAATGAGCTGAATGTCCACCTTCAAGGAAAGCAACAACTTGTGCATGACCTTGCCAGCCATATCATGTCATTTGAAACTAAACTGCAACTGTTCTATGTGCAACTACAGTGAGGTGACCTCTCCCACTTTCCCGCCTGTCAGAAGATGTTTGCAGAACATAACTGTGACTCAGAGCCATACTCTGAAGTTTTTGGGAAGCTTAAGAATTCATTTCAGCAATGATTCTCAGAATTTTGGAGGAACTCACAAAAAATAAAGTTATTTGCTGATCCATTTTCAGTTGCACCAGAAGCAAGGTCAATGGGGGACCTCGACAGGAGTCAGAGAAATCCTCAGCTCTTGGTCCGGTTCCTTGGTGGGCTGGTCCTGGCCAGCGGGTTGAGCCGACCCATCCGAGGACACCGGGAGTCCACCAGTGTCCAAAAAAGAGAATCATCTGCCGGATTGGGTGACAACCCACTGATCGGCTCGAGAAAGATCTCGGGCGCGTCGACAGGCGTCTCAGCCGACTGGTCTGACGGGGGTGGCGTGAAACCAGGAGCCTCGGCCGCAAATTCAACCAAAGTCGAGACAGGAGATTCCTGTGAGCGGGAACGCTCTCAGTCCCAAGAATGTCGACATGTCGACTTTTCTTTGTTCTTTTCAACTCCTTGGAGCGCGAAACATGCAACCCCGAAGGGCCCTCTCAATTGGTAGAGAGAGACTGGCACAACTCCTTGAAGGAAGCCGAACAGGAGGATCCCAGATGCAGTGGAATGAAGGCTGAAGCTGAAGAGGAGCCCACTGCGGCCTAAGCTGCCTCCTCCTCGAAGGCCTTGAGCTGTTCTAACTGCTCAGCGGACCCTGCAGCCGCGGACACCACCCAATGGGCATCCTTCGATTTGACTGGCAGGTAACGCTTCTCCAGTCGCCTCAGCTGAAGTCAGGCAGCACAATCTTAAAGCACGTTCGGGGAAAAGGACCGACAATGATCGCAGGCCTGTGGATCGTGGTCCAGTCCCAGGCAGTGCACGCACGCTGCGTTAGGATAAGTCGAGACATCTTCTGCCAGAGGGGCACCGCCAGCAACCTGGGGCCGATTTTTCCTCCATTGCGAAGCGTAGAGAAGAAGAGAAGACTGAACTCAAGAGAGTTTTAGAATCAGTTCTGGAAGCAAATCCGAAGATTCAAGAGCCAGGACCTACTACACGCGGGATCGCTAAGGAGGGAACCTGAACCTTCCAACGGAAAGGAAGATCTGGCGTCATGGGGCGGAGCCGAGGGTTATACCACCAGGGTGGGTGGGAGGAGCCAGCTTGAAGACTTTCCGGCACATCTTAAAGTGTCAAGGTACCTGCCATGAAGTGTGGCTAGAACAACATATCCACAATCCTAGAAACAGAGGTACCTCGTACTACCCTAGTTGTCACCAAGGGGCCAGAAATTCTGGACTTTATTTTACTGTGGCCTAGGGCTAATTTTCCTTTGCAAATTGACAGTACTGAGGTCAAGCTACACCCAGACAGGTCATATGCAACTCTCAGCAGGAGAAAGCTTTTTGATCTCCTTGGACAACAACTTAAAGCCTGGGGATAGTTCACTCACTATTAGCCCCTGCCCACCTCCATATTACATATGGAAGCAAGACGTTTCAGTATTCAGACACAATCAAGGCAAAAAAAAAAGGTTGACAAGCTGGCGGCAGAGTTTAACAGCCACCCATGCCAAAATCCGGAGGAATGGAGCTCACCCTCAGAAGAGGAATGAAGCAGTCTGGAGTTGAACTTTTTGTTTTTAGACACAGTTTTGTTTATCTAGTTGCTTTGCTCTCACTAACAGGCTAGGGGGCTACATATTCACTAATGGCACTCAATTCCTCTTCAGGACTTAACGCTGATTTATTGGGAGGATGGTTTGGGGGTTAGAATTTTGGGGTTTAGACAGTGTGTGATTGCTGAGTATCTGTATAAGGAATTTTTACTGTATTTATTTTATGAATGGTGAATGAATGAGCAGCTAGAATTGTATTTTGACTATTAGTTCTGATTTTTGCTTGTTTAGTTGGTAAACTGGTCTGATAGTTGGGAGTACATTTAATCTAGTTATTTTTAGCCAATTTAGTGCTAGTTATGTGTAGGAGTCTAGGGTCCCTCCGGATTAGCTATCTGGCAGCCCTGTTGAATGACCTCTGCCCTTTTTGCGACCACTCCCTCCTCGCTGTCACTATAAGCACTGTGGAGAGGTGGGTATTGCTAGGGGGCAAGGGGGTTGGTGGCGAGGCACTAGGAGCTCAACGGAGGTGAGAGGGATCGAGGTGGTTTGGAGTAAGAGGCACTCTAGTATAAAATGGAGCCTTGAGAGAAGCCCGACGTGTTTGGTCTCCGTTCCTAATGGTTCCCACTGGATCGTGTGGGCAGGCAGCTAGAGCGCCGACATCTCACACTGATCCCCTCTGGCAGTGTTGTGCAATGTCAGGTCGATGAGGAACAAGACCATGATTATGTTAGACTTGATTTCCTTGGTCAACCTGACGTGCATCACGGAGACCTGGCTGGGAGATAATGCGGGGCCAGTGTTAGAGGCGTCAGTCCCGGACGGGTACTCTGTGATAACTGCCCAAGGAGGGATCGCAGGGGCAGGGGTGTAGCTATTTGTTTTAAATCCAATCTGAACTTCTCCGTGCACCCAGTGGGTTCTACCTGGTCAGCGGGAGGCTCGGGGGGGACTAGGAGACACTTCTTCACTGAGAGGATGGTGGACCCCTAGAATGTGCTGCCTGTGGAGCTGGTGGCTGTAGGTACAGTGGGGGGGATTCAAGAGGGGCTGGGACAGGTATAAGAGTAAGGTAAAGCTAAGGAATACCGATACTGGAGGTGTAACTCTGATGGGGATGGGGTTGGGAGGATTCAAAGGGGAGGCGGGGAGGCAGCAACAGTGTCCTGACCAGGTGCTGATTTTCGAGCAGACTCGATAGACCTTTAGGCCTACTCTTCTGGCATCTCAGTATGTTAGTATGAATGCTCTTCCAGAGGCCTGCCAGTGCAAAATAATACTGTACACTGATGATGCCATCATCCCCTTAGTAGCAATTCCCATATAGGCTTACTACAGAAGGACCTTCAGTCTACCTTCCACCAACTACAGGATTGGTTTAGCTCACAAAAACTATTCCTCAACTATAAAAAACCAAAAACTATGCTTCTCTCTAGTCACCAACTTAAGAAAAATAACCCACTCCTGACCATTACCAGCAATCCCTCTTGAGCAAGTTCACTCATTCAAGTACCTTGGGGTCATGATATATGATATCTTATCCTTCTCGCAGCACATCAACCAAGTAGTAAAGGCAGTAAATACCAGATTACGTGTCCTTTACAGGAACAGACAATACCTAACGACCACTGCTCTCCACCTCCAGCTCAATTCTGTGGACAACAGACTATGGTTTGGTAGCATACAGTGCAGCCTCTGATACGGCACTCAAACAGGTAGCTACAGCCCTTAATAAGGCATGCAGACTTACTCTAGGGGCTGATAACCTTACCCACACATGTGCCTTGCATGAACAAACTAACTGGCTTAATCTGAATAACAGGATTAACTACCAGATATGCCTCCTTGGTTAAAAAAAAAAAAAAAAAAAGCTCTGGTAGGCATAGCACCCCCTTGCATTATAAATACTCTCCAAGCGGCATACTCCCATTATGATACCAGGGGCAAATGTACGAGTACACTTATTGTCCATTTCAGAAGAACCACTCTTGGACAATATTCGTTCTCCTACAGGGCCCCTTCTCTGGTTGAATGAGGTTCCTGATGAAATCTACAATATTGGGAACCTTCAAGAGAGAAATGAAACAACACCTCATCAAAGCTGGGGCATGTGCCTGCATAAAAACTGCATAACCCTCAACTTCTGCTCTTAGCCTTTCGTCTTCCACCATAACAATCCCAGGTGAATGTGAGGAAACCTCAACGCCGCCTCCTCCCCTTAACCTACATTGCCTCTGTCCACGCACTTATACCCCCCAGCTGCCTTTTGCTCCCTGCCCTCTTCCCTAACTCCTTCCCTTCTATTTGGTACTAACCTCTCATACTCCTCATCTCTCCTGCACTTTACACTTTGCTCAACCCTCTCTCACTATCGGACCCCTCAAACATCTTGTACTCCTAACCACCCTACCCACTACTGCCCATCATATGCCCCCCCTCCCGATCTGGTCTTCTGTATCTTTTTGATTAGCAGAAACTGGCTCGGTTGACAATGCCAATGCCTATGTTCATGGCTGTTCTCGAATATCCCAGGTCTGATCTGAACTCTTGCTACATTATTGTAACAATATTTTTATCTAATTACTCGTCATGTATTCTCTGTAGTCTGTGTATTGGTGAGTCTATGACTTTGTGATATGTAACAATATAACGGTCATGTACTACTGACGTGGAACCTTTGTAAACAAGCACCTTGCTCAAAGGTTGTTTCCGAAGATTTAAATAAATAAATAAATGTCTCATCCGAAGGATGGTACATCCCTATCATTATTGCACTCCCAGTACAGCACTGCATTGTCAGTGTTGGTGGTACGAGTCCAACTCCTAGTGTTGGACTAGAGCCTATGACCTGGCCCAGAGGTAAACCTGCTTCCAAATGAGTCACACCGACACCTGTATAGTAGATGATACTTTCTGATAAACACACAGATGAACAACAATGAATAAAATAAAATAAGGCTAGAACTGAAACATATGTACAGTTTCCGACTGGCATACATTTAGATCCTTACCAGTCGGGATTTTCTGACATCAAAATTTATAGGATAGTGTATGGCGTCCCATACACAACAAGGCTATTCTCCCCCGCTCCGAGTGTTTACAATGATGGCTGATGACCTCGACAGCGTAAGCTCGAGAGGCCACTCTGCCGCCACTGAAACACAAGGGGAAGAATAGCTGAGCTGTGTTCGGGACGCCATATACTATTCTATATAGTGTATGGTCCCAAAACATGTTAGCTTACTATATATATATATCTATAGATATATAGATATATATATATATACATACACACACACACACACACACACACACACACACACACACACATATATATATATATATACACACACACACACACACACACACACACACACACACACACACCACACATAGACACGAGGGAGCCAGTCTTTGTTGTCTGTGGCCCATTTTGCAGCCGTAGGATAGCTTTCCAGTTTGCGCACACAGCACTTCAACCGGCCCCGTCCTATGATCAGTGCTGATGGGGCTGGCTGCATTATGATGTAGCTACTAACACAGAACAAAAAGTCGTTCTGCGTTAGTAGCTACATCACTACTGAAGCAGAACCACTACAGTGTATGGTTTTCCATACACAACTGCATGCAACCATACATTATACTATAATTCTTTGCTTCTTGCAATAAGGGACTGTAAAACTGCTGAGTTGCCTGTTGTAATTCCAACTGAGCTCTCTCTCATCAGATTCATATGCAAGTTAACAATTCAGCAGGTTGGAGATATCATGCCAGTGGGCATTTTTTTTTTCTTCTTAATATTACCATTATTACTATTATTATTATTTTGATTGCTACTACTTCTTTCCATGTCACCATCTACTGCCCATAGAGCTTCTCTGCCTACCTCAGGCCCCTGACTCTGCAGTAGCTCCCAAAGGCCCTTGTCCCTGCAGCACAACCAGGTCACAGCCAGCCACTGCTGCAGCAATCCCTAAGGCAGAAAGGATCAACATGGCTGACCTCACTTGAGACAGACAAGCCCCCAAGCAGCAGTATGTGATGTTAACCGTAATGACAAGGTTCCATGCTGCCTATGCAACATGGCACCAACGAACATTAACATCAAGAGGAACATCTAAAGATATGCTCTGGCTGCATCACCTCCCTCTGCAGATAGCCCTCTGTCTCCCCACTGGCCCTGACCTGCATTTCTGACAAGTGACATGAAGACAGGTTCCCTGCATGGAAGTTGGAGAAATCTTCCACCAGTGCATCAGACTGGCATGGATAACCTATTTAAATGGCTAATCATGTCTAGTTTAGATGCTGTACTTCTGAATTTCTCTTCATTGTCTGCAGTGGACAAGCGGTGAGTGGTCAGCAAATACAGTTAAGGAAAGACCCTGACATGGCTCTGTTGCCCAGATTCCCTTGGTATCAGTTTTTTGTAGTTTTTTTGTTTGTTTTTGTTAATAACATTTTATTAAAACAGAACAAGAACAAACTACAATGCCAAGTACTGACATCCAAATTTTCAAGATTTGGCATGTTACAAGATTAAAAAAGCAACATAATGATAATTGAGTTTACATTTAAAACTACATTAAGAAAAATAAATATTTATCAGCTATTAGTTAACCTTCCTGAAGTTGCTGTATGCTTTTATTGCAAATTTTAATTACTATTTTTATTTGGATTCTTTTTTTTGGAATTCAGAAAACAAAGGCAAAGACACACTATTGTTATCTGAAAAAAACATTAAAAAATAACCAGCACCAATGAATCAGCTATGCTATGTAATATAGGTTAGGGTATGTTCTCAAAGCCTCTCTCATCATCTTCATAGGACAATCAAAGTAATACAGACCTACAAGTTAGTAAGCAAAATTATTTTAGGATGCTTCAGTGTGTGGATTTTTCTTATTCAAACATTTTAACAGGATTGCCAATATGAGTTTGAGTAGAACTCTTTTACAGAAGGGTCTTGGGAAAGATACAGTGATACATTTCAAATACATATAGTGCTTAAAAAGAGTAGTTGTTTACTTATAATAAATAGAAAACGGACTACTTTAATTTATTTTGATGTGTTGGTAATTACTTTCTACTTTTATAATAAAATATTTGTTAGTGCAGTGAAACAAGTGGATTTTCGCCTTTGCTTTTCACACTGCTAGTAAAAAAAGGATTCAGTAGAATTCTGGTATTGTGACGTCAGAAACTGCCAGCAACTTAAGAGCCCAATGTAGTTCAATGAGAAACTAAATACATTTTTCTATCTTTTTCAAAATATAGAGGATAATGTATGGTCTTTAGTTAATAACCACGCTGTAAACACTTCTACCTTGAGGGCACAGCTCGAGAGGTTTTCAGATGTCATGGCAACCTCGAGAAGTGTTTTTAGCATGGTTGTTAACCAAAGACCATACATTATATTTTATAGTGTATGGGCTACCAAGATTGTGTAATCATGGACTGAATCACTTTACTGAATTACTTTACGGAACACTGATTGTTGTGAGCATTCCATTTTGTTATACCATTGATATGACATACTCAAGAAGGGTTAACAGCAGAGTGATGTCATAACAATGGTATAACAAGGTTATTATCTGCTTGATTTCAGTTAATAATAAAGACTCCCTATACATTACAAATTGATACTTATTTCATCAACAAACTTAGTCTTTTATATGTCTGCACTATTGTGCTCCATCTGTATGATTTTACATTTTTAAAAACAATAATTAGTTTCTCTTTTCTTCTTTCCAAGTAAAGTCTGGTTATTAAGAAAATGTCACATGCTAAATTATAACAAAAGATCTCACGTTATCAAAATCACATATTTCGATTAAATATATATTTTGGCAGCAGGAAGTATTATTTCTCCATAAAAATCTGAAAACAGTTTGCAGCTTCCAACTGAAATGCACTGCCAGCCTTGCCAGTAAAGAGTTTGACATCATAATGCAAGGATTCCATTGGATTCTTTTCTCATTAGCAGCTGGCAAAAGACAGATAAATTATGAAAAAGTAAGTAAAGAAACAAATAAAAGCAAACTGAATGACTGCAGAGGCATCTAAAAGCCCCAAACCTTCATTTTTTTAGATATACACCCTTACTAAGCACTTGCTCTTTAAAGCAAAGAACTGAAAAAGGCAACTTCAGTTGCTAAACTTTAGAACAGTATTTTCAAAATGTTAGGTACCCTAGAAACTAAATGCTTAGGAGAATACTCTTCAAAACCAAAATAGTCCTCACAACTGAGCCTTTGATTTTAACAAGCAGTGCTACTCAGAAGAAATGCTGGGGTAAGACCATAATTTAAATTAACATTTTGTTTCACACTTACTGCGAGATCTACTAGATGCAGCTTCCCCATACGGACGTGCATATTTCCATCAACTCCCTTTTAGCTGCACTCAATGGTGATGGTAAAGATCGCGTGAGAACGAGAACTATGCTCATTCATATTTGTGGCACCAACAGAACCTAAAAATTCATTAAAAAAAATGTAGAGTCATAGCTGCACCACAAAACAGACAGACAACAGCTAATACAGCAGGGATCATAAATACTTTTTTCCAGCCACTAGCCAGCAGGGAGAGACAGTAAAAAAAAGCTACAAGACCCCTAGACATTCCACCACACTGAATATAGCACAGTTGATACTGATAAATAAGTGAAGAGTGGAAGACAGGCAGTTGACCACCATAGCCCACATGGACTGTGAGGTGTTTGCTGAAGTGCAACTGCTTCTGTGTCCTTAAAGTTAATTAAAACGGCTTACTTTATATAGCTTGCAGGTTTGTTTGGCGGTGTTTCAGAATATTCTCTCTGGCAGAGTGAATGCTTTTTACTGGTTTCTGGTATGGTAGGAACAGGGCTAGAAATAATCGCAGGGATGGCTGTCCAAGGGGCAAGTGAAATGTTAATTGTGCCTATTCCAAGTTCAAGTTTATTGCAGGAAAGACTCTGTTGAGCAAGCTCATTCACAAGGAGGTCCTGAGGCACATACACATACAGTTCGCAATTGCATAGACAGGAGACATAAAATGTACAAATAATTGGTTCCAGTCCAGTTGATTTATTTTTTCCCTACTTTTACATTTCCATTTCTGGACTGTATCCCTAAAAGTGCTTCAGTAAGGTGCTCATTGGGTCCTAGGGCCTGAAATAGGGCTTCATTGGCGGTGTGCCCCTGCTTTGGTCCTGGTACAGTGAAAGGGCTTTGAACTGCCCCAGTTGTACGCCTAAAAATGGGTTTTAAACCGGTGCTCCCAGAGTTCTATACCCTGAAAAGGGCATTTAATCAGCTTCCCTTGAAGCACTGCCTACAAAAAGGTTAAATCAAAACTAGACAAAATTTACAAAATAATACATTGTACAGAGCGTTTTGATTTGTATGTGTAGTCCTAAGTATGCTTTTCCTTTTTTTTTTTTTTTGCTATTAGGAGTTTGTTTTTCTAAATTTGCCTACTTGTTTTATGGCCCTTTGGGACATCCATGTTTGTCTGTTTTACTGTCTGAAAGTTCCTTTTCATACAATATCTCTTGTCCCATGCAACAGTGATTCATCCAAGCCCACTGATTCAGTGACTGCTTGCTTACTTTTTACTCAGCAGCAGCATTGTGCTTTTAGGACCTTGTTACTCTGGCCTCAATAAATTACTATTTGTAATTCAATCTTTTTGATTTTAAGGTATATGCCCAGGTATAGCCAGCAGGAGTAAATGTTTTGTTTTTAAAGCTTTTCTTTTCATCAAACCACACACACCCATAAAAAGCACAATCACCCCAGGTCTTCAGTGCTATAATTAGTGAACACTCGAACTTTTTCCTTAAAAAAAAATAGCCCACGCAATTATCCCTCAGGTGTTTGTCAAATTGTGAATGCGCCTTCATTAGTGCTCCTTGGATAAGGAAAGGCACTGGATTTAAAACAGTAAACTAGCTCTTACTGTCACATGACACAGGAGGCACTGTAAGAAAAGGAAAGGCAATAAAACATACAGACATCAAGATCCCCAAGGACCATAAACCAAGTAGGCACATTTAGAAAGAAATAACACTAAATAAAGGAAAGAGCATACTAGGACTACAAACATAAATCAAAACACTCTGCCCAACATATTTTGTTTGTAATTCTTGACTATAAATCTCCTTTAATTAGCTTAAGTTCTTCTCCACTCCTCCTCTCCAAATTCTGAGTCTCCCTTTCTTGTCCTGAAAATGTCTGGGTTTTTTTTTTGTTTGTTTGTTTTTGTTATTCAGTTTCCTTTCCTTGAAAACCACCTTTGAATTATTTCAGACAGTTAAAAGATCTATGACTGTGGAAAAGTACTAACTCAGGGCTCAGTGACCCCTTTTTATCAATGAAGAATACATATGGGATCCCACTGAAGGATTTTTATTGTTTCCTACAAATGAGCCCTTTCATTACATCCGAGAGCAGGAAAACTATTTTAAAAGAACCACCCAACAAGGTGCTGTACATTTTTCATAGTTGCCTGCAGCAGGCTGGTCGTAGTGGGTTGATCTATATGTAGATATGTACAGTTACTGTGTCTCTTCTGGTTATCTCTCCTACCTCCTCTTCCCGAAACCCAAATGACCTACCATGCCCCGAAAATGACAGTTTTGCTGCTTCTCCTGTTAGCCCCAGAAAGGACTTTAACTGTTGCCCAACACCCTACATTGCCTCTCTATACCTTTACTGTATGCAGGCATGAGCTGCCTACCACCTAGGACAGGTTGGAAAAGACTAATGGAGTCTAGGAAGGGGCATGTCACAAGACTTCCCTCAGACTCTTACAACATGTCCCAGCTAGCAGGGGAGAATAGCCCATTCCGTCTGACTTTAATAAGAACTGACACATCAAATTCACTAGCCTGCAGTGCATGTTGGAAATTTTATAACTTCTAATCTTTTGTTTGCTGATCCAGCTGTACTCCCATAGCTAAGTATAGTCACAAAGGACTGTACCTAGCCACAGGAAAACATCTGATCTGAGCTTATGAAACCAGTAACATGCACTGCAGACTACTGAATCTCCCACTGCTGCAGCCCAGCTCTGACATCAGCTGCAAGGGATTCTGGTATTTCTGGTTACAGCAAATGTCAGTTTGTGAGTCTGCAGAATCAGCTGGATATCTACCATAAACCTTCAAGTTTGGTTTATTGTTCGGCGATATGCCATTACAATGCACAAAACAGTTCAAACATCAATCAATCAAATCAATCAAAATCTTTATTTTGCCAGGCGGAACATCATTGAGACAAGCTCATTTACAAGATGAACCTGGGGCAAAACAATTGCCAACAGGGTTAAGACATCACAGGTTGAGTGAACATACGTAACAATTACATAGTAATAATAACAACATAATGACATATAACCATCGCATGTGACAAGATACTTGCACCAGAACGTAGCAATAGGTTCAACAGGAGGCAGTGCCATTTAAAAACAATTGCATGGATACAGATATATGGACGTAAGGTAAATCAGCTAAAGTTTATACAGTAAATATCATTGGAGGAGTCATAGTGAACAATAGTGGCAGTTCCTCTACTGTCAAAGTGCAAAGACTGAGATGTAAGAGTCCTTTGATAAGTACTCTAGGCATGTCCTGGCAAGTGGGGTGGGATGGGGAGATGGGTATAGGGAGTGGGGAAGGAAGGTCAGCCGAGTTAGGAAAGGGCTGGACATGATGGCCTAGGAAGGAAGGACTGCTCGAAGGGAGAACACAACAGATGCCATAGGCAATGGTCGGGGTTTAAGTCCACTATTTGAAGCAAAGACTGATAGTGATGTTGGGACCTTGATTTGGACAATGACAGAAGGGAGGACTCAAATGATGCCTCAGGCAATGGTTGAGGTTTAAGTCCAGAATTTAAAGCAGTAACAAATCGTGATGCTAAGATCTTGACTTGAAACAATGACAGACCTCGGAGAAGGTCCTCAGGAACAAGGATTTGAAGAGGGAGAACGTGACAGGGGTAGCGAGACTTAAGGTTTTCTGGATCTTATTCCAGAGCGTAGAAAGAGTGAAGCTTATTGAGGCTCTACCAAAGTGCGTTTTAACTTTAGGGATAGCCAGACATAAGATGGTAAGACTTCTGAGAGAACAGGCACTATGGATGCAGGAAGTTAGGCAGCTTGTGAGGTAAGGAGGTAATTTATGAGTGATTGCCTTATATGTCCATAGAATAGCATTCTTTTGCCTCCTGAAGCTGAGGGAGGTCCAGCCTATGGAAGAATAGAGGATGCAGTGGTGTGTGCCATAAGGGGCATCCGAAATGAACCTAAGGGCTCTGTGGTATAGGGTATCAAGCTTGGAGAGAGCTGTGCTAGTACTATGGCCATATAGGAAGTCCGCATAGTCTACATTCTAAATTATCAGTTTACATTAAAAACTATCCAAGTGCATCATCAGACATATTTCATCCATTGATTTTAGCAGTTTTCAAGATTCAACATTAATCCAGGATCCTTTAAAAATAACTTTGGCTCTTCAAGAACATTAACAACATCAATGATCCCATCAAAAAAGCCAACATCCACTTCTTCGCGGACGACACTGTACTGTACTTGAGTTGTCCCACGCCAGAAGCAGCCTGTGAAGACCTCCAAGCTGAATTTAACCTTCTACAATACCAGCTCATAAACAAAAACTTTTGCTCAATGCGAGAAAGACAAAAGCCATGCTCTTCTCCCCCTACTTGCATGCAGTAATTCCTGCTTGAGAAGCTCTCCACAAATTACCACTGTTCTTGGAGAAACATTAGAGTATGTAGTTAAATTCAAATATCCAGGAGTTTCGCTCCATCATAAACTTTCCTTCGCTGACCATCTCAAATAACTACGGAAGAAACTAAGGCAAAGATTAGGACTATTCTACAGAATTAACCACCTGCTCACAAAGGAGGCCAAGATTCAACTGGTTCAAGCTACCTTCCTATCTTTAATAGATTACGCGGAACTGCTCTACAGCCACTGCACTGCTTCTGCACTGGCTAAGCTGGACACCCTCTACCACAGAGCTATCAGGTTCATTACTGGCCTTCCACTTTCCACACACCACTGTTCCCTGTACTCGCTGTTAGGCTGGACTTCCCTTCACTACAGAAGGAATAGAAACGCTGCCCTATGGGCCTTCGGAGCGGTGACCAACAAGCTGCCCTCATATGTCTCAGATTGTATTCCCCGGAGTGTGTTAGGCACCTACACTCTAAGGAGCTATTCCCTAATTGTCCTCCAAGTTCCAAGGATCAAAACTCGTTTCGGCAAAGCTGCTCTAAGCTTCTCTTTACCCACACTGTGGAACGGTTTACAAAGAAATTTGAAGCTGAGCTGTCCTGTTAGCCTGAATATCTTCAAGGCATTCTACGATCGCTACATGAAAGCACCTTGCAAATGTTTTCCTCACTGCTAGCCCATGTTTTCCTCACAGCTAGCCCATTAATTCTGCAACTCCCCCTTTCCATCCTGACGCTCACCATGTTTCTACTCCTGGCTCTCACTCTTTCCCTATTAACTCTTCCTGCTGCACCCACCCTTCCCCGTCTGCTCCAGCCTGGCTAAAGTCCCACCCCATCCATAGTAGTGTCCCAATTATCTACCCCTCCTCCGTCATTATCACAATAAACAAGTACACGACAGCCATCGTCACTTTCTGTGGTTTTAGCCCAATTTTTCCCGCAGTCGTCAGTAATATATCCCTCCTCTTCTTTACCTGTCTAACCTGCCACCCCATACACGGCCTCTTTCCCCTCTATGTGTAGTTGCTGGCTGCCTCATTCAAAAGATCTCTGCTTATAACCACTGTATGCCTATGGTTGATTGTACATCTGCTGACTTCTTCAATTGTAAAATAATGCTTATTTTTATTTATTTCAACCTTGTACTGTACTGTATACACTGTATATACTTATTCTTCCTTGTATATTATTGCTTTTTGTATACCTGCTTCTGTACGGTACTGTACTTTGATGTATTCATGACCAGGTCCACCTTGCAAATGAGCCTTGCTCAATGGTGCCCGCCTGGATAAATAAAGATTCTGACTGACTGATTGAATGCAGATAAAAAAATTCCATATTTCATAAATCCATTAGAAAATATTTTACAGCCAAGGCAACAACATAAGTCAAGCCATAATTAGTTACTGCACACCCCACATTTATATGTTAACTAAAAGTAAGCCCATACAGCATTCCATAATGACTAACAAGAACAGTCTGACCAACATCAGAGTAATTCAGGAGGAATGCCCAGCATCAAGTAAGCATTAATCACCGATGAAGGTGGCATCTAATGGGGAGTTAATGCATGGTTGGACCATTGTGGCACGAGGCCAGAGGCCGAGGGCGTACAATGGTCCAACCAGTGTCAGTGGCTCAGTAGGTAGCACACTCGCCTCTGAGGCCGGGAGATCAGAGGGCTGTGGGTTCAGTTCTCACATCTGGCACTTGGGTTAATATCCCAGTACTGACACTGTAGTGCAGCATGAGGGGTGCTGCACTTCTGAGGTGCCGTCGGATGAGACGCGTAAACCGAGGTCCCATCTGCCTGGATTGGTGGTAGTTCAGGTGGATGTTAAAGATCCCATGGCACTTATCGAAAAGAGTAGGGGAATTTCCCTCATTCACTAAAAATACCACCAACAGCTTAATCTGGTTCAAGGTCAGTTGGCATTCATCTGTATCCCCTTCCCCCAGGTCGTGCCTGAAAATAGGCAGGATTTGTCTAGTGCACTTACCCGGTCAACAAAAGCTAAATAAAATAAAAATAAATAAATAAAATGCATTAACTCCCCATTAGAAGCCACCTTCATCGGTGATTAATGCGTTTGTAACATGGCTTGTGCAATACAAGAGTCATGTGGATATTTTTTGCTTCTTATCTCACACACACACACACACACACACACACACACACACACACATCACCACTAGAATTTATGTACCTTGCTGCTTTTCCGTTTATATGTTGCTGTTTCTAAAGCTCTCTGTAAGTGCCACAATGTGCGTGCACGTTGCCCTGCCGACATCGACTTACATAGTGTGTACTACATTCTCACATAGTACGACTTTGGTTTATGCTGCAACATACACATAAAATAATGTTATGCCTTACTAACCGCCCACTTCCACTCAGCTGTTCTACTCGTCTGCAAGCCTTTTCCAGTGATATTGTTGGGCTGCTGCATTGTGGGAGGTACTTCTTGGCTGCACAGTTTACTCTGCCCGAGGACACAGACTGGTTCTCTCAACTCCCAGTGCACAGGTCCGCTCCTCTTTCCGACCAACAGGTGGCACTTCTACAACACCACTACACTTTTCCCCTTTTCCTAAATGACTTTTTTCCCCATGTTCTATTTCTCCTATGCCATTCCCCTCGGACTATTCCTATTTCCATCGGGTACTTGCTAGACTGCAACCAGTGCAGTTTCAGCTTCTAAAGCTTGTGTGTTTCCCTGCACATTGCTCAGCACACTACAACTCAATTAGGCCTGCTCCACACACTACATATCCGACCAATAGGCGGCGCTTTTCAGAGATTACCAGACTTGTGCTGAGCCTATATATCCTGTTCTTCGCGTTTCGTCCCCACTACTGCCTTTTACTCTCCTGCTACTACTCAGCTGTCACTTCGGTCCCTCCGACTGTTACAGCACACTTCCCGTTTCTTTGCTCTCTCTGCCCACGGCCACACTTCCCGCACCCTGCAACGCACCGCTATACTGCCTGCTTCCCACTCCACAGTGTGTCTTCATACCGCCACCTGTTGGACAACCTTTCCGAAATGTATCCAGTGGTTGCTTCTTCCCAGGCGCGCACATTTCCCGCGCTCATCCACGTTACTCCACTGTATTCGCTTAAGATTCTCGATGGCAACACGGCATTATCGCGTTACATATGCAGTGTTGTTTGGGGCCAGCTGACCCAGTTCAGCCAATTGATTTGCCTCTTTCCCACCTTCTCATTTTGCCCATGTTACAAAGTGAAACAGCCTCCTTCAGACCTACTGCTCATTACCAAGAACACATAGTACATTTTGGTTATTGTCTGGGACATGCTATTCCTAAAGACTCTTTGTGTTTTGTCAGGACACTACCATATTCTAATTCCCACTATCTGCTACTGAGTATTACCTACCACTAACGGTTTCACTTAGTCACCGATTTAAGGGCCCAAGAACCAGGAAAGCTGAATGCAGTATATCATTTGGTCTTGTCCCGTTTTTCACAAGTCTATCCATTAGTCACTTGCTTGCCCCAATCTTTCCAAAACTAAGCATATGTGGAAGAACTTACAGTACTAAGAAAAGAGTACAATTTCCTCATCCCAGGCATACTCATGAACTCATTATAAATATTCAAAATATCTGGAAGGATTATGTCTTAATCCACTGCAAAACTTATTAATCAGTTTAAATTGGGGTGATTACTTACCAACTTTTTAATTGTAAGCCTATTTGTCACAGTTATTGATTACCTTAAATTGCAAAACTCCATCATTTAACAAGTACTTGAATATTTAAGGTTTCACATTTTTACCAAGACGATTTGGATTTTTAGGTAACTGCATTTTAGCAATGGCATCTAAACTGCACTATATAATGAAACATATAAAACACAAAAGAATATTTGATAGAATAATTAAGCAATAATAAGTATTATCAACCCACAAAACTTCTATTAAAATTTACAGTAAGGTGTCATCCCATTTTTGAACTGAGGATTGCATCAGTGGATCAGAAATACAGCTCAAAAAATCTATAGGGAGAAATGTTATTTTAAAATATTGCTAGTCCTCCTCTGAGAATTGTCCTGAACATAATCCAATGACAACTATCAGAGAAGCACCTTGCTTTACCCTCTCTTCACAGGGTTCAAATAAAATCTGTAGAATAACATTCTAGAAGCACCATTTGGCGTCCCAGTAAAAATTAGCAGAAAATGAGACCTCACTTGCCTACGATAGCAAGTTGTTACTAAATTGCGAAGGCACAAGCATAACACATACATAAAGCTAAAATTATAGATTAATGAAACTATTAGGTTACCAAACAAAGCAAAAATTTCAGACCATTCAAACAGCGATTCATTTAACAAGTCTTGTATCAATCTATACAAGATGTTAAAATGAGTTCCTGGTAGGCAGAATTGTGGCTCCAATCAGGAGTCTGTTAATTTTAAACCAAACATTTAATACTCCATGAATCAGAAGATCGCAAGTTAATATACGGTACTAAAATGCTCCATTTATGTTTTAAACTTAAAGGTGTTTAAGTAAATGGTAGCCTATATTTAAATATCATCAGCTTGCAATATAGCAGCGTTGTGGAAAAAACAGAGCAAATCAGAAGGTCGCCAGACTTAACTCATTCCACTTTTTAAAGAGTTCATGAATTCAATTAAAGACTCCAGCATTCCTAGTAACACAAACGTTGCTAAACCTCCAGGATTCTCATAGATTATTAAAATTTACTATAAACTTATTCCCAGACATATTAAGACGGGCTTTTAGCTCCCCGAACTATCACCTAGGCCTCTTGTATTTGCAGTGTGAGGTTCACCGAGTATAAGGGAGTTCCATTAATTCTCATTCTCATTTTCTCTCTCTCTCTCTCTCCCTCTCCATATATCCGTATGTACAGCACTAATGTATGTAAAAATGTACCTCAGAGGCAGAAAGTCCCTCCACACAACTTTCTCTCAATTTTAGGATTGTCCTTCATTGTCATAAAACACCACAGAAACAGTGGCAGTAGCTGGGACAGCAGCGATTACCAGAGGCTCAACTTACTTCTCCCAAATTTAGGGTTCGTTAGCCACTGGCACAAAGACACCAGGTTTGCCATTTGGCCTACACAGGCCATATTTCTCATCTCTCAGCAGTCGAGTTCCGCTCCATCCCTGAGTCTTTATAAAAAAACATCCCATCAGGATTCACCCTCCTGGACTTCATTATGCAGGCTCCAGAAAAATATGGAACGCTTCATGAATCTGAATGTCATTTTTGCGCTGGGGCCATGCTAATCTTCTCTGTACCTTTCCAATTTTAGTGTATGTACTGTCGAAGCAAGCACCTATACTGCAGTAAACAGTAAGGAAGAAAAAATTACTTACCATAGTAATAGTGTTTCTTCCAAGGAATCCTTCGCTATGCTTGCTTACAATTTATGCATTAGTAAATAACTTATTCATAGCATCTTAGAATCCCGCTGGCAGAAAAGGACCGACTGACCCATCTAGTCTGCCTGCAAAATGGCTCCCACCCTCCTACCATTTACTTCTCTGTGCTACCCCTCCTCTTCCGTTTAGTCCCATACAGCTGTCCCCATGCTCTTTTGAACTTATCCACTGTATCCACCCCTACAACCCATTCAGGCAATCTGTTCCATGGACCTACCACCCTCTCCGAGAAATAATGTCCCTTTACGTCCCCCCAAAATCTACCCCCTTCCAGCTTGAATGCATGACCTCTTGTGAGTTGTGTTTTCGCTCAGCCTTAAGAGTCTACCTCCCCTCATTTTGTTAATTCCCTTCAGATACTTAAAGGTTTCCACCATATCCCCCCTTTCTCATCTCATTTCCAGTGTATACAGACCTAATTATTCCAGCCTTTCCTCATATGGCCTCCCCTGCATCCCCTGGACCATTCTGGTTGCTCTACTCTGGACCCTCTCCAGCCTTTCCTTGTCTCCTTGCGAGTGCGGCCTCCAGAACTGCACGCTATACTCCAGCTGTGGTCTGACCAGTGCTTTGTAGAGTGGCACTATCACCTCCCTCTTCCTACTTCTGAAGCCCCTCCCTATGCAAGCCAGCATTCTTCTCGCTTTTCCTGATGCCCTATTGCACTGATACCTAACCTTTAGGGTATCTGAAATCCAAATCCCCAGGTCCTTTTCTAGCTCCATAACCTGCAGTGCCTCCCCCCCCCCCCCAAAGCCAGTATGTAGCCCTGGAGTTACTGCAGCCTATGTGCATTATCTTACATTTTTTGCATTGAACTGAAGTTGCCATCTTCCACCCACCTCCTCCAGCTTTCACAGATCTTGCCCCATCCTCTTTGAAAGTGTCCACTTGTTACAGATGTTCGTGTCATCTGCAAACAGACACACTTTCCCATTTTGATCCTCTGCCAAGTCCCCTACGTATATGTTAAGCAATATGGGTCCCAACTAGGGTTGCCACCTGTCAGGTTTTTAACCTGGTGATCAGGTTTTCAGGGTCCCTATCAGGTAATCCGGTTTTGCTCTGTGCTGGTCAGGTTTTTCAGCCATTTTGAGTGCTCACATACTTTTGAAACAGATTTTGTCATATTATTCATTGTTTCAGCTACATATCCAGGTTACAGACAAGTTCTCTTGTCAATATAGCCTTTTGTTTGTGAAAGCAGTCAGCCTGGGAGGTGTAAAGTATGGCCATTAACACCATTAAAACTTCCTTTACTCTAATCTTTTCCTCTACACCTTAAAGTGGCATAACAGTACAACTGCCCCCACCTTTTGTAATAGTAACAGAGCCAGTTGTCTTCCAGTTTCATTTGCTGGTAAACATTTTCATCTCCAACAGAATGTAGACATTTTTAAATGTTTTAATTTTTTTTTTTCCAAGAAAATGGTATGGTCACTTCTTTGGCTTTGAAATAGTACTGTGGACATGAACAGGGAAAGGTGTCAGAAAAAGATATAACGTACACTTACAGGAAACAATTTATTGCGTATTATTCTAGACCATGTATACTGTTAGTTATTTACAGTGTTTTGTCTCCTCAGATCATATCTGTAAATGATATTTCTTTATCTCTGTATATTTATTTGATAAACCAATGTCAATAAAACAAATACATAAGTAAATAGATGACTAGGAAGAACCTAGGAAAGTAATTTTAACAGGTACAGTACAGCATCTTAACACTTTTTGTTGAACAGCTGCTTTAAGTGTTGCCCTTTATTGATATAACAAATGGCCTTCTAGGTGAAACAATGCATAATGAGTCATGAAAAGGGGTGGGGCTGGGGCGGAGCTTAGGATCCGGTTTTTGCCCCATCCAAAGGTGGCAACCCTAGTCCCAACACCCCACTATTCAGCCCTCGTTCCCTGGAGTGTACCCCCATTGACCACTACCCTCTGAGTCCTCCCCCCCCCAGCCAATCTTCCACCATTTTGTCAGCTTGCATCCCACCCCTAAATTTCTTAGCTTAGGCCACATACACCCCCCCATCATACACCTCCATAATACCCTCAAAGAAGTCCATCAGGTTGGTCTGACACGCCCTATCACCAGTGAATCCATGCTGGTTGTCATCAATGAGGCCCTCCTCCTCTAGGTGTCATACTGGTCCTTCTTTTATGAGGGTTTCCATCAATTTTCCTACCACAGAGTTAAGACTAACTGGTGGTAGTTGCCTGGCTCATCCTTACTCCCCTCTTTGTGAAGCGACACCAGCTCCGCCTGCTTCCAGTCCCCTCGGGACCCTCCACACTTCAAAGGACAGACTGAACAGCTTTGCAAGAGGTGCCACCAGTTCCTCTTTTAATTCCTTTAGTACCCTGGAGTGGAATTGATCTGGGCCCATAGCTTTATCGGTTATTATTTTCCCCAGCTCCTTCCAACACTCCATCCTCCGTGAAGGGGCTGGTGTCCACTTCCTTTTCCACCCTCCCCCTTTGCTGTAATTCTGGCCCACTCCCTTCTTTCTCGACCGTGAACACTAGCGCAAAGTATTCATTTAGCAGATTTGCCTTTTTCTCATCCCCCTCAACTGGTGTACATTCTCCCCCTTAAGTCTTAGAATCCCTTGCCTGCTTCTCCTCCTATCATTCATATACCAAAATAATTTTTTGTCCCCGCTTTCAGCCTCCCTTGCTATTTTCTCCTCCACTGCTGCTTTAGCTTTTCTAATTGTTCTCACCACCTCCTTAAGCTTTTCCTTATAGACCTCCCTTCCGCCTAAACCCTGTGACGTTTTGTAGGCTTTGAACGCCTTTTTTTTCTCTCTAACCACCTTCCTAACTTCTGCCATGATCCACAGGAGTTTCCTCCCTCTTTTCCTTTTGCTTACCTTCAAGACACACTGCTCCATGGCCTTGAGAGTACCTCCTTTTACTGCCCCCCCCAAAGCTCCTCTACTTCCCCGAGATTCCGTTTCCCTTCAAGTTCTTTCTGCATTATTTCCTTCATCCTCCCAAACTTCGCCCCCCGAAAGTCCAGGACTCTGGTGGTGGACCTGCAATTTTCTGCCCCAGCCCGAAGAGTGAACCTGACCATCCAGTGGTTGCGGTCTCCTAAATTCTCCCCAACCTCTACCTCCTCCACGCTGTCCCCATTTGACAGTATTACATCAAGTGTGGCTTCTCCCCATGTCGGTTCCCTTACTAGCTGGTGAATGAAGGCATCCTACATGGATTCTAAAAATTCCCAGCTTTTCTCATGTAACCCCCCTGTCACCTGGGGTTACAAGAATCCCACTTAGAGCTAGTAGCAGGCAGGGAAAGGCAGCTTGTGAGACACCAGTTAAATGGGCTTCACACTGTCTCACTTTGTCCTCAGTCTCAGCTGAGCTGGAGGGGTGACATCATATAGAATTGTCACAGCAGCATAAGGCACACTGGAATGCTGCAGCAAGGGGTTAGCTTAGAACGTTGGGGATTTTAGTCAGTCTGCAGAGGAGGGTTGAGAGTGAAGGAGGTGTGCTGCAGGTGGTAGCCTTTCAGAGCCTAGCTCTGATATAGAGCTACCCAAAGGTAGAGGGTATGTGTTCTCGCCCTAGAGAAGGACACAGAAGAAACCTGACATAGTGGTAGAGACCGCTCCCCAGCTTGTTTCTGTACCCCATCCCTGGGGGGATGGGGGGAAAGAGACCAGCAATTTCAGGGGCAATCCCCTGGCCCTGCTGAAAGAGGGAAAGCTGCCTGATGATTTGTAAAGCAAGTACCGAGGTACCAAGACGTGTTTTTTCTTTGCCAAAAGCCCTGGGGCACCTGCAAACCAGTTGGTGAGTCTGCTCTGCTTTAGAGCCCATGTTTTCACCAAGACAGTGTGTAAAGTATCTGCTACTGTGGGGTCAGGGAAGGACAGCCAAGTATAGTACTTGAAGTTTGGTGTATGACTTGAAATGCATCTAAACAGTGGGGGTCTACAGGGATGGCCATAGACACTTAAAGAACATTACAAGTCAGGACACCAGTTCATGAAGAGTAGAGTGTTAAATGTGATATACGTTTCGAGATAGCATTCTACAACCAGAGAGGTTCACAAGGAAAGGTGTTGATTCTAAATGAATGGCCGGGTATGGATTTGGGAGCGAGAGGCGGGAGATCCCCCCCCATCTAGAGTAACCAGATTTACCTCCACGGGTTCACTTTGGGCACCTATAGCTTTCTTCCGGGCACTTGGCCAGTGTTCGCATTAAGTACCCAGACGTGGGATTGAGGATGATGTTTTCCCTTTGTAGCTAGGAAGTGCTCCTAAGTGGTAGAGGGAGCCACCAATAAATATCCATGCCATATGGAGAAATGTCCCAGTGCTGGCCGAGGTGCCACGACAGGGAATCCAAGAGACGAGTACTAGTTTGGGCGGAGAGCCCAGTGTGTTCAGAACCTGAGGGTTACAGTGTTGTGAAGAAGATGTGTTCTAGTCTCCATTAATCTGCACTACCAGGGAATGTAGCCCCGTGGGGGTCCATCTATGCTTTATTATTCTATTGTTGTTGTGAATAAAAGCCACACTCTAGAATCCCACTCCTAGTTTGGACATTTCAGTTATTGCTTCCTGTGTCCAGATTACTTGGGTGCCCCTGTGCAGAGGTTTCAAACCTAACCAAAATGCCGAGCAACAGTTTTCTCCCCCCGAACCCAGGCAGTGGGTTACAAAATGGAGGCACCGTGTTATTAAAAAAAAAAAAAAAAAACAACATCAACCCAACCCTGGTGGTTACAAATTGGAGGCTACCACTGGGATTTGGCTTGCAATTTAGGGAGAAAAACAATAAAGGTTGCTCAGATGGTGGCTAGCGTTTTGGCTGTCTGGCAGTAGGTAGTCCAAAAAACAGAAGCATTGCCAACTAAATGTGCCGCTGTGTGCTGCTGTAATTGTGCCAACTGTTTACCAAGCAGCAGTAAAGCCCGAGAGTGTATGCCCTTGTCCTGCATCATAATTACAACATTTGCCAGATTTTAAAGTGCTGTGTGACAGGAAAAAGTGTGGGACACTGTGGGAAACAAAGACAGATTTGTGCCCTAGAAGTTGGAAGTGCTTGTGGTATGAACTAAGAGAGTTGCTGAGTAAAATGCCATGAAAAATGGCTGAACTGGAGCTCCCGCCGAGGAGTCACAGTTGGAAAAAAAAAATGTGGTTTGCAGTTAAAATTTTGCCTGCTCGACGATCGCCATGGAGAAGAGCACGAGAAGAGAGAGGCTCATTTGCATGGCATTGAGTAATTGGTGAGACTGCAATCAGTCCCGCCCCCAAGCCAGCTCTAGAACAACTGCACAGTGTCCGAGAGGGAGAGAGAGAGAAGAGTGTGCGAATTGGCTTGCCAGGAGGAGCGCCGCGGTGACTGAAAACGTAGTAAAACTAGTAAAATCAGACTTTTCTGCTCAAAATCGGGCTCAACCCACATATCGATTGTCTGGAAAGAAAGCGTGGTGTTCAGAGGGACAATCAGCAGGACTGCCAGCCCACTTCCATCCAGAGGCCTTCAAGACCGGCTGTAGTCCGCATTTTCCACCGCAATAACAAGCTACTGATTAAGTGAGTACCATCCTGAGAAACAGCTCAAACTGTGTGTGATTTTAAACTAAAGCCAGCTGAATCCATGTGTAACAGTGTGATTGTTTTGCAAAGAAGGACTGTGTCAAGTTAATCAGCTAAAACAAGAACTCTGAGCATTAGACTGTGAGTATAATTATAGGTTCAGCAACAGCATAATTTTCAAAGCCAAGTGAGAGACTGTGAGTTGTATGACAGATGCAACGAATTTACAGGCAATCCTGTACAATGCAATACTGTGTGGCTTTAGGGGACTTTAAGCTAGAACAGTGATTTAAAGCAAATGAAAAGTCCAGCAGAAATCATATAAATGTGCTAAGAGAGCAAACAGTGCAGTGTGTGCAGTTTGAGTGAACTTTACCAATAGAGTGTGCAAATCGGATGCGCAGTGGCTTGAGTCAGAAACAGAACATTGATGTGCAGTAGTGCTGCCACCGCCATTACAGGGTGGGGTAGTAAAGTAAACACAGCAGCAGGGGAGCCATTTTGTAAAAACTTTTCCAACAAAGTGGAACTTGAAATAACAGTGAGCGTTGGTTTTTCTCTGCAGTCATGGCTTCGGGACCAGCCCACTACCCGGATCATGCCTGGGCTATGATAGTAGAAGAAGTTAAACTGCGAGACATTGAAAGATGTTACTATGGGGGACATTTGCCTTCTCATGTGGCGATTCCTGGATATCCAGTTAGAATGAGTGTAATGTGCTTAAAGGCTGGAAGGGATGTCTTCATGGTTCCTCACTGTTCTGGGTGCCTAGAGAAATATGGCTTGACTAAAGTACCCAAGATTCGCTTGGCTCCCACATGGACAAAGCTTCAAGAATCTGAAGTTGGCAGCACACAGCACCAGGTGAAGCCTGATGGGGAAGCCCAGCAGAGTGTAGCATAAAGCAGGAGGGTGCAGATCTAGAGACAGAGCAAAGTACTGATGTCTCCGAGTCCGGGTCACAGAGAGACACTGCGGAAGAAGCATCAGCAGACCGTTGGAGAAAGGGGCCTAGCCCAAGTCTCTTAGGAGAAGATGAGATGAGGGAGACCCTTGAATAGGAGGTGTCGACCACTGTGCCCAGCGAAGAGTGGACAGTCTCAGGAGTGAGGACGACTGCTCACTCCTGGGCACAGATCCTTAGCGAGGATGAAGATGAGGGGGAACCCATGTGGCCTTATGAAGATGGTGCGGATCCACAACCTCAAGCTCTTGCCTCAGAGGAGCAGAAAGTAAGAGAGAGTAGTGACTCCACAGCCCTGTCACCACAAGAATGAGTCAAAGATCCACTTTACATTACACGGAGTATGCGCAGATGGCAGAACCAGGACTGGCCGCCCCAAGCCAGGCCAGAGGTCTCAAGTTGACCAAGTGTAGTAAAGAGGAAAGACTGGTTCGTAGGAAGGTGAATGAGATATATGGGATATCCTTTCCTACCTTTCCTCGGAGAGTCTGGGAGGAGATTGAAAGAAACAGGAAATCCTGGATAGTGGAAGAGGCCACAAAACATGTGCATCCTGGTGCAAGCAGATATGTCAGAAACAGTGTGTTACAAGTTAAATTCGGACAGTGGAAAGTGGGCAGAACACTGTTTACAGACACTGTTCGAATCATGGATGGAGAGGGCAATGAAACCTTTCACAGTGTGAATTATGAGTGTCCAGACGAGGTAATAATTCTGGCACCTGACCCATTGTGCTATTTTCCGCAATGCAGAGACCTTCCTGCGAATGTGCCCATGCCTACCAAGTGGAGAGCAGAGCAGTGGTAGCCAGTGCTGCCATCCAGCCGTTGCCGTACCTATGCTCTTCCGCCAGTCTGGCGTTCCAGGACAAAGGTGCCCCACATTCGACAGCCTTGCAGTGTACTGGCTTTCCAGATTCCATCGACTGGCCCACCAGATGACTTCATATCCAGAGAGGACACCAGCCCAGCTGTATCCTGATTCATCGCCTGGGATTTCGGATGACTTCAGACCAGCTGGTTTTTTTTTTCATTCCTGTTCCAAGGTTCCATCTCCTATATGACATCAGCCCAGCAGTTTGCAGAGGTGCATCCTGTCGTTTTCCGGAAGATGTCTGCCCAGCTGTATCTGAAGAATGCTGCCAGGGAGAGTCTTCAGCAGGAACCAGGAGCTGTATTGTCTTCGTTCAACAAGGGACTGGAAAGTCCAGACTTTTCTATTCTAATGACATTGCAGTACACACCCTACACTAGCAGACTCCAGATGTTTGAACTGTCCTCAAAGACTCCCCCCTTTGGGATTCCAGCCTGCTAGAACTGTGCTTCACCGGGCTTCGGCCCAGGAGAGACTCTTTATTGGACTTGCCTCTTTTCTTTCTAAATGAGTGAAGAAGGGCAGCCATCTGGTGTTAAAATTATCTACCTTGAGTCTCAGGCAAGCTGTAATCGCTTCCATCTCTTTAATATTCTTAATGTCTCCGTACCAAGTGCCAATCGGAGGAGATGAGTCTGTCAACCAATTTTGAGTTAAGGCTTTGAGAGCCACTGCAATCAGGATGTAAAAGAGATATCTCTTCGATGCAGTCCTCATCTCCTTGGGGGGGGGGAGGGGGGCCAGGACCAAATTATCAAAGTCCAAGGGGTGTGAAAGGGATAGAATCTGCGAGATCTCCTGTGCAATTATATTCCAAACAGGACGATTTCTGGGCACTCCCAGAAGATGTGATAATGTGTTCCAAAATGGCCACATTTTCTCTAACGTAAGTTGGAAGAGTAGGCAGAATAATGAGCTGAAATAACTGGAGTTTTAAAGAAGCGAATATTGATTTTCCACCGAAATTCGCCAGGAAGGAGAACTGGTAGCTTTATGTACCCCCAACCAGATATATTGCCAGTTTTGCCCCATAAGATTTAAGTTTCCCTCCGACTCCAATTTCTGTTCCACTCTCTGTACCATCAACGTCCCTCTGTCCTCCATCAATATTTTATATATCTGAGAGATAAAGGATTTAGTGTCACCTGTAATGCTTCTCTGATGGGTTAACAAAATAGGAGTAGAGGGTCCCTGTGCTACATCTGTGATACCGATAGTGTTAGTAATATAGTGTATACATTGACAGTACCTAAAAGAATCTGTGTTATATAAATTAATTTTTTTTTGCATCTGTGGGAATGATTTTAAGCCCTCCCCCTCAAGAAACTGACAAGGGTACTTCAGCCCATTAGTCACCCACCTGAAGAAACACTGGTCATCCAACTGGGCGGGAAATCTAGGCAGAAGTGAAAGGGGTGTGTACTACCAAATTGGTCTAATTATCTCCCAGTTTTGTCCAGCTTCTAGCCACCTTGACATTGTATGCCTCGTAAAAATATTTTTTATGCCTTTTAAATCTTTTGGTTGAATTTTCCAGGGCTGAACACTCAAGGGTGCCTGATCACAATCCCTTTCTTCAATCTTTGACCAGCCATGTTTCTTACCGGGTATCAGCATTTTGATGACCGGGAGTAATTGGTCAGCTAAGTAATATTTGGAAAAGTCTGGCAATCCCATCTCCCCCCCCCCCCCATTCTTTTCCTCTGTTAATATTTCCCAACAAATTATTGGACATTTCCCAGACCAGATGAATTCTGAAAGGGTTTTTTTTTTTAAGGTCTTTCCAATCTTTGTTCGGAATTTGGATGGGGAGGTTAGTATACAAGAAGAGAAATCTAGGTAGAATGTTCATTTTTATTGTCTCCAATCTGCTTGTAAATGTCAGGGGAAGTATGGTCCATCTATGTAGGTCTGCTCTTATTTGTTGCCCTAAAACCTCATAGCTGTATTTATACAGGTTAGATAAGTTTAGGGGAATTTGTATGTCGAGATATCTTGTCTTTTGGTCAGCCCTTCTGAAGGGCATGCCCGCTTTTAAGTGTGGGTTCAGTTTTCCCCCATTTGTAGGACTTCAGATTTGGCTGTGTTAACTTTAAAGCCAGAGATGGCCCCAAACGCCTTCAGGAGGACCAACAGATGTGGAAGGTTTACTTAAGGGTTTCCGAGATATATTAGTGTCTCGTCTGCATATAAGGAAATTTTATGACGTGTTTTGTAACTCTGTCCCTTCAATTCTATCATGTTGCCTCACAGCTTGAGCGAGAGGCTCCATACAAAGTGCAAAAATAGGGGAGATAAAGGGCATCCCTGCCTTGTTCCCCCTGCAAGATAGAGGGTGGAGGAGATGGTACCATTGACCCTCACCCTGGCCTGAGGATTCTGATAACACAATTTTATCAAGTTTAGAAAATTACCCTTGAAACCCATCTTTTGCAAAACCTGAAAAAGGTATGCCCAATTTAACCTATCAAAGGCTTTTTATGCATCCAAGAAAATGGCCAGGGCTGGATTGTGGTTGGAGTCACCCGACTGCAATATATTCAGAAGTCTCCTGATATTGTCACTCATATGACGGTGCGGGATAAATCCCGTTTGATCAGGATGAATCAATAGTTCAATGTGTTTTTGCAATCGGATTGATAGAATCTTAGTGAAGATTTTCTGATCTTGATTAAGTAAGACTATGGGTCGGAATGATTCACACTTAGTTGCTTCTTTGCCAGGTTTAGAATAACTGTTATTATTGAGTGGGACCAACTATCTGGTGTCCTACCCTCTTCCAAACAACGGCTAAATACCTCTGCAAGAAGTGGTGACAGTAAAGTGTCAGCTCCTTGTACAACTCTCCGCTAAACCCGTCTGGGCCCGGGGACTTCCCAATTGGTAGCTGGTGGATAACCACTTGAACTTCTTCCATTGTAATGGGGAGAGTAAGCTCTGTCTCTATTTGTTTTGGTAGTTTGGGCAGTTTAAGGTTATTTAAGAATGTTTGGGTGTACCTTTGTACTGTTGGTGTATCTTTATCCTCTGTATACAGTTCTTGGTAATATTTTTGAAATTGGAGGGCTATTCCTGAGGGAGATGTCCATTTTTTCCCCTTCGGCCCCCCTTCTTGAATGTAGGGAATATGCCTGTCTGCTTGGGCCTTCCTTAAATGGAATGCTAGTAGTCTGGATGCCTTCCCTCCTACTTCATTATATTTTTGGTTAATGAATCGCAGTTGGCCTTCTCCTTTTTTTATGTTCAAAATCCTGTAAAGTATTTTTAACTTTGTTTAGTTCCCCTTGAATTTGTTTATCCTGTGGACTTAGTTTATTACGCTTTTCTAGCTCAGACAAATCCTGCAACAACCTAATAAGGGTTCATTGTGATAGTTTTTTTTGTGCTACCCTGAAAGCTGCTGATCTCTCCAGAGGACCGCTTTGAGCATGTCCCACTTAAGAGATGGAGAGTGATCTGTAGATTGGTGGTCTATGGAGAAGTCAAGGATTTGTTGTTTTAACTTGGTGACAAAGGGTTTGTTATTTAAAAGGGAGACATTAAGCTGCCATAAAGTTTGCCTATTCTGTGGGGGGCAAGGCAAGATGAACTGAAATTGGTGCATGGTCCGATAAAGTTATATTATGTATACACGATTTAGTAATTGTGTGTAAAGAGGTTTTATAGGTAAAGAATAGGTCTATAAGGGAGTAGGATTGTTGGGCATTAATCTTTGTCTTTTGAGTGGAGGGCTCTCCAGATATCAACTAGCCCCATTTCCCCTGTTAGGGTTACCAAGGCCTTGGAGGCTACCTGGTACATGTGGCTAGCCCCGGAGGAGCGATCTCTCTGGGGGTGGGAAGCCATGTTAAAATCTCCACCCAAGAAAAGTTGTCCCGATGAGAGAGCAGCTATTTTTTTTAAAAAGTAGTTTGACAAAGGTTTCCTGATGGGTGTTTGGGGCATATATGTTAATGAGGTGAAGTAGTGTGCCTTGGAAACGGGCTGTAGCCCTGACATATCCACCTTGCATGCTTCCCTCTGTTGATTCAATTTTTAAATGTAGCCCTTTTCTCCACAGGATAGCCACTCCTGCCTTCTTCGATTGTGGGTGGGAAGGTGCCACTACGTTGTCCACCCAGGCCCTACGTAATTTTAGGTGTTCTTGTGCTGAGAGATGCGTTTCCTGTAGCAGGATTATATCTGCTTTTAACCCCTTAAGCTTGTGCAGCAGTCTTGTTCTTTTGATCGGAGAACTGATCCCATTTATATTATAAGTGCATATTTTTAAGGTGGCCATAGGTATATTTTTAAAAGATGACTAATTTTACTAGGAAGAATCTTATTATGTCTGTCACTGTTTACACCTGTGTTTGGCTGGTCTGTCATCTGCAATAGTTATACCCTGTAGGTCTCCAGTCCCACACCTCTTCGGTTGTGCCTAAGTTTTTCTAAAAGCAAAAACCATTTAAACAAAAGCAATACCCTTAACACTGGGCAGTGCTAACCACAATGATAAACTGTAATTAAAAATAACTAAGTAATAAACACTCAACAAACAAATATGAGATTTAATTCATGGTAAGAAATGATAACCATTCTCTTTAATTGCTTCCTGGGTGAGTTTCTTGGCACCTCCTATAGGAAGAGCCAAACACCACTATTAGTGGCGAGTGTCTCCTTAAAGAGACTAAGAGAAAGGATGACTGATAGCTCTGAAAGAAATAAAACATCACCGACGAATGAGAGGCTCATTGTATCCCCCCTCCTCCACCATACTCTATATTTTATACCCTAATAATCTTGAAAACCTCCTGTCTTCCCCCTCCAACCCACCCGCATCCTGACATATAAACGTTTATTGGTTGCACTAGGGGCAATTGCCGTGTGTATAAAAGACAGTCCATTGCCCTGATTCCTTATAAATTTAAAAAATGAACCTCGTCTGCCTCGTTAAAGCATACTATTACAACTATCAGGGGAGAGCTCACCAGTTTGGTAGCAAAGCAGTACATGTTGTGATTTGACTTAGGCAGGGCTGTTCCTGGCAGCTTACACTGCGTTGAGCTGGGAGGCTGTTTTAGAAGCTCATTGTCTCAAGCCACCTAGCCTACCCCTTCCCCCTCCAGTGCAACCAGCGGTAAAGATTTTAATCTACAAAAAAAATAATGAGTGCAGGGAATATAATTACCTCCGCACCAGTGCTCCACCTGGAAATCAAAGATTTTTTAGTTTTAGCAAGCTCCCAAGGGAAATATGCACTCTGCACAGATGTTTCCCCTGCGACCTCTGGGGTTTTTGTATGTCAGATCTGCACCACGAGAGAAGTTACACCCGGAAGGTGGAGAAAGCAGAATTATAGCTGGAGATGTTACCCTTCTAGTTTATTAACCAGGTTGACATAATCAACGTAATTCAATCGAAATACATTTCTCTTTTCCCCTCTTTAGCACCCCCATCCCTCCCGCAAAACTGAAGAAATAACCATCATTATCAACAATGTAATGAAAGTCTCGGTAGGACTTATCTGATCTGATTACAGTCTCTATTAAAAGAGTTCAGCAGTTCAGCAAGGCCTCTGTAGTTCAGCTCAGAAGAGCTAAGCCCTGAAGTAATTTCAGCATGGAGGAGTAAGTCTGGTCGAGTTCGCTTGATCAGTGCTGGTCTTCTTACAATCTGCGTGGTGTGCGACGCAAATGGCATCCTTCAAAAGGGCTTGCGGCATGAATCCTCGATGTGGGCGCTTTAGGCCCCTATTCTCCATCTGCCATGATTTTTTCAGGAGGTTCTGTTCAAGTAATTCTAACTCCAGATCAGGTACAGTAATCCCCCAGTCTTTTAAAAGTGGTGCTGCTTCTGTGAGGTTGGTGAATATTTGGGAGCCCTCTTCTAACTATACACATAGTTTCAATGGGAAGAGAAGCTGTGCTTTTATGGTTTTTTTCCCCCTTTAGTTCGATTACAGAACGTACTTTGATGCATTCTGCTTGAAGGGCAGGCGAGAAATCCTGTTCAAAGAATATGGGCGCAGCTTGATATTTTAAGTCCACAAGTCGCCAGGTTTCTCGCAGCACCCACTCCTTCGTTTGGAAGAGCACCATTCTGACTACTCAACAGCAAGGCCTGGCAGCCGGGTTGGTAGGCTTGGGGACCAAAGATCTGTGCGCTCTATCCATAGTTAGATCCATGTCGGAAGACACTGAAAGGAACGAGTGTATGAGGTGTTACATAAAATCAAATCGGTGTGGCGAAGCCCTCCTCTGCTCCCACCGGCACGCCATGCACCAGAAAATTATTTCTTCCTGATCTATTCTCAATATCTTTCAGTCTGCTGTGCATTTCCCGGTCTCTCTGTAACAGGTATAAGAGGATTCGATCTCCAGAGTCTTGGGCCTCCAACATCTCTGTGATTTTGGTGGAGTGATCAGCCACTTCAGAATCCATCTGCCGGACATCTTGCCTTAAATCTGCAATCGAGGATTCGATTTTTTGCACAGATTGTAATATCTTTTGTAGGGTGCATTCAAATTTTCTACATCGAAATAGTTCGTCCTCCTCCAAGTCAAGAGATGAATCTGAGAAAGTTGGGTCTTTCCTCGAGCGGGCAGTGAAGGCCTCCATTTCCTCGTCCAACGTTAGTTGTTTCAATTTCATCTCTGCCGCGTTATTTCTAGGATTTCTCGGTTTATGGTTTTTGGTAGCCATGTTCTGTTGATCAGATCTTTGTTTTGAGGGTTGAGTTTTAAACTTAAAAACGGAGGATTCCTGCAGATTTATTCGACGGGTTCAGGAGCTCTTTGGATTAAGCTCTCATTGGGTCGGTGACGTCACCAGAAGTCTCCAGAATTGTAAGACTTAAAGGAGAGGAAGGGCAGTGTAAGGAGGGAGACATGGATAAGGCAAAAATACTGAATAAATACTTCTGTTCAGTATTTACAGAAGGGGGGGATAGGAACCACAGCCAAGCATCAGATGCCATGGGGGGAAAGAGGTGGACAACAGTTCATTCACTGGGGACAGAGTCCTGCAGGAACACACTAAACTGAAGGTGGACAAAGCAATGGGACCAGACGGCATACACACAAGGTGTCCAGGACCCTAGGCAACGTGGGTGCACAGCAGGCAGGTCATGTCAGACAAATCTCATAGACTTCTTCAACTGGGTGCCGAAGGGAGTAAATCAGGGAGGCGAAGAGGACGTAGCCTACCTTGATTTCAGCAAAGCCTTCAACACTGCTCCCACACAGGAGGCTGGTTAACAAGATGGGTAAGTCTGGGCATGGGAGACAAGGTGGTAAACTGAGTTAGAAACTGGCTAACGGACAGGAGACAAAGGGTGGTGGTGAATCGAGTACAATCTGGGGAAAGGAGGGTGACCAGCAGAGTACCTCAGGGATCAGTCCTTGTACCAGTTCTGTTCAATGTCTTCATCAGCGACATTGAAGAAAGGCTGGAAGGAAAGGTCTGCCTGTTTGTGGGTGACACAAAGGTCTGTAACAGGATGGATACTCCTGAAGGGGCAGAGAAAATGAGAAGGGACCTAGGGAAGTGTGAGAAATGGTCTGCAGAGTGGTAACTGAGGTTTAATTTAAAAAAGTGCAAAATTATGCACCTGGGACACAATAACCTTGAGGAGAGCTACAGGATTTGGGGGATGGGGGCAGGTTTGCTGACAGTCACCAAAAAGGAAAGAGACCTGAGGGTTACTGTTTCAGATGACCTGAAAATGTTAAAGCAGAGCACAAAGGCATCAGAGAGGGCCAGTGGCATGCTGGGAGACGTAGCAAGGGGTATCACCAGCAGAAGGCATGAGGCAGTGATGCCATTATACAAAAACCCTGGTGAGAACTCACATAGAGTACTGTGTGCAGTTCTGGAGGCCACACCTTCGAAAGGACATTAACAGGCTGGAGGCAGCCCAGAAAAGGGTGACTAAGATGGTACAGGGCTTGCACCACAAGACTTACGAGGAGAGATTAAGGGACCTCAATATGTACTCGCTGGAGCAGGGGAGGGAGAGAGGGGACACGATCGAAACATTCAAGTACTCCAGGGGCATAAACAGAGTGCGGGGGGATCTTCCAATACAGGAGGAGTACAAGAACTAGGGGGCATAACATGAAATTGGAAGGTGACAGGTTAAGAGGGAATGTGAGGAAGTTTTTCTTCATAGAGAGGGTGGTGGATGCATGGAATGGTCTGCCACAGGAGGTGGTGGGTGCGAGCACTGTGGTTGGATTAAAACATGCATGGAACAGGCATGGGGAACCATAGCTGTTAAGTGAGGGGAAAGTAAAAAACTGTAATCAAGTACAGGACTTACGGGTCGAGACAGTGTTTTCCAGATTTTTGGGGTTCCAGTCAGTTCTACTTAAAAATTACATGTTTGGGTTCTGGTTCAGTTCACTTCTAGGCTTTTGGTTTATTTTCTAGTTATGGATCAAGTAAAGTGTTACTAAGTTCACTTTATATTGCCAAATAATATGTGTGTGTATATATATATAGTGGGCATGTGTGATTTTGTATTTTCTTCAAACTTGGCTTCCCAGCCAAATGCCCTTTGGGGTAACCCTTGCCTCAGTGTTTGCACACAGAGGTTCTTTGTCTTATATATATATACAAATTACTTTGAGGAAAACTAAAAAAAACAGGCAAGTACAAGTTCAACTGTAAAGTATAAATGTTCAAGAATTTAACAAATACAGAACAAGCATGTTAACTGAAAGGTGAGATCTTCGCTCATCTTGAACTTGCTTGCAGAATGAGAACACTCTCTGACTGCTACCGCTGCTAGCTGGCAAGCATAGGTACTTCTGAGCAAGCTTTGCTAGCTTGGGAACAGGTGTCTTCCTCTCTTATTCCAGAATTCAAGGCAGTTGTCAGTATAACCATCATGTTCTAAATATGTTTTTAGTTCACGGGATGACAATGATCTGAGTGCTATTGAAGAAGGGCCACCTAGACTGGATAGCATGTCCTTGACATCAGTTTGTGGCTTTTTTGCTGGTGGCTCACTGCTGGATTTTGCTTTGATATCAACAGTCATTACTGACTTCAATGAAGAAATCATTTCACAATCTGTAGGCAATACTTCACACCGCTGGAGAAGTGTAGAATAGCATGGATAGACTACTGCTTCCACATGGGTTCTCGTCATCTCACATGGTCTGGGTTCAGGTTCATCCATTTTTAATTTTTAGGGTTCCAGTTTGGTTCGAATCGGGCAAAAATCGAATAATTCTGGTTTGGTTTGGTTCTCAGAAGAACCCTGGCTCTACTTACGGGTAGACTGGATGGGCCTAGCCATCCTTATCTGCTGACAATTTCTCCGTTTCTATGCTATCAGCCAGCCATCAAGGTAGGGGGTAAACCCAGACCCCCTCGGTGCCTCAGATAAGCTGCCACCACTGCAATGCACTTGGTGAAGAACCTGGGGCCCGAAGACAGACCATATGGCACGGCCTGGAACTCGTAGAGGGTTCTCTCAGCTCAGAAGCGGAGGAACCTTCAGTAAGACGGACAGATCGGGACATGGAAGAATAAAACCTGAAGATACAGGGAGTAAAACCACATGTCCCGCTCTAGAGATGGTATGATCTGAGACACAGTTAACATCCTGAAGGTACATGGCCTGAGGAACTTGTTCAGGTCGTGCAGATCTAGAATGGGGCATTAGACCCCCATCTGCTTTAACAACAGGAAGTACCTGGAGACAAACCCTGGGAGTCTGGAGGATCTGCGACAGGAACCACGACCTCCTTTCCGGAAGAGCTGGGCTATGTCGTCTCAGAGTCAACAGAATGTCTGCGGATACCAAGTCCTCTCATGGGGCCCGAGCTCGGCAAGGGGAGTGCTGCTCAAGTTCCAGAGGCAGACCCTGACCCACCACCTCGAGGACCACCTGTCTGTGGTGACAGCGGACCAGGTGAAATGAAGTGGCAGAGCCGGTCCCCCACAGGAGGACCAAGGGGAGGCGTGATGGGCATGAGGGAGGGACCCCTCATCCCATTACTGGGCAGACTTGGAGGAGGAGAAGGATCCGGCTGAGAAGCCACCAGCGCCTGGCCCTCCAGGCTTACGGATGACCGAGGCCACATACTTTGCTGGAGGTCACCAGGCCTGAGCCTGCTGTCTAGTCTGGGGATGGGCTGGTTTGGCTGCAGAAGTAGAGGTGGACCAAAAGGGCTTCCATTTCTGCTGTTGCTTAGAGCCCTTGGGGTCCTTCTGGGCAGATGTCAGAGTCCAAGGTAGCACTGGACTTCTCACTGCGAGGGAGGTGACCCTCAACCCTGGCCCCGAACAAGTTAGTGCCCACAAAAGGGACATCTGCCAGCTTGTGCTGAGTGTCTGCCATGAAGGTCTAGATCCTCAGCCGAGCCCTGCGGTGCATGGCCGCTGTGGCCATCACGAAGTAGGCACAGGAGTCCCCAATATCCATGGCTGTCTGGAACTGTTGCTTAGCCACAACCCAGCCCTGGTCCCAGATCTGTCTGACTGTGGTCTGAAGGTCCACCAGCAGATGAGCAAGCACCTCATCCAGGGAGCCCAGCAGGACATGGGAGAAGTGGGCCATAAGTATGACCAAGCTCATCTGGCGAAGACCAAGTGAAGAGGCAGCATAGACCTTTTTAGCCACGTGGTCCAATTTCTTGGACTCTTGTCAGGTGGCTTGTCGACATCCCCAGTGTTGCCAGAGTGCCTAAACACAGAATCTGCCACCGGCCCCTCAGCCGAGGGGTGTTCTGTGAATCCAGAGAGGGAGCCAGTAGGTACCACATACTTGCGGGCCATCTGGAAAGAGGGCGCAGGGCAGGCAGCGGGGGCGCTGCCAAAGGTACAGGGCAGGGCCAAGAATGGCCTCTGCCACCGGGAAGGCCTCCATAGGAGTATCTCCCCGGTCAAGGATTTCAGTCAGGGGGTAACAAGCTAGTTTCTGGATGGGCTTCATTTTCATACCCAGGGACTCAGAGACCAGGTTGAGAAGGCCCATAAAGGAGGAAGGGCCTTCGTCCGTCGAGAGTTCCCCCACTGACTCCAAGTCGACCGGACAGGAGTGCAGGGAGGAACCCTCCAACTCCGAGGAGTCGTTAAAGAGGGGTCGATCACCCGAGTCTCCACTGACCCTCCACAGATGGTAAGGGGTGACAGTGACCAACAACCAATGGGGAAGTCCCTTGGTTCGCCGAGACTCCTTGGTTGGAATATCGGTCTGCAACTGTTTAGGCAGTGGCTCCACCAACACCGGAGGAGACGCCGGGACCGATTTGATCGGCTCCTTCGACAGGTGATGACCGGCATAGTAGCCGGAGCCGAAGAGCCCAGCTGCTGCCACATAAGACCCTCGAAGCGTCGACACAACTTGCGCCAAAGTCTCTTCTCACCTGAGGAGGACGAGGATGAAGAGCAGCGTTGGTGACGCTTTCCATGGTGTTGAGAGCAGGAGCACTGATGTCGGGGGAACGGCTTGACCCACAGGAAGAAGACTTCGACCTTGACCGCCGGGGGGGGGGGAAATCGGCAGCGGGGCTCAGAAGGAGTCGATGAAAGCTGAGGCTCCTCCCGATCTTGGTCATCAACCAGAGGCAGCGGGTCAGCGGACTGATCCGTCTCAATGATCTGAGTCAGAACCGGAGTCCTGGAGAAGTGTCGGCCTCTTCAGTCGATAACTGGTTAGAGAAAATTCTCGACCGGAATGTCAACCAGTGTCTTGGTCAATTGGCCCAATGGGGTTGCCATGGAGCAGGTGGCCTGGACTGAGGATTCGACCGGAGTAGGATCCGGAGAAGCGCGGAAATCTGCCGCTCTTGCCCGAGAGTGCTCCCAATCCCACAATTGTCAAAGACACAGTTTTTTGGACTCTCTCTTTGACCTGGATTTGTGCCTGCAGGGTCCCTGACAAAGGGTCAGCAAGGACTGATACAATTCTTTGAAGGATCCTGTGAAAGTAAAACCCAGCTGGAGCGGCACGAAGGCTGCTGCCGAATAGGAGTGAGAAGTGGCTTGGGCCACAGCCTCCTCAAATGCTGCAAGCTGTTCAGTGGACCCCGCAGCCACACAGACGACCCAAAAGGCATCTTTAGATTTGACCATCGGCTTCCATTCACTCGGACAGCCTAACTTGAGTCAGGCGAGACGGTCCTTAAGAACAGTAGGATGGAAAGTTCGACAAATGTCACAGGCCTGGGGTTTGTGCTTATGCCCCAGGCAACAGATAAATGTGGCATGTGGATCCGTTCAGGATATATTCGGCCCACAAGGGCATCAACAGAACACAGGAGCGGACTTGTCGTCCATCATGGTCGTGATCAATGATCAAGCCTGAAGACAAAATTTTCTGAAACGTCTGGAAGTAAATCTGAAGATTTATCAGTAGAGGGCCTAATTCAGGCGAAAGCAGTAAGGAGGGAACTTGCTTCTTCCAGCGGAAAGGAAGATCTGGTATCATGGGGCACAGCCGAGGGATTTACCACCCGAGTAGGTGGGAGGAGCCAGCTTGAAGACATTTCCGGCAAGCCTTAAAAAGAAAGGCACCTGCCAGAAGCATGTTACGCTGCCTTGAGACATGGTCAGTAGATTGTGTCTCTGTGTGAGACGGACGGGCTATTTGGTGGAGAGGGCCAGGGGCAACTAATATCATGGTTGCAGGTTGGCCCCTTAATTTCAGAAAACCTCAAAGTAACAGAAGGAACGGAGGGAAGGCATACAGGAACTTCCTCGACCAGTCCAGGGTCAGGGTCAGGGTGTCCTTGGGGACTGAGCCTACTGCTGGAAGCCAGTAACAAAAAAGAGGGAATTGGTAATTCTCTCTGGAAGTGCACAGGTGTACTTCTAGTGTGCTCCATCTCCAAAAGATTATGGCCAGCACCTACTTGTCCAGAGACAGTTCGTGATGCCCCTGACTGATCTTGCTGAGGGAATCCACTAGGACATAGAAACATAGAAACATAGAAGTTGACGGCAGATAAGGACCGCAAGGCCCATCCAGTCTGCCCATTTCTTTTTCTACCTTATAAATGTGCCATCGGCCTTTGCTCTGTCAGTGACCTATCTATTCATAGTCATTTGTATTGCTCCCTTATGCCTATCCCATGCCTGTTTGAAGCCCTGCACTGTATTCATAGCCACCACTTCTGTGGTAGCTATTCCATGCATCTACCACCCTTTCTGTGAAAAAGAATTTCTCACATTCCCCTTAATCGGCCTCCTCTAATCTCATGCTGTGTCCTCTTGTCCTGCTATTTTTCTTATATTTAAACATGTTAGACTCTTCACCTTTGTTTATGCCCTTAAGGTGTTTAAATGTCTCGATCATATCACCTCTCTCCTCCTTTGCTCAAGGGTATACATATTGAGCTCCGTTAATCTGTCCTCATATGTCTTCTGATGCAGTCCCTGCACCATTTTGCTGCCCTTCTCTGACTGCCTCAATTTGGTTAATGTCCTTGTGAAGGTGTGGCCTCCAATACTGCACACAGTACTCCAGATGGGGCCTAACCAATGTCTTGTACAGAGGGATTATTACCTCCTCTTACGACTTGTGATACCCTACTAATACACCCTAACACCCCCCTAGCCTTACCTACTGCTTTAGAGGTCTGCTTGATGATTTTAGGTCATCAGTGATGATGATGCCCAAGTCTCTTTCTTCCTTTGTGACTGCTAGCAACTCCCTCCCAGCCTATAAGTGGCTTCAGGATTTCTCTTCCTATGTGCATGATTTTGCACTTCTTTGCATTAAATCCAGTTGCCACTCTTCTGACCATTTTGCTAGTTTATCCAGATCTCTTCTCATTCTGCCCACCCCATCTGGATCATCTACTCTGTTGCAGATCTTGGTGTCATCTGCAAACAGACAAGCCTTACCTCTAGTCCATCTAGAGGTCACTAATGAAGATGTTGAATAGGACTGGCCCCAGGACTGATCCCTGAGGTACCCACTTGTGACTTGCATCTCTTCTGACTGTATACCATTTACCACCACTCTCTGTTTTCTGCCAGTCAACCAGTTTGCCACCCAGTTGACCAACTTCTGACCCACCCCGAGCCTACCTAACTTATTTATCAATCTTCTATGTGGAACAGTGTCAAAAGCTTTGCTGAAGTCAAGGTAGGCTACATCAACTGCTCCCCTTGGTCCACCACTCTGGTTACCCAGTCAAAGAAATCTATGAGATTAGTTTGACAGGACCTTCCTTTGTAAACCCATGCTGTCTTGGATCCGTGCCCCTTATGGATTCCAGGTGTTGCACTATCCTTTCCTTAAGGAGTGCCTCCATAATCCTGCCCACTACTGAGGTAAGACTGACTGGTCTGTAGTTCCCGCCTCCTCCCTGCTACCACTCTTGTGGAGCGGGATCACATGAGCCCTTCTCCAGTCTTCTGGGACCTCTCCTGTGCTCAGAGACTCACTAAACAATTCTGCTAATGGCTCTGCTAGTTCCTCCTTTAGCTCCTTAAGTACCCTGGGATGTATGCCATCAGGTCCCATTGCCTTATCCACCTGAGCTTAGCAAGCTCTTGTAGGACCCTTTCTTTGTGAAGGAGTAGTGCTCACCTCCCTCCCCCTGTGTCCATGATGTTGAGCTGTGGGCCCTGCCCTGCCTTCTCTTCAGTAAATACTGAGCAAAAGTATCTATTTAGGATAGATGCCTTTACAGGGTCCTCCTCCTCACATGCCCCTTTCTCCATTGCTTAGCAATACCCCTCTGGACTTTCTCCTTTCACTAATGTATCTATAGAAAGTCTTGTCACCTTCTTTTACTGTTCGTGCTAGTGTTTCTCAGTTTGGGACTTTGCCTGCCTTACTGCCTTTTACCTGCTTCCCTTAGGGCAGTTTGGTATGCCTCCTATCTTCATCCCGCTGTGTTCCTTATATTTCCTGAAGGCCAGCCTTTGCTCTGACCTTTTCTGCTACTGTATTTGAGAACCAAAGTGGTTTCTTCTTTGCACTTCCTTTTCTGTCTAACACAATGGGATGTTGCTTCAAGTATTGCATCCTTAATGCTTGCCCACTTTGCCTGTACCTCCTCACCTGTGTTTCTTTTTGCCAGGGCTAGCTTAACTCTGTTGGCCATCTTATCAAAGTCAGCTCCTCTGAAGTCCCATATTTTGCCTTTGGAATGGATGATTTAGATGTAGTAGCCAAATTGAACCATACCATGTGATGGTCACTGGCCCCCAGGTGACCTTCTACCTGGAGATCTGTGATCCCTTCTTTGTTAGTCAGTACTAGATCTAGGATAGCCCTGTCTCTTGTGGGTTGCTGTACCAGTTGTTTGAGGCCCTCCCCCTGCAGGGAATCCACTATGAGTCTAGTTCTGGCAGATGTTCCTGCTGGTATTGACCAATCTGTATCTGGCATGTTGAAGTCTCCCATTATCAGAACCTCCCCTTTAGCTGTCATGTTTTGTATATCTTCTAACAGTAATGTGTCTATGTCCTGACATTGTCTTTCCCTGGAAGATGGACTGCAGACAGCTGCACTTCCATGGAAGTAAGCCAGATTTCAGATCTTCATAGCTTCTGTGCACAGCTTTGAGGATCTTGTGCCTCCCTGCTTGTTGCTGTAGTACGTAGTAGTGGTGTTGTCTGTCCTGATTTGTACTGACTGACCCTTTACCTGGGAAAGCGAATGACTGAAGGGTGAGGAAAATTGCCCTTAATTCCAGGAGCTTTGTGTGCTCTCTGGATTTTTGGGAGGATCACACTCCACTTACTGTTAGGTCATCTAGGTGGGCTGCCCAGCCTAGAAGGGAGGCATTTGTTGTCAGGACCTCTGTGGGGAACTGTTGTTGAAAGTGCATTCCCTCCCGAGGTTCTCCCTTTCTTTGCAAAAATCCAGAGCTTGTAACATAGTTCTTGCCACAGGCACCAATCTTGAAAGGGAGTGTCGCTTTTGGGACCAATGGGCCCTCAAGTGATACTGGATATCTCTCATTTGAAATCTAGCTCCTGGGACCACGGATGTGGTGGAGAACATATGACCCAGGAGCTAAAGGAAATGCCTTGCTGACCTGGCGAAGGAAGAAGGTGTTTGTTAGATTTAGAAGGCTTTCCAGTCTCTCTTGGGGTAGGAATGCCTTGCCCTGAAGGGCATCTAGCTCTGCTCCTATGAACTACAGCATCTGGACTGGTTCCATTTGGAATTTCTGAGTATTTATGAGAAATCCCAGCATCTCCAAGGTGCTCAGAAATAACTGGAGAAACCCCCTGGCATGCTGGCGTGATTTTCCTGCAACCAGTCAGTCATCCAGGTAGGGAAAAACCAACACTACTTGCCTCCTGAGATGTGCTGCCACCACGGCTAAGCACTTTGTGAACACCCTGGGAGCAGATGAGAGACCGAAGGGAAGATCTGTTAACTGATGATGACCAGACCGCAGCCCGGAATGGGGAAAGGGGAAGGCAGGGACAATAAATAAATAAATAAATAAATAATAAAAAAGAAAGTACCTTGTTGAGTAAAGGCTCTTTCCCCACTGGGAGGGAGGAACTCATTCTGTTGCATTTGCCTGCAGCAACTTTTTGACCTCCAACTCCAGCACAGTCACTTCTGTTGGAGGGGAAGGTCTGAAGTTTCTGCGAACATGCAACTGGGAAATCTTCTGAACGGCAGTGTGAGCCTCTGGCTCATTGCTTCCAGGACCCACTCGCCTGTGGTGATGTTTTTCCATTCCTGAAAGAAGTGAGCCAGCCTTCCTCCCACTGGGAATGGATGGCATACTCCCTAGCTTTGGGACTGACCTTCATCTGGGGAAGCCGACGCCTTGGGAGCACCCCCTGCCATTCCCTTCAGGCGCAACTGAGACTTTCTGGAAGTGATGGCAATGGATGGGTGACCTGGACCGACTCGTCAGGGGTTCTGCTTGGGCTGAGCCTTAGGTGCTGGGACTGATTTGGCCCATTTGGCACCTCTTCTGCCTCTGTCTCTAAAGAAACCTCTCATTTGAGAGTAAGCATAGGCATGAAAACTCAGGGAAAATAACCCCTACCCCTATTCCCCATTCCCTGAGCCAAGTCCAACAGGTCAGCACTCCCAAGAAATAACTCCGCCACAACTCTTCAAGTAAGCAAACTGCAAACAGCTTTTATTGTGGCTGATCCAGAGCACAAGTGAAGAAGTCAGCAACCCCTAGGTGCCTCGGCAAAAGCCATATCCTGAGGCCTGCAGGAAGTGGAGGCCTTTTCCTTCTCAGTGTTGCTATTGTAGGAAGTCTTCCACTCTTCCATCTTTTTCATATATGCCTCTATCTTATCACCAAATAAGGAGATGTTCTCACATAGGAAATCGACGGCCTTTGCCTGGGTGTCCTGGGACAAATTAATGGTCCTTAGCCAGGCAAATCTTCTTAAGGAGATGGCATGGGCCATAACCCCTAGAGGCAGTGTCACTGTTGTCCACTGCCATATGGAATTGGTATTTGGTAGCATCAAGACCAGTTTTGGCAGTGTCTGCCAGATTTTGTGCCAGGTCCCCTAAGGCCTTCTCGCTTATGGCCAGTACAGAGTTCTAGAGGGCCTTCTGGTACTGGGCAGTGTAGGCCATGTATGCAGCCTGCCTCAATAATAAGGAGGCGGAGGTGTACACCTTCTTCCCCATACTGTCCAGCTTCCTGGAATCCTTGTCCAGAGGATGGGTAGAGAGGGGAACTTTAGCCTTGTCACAGGTAGCCACCTCGACCATCCCTTCAGGATCTGGGTGAGAACAGAGGTACTCAGCATCATGTCTGTCCAGCTGGTACTTTCCAATCTTTTTGTTGATCCCTGGGATGGAAGCAGGGGTCTGCAGCAACTTATAGGTTGGTTTCTTAAGGGATCTGTGGACAAGCAAGAAGCAACCTCTTCACTGGGGTTAATGCCATTATGTCCAAATATTCATCCTCCTCATCCTCTAGTTTCCTGGGTGGAGAGGTCAAAGGTGCTTACTATTTGCCTTATGAAGGCATAGCGGGAGGAAAAATCCTCCAGGCCCCGGGGAAGGGAACCAAATTCTTGCTGAAGGGAGCAATCAGGCTCAACAGGTTCCCATTCCTTCTCCTAAAAGTAAAATTCAGCTCCCTGGTTCTCAGGAACTGGGGGATGGTGGGGGGCAGAAACCAGCATACCCACTGTGGTAGCAATAGCTTGAAAAGTCTGGAAGAATTGTCAAGCCTTGGTCATGTCCTCCATAGAGGGCATTTTTGCTTTGTCCACCGACGGCTCCTTTCCTTCCTTCAGGAGGAGGGGCAGCAACATGTTTTTCTTTTTGTTTTCTTTTAGAAGGAACCGGGTCCGGAACCTGCTCAGAAGGTCTTTTATACTTGGCCACTTCAGAACTCCCTTTTCAGGAACCTTGGAATCTGAAGTGTCTTTAGAGGACCTTTCCTTTTGCTTACTATAAAAGAAGGGCCCTCATCTATATGCTTTGGTGACGTAGACGCAGACTCAGAAGCCATAATAACTTTAAATGTTTTGGCCCTTTTCTTAACAGTTCTGGGGCAAAAACATGCTGCACAGCTCACAATCTGCAAATTAATGATCAGGACCTAGGCACCTTAGACACAACTCGAGGCATTCTGCTTTCACAGTTATAACACCTTGCACAGTTTTTAAACCCAGTAAGTCCTTTTTTCTTTTTGGGTCTGTCTGACATGCCAATACACAGACAGACCCTGCAAAAGGGTTCGCAAAAAGGAAAAAATACAAGACTTCGGTCAGGACCGCTACTACAGCGTTTTAACAACAAACGGCTTGGTTCCTAAATATCAGGAACCGAAGCGCTAACGAAAAGAATTTGCACCAACTGGTAAACAGTACAATTTGAATGAAAAATCATACAAGAAATGCAGTTTAAAATGAACCGCTTAAGTAAAAAACACATGTACTTCTCCGGTTCCTGGGAACTGCAAGGGAACTGGACAAAATCGCAAAACCAAGCAAAATTCTGCTAAACTATACTAAGGTAACAGCAGAAATAATGAATGAAAATAAAATGGAATATTTATATATTGGAAAAGAAAGTTTAAACACCATAGTAAAGCTGGAGAGAGCTCTTCCGAGCAACTTGCCTTCTCAGGCGGAGAAATAAATCCGGGGTTAAACAGCAGAACGCAGCGCCACCGATGAGGCGGAGGGCTGAACTGCATTCCAAGTTCCATAATTTACATATATTCCACTCTCTCCGGAGAAGCACAACCTTCCAGGCTGTAGTGCATAAGTAAGCACGGTGAGGGATTCCTGGGGTTTGAAAAGAAAAAATTACTCACCTTAGTAATTGTATTTCTTCTAATGGGAGTCTTACTGTATTCTGACAATTTGCAGTTAGCTCCAGCTCTTGAACTGGCCCCGAGAATGAAGGGTTCATTTCTATGCCAGGCATAGAACGTAGGGCTCAAGCATGGCTGAAAACTCTGTCTGTGTCCTTTCAAACCCAAACTGTCATATTCTTACAAGCTAAAACTCACTGACTAAATGTGGAAATTGTAAAAACTCCTAGTAGCCAACTGGCAACAAAGACTTTGGATCCCCCAAAAGACTCAAGTCAGGAAACCCAAAGAACCAAAAACCAGATAATAAGAACAAAAAAACTCAAACAACTACAACGCACCCCACACAACAGGAGTAGGGAAAAGACACCCCTGGGGTACAACACTGCACCTGCCCACCTACTTCCCAAAAACAGGTTCTGAGAGGAGAAGAAGGGAGGGAGGTCAGAATACAGCAAGACTCCATTAGAAGAAATACAATTACTAAGGTGAGTAATTTTTTCTTCAAACAACACGAAGTCTTGCTGTATTCTGACAATTTGCAGACTACTAAGCAGTACCTCCACGGAGGAGGGACAGAACCTACTTTGGGAATAGGCTCTGAAGCACTGCTGTGTCAAACCTAGCATCACTCCTAGCCTGGACCTCCAGAGAGTAATGCTTGGTGAAGGTATGAACTGTTTTCCAGGTTGCTGCTTGACAGATTTCTAACAAAGGGATATCCCTAGCTGCAGCCAGAGATGCAGCTGTACCTCTAGTGGAATGAGCCCTCAGGCCTGAGGGTGCAGTTTTTCCCAGCTTTTCACAGAATTGAATATAGGACACAATCCACCTGGCAATGGTTCTCTTGGTGGCAGGTTTTCCCTTACGTATTTCCCCATAAGTGAGGAACAACTGAAGGGAGTCAACCTGTGACCCTTTGTACTTCTAGGTAGTAACTAAGGTCCCTTTTAACATCTACACCGTGTAGCCTCCGTTCCCCTGAGGAGGTGTGATCAGTGAAGAACACGGGAAGAGACATAGATAGATTTAAGTGGAAATCAGAAACCACTTTAGGTAGGAACCTTCTATTGGTTCTAAGGACCACCTTATCTCTATGGAAAGAGATGAAGTCAGGCTCCACTGACAGGGCTTGCAATTCACTGATACGTCTGGCAGAAGAAACAGCAACCAAAAAAACAGTTTTCCAAGTCAAGTACTTGAGCTCTGCTGAGGACATAGGCTCAAAAGGGGTTGCATAAGCTGAGCAATACAAATATCCCAGGCAGGAGCAGGATCCCTAAAAGGGGGACTGGTATGAAGCAATCCTTTGAAAAATTGACAGAATATAGGGTGAGATGACAGAGAGGAAGATTTCCCCACTGACAGGAAAGCAGAAACAGCTGGCAAATGAACTCTGACAGTAGCTGGTTTGAGGCCTAGGCCATTAAGATGAACCATATAATCCAAAACTGTAGACAACTCAGCAGTGTCTGGGGATATATGCTTCTTGGCACACCAAATGCTGAACCCTTTCCATTTGGAGTTGTAAGTTTTTCTTGTGGCAGGCTTTTGAGAAGCTTTGAGAATATCCAGAACCCCTTGGGACAGATGCAAATCTGCATACTCTAACTCTTCAAGAGCCATGCCTTGAGATTGAGTGACTGAAGATTGGGGGTAGCAAATCCTCTCCTGAGAGGAGGTTAACAGATTGTAATTCCTGGGAAGAGACAGGGGAAGATGGACCGTTAGGGACAGCAACAGGGGGTACCAAGGTTGCCTGGCCCAATCTGGTGCAATCAGAATCAGTTTGCAAGACTGTGACCTTACCCTGACTAAAGCCTTGAACAGTAGAGGGAAGGCATAAAGAAATTTCCCTTCCCAGTTTAAAATCAGAGCATCCAGAGGGACTGAGCCCAAGACTAGGGGTCTGCAACAAAAGAGAGGAAGTTGGTGATTGTCTTGGGCTGCAAAGAGATCTATATCTGGAGTGCCCCACCTTGAGAAAATCACTTTCAATACCAAAGGATCCAGAGACCATTCATGATGGCCCTGGGAAATCCTGCTCAATGCATCTGCTAGCACACTGTCCTTTCCTTCGAGGTGGACTGCTACCAGAGAGGTCTGTAGAGAATAAGCCAGGGACCATATTTTCATGGCTTCTGAGCACAAGGCCATGGACCGAGTGCCTCCCCTGCTTGTTGATGCACCACATGGTGGTAGTGTTGTCCATCCTGACCTGAACCACCTTGTTCTGTACTGACTGAGAGAAGGCTTGTAGGGCAAGGAATACTGCCCTGAGCTCCAGATGGTTGAGGTGAAGAAGGGATTCCTGATGGGACCACAGTCCCTGGGCAGTGAGAGCCCCCAGATGGATTCCCCACCCGAAAATGGAAGCATCCGTGTTAAGAACCACAGAGTGAGTCTGAGAGACAAATGGAACACCCTGCCTCAGACTGTCCAGGTCCTGCCACCACTGAAGGGCCTGAGTTAAGGTCTGAGTGACAGGAACTAGCTTGGTAAGAGGATCTTGCCTTTAGGACCAAAAGGTTCTCACATGGAACTGAATGTCCCTCATCTGAAACCTGGCCCCTTGGACCACTGCTGTGGAAGCTGCCATATGGCCCAGAAGGTGCAGAAAATGCCTTGCTGGTCGAGAAACCAGAGGGAGACTGGAAGAAGCCAGCTGAGAGATGGCTATTGCCCTTTCCAGAGGAAGGAATGCTCTTGCCTTGAGGGTGTCCAATTCTGCTCCTATAAAAATGAGGAGCTGTACTGGTTTGAGAAGTGACTTGGGGAGATTGAGAAGGAACCCCAGGGAAGTGAGAACTTTCTGGGTAACCTGCAGATCTGACTTGACTTGGTCTGGGGACTGGCCCACAAGGAGCCAATCGTCCAGATACGGAAAGACTGATATCCTTTATCTTCTTAAAAAGGCTACCACTACTGCCAGGCACTTTGTGAACACCCTTGGAGCTGAAGTTAGACCAAAGGGCATTGCTCTGAACTGGTAATGGCCTGAGGGCAAATCGAACCTGAGGTACTTTCTGTGGGAGCACCTGACGGAAATGTGAAAGCAGGCATCCTTGAGGTCCAAGGAGGCCAGCCAGTCTCCTGGCCTCAGAGAAGGAAGATTTGTTCCCAAAGTCACCATCTTGAACTTTGGCTTTACTAGGTGCTTGTTTAAGTATCTTAGATCTAGGCTGGATCGCCGCTCCCCTGTCTTTTCCGGGGTAAGAAAGTAAATGGAGTACAGACATTTGCCCCTGTATGGAGTAGGAACTCTCTCTATAGCCTTTAAAGCCAATAGAGACAATACCTCTGCCTCTAGAGCAAGGGTTTCTGATGTATTTGCAGGTGGAAAGGATCTGGGTCTCAGTTTCAGAAAACTCTTGAAACTGAGAACCAGCCCCTGGCTTACAACTTCCAGGACCCACTTGTCTGAAGTAACAGACATCCATTCCTGGACAAAGTAAGTCAGCCTGTCTCTTACTGGAATGGGGGAGTCGACCTAGGATGACACATCAGGGTGTCTGCTTGGCAGGAGCCTTAGGCTGAGGGATGGATGCAGCCCTGCTCATCCCCCTTCTGCCTCTCCCTCTGAAGAACCCCTCTGAGAAAAAGAAGAGGAGGCCTGAGCCTGGTAGAAAGGCCTATGAAGCCAAGGGGATGTTTGCCTTGTCACAGGCAGCAGCCTGCACTACCCCAACACGGCTGCATTGTTGGTAAAGAAATTCCGTATCCGAGCCTGACAAGGTATACCTCTTGTCCATTCTTTTGTCAACAGGAGGTACAGAATTAGGAGACCTAAGAATTTTTAGTGTCTGTTTCCCAAATGACTTATGAAGGGGAACAGACAGCCTCTTAGACTCTGGGATGTCCATCATCTCTATGAAGTCAGGCTCCTCTTGATCCTCTACAGCCTCCTCAATAGGAAGCTGGAGGGTTTGAGCCACATTTCTGTAGAATAGAAAGTGAGGAGGGGACCCAGAAAGCCTATGAGGGGAAACACCAGAAGGTCTGTCTGGGGAGATATCCGGTTCCACAGGCACATCCAGACTTTCACCGTCGTAACCATCCTCTTTAAACTCCCCCTCCTCATCAAACTCCGGTTTTTACAAATCTTCAGGGGAATAATGCTGAACCGGGGGAACTGACCAAACCAAACCTCTGCCAGAAGACGCCGGATCGGTCGGAACCGGTCGAAGCGATTCCACAATCCGAATCACTTTGGCTATTTCTTCGGCGGTCGGAACATGCAGCTCTGAATCCAAACCGGCCGATTTATCCTTTCGTTTTCTTTTTGTAGGAACCGATCCCTCAGGATCGGCTCTCCTCTTGCCCGAAGAAGTATCGCCCTGGTCAGAAGGCACTCCTGGTTCGGTAGGAACCGAACCGGGCTGGCCTCCCGGGTCAGCGGATTTCTTGTCCTCCTTATCCCCAAGTCTGCCTAACCTTTTATCCAGGGTAAAAAACAAACTCCAAGACGCCGTGTGCTCAGCAAGGAAAGAGCTGGGTGCAGGGCTAAAGGGGTTGCTAATCCCTGCTCCATACAAAACCGAAAAACCAAAGAAAGTCCTGCACTCCAAGTCCCATTGAAACCCAGAACAATATTTTCATTCAATCCAAGGCTTTAGCGTTTAGCTCCTACAGGCAGCAAACCCACAATCAAATTTCCTCTCCAGCGCTTCGACCAATAGAATGGTCTTCCTCAGGGGGTGCACCCGCTGAGGAAGAGCATTCTACTGGTCGAAGTGCTGGGGAGAAATGATTAATGGTTTATGGCCTGTAGAGCCAACGCTTTGTTATAGTTGAAACCTTAAAATAAAGCTCTGATTGAATGGAAAGAAAAATTACTCACCTTAGTAATGTTGTTTCTTCTAATGGAGTCTTGCTGTATTCTGACATATGCAGTGATCACCAACCTTTGAACTGCCTCGGAGAACAAAGAGTTAACTTTCCATGCAGGGCATGGAACGCTGAGCTCGAGCTCGGTTGAAGCCTCTGTCTGCTGTTGTTTAAACTCCAACCGTCAGATCTTTACGAGCTATACTCACTGGGAGTTCTGTATGGACACTGTAAACTCACACTAGCCAACTGGCAACTAAATTTGTTAAAAAATGTTTTTTTGGTTTCAAAGCAAAGACTCAAGTCAGGAAACCCAAAAAACAAAACACCACACACACCCAAAATAAAGGAGGATGAGAAAAAAGGGGCACCTCTAGGTGCCAACACTGCTCCTGCCCACCCACATCCCAAAAAACAGGTTCTGAGAGGGATGCAGGGAGAAGTCAGAATACAGCAAGACTCCATTAGAAGAAACAACATTACTAAGGTGAGTAATTTTTCTTCAAACAACATGAAGTCTTGCTGTATTCTCACTCATTGCAGACTACCAAGCAGCACCTCCAAGGAGAAGGGACAGAACCTACTTTGGGAATAGGCTCTGAAGTACTGTTGTGCCAAACCGAGCATCACTCCTAGCCTGGATATCCAGAGAGTAATGCTTGGTGAATGTATGGACTGTTTTCCAGGTAGCTGCTTGACAGATTTCTAAGATACGAATATCCCTGACAGCAGCCAGGGAAGCAGCTGTACCTCTAGTAGAGTGAGCCCTCAGGCCTGAGGGTGGGGTTCTACCCAATTTCTCATATCAGAATTGTATACAAGAGACAATCCACCTGGCAATAGATCTTTTAGTGGCAGGTTTGCCCTTACCGACCTCCCCATAAGTGAGGAACAACTGGGGATTCAAACCTGTGACCCTTGGTGCGCTCTATGTAGTAGCTAAGGGCTCTTTTTACATCAAGGCTGTGCAACCTCCTCTCCCCAGAGGAGGAATGGTCAGTGAAGAAAACAGGGAGAGACAGACTGATTAAGGTGGAAATCTGAAACCACCTTAGGCAAAACTTCCTGTTAGTTCTTAGGACCACTTTATCTCTATGGAAAGAGATGAAATCAGGCTCCACTGACAGGGCTTGCAATTCACTGATGCGCCTGGCAGAGGTAATGCTACCAAAAACACAGTTTTCCATAGGTTTTCGTTTATACTATGTATGGGATATGATAGGGAATTTGTTCGTTTCAGGGGTCATGGGGGAAGGGCTTCTTCACACAGGACTGTTTTTCGGAGGGGTCCATTGGTTAAGGTTCTCAACTACTCATTATCGTGCAGACCTGCATGGCAGGAGCAGTGAGATTTCTCACGTGGAATGTCAGAGGGGCAAGGCGTAAACTTAAGCAGTATCAACTTCTTAAGCATCTCCATATGTTGGCAGCGGATATTATTATGGTTCAGGAGTCTCATTTGCTTAATTCAGAGGCGGCTAAACTGCGCAGGCAACAAATAGGTCAATGTTTCTCGGCGGAGGGGAATACCCAAAGTAGGGGGGTGATGGTCTTAATTCGTAGAACTGTACCATTTGCTCCCAACTTAATCTTACCCAACCCAGAGGGGCGTTACATTATTGTTAAGGGGAAACTGTATACCAGAGACATTCTACTGGCTAGTGTATATGGCCCTAACACTGACTCTCCCAGTTTCTTTATGCACATACTTAACATCCTTTCACCCCATTTAAATATACCCTTAATTTTGGGAGGGGATTTTAATCTGGTTCTTGACCCACAAATAGACCACTCAAATAGGCCTCAGAAAGGGCTCTCACCAGCCCAACGAGCACTCCGGGATTTGTTAGACAATGCAGGGTTGATTGACATTTGGCTGGTCCTTCACCCAGCGGTTAGAGAATTCACATTCACTTCACAGGTCCACTATACCTCCTCACGTATCGATTACATATTAATCTCCCAAAGTTTGATCACTGGGGTATCAGAAGTGAACATACTTCCAGGCCCCCTTTCTGACCATTCACCCGTTTCGTGTTTGATCTCCCTAACATCTCTCCCCACGAAAAGCGGGTGTTGGAAGGTTAATAACCAACTGCTTAAAAATCCAGAAAATATCAAATACATAGCAGAGCACATCACAACTTTTTCCGAAATCAATACCAACTCAACAGAGAGACCGGATATAGAATGGTGCGCTCTTAAGGCCTACCTTCGGGGGCAGCTGATTGGTTTGGCATCTAACAGGAAAAAGGTGCAAGAGGAGAAACTTAAATCCCTACTACGTCAAATCCACTCGATGGAGAGTACCTTATCGCCCTGGTCCCCGGACTCAGTAAAACAGGAACTAGTTAGGTTAAAAGATGCTTATTTGAATTTACTCAGACAGAAAGCTGAACTTTCTATCCTCAAAACCAAAGCAATTTATTTAGACCAAGGAGAAAAAGCAGGGCGTCGCCTGGCCCTCAAACTTAAACAATTCGAGTCTGACAGGTTTATTGCCTCAATCCGCTCCACGGAGGAAAATACCTTGAAAATAGCCCCGCCTGATACAGCTTCCGAATTCAGGAAATATTATATCAAGTTGTATAGCCCGATGGAGGAACCTCCATCAGCGTCAAAACTGGCCTTATTTTTCTCTCATCTTTCATTGCCTACTATTACTAATGAGCATAAAGCCGCACTCATTGCCCCATTACATTAAAAGAGATAATTAAAGTCATCAAAGACCTCCCGGTGGATAGAACACCGGGTCCTGATGGTTTCTCTGCAAATTTTTACAAAGTGTGTGCTTCTCAATTGGCCCCATTCCTTCTGACACTGTTCCGCCATATATTATTAGGACAAGATGTAGACAGGTCCTTATTTGAGGCCTTAATTACCCTCATACCAAAAGAGGGTAAACCCCCGGATAGAGTGCACAGCTACAGGCCGATTTCTCTTTTGAACCAGGATCTCAAGATCCTTACAAAACTTTTGGCAGACCGGTTAGGCCCGATATTGTCGGATATAATAGGCCCAGAGCAGGTGGGATTCATGAAGGCCAGATCTTCAGTAGACCATCTCAGGACCTTGTCGCATGTCTTCTCGGCTATCAGGGATGCTGATTACCCGGCTGTGCTTGTTTCTCTGGACGCCGAGAAGGCATTCGACAGGGCTGACTGGAATTTCTTATTGCATTCACTTCAAGCCTTTGGATTTCCCCTTTGTTCTTGAAGTGGATCAAAGCGTTATATAAGTACCCAACAGCACGTGTGGTCTGCAATGGGTCAATGTCTGACTCTTTTACACTTTATGCTGGAACTAGACAGGGTTGTCCATTATCTCCCTTGCTGTTTAACATTTATTTAGAACCTCTCATTCGCAGGATTACATCGGATCCAGACATACAGGGTATTGTGGTCCAACACCAGACTGTGAAAGTCTAGGCCTATGCGGACAACCTGCTTTTACAATTGGCCCACCCTAGGACGTCCATTCCTGCTGTGACGTCAGTCTTGGAGGAATTTAGTTCTCTGTCCAGTTATAAATTAAATAAGGATAAGACTGTGGTCTACCCTTTAAATTACAAGGCCACAAAGACGGATGCTTCAGTGGTGGGTTTCTCTTGGCAGACCAAATCCTTGAAATACCTGGGAGTCAACCTGTCAAGAGATCCCGGCAGATTCATAAAGCTGAATTTTAGACCCCTAGTTGCGGCCATTAGGCAAGACCTTACAAGATGGGTTTTGCTCCCCCTTTCTCTTTGGGGGAAAATCAACATAATTAAAATGAACACCTTCCCCCAATTGTTTTACTTAATTAATTGCTCAAATGTCTGGATTCCCTTGGCCTGGCTTAGAAGGATACACAAGATGATTTCAGATTTCATCTGGACAGCAAAGAAGTCCCGGATAAGTTATAACAAGCTCTCAGCCCCCAAGAAGAAAGGAGGGCTTCGCCTTCCGCACATTGCGCTATATTACTGGGCTTGTCATGCGAACAATTACTTGAGATGGCCCGCATTGGAAGCCCCCGCAACATTACATCCCTTCACTCCTATATGGCTGAAAATTGAACGTTCCCTAATAAAGGTTAATGGGCTATCCCCCCGAGCACTCTTGCATACTAGGTTAAAATCCCTACCTCCCTGGCTCAAAGGTAGCCCGATCGCAGTTTCGATAAGAGTCCACTCACAGTTATGCACCTTTCTGAAATACGATCACACATTAGATCCTTCTCAGTCATGGTGGGGGAACCCCAATCTCACTATTGAGGGCAAACCTCTCCAGTTGAAGTGGATTCCCCAGCTGGGAGATTGTCCACTTAGTTTTTTTATGCGGGAAGACGAATCATGGTTAAATTCTCCTGAGATTATCCATAAAGCCCAAATCCCGAATTTTGCCGTTTTCAAAATATTCCAGTTACGGCATCTACTGGTGAAATCTCTTTGCCCTGTCCCTCCGGCGCCCCCTCTAACTTATCATTTTGGACAGAACTGATTTCCACGGCCGACCTACCCCATGCTGTTTCTAAGATGTACAGGATACTGTATAACTGGAAATGGCCAGAATGTTTTGGCCCGACCCAATTTTGGGCCTCACTGTTTCCCCACCAAGAAATTAATTGGCCTTCTTTATGGGCAAATTGTCACAAGTATATTAGACATGACAAGCTCTGGCTAATGCAGTTTAAAATCTTGCACAACTACTATTATTCTCCTCAGAAATTGGCCAGGTTGGGACTCCTGTCGTCTGGTATCTGTACTCGCTGCCATCAGGAGGAGGGGAATCTTCTACACATATTCTGGAAGTGCCCCAGAGTAGCCCCCCTTCTGGCAGGAGATCCGATCAAGAGTAGATCCTCTAGTAGGATTAAAGGACCTCTTCACTCCCGAAATTTGTATTTTGGGAGAATTTTCCTCTGTTGCAGTTAACAGTAGGAAATTTCATATTGCACTGATAGCTATGTCAGTCAAAAATCTGGTCTTGCGTCATTGGAAGGACGCGACCGATATTGCTTATAGTGAATGGTTACAAGAGTTGTTGGCAAATCTGCGCCTGGAGAATATGATAGCTAGTTTACATGACCAGTCCCAGAAATTTCAGAGGACATGGGGCCCTTTGATGACATTGTACTCCTTACAGGCGTCATAGAGGTTCACTGTTCATCTATACCTCCTCTGTACACCGTGCCTGTGTGAAGAAATGGGGTAAGGGGGGAGGGGGGAAGGGGAAGAGTTGATCTAATCTCTGTTTACTGGACCTGTAGCAATTGTATGTATGCTTATCAGATCTTCTCTTCAAAATGTATAAAATTGAATAAAGTTTGAATGGAAAAAAAAAAAAAAAAAAAAAAAACAGTTTTCCAAGTCAAGTACTTAAGCTCTGCAGAGGACAAAGGCTCAAAGGGGGGGTTGCATAAGCTTAGCAATGCAAACATTAAGGTCCCAAACAGGAGCAGGGTCCCTGAAGGGAGGATTGGTGTGCAGCAATCCCTTGAAGAATTTCCAAAATACAGGATGGGCTGATAGAGAAGAGGGCTTGCCTACTGACAAAAAAGCAGAAACAGCTGCCAAATGTACTTTGAGTGTAGCTGGTCTGAGTCCCAAGCCGTTGAGATGAACCATATAGTCCAGGACTGTAGGCAACCCAGCGGATTCTGGAGAAATATGCTTACCAGAGCACCAAATAGTGAACCTTTTCCATTTGGAGTTGTAAGTCTTTCTGGTGGAAGGCTTTCGAGAAGCCCTAAGAACATCCAGAACACCTTGAGAGAGGTGCAGATCAGCAAACTCTAACTCTTCAAGAGCCAGGCCTTGAGATTGAGAGATTTGAGATTCGGATACCAAACCCTTCCCTGAAAGGATGTCAACAGGTTGTAATTCCTGGGAAAAGACAGGGGAAGGTGGACTGCTAAGGACAGCAACAGTGGATACCATGGCTGTCTGGCCCAGTCTGGAGCGACCAAAATCACTTTGCACGGTTGAGACCTGATCTTGACTAGCACCTTGAACAGGAGAGGGAAAGGGGGGAAGCATACAGGAACTTCCCTTCCCAATTGAGAACCAGTGCATCCAGGGGGACTGAGCCCAAGACTGGGGGTCTGCAGCAAAAGAGAGGAAGTTGGTGATTGTCTGGGGCTGCAAAAAGATCTATCTGTGGAGTGCCCCATCTGGAGAAAATCACTTTCAAAATTAGGGGATCTAGGGACCATTCGTGGTGGCCCTGAGATATCCTGCTGAGAGCATCTGCTAGGACATTGTCCTTCCCTGGGAGATGAAATGCTGTCAGAGAAGTTTGCAGGGAATAGGCCAGAGACCATAACTTCATTGCTTCTGTGCACAAGGCCGTAGACCGAGTGCTCCCTTGCTTGTTCATGCACCACATTGTGGTGGTATTGTCTGTTCTGATCTGGACTACCTTGTTCTGAACAGACTTGGAAAAAGCTTGCAGTGCCAGAAACACTGCTCTGAGTTCCAAGAGACTGATGTGAAGCAGAGATTCTTGAGGTGACCACAGCCCTTGGGTGGTAAGATCCCCCAAGTGGGCTCCCCAGTCCAAGAGGGAGGCGTCTGTGCTGAGGAATAGTGAATGAGACTGTGTGACAAAAGGAACTCCCTGCCTTAAATTGTCCTGATCCTGCCACCATTGCAAAGCCTGGATCAGGGTTCAAGTCACTGGGACTAGTTTGGTAAGGGAACCCTTTCTCTGGGACCAGAAGGCTCTCAAATGGAACTGAATGTCCCTCATCTGAAATCTTGCCCCCTGGACCACTGCTGTAGAGGCTGCCATGTGGCCCAGGAGCTGCAAGACGTGCCTTGCTGGTCGAGACACCTGAAGGGTGAAAGAAGAGGCCAGTTCTATTAGTGTCCTTGCCCTGTCCAGGGGAAGGAAGGCCTTTGCTTTTATTGTATCCAGCTCCGCCCCTATAAAGGTAAGGAGCTGTACTGGCTCCAGAACTGACTTTGGAGGGTTTAGGAGGAATCCTAAGGAAGTGCGCAGTTGCTGAGTTATCTGAAGATGTGACTTGACTTGGTCTGGAGACTGACCCACTATGAGCCAGTCGTCCAGGTATGGAAAAATGGAGATCTTTTTTTTTCCTTAGGAAAGCAACCACTACTGCCAGGCACTTTGCGAACACCCTTGGGGCTGATGTTAGACCAAAGGGCATTGCTCTGAATTGATAGTGGCCTGAGGGCAACTCGAACCTGAGGTACTTGTTGTGGGAGCACCTGATGGGAATGTGAAAATAGGCACCTTTGAGGTCCAGGGAGGCTAGCCAGTCCCCTGGCCTTAGAGAGGGCAGAATTATTCCCAGAGTCACCATTTTGAATTTTGGCTTTAAAGGTGCTTGTTTAGATATCTCAGATCCAGGATGGGCCGCCATCTCCTTGTCTTTTTGGGGTTAGGGCACGGAGTACAATCCTTTGCCCTGTGTAGGTAGGAACCCTTTCTATGGCTCTGACAGCCAAGACGGAAGAAACCTCTGCTTCTAGGGCAAGGGCCTCTGATGGATTTGCAGGTGGAAAGGATCTGGTTCTCATCTTGGGAAATTTTTTGAAGCTGAGAACCAGTCCCTGGCTTACTACTTCCAGGACCCACTTGTCTGATGTTAAAGACTTCCAGTCCTGGACAAAGTAAGCCAGCCTGCCCCCTACAGGTACTGGAGAATCGGCCCAGGCAGACACATCAGGGTGTCTGCTTGGCAGGGGCTTTAGGCTGAGGGGTGGAAGCAGGCCTGCTCATACCCCGTCTGCCTCTCCCTCTAAAGAACCCCCTCTAAGCAAAAGCAGAAGAGGAGGTCTGGGCTTGGTAAAAAGGCCTTTGACAGGGCCTGCCCCTGCCCCTGGAATGCTGCCTCTGAGGAATGGCTTGCCTTTCTTTGGCCTGAGCACTCCTGTAGGTGGTCCTGTACTCATCCATCTTCTTCACGTAGTTCTCTGTCTGCTCCCCAAACAGAGAATTACCAATGACAGGAAAATCCATGGCCTTAGCCTGGGTATCCTGTGATAGGCTAGTACATCTGAGCCAAGCCATCCTCCAAAGGGCCACAGATGTAGCCATGACTCTAGATGAAACATCATTGGAGTCCACAGCAGCATGAAACTGCAGCTTGGATGCCTCAATCCCAACTGCAGCCACCCGCTCCTGCTCCTTGGCAAGCTGGTCAGGGTCCTGTTTATCTAGAGCCAGCACAGTGTCCCACCTGGACTTCTGGTATCTAGCTGTTTAGGCCACATAGTTAGCTTGCCTGAGTCCCAAAGATGCTGCCATGTACTGTTTCTTTGCCATGGCATCAATCCTCCTGGAGTCCTTATCTGGGGGGTGTGAAGCCAAGGGAATATTTGCCTTATCACAGGCAGCAGCCTGCACTACCCCAACATGGCTGCATTGCTGGGAAAGAAACTCTGTGTCTGAGCCTGAAAGAGTATACCTCTTGTCCATTCTTCTGTCCACAGGAGGTATGCAATTAGGAGTTTTTAGAATTTTAAATGTCTGTTTCCCAAAAGATTTATGGAGGGGAACAGACAATCTTCTGGACTCTGGGATGTCCATCATCTCAACAAAATCAGGCTCCTCCTGATCCTCTACTGCTTCTTCCATAGGAAGCTGGAGGGTTTCAGCCACTTTCTTGTAAAACATAAAGTGGGAAGGGGACTCAGAAAGCCTAGGAGGAGAAACACCTGAAGGTCTGTCTGGGGAGAAGTCCAGGTCAATAGGCACATCCAGACTTTCATAATCACCATCATTATCTTCATACTCTCCCTCCTCCTCCGGTTCATACAATTCTTCTAAAGTATAATCCGGAACCGGGAGAACCGACCAAACCGAACCCCTGACAGATGGTGCCGGTTCGGCCGGAACCGAAGTTAGCGATTGAACTATCCTTATCGCTTTGGCTATCTCATCAGCGGTCCGAGAAAGAACTTGTGGATCCGAACCGGATGATTTATCCCTTTTCTTTCTTTTAACCGGAACAGACTCCTCAGAATCGGTTCTCCTTTTGCCCGAAGAAGTTTCGCCCTGGTCGGAGGGCATGCCTTCTGGTTCGGTCGGAACCGAACCGGGCTGGCCATCCAGGTCAGTGGACTTCTCGGCCTCCCTTTCCCTCAGTCTACCTACTCTCTTATCCAGAGTAGCTTTGGGAAAACTTTTACAAATTTGGCAGTCTGAATTGAGGTGGTCAAACCCCAGACAATAAACACAGGGGGTGTGGGGATCAGCCTTAGCAAAGGCTTCCCCACACACACTACAGTGTTGAAACCCAGTGGGCACGGTTTTTTTCTTGGGTTTCTCAGACATGGCCAATCCTTTTTTAAAACTTTTTTTATTTAAAATTTTTAGTTTAATCATACAGAACATACAAAATACAGACATACAATTAAACAGATACGCGCTTAACTTCATCATTTTCTTCAAAGGCATTTCATCCAGTATGATTTATATTTTGGTTTGATGTTTTACAGAGTAAAAACAGAGTAACAGCACAGCCTACTCTAATTCAGTCATATTTAGGATCTTTAAATCACTACTTAGTTGATTATCTTAAACCCACTTTTGGTTTTTATATAGAGAAGGTAAGGGAGCATATACATATTATTTATACCCTATAGCTCTCTGCAACACCTAATGTGTTCTGGTTCTGAAGTCTCCTTGCATTGCCTTTTACTTGGATTTGATTAAGGAATAAAATCAGGTCTTGCCCTTTCCATGTATAGGACCCAACGCCTCCACAAGATCTCAAAACAGGGGACCCTCTTGTGAATGGAAGCCGTTAATGCCTCCATTCTATATCTATTTATCATGCACTCCTGCCACATATTTAGGGTGATCACTTTTTGAGATAGCCAGTTACTCGTTATTGCCTTTTGGGCTGCTAGGAACGAGATTTTCAGAAACTTAATTGTCAGGGGGTCTCGGAATTCTCTAGGCAGTTCCAAGAAGAAGTAACAAAGAGGAGAAATCCTCAAATTAGAGTCCACTATTGCCTGCATGGCCCCCTGCAGATCCCGGGAAAAAGGGGGCAAGTACAGGGCATCCCCACATTATATGTGCCAATGTTGCTGGCGTGTGTCCACAGTTCCTCCAACATACAGATAGGTTAGAATTCCTGTATTTCATCTGGATTACTGGGGTTCGGAAGTACCTAACAAAAATCTTCCATGAAAATTCCCTCCAGCCCACTGTAGACAGGCCCCAGTGGACCCTTGTCTGTGTCCAAGCCCAAATCTCCTCAGAGATCCGAATTTCCAGATCTCGTTCCCATGTTTTCCTTATAATAGAGGAAGAATCCCCTTTCCAGGCAAGGAGTGCTTGATATAAATTAGAGATGACATGAGATCCAACCGGGATACCCTCTATTGCCTTCCTGAATATATCTGCAATCTGTGGAATAGGTGGGTCCCCTAAATTGAGGTGCGTCAGAAGGCCATTGATATAATTTCTAATTTAGAAATATCTAAACCTGTCCTTCCAGGATATTCCATATATGTTTCAAAGGACAAGATCCCCTCCCCTTCCAAAAAGTGCCAAATCAAATGTAGACCCTTCTCCCATCTCCTGAATCCCACATCCCATCTAGTGGGTAAAAATGAATCCAGGTATGGAACCAAAAACAGGAGACCCCCTCCAACCCCTCGCCTTCTTGTCTTTCAGGATTTCATGCCAGATATTCAAGGTGGGAGCTGTGCAGGGATTACCCTCTTGGCATATTCTTGATCTTTCCCTCTGCCCTAGTAGTGCATCATTTAGGTTCTTAAAAAGATCTGCTTCCCTTAGCTCTGAAGTTTTCCACTTAGCCAAATAAGCCCGATCTAGCCAGTACATGACGGTTCTTAGCTGTGCAGCCTGCTAATATAGTTTGAAGTTTGGTAGTGATAGGCCTCCCTCTTTCTTCAGGATTTGAAGCGCCGAAAGGCGAACTCTGGGTTTCTGAGACCCCCATATAAAATGGGAGATTCCCCTGTTGAGCGAATTAAAGTATGAGTTCGGGATAAGGGTAGGGATTGTCTGCATCAAATATAAGAGCCTAGGGAGGGCTACCACCTTTATCGCCTCCACTCTCTGAATCAAAGTGATAGGAACGGGGGCCCACCGCTCCAGCTCCAGTTTAATACTATTTAAGATTGGGATAAAATTAAGGGAGAACAACTGATCCGCGTGGAGGCTCAGCTGAACCCCAAGATATTTAATATGGGATAAATTCCACCTAAATGGGAACTTCCTCCGGGTCTGTTCAGAAGGTTCGTAATGGGATCTCAGGACTTCTGTTTTAGTCGTTTTTATTTTATATCCAGCTAGAAGACTGAATTCCGTCAGCCGTGCCCACAGATGTTCCAATGACTGCTCTGGATTTTTAAGATATACCAGTAAATCATCTGCGTACAGAGCTAACTTATGTGTTTCCCCTCCCAGGTCCCATCCCTGTATTAGTTCGTCCTGTCTTAACGCCTGAGCCAGGGGCTCAAGGTATAGGGCAAAGAGGAGGGAGGAGAGACATCCCTGCCTGGTGCCACGGTACAAGGGTATCGGGGTAGAGATTCTGCCATTGATCTTTATATAAGCCTTGGGGCAAATGTATATATTATGTATAATTTTAATAAAGGATTCTGAGAATCCCAGTATCTTCAGGGAGAGGCCCAGGAATTTCCATGCCACCCGGTTGAATGCTTTCTCAGCATCCAGGCTTAGTAACATACAGGGCGCCCCCGACCGGGTGGCATGGTATAGCACATGTAGCGACCTTTTAATATTGTCCTGGGTCTGCCTACCCATTACAAAACCTGTTTGGTCATAATTGATGAGTTTAGGCAACACTACCTCTAGGTGTTTTGCCAGGACTGATGCATATAGTTTATAATCAATGTTCAATACTGAAACAGGACGGAAGGAACTGCACTGTGTAATATCTTTCCCTGGTTTGGGGACACTTGAGATAATTGCATAATTCCAGATATCTGGGAGCCCCGACTGCACCTTCTCTACATGCCCTCAACAGAGGGCTCTCAATCTCCTTTACAAAGAACTTAAAAATTCAGGGGTATATCTATCAGGACCAGGTGATTTTTTTGTTTTCAATCTCTTGATCGCAGCCACCAGTTCCAGGGGAGTGATGGGGGCATCAAGAGAATCTCTAACTTCCTGGGTTAATTTTGGTAGATTTAACTTGGCTAGGTATAATTATATTTGTTCTCTGTCTGGTGAATGATCTGATGCATATAGACCCGAATAGAAGTCCCTATAGCCCGCCAGAATTTTTTCCGAAGTTTTTAATAGGTGGCAAGTCTTGGGATCTCAGATCTGAGTGATCGTAGACCGAGCGGTCTGCTGTCTCAGACGATGGGCCAGAGGTCCTGTCTCATAGTATCACTGGCGTAGGTACCGTAGAGCCTGCTCTGTCTTTACATCAATTAATTTTTGAATCTGTTGTTTAGTGATTTGTATGTCAGACAATACAGAGCAGTCCCCCCAGCCTGTCGTCCCTGTAGATCCTGTAATTGTTTTTGGAGAGTTTCCATCTGCTGGTTTTGCTGTCGTTTAAAATGGGCAGCATATTTAATGCAATCCCCTCTAAACACTGTTTTCACAGTGTCCCATAATATCGTACTAGAAATATCCGGGGACATATTATCCCATGGGATTTGTGCTAACCTGGCGGTAGCCATTTCTGTGAATTCCTTTAGATTCAATAGATAGTTATTAAACATCCAATGGGACTGTCCCTTTTTGACTCTCCAATCCAGCTTCAACAACAGCTGCACGTGATCGGAGTGTACAGATGGGATATGTTTGCACTCCAAGAAAAAATTACTCACCTTAGTAATGTTGTTTCTTCTAATGGAGTCTTGCTGTATTCTGACAAATTGCAGTGATGTCCAACCTTTGAACTGCCTCGGAGATGAAAGAGTTAACTTTCCATGCCAGGCATGGAACGCTGAGCTCGAGCTCGGTTGAGACTGTCTGTTGCTGTTTGAACTCAAAAGTCAGATCTTTCGAGCTATACTCACTGGGTGTCCTGTGTGGAAACTGTAAACTTACACTAGCCAACTGGCTACTAAATATAATAAACAGATTTTTGGTCCCAAAACAAAGACTCAAGTCAGGAAACCCAAAAATAAAACAAACACAACACCACCCACCCACCCAAATTAAAGGGGTGAGAAAATAAGGGTGGGCACCCTCGAAGTGCCAACACTGCTACTGCCCACCCACATCCCAAAACAACGGTTCTGAGAGGGGAGGCGGGGGGAGGTCAGAATACAGCAAGACCCCATTAGAAGAAACAACATTACTAAGGTGAGTAATTTTTCCTTCAAACAACATGAAGTCTTGCTGTATTCTGACAAATTGCAGACTACCAAGCAGTACCTCCATGGAGGGGGGACAGAACCTACCTAGGAAATAGGCTCTGAAGCACTGCTGTGCCAAACCAAGCATCACTACTAGCCTGGATATCCAGAGAGTAATGCTTGGTAAAAGTGTGTACTGTTTTCCAGGTGGCTGCTTGACAAATCTCTAAGATAGGAATATCCCTGGCAGCAGCCAGGGAAGCAGCTGTACCTCTGGTAGAGTGAGCCCTCAGGCCTGAGGGTGAAGTCGTACCTAGTTTTTCATAGCAAAATTGAATGCAAGAGACAATCCACCTGGCAATAGATCTCTTAGTGGCAGGTTTTCCCTTACCAACCTCACCATACGTGAGGAACAGTTGGAGGGAGTCAAACCTGTGACCCTTGGTACGCTCTATGTAGTAGCTAAGGGCCCTTTTCACATCCAAACTATGCAGCCTCCTCTCCCCAGAGGAGGAATGGTCAGTGAAGAAAACAGGAAGAGACACAGACTGGTTAAGGTGGAAGTCTGAAACCACCTTAGGCAAAAACTTCCTATTAGTCCTGAGGACCACCTTATCTCTATGGAAAGAGATAAAATCAGGCTCCAATGACAGGGCTTGTAACTCACTTATGCGCCTGGCAAAAGTGATGGCCACCAAGAAAACAGTTTTCCAAGTCAAGTACTTAAGCTCTGCTGAGGACAAAGGCTCAAAAGGGGGTTGCATAAGCTGAGCAATGCAAACATTAAGGTCCCAAGTAGGGGCAGGGTCCCTGAATGGAGGATTGGTATGAAGCAATCCCTTGAAAAATTTAGAAAATACAGGATGGGCTGAAAGGAAAGAGAGCTTGCCTGCTGAAAGGAAGGCAGAGACAGCTGCCAGATGCACTCTTAGTGTAGCTGGTCTGAGCACCAAGCTATTAAGATGAACCATATAGTCCAGGACTGTGGGCAGGCCAGCACACTCTGGGGAAATATGTTTCCCAGAGCACCATACAGAAAATCTTTTCCACTTGGAGTTGTAAGTGTTTCTGGTGGAAGGCTTCTGAGAAGCCTTTAGAATATCCATAACACCTCGAGAGAGGTGCAAATCAGCAAACTCTAACTCTTCAAGAGTCAGGCCCTGAGATTGAGAGATTTGAGATTCGGATACCAAACCTTCCCCTGAGCACATGTTAATAGGTTGTAATTCCTGGGAAGAAATAGGGGAAGGTGGACTGCTAAGGACAACAAGAGAGGGTACCAGGGCTGCCTGGCCCAGTCTAGAGCAATCAGAATCACCTTGCAGGGTTGAGACCTGATTTTGACTAACACCTTGAACAGGAGAGGGAAGGGGGGAAAGCATACAGGAACTTCCCTTCCCAATTGAGAACTAGGGCATCCAGGGGGACTGAGCCCAACACTGGGGGCATGCAGCAGAAGAGAGGAAGTTGGTGATTATCTGGGGCTGCAAAAAGATCTATCTGTGGGGTGCCCCATCTGGAGAAGATCACCTTCAAAACAAGGGGATCCAAGGACCATTCGTAATGGCCCAGAGATATCCTGCTGAGAGCATCTGCCAGGGCATTGTCCTTGCCTGGGAGGTGTATTGCTGTAAGAGAGGTGGTCAGGGAATAGGCCAGAGACCATAACTTCATTGCTTCTGTGCACAAGGCCGTAGACCAAGTGCCCCCTTGCTTGTTGATATACCAAATTGTGGTGGTATTGTCTGTCCTGATCTGAACTATTTTGTTCTGAACAGACTTGGAAAAAGCTTGAAGTGCTAGAAACACTGCTCTGAGTTCTAATAGATTGATGTGAAGCAGATTCCTGAGGAGACCACACCCCTTGGGTGGTCAGAGGTCCCAAGTGTGCTCCCCACCCCAAGAGGGAGGCATCTGTAGTAAGGATTAGAGAATAAGACTGAGTGACAAAAGGAACTCCCTGTCTTAGATTGTCCTGATCCAGCCACCACTGTAACGCCTGGATCAGGGTTCGAGTCACTGGAATTAGTTTGGTCAGAGGGTCCCTTTTCTGAGACCAAAAGGCTCTCAAGTGGAACTGAATATCCCTCATTTGAAATCTTGCTCCCTGCACCACTGCTGTGGAGGCAGCCATGTGTCCTAGGAGTTGCAGAAAATGCCTTGCTGGCCAAGACACCTGGGGGGTGAATGAAGAGGCCAGTGAAATAAGTGTCCTTGCCCTGTCCAGGGGAAGGAAAGCTCTTGCTTTTACTGTATCCAGCTCTGCCCCTATGAAGGTGAGGAGCTGCACAGGCTCTAGAACTGACTTTGAAAGATTCAGCAGGAAACTTAGAGAAGTGAGCAGTTGCTGAGTTATCTGTAGGTGTAACTTGACTTGGTCTGGTGACTGGCCTACTATGAGCCAGTCGTCCAGGTATGGAAATATGGAGGTCCTTTTTCTCCTTAGGAAGGCAACTACTACTGCCATGCATTTTGTGAACACCCTTGGAGCAGAAGTTAGGCCGAAGGGCATTACTCTGAATTGGTAGTGGCCTGAGGGCAGCTCGAACCTGAGGTACTTTCATGGGAGCTTCTGATGAGAATATGGAAATAGGCAACCTTGAGGTCCAGGGACACTAGCCAGTCCCCTGGCCTTAGAGAGGGTAGAATTATTCCCAGAGTCACCATTTTGAACTTTGGCTTTAAAAGGTGCTTGTTTAAATATCTGAGATCCAGGATGGGCCGCCATTCTCCTGTCTTTTTGGGGGTTAGGAAGCACCTGGAGTACAATCTTTTCCCTTTGTGTAGGGGTGGGACCCTCTCTATGGCTCCGACAGCCAAGAGGGAAGAGACCTCTGCCTCTAGGGCAAGTGCCTCTGAAGGATTTGCAGGTGGAAAGGATCTGGTTCTCATCTTTGGAAATTTTTTGAAGCTGAGAACCAGTCCCTGGCTTACTACTTCCAGGACCCATTTGTCTGATGTTAAAGACATCCAGTCCTGGACAAAGTAAGCCAGCCTGCCCCCTACAGGTGGTGGAGAATCAGCCCTGGCAAACCCATCAGGGTGCCTGTTTGGCAGGGGCTTTAGGCTGAGGGGTGGAAGCAGGCCTGCTTGTACCCCGTCTGCCTCTCCCTCTAAAGAACCCCCTATGAGCATAAGCAGAAGAGGAGGCCTGGGCTTGGTAGAAAGGCCAATGAAAAGGCCTGCCCCTGCCCCTGGGATGCTGCCTCTGAAGAGTGGCTTGCCTTTCCTTGGCCTGAGCACTCCTGTAGGTGGTCCTGTACTCATCCATTTTCTTCATGTAGTTCTCGGTTTGCTCCCCAGACAGAGAATTACCCATAACAGGAAAATCCATGGCCTTAGTCTGGGTATCCTGAGACAGGCTAGTACATCGGAGCCAAGCCATCCTGCAAAGGGCCACAGATGTAGCCATGACTCTAGATGAAATATCATAGGAGTCCACTGCAGCATGGAATTGCACCTTGGATGCCTCAATACCATCCGCAGCCACCTGCTCCAGCTCCTTGGCAAGCTGGCCAGGGACCTGTTTAGCTAAAGCCATTACAGTGTCCCATCTAGATTTCTGATATCTAGCTGTATAGGCCATATAATTAGCCTGCCTGAGTCCCAAGGATGCTGCCATGTACTTCATGTGTTTCTTTGCCATGGCATCAATCCTCCTGGAGTCCTTATCTGGGGGGTGTGAAGCCAAGGGTATATTTGCCTTATCACAGGCTACAGCCTGCACTACCCCAACATGGCTGCATTGCTGGGTAAGGAACTCCGTATCTGACCCTGAGAGAGTATACCTCTTGTCCATTCTCTTATCTACAAGAGGTACAGAATTAGGAGTCTTTAAAATTTTCATTGTCTGTTTCCCAAAGGACTTATGAAGGGGAATAGACAGCCTCCTGGACTCTGGGATATCCATCATTTCAACATAGTCAGGCTCCTCCTGGTCATCCACAGCTTCTTCCATAGGAAGCTGAAGAGTTTCAGCCACTTTTTTGTAAAACATAAAATGGGAAGGGGACTCAGAAAGCCTAGGAGGAGACAATCCTGGAGGTCTGTCTGGGGAGATGTCCGGGTCAGTGGGCACATCCAGACTTTCATAATCACACTCACTTTCCTCATACTCTTCTTCCTCCTCCTCCGGTTCATAAAATTCCTCTAAATTATAATCCGGAACCGGGGGAACCGACCGAACCGAGCACCTTCCTAATGGTGCTGGTTCGGTCGAACCGGGGATAGCGACTGAACAATCTTTATCGCTTTGGCTATTTCATCAGTGGTCGGAGAAAGAACTTGTGGATCCGCACCGGCTGATTTATCCCTTCTTGTTCTTTTAACCGGAACCAACTCCTCAGAGTCGGTTCTCCTTTTGCCCAAGAAGTTTCGTGACACAGATACTACCTGTTCGGTTGGAACCAAACTGGCTGGCCATCCGGTCAGCGGACTTCTTGGCCTCCTTTCCTGAGCCTACCAACTCTTTTTTCCAGGGTAGCTGCAGGAAAATTTTACAAATCTGGCAGTCTGAATCGAGGTGGTCAAACCCCAGACAATAAACACAGGTGGTGTGGGGATCAGCCTTAGCAAAGACTTCCCCACACACACTACAGTGTTGAAACCCAGTGGGCCGGTTTTCTCTTTGGGTTTCTCAGACATGGCCAGTCCTAACAAAAACTACCCTTTTTTCGGCAATCCGCCAGGCAAGACACCATTATCGGTTCCTGACCGTGTTACGGGTCGTGGAAAAAAACGTAATAAAATCCGTTTTTTTTTTTAGAACTGATAAGAACCGGTTACCACACTCTAAAAGCAGAATAAAGTTTTTTAAACAACCTGATCGGTTCAAACCGAACCGATCCCACGTTTACAAGTTCCACACATAATAATAACAAAAAATAAGTCTATCTAGTACTCACGAAACCACAGACAGAGACTGAACCGATAGGTTACGGTTTAAATTCTGTCGAAAACCGAGAAAACCGGTACTTTAACCGACAAACTGAACCGAGCAAAGGAGAAAATCTCCGGAGTGACTGTTCAGTGAGGTGGAGTAAAGAATCTGACGGTTTGAGTTCAAACAGCAACAGACAGAGTCTCAACCAAGCTAGAGCTCAGCGTTCCATGCCTGGCATGGAAAGTTAACTCTTTCATCTCCAGGGCAGTTCAAAGGTTGGACATCACTGCAATTTGTCAGAATACAGCAAGACTTCATGTTGCTTGAAGACATGGTCTTGATGTTCCCCAGATATCAACAGGTAGTCGATCCAGGCAAAAGATCCATGAGGGAATGAGTAATGTGTATATTCTTGTTTATGCTTATTTTGTTTTCTCCAAGCTTCTACCCAAAAGGCCCCCTTTAAATAGTTCTTGACAAATTTACTGGCTGAGCTTTGTCGAAATGTTTTAGTTTTAGAGGTGTCCTTTTGCTCCCATATCTGATTTGGGTCTCCACCCACTATCAAGAAACCTTTTTGTTGCTCGGAGATTTTATGTAGTAGACAACTAAAGATCTCCTTTGTAGAACCTGGAGAGGCATACAGGGAGGCCAGCGTGATAGGAGTACCCTCCAAATTACCCGAAAGTATAGCCAGGCGACCCTCTGGGTCTATGTAACTGGCTGTTTTCTGGAACTGAATTCCCCTGGAGACCAATATTGCAGAGTCTCTCCTCTTCCCCCTCCCAAAAAAGGCAGCGACCACCAGGTCATAACTAAATTTCCCAGCTTCTGATGCTCAGACTTACTTAGATGCGTCTCTTGTAGTAAAACAAATGAGAGGCTCTGTCTTTTTATAGTGGACATAACCTTATGTCGCTTTATTGGGTTGTTTAGCCAGTTAACATTGTGGGAAATAATTTTGACAACTGTATTATCCTCCATTTAAAACTAAAGATCGTATTTCCTTATGTATACCAGCCCCTGCTTTCCCTCCCCTAGTATTTTTTTGCTTTCCCCAGTGTTTTTCCCTGATGACCCCTCTCCCCTTCCCCCCACCCCGCATCCTCCTCAAGTAGTGTTAGTTTGTACTTTCCCTTTTGTCGCTCCAGTGTAAACTGCCAATGAAGATATTTATCAGAATAACTTTTAGCTCAACAACCACATACATAAAACATGTAATTTCCAAACTCCCATAGGTAGGTGCCAACAGAGCAAACCTTATCCAGAGGGAAAAACTATTTACAAAATGGCTTCCAAGGTATGGGAACAAGAGGTATTGTTCCCTATATGTTCGAGCATGCCTTACTCGAACTGGAGGAGAAAGGGCCCATAGTGTGGCTCGTTCCTCCCGGACCTCAAATCGAACAGGTCCTTGCCAGATGGCATGGCACTTCGTCACCAGCAGCATATATGGCAATGTACAGGATACATATAAAACCAAAAACCTCGGAATAGCCAGTTCAAAACTCAGCATAGCCACTCCAAGGCTCGAATCCCCTTCCCCCCCCATCGCTTCTGTCAGGATTCTGTTCTGTGACCCTGTCTTTCCGTCATCATTGGGACCTTAAATGTGATATTGTATTAATTCTCTATATATATATATATAGAGTAACAGAGCGTGACTTTTCCATTATATCCATAAATGACCCCCAGCGGTCAATATATAGTGTACAGCTCAGAGCATTTTCTATATAGTCTGATAGTGAGCTTCAAATTAAGCAAGTCATCATTTGAATTAGGGCAAGTAGTGACCCTTAAGCCTTATTTTTTGTTTAAGCATTCACCTGTGGCCCAACGACTGCAGCGCGTGTTTCTGCAGAGAATGACAAGGCACAAGCGAGATGTAACCACTAAAGGTCCCTATGCCTCCCCATTCCTCGGTGCAGCTCCTAGAAAGGAGTTCCCTCCGGGGGATCCATTCAGCCCAGCCTCACTACCTAGATTTGTATGTAGCATTATATGTTAGGGGACGTTTTCCCCGGATAGATCTCCTGTCTCTCCAAAGCAGACAGGTCTGGTGCGAGGCTTCCCAAACCTAGACTCCCCCCTGCGATCCATCTAAGGAGTTTAAACATCAGGGGGATCGAGTTATATATAAGAGCGGTGATAATGTATGTAAAGGCCCCCATACGCCACCAACTTGCTCTAAGCGCACACATAACCCTCTATTTTATCAGGTTCCCCCCCTCCCCCATCATACGCCCGACCCTTTACCAGTGATGGCCCGTCCCAATGTCCACAGTCCTGGATGTCAAGAGTCAAGAGTCCCATTTACATTGATCGTAGAGATAAAGTCCAGTACTTCTACGTAGAAAAGGATCTGCAGGGGGATAAGATCTTCCTGGCATCCGCAACTATCCCGTTCAACTGAGCTCAGCTCTCGAGTATCTACATTTCTTTCAGCATGCAAATCCTGTAGCACTGAAGGGTAAGTGAGTTTGTATAACATGCTCTTGATATCTTGAAGGGTATTAACAACCGCTCTCTTTCCTGTTTGAGTGGGATTTTGGTGTCGAGACGGACGCCAAGGGTTTTGTAAGGTGGCTGGTTGTTCCCTGCGACGTGTGGCCTCCGAGACCTCATGTCCCTTGCTTTTCGTTGCCTGAAGTGCTTCTTCAAATGAATGGTAAGTCTCAATGCCCGTTTCCCAAAAGACTCTCAAGCGGGAGGGGTAGGGTGTCTGGAACCTGATTTTCAGGGACTTTAACTTCCGAATTAGTGGAATATAAGCCATGCGCTATTGCTGGATCACCGGGGGGTAGTCCAGGGCGAAGATCAATCGAGCCCCATTGTACTCTACATGGCCCTGTTTCCATGCTGCTCGAAGTACCTGTTCTTTCTTCCGATAACTTAAGAATTTGGCTACTATTGATCTGGGCCTAGCGGTCGCAGAGGTGGGTCTAGGCATTAATGCTCGGTGTGCCCTTTCAGTCTTAAAGTGGAAGGTTTGCGGCAGGTCAAGCACATGGTGCAGCATGTCCTCCAGGAATTCATTCATGTCCCGTTTCCACTGATTCGGGTAGGCCATGTATTCTTAGATTGTCTCGGCATGAGCGGGCTTCTAAATCCAGGCACTTGGCAGCCATAAATTCTTGTTGTTGAACCAAGTATTCGATCGCTCGTGAGATTTGAATTATGTCATCCTCAGCCGTCGATATACGTCCTTCTGCACCAGACACTCTGGTTTCAAGACCATTTAGATCTGAATGTAGTTTATTAAACTCCTGCTTCGTTCCGGATCTGAACTGTTTTATTTCTGCGAGTAAGGTCTCAAATCTAGATCTTGATAAGGTGTCCCAACTCTGTCTCTGTATCTCCTCCCGCCATACTCGAGGGGGATTCTCTCCCTCTAGTAGCCGAGCTTGCTGGGCTTAATCCGCTTTGATCCCTCTTTCCTTTCCGATTTTTTGAACATGGTCTTTTCTCTGCTGTGTTCCCACTTTGCGATCTGTGCATCTTCAGTAAAATTTAAGCTGGCTGTGCTGTGTGGGAACGTATTTAATAGCGATAAAGAGGAGAGCTACTCGATTAGGCAGCCATGCCCCCTGGTGACGTCACCGGAAGGACCAGACATTGCCAATCCTAACCAAAACTTACCCTTTTTTCAGCAATCCACCAGACAAGACACCCCTATCGGTTCCTGACCGAGTTATGGGTCTTGGAAAAAAACGTAATGAAATCCGTTTTTTTTTTAGAACCGATACGGACCGGTTACCACACTCTAATAAAGACAGAATTTTTATTTATTTATTTATTTTACTTAAACCTGATCGGTTCAAACCGAACCAATCCAATGTTTACAAGTTCCACGCAGAAACTAATATAGAAAAACCTATCCAGTACTCACGGTACCACAGACAGAGACTTAAACCGACAGGTTCAGAAGCAGAAATTCAGCTGAAACCGAGCGAAAAAAACGACACTTTAACCGACTTTTTTGAACCGAGCGAAGGAGAAATCTCCGGAGCGACTGTTCAGTGAGGCGGAGTAAAGAATCTAACGGTTGGAGTTTAAACAACAGCAGACAGAGGCTTCAACCGAGCTCGAGCTCAGCATTCCATGCCCTGCATGGAAAGTTAACTCTTTGTTCTCCGGGGCAGTTCAAAGGTTGGTGATCACTGCATATGTCAGAATACAGCAAGACTTCATGTCGTTTGAAATATTGTTCTGGGTTTCAATGGCACTTGGAGTTTTTTTCACTTTTATCCAGGGTAGACTCAGGGAAATTCTTACAAATTTGGCAGTCTGAATCGAGGTGGTCAAACCCCAGACAGTAAACACAGGTGGTGTAGGGATCGGCCTTAGCAAAGACCTCCCCACACACACTGCAGTGTTGAAACCCAGTGGGCCCGGTTTTTTTCTTGGGTTTCTCAGACATGGCCAACCTAACCAACTTACCCTTTATATGGCAACCGCCAGGCAAGACTCCCCATCGGTTTCACACCGTGTCACGGGTGATGGAAAAAAACGCTAAAATTATGATTTTTTAAAAACCGGTATGGACTGGTAACCACACACTAACTTTTTCCTTACTACAAGATCGGTTCAGCCGAACAGATCGGAAAATTTTCACAATTTCCACACACAGCTACAATGCTAAGTGCTTACGGTACCACAGACAGAGTCTCAAACCGAGGAAACGGAACGAAAATCGGACTACAACCGAAACTTTAACCGCGAAGAACTGAGCTGAAGGAGAAATCTCCGGAGCGACTGTTCAGTGAGGAGGAGTAAAGAATCTGACTGTTTGGGTTTGAAAGGACACATGTAACCCCCAGGTGGCGCTATCCCAAGGGCTACTACCCCTGCCTGCTGGACTACCAACAGGTTGAGGGGCCTAGGTTCTATGGCGGGTGCCTCCACCCAGAGGTCAGGGTTTGTGATGGTTGGTCTAGTTTGATGACAGCCCTCTGGGACAATTAGACCCCCTTCTAATCCCTCTAATGATCCCCACAATGCACTGGAATTACCGTACCAATGCCCCACATGTACACACTGTTCAATCATAAGGTACCACTTACCCTCGAGACTGATTCTGAAGTTCGTCTCAGAGGACCCCCTGTAAAATAAGGTTAATCAACATACACAAACCAATGTAATGCCTGCTATATAGGTACTAACACTTCAGACAGTTTAAAGTTAATAACATCAAATCTGGTTTATTTAGGGGGAATGAAACACGTGAGGGGGAGATCAAGCTGACGGGCAGAATTAAATCACAGTACTCATACAGGGTCTTAAAAGTCACACTCTGGGTACCCAGGCTGGGGGGGGGGAAGCTAGCCAGGTCCATTGCCCGGGGTTGACCAGCAGGTGCAGATGGATAGGGACCTGTAGAAAAAGATATGCACAACACCCAATTGTAATCCGGAGCCGGATGGCTCAGTCCTTGAAGAAATGAAATAAAGGAAATCAGATGACACAATGGTGATTGTTAACAGGTCGCAGGGGAATGCCCTGATTTGTACTCACACTACCCCAAGCTGAGAACCTGATGCAGATGGTTGTTCTGGATTGCCAGACAAACAAGGCATGGAGATGATATTCTATTGGCCAGGCCCAATTGCTTTGACTAGCAGACGGATTTAGTCCAAATAAATTCAGTTCAGCTTTCAGCTTGCACCACACGGTGAAAAGAGAATTGGAATAGCTATCCCTCACAAGCATTCAACACATTTATATGTAAAGGAAATTATTATACCAGGCAGCTGCTCCTAGGTCCCGATCACACCTACTGCAAATACATGGGAGTTCACACAGCAGCTTCAGTTCCTGACAGACCGAGCGCAATTCAGCAATTTGTCCAGTCTTCTACAGGGTAAGCTTGGTTTCCATGTTTCAGCCTTACTTCCTTTCAGACACCTCGGATTCAATCCGATTCAAGCTTGCAACGGCAACCGACCGACTGCAGGGCCTCTCAAGTGCTTCCCACGCAAAACTATACTCCGCAGAAGCACAGAGCTCCTTCTCTCCTCATGGTCACAACTGATCTGACCTCCCAGTTGCAAGGCAGAGCACTCCCTTTGGGCGCCACCTGATCCAGTTGGTGGACTCAGCTGTCAATCATACCAAAGCTCTCTCAGTTGGTGCAAAAAAAAGCGCCAAGGTCCAAAACTACACTTCCCAGAATTACTAGCTATACATTCCTATTGTAAGCTGGCTCCTAGGAGAGTCCGAATTCTGGTTGGTCCAAACACTCTCCATGTTATAGCTCCCCTAATCCCACTGGCCCAGCACAGCAGTTTAGGTCCAAAATGGAGGGGCAACACACACAAAGTCCCATCTGCAATAAAGGTAGGTTAGACAAACTACAATATTACTAATACTTTACCTGATTACAGGCTAACAATGATATCTTTCAGATGGGCCCCCTTTGCACTTTCAGCGACCGCAAAAAGGAGCGATTACTCCGCAGTTCAGGTGAGATTCGAGCATGGAAACACCAGCCCACCAGGAAAAGCATTAGTTATGTCTGCAAGGAGACAGCTCTTAAAGAGACAGTATGTGGAGGCTCTACTAGCACTCACAGTGCCATTCTAACGGTTTAAACGCCTAATGCCAGCAGGCAAGGGGAACACTTAAGCAAGCTCCTAGGAGGCTTTTAGGAATCCCCATTTGTGGGGTTTACACACAGACAGAGTTTTCAACCGAGCTCGAGCCCAATGTTCTATGCCTGGCATAGAAATTAGCCCCCTTCACTCTCCGGGGCAGTTCAAGAGCTGGAGCTAACTGCAAATTGTCAGAATACAGCAAGACTTCATGTTGCTTGAAAAATGATTTTGTACACAAACCACAAATTGGGACCAGCCCCAAAGTTTAGTGTGGAGTTCTGAAAAATGACTGCCCTTTTTGTTTCTTTTCATTTCTGAACCAAGATACGAGTTACTTAAGTTTTTGAAAGCTCATACTCCTGTGCCATGCCCACCATGAAAAAGTAAAATATCCTGGTACAGTATTGTGCTGTTTACCACCAGAAACATGTTGTGAACGCCATCCTAATAAATCCACAGTATGAATCTAGCATGTACATTCAACAGGTACCTTAGCGTAAGACAGTTTTAAAAATGGTGAGTGGCGTTCATCTTTAATGATGTGAGCCATTAATTACAAAATTAACTGTAAAAACCGTTTTAACAATATCTGAGAAAATCAAAAATATATGGAGCATGAATCTTGGGATGTCAGAAATAGATTTTTACTAAAAAAACAACACAAAAAACTATATGATGCATTTCTTTTGCAGATTAACAAATACTGCTGCTTTAAAAAGGGCTTCTATAAAGTGCTGCTGTTGCCTTTTTTACTGTTAGCATGTCACTGAAATTGCAGAGAAACACTGTTTATTTGAAAAATGCATCCAACACTTAAACGCACAAGTTACGTTTACTGTCAGTTTCAGTCATGTACTACTGTTGCAACACTGGAAAGATTCTATCTTCTGTTTGCTAGTATGTCCTTTGATTCTTTCTTGTATTAAACTTAACAGGGCAGTTCACCCTCCTAAGAATTCCGGGAGCTGCTTGCCACAGGCACACTTGTTCTGATGCAATTCTGAAGGAGTTGGAGAAGACATGGAATGAGACGACTAAATTTACTATTTTACAGAGAACATAATAAAATCTCAAAAGGAATGCTTATCGAAAATGGTGGTCGAACTGTAGCAGCGTTCCTTGAGGTCAGACATGTGCAGGTCGTCGGCGGAAAAGAACTGGAGGGTGGGCGTGAGGACTGCCCCTTATATGGCATCGGGCAGATGCCAGTCACGTGACGTCGTGGGTGGTGCCCCGCTATACACTGCTAGCAAGAAGTTTTCCGTGTGGTCCTAGTGCCTGATGGCTCAGTCCAAACAGTTATTACTAGGGATGTAGGTTTGTCATGGATGAGGTTTTAATGACTCATTGTTTGTTCATGAAATCATTAGTAAACAGTAGTAAATGTTGTGGCACTGTCATCATTGCTACATTCTGATGACACTAGTGAAAGTCATGGCAGTCCGGAATAAAGATCAAATGTCATGGAATCAATGACATGTATGACTGCCATGACAAACTTACATCCCTAGTTATTACCAACTGCAAGAGCCCTCTCGAAGTAAGATCAACCAAGCACTTTGTGAAGACCCTTGGTGCTGACATAAAGACAAAGGGAAGGGCTGCAAACTGGTACTGGAAATCTTCTAGCCTGGACCGGAGATATTTTCTGTGGGTAGCTCCGACTGAAATGTGAACATAGGCATCTTTCAGATCCAGTGACCCTAGCCAATGCCCTGACTGTAAGGATGGTATAACTGTGCCCAGGTTGACCATGTTGAACCTCTCTTTTTTGATGTGCTTGTTCAGATACCCACGATCTAAAATGGGTCACCACTCCCTAATTTTCTTGCAAGTCAGGAAGTACCTTGAAAATATGCCCTTGCCCCACTGCGAGGCACAGACCTTTTCCACTGCTTTTGCTTGTAGCAGTTTACTTACTTCCCGTTCCAGCAGAAATCTTTCTGTGGGACAGCGAGCAGGAAAACTTTTGTGTTTCTGCCATCTTGGAAAATTTTTCTGAACAGCAGAGACATCCCCTGGCACACTACCTCCAGAACCCACTTGTCTGTGGTAATGTGTATCCTGGAAGTCGTGAGCCAGCCTCCCCCACTCCTCGGCAATGGTTGGGTGACCTGAGCTAAACTGTCAGGGGTTTTGTTCTGGCTGAGGCCTGGGGGCTGGTGCTGTAGCACCACACTTGAGAGTCCCTCCTGCCTCTAGCCCTGTAGTAAACTCTTTGGGGTTGGTACTCATAAGGGGCACAGACTCTTGGAGAAAATAGCCCCTACCCCTGCCTCACCTATCATAAGGACTGTATGAAGCGGAGGCCTTTTCCTTCTCAGTGTTGTTTTTGTAAGTGGTTCTGTACTCATCCAGTTTTTTCATGTATGCCTCTGTTTCATCACTAAAAAAAGAATCTCCTTGAAACTGGAAATCTATGGCCTTGGTCGAAGTGTCTGGGGAAGGGATGGTTGCACACAGCCAGACGAATCACTTCAGTGACCCTGCATAAGCTAGGACCCATGAGGCAGTGTCATTAATGTCCACAGCAGTGCAGAAGTGATACCTGGTAACATCCAGGCTGACTCTGCTATGGTAGCCAGGTCCTATGCCAATTTACAATCAGCCTTATCTGCCAGTGCCAGCACTGTATTCCACAGTGTTTTCTGGTACTGAGCTATACAAGCCAAGTAAGTTGCCTGCCTGATGAGCAGGGAGGCCGATGTACAAACTTTTCTGGCCATAGTATCCAATTTTCTGGAGTCCTTCTCAGAAGGCTGTGCAGAGAAGAGGGACCTTAGCTCTCTCACAGGCAGCCGCTTGGACTACCCCTAGATGATCAGGGTGGGGACACAGCTATATAGGTCAGGTATCCCTCCCCTCCCCAATCCGTCCATCTAATACTCCCCCCACCCCCAATCTTTTTATCTTTGGCTGCAGATAGGTAGTGCAGACATTATTTTTTTTGTAATGGTTTGTGTATGGGGACAAGTAACTTCCTTCTAGAAGCTCACCTCATCATATTCATAAACTCTGCTTCCTCCTCATTCTTCTTTCCAGAGGAGGGATGCTGAGGGTGTTCACCATTTACCTAATGAAAGAGGAAAAAGGTGACTACTCCTCTGTAGGTCCTGGAGGGGAGTCAAATTCCTGTTCAGGTTAACAATCTGGTTCAACAGGTTTACCTACCTCCTCCACTTCATAATTCATTTCAACCTCCTCCTCCTGTACAGGCAGACAGGCTGAAGCCTGAGCCTGGAGATGTGTGACAGGCATATTCAAAAAAGTTCCCATGACCTGGAAAGCCAGAAAAAAATTCCCCATTTATGACATGTCCTCTGTTGAGGGCATTTATCTTGGGTCCAAAGCCTGCTCCTTTCCTTTTTCAGGAGAAGTGTTAAGGACATTTTTATTTTTGTTTTTTCTTTGCAGACAGTTTCCCGTGCCTGCTCTAAGGCTCTCTTGTTTGTATTTTTGCCATCACTAGACTCAGGGTCCCCCTTTTCAGACACTATGGTATCTTTGCCATCTTCACCATGCTTATCCAATGGCTGAGCAGCTTTATCTTTTTCCTCCTTTTCCTTTAACAGGAACTGCTGCTGTATATGAGAAGATGAACCATCTGACGCATGCTTACCACCATCATTAGGAACTCCCTCAAAGCCTCTATTTTTGGTGACATGGAGGTACACTGGGAAGCCATAAATTATATATATTTTTTTTTTTTTAGCCCTTTTCTTCTGGGTTTAGGGCAACACTTTTTATGAGAGCTCACAACTGGTGAAAGTGTGATCTGGACACAGGCCCCTTAAACAGAGCTCGTGGCAGCCTGCCTTTGCCAGGAGCTTTAAACAATTTCTGCAGTTAATGAAGCCTGTTGGTTCTGTTTTTTTTTCTTAGGTTTATCAGACATGCCATGTGTGAAAATCTCACTCAGTTGTCAAAAAGAACTTCAAACTGAATCTGTAAGCCCAAGGTGGTTCTGAGAGAAAAAAAAAGTAAAAATACTTGAAATGTGGAAGTCTGTTTTGAAACTCGGTCTTGTTCCCTAAAAATGGAAACCATTACCAGAACCATGCTATGTTGTGGCCTTCTCCGGTTCCTGGGAATGATCGGCAACCGAAGAATCCACAGAATGCAAAAATACATATATATTTTTTTTAAACTTACTTTATCCCCATCCTGAGCAGCCCAGGATCGCGAGACTCCCCAGCCCTGCCCACCCATTCATTGCGCCACCTCCTGCCTTCCTCCATGGCTTAGCCCCCCGTGGCAGGGAAGTGGGATCCCTCACCCGACACAGATCCGGTTCTGGAGGTACCTGTAATGTTTCAGGGGCGGCGCCTGCAGGGGTTGGCAGACATCCAACTGCCCAGGTTTTTCCCTCCTGTTTTATCCCAACCCCCCTTCCCCCCGGAGGCAGAGCAATGTGGCGCTGGCAATAACCGAGCCCTGCACGCTTCTGTCCACAGCATGCCAGTCGACTGCTCTGCTCCCTCCATCTCACTCGTACGGGACCCAGGCGCTCCAACACTCAGCCACCGCTAGGTGTCAGAGGTGTGCCGGCCTCCATGTCCCTCCTTCCTGGGAGAAGAGAGCTATCCTCCAGACGCTTGATCCTCACACCCGGGTTAACCTCTGCAATTGTGCCCCACTATTACACATGTCGCTGGTGTGGCAGGAGGTAAGGCATGATGCCTCAGCCCTCCATGCCACCAGGCTGGCAGATTGCAGAAAACTAAACAAAACCAAAAAAAATCAGTACGGTATTCCTAACTAACAGAGTTGATGAATACTAACTGAATTAACCTCAAAAACTAAAACAACAAATGTCTGGAGACCAGAGATACCAGAGCAGACTTCAGGGTGACATCTCTCTTCAGGTGAAGAAACACATCTTGACATTAATGTCTTGAATGGAGCAGTGCAGAGTATGAATCTTAATTATATGGTCCATAATTAGCATAAGGTTCTATCTCCAGGGCATCACTGTGCCGGGAATATGATTCTTAGTTTAAAGCATTATTGAGGGATACCTGGAGTTATAAACAAAAAAAATCTTAAACCAGACTTCTGTGCTGTAACATTTTCTACACAGAAAAACCATCATAAAAGACAATGACTGGCCCACATAAAGCAGTACCGAATGGGGTCAAAGGGCCTCTCAGCCTAACTGTAAAAGCTGAGAACAGCAGATACAGAGTAGCTTCCTCCTTGTTTGGACTCATCAGTGTGTCACATCTGTATCTCAGTTGGGAGGGGGGATTTTGGGTTATGGTGATCCCAAAATAGGAAAGCAATTTAAAAGACAAAAACCTCAGAGCAGAATCACACTAACGTCTACAGAAAATGGTAGAAACACTTGTCTGTGTCTGCTGTTCTTAGCCTTTGCAGATTGTCAGTCCAGTTACTTTGTGGTGATTTGCAAAAGCTTCCCATGATACTTTGCATTGCTGGGGTATGGGTAATTTTGTATTTTTGTAAACTGTCAGCCGGCACCTATCCAAAAATTATAACTCAGACTTTTAAAAAAATGAAATATTCTTACGGTTTTTATGGCCGAGTGTCATGATTCTGTCCATGTCATCTGCATTGTTCTCAACGTAAGCTGATAAATCTTTAATGTACACTCCCACATCAGGCCTTTCCTTAACCTAAAAGCATATAAAAATAATTAAAATTACCACAAGATGACCTATTGTTAGGGAAGGAAAGGCAGTGTGATACAGTGGCTAGAGTATAGGAAGGATACCTGTCAGTACAGCAGCAGCACTGCTGTGTGCAATGCCAGAGGGAGGAGAGAGAGAGAGATGAATTAAGCATCCCAGAGGAATCCTTGTTCTCTGGCGATGGTGATGGGCTCATACTGCTTTGCTACTGGCCCATGGGGTACCACAAGAAAAAACAGGTTACTCACCTGTAACAGTAGTCCTAGAAGTGGTATATGTTGTTCATCGACACTCCTTGGCATGTCCCCTTCCACTTTAAATCTTGCCGGAAGTCTTCAAGCTGGCTCCTCCCACCCATCCAGGCGGTATAACCCTTGTCTCCGCCCCATGATGCCAGATCTTAGCCCACTGGAAACCAGGTGTTGTGCGTCCACAGCTGGGGAAGTCAACTGGGTCCGTGTAGATGAACAACATATACCACTCCTAGATCTACTGTTACAGGTGAGTAACCTGTTTTTCTAGGATTGTGGATATGTTGTTCATCCACACTCTTTGGCAGACTCCTAGAAGTTCTCCGGGAGGTGGGAGGCAAGGCGCACACCCCTTACTTAGGGAATAGAGACTGGAGAACTGAGGCCCCAAAACCAGCATCCCTGCGTGACTCAAGGTAGATGTGGTAATGGGTAATGAAGGTATTTGCTGACTTCCAGGTAGCAGCCCCACAGATTTCCTGTATAGGGATGTCCACGGAAGCAGCCACCAATGCAGCGGTATGGCGGGTAGAATAAGCTCTTATCCCTCTGGGAGGCTCCTTGCCCGCCAACTCATAACACAGACTAATGCATGATGTAATCCATCTTGCAATCGTCTGCTTTGCTGCAGGTCTGCCAGAAGCGGCTTCAGCGTAGGTGACAAACAGCTGTCAAACCACTCCCCGAATTTCCGCCATCCTCTCCTTATAACAGGAGAGAGCACGTCTCATGTCCAAAGTATGGAGCTTGTACTTGGCCTCCAAGGTGAGGCTGGGGTAGTAAACCGGCAGAGTTAACACCTGGTTAAGGTGAAACTCTGACACCACCTTCGTAAAAAATTTCAGGTGGGGGCATAGGACAACCTTGTCCCTGTGGAAGACCAGATAAGGGGAGTTCACCAAAAGCGCCTAGAGCTCTCATGTCCTTCTGGCAGACGTGATAGCCACCAGGAAGGCAGTCTTCCACGACAAGTGTGACATGGCACACTTGTGCATTGGTTCGAATGGCTTGCCCATGCACTTTGCCAGTAACAGCAGAAGATTCCACATAGGTGGAGCTTACGCAACGGAAGGGATATGTGATCCAGGCCTTTGAAAAAGCGCCCGGCCACTGTCTCCTGCACCGTCGGCTGACCAGCCCGTGCCCGGTAAGCAGAGATGGCTGCCAGGTGCACCCTAAAGGTCAATGACCGAAGACCTCCTTTGGGGAGAGATCAAAGGTGGTCGAGAATGTTAGCCACCGGACAGGACAGAGGGTCCAGGCCCTTGCCTGACACCAAATGGAAACCTTTTCCATTTGAAGGCGCAACATTTCCTGGTTGATTCCTTTCTGGATGCCTCCACCATGGTGAAGACATCCTCAGAAAGACCCAAAGCCTGGAACTCTAGCCGCTCAGGTACCAGGCTGTGAGGTGCAGGGATTGAAGGTCTGGATGGAATACCTTCCCCTGATTGAGAGGCATCAGGCCAGGGTGTGCTGGAAGCTGCTCCGGGGCCTGCAGCTGAGGCCAAGGAGATCTGGATACCAGAACTGAGACAGCCAGTCTGGGGCTACCAGGATCACCTTCGCCTTGCCCTCCTCGCCTTGAGAAGCACTTTGTGGATCAAGGGAAATGGAGGGAAGGCGTAGAGGAGATCTGGGGTCCACAGCCTCGAGAAAGCATCCCATTGCAGCGAGCTCTCCTGAGGGTGGCGGGCATGAAACAGCCTCAGCTTGGTGTCGTCCCTGGAAGCAAACAGGTCCACCATCTGTTTGCCCCAGTGGGAGAACAGGCTGTAAGCTACCACTGGATGGAGAGACCACTCGTGGGATGTCTGGCCTAAGCGGCTGAGAGGATCCGCCAGATGGTTTGAGGTTCCTGCCACATGGATGGCTAGGAGATCTGTCTCCAGAAGGCTGACGAGGGTCCAGATGCAGAGTGCCTCCCTGCACAGCAGATTGGAGTGCGTTCCACCCTGTTTGTTGAAGTAGTACATGGTCGTGGTATTGTCCGTCTGGACTTGAACCACTTGACCCCAGAGCTGAGCAGCGAAAGCGGACGGTGCCAGTCTGACTGCTCTGAGCTCCAACAGGTTGATATGGCATCAGGACTCCTCGGGGAGTCCAGAGCCCATGGGCCCTTTTGTCCCCACGAGAGAGGCATCAGTCATGAGAACGACCGTCAGCTCAGGGCGGACAAACAGGATCACTTCCTGCAACCGATCTCGGGCGTTCCACCAGTGGGGAGCATCCCACATCTTCTGGGTTACAGTGATCAGCTGGTCAAAATGACCTTGGCGCTCAGTCCAGTGGGCGGCCAGCTCCCACTGAAGGGGTCGCATATGCAATCAGGCCCAATGGACCACTGAGGTGCATGCCGCCATGTAACTAAGAAGAAAAAAAATTACTCACCTTAGTAATTACGTTTCTTCTAGTGGAGTCTTGCTGTATTCTGACAATTGCAGTTAGCCCCAGCCTTTAAACTGCCCCGGAGAACAAAGGGTTAACTTTTCAATGCATGGCATAGAATGTTCATCTCGAGCTCGGTTGAAGCCTCTGCTTGTTGTTATTCAAACTGCAACCATCAGATCTTTACGAGCAAAACTCACTAGGTGTTCTGTGTGGAAACTAAAAATTTTTAATTAGCCAACTGGCAGAAAAGAAAAAATTACTCACCTTAGTAATGTTGTTTCTTCTAATGAAGTCTTGCTATATTATGACAGATGCAGTTTGTCCCACCATTAGAACTGCTCCGGAGGTGAAAGAGTTAACTTCCATGCAGAGCATGGAACTTAGAGCGCGAGCTCTGTTAGGGTGGTTTCAAACCGAAACCGCCAGATCTTTACGAAAACTCACTAAGGCTCTGTGTGGAAGCTGTAACTCACACTAGCCAACTGGCTACTAAAATATTCACACATTTTCCTGGTCCCAACACCAAGACTCAAGTCAGGGACCAGAAAATAAGATAAAATAACTAAATAAAACACAACACCCAAATATAGAAGGGGCATCAATAAATGCCAACAGTGGACTGCCCACCCCATACCCGAAGTAGAAGTTCTCAGAGGGGCAGGCTGGGGGGGAGGTCATAATATAGCAAGACTCCATTAGAAGAAACAACATTACTAAGGTGAGTAATTTTTTCTTCAAACAACATGAAGTCTTGCTATATTATGACAGATGCAGACTACACAGCAGTACCTCCATGGAGGAGGGACAGAACCTACTTAGGGAATAGGCTCTGAAGCACGGCTGTGCCAAACCAAGCATCCCTCCTGGCCTGGATATCCAGGGAGTAATGCTTGGTGCAAGTGTGTACTGTTTTCCAAGTAGCTGCTTGACATATCTCCAAGATAGGGATGTCTCTAGCAGCAGCTAGAGATGCAGCTGTACCTCTGGTAGAGTGAGCCCTCAGGCCTGAGGGGGGAACCTTACCCAGCTTTTGATAGCAAAATTGGATACAAGAGACGATCCACCTGGCAATGAATCTCTTAGTGGCAGGTCTCCTTTCCCAACCTCACCATAAGTGAGAAATAGTTGAGGGAGTCAAACCTGTGACCCTTGGTATGCCTCTATGTAGTAACTTAGGGCCCTCTTAACATCTGTTGTGCAGCCTCCTCTCACCAGAGGAGGAATGGTCAGTGAAGAACACTGGAAGTGAAATAGATTGGTTAAGGTGGAACCGAAACCACCTTAGGCAAAACTTCCTGTTAGTCCTGAGGACTACCTTATCCCTGTGAAAGGAAATAAAGTCAGTCTCCACTGATAAAGCCTGTAACTCACTTATGCGCCTGGCAGAAGTGATGGCTACTAGAAAACAGTTTTCCAAGTCAATACTTAAGCTCTGCCGAAGACAGAGGCTCAAAGGGGGGTTGCATCAGCTGAGCAATGCAAACATTAAGATCCCAAGCAGGGGCAGGGTCCCTGAATGGAGGATTGGTATGAAGCAATCCCTTAAAAAACTTGGAAAATACAGGGTGAGCAGAAAGAGAAGAGGGCTTCCCTGCTGAAATGAAGGTAGAGACAGCTGCCAAGTGCACTTTCAGGGTAGCTGGTCTCAGTCCCAAAGAATTAAGATGGACCATATAATCCAATACAGTGGGTAAATCAGCAGATTCCGGGGAAATATGCTTCCCAGAACACGATATGGACAACCTTTTCCACTTGGAGTTATAGGTAGCCCTGGTGGAAGGCTTCCTAGCAGCTTTCAGGACTTCGAGAACACTTTGAGAAAGTTGTAGATCGGCAAACTCTAACTGCTCAAGAGCCAAGCCTTGAGGTTGAGGGATTTGAGATTCGGATACCAAACTCTCCCCTGAGCACAGGTTAACAGATTGTGGTTCCTGGTGAGACACAGGGGAAGATGGACTGCTAAGGACAGAAGGAGTGGGTACCAGGGCTGCCTGGCCCAGTCTGGAGCAATCAGGATCATCTTGCAGGGCTGAGACCTGATTTTGACTAGTACTTTGAACAGGAGAGGGAAGGCATAAAGGAACTTCCCTTCCCAATCGAGGAGAAAGGCATCCAGGGGGACTGAGCCCAACACTGGGGGCCTGCAACAAAACAGTGGAAGTTGATGATTGTCTGGGGCTGCAAAAAGATCTATCTGAGGAGTGCCCCATCTGGCAAAAACTATCCTCAGTACTAGGGGATCCAGTGACCATTCGTGATGGCCCTGGGAAATCCTGCTGAGAGCATCTGCCAGGACATTGTCCTTGCCTGGGAGGTGAACTGCTATGAGGGAAGTGTTCAGGAATAAGCCAGAGACCACAACTTCATCGCCTCCAGTGCACAAGGCCAAAGACCGACTGCCCCTTGTTTGTTGATGTACCACATTGTAGTGGTGTTGTCTGTTCTGACCTGTACCACCTTGTTCTGAACAGATGCAGAAAACCTGAAGTGCTAGAAAACAGCTCTGAGTTCCAACAGATTGATGTGGAGCAGAGATTCCTGAGGGACCATAACCCCTGGGTGGAGAGGTCGCCCATGTGAGCTCCCCATCCCAAGAGGGATGCATCTGTAGTAAGGTCAAGGAGTGGACAGAGGGATGAAAGGCACCTTGTCTCAGATTGCTCTGATCCTGCCACCACTGAAGGGCCTGGATCAGGGTTCGAGTCACTGGGATTAACTTGGATAGGGATCTCTTTGAGACCAGAAAGCTCTCAAATGGAACTGAATGTCCCTCATCTGAAATCTTGCTCCTTGCACTACAGCTGTGGAAGCAGCCATGTGTCCTAGGAGCTGCAGGAATGCCTTGCTGGTCGAGAGACCAGCAGAGTGAAGGACGAGGCCAGGGCCACCAGGTCCTTACCCTTTCCAGGGGAAGGAAGGCTCTGGTTTGCTTTGTGTCCAGTTCTGCACCTATAAAGGTGAGTACCTGGACAGGTTCCAAAACTGACTTTGGAAGATTGAGAAGAAGCCCAGAGAGGCAAGCAGCTGCTGGGTAACTAGCAGGTGTGATTCTGATCTGGTCTGGAGACTGACACACAATGAGCCAGTCGTCCAGGTAGGGAAAATGGCAATCTTTGCCTTCTTAGATGAGCAACTGCTACTGCCAGACATTTTGTGAACACCCTTGGGGCAGAGGTGAGGCCAAGGGCATTGTTTGAACTGATAATGGCCTGAGGGCAGTTCTGAATCTGAGGTACTTTCGATGGGAGCCTTGATAAGAACATGGAAGTAGGCATCCTTGAGGTCCAGGGAAGCTAGCCAGTCCCCTGGCCTTAGGAGGTAAAATCATTCCCAGAGTCACCATTTTGAATTTTGGTTTTAAAAGGTGCTTGTTTAGATATCTTAGATCCAGGATAGGCCGCCACTCTCCTGTCTTTTGGGGTAAGGAAGTACCTGAGTACAGACCCTGCCCTGGTGTGGGGAGAAACCCTTTCACAGCTCTGAGAGCCAGGAGGGTTGAGACTTCTGTTTCCAAAGCAAGAGTCTCTAAAGGACTTGCAGGTGGAAAAGATCTGGTTCTCATCTTTGGAAATTTTTTGAAGCTGAGAACCAGACCCTGGCTCACTACTTCCAGGACCCACCTGTCTGATGTTAAAGACTCCCAGTCCTGGACGAAGTAAGCCAGCCTGCCCCCTACAGGTAATGGACAGCCGACCCTGGGCATCCCATCAGGGTGCCTGTTTGGCAGGGGCTTAGGCTGAGGGTGGAGCAGGCCTGCCTGCACTCCGCCTGCCTCTCCCTCTGAAGAACCCTCTGAGCATAGGCTGAAGAGGAGGAGCCTGGGTCTGCAAAAGGCCTGTGAAAAGGCCTGCCCCTACCCCTGGGGCTGCCTCTGAGAAGTGGCTTGCCGCTCCTTGGCTTGTGCACTCCTATAAGTGGTTCTATATTCATCCATTTTCTCATATAATTCTCTGTCTGCTCCCAAACAGAGAATTTCCCACCACAGGAAAATCCATAGCCTTAGACTGGGTATCCTGTGACAAAGTAGTACACCTGAGCCAGGCCAATCTACTAAAAGCCACAGATGTAGCCATGACTCTAGAGGATACATCATTAGAATCCACTGCAGCATGGAACTGCACCTTAGATGCCTCAATACCATCAAGAGCCACCTGCTCCAGCTCCTTTGCAAGCTGGCTAGGACCTGTTTAGCTAAGGCCATGACAGTATCCCATCTAGATTTCTGGTATCTCGCAACATAAGCCATATAGTTTGCTTGTCTGAGTCCCAGAGATGCTGTCATGTATTGTTTTTTGGCCATAGCATCAATCTTCCTGGAGTCCTTGTCAGGAGGATGTGAAGCCAGGGGAATATTAGCTTATCACAGGCTGCAGCCTGAACTACCCCAACATGACTGCATTGCTGTGAAAGAAAATCTGTATCAGGACCTGACAAAGTGTATCTCCTGTCCATCTTTTTATCTACAGGAGGCACAGAATTAGGAGCTTTTAAAATTGTTATTGTTTGTTTCCTAAAAGATTTATGTAAAGGGATGGACAATCTCCTGACTCTGGGATATCCATCATCTCTACATAGTCAGGCTCCTCTTGCTCATCCAAAGCCTCTAAGGGAAGCTGGAGGGTCTCAGCAACTTTTTATAAAACAAAAATGAGAAGGGACTCAGAAAGCCTAGGGGAGATTCACCTAAAGGTCTGTCTGGGAGATGTCCGTTCAATGGGCACATCCAGACTTTCAAAGTCACATTCACACTGATCATAATCATCTCCCTCCTCTGGTTCATAAAACTCTTCTATATCATATTCCTTGAACCGTGGAACAGACCGAACCGACCTTTTGCCAGATAGTGGCGGTTCGGAGGGAACCGGGACAGTGACTGGACAATCTGTATTGCCCTGGCTATCTCTGCAGCAGTTGGAGAAGGAATTTTGACCTCACACCTGCTGACTTTCTAGTTCTCTTTGCTGGAACTGGCTCCTCAGAGTCAGCTTTACGCTTGCTCGAGGAAGTCTGGCCCTGGTCAGAGGGCATTCCTCTCGTTCGCTGACACCGAACTGGGCTGGCCATCCGGTCAGCGGACTTTTGGTCTTCGCCCTGAGCCTACCAACTCTCTTATCTAGGGTGGCTGCAGGAAATTCTTGCAAATCTGGCAGTCTGCATTGAGGTGGTCAAACCTCAGACAATAAACATGTGGTGTGTGGGTCAGCCTTGGCAAAGGCTTCCCCACAGACACTACAGTGTTGAAACCCAGTGGGCCCGGTTTTTCGTTTCTCAGACATAATGCCAGCCTAACCAAAAACTTGCCCTTTGATGGTAGTGCCAGGCAAGACACCTTATCGGTTCCCAACCGTGTCACGGGTCGTGGAAAACCGTAATGAAACTGTTTTTTAGAACCGATAAGAACCGGGAATCAGACTTTAACAAGCCTTAAAAGGCTTTTAACACCAAGTTTAAATATAATTCGATCGGTTCAAACCGAACCGAAAAATATTTACAAGTTCCACACAAAAACCTATCTATTACTTACAATACCATAGACAGAGCTTGAACCGATCGTTTATGTTAAAATAAATAATATTATCGTTAAATTCAACCGAGAAAAGACGCTTTAAACCGAGGAAATGAACCGAGCAGCAGGAGGAATTCCAGAGCGATTGTTCAGTGAGGCGGAGTAAAGAATCTGACTGTTTCGGTTTGAAACCACCCTAATAGAGCTTTTTAACTGAGTCACGTTTAAGTTCCATGCTCTGCATGGAAGTTAACTCTTTCACCTCCGGAGCAGTTCTAATGGTGGGACAAACTGCATCTGTCATAATATAGCAAGACTTTATGTTGTTTGAAATAATGTTTTGGGTCCCCAAAGGAAGACTCAAGTCAGGAAACCCAAAACCAAAAACCAATCAAATAACATTCCACCCAAAGAAAAAAGAGGGTGTAAAAGGAGGCACCTCTAGGGTGCCAACACTGCTCCTGCCCACCCACATCCCAAAGATCTAGGTTCTGAGAGGGGAGGCAGGGGGAGAGGTCAGAATACAGCAAGACTCCACTAGAAGAAACATAATTACTAAGGTGAGCAATTTTTTCTTCAAACAACATGAAGTACTGCTGTATTCTGACAATTTCAGACTACCAAGCAGTACCTCCATGGGGGAGGGACAGAACCTACTTTGGAAATAAGCTCTGAAATACTGCTGTGCAAACTGAGCATCACTACTAGCCTGGATATCCAGAGAGTAATGCTTGGATGCTTGGTAAAAGCATGGACTGTTTTCCAGGTGGCTGCTTGACAATTTTCTAAAAGAGGAATATCCCTGGCAGCAGCCAGGGAAGCAGCAGTACCTCTTGTGGAATGAGCCCTCAGGCCTGAGCGTGGAGTTTTACCCAGTTTTTCATAGCACAATTGTATACAAGAAACAATCCACCTGGCAACAGATCTCTTGGTGGCAGGTTTGCCTTTCCCAACTTCTCCATAAGTGAGGAACAACTCGAGGAGTCAAACCTCAGACCCTTGGTACGCTCTATGTAGTAGCTAAGGGCTCTTTTAACATCCAAACTGTGTAGCCTCCTCTCTCCCGAGGAAGAATGATCAGTGAAGAAAACAGGGAGAGAAATAGACTGATTGAGGTGGAAATCTGAAACCACTTTAGGCAAGAACTTTCTGTTAGTTCTAAGGACCACTTTATTTCTGTGAAAAGAGATGAAATCAGATTCCACTGACAGGGCTTGCAATTCACTGATAAGTCTAGCAGAAGTAATGGCTACTAAAAACACAGTTTTCCAAGTCAAGTACTTAAGCTCTGCTGAGGACAAAGGCTCAAAAGGGGGTTGCATAAGCTGAGCAATGCAAACATTAAGATCCCAAGCAAGAGCAGGATCTCTAAAGGGGGGATTGTTGGGAAGCAATCCCTTGAAAAACTTACAGAATACAGGATGGGATGACAGAGAGGAAGACTTGCCTACCGATAGGAAAGCAGAAACAGCTGCCAAGTGTACCTTAAGAGTAGCTGGTCTGACACCTAGGCCATTTAGATGGACCATATGATCCAGAACCATAGGCAATTCAGCAGAGTCTGGAGAAATATTCTTCTTAGAACACCAAATGCTGAATCTTTTCCATTTGGAGTTGTAAGTCTTTCTGGTGGAAGGCTTTCGAGAAGCCTTAAGGATATCCAGAACCCCTTGGGAAAGATGCAGATCTGCAAACTCTAACTCTTCAAGAGCCAAGCCTTGAAATTGAGAGACTGAAGACTGGGGTACCAAATCCTCCCCTGAGAGGATGTTAACAGGTTATAATTCCTGGGAAGAGACAGGGGAAGATGGACTGCTAGAGACAGCAACAAGGGATACCATGGCTGCCTGGCCCAGTCTGGAGCAATCAGAATCACTTTGCATGGTTGTGACCTTATCTTGACTAGCACTTTGAACAGGAGAGGGAATGGAGGGAATGCATACAGAAACTTCCCTTACCAGTTCAGAATCAGAGCATCCAGGGGGACTGAGCCCAAGACTGGGGGTCTGCAACAAAAAAGAGGAAATTGGTAATTGTCTGGGGCTGCAAAAAGATCCATCTCTGGAGTGCCCCATCTTGAAAAAATCACCTTCAACACTAGAGGATCTAGGGCCCATTCGTGATGGCTCTGGGATATTCTGCTCAGTGCATCTGCTAGAACATTGTCCTTTTCTGGAAAGTGAACTGCTATCAGAGAGATTTGCAGGGAATAAGCCAGGGACCACAACTTCATTGCTTCTGTGCACAAGACCGTAGACTGAGTGCCTCTTTGCTTGTTGATGTACCACATGGTGATGGTGGTGTTGTCTGTTCTGACCTGAACCACCTTGTTCTGTACTGATGTGGAAAAAGCTTGCAGTGCCAGAAACACTGCCCTGAGTTCCAAGAGACTGGTGTGTAGAAGAGATACCTGAGGCGACCACAGTCCCTGGGTGGTAAGTTCCCCCAAATGAGCTCCCCAGCCCAGTAGGGAAGCGTCTGTGGTGAGGACCACTGAATGAGACTAAGTGGCAAATGGAACCCCTTGTCTCAAATTGTCCTAATCCTGCCACCATTGCAGGGCTTGGATCAGAGTTCGAGTCACTGCAATTAGTTTAGTAAGGGAATCCTTTCTTTGGGACCAAAAAGCTCTTAAGTGGAACTGAATGTCCCTCATTTGGAATCTTGCGCCTTGGACCGCTGCTGCAGAAGCTGCCATGTGGCCCAATAGCTGAAGGAAGTGCCTTGCTGGTTGAGACACTTGAAGGCTGAATGAAGAGGCTAGCTCCATGAGAGCCCTTGCCCTGTCCAGGGAAAGGAAGGCCCCTGCTTTTACCGTATCCAGCTCTGCCCCTATGAAGGTGAGGAGCTGCACTGGTTCGAGAACTGACTTTGGTAGGTTGAGAAGAAATCCTAAAGAAGTGAGCACTTGCTGGGACACTTGCAGGTGTGACTTGACTTGGTCTGGAGACTGGTCCACTATGAGCCAGTCATCCAAAATATGGAAAAATGGAAATCTTTTGTCTTCTTAAGAAGACAACTACTGCCAGGCACTTTGTGAAGACCCTTTGGGCTGATGTTAGGCCAAAGTGCATTGTTCTGAACTGATAGTGGCCTGAGGGTAATTTGAACCTGAGGTACTTTCTATGGGAGCACCTGATGGGAATGTGGAAGTAGGCATCTTTGAGGTCCAGGGAGGCTAGCCAGTCCCCTGGCCTTAGAGAAGGAAGGATTATTCCCAGAGTTACCATCTTGAACTTTGGCTTTAAAAGATGTTTGTTCAGGTATCTTAGGTCCAGGATGGGTCGCCACTCTCCTGTCTTTTCTGGGGGCTAGGAAGTACCTGGAGTACAATCCGTTGCCCCTGTGTAGGGCAGGCTCTCTCTCTATAGCTCTTAGAGCTAGAAGAAGAAGAAACCTCTGCCTCTAGGACAAGGGTTTCTGAGAGATTTTCAGGTGGAAAAGATCTGCCTCTCATCTTGGGAAATTTTTGGAAGCTGAGAACCAGTCCCTGGCTTACTACTTCCAGGACCCACTTGTCTGATGTAACAGACATCCAGTCCTGGGCAAAGTAAGCCAGCCTGCCCCCTACTGGGATAGAAGAATCGACCCGGGCAGACCCATCAGGGTGTCTGCTTGTCAGAGGCTTTAGGCTGAGGGGTGGATGCAGGCCTGCTCATCCCCCTTCTGCCTCTCCCTCTCAAGAACCCCCTCTGTGAAAAGGAAGAAGAGGCCTGTGCTTGGTAAAAAGGCATTTGGAAAGGCCTGCCCCTGCCCCTGGACTGCTGCCTTTGAGGAGTTGCTTCCCTTTCTTAGCCTGAGCACCCTCTAAGTGGTCCTGTATTCATCCATTTTCATGCACTTTCGTCTGCTCCCAGAGAATTACCCACTACAGGAAAATCCATGGCCTTAGTCTGGTATCCTGTGAGAGGCTAGTACATCTGAGCCAAGTCATTCTCAAGAGCCACAGATGTAGCCATGGCTCTTGATGATACATCATTGTAGTCTCACAGCAGCATGAAACTGAACTTTCAATGCCTCAATCCCATCTGCAGCCACCTCCTCCAGCCTCCTTGGGGAAGCCTGTTAGCCAGTGCCAGTACAGTGTCCCACCTGGACTTCTGGTACCTGGCTGCATAGGCCAAATAATTAGCCTGCCTGAGGCCCAAGGATGATGCCATGTACTGCTTTTTTGCCATGGCATCAATCTTACTGGAGTCCTTGTCTGGGGGTGATGCCAAGGGAATGCTTGCCTTATCACAGGCAGCAGCCTGTACAACCCCAACATGGCTGCATTGTGATAAAGGAACTCCGTATCTGAGCCTGAAAGAATATACCTTTTGTCCATTCTTCTGTCCACAGGAGGTATGGAATTGGAAGACGTAAGAATTTTTTGTGTCCGTTTCCCAAAAGATTTGTGGAGGGGAACAGACAGTCTCCTGGACTCTGGGATGCCCATCATCTCTACATAGTCAGGCTCTTCCTGATCCTCCACTGCCTGCTCCACAGGGAGCTGGAGGGTATCAGCCACCTTTCTGTAAAACATAAAGTGTGAAGGGGACTCAAAGCCTAGGAGGAGAAACACCTGAAGGTCTGTTTGGGGAGATGTCCGGATCAATAGGCACATCCAGACTTTCACTATCACCATAATCATCTTCCAACTCTCCTTCCTCCTCAAACTCTGGTTCATAAAATTCTTCCAGGGTATAATCCGGAACCGGGGGAACCGACCGAACCGAGCCCCTGCCAAAAGGTGCCGGATCAGTCGGAACTGATCGGAGTGATTCCACAATACGGATCGCTTTTGCTATTTCATCGGCGGTCAGAGTATGAGATTCTGGATCTGAACCAGTCGACTTGTCTTTTCATTTTCTTTTTTGTCGGAACCACCGGAATCGGCTCTCCTTTTGCCCGAAGAAGTATCACCCAGGTCAGAGGGCACTCCTTCTGGTTCTGTCGGAACCGAACCGGGCTGGCCATCCAAGTCAGCGGACTTCTCGGCCTCCCTTTCCCTCAGTCTACCTAATCTCTTTTCCAGGGCAGATTTGGGAAAATGTTTGCAAATTTGGCAGTCTGAATCGAGGTGGTCAAACTCCAGACAATAAACACAGGTGGTGTGGGGATCAGCCTTAGCAAAGACCTCCCCACACACACTGCAGTGTTGAAACCCAGTGGGCTCGGTTTTTTTCTTGTGTTTCTCAGACATGGCCAACCTAACCAAACTTACCCTTTTTTCGGCAACCGCCAGGCAAGACTCCCTATCGGTTCCTGAGTGTCACAGGTCTTGGGAAAAACCATCAAAACTGTTTTTAGAACCAATACAGACCTGTAACCACACACCAAAGTAAAGTACAAATGTTACCGAAAATGATCGGTTCAGCCAACCAATCCACACTTTTACAAGTTCCACACAGAAAATAGAACAAAACCTATCTAGTACTCATGGTACCACAGACAGAGACTTGAACCCACTATGAAACAACAATTTGTAGAAAACCGACCGAAAACCGACACTTCAACCGACTTTGAACCGAGCAGCAGGAGAAATCTCCGGAGCGACTGTTCAGTGAGGCGGAGTAAAGAATCTGACGGTTGCAGTTCGAATAACAAGCAGAGGCTTCAACCAAGCTCGAGATGAACATTCTATGCCATGCATAGAAAAGTTAACCCTTTGTTCTCCGGGGCAGCTTAAAGGCTGGGGCTAACTGCAATTGTCAGACTACAGCAAAACTTCATGTTGTTTGAAGGCGCAGAAAGTCCTGGGCAGGGCGCAATTGCCCAACCAGAAATGACTGGGCAAAGGAGGAAAGAACCTCCGCCCTGTCTGCCGGGAGCTGAGCTCTGGCTTACGAGTTGAGCTCTGCCCCGATGAAGCCCATCACCTGGGAGGGCACGAGTTCTGACTTGGCCTCGTTGATCAGGAAGCCGAGCTGGAAGCAGGTCTGCAGGGCCAGGTCCCTGGACCTCTCCACCTCCTTTTGGGTGAGATGGGCCGCCACCACTGCAATGCATTTGGCGAAGACCCGTGGGGCCGATTACAGGCCAAACGGCATGGCTCGGAACTCGTACAGGATCCCTTCAACCCTGAAGTGGAGGAACCGCTGATGGGACAGACAGATTGGGACATGAAAGAATGCGTCCAACAGATCCAGTGAACAGAACCACATGTTTCGCTCCAAGGATGGCATGATCTGGGACAGAGTGATCATCTGAAAGGTGCGTGACCTGAGATACTGATTCAGGTCGTGCAGATCTAGAATGGGGTACCAGCCTCCCATCCGCTTGGGCACCAGGAAGTACCTGGAGACAAAGCCTGGGTCTGCTGGAAGATCTGCCACTGGAGCTACTACGTCCTTGAGGAGGAGTTGAGTGATGTCATCTCGGAGAGCTGACCGAGTCTGGGCGGATACTCTTTTCTCCCGAGGGGCGCGGGCTCAGCTTGGAGGGTCCTGCTCGAATTCCAGAGGCAGTCCCTGACTGACCACTTCGAGAACCCACCTGTTCAAAGTGACAGCGCACCAGGCGGAAAGGAAGTGGCGGAGCCACTCCCCCATGGAAGGACCCAGAGCTGGCGTGACGGGAGATGGGGAGGCAGCCCCCATCCCGTCACTGAGCAGGCTTGGAAGAGGAGGATCCAGGACTCTAACCTTGGCCTCCTTTATGGGCCTGGGAGGGCCCGGGCTTTGGCTGGGGGCACCAAGCTTGAGCCTGCTGCTGTTGCTGATTCTGCTGTCCTCCTTGAAAAGAGGGCTGCTGTGCCGCAGGGGAAGAGTGCCAAAAAGGCTTCTTATTTTTCTTCTGCTGGTTCTTCCCCAAAGAACCCTTGGCAGAAGTAGCATACAAGGTGCCACTGGACTGCTCAATGCGCTGAAGGTGACCAGCCACTGCTAGGCCAAAAAGGTCGGTCCCCAGGAAAGGCACGTCAGCTAGTTTGTGCCGAGTATCCGTCAGGAAGGAGGAGAGCCTCAGCCAAGCCCTGCGATGAGAGGCAACTGCAGCTGCCATCGAACAGGCACAAGAATCCCCAATGTCCGGGTCTGTCTGAAGCTGCTGTTTGGCAACAGCTCGGCCGTGATCCCGGATCTGCTTGACCGTGGTCTGCATGTCCATGGGGAGATGTGGGAGGACTTCATCCAAAGACCCCAAAAGGCCATGTAGAAGTGTAACCCCTCACCCCTGCCTTTTTAGCCAAACGACAGGTGGCATGCTGTTGAAGCTGACAGCAGTACCTGGTGGGGACTGGGTTCGGGGAGGATGAGGTTACTCGGCACAGGGGACCTAGGTTTGGATACTCTGCACAGGGGCACCAAGTAAATCCGAACACAGGAAGCAATAACTGTAATGTCCAGAACCAGGAATGGGATTCTTCAGTGTGGCTTTTATTCACATCCAGTCTGAACAAAGCATAGACAGACCCCCACAGGGCTACATTCCTAGTAATGCAGATTAAAGACAACAGAACACTTTATCACTATTTCCAGCCCTACAGGCTCTAAACCCACAAGGCACACAGCCCGGACTTGCTCGCAGCTTTGGGTACACAGCCCAACTTCTACACTACTTGGGTTTTCCCCACAGGCCCGGCTCCCCTGCCGGCTACTTGATCTGCGGTCCATTTTGGGAATGAACCAATTATCCTGTTGTGGCTCCCCAAACCACACTAGCGCCTTTGACTCCTAGAGAGAATTTTCCTTACAATCCCACGTCTGTGTACTTCCCTCATCACTGGCCAAGTGCCTGAAGTAAAGTAGAAATCCACAGAGCAAATCCGTAGAGGTGGACCTGGTCACTAAAGATGGAGGGCCTCCCACCTCCAGCTCCCACAGTCCATACCCGGCCATTTCTCTGGAAACTAAACAATTCCTTTACTGAAAACTTGCAAATGTAGATTCTTGGGTAGACACATGTCACATCTCCTCTACATATCATTTTCATCCCAACAAGCTCTGGACTTGAACCTACTTTTACTTCTTGCTTAGCCCATTACTCTAGGCTTCCCACTATTTTAGTAGTTCAATCCCCACATTGTCACACAAGTCCCAGGGTGAAAAACATAGGCCCTTTCAGGAAGAGCTGACACTCACCCTCCGGTTGCAGGTGCCCCACAGGCGACTCACAAGTCTTCTTGTTCTCCCAAATAAACTCTGGAACAAACAGGCAGCTTCTCCTTTACAAGCAGAACTAAGGGATTGCTCCAGGAATCTGCAGGGAACCCTTTCCTGCCCCCCCATCCCCGAAGGGAGGGGCACTGAGACCGGAAAACAGCAGTCTCCACCACTTCAATTATCTTCTGTGTCTCTCTTTAAGGTGGAGACACACACCCTTTTTACCTAAAAGTAGCCCTCTGTCAGTGCTGAGGCTCCTAGAGCCCACACAGAGCTGCTGAGCTGCTTTCTCAGCAAGCTCCCAACACCAACTCCACCTTGAACTGACTGAATCTCTTCAAAACCTCCCAACGTTCTATACCAACTCCTTTGCTGCAGATTCCATTGTGGCTCATGCAGCTGCAATAGTTCTATTGGTGATGTCATCCCTCAGTCTCAGCTGAGACTGAGAACAGAGTGAGACAGTGTGTAACCCACTTAACTGGAGTTTCACAAGCTGCCTTCCCTGCCTACCACTAGGTCTTACTGGGATTCTAGTAACCCCGGGTAACAAGGGGTTACAGAAGTGTGCCATGATGATGGCCGAACTTGCCTGATAAAGGCCAAAGGAAGAAACCGCACAGACCTTCCTGGCTGAATGGTCCAAAAGCTTGGACTCTTTCTCAGGAGGTTGGTCAGTATCGGCAGAACTGCCAGTACACCTGAACACAGTGGCAGTCACCAGGCTCTCGGCCGAAGGGTGCTCTGCGAACCCCATAAGGGACCCCATGGGCACCGCATACTTGCGGGCCATGCAGGCAGATGGAGCTGGACAGGAGGCGGGGCGCTGCCAAAGTTCTAAGGCCGGGCCAACAATGAAAGGCCTCTGTCAGAGTACCCCCTCTCTTGAAGATGTCCGTGAGAGGGTACTCCGCCTTTTTCAGGATTGGCTCCGGGGTATCCCTGTGGACTCAGAGATGACGCGAAGAATGCCCTGAAAAGACGAAGAACCTTCCTCCGTCTCTAGTCCACCGACATATTCATCATCCCCGGAATGAGAATGCAGGTTCGTCACATCCGAATCTGAGGAATCTGGATACAAAGGTCGACTGCCCAGGTAACCCTTGACCCGCCAAGGGCAGTCCGGGGTGAGAGTGACCGACAGATGCCGGGAAGCCCAGTGTCCGGACTATCTTCTTTGGAAGGAGCCCCTCCCACAGACTGCTTGGGTGGTGGTTCCACCACAATCAGTGGAGAGACCGTTTTAGGCTGAACCGGAGGTTTTGCCAGCTCTGCGGGCGGAGGAACCGACTTGATCGGCTCCGAAGGAGTTGACTTCGTTCTAGGAGGCGAAAGCCAAGTAATGGCCAGGATGGAAGCCGGGGTCGGCTTGTGCCCGGTCAAAATAAGCTGCTGCCACATGAGGTCCCCATAGTGCCTGAGCTTCCACCAAAGCCTCTCCACATCTGAGGAGGACAAGGATGACTGATGGCGTCGCCACTTTTTAGACCGTTTATGGCTCTTCCCCGGCCTTTCGATCGAGGGGGTCAGAGACCTCGATCGAGATCGGACAGGCCGATTCAGTCACTCGGGAGACATCGGCAGGACTGGTGATTTCCTGGGGTCGGAGACCACTTCCTCGATGGGAGTCCCAGCAGGCTGGGTCTCCTCGTTGGGGAAAGTCAGAATTGGAGTTTGATCGAGAGAACTGTCGACTGGAGTTGGCGATAGAGGATTGATCGAGTCCATGACGATTTCCAAATCGTCGATCGACAGTTCGGTCGACTGGACAGACTGCAAAGCCGAGAAGCCAATAGCCAAAGAAGCAATCTCGACCGAAGTCGGTACTGCATGTTCCTGGGACCAAGATCTCTCCCACTCAAGAGCGCCTGCCTCGGGACGAAGATGATCCTGGATCCTTATTCCGATTACAGGATAGAGAGGAGTGCATGCCCACGGGACCCCTTCCCTTTGTCAGGAGAGACTGGCACAACTCTCGGAAGGAACCTGAGAAGGTGGAGCCCAGGTTGAGCGGAACAAAGAAGCTCTGAGTAGTTTCTGCAGCCCAAGCCACTTCCTCTTCGAATGCTTGCATGTGTTCCAACTGCTCGGCGGATCCTACAGCCATGGAAACCGCCCACCGAACCTCCTTGGATTTCGCCGGAGGGTTCCTTTTCTCCAGCCTCCCCAACTTTAGGCGTGCGAGACAGTCATCAAGGAAATTAGAATGGAAAGTGAGACACAGATCGCATTTCGAGGCGTCATGGTCAACACCAAGACAGTAAATGCACGCATTGTGGGGATTGGTGCACAACATCTGGCCGCAAGGGCACCGATGAAAACCGGGGGAAGACTTTTCTTCCATAATCGAAGAAATAAAGTCACAATCACTAATGTGAACTAGACGGATATTCGAAATAACACAATGTTTTGAAGCCAGGGCCTACAAAATGCGTGAGAATGAGGGAGGCAACCTGAATCTTCCAATGGAAAGGAAGATCTAACGTCATGGGGCAGAGCCGAGGGTTATACCACCTGGGTGGGATGAGCCAGCTTGGAGATGTTTGGCAAGATATAAAGTGGAAGGGAAATGCCAAAGAGTGTGGATGGACAACATATCCACAGTCCTAGAAATACAGGTTACTCACGTGTAACAGGAGTTCTAGGAATGGTATATGTTGTTCAACCACACTGTCTGGCAGGCTCCTTGACGATTTAAATCTTGCCGGAAGGTCTTGAAGCTGCCTCCCACCCACCCGGGTGGTAAAACCTCGCCCACCCCATGATGCCAGATCTAGCCCGCTGGAAGCTAGGTTGTGCGTCGAAGCCTGGGAGGTCGGGTGGGTCGTGTGGATGAACAACATATACCATTCCTAGAACTCCTGTTACAGGTGAGTAACCTGTATTTCTAGGGACATGGATATGTTGTTCATCCACACTGTCTGGCAGACTCCTAGCAGTTCTCCGGGAGAAGGAAGGCAAGGCGCACACCCCCTACTTAGGGAATAATGACTAGAGAACTGAGGCCCCAAAACCAGCATCCTGGTGTGACTCAAGGTCGATGTGGTAGTGGGTGATGAAGGTGTGTGCTGACTTCCAGGTAGCATCCCTGCAGATTTCCTGGATAGGGACATCCCTGGAAGCAGCCACCGATGCAGCGGTATGGCGGGTAGAATGAGCTCTTATCCCTCTGGGAGGCTCCATGCCCGCCAACCTATAGCAGAGATCTATGCAGGAGGTGACTCACCTGCCTGTCGTCCGCTTGGCTGCAGGTCTGCCAGGTGCGGCTTCAGCGTAGGTGACAAACAGCTGGCGAACCTCTCCCAAACCTCACGCCGCTCCTTATAATAAGCGAGCACCTTTAGGGTCCAAAGTATGGAGCCTATATTCGCCTCCGAGGTGCGATCTGGGCAGAACACCGCAGAGTCAACATCTGGTTAAGGTGAAACTCCGACACCACCTTCGGAAGGAATTTCGGTGGGGCGAGGACAACCTTTGTCCCTGTGGAAGACCAGATAAGGAGACTCGATGGAAAGCGCCTGGAGCTCTCCCATCCTTCTGGCTGATGTGATAGCCACCAAGAAGGCAGTCTTCCACAGGTGAGAGATGTCACACCTGTGCATCGGTTTGAATGGCTAGCCCATGAGCTTAGCCAATACCAGCAGTAGATCCCACAGAGGTGGAGGTTCTCGCACCGAAGGGGATATGTGATCAAGACCTTGGAAAAAGCGCCCGACCACCTTCTCCTGCGCCACCGACTGCTTCCCAGCCCACGTCCAGTAAGCAGAGATGGCTGCCAGGTGCACCTTAAGGGTCGTCGACAGAAGCCCTTGTTGAGAAAGGGATCACAGGTAGTCCAGAATGCTTGCCAAGGAACAGGAGGAAGGGTCCAGGCCCTCGCCCTGACACCAAATGGAGAATCTCTTCCATTTGAAGGCATAGCATTTTCTGGTCGACTCCTTATGAGACGCCTCAATGACGCTGAGGACCTCGTCGGAAAGACCCATGGCTCTAGAACCTTGTCACAGGAACCAGGACGCCAGGTGCAGGGATCGAAGGTCCGATGGAATACCTTCCCCTGATTGACTGACATCAGGTCCGGGCGGGCTGGAAGCTGTCTCGGGAGCCTGGAGCGGAGACTGAGGAGATCTGGATACCAGAACTGGTGGGGCCAGTCTGGGGCTACCAGAATCACCTGCGCCCTGTCCCTACTCACTTTGAGAAGCACCTTGTGGATCAAGGGAAATGGGGGAAAGGCGTAGAAGAGGCCCGGGGTCCACGGCCTCGAGTAGGCATCCCCCTGCAGCGAGCCCTGCTGAGGGGAGCGGGCATGAAACAGTCTCAGCTTCGCATTCTCCCTGGAGGCAAAAAGGTCTGCCTGAGGCATGCCCCAGTGGGAGAAGAGATCTAGTACTACCTCCAGCAGGAGAGACCACTAGTGAGACGCAGCCCCTATCTGGCTTAGGGCATCGGCTAGGGTGTTGGAGGCTCCTGCCACATGAATGGCAAGGAGATCCGCCTCCAGGCTGCGCACGAGTGACCAAATGCGGAGAGCTTCCCTGCACAGAGCCATGGAGCGCGTCCCGCTCTGGCGGTTTAGGTAGTACATGGTCGTGGTATTGTCCGTCTGGACCTGAACTACTTGACCCCGTAGAGACGGAGCAAAGGCGGTGAGGGCTAGATGAACCGCTTGAAGCTCCAGCTGGTTGATACGGCATCGGGACTCTCCAGGGGACCAGAGGCCATGCGCTCTGTGCTCCCCCAGATGGGCACCCCAACCCATCAGAGAGGCATCAGTCGATAGAGAGACCGCCGCCTCGGGGTGGACTAACGGGATGCCCTCCTGCAGATGTGCTGGAACAATCCACCACTGGAGAGCGTTCCACATCCCCTGGATCACTGTCACTAGCTGATCCAGCGGATCGAAGTGCTGTGACCATTGGCTGGCCAGTCCCCATTGAAGGGGACGCATGTACCAGCGGGCCCAACGGATCACGCTGCTGCAGGCCGCCATGAGGCCCAGGAGGCACAGGAAGTCCCGGGCAGGGCGCGATTGCCCAACCTGAAATGATTGGGCAAAGGAGGAAAGAACCTCGGCCCTGTCCGCCGGGAGCCATGCTCTGGCTCGTAGAGAGTTGAGCTCTACCCCAATGAATTGTATCACCTGCTTTGGCACGAGTTCCGACTTGGCCTCGTTGATGAGGAGGCCAACCTGAGAGCAAACCTGGAGGGCCAGATCCCTGGACCGCTCCACCTCCGCTCTGCAGGGGGCTGCAATCAGCCAGTCGTCCAGGTAGGGGTACACCCGGACCATGCAGGAATGCTGTCACCACTGCCATGCATTTGGTGAAGACCCTGGGAGCTAGGGAAAGGCCGAAGGGCATGGCCCGGAACTGGTAAAGGGATACCTCCGCTCTGAAGCGGAGGAATCTCTGGTGGGACAGACGGATTGGGACGTGAAAGAACGTGTCCTGAAGGTCCAGAGAACAGAACCACATGCCTCGTTCCAAGGATGGGATTATCTGAGCCAGAGTGACTATCCTGAAGGTCCGAGACCTTAGGAACCTGTTCAGGTCATGCAGGTCGAGAATGGGGCGCCAGCCCCCTGTCCGTTTTGGGACCAGGATGTACCTGGACACAAACCCCGGGTCTGGAGGAGGATCCGCCACCTTCCTGATCACCCCTTTTTTGAGGAGCAGGGCAATATCGGCTTGGCGAGCAGACAAAGAGGCTGCGGACCCCGTAGTCCCCCAAGGGGCGACGGCTCGGAAGGGCGGGGCCTGCTCAAACTCCAGGGGCAGGCCCTTTCCTACCACCTCCAAAACCCAACGGTCCGTGGTGACAACGGACCAAGTGGAAAGGAAGTGGCGGAGCCATCCCCCCACGGGGGGAACCCGGGGGGGGTGACGAGGCTGGGGGCAACACCCCTTAACCCATCACTGGGCAGGCTTAGAGGAGAGACTGGCCGAGGGACCTCCTGGGCCTTTACCTCTCTGCTTCCTGTTGGAGGAAGCCACAGGCTTGGGTTTGGGATGCCAAGCGCGAGCCTGCTGGCCCTGGTGCTGGTGCTGTTGGGCCGGACGTGTCGCGAGCGCAGAAGGACGAAAGAACTTGTGCAGCTGCTGTCGGCGGCCTTTGTCCTTCTGGGTAGAGGTGACCGAGTCCAGAGTGGCATTGGACTTTTCGATCCGCTGGAGGTGACCTTCCACTCCAGGGCTGAAGAGGTCGGTCCCCAAGAAGGGGGCATCCACCAGTTTGTGCTGGGTATCCGCCGTGAAGGTGGATATCCTCAGCCATGCTCTGCGGCGCATGGCCGCCGTAGCCGCAACCGATCTGGCACAGGAGTCTCCAGTGTCCAGAGCCATTTGGAGCTGCTGCTTAGCCACTGCCCTACCCTGGTCCCGTACCTGCCGGACCGTGGTCTGCAGGGCAGTCGGGAGATGAGGGATCACCTCATCCAGGAAGCCCATGAGGGCGTGGGAGAAGTGTGCCATCAGCACGGCCGAGCTGGCCTGGCGGAGGCCAAGGGAGGATGCAGCGTACACCTTGCGCCCAGCATAGTCCAGCTTTTTGGACTCCTTGTCGGGTGGCTTGTCCACATCCCTAGCATCCCCGGAATGCTGAAAAACGCTGTCGGTGACCAACCCCTCGGCAGAGGGGTGTTCCGAAAAACCGGGCAAAGAGCCGGTAGGGACCGCATACTTCCTGGCCATCCTGGCCGAAGGCGCAGGACAGGAAGCAGGCCACTGCCAGAGCTCCAAGGCTGGGCCAACAATGGCTTCAGCCACCGGAAAGGCCTCCGTGGGTGAATCCCCTCGGTCCAGTATCTCCATCAGGGGATACTTGGCCTGCTTGGACACGGGCTCGAGCTGCATCCCAGTGGACTCCGAGATGAGCTGAAGCAAACCCATGAAGGGCAATGGGCTTTCCTCTATCGACTGGCCCCCGGAGGACTCCAGGTCAATGGGCCTGGAGAACAGGGAGGAGTCGTCATCGGACTCTGAGGAGTCCGCAAAGAGCTGCCTGGGGCCTGAGCCACCCTCCACCTGCCGAGGACGGTCGGGAGTGAGGGTGGCCGACAACATGTGGGGCAGGCCCTGACCCGACCGAGAGTCCTTGGTCGGTGCCCCCGATTTCGGTTGTGGAGGCGGAGGTTCCACCACAATCGGTGGGACAGCTGGTTTCGTCCGAACAACAGGCCCAGGCTTGGGCACCTCGGCTACAGCAAGGGGTTGTTTCAGCCGCTCGGGTGACAGCCACTTGATGGCCAGGGAAGGCAACGGCGTCAGCTTGTTCCCGGACAGAAGTAACTGCTGCCACATCAGGTCCTCGTAGCATCAACGCAACTGCGCCAAGCCTCTCCTCTCTGAGGAGGAAGACAAGGACGAAGGTGGCGCCGCTTACTCAGTGCCGAGACCGCCGATGTCGGGCGGGATCAGCTGGACTGAGACGCTGTCCGAGACCAAGACCCGGCTTGAGGACAGGGACACCGCCTTCCCCGGCTCGGAAGCCTTAACCGGACTGTGGCACCGGAGGCGCAGGCAAGTCCTCTGCCTCCACCAGGGGAACCGGTGAAGAAGGGTTGTCGGCTTCACCAGTCGACAGCCCATCCGACGGGTCGAGAAAAATCTCAACCGCGTCGACGGGTGTCTCGGCCGGCTGGCCTGATGGGGACGCCATGAAGCCAGCGGCCTTAGCTGTAACCTCGACCGAAGTCGAATGTCGACTGTCCGGGGAAGGGGACCTCTCCCGCTCCCACGAATGCCGATGATGGGACTTACCCTTTGAGTCTTTCTTTTTGGACCAAGAGGAATGTCCCGATGGCCCCTCTCCCTTCGTGGAAAGGGACTGGCAAAACTCAGCCGAGCCAGCTGCCGTGGTAACCGCACAACGGGCCTCCTTCGGCTTAACTGTCTGGCAGCGCTTCTTGGGGCGCCCAAGCTGTAACCGGGCAGCGCGGTCTTCCAGGACGTTGGCCGAAAACGAACGGGTATAACCGCAGGCTCAAGTGGTCAGCGTTCTAGGCTGAGGCAGTAGACGATGTGGGAGTATGGGTCCATCCTGACATCCTCTGCCCACAAGGGCACCGCCAACTCCAGGAGTCTATTTGTCCATCGCAGCCATGAGGAGAAACCTGACCAAGTCTTGAAAATTTTAAAATAAGTTTTGGGCGAACCGAAGAATTAGGATCCAGTCTATACGCAGAGCGTTAAGGAGGGAACCTGAGCTTCCAAGTGGTAAGGAAGATCTGGCGTCATGGGGCGGAGCCAAGAGTTTTACCACCCGGGTGGGTGGGAGGAGCCAGCTTGAAGACCTTCCGGCAAGATTTAAAGCGGTAAGGAACTTGCCAGACAGTGTGGATGAACAACATATCCATGCCCCTAGAAAAAATACTTACCATAGTAATCTTGTTTCTTCCAGGGGCTCCCTCAGTATGCTAAAACTATTGCAGTTAGCCTCCTGTGTTGAGCTGCCCCAGAGAAAATGGAATGTATGTAAATGATGGCACCATCATTGGCTTGTGCCACAATTCAAACTGCTGCGTTCTAAGAAACATTCAGATTCATTGTGAAGCCTAATAGGGTGAAGACCTAACTAAATTACCTTAAGAAAAAAACTCCCATTGAATAAACTATGATAACATCAGCTCCTGTAAGAAGGAAAAACAGCACAGACTGGTTCAAAACTTTAACAAGTAACAAATATAACAGACAGAACAGTCAGTGACCAGCAAGGATGCAGAAAACCCCATATGGTTCTGGAAAGGGAGGCAGGGTGGGAGCTTTAAGCATACTGAGGGATCCCCTGGAAGAAACAAGATTAATATGGTGTCATTTTTTTCTTCAAACCCCAAGAATCCCTCAGTATGCTTAAACTATTGCAGACTACCAAGCAGTACCTTCCTACCTTGGGAACAGGTTCTGCAGGACTGCAGTACCAAACCTGGCAACACTCCTGGACTGTATGTCCAAGCAGCAGTGCTTAGTGAAAGTGTGAACAGTTTTCCACGTGGCTGCTTTACAACTCTCCAGCACGGGGATGTCCCTTGCTGCAACCGCTAATGCAGCTATGCCAGGGGGAGAATGTGTTCTGAGACCCAGGGAGGCTGTTCGCTAGCTTTTTTTTTTTTAAAACTTTATGTTTATTATTTTGATAAAACGAAGTTTGAATTGCTAGCAAAGTCCTGCAGTTTATACAATAATCCACTTGAGGGCGCCACTCCTCTTAATATACACAACTATTCTGCCTTTGCTACAAGATACGTCCCTGAAGGGATTACCATTTAATAACAACCAGATTACACATGACATTCAACTGTGCATTGAGCCCATGAGCGACATGGTATAGCTCCCTTGAAGTCCAAAAATATTGCTCTCAATGTCCAATCCCTCAAGTGAGGGGAAATGAAAAGTACCATGCAATCACTTGTTTCTGCACAAATTTGCTTAAAGATTATTTGATGAAAACTCTAAGGTTGCTATATTCAAAATCAACTGGCTAGACTATTGGCACTGCAAGAGGTACATCACTTGCTCCCACTACAGAATTAACAGTAATCAAGAATTAAGTGGGCGGCGCGCAAGCTGGATCCAGGATGGCAGCTTGATCTCGTGCACTGAGCCTATCGATCTAATTTTGCAGCCATCCTGCTCCCTGGAATCCCCTTTGACGCAGAGATCGATAATACAAAGCTCTGCAGTGCTATGCCAGCGACGATGTCAAAAACATAAGGATATTTGAATTTTAAAAGCAGCAGTGCAGGTGGAAAGATAACCAGAGCAGAGGCCAGGCAAGGCGCTATGGGGTCGGCAGGTGAGCAGACTCAGGCTTCCGGTTCCAAAAACATCCTAATGACCACGCCGTATGTAGCACTTGAAAAAATGTTCAATGATCTGAAATACGATCCGATTTGTAGAATAAATGCTGGGTTTGAAAATGTCTCACTACAGATTGCTCATTTGCAAACAACAGTTAATACAATGGGAGAGATGGTGGAACAACACACTGCAAGGTTCACGGAGGTTGAAGAGAGATTGAGCGCACAGGAGGATTTAAGCACACAAATCCAGCCTAAACTCCAGCAGGCTCTCTCGGAGATTGAGAAGCTATGTGCGATATTGGATGACCGTGAGAATAGGTAGCGGCGGTCAAACATCAGAGTGACAGGCCTCCCGGAAAGAACAGAGGGTGGAGACTGAATAGCCTTTTTCTGAACCTGGCTCAAAGATCATTTACAGCTACCCCCGGAATGTACCCTGGAAATACAGAGGGCACATAGGTCGCCGGGCCAAAAACAACCGCCCAACTGAGACACCCCAGCATATAATAATTAAATTTCTACATTACCAAGACCGCCACAAGTGTTGAAGGTCGCTAGAAAAGCGATAGTGCCACCCCCCGGATTGGCACGCTTTTTTTTCTTCTCACTAGAGATGAAGGGCCAGTCGGCTCCACCATGAAATAAGGGGGGGTTCTTCTCTTACTGACTGCTCAGGGGCTGTAACCTTGAGTTGGGGGGGTGGGGGGTCACAAGACGTTTGGTGCCATTGTGCTCAATAGAAATACTTACAAAGTTTAGGGTAACTTTGTTTAAAGCGCTGGTTGTGCATGTTACATGGTTTTTCAGGGTATTACTTCATATTGGTGGGGTGTAATTATGAGGGGAAACCAAAGCTGTTATGAAGGTGGGTTATAGTTTAGTAGATGGGTAGGGGTTACAGTTAAAAAAATTTAAGTGCGATGCATGACAGAACGGTCTATGTACAAGGTATAGTATATAAGGTGCAGGGTTCAGAGTGCAAGTATGGAATTGAGAACTACTATGGCTAATATAAGTGCTATCCTGGAATGTGAATGGTACCTAGAAACTGTAACAAAGCGGAAAAGGGTTTGGTCATATATTAAAAGAATGAAAGCAGATGTAGTCATGCTACAGGAACTCCACATATCACATGAAGAGGTGGTTATGCTTGGGGCATCCTAGAGGGCACAATGATTGCCTTGCCCTTCATCTCTTAAGGCCAGAGGTACATATGTTTGGTTTCAACCAGGGGTTAGGGTTCAAGTGCACTCTTCTCAGACGGATGGGCAGGGGAGATTCGTGGTGGTTCAGGCCACTGTATAGAAGGAAAGTTTCATTCTGGTGTCCCTATATGGCCCTGCATATGACTGCCCTGAATTTTTTTGACCACCTGGTCCTTACATTATCAGTGCTCCCAGATAGATTAATTATAGAGGGAGATTTCAACACATATTGGGACCCCCTGCTGGACCACTCTAAGCCACAATTGCGGCGCTTCGCCAGAAGTGTGACAGTCCTGTGTAATCTTGCCAGAGAGAGAACCCTGCAAGAGTTATGGAGATTTAAAAATCCTAACAAGGAGGAGGAGAACTCCTACTCACATGCCCACAAAGAAAAAATTACTCACCTTAGTAACTGTGTTTCTTCTAATGGAGTCTTGCTGTATTCTGACTAACTGCAGTTAGCTCCAGCCTTTAAACTGCCCCGGAGAACAAAGGGTTAACTTTCTATGCAGTGCACAGAATGCTGAGCTCGAGCTCGGTTGAGGTCTCTGTCTGCAGCCCTTTGAAATCCAACTGTCAGGTTCTTACGAGCAAAAACTCACTACTACCCAATGTGGAAACTGTAAAATTTTTACTAGCCAACTGGAAGCAAGAGTTCTGAATCCCCAAGGAAGACTCAAGTCAGGAAACCCAAAATCAAAAACCAATCCAAATAAGAATAACAATAAAACAAATACCCAAACAAAAAGAGGAGGGTGTATAAGAAGCACCCCTGAGGTGCAACACTGCACCTGCCCACCACTTCCCAAAATCCAGGTTCTGAGAGGGGAGGCAGGGAGAGAGGGAGGTCAGAATACAGCAAGACTCCATTAGAAGAAACAATTACTAAGGTGAGTAATTTTTTCTTCAAACAACATGAAGTCTGGCTGTATTCTGACTAACTGCAGACTACCAAGCAGTACCTCCATGGAGGAGGGAGAGAATCTACTTTAGGAATAGGCTCTGAAGTACTGCTATGCCAAACCAAGCATCACTCCTAGCCTGGATATCCAGAAAGTAATGCTTGGTAAAGGTATGGACTGTTTTCCAGGTGGCTGCTTGACAAATTTCTAAGAGAGGGATATCCCTGGCAGCAGCTAGGGAAGCAGCTGTACCTCTGGTTGAGTGAGCCCTCAGGCCTGAGGGTGGAATCTTTCCTAGTTTCTCATAGCAGAATTGTATACAAGACACAATCCACCTGGCAATAGTTCTTGGTGGTAGGTTTGCCTCTTCCCACTCTCCATAAGTGAGGAACAACTGGAGGAATCTAACCTGGACCCTTGGCACGCCTATGTAGTAGCTAAGGGCCCTTTTAACATCTAAACTGTGTAGCCTCCTCTCTCCTGAAGAAGAATGATCAGTGAAGAAGACAGGAAGAGACATAGACTGATTCAAGTGAAAATGTGAAACCACTTTGTGCAAGAACCTTCTATTGGTTCTAAGGACCACTTTATCCCTATGAAAGGAGATAAAATCAGGTTCCACTGACAGGGCTTGCAATTCACTGATACGTCTGGTGGAGGTAATGGCTACTAAAAACACAGTTTTCCAAGTCAAGTACTTAAGCTCTTCTGAGGACATAGGTTCAAAGGGAGGTTGCATAAGTTGAGCAATGCAAACATTTAAGTCCCAGGCAGGTGCAGGATCTCTAAAGAGAGGATTGGTATGAAGCAATCCCTTAAAAAAATTACAGAACACAGGATAAGATGATAGTAAGGAAGACTTCCCCACTGACAGAAAAGCAGAAACAGCTGACAAGTGCACCTTGAGAGTAGCTGGTCTGAGGCCTAAGCCCTTCAAATGGACCATATAATCCAGAACTGTAGGCAATTCAGCAGTGTCTGGGGAAATATGTTTCTTGGAACACCAAATGGCTGAATCTTTTCCATTTGGAGTTACAGGTCTTTCTAGTAGCGGGTTTTCGAGAGGCTTTGTGGATATCCAGACCCCCTGAGACAGATGCAAATCTGCATACTTTAACTCTTCAAGAGCCATGCCTTGAGATTGAGAGACTGAAGATTGGGGTACCAAATCCTCCCCTGAGAGGAAGTTAACAGGTTGTAATTCCTGGGAAGAGACAGGGGAAGATGGACTGCTAGAGACAGCAACAGGGGGTACCAAGGCTGTCTGGCCCAGTCTCGAGCAATCAGAATCACTTTGCAAGGTTGTGACCTTATCTTGACTAGAATTTTGAACAGTAGAAGAAAGGGAGGGAAGGCATACAGAAATTTTCCTTCCCAGTTAAGAATCAAGAGCATCCAGAGGGACTGAGCCCAAGACTGGGGGTCTGCAACAAAAGAGAGGAAGTTGGTGATTGTCTGGGGCTGCAAAGAGATCCATCTCTGGAGTGCCCCATCTTGAAAAAAATCACCTTCAACACCAGAGGGTCAAGGGGCCATTCGTGATGGCCCTGTGAGATCCTGCTCAGTGCATCTGCTAGCACATTGTCCTTCCCTGGAAGGTGGACTGCTATCAGAGAGGTCTGCAGGGAATAAGCCAGGGATCACAACTTCATGGCTTCAGTGCACATGGCCGTAGACAGAGTGCCTCCCTGCTTGTTGATGTACCACATGGTGGTGGTGTTGTCTGTCCTGACCTGAACCACCTTGTTCTGAACTGTCTGAGAGAAAGCTTCCAGGGCCAGAAAAACTGCCCTGAGTTCTAGGAGATTGATATGGAGAAGGGATTCCTGAGGGGACCACAGTCCCTGGGCAGTGAGGGCCCCCAGATGGGCTCCCCAGCCCAGAAGGGAAGCATCTGTGGTAAGAACCACTGAATGAGACTGAGTGACAAATGGGACCCTTTGCCTTAAATTGTCCTGATCCTGCCACCATTGATGGGCTTGGATCAGAGTCTGAGTCACTGGAATCAGTTTGGTAAAGGGATCCTTCCTTTGGGACCAAAAGGCACTCAGATGGAACTGAATGTCCCTCATCTGGAATCTTGCCCCTTGGACCACTGCTGTAGAAGCTGCCATGTGGCCCAAGAGCTGAAGGAAATGCCTTGCTGGTCGGGATACCTGAAGTCTGAAGGAAGAAGCCAGTTCTATAAGAACTCTTGCCCTTTCCAGAGGAAGAAAGGCTCTTGCTTTGACAATATCCAGCTCTGCCCCTATAAAGGTAAGGAGCTGCACTGGCTCGAGAACAGACTTGGGGAGGCTGAGAAGAAACCCTAAAGAAGTGAGCACTTGCTGGGTCACTTGCAGGTCTGACTTGACTTGGTCTGGAGACTGACCCACTATGAGCCAGTCATCCAGATATGGAAAGATGGAAATCTTTTGCCTTCTTAGAAAGGCAATGACTACTGCTAGGCACTTTGTGAAAACCCTTGGGGCTGATGTTAGACCAAAGGGCACTGCTTTGAACGGATAGTGGCCTGAGGGCAACTTGAACCTGAGGTACTTTCTTTGGGAGCACCTGATGGGAATGTGAAAATAGGCATCTTTGAGGTCCAGGGAGGCTAGCCAGTCCCCTGACCTTAGAGAGGGAAGAATTATTCCCAGAGTTACCATGCTGAACTTTGGTTTTAAAAGATGTTTGTTGAGGTATCTTAGTTCTAGGATGGGTCGCCACTCCCCTGTCTTTTTTGGGGTAAGGAAGTACCTGGAGTACAGACCTTTGCCCCAGTGTAGGGTAGGAACTCTCTCTATGGCTCTTAAGGCCAGAAGAGATGTAACCTCTGCCTCTAGGGCAAGGGTTTCTGAGAGACCTGCAGGTGGAAAGGATCTGGCTCTCATCTTCGGAAATTTTTTGAAGCAGAGAACCAGTCCCTGGCTTACTACTTCCAGGACCCACTTGTCTGAGGTAATAGACATCCAGTCCTGGACAAAGTAAGCCAGCCTGCCCCCTACTGCAATAGGAGAGTCGACCTGGGCAGACCCATCAGGGTGTCTGCTTGGCAGGGGCCTTAGGCTGAGGAGTGGATGAAGCCCTGCACATCCCCCTTCAGTCTCTCCCTCTGAAGAACCCACTCTGTGGAAAGGGAGAAGAGGCCTGTACTTGGTAAAAAGGCCTATGAAAAGACCTGCCCCTGTCCCTAGACTGCTGCCTTTGAGGAGTTGCCTGCCTTTCCTTGGCCTGAGCACTCCTATAAGTGGTCCTGTACTCATCCACTTTCTTCATGTAATTCTCTGTCTGCTCCACAAACAAAGAATTACCCACTACAGGAAAAATCCATGGCCTTAGCCTAGGTGTCCTGTGAGAGGATAGTACATCTGAGCCAAGACATTCTCCGAAGAGCCACAGACATAGTCAAGACTCTTGATGACACATCACTGGAGTCCACAGCAGCATGAAATTGTACTTTTGATGCCTCGATCCCACCAGCAGCCACCTCTTCCAGCTCCTTGGCTAGCTGGGGGGAGGCCTGTTTAGCCAGTGCCAGTACAGCTGTCCCACCTGGACTTCTCGTACCTGGCTGTGTAGGCCATATAGTTCGCCTGCCTGAGTCCCAAGGAAGATGCCATGTACTGCTTTTTTGCCACGGCATCAATCTTCCTGGAATCTTTGTCTGGGGGGTGTGAAGCCAAGGGAATACTTGCCTTGTCACAGGCAGCAGCCTGCACTACCCCAACATGGCTGCACTGTTGGTATAAGAACTCCGTATCTGAGCCTGATAGTGTATACCTCTTGTCCACCCTTCTGTCAACAGGAGGTACAGTACTGGGAGACTAGGATTTTGAGTGTCTGCTTCCCAAAGGATTTGTGGAGAGAAACAGACAGTGTCCTAGACTCTGGGATGTCCATCATCTCCACATAATCAGGCTCCTCTTGATCCTCCATGGCCTCCTCCATAGGAAGCTGGAGGGTTTAAGCCACCTTTCTGTAAAACAGAAAGTGGGTAGGGGACTCAGAAAGCCTAGGAGGCGAAACACCAGAAGGTCTGTATGGGGAGATGTCCGGTTCCACAGGCACATCCAGACTTTCACCATTGTCACCATCATCTTCGAACTCCCCCTCCTCCTCAAACTCCAGTTCATAAAAATCTTCAGGGGTATAATCTTGAACCGGGGGAACTGACCGAACCGAACCCCTGCCAAATGGTGCCGGATCGGTCGGAACCAGGCGAAGCGATTCCACAATCCGAATCGCTCTGGCTATTTCTTTGGCTGTCGGAACATGAACCTCTGGATCCAGTCGGTCAATTCTGCTGCGTTCCTTTTGTAGGAATCGAGCCCTCAGGATCAGCTCTCTTCTTGCCGAAGAAGTATCGCCCTGGTCAGAGGGCACTCCTTCTGGTTCGGTCAGAACCGAACCGGGCTGGCCATCCAGGTCAGCGGACTTCTCGGCCTCCTTTTCCCTCAGTCTACTTAATCTCTTTTCAAGGGTAGATTTAGGAAAATGTTTACATGTTTGGCAGTCTATATCGAGGTGTTCAAACCCCAGACAATAAACACAGGTGGTGTGGGGGTCGGCCTTAGCAAAGACCTCCCCACACTCACTGCAGTGTTGAAACCCAGTGGGCCCGGTTTTCTTCTTGGGTTTCTCAGACATGGCCAACCTAACCAAACTTACCCTTTTTATGGCAACCGCCAGGCAAGACTCCCTTATCGGTTCCTAACCGTGTCGCGGGTGTTGGAAAAAAATGTTCAAAACCCATTTCTTTTTTTTTTAGAACCGATGAGGACCGGTAACTATACTCTAAGCAAAATAACAGAAATTCACCAAAAGTGATCGGTTCAGCCGAACCGATCAAACAAGTTTACAATTTCCACACAGAATATAGGAAAAACCTATCTAGTACTCACAGTACCGCAGACAGAGGCTGAACCGACTAAACGGAACAAATTCAGTTTAAAATCGACAACTTTTACAGACACTTTACCGACTTTTTGAACCGAGCTGAAAGAGAAATCTCCGGAGCGACTGTTCAGTGAGGCGGAGTAAAGAATCTGACTGTTGGATTTCAAAGGGCTGCAGACAGAGACCTTAACTGAGCTCGAGCTCAGCATTCTGTGCACTGCATAGAAAGTTAACCCTTTGTTCTCCGGGGCAGTTTAAAGGATGGCGCTAACTGCAGTTAGTCAGAATACAGCACGACTTCATGTTGTTTGAAATATATATTAAACTGGACTACTTTCTGGCATCCCCTGACTTTCTAGATGGTATAGTCGAGGTGCAATATGGACCTATACGGATATCTGATCATGCGCCCCTGTACCTGGAGTTGGAGCAAGGTGTGGGCGAGGCCGGGGTGCGGCGATGGAGCATGGACCCCATGATCAGGAAGCTTGGGGAGTTCCTGGGAGCTAATAAAATCGAGGACACTTCTGCTAGAACAACTTGGGAGGCTCTAAAGGCATATGTGAGGGGGGAGTCCATCTCTTATGCTGCACACAAAAAGCAGTACAGGGTCAAAGAGCAGGAGCTGGAGGCCCAAATCCTGAAATCAGAGAAACAATTTATGGGATCAACATCATCTGTAAATGTAGCAATGCTAAAAAAACTAAAGGGGGAGTACACCCAACTAAGCTCTAAGCGAATACAGAGAGGGCTATATTATTGTCTAAAGCGGGTCAATATTTTGAGGGGGATAAATCAGAGAGGTAGCTGGCCAGGCTGATAAAGAAACAGAGGGCGGAAAGGGCCATCATAGCCATTGAAAACAAAAACAGGGAATGCACCACAAAAAAAATAAAGTGATAAATAACACTTTCAAAGAATTTTATAAAGAACTGTACACCTCACAGGCTCCCCAAGATGAGAATCCACAGCTCTTCCTAGAAGGTATTCCCTTGCCCACCCCTTCAGAGGACGACAATGAGCTCCATGGTAGGCACCTTACCTCCCAGGAAATCAAGGAGACGATTTGGGCATCAAAATCAGGGAAAGCGCCAGAACCCAATGGCCTCCCTTTGGAGTTTTAAAAGAGGTTCGGGGAGACAGGAACCCCTCTTTACTAGTATGTTGTTGGAGGAGTTGAAGGGGGGTGGATTGATTACCTCTCAACAGCTAGCCATCAGAATAGTTATCCCCAAACCAGGAAAGGACCCCCAAAAATGCAGCTTCTATCGCCCCATTTCACTGTTTAACGCAGACTACAAAATTATAGCAAAGATCCTGGTGAGGAGACTGGAACACATTTTACCCAAAGTTATTCACCCAGACCAGGCAGGGCTCACTCAAGGCAGACAGGCTAAACACAACTTAAGGCAGGTTGTGAATGTTATGTGGAATGGGTCGAAGAAGGGAGGTGGCCTTAGAGGCCTCCTGCTCTTGATGCAGGAAAGGCCTTCGACTGGGTCGAATGGCCTTTCATGTCTGTAGTATTAAAAAAAAATTTGAGTTGCACCCAACCTTTTGTCAGTGGGTAGCTTGTCTGTATCATTCCCCCCAAGGCACAAATTTTGATGAACAATCTCCTCTCGTCCCCTTTCCAGCTCTTTAAAGGCACTCACCAAGGCTGCCCCCCGTCGCCCCTGATCTATGGTATCACCATCGAGGTGCTGGTGTTGGCTATCAGAAACCATCAGGAGATTAGGAGCTTTAAGATTAAAGCGACTGAAAATGTAATTTCACTTTTTGCAGATGAAGTCCTGCTGTTCCTGGTGGACCCAATAAAAGCTATGCCCACCTTGACCTCCCTCTTTAACCTCTATGGCCCTCTGTCTGGGCATAAAATTAATTGGGGGTAAGAGTGAATGGCTCCCTTTGGGAGATGTCTCTCAACCAACACAAATAGCAGGGGTGGATATCGCTCTTTCAAAAGTTATTAAGTATTTAGAGGTTCAGCTTCCTCACAAACTGGCGGACCTAGGAGGTATTAACTATAAGCCACTGGCAGGCAAAATCAAAGAGCAATGTGGTAGGTGGAAATCTCTCCCCCTTACACTTCTAGGAAAGGTGAACTTGGTAAAGATGCAAATCTTGCCCTAGTGCCTTTATCTCTTTCAGGCTTTGCCTGTGATAGTTCCTTCCCATTATATAAGGTATTTGGAGGGTTCAATAACCTCTCTTATCTGGGCAAATCGCAGACCTAGAATTAAGAAAGATATCTTGTGGCTACCAGTTAAGAAGGGGGGCTTGGTCTGGCCCGGTGCACAGAGGGTTGAGGCGCTGGATGTCACACCTCACGCCATGCCGGCAAACCGGGTTCAGGAACAAGCATGGGGCACTGGGGGTCAACAGGGGAGGGAAGAGATTGAGCGTCTGGTGGACTGCTCTCTCTTCCCGGGGAAGCTCGGGGAGAATGATCACTCGAGGAGCAACCTCTGGCGGCGGATGGAAGTAGCCTAACGCAGCATCGTGACATATGTCTGGGGGGGAGGTGGAGCCACGGCAGTACGTTGCATTGATAGCCAGGCTCCACAGGGATCCAATTAAGTAAATACCTCCCTCCTCCCACCGATAGGCAATGGCACCTTCTACCCAAGGACCACACTCCAGGAAGTTGGGCGCGACTTTCTCCTCGGTCGCCTCCTCCCCGGCTCAGTGCTCAACCCTATAAGATAGAGCACCCTGGGCGGGGGTAGGCCTTCCCCAGAGGTAGACCCGGGGGATGCCCGTGTCGGTGGGGGAGGCGAGGAGACGAGCTGGGTCAATGTGAGGTCTAAAACGGACTGGGCAGTCACTGGAGAGAGAGTTCAGCGGGCACAAGAAGGGAAGAAAAAAAAAAAAAGAGTTAAAAAAAAGGGGTGGCTTGGCCCTCCCAAACCTGAAACTCTATGCTATTGCAGTACAACTATCACATACTTTGGATTGTCTGGAGGAGGGAGATAAGAGACATGCATGGGTAAACATGGAGTCCCAGTCCCCAGAGTCTCTACTTAGTCAGCATATCTTGCCTATCAGTTCTTGGGGACTGCTGAATCCTTTACTGGAGCCACACTTGAGTCCTGGAAGCAGCACTGCAGATCTTGGGGGAGGTTGGGGGTTTATCACCGGAAGGTTCTATTCTATACAGTCTGTGGGAAGATGGAAAGGCTCCCCTTCCGGTTAAAGAGGTGCTGGGTGTGTGGGAAAGGAAGGGAATTTATCTTATATCACACTTGTTTAAAGCTGGTTCTTTCCAAACCTTCTCAGAGTTAATACAAGAACATAAGATCCCTCCATCTCACTACTTTACCTACCACCAGGTGAAGTCAAGGCTAGATAGTTTTATAGAGCCCAGGGATAATGGGGCTCCCTTGATCAGATCATCCCTAGAGGAGGTTCTTCAGCAATGTCATAACCGCCAATGAATCAAACCCCTAAAATCCTTTTACAATACCTTACTGGGTGCCCAGTCAGAAGCGATGCAGCAGCTAAAAGGAGGTGGGACACAGATTTACAGGGAGATGTTCTGTCAGGGGGTGATTGGTCTTTGGCTCTGGGGAAGAGCATGTTTTGCTCGGTCAATAATAGACTTAGAGCCATTCACTATAATATTATTCATAGAACCCATTTTACACCCACCTTGGCACATACAATCAATCCCCAAGTGTCTGACGAATGCCCAAAATGTTCCTCCCATGGAGGTTCTTTTTTCCACTTGGTTTGGGCTTGCCCCAAGGTGCCTGCCTTCTGGGAGGAAATTAATAATCTACTTAACAAAATTCTGGGATGTAACATTCCATTGGACCCGGCAGACGTTCTGCTGGGGGAGCATAGAGGCGGAGGTGGCCCGACTAAAGCTTCACACACTCTGAGCAGACCAACTCTGGCAGTGGAAAAACAGGTACTGGCATAGGGTTGGATGGCCCAGGCCCCTCCCACAACTGCACAGTGGGTCAACGCCCTACTAAATAATATGAGACTAGAACACACCCGGTACAGAGCCATGGGCTTTCTCGATAGATACAATATGGTATGGGCTCCACTTGAAAGGGTCCTTGGTGAAACATGATTCCCTTTCTTATAGCTAGGCACTCAGAGGAATTGATCCAGTAGTATGGGAAACTATGAAGGCTAAGTAAGCTCTTGACTAACCTTGTCAATGTGTTGGCCTGCTTTTCTCATAACAGGTAACAGACCAAGTGGAAAGCTCCAGAGAGATGGAGATGGTGAGTAAGTTCCATTCCTACATGAGCTTGGTATAAGTTACAATGTGCAAAGATTTATGCTCTGAGGGGGGTTGATTCTCCCACGATATATAGAGGGGTAGTGGATTATATTATCCCAATTAACTGCTGTTTGAACCCATGACTGGTTTTGTACTTGCATCAATTGTTAGATGTACTTGACTGTGCCGGTCTGATGACTCTTTTAATAAAGTTTTAAAAACCAAAAAATAAGTAAGTAGAGCTGATTAAACCCAACTCAACAAAGCACTGTGAACTTTAAACAGAGAAGGCAGACCAGTGTCATCAATAATTAAATATCAGATACATCATGATGGCCCGAGATTCAGCTACATCTAACTATTTAGCAAAACAGGAGATAAACAATTGTAATGTTCTTGTAAAGGTCAATCAATAGACCCAGAGGTGTTTAAAGTTCCAGGAATGTCTCCAGTTTTAAGGAACAAGTCGTCTTAACTCAGTGCTGCAGTGTGACCATACTCGAGGCTTTGGTAAAAAGAAAGTTACCCTCAAGTGTCCTCCTGTTCCGGCTTCTGAAACAGTGGCACGATCCTTTGGGGCTACATATTTTTGGCTCCACTTCTGCGCCTCGTTAGGGTCGGAGAACAAGTAGATTCTCCCTCTATGCGCAGGCGAGCAGGGAAAATAAAGCCATGCGGTATGGAAGCCTCACAAAGCCAGGCCCTCACACTATCGAATCTCTTTCTCTTCTGGCGTGTGGCATAACTGATGTCTGAATACATCTGTATATGCTGGCCATCCTGCAACAGAGTACCCCAACGGCGAGACAAGGCAAGTAGTGTATCTCGGGTGCCAGCACCATCCGTCACAAGCACTATCGCTCTCGGTGCATCTGGATTGTCCAGTCTGCCTGGTGACCCAGAAGGCTTTTTGAAAAAGATGAGTTTTGGCTGTGATCTCCCCTAGCTGTTGTACGAACCACTCCTGGAGGAACAGCTGAATATGTTCCCCTTCAGATTCTTCAGGCATCCCCAATATACGAATGTTCAAGTGTCTTCCAATGGGAGCTCTCTTAGATAACCGTGGAGACTGCTCCCATGGCCGAGTCGGCTTGCTTCGCTGCATCCATCATCGTAGTCTGAACTAATTGCATCGTGGTTTCCAGAGTAGTGACCATTTGTGAGTCCATCAAATTTATCGGACAGGCTATCCCCAAAGCAATTAGCAGAGAGATCTTCGCCCCTACTGATTGAAGTGTCTCCTCTCCAGACGCCTTGGTTATTTTCTTGTTTCGGGCCTGGGTTAACCTCGTGGCTAGAGCCTCAGCGCTAGTTTTGGATTTAGCTCCCAAGCCACGAGCATGTTCTTTGCAGGGATTTCCCATTCTGCAGCAAGGATGTTCCGATATTATTTCCCATAACTTATGCGCCAGTTGATAGGGAAAAAACAACTTCTCTACTTTAGGTTTAGTTTGCTATATACAGAGTTCCATCAGATATCTGCCATCTTGCTCGGGCTCCAAAGTGCCCTCTCCCTGTTTGCCAGCTTTGTTATAACAAAACTGTATGCAAGCTACTATTCAGCGTTCAATAGTTCTCTTGGAAGCTGGTTTACCTTTACCCACTTCCCCATAGGTTAGGAACAACTGCGTGTACTCTGGCTTGGAAGCCTTGGTGTGGTCAAGGTAGTGACTGAGTGCCCTCTGGACCTCCAGACTATGCAACTTCTGCTCCCCTTAGCTGGAGCTGGCAGTGAAAAAAACTGACAGTGTTATGGACTGGTTCCGAATGAAAATCCGAAACCACCTTGAGGGGGAATTTCCCCATTAGTCCTAAGCACCACCTTATCTCTGTGGAAGGAGATGCAATTCACACTTGTACACAGGGTTTGTAACTCACTTATTCACCTAGCTGAGGTGATGGCTACCAGGAAAACAGTCTTCCAGGTAACATACTTCAGTTCTGCAGTTGCCACAGATCCAAATGGGGGTTCCGTGAGCTTGGCTATGCAAATGTACGAACCACTCCTGGAGGAGTGGCTCCCTAAGAGGAAGACAGAGATGAAGAAGTCCCCAAAGAACTTTCTGAAAACAGGGTGGGAAGCCACAGACATGACCTTGCCAGCTAAAACATAAGCTGAAATGGCAGCAAGGTACACTTTTAAAGTAGAAGGTCCAAGGACTACTGAATGCAGGTAGGTCAAATAGTTCAGTAGGACGGGTAACCCAGCCTAAGAGGCAGTACTACTCTTGTGTTTAGAGAGAAATGAAAACCTCTTCCATTTGGAAGCATAGGTTTTTCTGGTTGAGGGTTTCTGAGAAACCCTAAGTACATTCAGGACCTCTTCAGAGAACTGCAGATTGGTAAACTCTACAACTTCAAGAGCCAGGCCTTAAGGCAGAGAAACCCAAGACTGGGATACAGGATCCTGCCCCATGAGGAGGTCAGGAAATTGTGCCTTTGAGGGAGATGAACAGGCTGTGACACTGTTACGGCTAGTAGGAGGAAGCACCATGGCTGCCTCGCCCAGTCTGGTGCCACAAGGATCATAGTTGCTGGTTGTGCTCTGAGCTTTATGAGGACTCTGAGCAACAGAGGAAAAGGAGAGAAGGCATAAAGAAACCTCCCTGACCAGTCCAGTGTCAGGGCATCCACTGGCACTGTCCCTTGAGCCTGAGGCCTGCAACAGAACTGTGGCAGCTGATGGTTGTCCGTGGAGGCAAAGAGATCAAAGTCTCATGTGCCCCATCTTCTGAATACTGAGGCCAGTACTTGTTTGTTTAGGGACCACTCATGGTGGTTCTGATTCTGCTGAGTCAGTCTGCCCCAATGTTGTCCTTCCCTGGCAGGTGGATTGTAGACCGAGACACCTGCAGGGAGTAAGCCAGGTTCCAGACCTTCATGGCCTCTGTACACACCAAGGATGACCTGGTGCCTCCTTGCTTGTTGATGTAATACATGGTGGTGGTGTCTGTCCTGACTTGCACCACCTTGCCCTTCATCTGAGGGGTGAATGACTGCAGAGCCAGGAAGACCGCCCTGAGCTCTAGGAGGCTGAGATGCAATAGTGACTCCTGGGTGAACCATGTACCACTCACTGTCAGACTGTCCATTTGTGCCCCCCCAACCCAAGAGGGAGGCATCTGTGGTAAGTATGACAGATGGAGCTTCTTGCCGAAAAGGAATTCCCTCCCTGAGGTTTTCCCTGTCTTGCCACCACTGCAGGGCCTGCAGGAGGGGTTCTGTGACAGGCACTAGTTTAGAGACAGGATCCCTCCTCTGGGACGACAGACCTTAAATGGAACTGAATGTCCCTCATTTGAAATCTGGAACCTGGTACCACAGCTGTGGCAGCTGCCATGTGGCCTATGAGCTGTAGGAAGTGCCTTGCTGGTCTGGGTCTGTTTAGTTTTAAAGAGCCTGCCAACTCCAGAATGTTGTTTACCTTGTCCTGAAGAAGGAAAACCTTCCCCTGTAGGATGTCCAGTTCTGTGCCTATGAATTCTAGGACCTCAACAGGTTCCACTTGGGATTTCTGGGCGTCCGTCAAGAATCTCAGAGACTCTAAGGTGCCCTGATTGAGAGCCAGAGAGTCCCTGGTGTGTTGAGGGGGACTGTCCCATGACTAGCCAGTCGTTCCGGTACAGGAATACTGTGACCCCTCGCCGTCTTAAGTGTGCTACCACCACAGCTAGGCACTTGGTGAATGCCCTGGGGCAGAGGTTAGGCTGAAGGGCATGGCTGCAAACTAGTAGTGGCCTGAAGGCAGTCTGAACCTCAGGTACTTTCTGTGGCTGGGTCCGATGGGGATGAGGAAGTAGGCAACTTTGAGGTCCAAAGATGCCAGACAGTCTCCCTGCTGGAGAGTTGGGATGATCATGGCCAGAGTGACCATCTTGAACTTTGGCTTTATCAAATGTTTGTTCAGAAGCCTGAGATCTAGAATGGCTCGTCGATCCCCATTTTCCTTTTGGATGAGGAAGTATCCGGAGTTGAAACCTTTTCCCCTCTGAGACAGGGGAACAGGTTCCACTGCTTTGATAAGCAGCAGGTTGGTAACTTCTGTCTCCAACAGAGCCCTTCATGCTGGGGTTGCCAGCCTGAATTGTCTGCTTCTCAGCCTGAGAAGCATTCTAAAACTAAGGGACAGGCTCTGGCTCACTACCTCCAAGACCCACCTGTATTTAATGATGGTTTGCCATACTTGGAGGAAGTAAGCCAGCCTGCCTCCTACAGGGTAAGGGGAGGCAACCGGAGCAGGCACATCAGGAGTTCTGCTGGGACATGGTCTGAGGTGCTGGCTCAGGCCTTCTTACAGTCCTTCTTCCCCTGCCTCTGAAGTACCTCCTGGATTGCTGGTTGTCTAGCAATGCTTGAGGTTGGAAGAAAGGCCTGGTATAGGAACCCCTACCCCTGCCTCCCCTGGCCTGGGACTTGTAAGATGTGGAGGGCTTGTCCCAGGCTGAATTTTTTCTGTAAGTGGGTCTTGTATTCCTCCAGCTTTTTCATATAGGCCTCAGTCTTGTCCCCAAAGAAAGAAAGAATTATTCTCACAGGGAAAGTCCATGGCTTTAGTCTGGGTGTCCTGGGACAGATTCAATCAATCAATTTTTATTTGTATACTGGAAAGTATGTGAGCAGAAATGCCAGTTTTCACAAACATCCAGTGTAGGAATACAAAAAGAAGGTAGAGATAAAAATAACAGAGTACAGCAGATACAAAAAAAATAAGACATAGCGATGTAATAATACAAAATGGTAAAACAGTTTAGCGGATGATCACAAGATGGACAGAGAATAAAGCATAAAAAGAGTACAGCAGATACAAAAAATCAGTTCCAAGGGGTAGCGATATTATACATAGCAAATTGGTAAAACAGTTCCGATGATGGTCTCAGGATGCGCAGACAGAAAAGAACCACAGAAATTATAAGGTAGGTGGACTCAGTAGCCAGACTGGGATTCAACAAATGGACCTGGTGGGGCAACTGCAGATGGATGTATTGAGGAGGTGGGCCTTGACGGAAGAGTTGAATGAGTGAACGGTCTTACAGGCCTGGATTTCGTGGGGCAACTTGTTGTACAATTTTGTCCCAGCGTAGGAGATAGAGTTCTGAGCCTGCCTGGTCCAGTAGAAAGGTGTGTCGAAGACCATGGTGGAAGAAGATCTGGTCGACCGCCCAAGGGCTGAGAGAGAGGAAAGGGAGTTGAAGATAGGTGGCAGCAGTTCAAGGTAGATTTTGTGGAGGAAGCAGAGTATTTTGAGGTGAAACCTATCTTCGAGGGTGGGCCAGCTGAGGAAGGAATAGAGGGTGCAGTGGTGAGTCCTCCAGGGGAGACTGGTGACGAAATATGCAATACTGTTGTAAGCAGCTCTTCGTTTGGAGTACAGGAGTGAGGATGTTGGTGGGAAGAAGACAATGGAACCGTAGTCATTGAGGGGCAAGCGTAAAGAAATAGCCAGGTGAAGTCTAGAGGCGGGGAGCAGGAACTTTCTGATCCTACAGAGAAGATCAAGCCTAGAATGGATCTTCTTTATAAGGTTGTTTATATGCAGGATGTAAGAGAGGTGGGGGATCAAGGTAGAGACCAAGGTATTTGAATTCAGTCACCTGTTCAATGAGATTACCAGAGTTGTCAAGAAGGGTAAGGCCAGTTACAGGGGCTTTTCAAGAGCCAGAGAAGATCATGAATTTGGTCTTGTTGAAGTTAAGGACCATGCCGTTCCTGGAGAAGCAGGAGTGAATTTTCCTAAAATCAGACTGTAAATTGTGGAACATAGCGGACGGGTTTTCATGGCTGCGGTACAGGGCCACATCGTTGGCGTATAATACAAATTGAGTGGACTGGCAGACAGAAGGAAGGTTGTTAATGAAAAGTGAGAAAAGGAGGGGGGACCAGGATAGAGCCCTGGAGGATCCCATATTTGATTGGACATGCAGAGGAAAGGTGTCCTTCAATGGATGTTTGATGGGATTTCCTGGAGCGGTAACTCCCAACCCATTTGACAACACTGTCGGAGAGGTGCAGACATCAAAGGGTGTCAAGCAGGGGGGAATGGTCTTCAGGTAGAACGTCTTGGTTAGGTAAACAAAGACAGATCTGGTGTAATGACCTTTCTCATTAGTCTTAAGGATGTCGCCTGTGAACCTGACCAGAGCTGTTTTAGTGCTGTGACCGGAACTAAAACCATGCTGGGCGCTGGAGAGTAAGTTGTAGGATTTGAGGTAGGCAGTGAGTCAAGAGTGAATTACTTTCTCGATTATTTTTGAGAGAGGGGTGAGGAGGGAAATGGGGCAGTGGTTTCTGACGTCATTTCTGGATCCAGACTTGAATAACGGTTTGATGGTGGCAGTTTTCCGTGTGTTAAGGAAGGAGCCCGAACAGAGGAAGCGACTGAGGAGATTAGTGATATGAACAGCGAGAGTAGCAATGGACAGTTTAAGTATTTTATAGTCAATCCCGTTGGCCCCTTGCTGGGTTTCGGACTGTTCCTATGTATAAGCTTGATGGTGTCGGCAGGCTTAAGGACCTTGAAGTAAAAATTGGGGGGGTCAAATATGAAGCGTTGGGGCAGGAGAAAAGGGTCGGGAAGAAATGGGCAGAGGGGTGGAGGAGGGGGGTTTGTATTTATCGAGGTCCCCGAAATAAGAGTTAAAGATGTTCCCCACTTCAGTTGGATTGTTGATAAGTCTCCCTCTGTGGTGCAGGGTGATGGGATCGGAGTTTTTAGTTTTGTCTAAGACAGAGTTGAGAGTGCCCAGAGAAGATGGGGGATTGAGGCTTCCCCAAGCTGTTTATCATGAAGAAGGTCAATTTTTGCCTTTCTTACAGCAGATCTGCACTTATTACAGAAAGACTTGTAGAGGAATAGCTGGGTAGGGTCCTTGTGTTTGGAAAAACGGGTCCAGGCTTTGTCCCTAGTTCTCATCATATTTATGTTATCGGGGGTGACGCAGTCATTGATTTTCCCCCCTTGTTCAAATGTTTTTGAGTGGAGCATGTAAATCGAATATTCTGGCAAGGATGCTGGAGAACTAATGTAGGATGGAGTTGTAGTCGCCAGGCCCCTCTGTAAAGGACCAGTCTACCAGGCTTAGATCTTGGGTTAATTAATTCAATGTTCCGATCTGTCACTCTCCTGGTAAAGATGAAGGAAGGGGGTGTTTGGGTCGTCAGGCACACCAAAGGCAATATGTTGCACAATGATCGCTGATAGAGTTGGGCAGAACTCCGGAGTCAGTAATGGGGGTGGGATGAGAGACTATAATCCAATCAATAAGTGAATGGGTCCCTGTTTTGTAGTTAGATCTAGTGGGGGAGGCGATGAGCTGGTGGAGACCTAGATTTGTGATACAAGATTTAACGGAGTGGGATTGGTTTGAGACCCAGTTGATGTTTAAAGTCCCCTAATATGATCCACTCTCTGTTGAGAGGGAGTGTTTGAAGGATAGGAGTGACTCAAGGTCAGAGAGCAGGGTACCTGGTGAAAGATAAGCAGTGGTAAGGGTGAAGGTTTTGTTTGGGCCTAGGAGAAGGTGGATGGAGAGGGTTTCAAGAAAGGAGAACTCAGTCCTGGGATTGTGTTCGGTGAAGGAGAATTTATTAGAAATTTACACCCCTTTTTTTTTCTTTTTTTTTTCCCCCAGCCTGTCTTTTCTGACCAAGGTATAGCCACTAAGCTCAATCTCACTGTCGGAAATCCTGGGGGAGAGCCAGGTTTCGGGAAGAGTGATTACATCAAAGCCATTCAAGGCTACCCAGGATTGGAAGTCGTTGATTTTAGCTGGGAGACTCTGAATGTTAAAGTGGACAAAGCTGATATTTTTCTCTTTTTTGAGGCGGGCTCCTGGCAGGGGGTGACGGGGCTAAAAGGGCAGGGGTTGGGATGGATGGTTCCTGTGAGGAGAAGGAGCAGGATGAGTGCCCTAGAGAAGGTAAAGATGAGGGAAACCAACTTGTAATTTCTATGTCTGGAGCATCTGAATGAGGTGACAGTACTGCACTTAGTGAGAAACAAGGGGTTGAAGAGGGAGAGGGGAAAGGTGCGGGAGGACATGGGGTCGTAAAGTATGGGTTGGAGGGGAGGCCTGGGATGGTTGGAAAGTATGAGAGGTGATGAACTGGAGAAATGGCATAGTGGGGGGGTTCTGTAGAGTGCGAGGGTAGGAGCAGGGGGAAGAGCGGGGGGACCAGGAAAACAAGAGAGATGGGAGGAGTGACATGGTGGGTGAGGAGACAGGTGAGTGAATGATAGTTACTGTGTGGGGTGGAGAAGGAATTCAAAGGTGTTAGCGAGCAGGGATAAAGGGTTGCTAGATGTGTAGAGTAGTTGAGACTCCGGGTTAGAGTAGGGGATAGAGTCACCGCCATTGGTGCAGAAAGTGCAAGGTTCAAATCCTCAAGGGTGATGAGAGGAAAAACCTTGCTGAGAGTGGGGTATTGGAGGTTGGGAGCAAGGGAGCAGGGGTGAGTTTTAGATCAAAAGGATTCTCTGGGATGAAACAGATGAGGGGGGAGTAGCAGGAAGAGAAGAGTGATACTAGTGACTCCTAGTGGCCAGGGAGTATAGGGAGCAAATAAGAAAGTGAAGTGTTAGGAGAAATAGGCTGCTGCCACGTGATCAATAACAGTGATGAGTCATGTGAACAATGACAATACATAAATGAAATGACAAACCAAGGGTGGATGGGGCAGTAGCGGCGATGGGCTAGCACAGTGCTCACCTCAGCCAGATCCACTGCCACGTCTCCAGGTACCTTGTATGACATGGCCAAGACAGAAGACCAGAGGGCCTTCTGGTACTATGCTGTATAGGCCATGTAGGTGGCTTGCCTGAGAAGAAGGGAAGCTGCCAAGTACCACTTCTTCCCCATACTATTCAGCTTCCTGGAATCCTTGTCAGGTGGCAAGACAAAGGCACCACGGCCTTATCACAGGCAGCCGCCTGTACTACCCCCTCGTGGTCCAGATGAACAAACAAGAGGTCAGCATTAGCTGTGTCCAGCTGATATTTCTTGTTGATTTTCCTGTCCACCTCTGGGATAGAAGTGGGGGTTTGCAGGCTCTTTAAAACAGCCTTTTTGAGAGACTTGTGTATTGGACACAAAAGTCTCTCTGTGGTGGTAAGATCCATTGTGTCTAAATAGTCTGCTTCCTCCTCATCCCTCACCATTTCCTAAATGGTTAGGTTGAGGGTATCCACCATCTGTCTCATAAATGAACTGTGAGAGGAGCAGTCCTCAGGTCCACATGGTGGGGAACCGAAGTCCTGCTTCTGGGGAGACATTAGGTTCAACAAGCTCCCTCTCATCTGGTTATATGGATATAAATATATGTATAGATATATAAATACGTGTGTGTGTGTGTGTGTGTATATGTATATGTATGTGTATATATATAGATAGATATAGATATATTATAGTGGCGCGGTCACGCCACTATAGTTAGGGCTGAGCGGCCAGTTACATACTAAAGTCAAATGTTTGTACGTTAATAACTTTGGACCTGTTCAGTGGATTTGCCTGATTTGGCAAACGCGTTGGGGCACACTAGCTCTCTTGATTTGCCAAATTGCATTTCTGTCAGAGTGCCAGTCTTCGTGTACTAAAGCGCTGAAAAATGCAAAATTATCCATTTTTGGAGGCATCTTTTGGCATACTTAATGTGGTCCTGCACAGCCAATGTGTGGTGTGCTGCTCTGTGAGATGGCTCATTTGAAAGAGCTTTGGTGGCCAAACATGCCGCTTTTTGTTTGGTGAAAAAATATTAAGGCTTTCAAAAGTTATGCCACTTTTAAGTTCCCATTATAAGTCAATGGGAAAATTTATATGTATATCTTGCGATCAAAGAATGGGGGTTCTGGCCATCTCGTCCCACCTGGTGATCAAAGAATTTGCAACCTCATGGTTCAAGAATCTTTGTCCCTGAGGATTTTCAAAATTCTTTGATCGTGAGGTCCGCCATTTTGTTTTTTATTTTCTGATTGGAAAAACACAAATATCTCAGCTCAGGGGTCACTTCTGAAGTAAAACATCGATGGGTTTTACTCATAGGGCTCTGATCTATCGAGCCATGCCTTTGGTTTCATCCAAATCAGTGAAAAAATAGAGTTATAAGCTTTTAAAATCTTAATTTGTGGCTCGCTAACGATCTTCGTTCGCGAGCCTGCAAATTCTTTGACCGTGAGATTCTTTGATCGCGATCTTGCACCGCGACCTAAAAACACTAATATCTCAGCTCAGGGTTGGGCTAGGGACACAAATGAGGGTGGGTTTTGTTCAGGAGGGTCCGTTCTATCAAGGCATGCCGTTGTTTCAGTTCAAATCGGTGAAAAATTTGCGTTTCACCATTTTTAATTCTTTGTTTGTGAGCCTGAAAATTCTTTGATTGGGAGATTCTTTGATTGCGATTGTGCGTCGTGAGAGAGGGACTAGATGGCCCAATTTAAAAATCTATGTTCTCAGCCCAGGGGTGTCCTAGGAAGTCAAATGAGGGTGGGTTTTACTCAGGGGGCTTCGTTCTGTTGAACCATGAGGGTGGTATACCGCATTTTCTTTAATTTTTTTTTGATTTATAATATTTTTAATTCTTTGTTTGTGAACCTGCAAATTCTTTGATCGTGAGATTCTTTGATCACGAGGGAGGGACAAGATGGCCAGATTTTTTTTTTTATAATGGAATAGATAGGGGAATTTTAGTAATCTTTCATATTGAATATCTCAGGAACGGTTTGGTCTTTTTACTTGAAATTTGGAGGGTCTTTATGGCATGTCCTGTAGATGTGAATTGTGGTGTTTATGTGTCAGAGAAAAACACTTTTGTGGAGATATTGCGTGACGCACTTTACGTGTTGAGGACAGTGTTTTGCTTGTGGTGGTGGCTTGAAATTGATAGGGTACCTAGCCTTAGTGTCATGGATGTAGTTTTCAGTTGTGTGTGTTAAATGTCAACAGGTGCGGAACTGTGCCAGTCTGATGAATGAAAATCTCATACGTTAAAATGTTATATCTCAGATATTGTTTGGTCTTTTCACTTGAAATTGGGAGGGTGTTGACAGCATGTCATGTGGATGAAAATTACAGTGTTTCCGTGTCAGAATATATTTTTTTGGTGCAGATATGGCGTAGTGCAGTTTACGTTCTGCAGACAGCATGTGGCTTGAAATTGATAGGCTACCTAGCCTTAGTGTCATGGATGTAGTTTTCAGTCATTGTGTGTGTTAAATGTCAACAACTGCGGAACTGTGCCACTTTGACGAATGAAAATTTAAAATTTTGATATGTCATATCTTGGACACGGTTTGGTGTTTTTACTTGGAATTTGGAGGGGTGTTGATGGCATGTCCTGTAGATGTTAACAGAGGTGTTTATGTGTCGGACAATATATTTTTTACAGACCTATTGTGTGGCGCAGTTTACGTTTTGTGGACTGCGTTTTCTATTGTTCTACTAGATTAACATTTGTGTGGTGGCTGGCCTTGCTGTTGTGAATGTACTTTTTAGTCATTGGGTGTGTAATGTGGCCTGACCCACCAACTTGCGCAACTTTCTACTTTTCTATTCTTTTTTAAAAAGTAAGGAAATTCTATGCAAAAAACTTTGTTAATGCATCAGTAAGGGTTCTTCTACAGCGAAAAAAGCGAAGAAATTCGGGGTTAGGGTTGAAAGCCCCCCTTGGACTCCCCCAGCCCACCCCCGCCAACCGGCATCGGGGTGCGCGTTGGGGTAGTCGGTCCTAATTCTCACCCCATTCTCCTATACCTCTGCTTCTTTACACATGTGATGGGGTGAGAGTTAGGACAGACCCCCAATGCGCACCCCAATGTCGGTTGGGGGGTGGGCTGGGGGTCCAATGCGGCCTTTCAACCCTAACCCCGAATTTCCTCGCTTTTTTCGCTGTAGAAGAACCCTTACTGATGCATTAAAGAAATTTTTTTTGCATAGACTATATATATTATGGTAGCACGGTAGTGCTACCATAATTAGGGTTGAGGAGCCATTTACATGTTAAACCCAAAATTATGCACCTTAATAACTTTGCAACCATTTGACGGATTTTCCTGAAATTTGGAATACATGAACAAGACCCATATGCCTTGGGATCTGCCAAGTTTCGTACTGGTCGGATACATGGCTGCGGAGTTATTAAGCGTGATCTGCGCATGCGTTTATGCTTTTTCTGGAATTCTATGGTCACGCCTACAGGTCTCACGGTTTGCGCAACCAGTCCGAAATCTTCAGGAAACGTGTGGCCAGGGTCCCCGATGTGCCTTTTGAAGATTTCGTGAAAAAATATTACACGGTTCAAAAGTTATTCAAAAAACAATTTCCCATTATAAGTCAATGGGGAAAAGTTAAAAAGTTCGACAGTGTCACAAATGCACTTTCTACTGTTGCAAATTACGCTTTTACTGTCGCAAATCTGCCATTTTGTTTTCAGTCAGTGATCAGAAAAATGCTTGCCATTTAAAATTGGGACCCTCTAGCAACCTAATTCTTTTTGTATTCACCTAGTCGGGCCCTGAGGATGCTAGCCATGTCTTTATTTTGGGGTAAAACACCACATAAATATGTTTTTCAAATTTCTGGAAAAAGTGCTTTCGCAAAGTACTGTCACACTTGCGATACTGTCGAATGCATTTGCGAAAGCTGTCTCAAATTGCAACAGTACTTTTCTAGGCTGTGGGAAAATTACAGCAATTCTTTGGCACCCTGCTGCAAAAGAACGGTTTGGTGCTTTGGCCTGAAATTTGAGGGAACGCAGCCGACATCTCACAGATGTGCCTTTCAGTGTTGCGTTGAAACAATATTACACGGCGGCAAAGTTACGGCACTCCAAAGTTGACGCTATTTCCCATAGGATAACATTACGATGTCCGACACATTGCAGCAATCCTTTGGCGCCCTGCTGCAAAATAACAGCTCGGTCTTTTGGGCTGAAATTTGGAGGGAAGACAGCCAACAACCCACAGATGTGCCTTTCAGTGGTTTGGTGAAAAAATATTACAGGGAGCCAAAGTTATGGCACTCCGAACTTCTCTTTTTTCCCATAGAATAACATTACAGCATTGCTGCGCCTCTCAGGGCCCGTATCTCGGAAACGGTGCGAGATACGGACTTTTCGTTGGAAAAATGTTTACCTCTAATGGGGGCTAAGTACAAAACTAGCCAGGAAAGTCATGAATCATATGACTTTTAAATTTTTTTCTACGTCGTACCGTTCCTGAGATACAAGCAATTTAGTATTCCAACTCTTCATTTTCTGCTCTGAGACCCATTATTATGCATACATTCTTTGTACTCACTGTCTTTCTCTATGCACTTTTGGGGAAAACCAGCCAGCCTGGGCGCTTACATTACTGTTACCATTGCCCTTTCTGCTTGCGGTTCTGTGCCCGTTTCACTTACCGTTCACGTCTACGTCACCATGTGCGTTATCCTTTACGTTTTCATTTGCGCTTGCGTTTCCGTTATTTTTTGCCATTTGTGTCTACAGTACTGTTTCTCTTTCTGCTTCGCTTTATGTCACCATGCCCACTGCCATTTGCGTTTGCAGGCACCATGTTACTATGTGACAAGACATCACGTGGCAGACCGTTCCCGTCTACGCCACCGTGTGCGTTACCCTTTCTGTCCTCATTTGCGCCACTGTTAGCGCTTCTGTTTGCGTTGCTGCTCCTGTTACTATGTCACAAGACATCACGTGGCGGGAGCGCAGGGCCCTTCCGCCGCTGCATTACATGCATTATTTCTCGTTATCATTCTCAAAAAGAAGGGAAACTAGAAGCAAAAACTCAGTTTAATGCATCAGTTAGGGTTGTTCCACAGCGACAAAGTGAGAATTCAGTGTTAGGGTTGAAAACCCCTTGGACCCCAGCCCACCCACCCCAACCGGCATTGGGGTGTTGGGTCCTAACTCTCACCCCATTCTCCTATACCTCTGCTTCTTTACACATGTGATGGGGTGAGAGTTAGGGCCAACGACCTCAATGCGCACCCCAATGCCGGTTGGGGGTGGGCTGGGGGTCCCAAGGGGTTTTCACCCACTCATTCTCACTTTTGTCGCTGTGGAACAACCCTAACTGATGCATTAAACAGAGTTTTTTGCCTCTAATATATATATATATGTTATATACATACACACCGGTTCCTAACTGGAGGGAACCAAAGGAGGAACTGTGGGAACTGGAGGGGGAACCAGGGGGCCAATGGCCTAAAGGGCCTGCAAAATCTGCAGGGCCTTGGCAATGTCCTCTGCAGATGGAATGGTCTGTCTACCCGCTGAGAGCTCCTTTGCTTTTTCAGCAAGACATGCAGCGACATGCTTCTCTTTATGTTTCCTTTTTGCAGGAACCAGTTCAGTAGCCAGTACCAATGGCTTTTTGGATTTCGAGGCATCAGCCTTTTCGGTAGGTTTAGGGTCCACCGGCTCCTTGGATGTGTCTTTTTTGGCATGCGAGGAAGAAGCCTCTTCAGTGGGCATAGGAGAAGGAGAAGCCATCTCTTCAAGCCTTTTTGCCTTCTTTTTTAGTGTTTTAGGACAAAAAGTTTTGCAAACTTCACAACTGGCAAAAATATGACCAGGACCAAGACACACCAAACAAAGATTGTGCCTGTCAGCCTTGGCAATGATCTGACCACACCTGATACAGTTTTTAAAACAAGTTGTTCCTATTCTTTTCTTTCTTGGTGTGTCTGACATGCTAAATGTCAGATGACCAAAGAAAAAATGCCACCAAATAGGAGAGAAAAGAAGTAGCGGTCAGTCCCACAGATCACAATAAAATTATTATATAAAAACAAGCGGTCGGTTCCCTGACTGGATTTTAAACACAGGGAAGCCACGAAACTGCTTGGTACCTAACAGAAAAGGAACTGCAGTAAAATATATACTAAACAAAAAATGTAATGTTACAGTTCCTAATATCAGGAACCAGAACGCTAGTAGTTTTTTTTGTTTTTTTTTCAGCTACTTTATTTTCTCCCCTGGAGTCCTCTGTCAGCATCTGACATCCCCCCCCCACCCCCGTGTAGACGCCGGATATAAGACCCCCTCCCCATAACCCCACAAATTACCCTTCGTGGCAGGGGTTGGGAAGCGACTCAACCCACTGGACTGGATGAGCGTTCAGGGAGGTGCCATCCCAGGCCATCACGGATGGGGACCATCGTCATTCACAGAGGACTCCATATTTTCTGTGTTTACTCTGTTCCCCCTTGAGGTGCGGCGTGCAGTGGCACCAGCGCGCACGCTCCTGTGCGCATCCCGCCAAGCGCCTGCTGCACTCTCGCCCTACATTCAGTGCTGACGTGCCACCTCCCAGCCTCCGTTAGGTGGCAGACAATCACCGAGCCTCCAGGTCCCCTCCCGGAGAAGGAGAGCAGTCCTAGGGCGCTCGATCCTTCTCCTCCCTGTAACCCCGGGCGACCCATATCCGTTCCCGAACACAGGTCGCCGGCGTGGCGCAAGGTAAGGCGTCCAGCGCCTCAACCCTCAGCGCCACTGGGCCGGCTGAACGCTAGTGTTTTAAAAGTAAAACTACAGTGGGAAAAAAAACGCTGAGGAAATGGTTCCCCTCGTTCCCTTGAACTGCCGAGGAAACCACAAAAAAAAAAAAGATAAAATACCAACTAAACTAAGCTATACTAACCTGAAAAAGATATAAATAGGGGCAGCAACCGATAACAGTTAAAATGAACATTTACTACAGTGGAAAACAATAAAGTTTGTAGAAGCTAAGGAGAGCTCTCTGAGACATTTTAACAAAGCAGGCGGAGAAACGAATTTGAGCGTTTTTTAGAACACAGCAGTTACTAGGGGCAGCAATTTGAACTGTAGCACAAGCACGAGCCAGTGATGGTTCCATCATTTACATACGTTCCATTTTCTCTGTGGCACTTCAACAAAAGACGCTAACCGCAATAGTTTAAGCATACTGAGGGATTCCTAGGGTCTGAAATGGTGGTACACAGTGGAGTAGCAGCTTCGAGTGGAGGACCCCAATGAGCTCAGTACTGGCATGCTTGCATGAGCCTGCTGACCAGCTCACATCTGTTTGGGTCCCGAGAGTAGCAGGAATAAACAGTAAAAAAAAAAAATGGCCACTGGGCTGCAGCATGATGCACAGGGCATTTTCAAACAGAAAAGAGAAAGAAATTCAGTGCCTCAGTTGGGACTTGAACCCAGGCCGCCCGGAATACCCTGCTGGTTGCACTACCAGCTGTGTCACCAAGGCAACTGGTAGTGCAACCGGTGTTCTGAGCGGCCTGGGTTTCAAGTCCCAGCTGAGACACATATCTTTGTCTCTTCTGTTTGTATGTGTTCCATAATGTGCTCACCACACTCTTGTGCTGATATAGGGCACTTTCAAGCCAGCTCAACAGGGACAACAGCATCTGGCAGTGTGCGGATTTCCATACAAAACAACACTGAACCATAAACTATAAATGAGATGCTGCATCTTCGCTAACCTAAGTAAATAAGCTATCAAAAATCAGTTTCAAATTAAAGGAGGCCCAAAGGACAGAAACATCCTGCAGGGTTCATCTGAAATTCCAACAACCAACTTTTTCCTCTTTTTGTATTTTTGCAGTAATAACTCTGGTGCTCAATCCAGGTTCTGACCTAGAACATGCCAAATACTATCGTTACTGGCGCTGAAGAAAGAAAAAAGGTTGTTTCTTTCTTGAAGTTTCTCTCTTAGTGAGTAGTATAATCGCAGTTGTAACATGGCCAAAAACCCAGAGGCAAAATGAAGCACTGAGATAGGTGCAAAGACGCCAAGTGGTACAACACAAACCATGGTAGATCATGTCTGGGAGCAGGGGCGCGCAAAAACAAATAGACCACGGTTGCAATGCTGGAGGAGCCGTTCAGCGGTGGTGAGGACCAGTAGAGTGGAGAACACAAAAAGCTGTGCTCCGGCGTCCTCTACTGGCAAGTGAGCAATGAGCGACACAGCAGGCACATGCTGGTGAGAGAGACGGGCGAAGAGTAGTGAAAAGTGGGTGCAGGGAGAAAAACCCGTGTAGGACATATCTCAGACATAGCAGTGTGTCTTACTAGAGCAGTCGGCAGAACCGGAGAGAATCACAGCAGTAGTGTAAAGACGCACTCTCAGCTGCCTGTAGTCGCTGACCTTGTGTGACTTGCATCAGAACTGTGCGCATGGGGTAGGTGATCCGCGCCGTGGATCGCAACACGTAAATCAGCAGAAATACCCAGAGTACAGCAGGAAGCAGCAGTAACATCTCAGAGAACAAAGCTGAAACGAACACGGAAAGACACAGAGAAAGAGAAGCGGGTGCAGTCAGCAATGTGAGTGGTCGGGGTGGATATGTAATGCAGGTCCAGCGTAGCAGCACAGAACCACATCAGTATATTAATAGATACCAAAATCTGAACATGCACACTCACGTTGTGAAGAGACAAGAAGGTTATATAGACAGTAGTGAGATGCAGAAAAGTGCTATTTTGACACCTCTTTCTGATTCATTATATTATTGTGTTATACTACTCATAAAGACTAACCTAGTACACTGCTAGCCATGCTACAAGCAGATTAAGCCACTCAAAAGCATGGGTCTACTGTGGAATTAATCCATGGTTGGTTGGTTGGACCACGGAGTCAACCCCCCAAAAAAAAAAAACATGGATTAATTCCACAGTAGACCCATGCTTTCTCCTGGCTTAATCCTTACTTGTATTTATAATTTTCTGATATACACTGAACTGTTTATATATATTTTATAAAAAGGAAACTTATGTAATTAATAGATTGAGACAGTAATGATATGCAATTGACCAATATGCTCCATTAAAGTAAAACATTCATGCAGCCCTGCTAATGCATTAGAGCAAATTAGCGCTTTCTCCACTTTCAACTGTTGACTGGTGCATTAGGAGGCAAGTAAATTAAAATATTATAAAAGTTGAGAACTGGCTCAGGGAGGATCTTTAACATTTATCCTAGAATTACAGTTTGTGTGACCTCACGGCAATGGAATTAAACAACAATCATCTTTTTATGATATTACCAGTACTGATGTAAAAGGAATTTAAAGGGAACCACTGTACATGAGACTGGACATGGAAAATGGTTGCACAAAAGTACTCTGTTACCAACTGTTGCTTTAAAGGTTAAACAGACTTGTGTACAATATTAATTCTGGACATTCTGTGCACTAACATGATAAATAAGAATGCAATAAACTGTGCAAAAACAGTGCAATAAACCATGATATGTAGCATGCAATATTCAGCAGCATGATGTCAGAATCCAGTGAAAATAATCAATCAATCAATCACTTTAATGGGAAGTGCCTTGTTTACAACTGCTGTATCAAATTGGGCATACAGTATTTGCACTCTTCATTTTAGACATGTTTGTGCAATAAGCATCAATTCAGTGTGGGATATCAAGTCTAAATGCAATATTTATTAAAGAACTAAAGGGAGTCATGCGCTTACTTTTGTAAATGCAGTTTGCATTTCAGTATGGGTGAATAATACCAAAAGGTCAGGGATTAAAAGTAATGTGATCTTATGCCACAAGTAGACACTAAAACATATCTATGTGTAATAGAAGCGTGTGTATAATACTTAGGACAACAGAATGTTAATATGTGCTTATGGAATCTTTATATTTGTATACTTAAGGGTTTGGATATGCAACATTGCGCAGACACCTTCAGGACAGAACAACAATTATTGTATGTAACAGGAGAAGTTTCTAGTGTTGTATTGTTGTTGTAGTCAACAGTGTAGTAATCAAGGAACATTTTTGAGAGACAACCAAATACTCTAACTGTTAAACATGTCAGGATACATACCTGTAGCAAGACAAGCTAACGGGCGAGTAAAAAATGTATATGGAAAACAATACTATATGTTTGTATATATATTTTATTTATTTATTGAAATGTTTAACCAGGAAGGCACGCTGAACAACAAGTTGCTCGTCTCATGGTGCGACTTGGGGGTTAGGTAGGGGAACATGAGGAATTGAATACAGAGATTTGGTACAAAACATAGGTAGCAAAAAATGTACATGTGAATACATTTAAATAATGCAAGCAGACTGTACAGTGGGTAATAAAATAGCAGGAGGCTAATTATTGGCTAAGGAGCTGGATAAAAAAAAAAACTGAGATAGATACAGCAACACGTGGTTTATAATAGAATGCAAGCATTGAATAACTCCTAACTGCATAGGAAGTAACTGAATGGACGATACAGTAGTATGATGATCTAGGGCAGGTATGTGAGGAGAGCTTTGGGAAGTGGTAGTTGTGAGGTACAGCCGAGGGCAAAATGGTCATCAAGTGCAATAGATGCTGGGGCAGCCAAAAACAGGGCTGAGGAATGGGGGAGGGGAGAGAAAAAATTACCATAGTACTGTTGTTTCTTCTAATGGAGTCTTGCTGTATTCAGACATAATGCAGTTAGCCCCAGCACTTGAACTGCCCCGGAGAGGAAAGAGTTAACTCCATGCAGAAGTATGGAACGTTGAGCTCGAGCTCGGTTTTCAAACCTCTGTCTGTGGTACTTACCAGTGCAACTGTCAGATTCTTACGAGCAACTAACTAATTTGACATTAAAATGTGGAAATTATTTGAACACATAGCTAAAAGGCAAAATACTTATTGGGGTCCAAAAAAGATTTAAGCCGAGAACCCAAGAAGAAATATGGTAGTGACAATTCAAACTATGCAACACAAGAAGGAAAAGCATAACAGTTACCCCAACAAGCGGGAGGGTACAAGGTACACCCCTGAGGTGCAACATTGTGCCTGCCAACCCATATCCCGAAAAACAGGTTCTGAGAGGGGAGATGGGATGTCTGAATAAGCAAGACTCCATTAGAAGAAACAACATTACTATGGTGAGTAATTTTTTCTTCAAACAACATGAAGTCTTGCTGTATTCAGACATAATGCAGACTACCAAGCAGTTCCCTAAGGAGGACGGAATGCAGAACCTACATTGGGAACAAGCTCTGCAGTACTGCTGTGCCACACCTAGCATCACTCCTAGACTGGATGTCCAGAGAGTAATGCTTGGTGAATGTATGTACTGTTTTCCAGGTGGCTGCTTCACAATCTCTAACAAGGGTATATTCTCTGGCCGCAGCTAGAGTAGCAGCTGTACCCCTAGTCGAGTGAGCCCTCAGGCCTGAAAGGGGTGTTCTACCCAATTTGTCATAGCAAAATTGTATACAGGAAACAATCCACTTGGCAATAGTTCTCTTAGTGGCAGGCTTACCCGTCCCCACTTCACCATAAGTGAGGAACAATTGAAGACAGTCATTTCTGTGTGCCTCAGTATGCTCTATGTACTAGCTAAGTGCCCTTTTAACATCCAAACTGTGTAATCTTCTTTCCCCCGGGGAAGAATGGTCAATGAAAAATATAGGAAAAGACACAGACTGGTTTAGGTGAAAATCTGATACCACTTTAGGCAAGAACCTCCTATTAGTTCTTAGGACCACTTTAGCCCTATGGAAGGATATGAAGTCAGGTTCAACTGACAGGGCCTGTAATTCGCTAATCCGCCTGGCAGAAGTAACAGCTACCAGGAACACAGTTTTCCAGGTCAAGTACTTCAATTCAGCCGAAGTCATGGGCTCAAAGGGCGGCTGTATGTCGAGCAATGCAGACACTAAATCCCGCATGAGTAGGCTCTTCTAAAGGGAGGGTTAACGTGAACCAGACCTATGAAAACTTCCTGAAAACAGGATGAGATGCCAGGCAAGAGCCCTTCCCTGCTGAAAGGAATGCAGAGCGGCTGCTAGATGAACCTTCAGAGTGGCAGGCCCAAGGCCTAGACTATTCAGATGCTAGATAATCTAAGGTTGTGGAAATGCCTACAGAATCAGGCACAATACCTTTCTGAGAGCACCAAATACTGAACCTCTTCCATTTGGAATTGTAAGTTTTTCTAGTGGAAGGTTTCCTGGAGACCTTCAGAATATCCAGAACTCCCTGAGAGAGATGTAGAGCTGCATATTCTAACTCTTCAAGAGCCAGGCCTTGAGGTTGAGAGACTGGAGATTGGGGTACCAGATCCACCGCAGAGAGAAGGAGAGAAAATTGTATCTCCTGGGAAGAGACAGGGGACGTGAGACAGCAAGGACAGCAGTAGATAATACCAGGGTTGTCTGGCCCAATCTGGAGCCACCCGTATCATTGTGCAGGGTTGAGATCTTATCTTGATCAGAACTCTGAACAGGAGAGGGAAAGGAGGGAAGGCATAGAGAAACCTGCCCTTCCAGTTCAGAATGAGGACATCCTGGGGAACTGTCCCCAGGACTTGAGGTCTGCAGCAAAACAGAGGAAGCTAATGATTGTCTGGTGCTGCAAACAGATCTATTTCTGGAATGCCCCACTTGGAGAAAATGATCCTCAGAATGTGAGGATTCAAGGACCATTCGTGATGCCCCTGTGAAATCCTACTCAGGGCATCTGCCAGCACATTGTCCTTCCCAGGAAGATGAACTGCTACCAGGGAAGTCTGAAGGGAATAGGCCAGAGACCAAATCTTCATGACCTCTGTGCACAAGGTCGTGGACAGAGTGCCTCCCTGCTTGTTGATGTACCACATTATGGTAGTGTTGTCCGTCCTGACATGGACCACCTTGCCTTTGACTGATCCCGAAAAGGTCTGAAGGGCTAGGACAAATTGCCCTGAGTTCCAGGAAGTTGATATGAAGAAGAGGCTCCTGCGGGGACCAGATCCCCTTAGCTGTTAGGGCTCCCAGGTGGGCTCCTCAGCCTAGGAGAGAAGCATCCATAGTCAGTACTACTGATGGAAGTTGAAGGAGAAATGGAACCCCTTGTCTGAGGCTGTCCTGGTCCAGCCACCACTGGAGAGCCTGGACCAGAGTTTGGGTCACTAGAATCAGTTTGGTGAGAGAATCTGTTTTCCGTGACCAAAAGGACCTTAGATGAAACTGAATTTCCCGCATCAGAAATCTGGTTCCCAGAACCACTGCAGTGGAAGCTGCCATGTGGCCAGGAATTGGAGGAACTGTCTCGCTGGAAGAGAAACCTGAGGCCGAAAGGAGGAAGAGAGGTCTACTAAGGCCTTCACTCTTGCCAGAGAAAGGAAAGGAAAGGAAAGCTTTTGCTTGGGTAGTATCCAATTCCACCTCTATGAAGGTGAGAAGCTGTACTGGTTCGAGGACAGATTTTGGCAGATTGAGAAGACACTCCAAGGAACTAAGTAAGACCTGAGTGGTTTGCAGAGCTGACCTGACCTGGTCTGAAGACTGCCTTACTAGGAGCAAGTCGTCCAGATATGGAGAAATGGTGATACCCTGTCTTCTGAGGTAAGCCACCACTACTGCAAGGCACTTTGTGAACACCCTTGGAGCTGATGTTAGGCCAAAAGGCATGGCCTTGAACTGATAATGGCCTGAAGACACCACGAACCGGAGGTATTTTCTGTGGGAGCACCTTATAGGGATATGGAAGTAGGCATCCTTGAGGTCCAGTGATGCTGGCAAATCTCCTGGCATTAAAGAGGGAAGGATTATTCCCACAGTTACCATTTTGAACTTGGGTTTTGAAATGTGTTTGTTCAGATACCTTAGATCCAGGATGGGTCGCCACTTCCCTGTTTTCTTTGGGGTGAGGAAGTACCTGGAGTATAGGCCTTTTCCCCTCTGTTGAGTAGGAACCTTCTCTACAGCTCTGAGAGCCAGGAGAAAGGAAACCTCTGCATCTAGGGCAAGGGTTTCTGAAACTGATGCAGGTGGAAAAGACTTGGCCCTCCTTTTTGGGTACCTTTTGAAGCTGAGGGCTAGTCCTGGCTACTACTTCCAGGATCCACTTGTCTGAGGTAACAGACTTCCAGGCCTGAAAGTAGTAAGCCAGCCTGCCTCCTACTGGGATTGGAGGGTCGACCCGGGCTGACACCTCAGGGTGTCTGCTGGCAGAAGCCTTAGATTGGGAGGAAGAAGCAGCCCTGCTCATCCCCCTTCTACACCTCCATCAAAAAAAAACCCTTTGTGGGTAAGACGAGGAGGCATGGGCTTGGTAAAAAGGCCTGTGAAAAGGCCTGCCCCTGGATTGCTGCTTCTGAGGGGCGGCTTGCCTTTCCTTGGCCTGTGCACTCCTGTAAGCGGTTCTATATTCGTCCATTTTCTTCATATAAGCCTCTGTCTGCTCCCCAAACAGAGAGTTACCTACTACAGGAAAATCCATAGCCTTAGACTGGGTGTCCTGTGATAGGCTAGTACATCTGAGCCAAGTATGCCTTCTGAGAGAGACAGATGTAGCCATGACTCTGGATGCCACACCGCTGAAGTCCACAGCAGCGTGAAATTGTACTTTGGATGCCTCAATTCCATCCGCAGCCACCTCCTCCAGCTCTTTGGCTAGCTGGGGAGAGGCCTTTTTAGCCAGTTCCAGAACTGTATCCCACCTGGACTTCTGATACCTGGCTGTGCAGGCCATATAAATTGCATGAGTCCCAAAGAGGATGCCAAGTATAGTTTCTTGGTCATGGCATCGACTTTCCTGGAGTCCTCATCTGGGGGTGTGTGAAGCCAAAGGAATGTTTGCCCTGTCACAGGCTGCAGCCTGCACTACCCCAACATGGCTGCTATGTGAATAAAGGAACTCCTCAGCTGAGCCTGATAACATGCATCTCCTGTTCATTCTTTTATCTACAGGAGGTAAAGAGTTAGGAGTATGTAGAATCTTTTTTATCTGTTTCCCCAAGGACTTGTGAAGGGGACTAGACAACCTTTTGGACTCTGGGATGTCCATCATCTCCACAAAATCAGGCTCTTCTTCCTCCTCAGCTTCAACCAAAGGGAGCTGGAGGATTCAGCCACCTTCTTGTAAAACAAGAAGCAGAAGGACTCAAAAGCCTGGAGGAGACATCAGAGGGTCTGTCTGGGGAGATGTCCGGTTCAATGGGTACATCCAGACCCCCACCGTCGTCGTCATCATCATCATCAACTTCGTCTCCCTCCCACTACTCATAGAAAGCATCCGGATCGTAATCCGAAGGAGCAGGTTCCGACCGAACCGACCACCTAACCGGCGGCACCGATTCGGACGGGACCGGACGAAGCGACTGGACAATACTAATCGCTTTGGCTATCTCGTCCGCTGTTGGAGTAAGCAGTACTAGATCCGAACTGACGGACTTTCGTTTTCCTTTTTTGACGGAACTGAGCCCTCAGAGTCAGCTCTCCTTCTGCCCGAGGAGGTAATGCCTAGGTCAGCAGGCACCTCCCCAGGTTCGGCCGTAACCGAACCGGACTGGCCATCCGGGTCTACGGACTTCTCGGCCTCCCTTTCCTTCAACCTACTCAGTCTTTTTTCTAGAGTGGTTTTAGGAAAGTTTTTGCAAATCTGGCAGTCTGACTGGAGGTGGTCAAACCCCAGACAATAAAGACAGATGAGGTGGGGGTGGCCTTTTCAAAGGCCTCCCCACACTCAGTACAGTGTTGAAACCCAGTGGGACCGGTTTTTATTTTTGGGTTTCTCAGACATGGCCAACCTACCAAAATTACCCTATAGAAGCGTTCAAGCCAGGTAATACCAACTGATCATGTAACAACCGTGTCAGGGTTTGGAAAAGAACCGAGAAAAAGCCTGGTTCTTTTGAAACCGATCGGTACCAGAACACCACTCTAAAATAATAAATTTAAAATTAGAAGGAAACACAAGGTCGGTTCCTAACCGGATCGACCAAGAAGAAACCGAAGAACCAACAATTTCCAAAAGTTATTTAAAATAAAATGCAGTCACTACCTATCTACCACACTACCTGTACCATAGACAGAGGCTCGACATCTGAAAAAACAATAAAGAATAAGTTTAAAACTAACGCTTTACGTTTACCGAACTGAGCAGAGGAATCTCCAGAGTGACTTCACTGTTAGGCGAAGTAAAGATTCTGACGGTTGCACTGGCAAGTGCCACAGACAGAGGTTTGAAAACTGAGCTCGAGCTCAATATTCCATGCTTCTGCATGGAGTTAACTCTTTCCTCTCCGGGGCAGTTCAAGTGCTGGGGCTAACTGCATTACGTCTGAATACAGCAAGACTTCATCTTGTTTGAAAAGAGTGGAGGGGGGGTAGGGGGAAAGGGTGAAGACCAGCCCTAATAGAATGACAGCACCCAATCAAGGCAAGGGAAGGAGTGAGAGTATAGTGTGGAGGGGGGTATGAGGAGGTAGTAGGGGGTGGATAGAGGGGGGTTAGGGCGGAGGGAGGCTTGGCCAGTCCAGACCCCTTCAGGATGTTGAGAACCCTGCCAAGGGATGAAGCAGAAAAGGAAGAAGGTGGCAGTAGGGCATATTAGTGAAAAGGCAGAAGAGGAAAGTGAAGAGGGTAGTAGAGGGAAGTAGAGAAGAGGGTAGAGGGCGTGCTATGAGCTAGATGCCCTGGGGGGCTGAGAACCCTGTCAGGGGTCCTGAGCAGTCATAAGTAGGAGATGGGGAAGTGGGAAGGAGGAGGAGAGAGTACTGGCATGGTCTGACTCCTCCAGGAGCTGTGTACCCTGCCTGCACAAGGCAGAGGTAGAGCACAACAGGAGGGTATCAGGCAGGAGGCAGTGAGAAGAAGGTTAAGAAGGAGGCGGTATAGGGGTGGATGAGGATAGGGGAGGAGGGAAGCTAGACCAGATCAACTCCAACAGGATGCTGAGAGCCTTGCCAGGGGCTGAAGCAAGCACAGGAGAAGGTGGCTTTAGAGCATGTTAGTGAAAGGACTTAGAAGGAAGGTGGAGAGGGTAGAAGAGGGTAGTAGAGAAAGGAGTGAGAGGGCTACCTAGAGGCTAATTACACAGGGGGGGAGAACCTTATATGGAGACATAATCAAAAGGCAAATGGAGGAGAAGGGAAATGAGGAGGAGAGAGTACTGGCAAGATCTGACACCTCCAGGAGCTGCACAAGGCAGAGGTAGAGCACAACAGGAGGGTATCGGGTAGGAGGCAGAGAGGGGGAGGGGGTGGAAACAGCCCATTTCCCCATAGGTAGGAGGCAGTGAGGTGAGTGGGTTCAAATCAGAGTGGTAGGTGGACGACAATTAAGAGAGATTATAGCAGGAGCAGTTAGAGGAGAAGCAGTTGTGTAAGGCGTAACAGAGGGAGGAGGAGACATAGCATAAGTGGGGGAGAGAGTTCCAGGTTTTAGGGAAGCGATAGGAAAAGGTAGACTGACTGATAAGTGTGCATTGTCACGGGACCACCAGAGTACAGTGTCTGAACATCGGGGGGGGGGGACCTGATAGAGAGGTGAGGAGATACAACGGGATTTTGCCCAACCAGTATTTTGAGATAAATTTGGCACAGTGGGAGACACGTCTATTTGTGGGGTGGGGTGGACAGGGCATGATACAGCTTGCAGTGATGAGTCCGTGGGGTAGCATCAAGAGCGAAATGGCAGAAAGAGTTAAAGAGACTGTCCAATCTGGCCAGGGAGGACTTGGGTGCGGCACCATAGACTACGTCGCAGTAGTCTAATATCGGGAGCATCATCTTCTGGACAAGTTTGCACCTGGCCATAGGAGGGATGCAGCTACGGTTCCTGTAAAAAGCGCCAAGCTTGGGGTGCAGTTTTTTCAGGATGGCATCATATGTCCAGAGAAGTTGAGGTGTAGGTCCAGCCAGACCCCAAGGTATCTGAAAGAGGTAGTTGCCTCTACAGTAGTCCCGTCCAGGATGTGGGAAAGATAGTAGACCGGGTAGCCTAGAGTGACTCTGCCTACTGCCAAAGGTCATGGAGACTGTCTTCTTGGCACTGAGGAAGAGCTGATGTGAGGCAAACCAGAGCTGAACCTGGTGGAAGTCATGCTGCAGAGTGGTAGCAACATCAGCAGGGCATTTGCTGGAGGTGTACAAGACCGTCCCATCTGCATACATGTGAATGGAGGAGTCAGGGGAGCAGACTGGAGGTAGGTCATTTAGAAATATGGAGAAAGGGATGGGACCAAGCACTGAGCCCTGGGGGACTCCAGTGGTAATAGGGAGAGGAGGGGAGATGGATTCTTGGACCTTGACAGACTGGGTTCTGCTTGTGAGGTAGGCCCTAAACCAGTTGGTAGCAGCTGTGGAGAGGCCAGCTGCCATGAGGGAGTCTATGAGGAGTGAACGGGAGACAGTGTCGAAAGCCCTGGCGAGGTCGACAAAGATGGCTGAGGTAATGAGGCCACTGTCCATCCCGGTGAGGATCCAGTCAGTGAGCCTGAGAAGGGAGGTAGTGGTGGAGTTTTTTTTTCCGAAAGATATACCATCTTTAAACATATATATGCAAAACCAGCCTGGACATTTTTATCTCTTACCTCCAGCCTCTGTGTCTGGTCTTTTCCGAGGAGGTCACGAACCTCTTCATTATAAATTTCTAAATAAGAAACTCGAACCAAAAACCTTAAGAAACAATAAAAAAAAAATTCTGAGATTTGCTGAAGAGAAAAACAGCAGATGTTTCCTATGCATCAGGTCACCAGACTCAGGTAAAGACTGCTAGAACACTGGTCCTGATTAATCTATACTGAAAAGATGATAACATATTTCAGAACCCTTTTACCTCATTTCCAGTTCATGTTTCTTTTTTGTTTAACATTATGTTGAAGTAAAATAAGCACAGATAAATGAAGAAATCCAAAAGTCAAAAAAAGGGTTGCACTGGGAGCTGGTGCTAACAGACAAAGAAAAAATTACTCACCTTAGTAATACTGTTTCTTCCAGGGTATTCTCCAATAATCATAACTCTTGCAGTCAGCCTCTAAAGTAAAACTGCCCAAAGATCAAGCATTATGCTAATGATGGAACCATCACTGGCTCATGCCACTTATTCAAATACTGCCCTTATCAACTGCTGCATTCTAATAACACCTCTGATTTCATGGAGAGCCTGTAACAAAAGGCCCAACCAAGAATTCTATCTAGATAACAATAAAAACGAACCTAATCCAAACAAACCTCCAACTGGAGGAAACAAACACCCCCTGAATGTCAGAAAATCTTGAAGAAGGGGAAACAGTGCCCAACAGGGCTCAAAAGAAAAAATTACTCACCTTAGTAATATTGTTTCTTCTAATGGAGTCTTGCTGTATTCTGACAATAGCAGTGAGTCCCAACCTTCGAACTGCCCCGGAGATGAAAGAGTTAACTTTCCATGCTAGGCATGGAACGCTGAGCTCAAGCTCAGTTGAGACTCTGTCTGTCGCTGTTTAAACTCAAACAGTCAGATCTTTACGAGCTAAACTCACTAAGGTCCTGTGTGGAAGCTGTAAACCTACACTAGCCAACTGGCTACTAAACATGAAAACACATTTTTTGGTCCCAAAACAAATACTCAAGTCAGGAGACCCAAAAAATGAAAAACACAACACCCACTCACCCAAGAAAATGGGGCGAAAACAACAAGGTGGGCACCTACTGAGTGCCAACACTGCCACTGCCCACCCACATCCCAAAAACAGAGGTTCTGAGAGGGGCAGGCGGGGGGGGAGAGGTCAGAATACAGCAAGACTCCATTAGAAGAAACAACATTACTAAGGTGAGTAGTTTTTTCTTCAAACATCATGAAGTCTTGCTGTATTCTGACAATAGCAGACTACCAAGCAGTACCTCCATGGAGTAGGGACAGAACCTACTTAGGAAATAGGCTCTGAAGCACAGCTGTGCCAAACCAAGCATCACTCCTAGCCTGGATATCCAGGGAGTAATGCTTGGTAAAAGTGTGAACTGTTTTCCAGGTAGCTGCTTGACATACCTCTAAAATAGGGATATCCCTGGCAGCAGACAGGGAAGCAGCTGTACCTCTGGTAGAGTGAGCCCTCAGGCCTGAGGGTGGAACCTTACCCAGTTTTTCATAACAAAATTGTATACAAGAGACAATCCACCTGGCAATGGATCTTTTAGTGGCAGGTTTCCCTTTACCAACCTCACCATAAGTGAGGAACAGTTGGAGGGAGTTAAACCTGTGACCCTTGGTATGTTCTATGTAGTAGCTAAGGGCTCTTTCATCTAAACTGTGCAGCCTCCTCTCCCAGAGGAGGAATGGTCAGTGAAGTACACAGGAAGAGACATAGATTGATTAAGGTGGAAATCTGAAACCACCTTAGGCAAAAACTTCCTGTTAGTCCTGAGGACCACCTTATCTCTATGAAAGGCGATAAAATCAGGCTCCACTGACAAAGCTTGTAACTCACTTATGCGCCTGGCAGAAGTGATGGCTACCAGAAACACAGTTTTCCAAGTCAAGTACTTAAGCTCTGCTGAAGACAAAGGCTCAAAAGGGGGTTGCATAAGCTGAGCAATGCAAACATTAAGGTCCCAAGCAGGGGCAGGGTCCCTGAATGGAGGGTTGGTGTGAAGCAATCCCTTGAAAAACTTGGAGAACACAGGGTGAGCTGAAAGAGAAGAGGGCTTACCTGTTGAAATAAAAGCAGAAACAGCTGCCAGATGCACCTTCAGTGTAGCTGGTCTAAGCCCCAAGCTATTTAAATGGACCATATAATCAAGGACTGTGGGCAGATCAGCAGACTCTGGGGAAATATGCTTTCCAGAGCACCATATGGAAAATCTTTCCACTTGGAATTATGAGTAGCCCTGGTGGAAGGTTTCCTAGAAGCCTTCAGAATATCCATTACATCTTGGGAGAGGTGTAAATCAGCAAACTTTGAGCCAGGCCTTGAGATTGAGAGATTTGAGATTCGGGTACCAAACCCTCCGCTGAGCACAGGTTAACAGGTTGTAATTCCTGGGAAGACACAGGGGAAGATGGACTGCTAAGAACAGTAGGAGTGGATACCAGGGCTGTCTGGCCCAGTCTGGAGCTATCAGGATCATCCTGCAGGGTTGAGATCTGATTTTGACTAGCACTTTGAACAAGAGAGGGAAAGGGGGGGGAAGCATACAGGAACTTCCCTTCCCAACTGAGAACCAAGGCATCCAGGGGGACTGAGCCAAACAGTGGGGGCCTGCAGCAAAAAAGGGGAAGTTGGTGATTGTCTGGGCCTGCAAACAGATCTATCTGTGGGGTGCCCCATCTGGAAAATATCACCTCCAAGACCAGGGGATCCAGTGACCATTCGTGATGGCCCTGGGATATCCTGCTGAGAGCATCTGCCAGGTCATTGTCCTTGCCTGGGAGGTGAACTGCTGTGAGGGACGTGTTCAGGGAATAAGCCAGAGACCACAACTTCATTGCTTCTGTGCACAAGGCCGTAGACCGAGTGCCTCCTTGCTTGTTGATGTACCACATTGTGGTGGTAATGTCTGTTCTGACCTGGATAACTTTGTTCTGAACAGATTTGGAAAAAGCTTGAAGTGCTAGGAATACTGCTCTGAGTTCCAACAGATTGATGTGAAGCAGATATTCCTGAGGGACCACAACCCTGGGTGGTCAGGTCTCAAGTGAGCACCCCACCCAAGAGGGAGGCATCTGTAGTAAGGATTAAAGAGTGAGACTGAGTGACAAAGGGGACTCCCTGTCTCAGATTGTTCTGATCCTGCCACCACTGTAGGGCCTGGATTAGGGTTCAAGTCACTGGGATCAATTTGGTCAGAGGGTCCTTCCTTTGAGACCAAAAGGCTCTCAAATGGAACTGAATGTCCCTCATCTGAAATCCTGCTCCCTGCACCACTGCTGTGGAAGCAGCCATGTGCCCCAGGAGTTGTACAAAATGCCTTGCTGGTCGAGACACCTGGCGGGTGAATGAGGAGGCCAGAGAGATAAGGGTCCTTGCCCTGTCCAGGGGAAGGAAAGCTCTGGCCTTTTCTGTGTCTAGCTCTGCGCCTATGAAGGTGAGGAGCTGGACAAGCTCTAGAACTGACTTTGAAAGATTCAGAAGGAAACCCAAAGAGGTGAGCAGTTGCTGAGTTTTCTGTAAGTGTAACTTGACTTGGTCTGGGAACTGGCCTACTATGAGCCAGTCGTCCAGGTAAAGGAAGATGGCAATCCTTTGCCTTCTTAGAGAAGCAACTACTACTGCCAGGCATTTTGTGAATACCCTTGGAGCAGAGGTCAGAACCAAGGGCATTGCTCTGAATTGGTAATGGCCTGAGGGCAGCTTGAACCTGAGGTACTTTCGATGGGAGCTTCTGATAAGAATATGGAAGTAGGCATCCTTGAGGTCCAGGGACACTAGCCAGCCCCCTGGCCTTAGAGAGGGTAGAATAATTCCCAGAGTCACCATTTTGAATTTTGGTTTTAAAAGGTGCTTGTTTAAGTATCTGAGATCCAGGATGGGCCGCCATTCTCCTGTCTTTTTGGGGTAAGGAAGTACCTGGAGTACCCTTTGCCCTGGTGTAGGGGTGGAACCCTTTCCACAGCTCTGAGAGCCAGGAGGGAAGAGACCTCTGCCTCTAGGGCAAGTGCCTCTGAGGGATTTGCAGGTGGAAAGGATCTGGTTCTCATCTTTGGAAACTTTTTGAAGCTGAGAACCAGTCCCTGGCTTACTACTTCCAGGACCCAATTGTCTGATGTTACAGACTCCCAGTCCTGGACAAAGTAAGCCAGCCTGCCCCCTACAGGTAGTGGAGAATCGGCCCTGGCCAACCCATCAGGGTGCCTGTTTGGCAGAGGTTTTGGCTGAGGGGTGGAAGCAGATCTGCTTGTACCCCCCGTCTGCCTCTCCCTCTAAAGAACCCCCTCTGAGCATAAGCAGAAGAGGAGGCCTGGGCTTGGTAGAAAGGCCTATGAAAAGGCCTGCCCCTGCCCCTGGGATGCTGCCTCTGAGGAGTGGCCTGCCTTTCCTTGGCCTGTGCACTCCTATAGGTGGTCCTATATTCGTCCACTTTCTTCATGTAATTCTCTGTCTGCTCCCCAAACAGAGAATTACCCACAACAGGAAAATCCATGGCCTTAGTCTGGGTATCCTGTGACAGGCTAGTACATCTGAGCCAAGCCATCTTCTATTAGTGCCACAGATGTAGCCATGACTCTAGATGACACATCATTGGAGTCCACTGCAGCATGGAATTGCACCTTGGATGCCTCAATACCATCAGCAGCCACCTGCTCCAGCTCCTTGGTAAACTGGCCAGGGACCTGTTTTGCTAAAGCCATGACAGTGTCCCATCTGGATTTTTGATACCTAGCAGTATAGGCCAATTAGTTGGCCTGTCTGAGTCCCAAGGATGCTGCCATGTACTGTTTCTTTGCCATGGCATCAAGCCTCCTGGAGTCCTTGTCTGGGGGGTGTGAAGCCAAGGGAATGTTTGCCTTATCACAGGCTGCAGCCTGCACTACCCCAACATGGCTGCATTGTTGTGTAAGGAACTCCGTATCTGAGCCTGACAATGTATACCCCTTGTCCATTCTCTTATCCACAGGAGGTATAGTATTAAGAGTCTTTAAAATCTTAAATGTCTGTTTCCCAAAAGATTTGTGTAAGGGAATAGACAGTCTCCTAGACTCTGGGATATCCATCATTTCCACATAGTCAGGCTCCTCCTGGTCATCCACAGCTTCTTCCATAGGAAGCTGGAGGGTTTCAGCCACTTTTTTATAAAACATGAAATGGGAGGGGGACTCGGAAAGCGTAGGAGGAGATACTCCTGAAGGTCTGTCTGGGGAGATGTCCGGGTCAATGGGCACATCCAGACTTTCAAAACCACGTTCACTTTCCTCATACTCCTCTTCCTCCTCCTCCGGTTCGTAATATTCCTCTAAATCATAATCTTGAACCGGTGGAACCGGCCGAACCGACCGCCTCCCTGATGGTTCCAGTTCGGTGGGAACCAGGGAAAGCGACTGCACAATTTTGATCGCTATGGCTATTTCTTCAGCGGTTGGAGAGGAAAGTTTTGGCTCCACACCAGCTGATTTTTCCTTTCTAGTTCTCTTAGCCAGAACCGACTCCTCAGAATCGGCTCTCCTTTTGCCCGAAGTCTCGCCCTGGTCAGAAGGCACTCCTTCTGGTTCGGTCTGAACCGAACCGGGCTGGCCATCCGGTTCAGCGGACTTTTTGGCCTCCCTTTCCCTGAGCCTACCAACTCTCTTTTCTAGGGTAGCTGCAGGAAAATTTTTACAAATCTGGCAGTCTGCATTGAGGTGGTCAAACCCCAGACAATAAACACAGGTGGTGTGGGGGTCAGCCTTAGCAAAGACTAACCCACACACACTACAGTGTTGAAACCCAGTGGGCCCGGTTTTTCTTTTGGGTTTCTCAGACATTGTGCCAGTCCTAACCAAACTTACCCTTTTAATGGTAATCCGCCAGGCAAGACCCTCTTATCGGTTCCTGACCGTGTCACGGGTCGTGGAAAAAACCCTAATAAAATCCGTTTTTTTTAGAATAGATAACCAGTGACCACACTCTAAAAGTACAAATTAAGATTTTCTAACAACTTGATCGGTTCAAACCGAACCGATGAACCCTTTACAAGTTCCACACAGAACAGAAATAATATATAACCTATCTAGTACTCACAAATACCACAGACAGAGACTGAACCGACAGGTTACGGTTTGAATTCAGTCGAAAACCGAGAAAAGCGGTACTTTAACCGACAAACTGAACCGAGCAGAAGTAGAAATCTCCGGAGCGACTGTTCAGTGAGGCGGAGTAAAGAATCTGACGGTTTGAGTTTAAACAGCAACAGACAGAGTCTCAACCGAGCTCGAGCTCAGCGTTCTATGCCTGGCATGGAAAGTTAACTCTTTCATCTCCGGGGCAGTTCGAAGGTTGGGACTCACTGCTATTGTCAGAATACAGCAAGACTTCATGTTGTTTGAAGGATAAAATATACCAGTGTGCGGCACCTTGACGCATATTCAGCTTGAAGTGCAGAGGCCACTGGTTCTAAAAGTGGGGACAAGGTGGGTGAGTTATGAATATTGGAGAATACCCTGGAAGAAACAGGATTACTATGGTGAGTAATTTTTTCTTCTTACCCTAGGAATTCTCTAATATGCCCAACTCTTGCAGACTAAGAAAGCAGTACCTTTGGAAGTGGGCAAAGAACCTACTTTGGAAAAAGACTGCAGGACTGCTGTGCCAAACCTGACATCACTTCTGGACTGGGAATCCAGGCTGTAATGCTTTTGCAGTTGTGTACTGCCCTCCAGGTAGCTGCTTTACATATTTCCAACAATGGAACATCCCTGGCAGCTGCTACAGTAGCAGCTGTTCCCCTTGTGGAATGGGCCCTCAGCCCTGCCGGGGGTTCCTTTCCAGCTTTCGAATAGCAAAACTGGATGCATTGAACTATCCAGCGCAAAATGGACCTTTTAGATGCTGGACTTCCTTTACCCACATTCCCATATGTCAGGAAAGCTGCCGTCTGTCCTGCCTATGGTCCTTAGTGATAGTTATGTAGTAGCTGAGAGCACACTTGACATCAAGATGGTGACGTCGACGTTCACCTGAACTAGAATGCTCAGTAAAAAAGACTGGCAAGAGTTTTGGATTGATTTAAGTGGAAATCAGAAACCACTTTAGGGAGGCATTTCCTATGTATTCTCAGAACTACATTATCTCTATGGAATGAGATGTAGTCTTTTTCAATACACAATGCCTGAAGCTCACTAATCCTTCTGATAGAAGTGATGATTACCACAAACACTGTTTTCCAGGTAACATACTTCAAATGAGCTGAGACCATGGGCTTGAATGGGGGGTCCATGAGTTGGGCAATGCAAACATTCAGGTCCCAAGCTGGCAATGGTTCCCTGTGAGGGGGTGGGTGAAGGTGGGCCAATCCTTTGAAGAACCTTTTGAAAATAGGATTGGATGCCATGGAGATACCCTTTCCAACTGAAATGTAAGCAGATACTGAAGCCAGATGGACTTTCAAAGTAGTGGGCTGCAAGCCGAAGGAATGCAAATGGGTAAGGTAGTCCAGTAAGGCTGGAATCCCTGCTTGTGCTGGTACATCACTGGTGGAACACCAAATAGAAAACCTTTTCCAGTTTGAAGCATAGGTTTTCTTAGTAGAGGGCTTCCTGTAACCTTTTAAGACATCCAGGACACGTTCTGTGAGATGCAAGCCTGCATACTCAAGTCCTCAGGAGCCATGCCTTGAGCCTGAAGGATCTGAGGTTCAGGTACAGGATCCTCCCTTGGTTGGAGGTTAACAGGTTGTGCCTCCGAGGGAGGTGTATTGGCATGGCCACAGACATGGAGAGCAGCAGAGAGTACCATGGCTGCCTGGCCCAATCTGGTGCTATCAAGATCATTGATGCTGGCTGGGATCTGAGTTTGATCAGAACCCTGAAGAACAGAGGAAAAGGAGGGAAGGCATATAGCTGTTTCCCTGACCAATCCAGAGTCACAGCATCCAAGGGTACTGTACCCCTGGCTGGTGGTCTGCAACAATATTATGGCAGGTGGCGGTTCTTGTCGGACGCAAAGAGGTCTACCTCTGGGGTGCCCCACCTTCTGAACACTACCTCCAGCACCTGCCTGTTCAGGGTCCATTCGTGATGGGCCTGGTTGATCCAACTCAGGGCATCTGCTAGGGTGTTATCCTTGCCTGGCAGATTAATGGCTTGCAGAGAAGCTTTATGTGAGTAAGCTAAACTCCAGACATTCACTGTATCTGTGCAAAGGGGGTTTGACTTTGCCCCTCCCCTGCTTATTTATACAGTACATTGCTGTGGTATTGTCTGTTCTGACCTGTACCACTTTGCCCCACACCAATGGTGCGAAGGCCTGCAAGGCTAGATGTACTGCCCTCAGTTCCAGCAGGTTTATGTGCTGTAGGGACATTGCGCTCGACCAGGTACTGTGGGTGGTGTGATCCCCTAAGTGGGCACCCCACCCCAGTAGTGATGCGTCCATTGTAAGAATCACTGATGGAGATTCTGTTGGAAGGGTACCCCTTCCCTTAGATTGTCTCCTTCTTTCCACCACTGGAGAGCTTTCAGTAATGTCCCTGTTACTGGAACCAACTTTGAGAGAGGGTCTCTCCTTTGGCACCAATGTGCCTTGAGTTGGAACTGTATATCCCTCATTTGGAACCTGGAGCCCAGGACTATGTCTGTTGCTGCAGTCATATGTCCTAGTAGCTGTCGTAACTGCCTTGCTGTCTTTGGTTTGTTCAGCCTGAATGAGCCAGCAATCTGAAGAATATTGCTTACCCTATCCTGAGGCAGGTAAGCCCTTCCTTTCAGTGTGTCTAGTTCTGCCCCTATGAAGTACAGCACCTGCACTGGTAGTAGGACAGATTTTTTTTTAGGTTTATGAGGAACCCTAGAGACTCCAGGAGCTCCTGGGTTACCTGCAAGTGATCCTTTACCTGTTGTGGTGAATTTCCCACCACTAACCAATCACCCAAGTAGGGAAACACTGACACCTAACCTTTTTAAGTGAGCTACCACCACTGCCAGACATTCTGTGAACATTCTTGGTGCTGAGCTGAGACCAAATGGAAGTGTTGAGAACTGGTAATGACCTGATGGGAGTCTGAACCTGAGGTATGTTCTGTGAGACTCCCTTATGGGGATGTGGAAGTAAGCATCCTTTAGGTCCAGAGATTTATTTATTTTATTTATTTATAATTCAGAAACAACCTTTGAGCAAGAGCTCTTTTACAAAGGTTCCACATCATGAAACACAAAATACAATGGCACATACATTGAAACACACCATATCAGGGCTTGAATTTAACGGTATTCTGCTGGATACCAAATTTCGTACCGGAATACCAAAATTTGAGCCCTGGTGCTCCACGGGAGATACCAGATTTTTTTCTGCATTCGACCAGACAATGAGGGGCCCAATACCCTTGTCGGTGCTTACCTCCCCCTTCCCAGTACTTTGGGACACTGGGGAGCCCACTTCCAGTGTCCTGAAATGTTTCAGTAAAAGAAAACAGTCCCCCCGATGACTTTTTTTTTTTTGCAGGGAAAAAAGGTCCCTCATCATCTCCCCCATCCCCCTCCCAATACCGACCCTCCCACTGAGTCACCCACCACCCCACACACACACCTTGCCCTATACCTACCATCCAAGGTCAGCGTCTGTCATCTTCTGTAGACCAGGACATGTCTGCACTCTTCAAAGTCGAACCACAAACTAAAGAATCAAGCTACATGCCATATAATGACGTTTTCAACTTATGTCGATAACATGGCCATTTTTCAATATTTTTGCACCAAATTTTCTTTTTATAAACTTTTTATGCCCCTTCCCATTGGCCTCTCTCCAGCATGGTCGTGCAGTGTGCCAGCATCTACTCATCCGACCTGAAGCCCAGATAACCTTTCTCCAGTGGAGTAACCCCCTCTCCATATGCACCCACCCCGACCCCTCGGATCTGAGTCCCCCGAGGAAAAAACACCATACTCCTTACCGGCGCACTATCTATAGTGATGGAAGGGCTTGCTGACAGGAGGAGGGACCGGGGCGGGAGTCCTGGTGCCGGCATAGGACGTGGGGCCGTAACCTCTAGATCCACCTTCGCCTACCAATGGAAGGTTTTTTTACTTGTGTTCCCAGTAGTAACGGATGTGCAATGATGTCCAGCGCAGGCGCTCTCGCACCCACTTGCAGGAAGTCCACCGCTGCCACCATACCCTTCTGTAGCGTGCACTGCATCAGCCGAACCCCCGATCTCCACTAGGGGCCAACAAAGCTGTGCAGTGCATACAACCCTCCTCTGGGAAAGGAGAGGAGAGCTGCCAGACGGCAGCTCAATCCAAATCAGCCCCCCCCCCGCTGATCCCCAGCAGTCCAAGCTCACTCCCGAACCCGAGTCGCCAGCATGGCGCGAGGCGTGGCATCCAGCGCCTCAACCCTCAGCACCACCAGGCCGGCCTTTGCACCAAATTTTCAACATGGGGTTTTTGGTACCCCACTTCATGAACACTGGCACTGTCATTTCGTTACTCGGTCCTGAAAGGTGATTTCACAGTCGCTGCATGGAATCACCTTTTGGGACAGAGTACTGAAATGACAGTGCCAGTGTTCGTGAAGTGGGGTCCCAAAAAGCCCATGTCAAAAATTTGGTGCAAAAATATTGAAAAATGGCAGAGATATGCGCAGCCGTTTAAATTTTTCTGCGTACGCTCGTAACTTCAGCAATTTTTAATATTTTCATTCCAAATTCACAACACTGCCATTTTTTTCCACACACCCTCATGAATAGTACTGCTGTCATTCTTCACATCCTGCCCAAAATGTGTTTTCGCACCTCTGGCGGAGAATGGCACGATCGTTGAGCAAAATCCCCTTTCGGGACCAGTGAAAGAAATGACAGTGGCACTTTTCATGAGGTTGGGTCCCAAAACATCATGTTGAAAATTTGGTGAAAACAATCCTAGAAATGGCCAAGTTACATGTGGGTGTTCAAAATTTTCTACGTACGGGCATAATAAAAACCCATTGAATTTGGGCGGAATACCAGATTTCCAAGTGGGATACCAAAATTCTGAATCTGGTATTCTGCCAAGATCCCTTTTTTCCCTTAAATTCTACCCCTGCATATACTACAGACTTAATTACAGCAAACAGCTTCAAAATTGGAAGCAATCAAAAAATTGAAGGTAGATTATAGCATCAATGTTCCATATTAGCAAGCTTGACAAGGGGGGATCCAGTATGTGTTGGGGAGCAGCCTAGAGTAGAAAGCCTTGTCGTTAGAAAAGGAGGGTGGAGGTGCAAACAAGAGAAACAGTGAGTAAAGAAAGGCAGGGATGAGACACAAGGAGTCAACTACCAAGAAGTTAGTGGGAGGGGCAGGGCTGGAAGGCAGGGGACAAGGAGGGGGTCGGGGAGCAAAGGTAGTATGGAGGTCACCTTGGGGTGGGGATGAGAGGGAGCACCTTTACGAGGTGGTTTGGTACAGGAAGATCAGGGTTTGGGGAGGAGTCCGAGTGAGGAAAAGAGGGTTTAAAGAGCAGCAGAGGGCGTGCCTATATGGGGTGGCTTGGTACAGGGAGGTCGTGGGTTAAGGGAGGTGTCCAAGTAAAGAAACAGTAGTTCACACAGAAAGGGGTCTAGGAGCAACACAGGGCAGATGTCAGGTGCCAACCAAGCTCCTTTCTGGAGGGTTGGCAAAATCACTGCCAATGTACCATTTTGAACTTTGGCTCTGTTGGGTGCCTGCTTAGTAAACTTAGGTATAGAATAAGCTGCCACTCCCCATTTTTCTTTGTGGTGAGGCTGTATCTTGAGTAAAACCCTTTCCCTTTTATTTATTTTTATTTATTTGAACATCAGTTTACAACCTTTGAGCCAGAGGTTCATTTCCAAAGGTACCTTGTCACACTGAGGACAAATACATTACATTACATGCTCATTGTTACATCACAGAGTTTCAAATTGTAATAAAATGACAATCATTTATATTGACAAGCATGTATATTTACAAATTTTGTAGAGCTAGGGAAACATTCTAGCTACTGTGGTGCCGCTCATGCGAGCTTTGTCAGTATGTGGTGGACTAAGCCACAACTAGCAACAGGTGCAATTATGTGCATTAAATAGCTGGTCACCTTTTGCTGTGGAGGAACGGGTTCCGTTGCCTCTGACATTAGCAGGTTTTGCACCTCCTTTTCTAACAGCTTTCTTTCTATATGTGAAGCTGGTCTGAACACTCTTGTTCTCAGAGGTGGGAAGGATTTGAAACTTAGGGACAAACCCTGACTCACTACTTCCAGGACCCACCTGTCTGCGGTAATGTTTTTTCAAGCCTGGAAGTAGTGAGCCAGTCTGTCCCCTACTGGAATTTGGGAGCTGGCCATGGCAACTAAGTCAGGGATTCTGTTTGGTCTGGGGCTGGACCTGACCAGTCTGGACCCCCTTCTGTCCCTATCCCTGAAGCACTGTCTACTGACGGTACTGCTGGTATTGAGGGACAGCCTGAGCTAGATAGGCCTGCTGTAGCTAGCTCTACCCCTGCCTCCCCTTCCGTGAGGTCTGGTGGAAGGTGAAGGCTTTCTTTGGCCAAGTTGCTTCTGTAGGTGGCCTTATAACTCATCCACCTTTTTCATATAGGGCTCTGTCTTGTCACCAAAAAGGGACTTGTTCTCTACAGGAAAATCTATGTCTTTCACCTGGGTATCCTGTGAGAGGTTTGTGGCCTTGAGCCATGCAAACCTTATGAGGGCTACAGTGAGGGCCATCCACCTGGCAGCAGTGTCACTGGCATCTGCTGCCATCTACAATTGGTACTTTGCAGCTTCCAGGCCAAATCTGGCAGTCTCAGCCACATCTGCTGAGAGACCAGATTGAGCCTTTTCAGACGTGGCCAAGACTGACTACCATAGTGATTTTTGCTACTGGACAGCATAAGCCTGATAATTAGCCTGTCTTATAGCTAGTGAAGCAAACAGATAGCCCCTCTTGGCCATACTGTCCATTTTTCTAGAGTCCTTCTCAGGACTGTGTGATGCCAAAGGCACCTTTGTCCTATCACAGGCTGCTGTCTGCATGACACCCTGGTGGTCAGGGTGAGTAAACAAGAACTCATCCCCTTCCCTATCGAGCTGATACTTTTTGTCCGCCCTATTGTCCAGAGGTGGGACCGAGTTTGGTGTCTCCTGGATTTTTAAGATATCTTTTTTAAAGAATTTGTTGATGGGGAGCAACAGCTTCCTAGTAGGTGTCAACCCCATAAGCTCGAGGTATTCAACCTCTTCTTCATCTTCCACCACTTCTCTTGTGGCTATGTCTAAGGCCTCTACCATTTTTCTTACAAAGGAGAAATGGGAAGAGTAGTCCTCAGTTGCCCTGGGTGGAGACCCAAATTCCTGTACCGACGAAATCTCAGGTTCTATGGCTTCCCCTTCCTCTACCTCATACTCATACTCCTCATATTCCTCGTACTCCATCTGATCTTGGAGTGAGGTAGAAACTGAGGCAGCTGTTTGCCGAACCGGAGTTTGAACTGGTGTCTGGGAAGCCGGGATCGGTATCAAGCCCTGTAATACTTAAATCACCTTGAAAGCCTGAGCAATTTCCTCAGGTGAAGGCAAACTGGTAGGCACAGCAGAAGTCCCCTTAGGCCTTTCGGCAGGGAGATCAGTGTGCTTAGCTTTCTTAAGTTTTTTAGCAGGAACCAGAGATTCAACCGGTTCTTTTGCCAATTGAAGAACCACCCTTATCAGGGGTGGTGTGCTTCAGTTCAGCAGTTTCACCTGCATTCTTTGAGGGTGTAGGCTGGTCAGAGCCTGAGGCACCCTTTTCAACCATCTTATGTAGTCTCTCCAGACGTTTTTCAATCGTCTTTTGAGGGAAAGACTTACAGATTTCACACTTGGAAGAGGAGTGTTCCTCACCAAGGCAGGCCACACATAAATCATGTTTGTCGGCATTGGCAAACACTTCCCCACACTTAACACAGTTTTTAAACCCCAGAGGCCCAGTTTTCTTCTTAGGTTTTTCTGACATTTTCAAATGTAAAACCAACAACAACAACCACCACCACAAACTGAAGTTTAAATGTAAGTATATTTAGCAGTTGCGGTCGGTTCGGGAACCAAGTGAAATTCCAATCGGAAGCAGGATCTGAGGAAAAAGAACCCAATTTATCAGTTCCTTGCTACACAAAAACAAGAATAAAATGACACAAATTATATCGAAGTTTTAGTCAAAAAAAACTCTGAATAAACTAGTTAAACCTCAGTTCCTCAGTGGTTATCCCAACCAGACAAAAACACTTTCAATTCTACTTTAAACTAGCGGTTTACTAAATAAACAGAAAATAAAGGCAGCAAATGGAAAAATATGAGAAATATATTTGTATATTTTGAAGTAAACACTTGGGAATGACTGTGAGGAGAAGACCCTGAGGAGTCTTGACTTGGAAGGCGGAGAATGAAATCGGAGGCATTATTAGAACGCAGCAGTTGATAAGGGCAGCATTTGAATAAGTGGCACGAGCCAATAATGGTTCATTCCATCATCAGCATAACGTTCCATCTTCGGGCAGTTCTACTTTAAAGGCTGACTGCAAGAGTTAGGAATACTGGAGAATTCTTGGGGTAAGAAACAAGACAACTACCACTTAAGTGTGGCTCACACCACCTCCATGAAATAAGAACTCCAGAAGTCAAATGTGCAGATACTCGACTACATTTATTAAAATAAAATTTGTGCAGGCACCTCAGCCTGATGCGTTTCGGAATCCTCCAATTCCTTTATCAAAGAGCGATAAAGGAATGGGAGGATTCGAGCAACGTCGACTCTCTAATTTTATTTTAACAAATACAGTCGTATATCTGCCCTGACTTCTGAGTTCTATTCAAGGAAGTGATGACACCTTCAGTAATAATTATAAATGAAGAAATGTAGTGTGTCATAGAATAGCATCCTATGGGTGCAACTCGAACCTAAGGAGTTGTCTAAAAATGGAAAGCAACATTAAGATGCACAAATGAAAGTATACAAAATGAAAAAACTAGTACCAGACCAGACTGGATGAAGGCTTATATCAACATGTACTTGGTTTCAAGTTATGGAACACAAAGTGTCTGCAGAGAAAATATATTCCAGGCAGTTAAGTTACTACGATGCTTTACATTCGGGAGCTATAAGCAATTCTGTGGTTCTGTAAAGTGTGGCTTTGCTGTTTTGCATAGTACTTGCCCCAGTACTTGATGCAGAGGTTCTTTTCTCTCATTTCTCCATTTTTCTGCTCAAGAGAAGGAAGAATGAAAGAAGAAAAGATAAGACATCAGAGGAGTCCTAAACCTCAAATTTGGTGCACAAATGTTAAATATGTTTATAAAAAAGCTATGGATATAGGACAAAAAAATTAAGTCCTTAAAAAATAAAGTGCACATGTATAAGGATTTAAATTTATTTTTGCCTTTTTTGAGGGGCGGGGCAGATTGTTACTTCATTTGTGAAAAAAAACGTAGCTAAAATATACAGGACACTTACCCAATATAGTGAGAGCCTTCAGGATACCAGTTAGGAAATCTTTTTAGGAAACTCAATTATAGACACAAGTCTGCTATGATCACGGTTACATTTGCAGTTTTAACAGACAGGGAACTTATTAAGGCTGCATGCATAAAGGGAGCACATCTCTTTAAAAACCAAAAGATATTCTGTACCTAGATGTGGCTGGTGACAAGAGAGACCCTGACACATTCTTCAGTTTCAAGAAGACTTAGAGGAACTGGGGAGACATTTGTCTATTCTGTACCCACGTAAGGCGCAAATTAAAATTGGGGAGAATATCAGAACTTTCTTTGATGAGCAGATTAAAAATGTCACTGATTAACAAATGCTGCTAAGGCAGTTAGAACTTCTAGAGCAAATTCAGATTCAGAAATTGCTTCAGATTTGGACACTGGTCCTGAAGAAAAACAATCTGAAAACCAGAATTCAGAACATTTCTGATATTATGAAAACTTCAGTTGACTCCTGACAATCATCTTACTCTGGTGTCGTACTGACGATCACACAGACAGAAAGAACACATACGTACCTACCGTAACAGCAGATCTTTGAGAGACTCTCTCATCAGGCCACACCTATGGAATTATAGTTGTCAGGCATTAGGACCACATGAAAAACCTTTCTGTAAGCAATCCACTAGGAGCTGCCCATGACGAAGTCCTATGTCGGCTCTTCCTATATAAACGCGGGTGGTTCATGCTCCGAGGACCTCCCTATAGGGAACCAGGAGGGGAGCTATGGCTCTGCAGACCAGGTGAAGCAGAAAACCACTGGCAAAACCCTATGGAGAAGGAGCCCCTCAGGATGTAAGGGGATGGAAGGTGGGACAGCATGGCCTGATGAAAGAGATTCTCTCAAAGATCTACTGTTACAGTAAGTATGTAACTGTTCTATCTTCCTCAAGATTATCTCTTCCATGAGGCCACACCTATAGAACAAGTACCAAGCAGTGCTGCCTCAAAACAAATCTGGGTGGCTGGAGACTACAGGCCTAAGAAAGTAGTCCTTGAAGTACAGCTAGGCCAAAGCCTGCAAGTTTCCTTGAGGAAATGTCCAGACTGTAATGTTTAGTGAAGGTGTGGACAGTACTCCAGATGGCAGCTGCACAAATCTCAACAGCAGGTACATTCCTGAAACAGGCAATAAAAGTGGCCATACCTCTAGTCGAGTGGCCAGGAACAACCCCAGGAAGTTCTTTACCATACTTCCTGTAACAGAAAGTAATATAGTTGCTAACCATTTGGAAAAAAACTACTTAGAAACAGGAATGCCCTCTTTATAAGGGGTAAAGGAAACAAAAAGCTGCAAGGATCTGCTACAGTCCTTTGTATGGTATACAGTACCTCAGTATTTTATGCACATTTAAACTATAGCACAATGCTCCCCTGGTTTGGCATGCTCAGGAAAATAAACTGGCAGGCTGATGGTTCGATTCCGAGTAAACTTAGACACCACCTTTGGTAGAAACGTAGGACTGGTACGCAAAGACACCCTGTCTTTGTGAAAAATAAAATAAGGAGGCTCACACGATAGAGCCTGAAGCTCTGAAACTCCTTGAGCCGAAGTAATAGCAACCAAAACTAATGTTTTTCACGACAGAAAACTAAGTCACAGCTGGCTCAAAAAGAGGCAAAGTAAGCTTCTCTAACACAAAACTCCGGTCCCAAGCCAGGACAGGATTATGGATAGGAGGCTTCAAGTCTAGAATGCCTCTCAAAAACATATGGGCCACCTCCAGTTGTGCAACCATACAACCATCAATAGGCATGTGGAAAGCTGAAATGGCAGCCAAGCGCACCTTAATAGAAGGGTACTGTAAGGCCTACATCTGATAAGGACAGCAAATACTCTAGAACATGGTTTACTGGACAGGTAAAGGGGTCCAGTTGGTGAGAAGCGGCCCACAAAGCAAACCGCTTCCACTTCAAGGAGCAACTGGCTCTGGTGGAAAGCTTTCTGGCATCCACCAAGACATCAGTCACCTTTTGGAACACTCCAAACCTGGCAATGGCTATGACTTCAGGAGCTATGCATGAAAGTGGAGGGATATGAGGTCTGGGTGGACCAGAGTTCCCCGCTCCTGTGACAGGAGACTCTGGCAAAATGGCAGGGGTATTGGAGGTCCTACCACCAGCTGTTGCAGTACGTGGAACCAAATCTGGCGAGGCCACAGTAGGGCAATGAGTATCAGAGTTGCCCACCTTCTGAAGCTTGATTAGTACTCTCTGGAATGGGGGAAGGGAGGAATGGCATACAGGAACCTCCCTTTCCAAGAGAGGGACAACACGTCAAGCCAAAAAAACTCCAGGCCTCGGTGCGAGCAAGTAGAAAAGCAGCAGTTTTGCATTGTGTGGGGACACAAAAACATCCAACTCTGGATGACCTCATCTGTCGAATAGGTCTTCTATAACAGAGGTCAGCAACTCCCACTCATTCAACTTGGACTGTGACCGGCCTAGTCTGTCTGCCAAGATGTTTTCAGCCCCTAGAACATGCACTGCTGATAGTTCTAGACTCTGTTCCACAATCCAATACCAAACTCTCACTGCCTCCCTACACAGGGGATATAAATGTGTCCCTCCTTGCTTGTTGATGTAGTGCATCACACTTATGTTGTCAGTCTGAATTATCAGAGGACCCAGGGAGACATGGGACTAGAAAGCCTGTAGGCCGTACAGAAAAGCTCTCATTTCTAGTGCATTTATGTGGAGGGTGCTCCCCACTTTCCTCCATGTTCCCTGTGTCTGATGAGGCCCTAGATGTATCTCCCAGCCCATCCCCAAGGCATCTGTGGTAAGAATCTGATGAGGGGAAGGGATCAGGAAGGGAACTCCCTTCAGTAAGTGGGTGGGTTCCATCCACCACTGAAGTACTTTTCTGACAGCAGAGGTTACTAGAACTTTTTGCTCTAGGTGTCTGTGCATTGGTCCCACTGGACTTTTTTTTTTTGTTTAACATTTTTATTAAATTTTGCACATACATGAACAATTATACACAGGACATTCACCAAAAAAAGGACAAAGACAGGAAGTAACAAAATAAATCAGGCAGACACTATACACTTACACAATAATATAAGAAAAAAAAAAAAGAAAAAAACTCTACTATTTACATGTGTCCACATCTTCCTAATAGTTCATATACTCTACTCCATGTAAATCACTCCATATTTTACAATCAGCTTCTGTACTCACATTAAGATTCCAGTCTACATTTCATTTATGCCACATTTCCCATTCTTGTTTTATTCTGGGTTAAGTCCCCCTGCCCCTACTTCCACACCTCAGGCCCCCATCTGCAGAATCACTGCTTCCTCCATGGTTAATGTTGATAGAAGGGGGTTCCACATAGATATGAAGGACTCTATTCTACCTTGAATTTGGTAGGCCCTTTTCTCCATTGCCAAGGCGCCAATGGTCATAGCACACCATTGCTCAATAGAGGGATCCTTTGCCGACACCCATGTATTCAAAATGGCTTGTCTAGTCTGTGATAACACAATCCTGATCCACTTCTTATGTGGGGCCCATTCCTCTCCCCTCCCTCGTCTCTATGCCGAATAGAAGGTCAATCGGATGAAGAGGGATATCCACCCCCATATTCCCCTTCATATTCTGCACCACCTTTTTCCAAAAAATTTGCAACCGAGGACAAGTCCAGAAACAGTGCCGACACGTGCCCCTCTGCTCCTCACATCTATTGCACATATCTGATACCTCTGGTTGGTATTTATGCAGTACCAGGGCAGAACAGTCTATGAATAAATTTATAGGCCGATTCCTTATATTTGTTTGACAGTAAAAGGCCCATATGCATCTCAACCATGGTTCCCCAATTGTAATCAGAAATTAAGATTCCTAAGTCCTTTTCCCCACAGCCCCTTGGTATTTCTTGTCCTACCGCGTAAACTATCCCAAAGTATACGGGCCACATCCCCAATCATACCTTTAGGGTCCTTCTTAACTCTACAAATTAAGGCCTCTATCTATTGTAGTGGAAGTAACTGGGGCCCATGATTCCTCAGCTTCTTATAATAGTCCCTGGCCTGGAAAAATTTGAACATATGACTACTGGGTATCCCTCTACTCTCCTTTAGCTCCTGAAAAGAGCTTATGTTCGACCCTTTAAGGAGGTCCCCTACACTATGTATCCCCCTAGTATTCCACTCCTCGAAGCCTTGGTCTTCCAACCCAGGGCGAAAGAAAGGGTTTCTGTTTAGTGGTAGAAGCATTGTTTCCACCTCTGTGCTCCCCACGAGTTTCTTAATCTGCTCCCAACTTTCCAGTGCCATGACCACCATTGGGTTTGTTCGATTCTGTACCATATAAGCTTTCTTCCCCACTCTGGCTAGGTAAGCCGATAATCTGCCCTGCCCCTCCATTTCTTCTAAGTCTATCCAGCTGGCTACTTCTGGTTTGGCAATCTAGTCCTTAACCACTCTTACCTGTGTAGCCAGATAATAATTCTTTATATCTGGGAAATTTAGCCCTCCCTCTTTTATGTTTAGTTTTAGTCTGTCCAAACTGATCCTAGCCCTTTTCCCCTGCCACAAGAAATCAGAAAAGCCCCTCTCTAGCTTCTTACTGTCTTTCTTGCTTAGACCCATTGGGAGCATCTGCAGCAGGTATAATATCCTTGGCAAAGCATTCATTTTTATCAGGTTCATGCGTCCAATCCAGGATATCGGTAATGCTCTCCATCTTCTCATATCTGCTATCATGCTACCAACCAGCGGCCGATAAGAAAAAATTACTCACCTTAGTAATGTTGTTTCTTCTAATGGAGTCTTGCTGTATTCTGACATATGCAGTGATGTCCAACCTTTGAACTGCCATGGAGAGGAAAGAGTTAACTTTCCATGCAAGGCATGGAACGCTGAGCTCGACTGAGACTCTGTCTGTTGTTGTTTGAGCTCAAACCGCCAGATCTTTTCGAGCTATGCTCACTGGGTGTCCTGTGTGGAAACTGTAAATTTACACTAGCCAACTGGCTACTAAATATAATAAAACAATTTTTTGGTTCCAAGGCAAAGACTCAAGTCAGGAAACCCCAAAAATAAGACAAAACACAACACACACACCCAAATTAAGAGGGTGAGAAAAAGGGGGCACCTTCAGAGTGTCAACACTGTTGTAGTCCACCCACATCCCAAAACCCAGGTTCTGAGAGGGGAGGCGGGGGGGAGGTCAGAATACAGCAAGACTCCATTAGAAGAAACAACATTACTAAGGCGAGTAATTTTTTCTTCAAACAACATGAAGTCTTGCCGTATTCTGACATATGCAGACTACCAAGCAGTACCTCCATGGAGGAGGGACAGAACCTACCGGAAATAGGCTCTGAAGCACTGCTGTGCAAACCGAGCATCACTCCTAGCCTGGATATCCAGAGAGTAATGCTTGGTAAAAGTATATACTGTTTTCAGGTGGCTGCTTGACAAATCTCTAAGATAGGAATATCCCTGGCAGCAGCCAGGGAAGCAGCTGTACCTCTGGTAGAGTGAGCCCTCAGGCCTGAGGGTGGGATCCTACCTAATTTTTCATAGCAAAATTGTATGCAAGAGACAATCCACCTGGCAATACATTTCTTAGTGGCAGGTTTTCCCTTACCAACCTCACCATAAGTGAGGAACAGTTGGAGGGAGTCAAATCTGTGACCCTTGGTGTGCTCTATGTAGCAGCTAAGGGCCCCTTTTCACATCCAAGCTGTGCAGCCTCCTCTCCCCAGAGGAGGAATGGTCAGTGAAGAAAACAGGAAGAGACACAGACTGGTTAAGGTGGAAATATGAAACCACCTTAGGCAAAAACTTCCTATTAGTCCTGATGACCACCTTATCTCTATGGAAAGAGACAAAATCAGGCTCCACTGACAGGACCTGTAACTCACTTATGCGTCTGGCAGAAGTAATGGCTACCAAGAACACAGTTTTCCAAGTCAAGTACTTAAGCTCTGCTGAGGACAAAGGCTCAAAAGGGGGTTGCATAAGCTGAGCAATGCAAACATTAAGGTCCCAAGCAGAGGCAGGGTCCCTGAAGGGAGGATTGGTATGCAGCAATCCCTTGAAGAACTTACAGAATACAGGATGAGCTGAAAGGGAAGAGTGTTTGCCTGCTAACAAGAAGGCAGAGACAGCTGCCAGATGCACTCTTAGTGTAGCTGGTCTGAGTCCCAAGCTACTGAGATGAACCATATAGTCAAGGACTGCAGGCAACCCAGCAGACTCTGGAGAAATGTGCTTCCCAGAGCACCAAATAGTAAACCTTTTCCATTTTGAGTTGTAAGTCTTTCTGGTGGAAGGCTTTCGAGAAGCCTTTAAAATATCCAGAACACTTTGAGAGAGACGCAAATCCTCAAATTCTAACTCTTCAAGAGCCAGGCCTTGAGGTTGGGAGATTTGAGATTCGGATACCAGACCCTCCCCTGAGAACATGTTAACAGGTTGTAATTCCTGGGAAGAGACAGGGGAAGGTGGACTGCTAAGGACAGCAAGAGAGGGTACCAAGGCTGTCTGGCCCAGTCTGGAGCAATCAGAATCACTTTGCAGGGTTGAGGCCTGATTTTGACTAGTACCTTGAGAGGGAAGGGGGGGAAGCATACAGGAACTTCCCTTCCCAATTGAGAACTAGGGCATCCAGGGGGACTGAGTCCAACACTGGGGGCCTGCAGCAAAAAAGAGGAAGTTGGTGATTGTCTGGGGCTGCAAAAAGATCTGTGGGGTGCCCCATCTGGAGAAGATCACCTTCAAAATCAGGGGATCTAGGGACCATTCGTGACGCCCTGAGATATCCTGCTGAGAGCATCTGCCAGGACATTGTCCTTCCCTGGAAAGTGCACTGCTATGAGAGAGGTATTCAGGGAATAGGCCAGAGACCACAACTTCATTGCCTCTGTGCACAAGGCCATAGACCGAGTGCCCCCTTGCTTGTTGATGTACCACATGGTGGTGGTATTGTCTGTCCTGGTCTGAACTACTTTGTTCTGAACAGACTTGGAAAAAGCTTGAAGTGCTAGAAACACTGCTCTGAGTTCTAAGAGACTGATGTGAAGCAGAGATTCTTGAGGTGACCACAACCCCTGGGTGGTCAGGTCCCCCAAGTGGGCTCCCAGTCAAGAGGGAGGCATCTGTGGTGAGGATTAGAGAATGAGATTGGTGACAAAGGAACTCTAGTCTTAGGTTATCCTGATCCTGCCACCATTGCAAAGCCTGGATCAGGGTTGAGTCACTGGGATTAGTTTGTCAGAGGATCCTTTCTCTGAGACCAGAAGGCTCTTAAGTGGAACTGATGTCCCTCATCTGAAATCTTGCTCCTTGGACCACTGCTGTAGAGGCAGCCATGTGGCCCAGGAGCTGCAGAAAATGCCTTGCTGGTCGAGACACCTGGAGGGTGAATGAAGAGGCCAGTGTAACAAGGGTCCTTGCCCTGTCCAGGGGAAGAAGAAGAATCATCAGCATTTATATAGCGCTTTTCATACACAGTATCCCAAAGCGCTTTACAAGCAATGCTAGACTGGAAGTGAAGTGACTGAATGTGTGGTGGCGGCCATATCGCACATCATCACCCACACACAGCCTGGATAATTGCATGAACCGGTTTATAGGAAGGGAAATGTTGGCCAGGACACCAGGAATGTTCCCTGCTCTTTTGCGAAGAGTGCCCTGGGTTCTTTTACTTCCACCTGGACACCCACCAGGACAACACCAGGATGGGCAGTTTAACGTCTCATCCGAAGGACAGCACACCCAGCAGTACAGCACCCCCCAATACTGTACTCAGATGCCAGTGATTTTTAGGTGCAAGTCCAATCCCAGTGTGGGACGAGAACCCACAACCTTCTGGCCCAGAAGCGGATGTGCTACCAACTGAGCCATGCTGACACCTTGGAAGGAATGTATCCAGCTCTGCCCCTATGAAGGTGAGGAGCTGCACAGGCTCTAGAACTGACTTTGAAAGATTCAGAAGGAATCCTAGAGAAGTGAGCAGTTGCTGAGTTATCTGTAGGTGTGACTTGACTTCGTCTGGAGACCGACCTACTATGAGCCAGTCGTCCAGGTATGGAAAGATGGAGATATTTTTTCTCCTTAGGAAAGCAACCACTACTGCCAGGCATTTTGTGAACACCCATGGAGCTGAAGTTGGGTCAAAGGGCATTGCTCTGAATTGATAGTGGCCTGAGGGCAACTCGAACCTGAGGTACTTTCAGTGGGAGCTTCTGATGAGAATGTGGAAATAGGCATCCTTGAGGTCCAGGGAAACTAGCCAGTCTCCTGGCCTTAGAGAGCGTAGAATTATTCCCAGAGTCACCATTTTGAACTTTGGCTTTAAAAGGTGCTTGTTTAAATATCTGAGATCCAGGATAGGCCGCCATTCTCCTGTCTTTTTGGGAGTTAGGAAGTACCTGGAGTACAATCCTTTTCCCCTTGTGTAGGGATGGAACCCTTTCTATGGTTCTCAGAGCCAAGAGGGAAGAGACCTCTGCCTCTAGGGCAAGTGCCTCTGAAGGATCTGCAGGTGGAAAGGATCTGGTTCTCATCTTGGGAAATTTTTTTGAAGCTGAGAACCAGTCCCTGGCTCACCACTTCCAGGACCCATCGGTCTGATGTTAAAGACATCCAGTCCTGGACAAAGTAAGCCAGCCTGCCCCCTACAGGTGGTGGAGAATCGGCCCTGGCAAACCCATCAGGGTGCCTGTTTGGCAGGGGCTTTAGGCTGAGGGGTGGTAGCAGGCCTGTTGTACCCCGTCTGCCTCTCCCTCTGAAGAACCCCCTCTGGGCAAAGGTGGAAGAGGAGGCCTGGGCTTGGTAGAAAGGCCAATGAAAGGCCTGCCCTGCCCTGGAATGCTGCCTCTGGGGAGTGGCTTGCCTTTCTTTGGCCTGAGCACTCCTATAGGTGGTCCTGTATTCATCCATTTTCTTCATGTAGTTCTCTGTTTGCTCCCCAAACAGAGAATTACCTAACAGGAAAATCCATGGCCTTAGTCTGGGTATCCTGAGACAGGCTAGTACATCTGAGCCAAGCCATCCTACGAAGGGCCACAGATGTAGCCATGACTCTAGATGAAACATCACTGGAGTCTACTGCAGCATGAAATTGCACCTTGGATGCCTCAATACCATCTGCAGCCACCTGCTCCAGCTCCTTGGCAAGCTTGCCAGGGACCTGTTTAGCCAGAGCCATTACAGTGTCCCATCTAGACTTCTGGTATCTAGCTGTATAGGCCATATAATTAGCCTGCCTTGAGTCCCAAAGATGCTGCCATGTACTGTTTCTTTGCCATGGCATCAATACTCCTGGAGTCTCTATCTGGGGGGTGTGAAGCCAAGGGTATATTTGCCTTATCACAGGCAGCAGCCTGCACTACCCCAACATGGCTGCACTGCTGGGTAAGGAACTCCGTGCCTGAGAGAGTATACCTCTTGTCCATTCTCTTGTCCACAGGAAGTATAGAATTAGGAGTCTTTAAAATTTTTAATGTCTGTTTCCCAAAAGACATATGGAGGGGAACAGACAGCCTTCTGGACTCTGGGACGTCCATCATCTCAACGTAATCAGGCTCCTCCTGATCCTCTAGTGCTTCCTCCATAGGAAGCTGAAGAGTTTCAGCCACTTTTTTGTAAAACATAAAATGGGAAGGGGACTCAGAAAGCCTAGGAGGAGAAACCCGTGAAGGTCTGTCTGGGGAGATGTCCGGGTCAATGGGCACATCCAGACTTTCATAATCACCATCACTATCCTCATACTCTCCTTCCTCCTCTGGTTCATAAAAATCTTCTAAATCATAATCTGGAACCGGGGGGAACCGACCGAACTGAGCCCCTAACCGATGGTGCCGGTTCGGTCGGAACCCGGGTTAGCAAATGAACAATCCTTATCGCTTTGGCTATTTCATCAGCGGTCAGAGAAAGAACTTGTGGATCCGAACCGGCTGATTTATCCCTTCTTTTCCTTTTAACCGGAACCAACTCCTCAGAGTCGGTTCTCCTTTTGCCAAGAAGTTTGCGCCTGGTCAGAGGGCACTCCTTCTGGTTCGTTGGAACCGAACCGGCTGGCCATCCGGTCAGCGGACTGTTTGGCCTCCTTTCCTGAGCCTACCAACTCTCTTTCCAGGGTAGCTGAGGAAAATTTTTGCAAATCTGGCAGTCTGAATCGAGGTGGTCAAACCCAGACAATAACACAGGTGGTGTGGGGTCAGCCTTAGCAAAGGCTTCCACACACACACTGATGTTGAAACCCACTGGGCCCGTTTTTTCTCTTGGGTTTCTCAGACATGGCCAGTCCTAACCAAACTTACCCTTTTTTCGGCAATCCGCCAGGCAAGACACCCTTATCGGTTCCTGACCATGTTACGGGTCGTGGAAAAAAACGTAATGAAATCTGTTTTTTTTTTTAGAACCGACAAGGACCGGTTACCACACTCTAAAAGTAGAACAAACTTTTTTGAACAAACCTGATCAGTTCAAACCGAACCGATCCAACATTTACAAGTTCCACACAGAAGAAACAATAATAAACCCATCTAGTACACACGATACCACAGACAGAGACTGAACCGACAGGTTAAACAGATTAAATTCGGTTGAAACCGAGGAAAAAACGACACTTTAACCGACTAAATTGAACCGAGCAAAGGAGAAATCTCAGGAGCGACTGTTCAGTGAGGCAGAGTAAAGAATCTGGCGGTTTGAGTTCAAACAACAACAGACAGAGTCTCAACCGAGCTTGAGCTCAGCATTCCATGCCTTGCATGGAAAGTTAACTCTTTCATCTCCGGGGCAGTTCAAAGGTTGGACATCACTGCATATGTCAGAATACAGCAAGACTTCATGTTGTTTGAATTCAATCCATACAATTCCGGGATAGTCTTCCCAATATTTACTCCCAGATATTTAAAAGATGACCTAACTTCCCTTAATCCCCACGACTCACTTCCTCTTGTTCTCCCCTTTCCCAAATACATTATCTCTGATTTATCTAAGTTTACCTTACAGCCTGAGAAGAGGGCGAATCCATCTATCATTTCCAACAGCAGGGGGATAGATCTCTTCAGGTTATCCAAATACAAGATCATGTCGTCCGCATATAGCGACAATTTATGTTGTTGTCCTCACGCCCCCACCATTCCCTCAATATTTGTATTCTGCCTTATGGCTATGGCCAAAGGCTCAATTGCCAGATCAAACAATAGTGGGGAGAGCGGGCATCCCTGCCTCATTCCCCTAGACAGGCCAAAACGCTTTGATAACACTCCACTAATTAGCACTGCCGCCTACGGAGAGGTATACAAAGCCCTCACCATAGCCACAAAACTTTCACCCAAGCCAAATCTATTCAGAACCTCAAAGAGGTACCCCCATTCGATACGGTCAAAGGCCTTCTCGGCGTCCAGTGCCAAAACCGCTGTCACTCCTGGACGCCGAGAAGAGCAATGCACCACGTTCAAGACCTTCCTCACATTATGATAAGAGTGTCTGCCCTTTACAAAGCCCGTCTGGTCCAGATGCACCATCTGTGGCATCAACCCTTCCAAGCGACCGGCCAGTACCTTAGCATAGATCTTAGCATCTACATTTAATAAAGATGTAGGCCGATAAGCGTCACATTCCTGCGGGTCCCTTCCATGCTTTGGAATGACACAGAACATCACCATCCCCATGGTAGGAGGAAGCGGATTCCCTTCCCTTGGTTCTCGGAATACCTCCCAGAGTAGGTCCACCACCTCTTGCCCCATTTCCTTATAGAACTCGGCTGGGAGTCCGTCCGGCCCAGACGCTTTGCCTACCTTCATACATTGTATAGCTCTCCTGATCTCTTCCTCAGAAATTTCTTTATCCAACTCCTCCCTCTGCTTCTCAGTAATTCTTTGGAGCTTGGTCCCATCAAGAAAGTCTCTCGCTTTATCAAATTGACCCTCGTACTCGCTCTCATATAAGGTCTGATAAAATTTCCTAAACCTTTCCCCTATAGCCTGAGGTTCCTTCAACAGCACTCCTCCCTCCCCCTGTATCTCCTGAATTCTCACCATCCCCTTCCTGCCTCTAATGAGGTTAACCAGCATGGATCTTGGTTTATTACCCCATTCATAAAACTTTAGTTTCACAAACCATGTCTGGCTTCTTGTCTGTTCAGCCAGCATACTATTAAGTGTCCCTCTTGCCGTTGCCAGCATCTGGATACTCTCTTCGTCCCCCCTCACTACCCTACGCTCCAGTTCTTTAACCTGTCGAAATAGTTTGTCGTAACGCTTGGTCTGTTCCTTCTTATATCCTGCCACATACCCTATAATAGCCCCTCTTAAATAGGCCTTCCCTGCATCCTAAAAAACCTGCTTGGATGGTGCCATGTCTGTTGAGTACCACATACCTCTTTATTTGTTCTTTCAGAAAAGTCAGAAACTCCTCCTTCCCCATCAGGTATAAAGGGAACCTCCATGAGGCAGGCCTCGTCCTACTAACCTCCATTTCTATTGTCAGTCACCATGGCATGGTCTGAGACATGAATAGGTTCATGCCCCACATCTACCATCTTATGGTACCAGCAACCCTCTATATAGATGTGGTCTAATCTCGACCACGTTTTGTGGGGATTAGAGAAAAAAGTGAACTCTTTAAGGTTCGGATTAGCTGTCCTCCAAGCATCTAATAAATCTAATTCTACTATACCCTCTCTCCACTGTTTCATGCACCTCCCCCCTCTGCCCCTCTCTCCCGAATGATCCAGAACTGGGTCCAGCGTACAATTAAAATCTCCCCCCATAATCAGACCCGGGAACTGTTCTCTCGTAAGCAGCTCTAGGAGATTCCTATAGTACATTGGTTCAAATACGGCCGAGGGAAATATACACTTCCGAATGTTACCTGGGTCTCATGTAGCATTCCCTCCACAAACACATATCTCCCCTCCTTTTTATCCTGCAGCACTCTTGAAACCTTGAGAGGAAAGTGCTTATGTATCAGTATTGCTACTCCCCTCTTACGAGAAGAGAAGGATGCAGCATAGCAGGTTCCAACCCAATTCCTCACCAACTTCTGATGTTCTAAAGGAGTCAGATGCGTCTCTTGCAGTAGAGCAACCTGAGCTCTTATTCTCTTGAGGGCTGTAATAATAGAAGTGCATTTAATCGGGGAGGAGACGCCTCGCACATTCCACGAGGCTACCGTCACTCTCTCTTTTTGATCCATCTTATTATCAGGCAAAACTCTCCTTCCCTCACAACCAAATGCATCCCACTAACAGTCTTCATGTGTGGCATTTCTCTCCATACTATCTCTATTGTTGTGGACTTAACATAACATAAACTCCCCCACCCTATATACAGTGTGTATTTTTGTCCCCTTTTAGTAACATACAGCATTTTGTAAATAGTATGTTCTCCCTCTATGATCTATTAAAGGGCTTGATTCAAAGAAAATCTTTGATCAACCTTCCCCCAGTTATGGACTTCTTCTAACCACCTGCCCCTGCTCCATAGATTCCTTCGTCACACAATGCATCCTATCCATTTATTCCATCTTTTCCCTCATCTCTCAAGACATATTAATTCCCATCTCCATTCCCCTGCCTTTGCCTTCGATGAGCACCCCTCCTTCCTACACCAGTCTATCCCTTCTCTCTCTCTCTCCTCCTCCCTTATATAAAACAGCCTTCAATTTAAATATCAGCGCTCATTCTTCCTTCTATTTCCTCCCTCATGCCTGTTGGCAAGGCTAGGCCCTGCGAATTTAACATAACGCTCAGGCCCTCCTCGCCAACCACTGTTCCACCTACATTGCCCTAGGGAAGAAGAAAAAAAAAGAAGCGACACATCTCAGCATCTAAACATTCTTTCCCTCCGCTTTTCCCCTTGGCAGCAGCAAACCTGCTCCCTTCCCCGCTCCCCCCCTCCAGCCGTCCTCCTTCTTCGGATCCAATCTCGAATGCCCTTCCACCCATTCAGTAGAACGGAACTGCATACCTTTATTGTCTGGTCCACCAGGGTAGGCCGCACGAGTCAGCATCAACATGCAGGCCCCCCTCGCAAACCAGGCCATCCCGTCTTTCTCCTTCAGTGATATCGGGACCGGATCTGCATTATTATCTACCATCAGTTCTGGATGACAAATTCGGCTAACCCACTCTCCCAATGTTCTTTCAGCAAGTCCTTTCCGCTCCAAGCACTTCGACATTGCATCAACATGGGGGCAGGGGAGTTCGGACCAGCCATCCGCTCCCAAAGGGGGAACGCTCTGCGACTGCTCCTCTCTCGCCTCTCAGGCAGTGTTCGAGCAAGACATTCCTCATTGCTCTCTCAACATAACTGTCACCAACTGTAAGTCTGCATATTAAATAAAAGTTCTGAAACTATATACAGGGTCAAACCATTCAACCTCTCATTGCAGCTCTTGCAAACTCCCATCCTTCGTTCTTTAAAAGCGATTACGCGGTCTTCTTTTGCAGCTCAGTCACAAACTTATGTGCTTTCTCGGCTTCCCAAAAACTATACTTTGCTCCCTCATGTCTGATCTTCACGGTGGCTGGGAAAACCATATACCTCTCCAGCTTTATATTTTGGCAAGTAGCAATCACTTCATTAAATTCCCTTCTCTTCTTACCGACCCTCGCAGAATGGTTCTGAGAAATGTATAGCCGCATGCCTTCATACTTCAGCTCAGGTAAAGCCCTGTATGCCTTCCACATTTCCTGTCTGTCTTGGAAATTATAGAATCTGAATATCACTTGCCTCGGGGGTTGCCCGCCCTGGGGCTGTGGCTGGATTGCTCGGTGCGCCCGTTCCAATTTATATCTACCTCCTTTTGGTTTCAGGCCCATGAGCGCTGGTAAGGTTCTCGCACAGAACCCTAACATATCTGCGCCTTCTTTGCCTTCGGGAAGGCCCCAGAGTCGCAAGTTGGATCTTCGCTGATAATTCTCCTGGTAGTCCAGTATTTCTCTCATGTCTTGGAGCTGTTTTTCTAATTCTCCGACCTTCTTCTCCAAAGGGTGCAATATGTCCTCCACGGCCGAGATGCGGCCCTCCGCCTCCTCCATCCGTTCATGCTGCCTTTCTATTTGCGCCTCCATTGTGACCAGCCTTCCTTCAATCTTATTCTCCAGTCTCTCCAACTGGGGGGGGGATAAGGCTTCCATGAGCTGATGTTTGAATTCTCTTCCTATCGCCATCATTTCTGCAGCTGAGATCGATATAGGGCCTACACTACTCGTCTGTCCCGCAGCCGGGGGCTTTGTGTTACTTTTGGTTCCCAATCGTTGCAATTTACTCGCCGCCGACACGATAAACTCATCCATAACGTTTTCGGATATCAAAAGGTCTGTTGCTTGTATTAAATTTAGCAGGGATTCCAGTGGATTTTCAGCTTATATTTACCCGGGGTTTGGAGCTCGAAAAAAGGCACGTCCTCACACCATGAAGCGGTCACGTGACCCCGGTCCCACTGGACTTTTAGTGTCCACTGTTGAATCCTCATGTGCAGCCTTGCCAGTGGTACTGTGGTAATGACTGCTGCCATCAGGCCTAGAAGGCTCAGGAATGTCCTGGCTGTGACATACCTATTGTTATAGACCATCTAGACCTATGCTATCAGACGCTCAAGCCCTGTCCTGTGGCAGAAAGGCTAGGCCATGGGCTGTGTCCAGGATTGTCCCTATGTACTACTGACACTGGGGAGAGGTCAGGACTGACCTTGGTACATTGACAGTAATCCCTAGAGTGTTGAACAGGTGTCTGGTATGGTCTAGGGTGTAGGAAAGCTGCTCCTAGGAGTGAGCTTTGAGAACCAGTCATTCAGGTATGGGAAGACATACTGGTCATCCCAGCGAAGGGCTGCTTCCACCACTGCTCAACATTTGGTAAACACCTGTGGCACAGATGACAAGCCAAAACCAATACTCTGAACTGGTGGTGGTTCTCCCTGAAACAGGATTCTTAGCTATTTCCTGTGTGAGCTGCAGATCCTGATGTGCAGTTAAGCATCCTGCATATCTAGAAAGCAAATCCAGTCCCTGGCTTGCAGAAGGGGAAGCAGGCCTTGCAGTGTGACCATTGTATTCTATAATAAAGTTCAGATCCCTGAAATCTAAAATGGGTCTCAAGTTTCCTGTCCATTTTGGAACTAGGAAGTACCAAGAACAGTTACGTAAGAACTTACCATAACACTAGATCTTCGAGGGGATGTCAGCCATTAGGCAACACCATAGGAACCTTCACGGTCATTGAAAGGAAATCCAAACAGAAGATTTTCAACAGTACAACAGGGCTCCCCATGCCATCGGCGTCACCAACCCTATAAAGGCGTGAGCAGCCCCATTCCTCCTCAGTTCTCTCCCCAGAGACTAAGGAAGCTAGGCTCTTGCCATGGGGGACCAAGGAGAGAGAGAGAGAGAGAGAGAAAGACAGAGAGAGAAAAAGAGAGAGAGACTGAGATCCCTCAAAGATCTACTGTTACAGTACATTCTTACGTAACTGTTCTGTCTTCTTCAGGGGTATCTCAGTCATCACATAACACTGTAGGAACGAGTCCCAAGCAGTTACAAGGGCATAAGAGGCAGACTGGGAGGAGGGCTCTCCATAAACTTAAGGCAGGAGTCCCTGTAACACAGCTCTGCCAAAACCTGCATGAGCTCTAGAGGCAATATCCAGACTGTGGTGCTTGATGAAAGTATGGACTGTACTCCAGGTGGCAGCCGCACAAATGTCAGCAGCTGAGACCCCTCGGAAACAAGCCCCCGAGGTAGCCATTCCTCTGGTGGAATGAGCTTTAACAGCACCAGGCAATTCTTTGCCATACTTGTAACAGAACACAATTCAATTAGCCAACCATTTGGATAAACATTGCTTAGAAACTGAAACACCCTCTCTATCTGGGGCAAAAGAAACAAAAAACCTGCTTTGACTTTCAAGACTCTCTGATCCTAAGCAGGTAGTACTTCAATGTTCTGCGCACATCTAACATATGGAGCAGTGTTTCCCCTGGATTGGCATGCTCGGGAAAATAAACAAGAAGGTGGATAGACTGAGTGTAAACTCTGATACCACTTTAGGGAGAAACTCAATCTGTGAAAAATCAAATAAGGTTCCACGCACCAGAGGGCCTGCAGCTCTGAAATTCTTCGAGCAGAAGTAATTGCAACTAAAAATAACACTTTTTTTTAAGAGAGAAAGCAAAAATCGCAAGTTGAGTGGCGCTCAAAAAAGGAGACTGGGTTAACTTCTTCAAAACAAAATTCAAGTCCCAAACTGGGACAGGAAAACGGATTGGGGGTTTCGGATGCAGGATGCCCCTTAAAAAGGTCCGGGAAACATCCAGCTGAGCAATCGTGCGGTCACCCACGGGCTCATGAAATGCAAACATTTATTTATTATTTATTTCAAAAGTTTCACCAGGAAAGACACACTGAGCTGCAAAGCTCGTCTCCTGGTGCATCCTGGGGGGATGGGAAAGTAGGGACCGCAACAGTAAGTACAGAATTGATCATAATTAACAAAGGAAGTGGAAGAACAATAATGGAATACACAGAATTCACACTGAGACAGTACAAACAGTATTGATATAAACATCGCATCACTGAAGTGCAGGTTAGTTACTAAACAATAGACATCCACATATGATAATCACAATCTTACAATATACGTACAACTCTAATATATTCATTATAAGAGCTAGGGTGAAAGTTTGAGCATAATCATAGAGAGAGACTAAGATAGCAGAAAGGTGGATCTTGAGAGAAGAGTACTGGAAACCTGAGTTGAAGCGTGAGATCAGGTAATCCAGGATATATGGTTCACCGAGCAGGTGAAAGGGTCTAAGCTATGTTTGGCAGCCCAGATGGCAAACTATTTCCACTTCATGGCAAATATGGCACAAGTGGAAGGTTTCCAGGTGGCCAGCAGGACATCCACCACCCTGTTGGAGACCCCAAACCTGGCAATGGCTATGTCTTCAGGAGCCAGGCAAGCAGATAGCGGGGATCTGAGGTTGGGATGGACTAGGGTCCCCTGAGCCTAGGTCAGCAGATTCCTGCAAAGAGGAAGAGGGACTGGAGGTTCCTCCGCTATCTGCTGAAGCAGAGGGAACCAAATCTGGCGAGGCCAGAACGGAGCTACCAGGATCATGCTGGCCCCTTTCATCTGCAACATTTTAGCATCCTCTGGATCAATGGAAACTGAAGGAATGCATAAAAAAACCTCCCGCTCCAAGAGAGGGACAATGCGTCTCGCCAGAAAACTCCAGGCCCTGGATCTAGCAAACAGAAACTGGGCAGTTTTGCACTGAGTGAGAATGCAAAAAGGTCCAACTCTGGATGACCCCATCTGTCAAACAAGTCTTCTGCGATGGATAAGAAAAGCTCCCATTCGTGCATGCTGGACTGAGTCCTGCTGAGACTGTCCACCAGAGTTTTTAACACACCTGGCACATGGACTGCGGATAGTGTCACACCACGATCCAACGCCCAGTACCACACACTCACGGCTTCCCTGCTAAGACAGTACTACTGAGTCCCCCCATTTGCTGATGTATTATACTAAGCTTAGACTGTCCGACTGCACCAGCATTTGACCTGGAGCGAGGTGTTCCTGAAAAGCCTGCATGGCATACAGCACTGCTCATCTCCAGGACATGGATATGCAGCGAGACTTCCCACTGGGACCAAGAGCCCTGGGTTTGGAGGGGATCCAAGTGAGCTCCTCAACCTAGTCCTGAAGCATCTGTGGTTAGGAACTGATGCAAGAAGGAGATTTGGAATGGGACAGCCTGAAGCGGATTCAAGGGGTCCATCCACCACTGCAGCACCTTGCGTACTGGGGAAGAGGCCAGGACTAGTTGGTCTAACTCGTCCATGCACTGGTCCCACTGTAACTGAAGGGTCCACTGGAGTATACGCATATGGAGCCTGGCCAGTGGAACAGTGGGTATGGCAGCTGCCATCAGGCCCAGCAATCTGAGGTATACCCTGGAAGGAATGTATCGACTCCGAGTGACTTCCTGAGCTTGAGCTATGAGGCACTCTGCTGTGTTTTGGGGCAAGAAGGCCTTCCCCTGTGCAGAGTCCAGAACCGCCCTATATACTGCAACCTTTGGGATGGTGTCAGAACCAACTTGGGCAGACAAACAGTGATGCCCAGGGAGCGAAAAAGTTGGAGAGTTCTCTCCAGAGTTAGCAGAAGCTGTTGCGTGGATGGGGCCTTTAGGAGTCAATCATCCAGATAAGAGGAGACATACAGTGTCTCCTTTCTGAGAGCTGCTGCTAAGCACCTGGTAAAGACCCACGGCACAGAGGACAAGCCAAAGGGCAGCACTTTGAACTGATAATGCTCGCCCTGAGAGGTGAAACGGAGAAACTTCATTTGAGAAGGAAAGATCGAGATGTGTAGGTAAGCATCCTGCATGTTCAGTGAACAGAGACACTCCCCCGTCTTAAGAAGGGGCATCAGGCCTGGTAAAGTTACCATCTGGAACTTTTTGTACTAAACATACAGACCGAGATCCTTTAGTTCCAGAATAGGCCTCAGATCTCAGGTCTTTCTGAGGACCAGGAACAACCTGGAATAAAACCCCTTGTTTCTCTGACACCTGGACAGTGGCTTGATGGCCTGTTTTCGCAGAAGGGACTGCGCCCCCTCCCGGACAACAGACAGGTAAGCCGAGGGATAATAAGAGGGTGGAAGTTGAGTTTATGGAAACTGCTCGATGAGCTCCAAGGTGTGATCCTTTTCTATGATCTGCAGAATCCATGCATCCAAAATTATGGTACTCCACTGATTCAGATGGAGAGAGAACCGACCTCCACCACCGCCTCCTGGTCCAGGACGGGGGGGGGGGGGAGAGAGTGTTTGGCAAGTAGACAAGCAGAGGTGAAGCCTGTCACAGGGGCTTGTCTCTCACTTCTGGGGTGCTTGGCTGCCACTCCAGCACCGGAGGGGGCGGGCAAGGGAGTCCAGGCTCTGCATTTTCCCTGGGGGCGAGGTGCTGTCCCCGGCCTATTGTTCTATTTACGAAAAGGAGGCCATCCTCTATCTTTTGGTTGGGTATGGTAGAGGGTGTACACAAATTTGAGAGCCCTGCCAGAGGCTTGCAGGTCATTTATGATGTCTTGGACATCAGGGCCAAACAGCTTGTTGCCATTGAAGGGGGTATTAAACACTTTTTGCTGCACATCCTCTGCAAACCCAGATACTCTGAGCCAGGAGTGTCTTCGGAGGCATATGCCCGTGGCAGCTGCCCTGGCAATTGTGTCAGCCATGTCATACAGGGTTCTGAGGAAATGTTTACTAACATCCTCAATGGACTGGAGACATTAGAGCAGTTCCTGCTTTTGAGTGCCCTCCAGACGGGTCTGGGCAGTAACCTTGCCCTTTTTCCAACTGGAATTTTGGTATTTTACCATGTGTGACAAATAGTTTGCAATCCTCAAACCTAGAGTACAGGAGGCATAACCCCTTTTATCCCAGAGGTCAATTCTATGAGATTCTTTGGGGCAAGGGAACTAAGGTGCTTAGGCACATTAGACCTGTTGTGAGCTGCCTTGATGACCACATAGTCTGTCTCAGGCTGGACAACATAGCAGGGAAGACCCTGGGGGACATGATAAAGTTTGTCAGTCCTGCAAGGCATAACTGGCTCCATATCTAGGCTGTGCCAGGCTGCCATGGCTGCATTCCTCAAGGCTGGCAGCATGGAAGGAAGGATCTTTGGGGGGGATTGTGGAATGTCCAGAAAGTCCACCAGTTCTTTTCTGGTGGTATCCTCTTCCTCAGTGTGGAAGCCCATGGCTGAGGACAACTGCTTCATCACACTTAAAAATGTGAGGTCCTCAGGAGGAGACCTGGGGGTATGTTTCACCGAGTCCTCACGAACAGAAGAGGCTGTAGGTCTGTCATAAAGCAGGATCTCTTCCTCTTCTTCCTCCTCATCTTCAGGAAGAATGAGATCTGGGTGGTACTCCTCCTCGACGTTGACGTTTTCCACATCTAGGCCTGGCATCGGGTGTGCCAACGGCGCCCATGGGGTGCTTCACATGGCCAATGAGAAGGCGTCGATGACAAAACTGTCACTGACGGTGTCAGCGAGAGGGGCCTAAGGGCCTGGACAATCACTGAAGTGAATTTTGTCAAGATCTCTTTCAAGTCAACAGTGTTCATTAACATGGTGGTGGGAGGGTCGGGGGCACTTGTGTCAACGACCCGCTTGTTACGCCTTGTGACCCCGAGGAGCCTATTGCCCTGGAAGGAGAGAGAGCAGGCCTCAACGGAAGAGTCGATGATGAGCCCATCGTCGACGAAAGAGGGGCAAACTACCTGGAGGTCAATGGCCGGCCACCTGGAGAACCAGGTGGAGGTGCTGTCGGTATGGGTCTGGTGGAGACAAAGATCTGGCCAGTAGATTTCTTCACCGGTGCAACCGCAGCCATCTAAGATCCCTCCGGAGAAGGAGAGGCTGACAGGGAATGAGACCAATGCCAAGGGAGCGGTCACGATCTCAGTCTTTTTTGACACCCCTCCCCCACCCCCAGGACTGGTCTCAGGCCTTGGAGGCCTGAGAGCTCGAAGAGACGGTCGGCAACTGGTAGGACGGCACCCTGTAGGACCACTGCCCAGAACTGACTACCTGTTGATCCGTCAGGAAATTTTTGAGAGCCTTTCTGCATTGCTCGAGTGTTCTTTGCTTAAATATCTGACAGAGCTCAGAGTCAGAAACTTCGTGATCAGGCCCAAGACAGCAGACACAGAGAGTGTGTTTGTCTGTAGAGGCAATCTTCTTTCCACAGCGGCATCAACGGAACAGAGAAGACAAAGGATTAACTCTCAACATAAACAAGTTGAAGGAATCTCTTGAAAAAAGTGATTCTAAAATTTTAAGTTAGAAAAGCCGTAGGCGAAAAAAGGTTCGAATACTGCGACGGAGCTTCCGCGGAGACCCATATGAGCGAGTCGACAGGAAAGAACTGATAAGAGTGGGGCCACTCACACCTTTATTGGGTTGGTGATGTCAACGAATGTCAATGGCATGAGCAACCCAAGTTATATTGCTGAAAATCTTCCGTGTGAATTCCCCTTCACTGACTGCGAAGGTTCCTACAGTGTTACCTGATGACTGAGATACCCCACAAGAAGATCTCAGTGTTCCTTTGTTCCAAAGGTACAGGTTCTGTTGTCCTTTTTTGAAGCAGGGTGTGAATTTCCTCCAGGAGTAATGGAATGTGTTCTGAAGGGTAATGGGAAGGCACTGGTGGATGGTCTGGAGGTAGTTCCAGAAGCTCCGGAGCATGGCCTTGTGCCATTATCTGCAGGACCCAACCATCTGAAGTTTCCTTTCTCCACTGTTCCAGCTGGAGGGAAAGGCGACCCCCAACCACCACCCCTGGAGGCACAGGTGGTGGGGGGGGCAGCTGCCACAGTGCCATCTCTAGGGGTTTTTGAGTGGGCAGCTGGGATGGAGCCTGGTGGGGGGGTAAGGTTGCTGCTGCTCTACCCTTGCCCTGCTGTCTGGTTGCAGATCTATGCCTGGTAGTGGCTGGATGAAAGGGCACCCTCTGCCTAGTCCTAGGCTGGGTATGATACATGGAATGTACTGCTTTCAGAGTTCAACCCAAAGTCTGTAAATTGGAGAGAATGTCTTGCACATCTGCTCCAAATAGCTTGTATCCCCTGAATAGTGTACTGAGGATGGACTGCTAGAGATTATCAGCAAAGCCAGCTACTCTGAGCCAGAAGTGCCTTCTGAGACAAGTAGCAGAGGCATCAGAAATATCACAGGTGGATCATATGAGAGGTCTATCTATGTTGGCACCTGAAGATAGGGCATTCAGTATCTCCTATTTGGCAGTGCTCCCTGGGAGGGCCTAGGCAGCTGCCTTGGCCTTCCTCCAAAGAGTATTCTGGTATTTTACCATGCGTGCTTGGTAATTTGCAATCCTCAGCAAAAGAAGAAGCTGAAACAAAAGTCCTTTTGCCCAAGACATCACGTTTTCTGTACTCCTTGTCAGGAGGTAGGGAACTAAGGTCCTTTGGAACCTTAGAAGTGTCACGGGCTGCAATGATGACCACAGACTCTGCCTGAGGCTGGCCTGCAAAAAACAGCTTACCTGAGAGGGCCTGGTTACAGCTTATCTGCCTTCTTTTGCATGGCAGACATCGTGTTAGGCATGTGCCAGGCAGCCAAGGAGACATTCTCTAGAGCTGGCAGGAGGGGAGGAATAACTACTGGTGGAGTATCAGGCAGTTCTAAGAAGTTTACTAAGTTCTTCTTAGTAATATCCTACTCCTCTGCATCAAACCACACTGTGTATTGAAGTTCCTGCATCACTGTTATAAAGGAGGGGTCTTGTGGGGGGGGTGCTGTGGAGCAGCCTACCAGGAAACGGCACCTTTTCCAAGCTCCAGAGTTATATTCAATAAATATATATTAATACTTTTTTTTTGTGAAGGGGGGGCACTGTTGAGCACACCCACTGACAAGAAGTCTTTGGTGAGAGTTCTCTAATCAACTGCATTTCAACTTAAAAAAGCAGTGATTTTAAGCAGATAAATGGGATTTCTACGACTGAATTGGGATTCCTGAACTTCAGAAGATCAATTTGATACCTTGCGTGAAATAATGGGCCACACTAATAAAGGACTGACACCTAATGTCAAATCTCAGCCGGTGGAGACAGCACCTGTGGCCGCTGCGACAAAATCAACGTCGGAGCCTGAACCACCCTGTCAAGCTCTACAAAAATCAATGCAAGCTATTGATGCCAAAATAGAGTAAATGTATTTTTTTTTTTATATTTTATGTTCATTGTATATCTTTAAAAACATACAGTTACAGTCCCTGATGTAATACATTAGGATATATTTAACTTTCTTTTGAGGGCACCACCCCTCTTAATACATGCATATAAATGAATCCGTGTTACATCTATAAGATACTTCATGGGGGTACAGCAATAGACTAAATAGTCCTATTATCTAATAAATAATAACATTATGTAGGCTATGTACAGTATCTTGAGCCCATGAGCAACATGCTTAAAAAGAAAAATAGGCTTGTGTAGATTAGAATTCGAGTTACATGTCCCTTTAAAAGAGACTGTTAAAGCAGCATGCATTGATCGAGAAAAATGTACCAAAATGGCACTATATAAAAAGGATTACAAATGAAGCTCCCTCCTAATATTCTCCCCACAATAACTGAGGTTTTGAGACAATATACCCACTCAGACACTCAATGATTCAAATTTCCTAAAACTCTAAATATAGAAAGGTGGAAGGAAATTCCTTCTCTCTCCTCCAGTAACTTTTATTGCCTCATGTCAGCACTATAAAGTAAATAACATGGTCGATTCAACCCTTTAATTTTTAAATGTCTGTCTGAAAATGAGGCTGAATATACTGTTCAGGAATTTTACACTTTACAGACTTGAGATTTTCAAAATAAAGAAAAAGGAAGTCCTTTTAAGTGTCCAAATCTTCTTCTTCGTCCTCAGAACCGGACCGAGAGGATTCCCGTCTTCTGGTGGATATTGCGAACTTTTGGGCCCATTTCAAAGCATCAGCCGGGTCTGAGAAAACAAATATCTTCCCCTTGTGTGTCAGTCTAAGTCGTGCAGGGAAAAGCATGTTGTGTGGGATGTTTGCTTCACGAAGCATCACCCTAGTGCCATCAACTCTCTTCTTTTTCTGTCGGGCAGCAAAACTTAGATCTGGAAACAGTGAGATTCTTTCTCCATCGTGTAGCAAGTAATGTTTTTGCCTGGCAAGGGATAAGATTAAATCGCGAGTCCCCATGCTGTCTAAGACCGCCACGATTGTTCTTGGTGTCTCCATGTTGCTAGGTCTGGCTCGAAAGGCCACTCTATATGCTTTTTGGATCCCCCATGATTTCTCTTGCAGTGGTTGACCTAGTTGTTGCTCTAGCCAGTCCTTTACAAATAAACTTAGATGGTCTCCCTCGCTATGTTCCTGAATTCCTATTATCCTCAGATTCGATGCCTGGGCCTGGTTCTCCAAATATTCAAGTCGAGCACGCAGGTGTGTATTTTCTTTTATTAGGTTCGAAGCTGTACCCATTGCCGCTTCTGACTGCTTTTTTGCATCTCTCGCCTCCATTTTCATAACCCCAGAGTCTGCCTCCAGGAGAGTAACTCTATTCGTGAGGGCACCGAAGCGCTCAGATAGACCCGCCATGGACGCCAGCATTCTATTCATTTTCTGGCCTAGCATTTGCAGCGCCTCCTCTTCACTTTCCACACTAGAATCCAGGAGCAGTTGGACATGCGTCGATCGCGTTGCTCGAGGGCCAGTATTTACTTTACTTTTAGCGCTCTCCCTGCTTGACTTGTCTTTCCTTGGATTTCCCATCTCAGGTCTTATATAGTTCCAATATTTTTATCTGTGGTGCTGGGCAGGTTTGCGTTGTTTAAAATCCTCTTAAAATTGCTTTTATTTTAGGATTTTGAGGAGCTTCAGAATCCAGCCTCCATATTGCTCAGGCTCCACAGTGCCCCCCCCAAAATGGAGTAAATTTTGACCAAATTCGAAGAACAGAAGGCTAGAATAGCTACTGTTGCTAAAACGGCAACCTCAGCTGAATCTATGGCCACAACGGCACTTACAACCACGAGCCAAATGATCCAAGAACATACCCAGCTCAAATATCGGTTGGAGGCCCTAAAGAATTCGCAGAGAGCCTCCAATATTCGAATTGTTGGACTACCTGAAAACGTGGAGGGTGACAATGTGCTGTATTCCATTTTGGAATAGTTGCTGACAGCTTTAAGTCTCCAAACAAGCTTAGCAGCAGAAAATTTAATACGGGCTTATCGGATCTCACCTTGTTCTGCGCTGGCCAATAACACCATGCCCCGAACCATTCTTGTGGTCACATCTAGCCCAGCAGTTAGAGATGTAGTGCTTCAAGAGGCCCAAAATGCTCGCCAGCTGAACTTTCAAGGAGCCACTGTGCACGTTTCCAGACCTTTCATTCACCACCAGGGTGAGGAGGAAGAAATTCGATGATGTGCGGGCCAAACTGCATAGCCTGGGAGTTACGCACTCACTTTTGATGACGGCTCGTCTGCAGATCCATTATGGAGGACAAACCTACCAGAACACTGATCCAGGAGAGGTGGGGAAGAAAGTCGTGGCCCTTGTTGCAGAATTCGACCTATCCAGGTGACAGGAATCATCTGATTCTGAAGAAGAGACTTAATTTTTGGGAGGTTACGTTCTATGCGGGAGATTTTCTTCTCTCATAAATTGCTGACTGCCGTTTAAAAGCTAGTTATATTATATAGTATACTTTCCAGAAAAATGAATAACTTTCGGGCCTTATCGCAGTTTGAAATAGGGCATTGATATTCTTGTACTAGTTTATGTTATTGCCGAGTTGCTTCTTGAATTTAGGGAGCAATTTGTGAGCTGTTAACTTAATGTTTCCTCATTGCCAATCGTATAATGGTCTATAAAGGCAGTGTTTCTAGTATACTGTCGTATAGGACTTGAATACCTGCTGCATTTTTTTTTGTATTTATTATTAACCTATTCTTGCAGTTTGATTGTAATGTAGTAACTCACTGAAAACTACTCTCATTAAGGAAACCCATGATCGGAGGAGGGTCATAACAACAATGGTTGTCGTTTCTAAAATGTTTGGAACACCTTTTTATGTCTCTTGGTTTGACCACTCAAAGTTATGTGGGGTGTAGCCTATTTCTTTTGCGGACTTTATTCGAGACATTTTAAGTAACGGAATACCCCATATATTGTAAACAAGAATGCTCAAATAAAATAAATCTGTTACATTGAATGTATGATGATGCTTCCCAATGTGTTATCTGGGATGAGTACCTTGTATGTAATTATTTTTAAGATAAAACAATAAAATATAAGTATAAAAAAAATACTTTTTGGAGCATATTTTTGCTTCTCTGGCCTTATTTTCTCTATTACTGGGCTTGCTGCTGTGTAAATGGGGAAGACAAAGGGCTCTGCGGCGGCATCTGCCAGTTGTTTCCAGCCAAAAGGGCGATGTGAGGAATGGCCTCTACAGAATGCTCAACCAGGGGCCTCGGGTAGCACAGTACCAGAGGAAGTTACTCTGGCCTAGGGCAATTGGTCTGTTTGGTACAGAAGCTGGACCGTAAGTTCAATACGCTCACTCCTAGAGTTACAGCTCTGGAAACCAGAGTGAAGCAAATGGACCATGCCACAACCAATGGATGGATGCGACCAAACTCATTAAGGAGAACGCATTACTAAGGTCGCAGCTTGCACTAGTAGAAAATCAACCCCGGGAGCATAATGTCCACATGTTGGGGTTGCCGGATGCATCAGAGGGAAAAGATGCCCTGGAGTTTCTTCATTCTATTCTGCCCCAGCTTCTGAGATTTACTGATGAGGACTCACCATCATCTCTGGAGAAGGCGTACAAAATCACTACCAGAAGGCCATCATCGGATGAGTCTGCCCCCCTGAACTTTACTCATCGTCTGCACAGGAGTGGGTGATAAGGACCACATATTAGCTGCAGCTAGACAAAGGTGACAACTCAAACACGGAGTGTGGCAGGATGAGATATAAAATCATCACAGAAATCAGAATACAATTTTCTTTTCACTCTATTCTCTCTCCCTAAACTATATTTCTTTATCTATATTTACCTTTCATATCAGTGTGGCCAACCTGACATTTACTTGCCCTGTACTATCCCTTTAGAGATTCTTATCTGAGTTTCAAGCTCTCTGCCCACTTAGTATACTCTCCCAAGTCAAAACAAAATGGTTTAATAGTTGCCATCTTATGAATGAAAGGAGGGGGAAAGAGTCCTTGTTGCCAGCACCTGCAGCGCTACTGAATTGCAGCCGCTCGCTAGTGCAAGATGTGAGCAGCGCAATAAATGGTAAAATCAGCAAAACAAAGTTAAAAATGGATGGTATTACGTTTATACAGGCTTAAAGTGAAGTCGTGGGGAGGCTTGCTGAAAAATGATATTTATATACACACAGAAGCAGTAAGAGAGAAAAATGAAATGAAATAGTTGGCAACAGCTGAAAGGAAAGCCATCGGGTTGCACTGCCAAAAGTGTAAACCACTTGAAAACGGTGCCAGCAAGTAAAACAGTACCAGCAGGATAGAAATGTGTACTAGGCTGTGAAATCTATTTAAAGTGAAATGGACATGTTTGTATGAGAAATAAGAGGTTTCTCAAAACGAAATGTCATAGCAGTTGTGAATAGCAATGGAACTCCTACTTAGCAGGGTAAATAGATGGGGAGCGCACCCCTAGTCTGTTTGTATCTGGGAAGGCTGGAGATTTCCTAAATTGAAATAAAATATATTTATGATATTTTTGTTATTTACCTGCATGTAGCCCTGGTTAATTCTGGAAGGTCTTTCTACAGGCATCGCAGCCCAGCAAATGGCTGTTTATATGGGAGGGATGTGGTGATGTCACAGATAGGGGAGGAGCTGAGGAAAACCCCTGATGATGCCCATGCACCTAATTAAGGCTATTTTTGATGAAAAAAATATTTTTTTGTATTTAATTTTGTGTAGGTAGCGGGGATGAATGTGACATGTTATTGAAAAAAAGAAAAAACCCTATCATGATGAACCTTCTCCTAATGGCAGAATGAGGTTTTCAGTCTTAATTGAAAGGTCAAATGATGATGAGGTCATCCGAAAAACACTATAAAACCTTCCCACAAGGGGGCTATTTATTAGAAGAAGTTGGAGGTTGGTCAGTATCTTTTGACTAGCAAGGAGAGAGGAGGTGTGAGTGGTTACACATCGAAGAAATATTTTAGAAGATACTGTATGTACAGTGAAGAACAGGAAGTTTAGAAGACGACTTGCCTGATTATTTGATTTTGTATTTTCTTTTGGTGTGCAAGATTTAACACCGTGTTCTATTTCTTTTCTGTAAATATCTGGACATTTTCAATTTTTTTTTTATATTATTATTGAAAATAAAATGATAAATGCTGAAGAAAGCCTTGTTATGCAATTTAGAAGTGGGATCTATTCTAACCTGGTGCATCGAGGTTGCCTGGGGCCATACCAGGGAGTGTTGCATCCACAGCACCCTAACAGATGCAAGAGCGTAAATAGCCAGAACTAAGTGCATTACATCTCACAAGGTCTGTGAGAGAGAGAGAAAACAGGAGAGTCTGTGTTGCCAGGATTGGGCTCTGGGACAAAACCAAAAATGCAGAAAACAAAGGACAAAGAGGAAGTGGCAGCTGCTGCATCTAAGCCACAAGGGAGAAGGGTACCTCCAGCACCTGATGACCCAAATGAATTGTTGAAATGGCTTTGTATGCGCCAGATTGATATGGAGAACCAGAGGGAGGAAGACCAAAGACAGAGGGATGAGGACCGCAGAATCCAAGTGGAAGAACGGAGATGACAGGACCAGAAATGGAATGATACCCTGAAAGCTATCCAGGAGATGACACAAGGACAAACAGAGAGAGCAGTACCAAAGGATATAAAGCCGACTAAACTGATGGAGAGTGATGATATCGAGGCATATCTCACTACCTTTGAGAGGGTGGCTCAGACTTGTAATTGGCCCCGAGATCAGTGGGTAATAAGACTGGTACCCTACTTATCTGGGACGGCTCAGCTGGTATATAGCCAACTGAGTATGACTGGTGCAACCAACTATACCAGAGTGAAAGAAGAGGACTTGCGAAGGTATAATTTCAACACAGAAACATATCGACAGAGATTTCAATCGCAGAAGAGGTTGAATTATGATACACCTAGGGAAACATATGCAAGGCTTAAGGACTATTGCACTAAATGGTTGCTATCAGCAACCAAGACTATTGATCAAATCGTGGAGCTTATTACCATTGAACAATTTATCCAAGTGTTAGCTCCTGACGTACAACTCTGTGTAAAGGAGCATAAGCCTGAAACCGCTGAAGAAACCATTAAATTAGCGGAGGACTATCTAGCAGCCAGGACTGCACGATCCAGAGGACAACCAGGTAATCCAGGAGTACCTGCAACTCCAGTAAGACTTTTTTCTTCTCCAAATAGCCAGAATCAGAGACAGTCTCAATATACAAGAAGGGACAGAGGAGGTAGAATCCCTTACTCTGAACTTATATGCCATGGTTGCCTTGGGAAGGGACACACTGTTAGAAACTGCCCTAACAAAAGACAAGAGCCATCACATCTTGCTTTAGCTAATATTGGTTATGTGGAGTCAGCGGGTATAAAGGATCAGCAAACTTTGGGATTACTAGACTCCGGGAGCAGACAAACATTGATAAGAACTGACTTGGTCCCTGATTGCATAGTGACTCAGCAGGATACAACTGTTAAATGTGTTTACGGGGATATCCATCAATATCAGACAGCCAACCTGGAATTGACAGTAAACAACACTAGTTGTACCGTGCTAGTGGGTTTAGTACCCAGGTTGCCGGTTCCTGTCATCATTGGGCAAGATTTCCCTGCATTTTCAGCTTTGATGAATAAACATCAGACTTCTGTAGAATAAGTAAATGTGGTAACGAGCTCAAGCAAAAGCCCAGTTAGACACTATTTTTCCTTCTGAAGAGGAGTATTTCGAAACAAAAGGGAAAATTAAAAAATCAAGGAACATTAAGAGAAAGGAGAAACAGGCATGGAAGGAACAGCATCCAGAAGGAACTTTAAATCTGATTCCAGGACTGTCCTGTGATAGTATTTGTGAAGAACAACTGTGTGATAACTCTTTAAAACCTTTATTTTTATTTATTTAGTTTTTGTTGACCAGCAAGTGCACTAGACAAATCCTGCCTATTTTCAGGCACGGCCCGGGGGACGGGGATACAAATGAATGCCAACTGACCTTGAACCAGATTAAGCTGTTGGTGGTATTTTTAGTGAATGAGGGAAATTTGACCAGGACACCTTGGGAGGACTGAACTGCTCTCAGTATGTCTCGGACGGCTGAGTGTGAGGAGGTGTTGGTGGAGAGCTCCGAGGATTCTGCTGCTGTGTTTTTGGAGGAACCAGCTTTGATGGAGGTGTTGGATGTTTCTGTTTCCTTTCCTGCTGAGGAAATGGATTGGTCATTTGCTGCTGTTGACTGTTCTCCGGTGGCTATTTTGCCCGACCCAGTTGCGGTTCTGTCTTCGGAGGATGATAAAAAACAAAAACGCCCTGATTGTTGTCAGCCAGCCCCTCCCGGGGCGTCGAAGAAAAGTAACTTGGACCTGGCAGAGGACTCGGCGGTTGACCCGGCGGGCATGTCGGCTGCTGATTTGGAGGACGACTTTTTTCCATTCTCGGCAAGGCTTGCCACTTGGTCCCCAGAATCGGCTCTTGAGAATGCAGGGTGAGTTAAAACTCTCACCGCCTGGATCCCTGAACCCAGTATTGCTTTACCAGGGGAAGGACTGCCTTTAGCACCGGAACCCTCTGCATCACAGTGTTCAAAGGGAGTACCTATTTCGGAGCCAGACCAGGGTGTTGCATCACTTCTGGTTATTTGTGGAGAAGATGGGTGTCTTGATTCGGCTGTTTCTGAGCCATGTCTGGCTTCACCTTTGTTGGGACCTTGTTTGCAGGCTTCTCCTGCTCCAGTGGCTGCTACAGACAATCCCAGACCCCCAGACCAGCGATCAGGAGCTCCTTCTGCAGGTCAGTGTTCTTCAGCTCTGGGTGATGACCCGATTTCGGGCCCTGCTGGGAGTGCAGTGCGTCGACCCCTCCGGGCTGACTCTGCTAAACCAGCCAGTTATGCATCTTTGTCTAAACCATCGGACAATCCTGCAAGGAAGCGTTTTGTGGCCCGCATTTATTATAAGGGGGCTTTGGACCTCCCCCCTGACCGTAACTATGTGGGCAAATATTTGATTATTGACTCCTTGGGTATCCGGCCGGCTAAGGTTTATGCTTTTATCCATACCTCAGGGGACCATAATTTTGACGTTTCTTTTCGTTCGGCAAATCTGTTGGATAAATTTTGGGCTGCATATTATGCTGCCCGCCCGGACCCTATTTGGAAACCTTTTGTTGTTATACCAATTACTAGGCCTACTGCTAAAGCGGTTACTGTTCTCTTTCGCAACGAAGGGGTCAATGTCTTGGATATTTTGTACTGGTTGGAGAAACGCTGTACTGTTAATGGGGTGCCTCATGCCCTGATGGATAACAATGGATTTTGGACTGGGGAGTGGAAGTTTAATGTTCAACTTAAAATGACTGAAGACAGGATTCAACATCTTCTTAAATGTTTTTACTTGGGGAGGGATCGTGGTATCTTGTTTTATCCAGGTCAGCCTCACTCCTGCTATAGATGTGGATCATTATCTCATCTTAGCTCTGATTGTGATCAGCTGAAGTGTGCATCCTGTAGGGTATTAGGTCACTCAGTATTGTCTTGTACTGTCCCTCCCACTTGCAACCTGTGTGGTGAGGATACTCATGTTTTTGCAGCCTGTCCCTGGGCGGCTCACAATACCACTGATTATGTGGAACATGATTTTTACATCGCCAAATCTGTTTCATCCACTAAGCACCCCCTTGGCCCGGGACAGGTTCGTATCTCTGAGCTTTCGACCCATCCTTTAACAGTTTCAGCTGGTGACCCTGTTGCCTTGCGGTGGCAGGATACCCCTGTTGTTCCTCCCTGTCCCCCTGAGTCCCCTCCTCCGCCTGTTACTTCCGTTCTTCCCTCTATCCTGACCCCCCCCCGGCAGGATGCGGCTTTGGGGGCAGAAGTGGTCTTGGAGACTTCACCCCCTTTTGGTAGGCGACTTCGTTCCACCAAGCAGGTGGAGGATGTGCCACAGTTTTCCATTTCAGTAGATAACCCCTATCAACCCTTACAGAGTTGAGGAGACATTATGGAAGGGGAGGATTTAGCCGAGTCTCTTCCTTCGTCCTCTCACCCTGAGGCTCCTTCTGCGCCACTCCCTTTAGTTGACACTCCTGGGACTACCCTGAAAAAGAGATCTACTAGAACTAGGAAAAAGAAATGATTTGGTCTCTTTTGTTAGGTTTTCTTTTTCCTTTTTTGCCAGTTGTTATGTCTCTAGTATTACCTACCATTCAGTTAGCTAGTCTGAATGTTAATAGTATTAGGTCACAGTATAAACGTACAAGTACAATTACAGCCTTGCATTCCTTACCGTATGAGGTTTATTTTTTACAGGATGTCCGGCTTTATACTACCAAGGAGGTTGATAGGGCCACAGGGGATTGGGGGTTTGGGCCTTCTTATTGGTCCCTTGGTCAGGACCTCTGTTCTGGTATTGGGTTTTGTTTTTCTACGTTGGGGTTTATTTTTCAAAAATTGGTAGATTTGGTTCCTGGCAGGGTACTGCTTTTGGATGGTTTGTGGCATGATCTGCCTTATCGGTTTATCCATATTTATGCCCCTCAACAGAAGGCCGCTAGGGCACAGCTTTTTCGGTTAATTAAGCCTTATTTGTTTACCAATCTTATGGGGTGAGGATTTTAACTCCAGTTTAGACGTTCCCCCAACCAGGAAAGTATATTGTGATACCCATGCATTACGTACTACTATTATGGATTTAGATTTGGTTGATGTGTTTGCCCACAATCCATTACATACCTTTTCAAAAGGTAGCCTGACCTCAAGGATAGATTTTTGGTTTTGTTCACGGAATATTGGGGAGTTTAAGGGTGTAGTTTTACCAATGGCGACTTCAGATCATAATTTGTTGGGGTTGCAAATCCATTTGGGAGATGTGACTGCTCATGGCCTGGGGTTTGGAGGGTGAATACAACTTTATTATTAAATCCAGAGTTTAATAAGGAGTATTTGGATTTGCTTTCAGATCGCACTTCTGTGATTTTTCTTTACGATTCGATGATTGATTGGTGGGTAGATACCAAGACTTGTTTAGTGGCTTATTTTAAATTCCACTCTAGACTTTTAGCGATAGTAGGCACCACCACTCTCGGCTCCTTCGGGCTGAACTGTATGAGCTGTTTACTACGTCCTATTTGTCACAGTCTGATTATGGAACTCGTATAAGGGATGTCAAAGTGTCTTTGACACAAGCACAGTATAATAGACAGAAGTCTTTAGATTATGAACAACGATTTCGGACCTCTGGGAAACACAGTCAATTTAACCCTTATGATACCAATAGGGGGAAGGTTTGTGATAGGCAGATGTTTCAGCTTAGTGATAGCCAAGGTCACCCTGTTAAGGGGAAGTCACACCTTTTACAGTATGTTACAGATTTTGTAAAGCACACCTTTGAATCCCCAGCAGGGTTTTAAATAATTGATTAGCAGTTTTTTTCTTGGGATGATACTAACCGTACAGAAAGTATTTATATAGATTTTCTAGAAGTGCTGTGTTTGTTAAACACAGTGAGGCAAGAGCTATGCATTTTCACAAAGATTTAGCACTTTTATGAGCAAAACGCTAATCAAATTTTAGAGTTAAATAAATCCCTGCCCAGTATCGGAATCGGCCGAAATGAATGTATTATTACAAGCCTCGGCTGTACCTACCTTGACGTTGTCCCAACAGCAGGCAGTTTTGGCCCCTTTTTCATTGGCAGAAGTGAAGGCGGTTATTTCCGCCCTAAGGGATAAGGTGGCACCAGGCTCGGATGGGTTATCCTTTGAAATTTATAAATCTTTATGGGGTATTATACCTACTCAGTTATTGGCTGTATTTAATGATTTTTTGTCTGAGAACCGTCTTTCAGACCAAATGTATGAGGGTTTGATACTTTTTCTTTTTAAAAAGGGTGATAGATCCGATTTGGGGAATTGGCGTCTGGTTACACTGTTGAATACAGACTTTAAAATTTTTGCAAAATTGTTGGGTAATAGGATTTCAAAATTATTGCCCTTCTTGATTTCTCCCTTTCAGTATTGTTCCATTCCGGGTAGGTCCATCCGAGATGCTTTGATTTTGGTCAGGAAATTGTTTTCTCAGGGGCACAGGGGAGCTCTTACTGGTTATTTGTTTAATTTTGATTTATCTAAAGCTTTCGATGGTGTGTCCCAGGAATTTATTTGGTTGACTCTTCGAGCTTATGGTTTCCCCCAGATTTCTGTTAATTGGCTTAGTTTATGTTATTCTTTGGCTTATGTCAGGCCTTATGTGAATGGGTGGATTGGGTCACCCTGTTACATTCGTCAGGGTGTACGTCAGGGATGTACCCTGAGCCCACTTCTGTTTGTTATGGCTTTAGACCCTATCATTCGTTTACTCCATAGATCTCCTGGACTTCGGGTCTTTCAGGTTTGGAGTTTATGTAATCAGAAAATTATATGTTATGCTGATGATTTATGTGTTTGGTACCCACCGTACAGGTGGGGACGATTATGTCATGTCCTTCCGTCTTTTACATTATATTGGTTCTAGTTTAAATTTTCAGAAGAGTGTTTGTTTTAATTTAGTGGGACCCTCTGTTGGGATTTCTTATATTGGGGGTATCCGTTTGGTGGATTCTCCACAAAAGCTTTTGGGTATTTTTTTTTTGGTATGTCCAATATGGCATAGTATAATTGGGAATTACGTTTGAACACTGGAAGGGAAAATGTTTGTAAATGGAACAAATGGTTTATGGGGAAGAAGAAGAGGGTCTTCTTGATTAGAACTTGTTTACTGCCTTTATTTTTGTATGTTGCTCATATTTTTCCCTTGCCTAAACAGTTTTTTGTGCCGCTTATGGGTCTATTTTTCTCTTGTTTTTGGGGTAGCCAACTCAACCCAGTTAAAAGGAACATCTTATTAACCGACTATCGTCGGGGGGGTGGGGTAAATATGGTTCACCCAATTGTATTTTTTTTAATTCCACTTTTTTCTCCACTAATTTAAAACCTTTGGTCTCTCGCTCATCACAGCTTTGGGTTCCTTTGGTCAGTGTTTCTCTTTCGGAGATTTTACAAGAATGGTTTACGGCAAGTTTTGTACACAAAAATAAATGGAAATATGTTTTGTCCTTGGATTAGGTAGTGGCGTTTGACATGCTTAAGACATGGTGTATTACGACATCCATGATAAAGGAGCTTTCTCGCAGACGTTTGTATATGGTTATAGTGGATTCTTGGTTTTCGGAGGAAGTTTTTCCGGAATTTATGGTGTCAGAAAAGGCAAAGATTGGTAGTCGTCTTACTGATATTAGAATTCCTTTGGTTATGTGGGATATCTCATGGTTGGGTGTGCTTGGCAAAATTAATGTACGGGGGAATCATAAACACAAACAGTTATTGGATCGTTATTGTTTTAGGACTTCTTGTACTGAGACGACTTAGACTATGGTTCATTTATATTTTTCTTATCCCTTTATTATACAATTTTGGTTTTTGTGGCGTTGTCAATATTGGAACAGGGTATGGCACAAGTGGGACCCGAGATCCTTGTTTTTTGGTTTATTTCCGGCCTCATGGGATAAGTGCTCTAAATGTAATAGCTGTTGTGATACTGTATTGGGTTTGTCAAGTACGGTGTTGCTTTTTGTTTCAACAGCGTTCTCTATCCCCTGCGGATTTGTTTCACAAAGTTCTGAATCACACTGATCGTATTAGGAAGGGGGAAAGGAAACTTCTCAAACGGAATATTTGGGAAAGATATTGGAGTTTCTGGTAATTTTGTTACTTACTGTACAGAATTTTTTTCCCATTTTTTTTTTTCATTATTTTGTTGCTTACAGATGGGACTTTGGACACCTTGAGTATATTCTTGTTTGTTTTATGTCTTGTAATATGTTTTACAGGGGGGGGCGGTTCTTGGGGTTTTTCATTTTGCCTGTTCTGATGTATTGCTTTCTGTATTAGTTGCTGATTTACCTGGTTTTTTTTTTGTATATTGGTTTTGTTATGGTTTTTAATAAACATGCCCTACTCTTTTCGATAAGTGCCATGGGATCTTTAACATCCACCTGAACTACCACCAATCCAGGCAGATGGGAACTCGGTTTAACGTCTCATCTGAAAGACGGCACCTCAGAAGTGCAGTGCCCCTCTCATGCTGCACTACAGTGTCAGTACTGGGATATTAACCCAAGTGCCAGATGTGGGAACTGAACCCACAGCCCTCTGATCTCCCAGCCTGAGAGGTGAGTGTGCTACCTACTGAGACACTGACATTTTGTATAGGATGTCTGTTGATATACAAAGTGGGTTAGAAATTGAACAACTAATGGTACCCTGAAAGTATAGAGAGCAAATCATGTAACTAGCTCATGATATACCAATGGCAGGTCATGAGGGAAGGGACAAAACAGTTCAACACATCCTGTCTAGGTTTTGTTGGCCAGGGATACACCAGGATGTTGCTGCATATTGTAGAGTATGTGCCAGATGTCAATGAGTAGCACAAGGAGGGAAAAGAGATCAAGTACCTTTGCAGCCCATACCCTAGGTCACAGCCCCTTTTGATCGGGTAGCGATGGATGTAGTGGGGCCTCTACTGAAACGTTCTAAAGGACATCAGTACATTTTGGTCATCTGTGATTATGCTACTAGGTACCCTGAGGCTATCCCTATGAGGACAGTAACAGCTCTTCGAGTGGCAGAAGAACTGGCCAAAGTCTTTAGTAGGATGGGGATTCCTAGAGAAATCTTAACAGACCGTGGTAGTAATTTCACTTCGGTGATGTTACAAGAACTGTATAGATTATTGGGGTTAACAGCACTCAGAACCTCACCTTACCATCCACAGACAGATGGGTTAGTGGCAAGGTTTAATAAGACAATAAAGAAAATGCTCCAAAAGTACGTACATGAGAAGGGTAGAGAGTGGGACAAATTTCTCCCCTACTTCTTGTTCGCTTATACGGAGGCTAAGCGACTACTGGATTTTCACCATTCATTTTATTGTTTGGTCATAATCCAAGAGGACCGTTGGATGTGGTCAAAGAGCACTGGGAAGTTGGGAAAAGTGTGGGTGTACAAACATTGTCAATTACATGAAATCACTAAGGGAAAAGTTGATAAAATACGTAACGGTAGCCCATGAAAATGTGGAAAGCAAACAACAAAACCAAAAGGAAAGGTATGATGTGGGGCTTACACAAACAGTTTGAACCTGGGGATAAGGTATTTTTGTTGTTGCCTACTAAAAGGAACAAATTATTGATGAGTAATTAGGGCTCACAAACTAGCTTGTGCTGGCCTCATGGCTGAATACTATGAATGGATGTAAATACCCAGTAACTACTTATTGTAAACTCTGTATATGTGGTAACATGAAATGTATGCTTGTCCTAACCCTCTTACTGTATAATATGTATCATGTGAACATGAATGTATGTATTTCATCCTATATGTCCCTCCACCACATTTCCCCCAGGCCGCATCTGGAAACGAGTGGTTCTCCACTCAGTATGTCTGCCTGGTTACTAACATACTAACATGCCAGCAGAATAGGCCTAACGGTCTTTCGTGTCTGCTCGTTTGGTCAGCCCCCACCCTGGGTGCTGACCTTGCTATCCCCCTCGCCTTCTCTGGCTTCTCCCTTCCCAGTTCCGGATATTCTTGCTGCATTGGATTTTGCTTCCAGAACCCTTCCCCTGTACCTGCCCTACCCCTCTTGAACCCTCCACTGTCTCTGCCTCCACCAGCCCCCTAGGCAGTGCATTCCATGGCTCCACCAACCTCTCAGTGAAGTAGCACCTCCTTTCTCCCTGAATCTTCCCCTCCAGCTTCCACCCATGCCCTCTAGTGGCCCCTTCCTCCTTCCTTCAAGCACCCTGACTGTTCCTCCCTATTTACCCTCTTCATGTACCTGAAGACCTGTATCATGTCCCCTGGTCCTTCTCTCTTCCAATGCGTACATATTTAGCTCTTTCGAGCTCTCCTCATAGGTCCTGTCCCCAAGCCCCAAATCATTTTGGTTGCCTCCTCTGACCCTCTCCAGGAGGTTAATGTCCCTCTTTAAGTGTGGCCTCCAAACTGCACGCAGTACTCAAGGTGCGGCCTCACCAAGCAGTTATACAGAGGGAGTATCACTTCCTCCTTCTGGAGGTGATCGCCTCTAGCGATGCATCCCAGCATCCTGTTGGCCTTGGCTGCTGCCTCCTACAAGTCTCAGAGTTGTTCATCTTGACATCCACCACCACCCCAGGTCCCTCTCAGCCATCGAGACTTGTAGCATCCCCGGTGTACACTTGGCCTGGGTTTCTGGCCCCAGGTGGAGTACCTGCATTTCCTGCATTGAACCTCAGCTTCCACTTTCTAGACCATCTTTCCAGAGCCTCCAGGTCCCCTGTAGGGCCACCTCCTCCCATCCACCACCGCCTCCAGTTTCAGTCATCTGCAAAGAGACTCATCTCACTCCTGATTCCTGTCCTTATGTCAGATACGTGAGGCGTTGAACAGAAGGGCCCAAGGACTGATCCTGTGGGACCCCACTAATGACCCTCCTTGGGGATGAGACTATCCCACCAACTCGACCCTCTGGGTCCGGGTCCTGGAGCCAATTGCCTATCCATCTGATCATCTGGTTCCCCACCCCATTTCTCCCAGCTTATCCAACAGGCCCACGTGAGGAACAGACTCAAATGCCTTGCTGAAGTCTAGAAAGAGGACATCCACTGGTCTACCCAGGTCCAAGGCACTTGTCACCCAGTCATAGAACTCCACCAGGTTTGTCTGACACGATTTCCCGGGATGAATCCATGCTGTCTATCGTCCAGGCACCCTGACTTATCCAGGTCCCCCAGCCTCTCCTTGACAATGCCCTCCATCCCTTGCTCCACCACCGATGTCAGGCTGACAGGCCTGTAGTTCCCTGCCACCTCCCTTGATCCCCCTTGTGGATAGGCACTATATGCGCCACCTTCCAGTCTTGGGGCACCCACCCTGTCCTCAGAGATGGTGAAAAGCTCTGCTGGGGTTTCGCCAGGACATCTGCAAGTTCCTTCAGCACTCTGGGATGTAATTTATCCGCCCCAGTGCTTTCTCCGTCTTAAGGGGCTGAGGGCTTCCTCACTCTCTCTGCTGTGATTTCCACTTCCGTACCCTTTCTCCTGCTTAGCCCTCCCCACCTGCCAGTGATGCCTCCCCTCTCCCCAGACCTGCCGATCGGTAAGGGTCCCCTCTCCTCAGTATCTCTGTCTCCTCCATGTATGATGCAGCACCCCATTTTCCTGGTGAAACTGAGGTGAAGTACTCATTTAGTACCTCAGCCTGCTCACCGGGTCTTGTGCCCATCTCTCCCCTGATTTAATCCTGCTAATCTGCCCCTTCACCTTTCGTTTTCCCCAATGTATCTAAAGAACCCCTTGTTCCCTCTCCTAATTTCCCTGGCCAGGTTCTGCTCCTTCCTTGCCTTAGCCGCCCTCACCACTCTAGTGGCCCTTCTAGCCATCAGCTCGTACTCCCCTCGACCCCTTTCACTCCTTGAGCACCTGAATTGCTTATAGGCCACTTTCTTCCGCACCACCTCCTGGACCTCCCTGGTCCACCAACAGGTTTTTGGGCCCTACCGCATTTGTCTTACTCTTGCACAGGTGCTGGTAGCATCCTGCACCCTCTCCTGATGATTTCCCACCTACTATCAGCGTCCATGTCTGACCCAATCCCATCCAAATGCTCCTAAGGATCCTTCCCATTTCCTTAAATCCCCCCTGAAGTTGGTTACTTCCGCCTTTGTGCAGCCTTCTCTACCCTCCTAGGTCCAGGCAGAACCAGACCGTGGCATGGTCACTCCCCGCCAATGGGTCCCTTACCTCCAGGCCCCCAATCTGGTCACTGTCTGCCAGGACCACATCCAGTACCCGTGCCTCCCTGGTCGGTTCCCTCACCTGCTGAGTTAGGAACGCGTCTTGAAAGACATCCAACAACCTCTGTTCCCTGGTCACAGAGGATGTCATAGTCTCCCAGTCTGTTCCTGGCATGTTTAAGTCCCCCAACACCACCGTTCCTCTGCCCAGTCTGCAGTGTCTCCTAACATCTGCCACCAGACTGTCCTCCAGCTCCTCCGCCAGGGCAGGGGGTCTATACACCACTCCTATTTTTACCTCTTGCCCCCTTGATCAAGGTGACCCGAATCGCTCCACGGTTCCTCCACCTCCCTACTCCCTATGCCAATGCAGTTTTGACTATCATTGCTACCCCTCCTCCCTTCCCTCCCCTGTCCTTCCTGAACATAGTGTAACCCTCCAGGTTCAGGTCCCAGTCATGTCTTGCAGTGGCCCAAGTCTCAGTGACGCTGCCACATCCACTGCTCCTCAGTTAGCATCGTCTGGAGCTCAGGCATTTACTGCCCAAGCTCCTGGCATTTAGCAGGACTACCTTCCACCCTTTCCCTATAGTTCCATTTCCCCTGCTCGTGTTCCCATGGGGATTCTGTTTTCCCCTGGTCTGCACTTTGCCAGTTGGCCTTTTCCTGCAATCCTCCTGGTCTCCAGGGGGTGGAGACAGAGTCCCTCCTTTATCGGCACCCCTTTCTCCCATCCCACCCCCTTCACAAGTTTAAACTCCACTTTTCACCAATGAACCCTCTATTTTCAACTTATGATTCCCTCCTCCCTCCAAATTGAGATGTAGTCTATCTCTAGCATACAGCTCCTTATCCTCCCAGGTCTCCCCCAATCCCCATCAGCCCATACCCTCTGGCCTCACACCACTCCCTGAGCCACTGGGATTTTACCTGGTAGGTTAGTTCTTTCTTTCTTACTTCTAAGGGGCTGCAAGGTATTGTTTTGGGGCTGCTGGATGTTGTAAACTGATTTGGTGGCTGTAAGTGGGGCTCATTTGTGGAGGTTTCACTGTGTAACAGGCTCGCTGGTAGAGGCCTATTTCTTCTGATTTAAAACCTATTTGGTGGGATTTGCTTGGGCCTGGTTCTTTGGCTGCTGGGCTTGGAGGAGACACAGGGCTGATACACTCTCTGTCGAGTCAGGTGTCTGCCCAGGACACCCCTCCCCACCCCTCCCTCTCCCAGAAGTCTGCAAATTTATAGGGGAACACCTGCCCTGCAATTGGAGGAAAAGGCTGCAGAGTGCAGCTCATGTAGTTCTAGCCACTGGGGTTGGATTTAAAGGCTGGGAGAGAGGAGCTTAGGGAGTTGTTCATTTCCTTATAAGTTTAATGTGTTGTACTGCACCTAGTAACAGGGTTACTGGTGTACAGTGGGACTGTCTCTAAGATTAGTGGGTGACCTGATTAGAGTAGGGGTATCTTGGACTAGGGGGGAACCTGGTGGCTCACCCAAGGAAACCTATTTGGAAGGGGATGGAACCACACGTCATTAGGGCCGGCATCTTTGGGAGGGTGGTGGGGTGCACAGGATGTGGAGCAGCCATGATACTGGACTGGGCTTGGAAGTTCGGTGGTTGCCCAGTGTGCTACCAGCTAGCACAGCTTAGGGAGGAGGTTGCGGGGATTAGGAGAAAGCTGGGGAAAGGGGGGTGGTATGGTTGGGGAAGGGGGCTGGGAATCTCCACAGGGTTGCACCAAGCACTGGGGGTGGGGCATAGGGAAAGGAGTGCAGGAGAATACTCAGGGTCACATAGGGACCCTGGCAGAGGGTCCAAAAGGACACTACCAAGGAAGCAGGCAGGTAACTGGGGACCCTCACAAAGGGGGGACGGAGGGACAACATTCTCAGGAAAGTAGGCAGATGGCCAGGGCTGGACAGAAGGAGGCAAGGCGGGGAGGTGGATCAGACCTTACACTCAGTAACCGCTTCGATTCTCTTCTTCTGCTCAAGGATGAGGGGGGTGATGTAGCCACGACAGGGGTGGTTAGGGACGGAAAGGGAGTGGGAGGCAGGAAGCAGGGGCCAGATAGCAGGAAGAACGGGGGGGACCTGGAATGCAGGAGAATGGGGGGAGCAGTGAATCAGAGCAGGAGGGGCAGGGGGAAGAGGGAGGAAAGTGCAAGGAGAAGGACCAGTTGGGAGGAAAGGTAAAGGAGAAGGACCAGAAGTACAAGGAGGATTCAGTAAAGGGAGCTGAGGGTTTAGGCCAGGGGAGCATGACGAGCAAGGAGGAACTAAATGGAGACAGGAAGGAAGGGAGGATGAGCCATGCTAGTTAAACTCAATCAAATAAATAAATAAATAAATAAATAAATAAATAAAGACCGTATAATGTGATTCACCCAGTTGGTGGTGTGAATTTTGAAGTAGAAATGCCCAGACATAGACCCCTGAAGCGTATTTACCACACCAATATATTGAGAAAATGGGTAGAGAAACCTAAGCCTGAGTTGGTCTGTTACATTCAGCCAGAACAAGATCAATCAGAGTTAGACATAGCCTATGAGCATCTGGATCCCCACAGTGAAGAGTTACCCATACACATCAACCCTGGTTTGACACCAGCCCAACATCAAGAGACTGATCATCCCCTAACATACTACCAGGATACTTTTACCAAAGTACCAGGTCGAGCGAATGGGGTGGTGCATGAGATTAGGACTACTCAGACCACACCTACACATCAGAAACCATATAGGTTACCTGAAAATGTTAGGCAGGAGGTGATAGAGGAAGTGAAAAGAATGGAACAAGATAAGGTAATTGTCCCATCACGCAGTCCATGGTCTTCACCATTGGTGGTGGTGAATAAAAAGGAAGGTGGAGTTAGGTTATGCCTGGACTTTAGACGTATCAATGCCATCTCTGACTTTGATGGTTACCCTATGCCCCAGGTTGATGACCTGTTGGACCATATCGGATCTGCCCAGTACATCAGTACCCAAGATTTAACAAACGGATACTGGCAGATCCCACTGGCAACCCAGGCCCAGGAGTTAACAGCTTTCTGTACACCACTTGGATTGTACCATTTTACGACAATGCCATTCGGACTACATGGGGCTCCTGATACCTTTCAAAAGGTATATGGACCATGTATTACAACCCCATAAATACTATAGTGCTGCCTATCTGGACAATGTGGTGATCTATAGTCCAGACTGAGATACCCACTTGATTCACCTAAGTGCGGTTGTCCAGAGCCTTAAAGATGCAGGACTGACTTTTAACCCGGCCAAGTGTGCCTTAGCAAAAACTAAAACACATTACCCAGGTTTCATTATTGGTAATGGTGCTATAAAACCTGAAGTCAGCACGGTTGAAGTTGTGGCTAATTGTCCAGTCCCATGTACGATCACTTTTAGGCCTAGCCAGTTACTACCGCAGGTTCATTCCCGATTTTTCTACTACTGCTACACCTCTGACAGACCTTACTAAAAACTGTTACCCAACAAAAGTTAAATGGACACCTGCTTGTGAAACTGCTTTTAGGAAAATAAAAGCAATCTTGTGTTCTGCTAAAGCATTACACAACCCTGATTTTTCCAAACCATTTGAGGTTCAAACAGATGCCTCTGACACAGGCATTGGTGCAGTCCTACCCCAACATGACAAGAAAGGAGAACATCCTATCCTTTATTTAAGTAGAAAGCTACATGAGAGGGAAAAGAGGTATTCTACAGTTGAGAAAGAATGTCTGGCCATGAAATGGGCCATTGAAACCTTAAAATATTATCTTTGGGGGAATGCATTCACCATAGCTACTGACCACAACCCCCCTGTACTGGCTAAACCTTATGAAGGATAAAAACATGAGAATCATGAGGTGGTATTTGTCTTTGCAGGCATTCAAATTCTCAATCAGACATAGGGCAGGAACCCAGCATAAGAATGCAGACTTTTTGTCAAGGTTCGGTGCAGACAAAAGTGTTACAATGGGAGAAAATGCTGATTCAATGTTCACAGTGATTGCTTTTTAAAAACTGAGATATGCATGTACCAGTTATGATACACACCTCAGGGAACTGACTGGATTGGAATAAGGAATTGTATGTTTTGTGATATTCTTAAGTAATCTTTTCCAATCTTTAATAAGGGTCCCTGTGGGGAACTTTTAGTGAGGGTGGGCGGACGTTTCAACCCTTCCAAAGGGTTAGGGTTAGGCAACGTTATGATGTTGCCTTCTTGAATGGGGAGGAATGTAGCAGGATGAGATACAAAATCACCATAGAACTCGGAATACAATTTCCTTTTTCACTCTATTCTCTCCCTAAACTCCGTTTCTTTATCTATCGTTACCTTTCAGGTCAGGGTGGCTAACCTGACATTTACTTGCCCTGTACTATCCCTTTAGAGATTCTTATCCGAGTTTCAAGCTCTCTGCCTATTTAGTATACTCTCCCAAGTCAAAACAAAATGGTTTAATAGTTGCCTTATGAATGAAAAGAGGGGGAAAGAGTCCTTGTTGCTAGCACCTACAGCACTATTGAATTGCAGCCGCTCGCTTGTGCAAGATGTGAGCAGCTCAATAAATGGTAAAATCAGCTAAATGAAGTTAAAAATAGATGGTAATACACTTATACAGACTTAAAGTGAAGTCCTGTGGGGAGGCTTGCTGAAAAATGATATTTATATACACACAGAAGCAGTAAAAGAGAAAAAACCTTGTCTGAAATGAAATGGTTGCCGACGGCTAAAAATGGTATGGTATGGTAAACTTTTATTTATACAGTGATATAGCCATTAGGGTGCTGAAAAACCCTGTTTACAAGGTTTACCTGTTTACATTATACAAAAGCTGTTACAACTACACATTGACAACAACACAAAATTACAAAAGGAATACAAAAGCAGTTCATCACAATTTTACAAACACATCAATAACAAGCACTCTAACATTTTTACTTTTGCACCATTTTCACCTATTACAACAAAGCAACTATAGCAGAGTTCATGATTCAAGCCAGTTTTAAAGACATGATCAGAAATTGTTAATTCTCGTGGGGGGGGGGAGACAATTCCAACTTTTAGCTACTTTATATTGAAGGGTCATTTCACTAAATCGATTTTTTAACTTTGGTATTATTAAATCTCTAGCACCAGTTTTTCTTAAATTCAGACCATGTTTTGGTTTTTGTAATCTATTTTTTAAACTACCTTTAAATATATTTCAAACCTGATTTAGCCAGGTTCCCCTGGCCCTAAAATCTAGCGAAATCCATCCTAGTTCCATGTACATGGTACAATGATGTGTTTTAAAAATCACACCTTAGCACAAATCTTGCAACCTTATTATGAAGTATATCGAAATTATTTAAATTTTTCCTAGCTGTGTGTCTGTAAACATGACTACCATAGTCAATAACCGGCATTATTAATTGATTAATCATAACCAATCTTGTTTCTCTTGTAAGGCAATTTGATATTCGTCTCATAGCTCCTATCTTAGCATGTGTTTTCTTTATTAAATTTATGTGATACTGAAAAGCAAGACATTGAGCTATATATAAAAAGAAAGCAGTCAGGTTGCATTGCCAAAAGTGTAAACCTCTTGAAAACAGTGCTAGCAGGTCAGAAACAGTGCTAGCAGGACAGAAATGTGTACTAGGCTGTGAAATCTATTTAATTAAAGTGAACTGCACATGTCTGTATGAGAAGAAAAAGTTACTTACCATAGTAACCTTGTTTCTCCCTGGGGATACTCCAATATTCATAACTCTTCTGCAGTATACCTTTAAGGTCAGATCTGCCCTGAGATGGAATGCTATGCAAATGATGGAATCATTAGCATGAGCCACTTTTCAAATGCTGCCACCTATCAACTGCCTATATTCTAACCCTCAGCTTTCGTGGACGCCTGCAAGACAGGGCCCAAAATTTAAAATATATCAAATTCTGATTTTAAAATTCCCTACCCAAAAAAACTCCAACTGGAGGAAACATAAAGAGAAAAAACTATCATTCAAAATCCCCTCAGGTTCCTATGTCAGAATCACCTAAAAAATGAGAAAAAGGTAAAACAAGTTTTAATAAAAGTAAAAGTGGGGCATGCATGACAAAAATTACTCACCTTAGTAATTGTGTTTCTTCTACTGGAGTCTTGCTGTATTCTGACAAGTGCAATTAGCCCCAGCCTTTAAACTGCTCCGGAGAATAAAGGGTTAAACTTTCTATGCAGAGCATAGAATGCTGAGCTAGAGCTCGGTTGATGTCTCTGTCTGTTTCCCTTTGAAATCTAACCATCAGATTCTTAAGAGCAAAACCCTAATAGCTATTCTATGTGGAAATACTAAAATTTTTAATAGCCAACTGGTAACAAAAAGTTTTGGATCTCCAAGGAAAGACTCAAGTCAGGTAACCCAAAACTCAAAAACCAAACCAAACAAGAATAGTAATAAAACAACACCCAAACAAAGAAGAGGGTGTAAAAGGAGTACCCCTGGGGTGCAACACTGCACCTGCCCACCCACTTCCCAAAACCAGGTTCTGAGAGGGGAGGCAGGGAGGGAGGTCAGAATACAGCAAGACTCCAATAGAAGAAACACAATTACTAAGGTGAGTAATTTTTTCTTCAAACAACTTGAAGTATTGCTGTATTCTGACAAGTGCAGACTACCAAGCAGTACCTCAGTGGAGGAGGGACAGAACCTACTTTGGGAATAGGCTGTGAAGTACTGCTGTCTCAAACCGAGCATCACTCCTAGCCTGGATATCCAAAGAGTAATGCTTGGTAAAGGTATGGACTGTTTTCCAGGTGGCTGCTTGATAAATTTCTAAGAGAGGGATATCCCTAGCAGCAGCCAGGGAAGCAGCTGTACCTCTTGTAGAGTAAGCCCTCAGGCCTGAGGGTGGAATCTTTCCCAGTTTTTCATAGCAGAATTTTATACAAGACACAATCCACCTGGCAACAGTTCTCTTGGTGCCAAGTGCTCCCTTTCCCACTTCTCCATAAGTGAGGAACAACTGGTGGGAATCAAACCTGTGACCCTTGGTATGCTCTATGTAGTACCTAAGGACTCTTTTGACATCTAAACTGTGTAGTCTCCTCTCTCTGGAGGAAGAATGATCAGTGAAGAAAACAGGGAGACACACAGACTGATTCAGATGAAGTCTGAAACCACTTTGGGCAAGAACCTTCTATTGGTTCTAAGGACCACTTTATCTCTGTGAAAGGAGATAAAATCAGATTACACTGACAGGGCCTGCAATTCACTAATACGCCTGGCAGAGGTAATGGCTACCAAGAACACAGTTTTCCAAGTCAAGTACTTAAGCTCTGCTGAGGACATAGGCTCAAAAGGAGGTTGCATAAGTTGAGCAATACAAACATTCAAATCCCAGGCAGGGGCAGGGTCTCTAAAGGGGGGATTGGTGTGAAGCAATCCTTTAAAAAACTTACAGAACACAGGATGAGATGATAGTGAGGAAGACTTACCCACTGACAGAAAAGCAGAAACAGCTGGCAAGTGTACCTTGAGGGTAGCTGGTCTGAGGCCTAGGCCATTAAGATGGACCATATAATCCAGAACCATAGGCAATTCAGCACTATCTGGGGAAATATGCTTCTTGGAACACCAAATGCTGAATCTCTTCCATTTGGAGTTAAAAGTCCTTCTGGTGGAGGGCTTTCGAGCAGCTTTGAGAATATCCACAACCCCCTGAGAAAGATGCAAATCTGCAAACTCTTAACTCTTCAAGAGCCATGCCTTGAGACTGAAGATTGGGGTACCAAATCCTCCCCTGAGAGGATGTTAACAGGCTGTAATTCCTGGGAAGAGACAGGGGAAGATGGACTGCTAGGGACAACAACAGGGGGTACCAGGCCTGTCTGGCCCAATCTCGAGCAATCAGAATCACTTTGCAAGATTGAGATCTTATCCTGACTAGAACTTTGAACAGGAGTGGGAAGGGAAGAAAGGCATACAGAAATTTCCCTTCCCAATTCAGAATCAGAGCATCCAGGGGGAATGAGCCCAAGACTGGGGGTCTGCAACAAAAGAGAGGAAGTTGGTGATTGTCTGGGGCTGCAAAGAGCTCTAACTCTGGAGTGCCCCACCTTGAAAAAATCACTTTCAACACCTGAGGGTCCAATGACCATTTGGGATGGCCCTGAGAGATCCTGCTCAGTGCATCTGCCCGCACATTGCCCTTCCCTGGAAGGTGAACTGCTGTCAGAGAGGTCTGCAGGGAATAAGCCAGGGACCACAATTTCATGGCTTCTGAACACAAGGCCATGGACCGAGTGCCTCCCTGCTTGCTGATGTACCACACGGTGGTGGTGTTGTCTGTTCTGACCTGAACCACCTTGTTCTGCACTGACAGAGAAAGCTTTCAGGGCCAGAAAACCTGCCCTGAGTTCTAGGAGATTGATATTAAGAAGGGATTCTTGGGGGGACCACAGTCCCTGGGCAACGAGAGCCCCCAGATGGGCTCCCCAGCCCAGAAGAGAAAAATCCATGGTAAGGGCCACTGAATGAGACTGGGTGGTAAATGGAACCCCTTGTCTTAAACTGTCCCGATCCTGCCACCACTGAAGGACCTGGATCAAGGTCAGGGTCACTGGGATCAGTTTGGTAAGGGAATCTTTCCTCTGAGACCAAAAAGCCCTCAGATGGAACTGAATATCCCTCATCTGGAATCTTGCCCCTTGGACCACTGCTGTTGAAGCTGCCATGTGGCCCAAGAGCTGGAGGAAATGCCTTGCTGGTCAAGATACCTGAAGGGTAAAGGAAGAGGCTAGTTCTATAAGAACCCTTGCCCTGTCCAGAGGAAGAAAGGCTCTTGCTCTGACTGTGTCCAGTTCTGCCCCTATGAAGGTAAGAAGCTGGACTGGTTTGAGTACTGACTTGGGCAGGCTGAGAAGAAATCCTAGAGAAGTGAACACTTGCTGGGTCACTTGCAGGTGAGACCTGACTTGGTCTGGAGACTGGCCCACTATTAGCCAATCATCCAGATATGGAAAAATGGAACACTTTTGCCTTCTTAGAAAGGCAACTACTACTGCCAGGCATTTTGTGAAAACCCTTGGGGCTGAGGTTAGGCCAAAGGGCATTGCTCTGAACTGATAGTGGCTTGAGGGCAACTCGAACCCAAGGTACTTTCTGTGTGAGCACCTGACAGGGATGTGAAAGTAGGCATCTTTGAGGTCCAGGAAGACTAGCCAGTCCCCTGGCCTTAGAGAGGGAAGGATTATTCCCAAAGTTACCATATTGAACTTTGGTTTTAGAAGATGTTTGTTTAGGTATCTTAGGTCTAGGATGGGTTGCCACTCGCCTGTCTTTTTTGGGGTAAGGAAGTACCTGGAGCACAGCCCTTTGCCCCAGTGTAGGGTAGATACTCTCTCTCTATGGCTCTTAAGGCCAGCAGAGATGAAACCTCTGCCTCTAGGGCAAGGGTTTCCGAGAGATTTGCAGGTGGAAAAGACCTGGCTCTCATCTTTGGAAATTTTCTGAAGCTAAGAACCAGTCCCTGGCTTACTACTTCCAGGACCCACTTGTCTGATGTAATAGACATCCAGTCCTGGACAAAGTAAGACAGCCTGCTCCCTACTGAATAGGAGAGTCGACCCGGGCAGGCCCATCAGGGTGTCTGCTTGGCTGGGACCTTAGGCTGAGGAGTGGATGCAGCCCTACTCATCCCCTTCTGCCTCTCCCTCTGAAGAACCCACTCTGTGAAAAGGGAGAAGAGGCCTGTGCTTGGTAAAAAGGCCTATGAAAAGGCCTGCCCCTGCCCCTAGACTGCTGCCTTTGAGGAATTGCCTGCCTCTCCTTGGCCTGAGCACTCCAGTAGGTGGTCCTGTACTCATCCATTTTCTTCATGTAATTCTCTGTCTGCTCCCCAAACAGAGAATTACCCACTACAGGAAAATCCATGGCCTTAGCCTGGATATCCTTCGAGAGGCTAGTACATCTGAGCCAAGCCATTCTCCGAAGAGCCACAGATGTAGCCATGACTCTTAACGATACATCACTGGAGTCCACAGCTGCATAAAACTGAACTTCAGATGCCTCAATCCCATCTGCAGCCACCGCCTCCAGCTTCTTGGCTAGCTGGGGGGAGGCCTGTTTAGCCAGTGCCAATACAGTGTCCAACCTGGACTTCTGGTACCTGGCTGTATAGGCCATATAATTCGCCTGTCTGAGTCCGAAGGAAGATGCCATGTACAACTTTTTTGCCGTGGCATCAATCTTCCTGGAGTCTTTGTCTGGGGGGTGTGAAGCCAAGGGAATGCTTGCCTGGTCACAGGCAGCAGCCTGCACAACCCCTACATGACTGCATTGCTGATATAAAAACTCTGTGTCTGAGCCTGAGAGTGTATACCTCTTGTCCATTCTTCTGTCCACAGGAGGTTTAGAATTAGGAGACTTCAGAATTTTGTGCGTCTGTTTCCCAAAAGATTTGTGTAAGGGAACAGACAGTCTCCTGGACTCTGGGATGTCCATCATTTCTACAAAATCAGGCTCCTCCTGATCCTCCACTGTCTCTTCCATAGGAAGCTGGAGGGTCTCAGACACATTTCTGTAGAACACAAAATGGGAAGGGGACTCAGTAAGCCTAGGAGGGGATACACCTGAAGGTCTGTCTGGGGAGATGTCCGGTTCCACAGGCACATCTAGACTTTCACTATCACCATCATCATCTTCAAATTCCCCTTCCTCCTCAAACTCCGGTTCATAAAATTCTTCAGGGGCATATTCGTGAACCAGGGGAACCAACTGAACCGAGCCCCTGACAACAGGTGCTGGATCGGTCGGAACCGGGCGAAGCGATTCCACAATCTGAATCGCTCTATTTCTTCGGCGGTCGGAACATGGACTTCTGGATCCGAACCGGACAATTTTTCTTTGCGCTTTCTTTTAGTCGGAACCGACCCCCCTGGACCAGCTCTCCTTTTGCCTGAAGAAGTAGCGCCCTGGTCAGAGGGCACCCCTTCTGGTTCGGTCGGAACCGAACCAGGCTGGCCATCCATGTCAGCGGACTTCTCGGCCTCCTTTTCCCTCAGTCTACCTAATCTCTTTTCAATGGTAGATTTTGGAAAATGTTTGCAAATTTGGCAGTCTGAATCGAGGTGTTCAAACCCCAGGCAATAAACACAGGTGGTGTGGGGATCGGCCTTGGCAAAGACTTCCCACACTCACTGCAGTGTTGAAACCCAGTGGGCCCGTTTTTTTTCTTGGGTTTCCCAGACATGGCCAACCTAACTAAACTTACCCCTTTTTTTGGCAACCGTCAGGCAAGACTCCCTTTATCAGTTCCCAACCGTGTCACGGGTCTTGAAAAGATAAAACACGTATTTTTTTTTTTTTTTTTTAGAACCGATAAGGACCGGTATCCACACACTAAAGTTAACACAAGAATTTAAACAAATGATCAGTTCAGCCGAACCGATCCACAAGTTCCACACAGAAATACAGTACAAAATCTATTTAGTACTCACGGTACCACAGACAGAGACTGAACTGACTATGCAGAATAATTTTTCGGTTAGAAACCAACGAAAAACCGACACTTCAACAGACTTTCAAACCGAACTGCAGGAGAAATCTCCAGAGCAACTGTTCAGTGAGGCGGAGTAAAGAATCTGACGGTTAGATTTCAAAGGGAAACAGACAGAGACATCAACCTAGCTCAAGCTCAGCATTCTATGCTCTGCATAGAAAGTTTAACTCTTTGTTCTCAGGGGCAGTTTAAAGGCTAGCGCTAACTGCACTTGTCAGAATACAGCAAGACTTCAAGTTGTTTGAAACACTATGGTACAGCATGGAATACAGAGTGTACTGGTTCTTAAAACAGGGAGGCAGGGAGGGAGAGTTATGAATACTGGAAGAAACAAGGTTACTATGGTAAGTAACTTTTTCTTCTCACCCCAAGAATACTCCAATATTCCTACCTCTTCTGCAGACTAAAAAGCAGTACCGTAGGAGGCGGGAAGAACCTATTTTGGAAACAAGCTCTGCAGCAGAGCTATACCGAACCTGCATCAGCACTTGCCTGCACATGCAAGCTGAAATGCTTGACAAATGTGTGTACTGTTCGCCAGGTTGCTGCTTTACAAATATCCACCAAGGGTACATCCCTTGCAGCTGCGAGTGTTGAAGCTGCATCCCTTGTGGAGTGGGCTCTAAGCCCTGCTGGAGCTTCCTTGCCCACCTTTGAATAGGAAAATTGGATGCACTGAACAATCCAATGAGAAATGGACCTTTTAGATGCTGGGTTACCCTTTCCACACCCCCATAACTGAGGAAAAGCTGTGTTCTATCCTGCCTACGGGGCTTAATGGCTTTCATGTAGTAGCTCAAAGCCCTTTTGACATCCAGGCTATGCAACCTACCCTCACCAGAAGAAGAATGGTCAGTGGAAAAACACTGGCAAAGTAATGGACTGGTTCAGATGGAAGTCTGAAACCACTTTAGGAAGAAATGCCCTACTTGTTTGAAGGACTACCTTATCCCTCTGGAAGACAATGTAGTCATTTTCAATACATAAGGCCTGGAGCTCACTAATTCTTCTAGCTGAAGTGATAGCCACTAGAAACACTGTTTTCCATGTGACATACTTCAGGGGTGCTGAAAACATAGGCTCAAAGGAAGGGGTCATGAGTTGAGCAATGCAAATATTAAGGTCCCAAGCTGGCACCGGTTTCCTTACCGGTGGATACATATGTGAGAGGCCTTTGAAAAATGTTTTAAAAATTGGGTTTGATGCCAAGGAAACAGGCTTGCCTGCCGAAGCATAGGCCGAGACTGAAGCTAAATGAACCTTTAGTGTAGAAGACCGTAAACCTAAAGAACATAAATAGACTAGGTAGTCCAGTCTCTCTGGCACTCCTGCCTGGGTTGGCACCAAACTCCTGTTAGAGCACCAAATAGAAAACCTCTTCCATTTTGCAGCATATGTTTTCTTACTAGAGGATTTCCTGTATCCTCTTAAAACATCCATAACTGACTAAGAATGATGTAAGCCAGCATAATCTAGGTCCTCAAGAACCAAGCTTTGAGCCTGAGTGACTAAACGTTCGGATACAGGAGCCTCCCCTGATTGGAGGTCAGAAGATTGTGTCTCCTGGGAGGGCGTATTGGTTTGTCCACTGACATGGACAGTAACAAGGAGTCCCATGGCTGCCTGGCCCAGTCTGGGGCTATCAGGATCATTGTTACTGGCTGAGATCAGAGTTTTAACAGTACCCTGTATACCGGTGGAAATCGGGGTAATGCATACAGGAATTTCCCTGACCAGTCCAGAAGAAAAAATTACTCACCTTAGTAATGTTATTTCTTCTAATGGAGTCTTGCTGTATTCTGACAGTAGCAGTGAGTCCCAACCTTGGAACTGCCCTGGAGATGAAAGAGTTAACTTTCCATGCCAGGCATGGAACGCTGAGCTCGAGCTCGGTTGAGACACTGTCTGTTGCTGTTTAAACTCAAACCGTCAGATCTTTACGAGCTAAACTCACTAATGTCCTGTGTGGAAGCTGTAAACCTACACTAGCCAACTGGCTACTAAACATAAAACACATTTTTTGGTCCCAAAACAAAGACTCAAGTCAGGAGACCCAAAAAATGAAAAACACAACACCCACTCACCCAAGAAAAGGGGTGAAAACAACAAGGTGGGCACCTACTGAGTGCCAACACTGCCACTGCTCACCCACATCCCAAAAACAGAGGTTCTGAGAGGGGCAGGCAGGGGGGAGGTCAGAATACAGCAAGACTCCATTAGAAGAAACAACATTACTAAGGTGAGTAATGTTTTCTTCAAACAACATGAAGTCTTGCTGTATTCTGACAGTAGCAGACTACCAAGCAGTACCTCCATGGAGGAGGGACAGAACCTACTTAGGGAATAGGCTCTGATGCACAGCTGTGCCAAACCGAGCATCACTCCTAGCCTGGATATCCAGGGAGTAATGCTTGCTAAAAGTGTGAACTGTTTTCCAGGTAGCTGCTTGACATATCTCAAGAATAGGGATGTCCCTGGCAGCAGCCAGGGAAGCAGCTGTACCTCTGGTAGAGTGAGCCCTCAGGCCTGAGGGTGGAACCTACCCAGTTTTTCATAACAAAATTGGATACAAGAGACAATCCACCTGGCAATGGATCTCTTAGTGGCAGGTTTCCCCTTACCAATCTCACCATAAGTGAGGAACAGTTGGAGGGAGTCAAACCTGTGACCCTTGGTACGCTCTATGTAGTAGCTAATGGCTCTTTTCACATCTAAACTGTGCAGCCTCTTCTCGCCAGAGGAGGAATGGTCAGTGAAGTACACAGGAAGAGACATAGATTGATTAAGGTGGAAATCTGAAACCACCTTAGGCAAGAACTTCCTGTTGGTCCTGAGGACCACCTTATCTCTATGAAAGGAGATAAAATCAGGCTCCACTGACAAAGCTTGTAACTCACTTATGCATCTGGCAGAAGTGATGGCTACCACACACACAGTTTTCCAAGTCAAGTTCTTAAGCTCTGCTGAAGACAAAGGCTCAAAAGGGGGTTGCATAAGCTGAGCAATGCAAACATTAAGGTCCCAAGCAGGGGCAGGGGCCCTGAATGGAGGGTTGTGTGAAGCAATCCTTGAAAACTTTGGAGAATACAGGATGAGCTGAAAGAGAGAGAGCTTACCTGCTGAAATAAAAGCAGAAACAGCTGCCAGATGTACCTTCAGTGTAGCTGGTCTCAGCCCCAAGCTATTTAAATGGACCATATAATCAAGGACTGTGGGCAGATCAGCAGACTCTGGGGAAATATGCTTCCCAGAGCACCATATGGAAAATCTTTCCATTGGAATTATAAGTAGCCCTGGTGGAAGGTTTCCTAGAAGCCTTCAGAATATCCATTACACCTTGGGAGAGGTGTAAATCAGCAAACTCTAACTCTTCAAGAGCCAGGCCTTGAGATTGAGAGATTTGAGATCTGGTCCAAACCCTCCCTGAGCACAGGTTAACAGGTTGTAATTCCTGGAAGACACAGGGAAGATGGACTGCTAAGGACAGTAGGAGTGGATACCAGGGCTGTCTGGCCCAGTCTGGAGCAATCAGGATCATCTTGCAGGGTTGAGATCTGATTTTGACTAGCACTTTGAACAGGAGAGGGAAGGGGAAGCATACAGGAACTTCCCTTCCCAACTGAGAACTAAGGCATCCAAGGGACTGAGCCCAACACTGGGGCCTGCAAAAAGGGAAGTTGGTGATTGTCTGGGGCTGCAAAAGATCTATCTGTGGGGTGCCCCATCTGGAAAATATCACCTCCAAGACCAGGGGATCCAGTGACCATTCGTGATGGCCCTGGGAAATCCTGCTGAGAGCATCCGCCAGGACATTGTCCTTGCCTGGGAGGTGAACTGCCGTGAGGGAGGTGTTCAGGGAGTAAGCCAGAGACCACAACTTCATTGCTTCTGTGCACAAGGCTGTAGACAGAGTGTCTCCTTGCTTGTTGATGTACCACATTGTGGTGGTGGTGTCTGTTCTGACCTGGATAACTTTGTTTTGAACAGATTTGGAAAAAGCTTGAAGTGCTAGAAATACTGCTCTGAGTTCCAACAGATTGATGTGAAGCAGAGATTCCTGAGGGGACCACAACCCCTGGGTGGTCAGGTCGCCCAAGTGAGTCCCCCACCCCAAGAGGGAGGCATCTGTAGTAAGGATTAAAGAGTGAGATTGAGTGACAAAGGGGACTCCCTGTCTCAGATTGTTCTGATCCTGCCACCACTGTAGGGCCTGGATCAGGGTTCGAGTCACTGGGATCAATTTGGTCAGAGGGTCCTTCCTTTGAGACCAAAAGGCTCTCAAATGGAACTGAATGTCCCTCATCTGAAATCTTGCTCCCTGCACTACTGCTGCGGAAGCAGCCATGTGCCCCAGGAGCTGTAGAAAATGCCTTGCTGGACGAGACACCTGCAGGGTGAATGAGGATGCCAGACAGACAAGGGTCCTTGCCCTGTCCAGGGGAAGGAAAGCTCTGGCCTTTTCTGTGTCTAGCTCTGCGCCTATGAAGGTAAGGAGCCGGACAGGCTCTAGAACTGACTTTGAAAGATTCAGAAGGAAACCCAAAGAGGTGAGCAGTTGCTGAGTTATCTGTAAGTGTAACCTAACTTGGTCTGGGGACTGGCCTACTATGAGCCAGTCATCCGGGTAAGGGAAGATGGCAATCCTTTGCCTTCTTAGAGAAGCAACTACCACTGCCAGGCATTTTGTGAATACCCTTGGAGCAGAGGTCAGACCAAAGGGCATTGCTCTGAACTGGTAATGGCCTGAGGCAGCTCAAACCTGAGGTACTTTCATGGGAGCTTCTGATGAGAATATGGAAGTAGGCATCCTTGAGGTCCAGGGACACTAGCCAGTCCCCTGGCCTTAGAGAGGGTGAATAATTCCCAGAGTCACCATTTTGAATTTTGGTTTTAAAAGGTGCTTGTTTAAGTATCTGAGATCCAGGATGGGCCGCCATTCTCCTGTCTTTTTTGGGGTAAGGAAGTACCTGGAGTACAACCCTTTGCTCTGGTATAGGGGTGGAACCCTTTCCACAGCTCTGAGAGCTAGGAGGGAAGAGACCTCTGCCTCTAGGGCAAGTGTCTCTGAGGGGTTTGCAGGTGGAAAGGATCTGGTTCTCATCTTTGGAAACTTTTTGAAGCTGAGAACCAGTCCCTGGCTTACTACTTCCAGGACCTATTTGTCTGATGTCAGAGATTCCCAGTCCTGGACAAAGTAAGCCAGCCTGCCCCCTACAGGAAGTGGAGAATCGGCCCTGGCAAACCCATCAAGGTGCCTGTTTGGCAGGGGCTTTGGGCTAAGGGGTGGAAGCAGGCCTGCTTGTACCCTGTCTGCCTCTCCCTCTAAAGAACCCCCTCTGGGCATAAGCAGAAGAAGAGGCCTGGGCTTGGTAGAAAGGCCTATGGAAAGGCCTGCCCCTGCCCCTGTGATGCTGCCTCTGAGGAGTGGCCTGCCTTTCCTTGGCCTGTGCACTCCTATAGGTGGTCCTATATTCGTCCATTTTCTTCATGTAATTCCCTGTCTGCTCCCCAAACAGAGAATTACCCACAACAGGAAAATCCATGGCCTTAGTCTGGGTATCCTGTGACAGGCTAGTACATCTGAGCCAAGCCATTCTTCGAAGTGCCACAGATGTAGCCATGACTCTAGATGACACATCACTGGAGTCCACTGCAGCATGGAATTGCACCTTGGATGCCTCAATACCATCAGCAGCCACCTGCTCCAGCTCCTTGGCAGCTGGCCAGGGACCTGTTTTGCTAAAGCCATAACAGTGTCCCACCTGGATTTTGATAACCTAGCAGTATAGCCATATAATTGGCCTGTCTGAGTCCCAAGGATGCTGCCATGTACTGTTTCTTTGCCATGGCATCAATCCTCCTGGAGTCCTTGTCCGGGGTGTGAAGCCAAGGGAATATTTGCCTTATCACAGGCTGCAGCCTGCACTACCAACATGGCTGCATTGTTGTGTAAGGAACTCCGTATCTGAGCCTGACAATGTATACCTCTTGTCCATTCTTTTATCCACAGGAGGTATAGTGTTAGAGTCTTTAAAATCTTAAATGTCTGTTTCCCAAAAGATTTGTGTAAGGAACAGACAGCCTCCTAGACTCTGGGATATCCATCATTTCTACATAGTCAGGCTCCTCTGGTCATCCACAGCTTCTTCCATAGGAAGCTGGAGGTTTCAGATCACTTTTTATAAAACATGAAATGGGAGGGGGACTCAGAAAGCCTAGGAGGAGACACTCCTGAAGGTCTGTCTGGGGAGATGTCCGGGTCAATAGGCACATCCAGACTTTCAAAACCACATTCACTTTCCTCATACTCCTCTTCCTCCTCCTCCTCCAGTTCATAAAATTCCTCTAAATCATACTCTTGAACCTGTGGAACCGGCCGAACCGACCACCTGCCTGATGGTGCCGGTTCGGTCGGAACCGGGGAAAGAGACTGCACAATTTTGATCGCTTTGGCTATTTCTTCAGCGGTTGGAGAGGAAAGTTTTGGCTCCACACCAGCTGATTTTTCTTTTCTAGTTCTCTTAGTCGGAACCGACTCCTCAGAATCAGCTCTCCTTTGGCCCGAAGAAGTCTCACCCTGGACAGAGGGCACTCCTTCTGGTTCGGTTTGAACCGAACCGGGCTGGCCATCCGGTTCAGTGGACCTTTTGGCCTCCCTTTCCCTGAGCCTACCAACTTTTCTAGGGTAGCTGCAGGGAAATTTTTACAAATCTGGCAGTCTGCATTGAGGTGGTCAAACCCCAGACAATAAACACAGGTGGTGTGGGGTCAGCCTTAGCAAAGACTTCCCACACACACTGCAGTGTTGAAACCCAGTGGGCCCGTTTTCTTTTGGGTTTCTCAGACATTGTGCCAGTCCTAACCAAACTTACCTTTTAATGGCAATCCGCAAGGCAAGACCCTCTTATCGGTTCCTGACCGTGTCACGGGTCGTGGAAAAAACCCTAATAAAACTCTTTTTTTTTTTTTTTTAGAACCAATAAGAACCGGTAACCACACTCTAAAAGTACAAATTAAGATTTTCTAACAACTTGATCGGTTCAAACTGAACCGATGAACCGTTTACAAGTTCCACACAGAATACAATAAAATATAACCTATCTAGTGCTCACAAATACCACAGACAGAGACTGAACGGACAGGTTACGGTTTAAATTCGGTCGAAAACCGAGAAAAGCGGTACTTTAACCGACAAATTGAACCGAGCAGAAGGAGAACTCTCCGGAGCGACTGTTCAGTGAGGCGGAGTAAAGAATCTGACGGTTTGAGTTTAAACAACAACAGACAGAGTCTCAACCAAGCTCGAGCTCAGCGTTCCATGCCTGGCATGGAAAGTTAACTCTTATCTCCAGGGTAGTTCGAAGGTTGGGACTCACTGCTACTGTCAGAATACAGCAAGACTTCATGTTGTTTGAATAAGGGCATCTAGAGGAATCGTGCCCAGTCTTGGAGGTTTGCAACAGAACTGAGGTAAGTGATGACTCTGATGAGAGGCAAAGAGATCTATTTCTGGGGTGCCCCACCTCCTGAATAAAGTCTGTACCACTTGTCTGTTCAAGGACCATTCGTGATGGTCCTGGCTGTTTCGACTCAGGGCATCTGCTAGGACATTGTCCTTGCCTGGCAGATGAATGGCCTGAAGTTAAGAGCCCAGAGAATATGCTAGGGTCCAAATTTTCATAGCTTCCATGCAAAGGAGGCTTGACCTCGTTCCCCCTTGCTTGTTTATGTAGTACATGGTGGTAGTGTTGTCTGTCCTGACTTGCACTACTTTTCCCTGTATAAGTGGTTTGAAAACCTGCATTGCCAGGAACACTGCCCCGAGCTCTGAAACATGTGTGTGTAAAATAGTCTCTGCACTTGACCAAGTTCCCTGGATAGTGTGTTCTGCTAGAAGAGCCTCCCAGCCAAGGAGGGATGCATCTGTTGTGAGAATCAGTGAAGGAAGTTCTTTTTGGAAAGGGGCCCCTTCTCTGAGTTTGGCTTTCTCTTTCCATCACTGAAGAGCTTGGATAAATGCTTTTGTTACAGAAACAAGCTTTGACAGGAAGTCCTTCCATTGGCACCAATGAGCTCTTCAGTGACACTGGATGTCCCTCATCTGAAACCTGAATCCTAACACTGTGCCTGTTGCTGCTGCCATGTGGCCCAGGAGTTGAAGAAATTGCCTTGCCGGCCTTGGGACATGGAGCCTGAAGGAGGCTGCCAACTGCAGGATGTGTTTTACCCTGTCTCTGGGTAGAAATGCTCTGCCCACTTTGGCATTCAATTCTGCTCCTGTGAATTGCAGAATTTGAGAGGGAATTAGAACTGATTTCTCTAGGTTTCAGAGAAACCCCAGAGACTCCAGAAGCTGCTGAGTGAGTTGGAGATGCTCTGTTAACTGTTGTGGTGAGTCTCCCACCACCAACCAGTCGTCTAGATAAGGGAATACTGAGATGCATTGCCTTTGCAAGTATGCCACTACCACAGCCAGACACTTTGTGAACACCCTTGGTGCTGAAGTGAGACCAAAGCGAAGAGCTGAAAAATGACAGTAACCTGATAGGAGTCTGAACCTGAGAAACGTTCTGTGAGACTCCCTTATGGGGATGTGAAAATGGGCATCTTTTAGGTCTAAAGATGCCAGCCAATCCCCTTTTCGGAGTGCTGGCAGAGACAGAGACAAAGTTACCATTTTGAACTTTGGTTTTGCTAGGAACTTGTTGAGGACCCTGAGATCCAAGATAGGCAGCAGCTCTCCATTTTTCTTTCATGTAATAAAATACCTTGAGTAAAGTCCTTTTCCCCTTTGATGCAGAGGCACTGGTTCCATTGTCTTTAGTGAAAGAAGGTGTTTCGCCTCTTTTTCCAGGTGGGAAACTGGTTTGAAAACTCTGTTTCTTTGAACAGGGGAGGACTTGAAGCTTAGAGACAGGCCCTGACCCACTATCTCCAGAACCCACTTGTCTGTGGTGATGGTTTTCCAGTTCTGGAAAGAAAAAATTACTCACCATAGTAATGTTTCTTATAATCAGTGACATGATAGCGATGCCAGAAGGGAAAAGACGGCAAATCTATTTTAGGCGATTCGATGCAACTGCGCTGGCCCACAGACGCGCTTAAATGTTTCTGCATAGGAAACTATGGAGCCTTTTTTATTTTTTACTCCTGCAGGCAGTACTGTGGAGGAGGGGAGGGAGGAGAGAGGGTTCTGTCTAGTAGTTGCAACAAATGTAACCCTAAAACGGACTTTGAAGCTGTAAGTGACTGGTGGTTAATGTCATATCATTTATTTTCCATCAATCACTTCTATTCATGCTCCCCAACTGCATTCTGTCACACGACAAGCAATATGCTGAGGAGGCGCCATCATGAGACTGAAGAGCAGAGAAGCATGAAGACTTGGCAGACCCAGACCTGCTGATTGACAAAAGATGAGTGAAAAGTCTGTTCGGGTCCTGGTCCCAGCCTTTTTTAAAGAGGTACTGTATGTGTGTTGCTGCTGCTACTTGCCAGTCCAGGAATGTACAGGGCTTGAAATTCCCCATGCTTGAAACACCAAATATTAACAGCTGGTAACCCGTACTGTATACTGTTTCAATCCTTGATTCGAGCGTCGGTTGTCCTGAATCTTCTTTCCGTGTCTTTTTGTTTCACTTGCCAAGGCTGAAATCGGACCCCTTGATAGCGTGTGTAAACTGCACATAAATTTAGATGAAAACTAACTGACTCCTCTCTGACCTGACACTGACTACACTCACAGCACCACCCCAGCCCCGCAGTCAAAGAACTGTCTTGCTCGCGCAGTGCATCTCTTTCTCAACTGCTGTAAGCAGCTGACCTCTGACCTCACAGTGACGGCACCGGCAACTTCACTGAGCTCAACGCTGCAGCCCAAGGATGGTCTCGCTCTCTTCCTCTCATTTTCTGTCCTGGCTGCTGTTAAATTAAATAATTATACTCCGGGGTGGAAAAAATCTATGGGGTAGCAGTGAGGGCAATGCAAGACTTGGAACTAAATGGGCTTACTGAAAAAATGCACCAAAAACCTGGTGCTTGCTGTTAAAAAGAACATAAAGTCTGCAAAACAGACAGACCTACTGTAATTGAGCCTTCCTGAGAGGGGAAAATAAAATACTACTGCTAGAGTCTTTATGGTCCAGGCAAATCAGCTTTGTTAGTTACAGCCAGCCCGAGTTAAATTAATCAAGTAACTTGCACAGTATTTTCACTTTTTTTCCCTTTATTTCCCAAATTTAAGTGAAATATTGCAAGTTCTTTAATTTACCTTAGGGCTGGCTGAACTCATGAAAATGTTGTGCCTTGACCACCACTATTAAACAAAACAGCAGACAACAGTTTTGGAAAATGGTTTTTATTGAGAAACCATTTGGGGGTTAGACTGCAGAAAAAAAGTCACCAGAGTCTTTTGCTCCTTCTAATTCAGCTATAGTCTCTGAACGTAACTGTGGCAAGCATTTTAAAAAGTAAAACTTTAGCTTGCTAAAATGTAATATGTTTTTGTGGTTACTTTTCTCTGAACATTTCTTATTGCATAACGCGTACGTACAAACAGAGGTATACCAAAAAAAAAAAAAAAAGTTATATACAAGCCTTCAAGACAGAATACCAGATCTTGGGAAATGGTATTCCATGTGGAATATCACTTTTTAAAATTAAGTTCTAGCCCTGATGTATATATTAAATAATTAGACAAAAGAGATATGATGAGCAGTGAGCAGAGTAGACTAGACATTGAGCTTGGTGGTCTTTGACTCGAGGAATTTGGTGTGGTGGAGTGTGTACTGTCCAATTGGGTTTCCCTTGGTTGTTCCGCTGGACTGGGCCCCCGGAATCATCAGAGTGTAAGCTAGAATCTAAATCTTGGTCAGTCCTTCAAGTCGCTTGCTGGTCTTTTAGGAAGGATCAATTGAATGTGTTACATGGCATGGAGGTTTTGATGCAGTTGTGCAATTTACTGAAGTTGGGGGGGGGTGGGGGGTTACCTCGCATTTACTCAGCAAAACCTGGTCGAGTTCAAGACAGAAGCTTGTCAGTCACAGTGAGTAGACCGAGTTTTGCTTAGTATTTGTATTATTATGAGGGAGACAAGTTTGTCATAATAATATAGAATTACCCTAATTCTATATTACTCAGTCTGACAAGCTTTGGTCTTGCACTCTGTCCGGGTCACTGAGTAAATGTGAGGCAAACCCCCAAACTTTAGTAACCTGCAACTGCGTTGAAATTTATTATGAAGCCAGCAACTTGAAGGACTGATATTTTCACATATGTAACTGCATGACTGGATGGATAAGGAAAAGGAAGAACTCCTCCGTTTGAATCCTCTAGGGCCTGGGACCTGGGGCATGGCTGCAGCTTGCCTGAATATTGTATTTCCTGGCTTGCTAAGTTAAATAGAAGCCCCTTTTGCAGCCATGAAAAAGACTAAAAAAAGCAGAACTGGATCAGTGGTGGTGCGGTGGGTGCCGGTTTGGTATGTTACTTAGTCAAGTGGCTGTGGTACAGTGAAGTTTACGGCTGTAGGCCATGTGGCCACGTTTCTGTCACAGTCTGTGTGACTGCTCGAGTTCTCGTGGGTGAGAATGATCATGATCGCCTTGCCCAGTCCAGTGAGTGTGTGTTTCTGTGCATAAGAGAGGTCTCAGCTCTGCAGCTGATACAATAGTTGGGAACTTTCAACTTGGGACTTGCAATTATGTATTTTGTGGTGAGCAACCGAGGGGCATAAACTAGTGTGAGTGGATATTAGGCAGGCTGGCTGCTGGCATCGCAGAACCATATGGCAGGTCAGGAAGACTGTGTGTTGTTTTTTTGTTACCAAAATAATGAACCATCATATTACACTAGAAGTCAAGGAAGCCACAATTATGGGGCGGGGGGGTGCTCGTATGTGGTGGCATCTGCTGCTGCAAAATACATTGTGAGATGATGCTTGATGCTCATCATGTGCATCAGTGAAAGTCAGAATGTGAATGTCAGTCAGTGTAAATGTCTATAATTGAACTGCCCACTCAACACCAACCGACTGTTACGAACAGGAGGGCCTGGCTGGTCCTGACTCTATCTGCTCAGCAGTTGCAGCAACTTGCACTGTGACAGACAGTCACATTCATGACATAAATATACTGTAGTCTACTGTGAATGGGATGGGAATTGGGAACAGACTATTGGACAGATTCTGAGAGAGTTTGGTGTGGTCCGTGGCTGGGATTGGCGAATATTTATAATGTTGTTGTTTTTACTTATAGATAGACTTAGACAGGAAGGATCATTTTTATTTTATTTTTATTTTGTGACGGTGTCAGTGTAGTTAACTTTAAATGTGTGTTTAGACCCAGCTGGTACAGAACCTGAAAGAGGGGGGAAAAAAAAAGAATTCAGAAATAATAGTAAACTGCTTTGACTATTATATATTATAAACATACAAACAATTTTAATGCATTTCTACAGTATTTCTAAAGATTGTGAATTTTGGACCCACAAATTTGGTTTTGGACCCACATTTCTGATAGTGGCGGGTCCAACTGGACCCACAGTCATGGAACCCTACCGCTGTCACTGCTTCTAATGGAGTCTTGCTGTATTCAGACATAATGCAGTTAGCCCCAGCACTTGAACTGCCCCAGAGAGGAAAGAGTTAATTCCATGCAGACGCATGGAACATTGAGCTCAAGCTCGGTTTTCAAACCTCTGTCTGTGGTACTACCCAGTGAAACCATCAGATTCTTACGAGAAACTAACTAACTAGGCACTAAAATATGGAAATAGTTTGAAACATATAGCCAAGAGGCAAAAAATAGTTTTGGGGTCCAAAAAGACTCAAGTCGAGAACCCAAGAAGAAACAAGGCAATGACAATTTAAGCTATGAACATAAGAATAATAAACATAACGGCTACCCCACCAAAAGGGAGGGTACAAGGTACACCCCTGAGATGCAACACTGTACCTGCCAGCCCACTTCCGAAAAACAGGTTCTGAGAGGGGAGACGGGGGGGGGGGGTCTGAATACAGCAAGACTCCATTAGAAGAAACAACATTACTATGGTGAGTAATTTTTTCTTCAAACAACATGAAATCTTGCTGTATTCAGACATAATGCAGACTACCAAGCAGTTCCCTATGGAAGAGGAAATGCAGAACCTACTTTGGGAACGGGCTCTGCAGTACTGCTGTGCCAAACCTAGCATCACTCCTAGCCTGGATGTCCAGGGAGTAATGCTTGGTGAATGTATGTACTGTTTTCCAGGTGGCTGCTTTACAGATCTCTAACAAGGGAATATCTCGGCATAGCTAGAGAGGCAGCTGTACTCCTAGTGGAGTGAGCCCTCAGGCCTGAAGGGGTGTTCTACCCAATTTGTCATAGCAGAACTGTATACCAGAAACAATCCACCTGGCAATAGATCTTTTAGTGGCAGGCTTACCTTTCCCCACTTCACCATAAGTGAGAAACAATTGAAGACAGTCATTTCTGTGTGCCTTAGTATTCTCTATGTAGTAGCTAAGAGCCCTTTTAACATCCAAACTGTGTAATCTTCTTTCCCCTGAAGAAGAATGGTCAGTGAAAAACACGGGGAGCGATATGGACTGGTTTAGGCGGAAATCCGATGCCACTTTAGGCAAGAACTTCCTATTAGTTCTTAGGACCACTTTATCCCTATGGAAGGATATGAAGTTAGGTTCAACCAACAGGGCCTGTAATTCACTAATCCACCTGGCAGAAGTAATAGCTACCAGAAACACAGTTTTCCAGGTCAAGTACTTCAATGCAGCCAAAGCCATAGGCTCAAAGGGTGGCTACATCAGCTGAACAATGCAGACATTAAGATCCCAAGGCGGAGTAGGCTCCCTAAAGGGAGGGTTAATGTGGAGCAGACCTTTGAAAAACTTTCTGAAAACAGGATGAGATGCCAGGGAAGAGCCCTTCCCTGTTGAAAGGAATGCAGAGACAGCTGCTAGATGAACCTTCAGAGTGGCAGGCCTAAGGCCTAGACCATTCAGATGAACTAGATAGTCTAAGGTTGTGGAAATGTCAGCAGAATCAGTCAGGTTGCCTTTCTGAGAGCACCAAATACTGAACCTCTTCCATTTGGAATTGTAAGTTTTTCTAGTGGAAGGTTTCCTGGAGACCTTTAGAATATCCAGAACTTCCTGAGAGAGATGAAGTGCTGCATATTCTAACTCTTCAAGAGCCAGGCCTTGCGGTTGCGGGACTAGAGATTGGGTAACCAGATCCACCCCTGGGAGGAGGAGAGAAGATTGTATCTCCTGGGAAGACACATGAGACGTGACACAGCCAAGGACAACAGAAGAGGATACCAGGGCTGTCTGGCCCAATCTGGAGCCACCAAAATAACTGTGCAGGGTTGAGTTCTTATCTTGATCAGAACTCTGAACAGAGGAGGGAAAGGAGGGAAGGCATAGAGAAACCTACCCTTCCAGTCCAGAATGAGGGCATCCTGGGGAACTGTCCCCAGGATGGAGGTCTGCAACAAAACATAGGAAGCTGATGATTGTCTGGTGCTGCAAACAGATCTATCTCTGGGATGCCCCACCTGGAGAAAATGATCCTCAGAATGTGAGGATTCAGGGACCATTCGTGATGCCCCTGTGAAATCCTGCTCAGGGCATCTGCTAACACACTGTCTTTCCCTGGAAGATGAACAGCTACCAGGGAAGCCTGAAGGGAATAGGCCAGAAACCAAATCTTCATGGCCTCCGTGCACAAGGCCGTGGACCGAGTGCCTCCCTGCTTGCTGATGTACTACATTGTGGTAGTGTTGTCCGTCTTGATTTGGACCACCTTACCCTTGACTGAATCTGAGAAGGTCTGAAGGGCTAGGAAAACTGCCCTGAGTTCCAGGAGATTGATATGAAGAAGAGACTCCTGCGGGGACCAGATTCTCTGAGCTGTTAGGGCTCCCAGGCCTAGGAGAGAAGCATCCGTAGTGAGTACTACTGATGGAACATGAGGGAGAAATGGAACCCCTTGTCTGAGGTTGTCCTGGTCCAGCCACCACTGGAGAGCTTGTACCAGAGTTCGGGTCACTGGAATCAGTTTGGAGAGAGTGTCCCTTCTCTGTGACCAAAAGGACCTTAGACGGAACTGAATGTCCCGCATCTGAAATCTGGCTCCCTGAACCACTGCAGTGGAGGCTGCCATGTAGCCCAAGAGTAGGAGGAACTGTCTCGCTGGAAGACAAACCTGAGGCCAAAAGGAGGAAGCGAGGTCTACTAAGACCTTCACCCTTGCCAGAGGAAGGAAGGAAGGAAGGCTTTTGCTTGGACAGTATCCAATTCCACCCCTATGAAGGTGAGAAGCTGTACTGGTTTGAGGACTGATTTTGGCAGATTTAGAAGAAACCCCAGAGAACTGAGCATGTCCTGGATGGTTTGCAGAGCTGCCCTGACCTGATCTGATGACTGCCCTACCAGCAGCCAGTCGTCCAGATATGCAAAAATGGTGATACCCTGTCTTCTGAGGTAAGCCACCACTACTGCAAGGCACTTTGTGAACACACTTGGAGCTGATGTTAGGCTAAAAAGCATGGCCTTGAACCGACAGTGGCCTGAAGGCAACTCGAACCCGAGGTATTTTCTGTGGGAGCACCTTATAGGGATATGAAAGTAGGCATCCTTGAGGTCCAGTGATGCTAGCCAATCTCCTGGCCTTAAAGAGGGAAGGATTAGTCCCAGAGTTACCATTTTGAATTTGGGTTTTGATATGCATTTGTTCAAGTACCTTAGATCCAGGATGGGTTGCTACTCCCCTGTTTTCTTTGGGGTAAGAAGTACCTGGAGTACAGGCATTTTCTCCTGTGCTGAGTAGGAACCTTTTCTACGGCTCTTAGAGCTAGGAGAGAGAAAACCTCTCCCTCCAGGCCATGGGTTTCTGAGACTGATGCAGGTGGAAAAGACCTGGCCTTCATTTTTGGGTACCTTCTGAAACTGAGGGCCAGTCCCTGGCTTACTACTTCCAGGACCCACTTGTCTGAGTTAACAGACTTCCAGGCCTGAAAGTAGTAAGCCACCCTGCCTCCAACTGGGATTGGAGAGTCGACCCGGGCTGACGCTTCAGGGTGTCTGCTTGGCAGGAACCTTAGACAGGGAGGAGGAAGCAGCCCTGCTCATCCCCCTCCTGCCCCTCCCTCAGAAAAAAACCCTTTGTGGGTAAGAAGAGAAGAATATTAATCGCTTTGGCCATCTCATTCGCGGTTGGAGTATGCGGTACTGGATCAGAACCAGCAGACTTTTGTGTCTTTTTTGACAGAACCGACCCCTCAGAGTAGGCTCTCCTTTTGCGCGAGAAGGTATCGCCCAGGTTAGTAGGCACCTCCTCAGGTTCAGCCGCAACCGAACCGGGCTGGCCATCCGGATCCACAGACTTCTCGGCCTCCCTTTCCCTCAACCTACTTAGTCTTTTTTCTAGAGTGGTTTTTGGGAAAGTTTTTGCAAATTTGGCAGTCTGACTGAAGGTGGTCAAACCCCCAGACAATAAACACAGATGAGGTGAGTGTCGGCTTTGGTAAAGGCGTCCCCACACTCAGTACAGTGTTGAAACCCAGTGCGACCGGTTTCCTAGAAAGATATTATTTAAAATTAGAGAATTCACACTGTCGGTTCCTAACCGGAGCGACAGAAAAGAGGCGGAGTAAAGAATCTGACGGTTACACTGGGAAGTACCACAGACAGAGGTTTGAAAACCGAGCTCGAGCTCAACATTCCATGCTTCTGTATGGAGTTAACTCTTTCCTCTCTGGGGCAGTTCAAGTGCTGGGGCTAACTGCATTATGTCTGAATACAGCAAGACTTCATGTTGTTTGAAAAATGGGTCATCCTGCCCCCTACTGGTAAAGGAGAGGCAGCCTGAGCGATGAAGTCAGGAATCCTGCTTGGATTGGGGCTGAGACTGGGTACCACACCTGGCACCTCTTCTACCCCTGCTCCTGAAGTACCCCTGCTGTGGGTACTGGGGTGCCTGAGGGAGTACCATAGCCTTGTAAAAAAGGCCCGGTATGAAACTGTCTGCCCCTGCCTCCCCTACTGAAGGGTCTAGAGGAGATGGAGAGTTTTCCTGTGTAGAACTGCTACAGAAGGTGGCCTTATACTCATCCACCTTCTTCATGTAGGCCTCTGTATGGCTGCCAAATAGGGACGTGCCCGCCATAGGAAAATCCAGAGTCTCATTCTGGGTATCCTGTGTGGGGTTTGTGGCTCTCAACCAAGCAAACCTTCTCTGTGCAATGGTATTTGCCATCCACCTTGCAGCAGTCTAATTGCTCTTTGCTGCCATCTGGTACTGGTATTTGGCAGCTTCCAGGCCACACCTAGCAGTTTCAGCTAAGTCTGCCGAAAGAGGAGGAGATGCCTTTCTCAGCCATGTCCAGAACAGACTGCCAGATAGCCTTCTGGTACTGTGCTACACAGGCCTGATAATTTGCTTGTCTAATGGCCAGAGAGACTAACAGGTAACCTTTCTTGGCCATACTTTCGATTTTTCTTAAGTCCTTCTCTGGAGGGTGGGAAGCCAGAGGGACTTTAGCCTCATCACAAGCTGCAGCTTGCAACACCCCCTGGTGGTCAGGGTGTGAAAGCAAGAATTCAGCCCCTGTTCTTTTTGTCCACCCTTTTGTCTAAAGGAGGGACAGACCCAGGAGCTTGGAGGAGTTTTAAGGTATCCCTTTTAAAGAACTTATTGATGGAGAGTGAAAGCTTTTTAGTAGGAGTCAGACCCATCACGTCCATATATTCAGCCTCCTCCTCTATAGCTTCAGTGGTAGGGATGTCCAAGGCATCAGCAAGTTTCCTAATAAAGGAAAAATGGAAAGAATAGTCTTCAGTGGTCCTGGGAGGGGAGCCAAACTCCTGTTCAGGGTAGACCTCAGGCTCTATAGGCTCACCTTCTTCTTCCTCACCACGCTGCTCAGGAAAAGAGGGTGGGTTGGAAGGTGCAGAAGTCTGAACTGGAGACTGTGAAACTACAGGCAGCAGATCCTTCAAGGTTTGCATAATCTTTATTGCTTGTGCAATCTCAGATGGAGAAGGCACAGTGGCAGGCACCACAGAAGTTCCCTTTTCTGCAGGGGGTTGTGTGCTTTGTCTTTTTTGTTTTTTTAACTGGAACCGGACAGCTAGCCAGTTCAGAGGGTCTCTTTTTACCTGTACAAGGGGTAGAAGTAGCAGAAATTGTGGTGTCACCCACAGACCCTGAGGGTTTCGGCTGGTCAAAGCCAGAAAGACCCTTGAATCTTTTATTCAATCTGTCCAGATGTTTTTCCAAAGTTTTGTCTGGAAAAGATTTACAAACAGCACAATCGAACTTCCAGTGGTCAAAACACAAGCAGAGTGTTTATCTGCCTTGGCAAAGACCTCACCACACTCAGAACAATTCTTAAAACCAGGTTCACCGGTTCTCTTTTTAGGGTTTTCTGACATTATGGAGAAAAAAACGCAACCGCAAATACTACAAACTTTAAAATTAAAAAAAAAATTTAAAAAAATTTCTCGGTTGTGGTCGGTTCAGGAACCGATCGGAGAAACCGAGCAGAACCGTGAACCGATAAAATTAGAACTGGGATTAGCGGTTCGGAACTGAAGTTATCGGTTCTAAAAAACAAGATTAAAACACACAAAATGTAAAATAAATGGGAGGGGACCCTAAAATTAACTAGAAATACCTCGGTTCCTCAACGGTTATTCCGAACAGAGAGGAAGCGAGAAAACAACACAAAACTAAATAAACTAACGGTTATTAAAAAAAAAAAACATTGATAACAGGCAGCAAATGAAAATAAAAAAAATTAAAACTTTTGTATTTGTAAATAATCAAGGCTTCATTGACTAGATGTTAAGGAGGAAATCTCCAGGCATCTGGTCTTGACAGATGGACTGAGAAATCTGAGGGTTAGAATGTAGGCAGTTGATAGGTGGCAGCATTTAAAAAGTGGCTCATGCTAATGATTCCATCATTTGCATAGCATTCCATCTCCGGGCAGATCTGACCTCAAAGGTATACTGCAGAAGAGTTAGGAATATTGGAAGTATTCCTGGAGTGAGAAATAAGAGGTTTCTCAAAATGAAATATTATAGCCGTTATGAATAGCAATGGAACACGCCTACTTTGCAAGGTAAATAGATAGGGAGTGTGCCCCTAGTCTGTCTGTATCTGGGAAGGCTGAAGATTTCCTAAATTGAAATAAAATATATTTAGAATATTTTGTTATTTACCTGCACGTAGACCTGGTTAATTTTGGAAGGTCCTTCTATAGGCATGGCAGCTCAGCAAATAGCTGTTTATATGGGAGGGATATGGTGATGTCACAGATAGGGGAGGAGCTTAGGAAAACCCCTTATGATGCCAATGCACCTAATTAAGGTTATTTTTGATGAAAGAAAATATATATTTTTTTTTATTATTTCATTTTGTTATGTCGGTAGTGGGGATGAATCTGACATGTTATTTAAAAAAAACTCATCATGGTGAACCTTCTCCTAACGGTAGAATGAGGCTTTTAGTCTTAATTGAAAGGTCACATGATGATGAGGTCATCAGAAAAATACTTTTTATAAAACCTTCCCACAAGGGGGCTATTTGTTAAAAGAAGTAGGAGGTTGGTCAGTATCTTCTGAACAAGGAGAGAGGCAGTGTAAGTGGTTACACATCGAAGAATTATTCTGGAAGATATTGTATGTAAAGAGAAGAGCAGGAAGTTTAGAAGATGACTTGCCTGAATATTTGCTTTCATATTTTCTTTTGGTGTGCAAGATTTAACACCATGTTCTATTTCTTTTCTGTAAATATCTGGACATTTTCTGTTCGTTTTTATATCATTTTTGAAAATAAAATAATAAATGCTGAAGAAAGCATTTTTTATGCACTAAACTCTATGGCTGGTGTCTGTTAGTAGAACCCACACATCCACACGGAGACGTGGACATTTGTTCCCAGACTTATCCTTCTCTACTCGTCCACGGCGCAAATCATTTGATGGTATCCAGAGTCGCCTTCGCCTGTTTATGGTCCAACACCAGCTGTTGCTGCCAGCTAGACTCAAAATTTTCTGGCAAGGTAAAATGTGTTTGTTCACTGAGTCTAAGGACACTGAGAAGATGCTTGCCCTTATGGAGCAGCAGCTTCACTGGGAAACTGAAGCTGATGTATCTGATGAGGACTGAGCCCATTCCTGGCGTGGGATGTGAACTGCATAGTTTTGTACTGCATGCCTAATGTTTTCCCTTTCCTAATAGTGCGTGCTATGGTGTGCTGGGGGCTGCTTAATCAAAATGGCTGAAGTGGTGCAGTGCCGCTTCCTTATAAACTTTTTTCAGTACACTGAAGTATTGCTTTGAACTCTTAGGATACTGCACTGAAATGACTGTTAGGGCCTTGGCTCTATTAATTTTAATATTTCCTTAGCACTAGACATATATGTTTATTAGTACACCTTTAATATTCTTGTTTAGATTTGGGGATTCCCCTATAGCCCTAACTAGAGGGGTTCTGGTTATCTTTTGTGGCTTCTGGTATGTTAGCCTATTGGATATTTTATAGTTTCCGGAAGGTTATGATGGATACTAACCTATGGGAATATGGGGAGATTTTTCAGGCCAGCTGGTCTCTGGTCCCTGCTACACTGGGCGGTTTTTTATTGATTTTTTTTTCCTTTCCCCTGGGAACTTCCTAGGCTGCAATATACATGGGGACTAATCTTTTTTTTTTTTTTTTTTTTATTTAGTATGCTTTTTCTCCTGCCGCCAACCGCCCGAAACCTCAGCCTGGTCATGGACCTCGGGCTTCCACCTCCAAATCGGTCGCGACCCTCCGATACTCCCTGGCTTATCCCCGAGGGCGGGGCTGTGGCCCAAGCCCCCTAACAGTGGCGCAAGCGATGGGATAGGTCGGAGAGCCAGCCCGGAGGCTAACTGAAGCCGAGGCGGGCTTCATCTAGGGCGGCCGGCAGCTGAAGATTTTTCTTGGTTTTTTCTTGAGGGTGGGGACTTGCAATGACATCCGGCGTTCGCCCAACCCCCTGAATGTTCTGGTGCTGGTCGCTGCGGTACCCCCAGCCTCCACCAGGGGTCCGTCAAGCACTGGTCGCACTCCCCTCCTTCCCTCCCACCGGAGAAGGAGAGCAGTCCTCAGGATGCTCCATCCTTCTCCCCCTGGCCAGCCCTTTGACGTCCTGGGTCCGTTCCTGAACTTGGGTCGCCAGCGTTGCAAGCGGAAATCCAACTGCTGTGCAGATGGGCTGTCCGCACTTTTTTTTTGGTATATTGTATTAAGGTACTCCCCCCCCCATGTGGTATCGAATGGGGCGAGTCCTCATTTCTTCCTATGTAGATGTGTACCTTTTTGGCTTTATGCTTATTTCTCTGGATCCATCTGTGGACTGTTGTATTTGTAAGTTCCTTTACTTGCAAAAGTCAATAAATAATATAAGAGAGGGGTCTTCACGGAGAAACCGGGAGGTATAAACCACAGAGTATTCACTCCCAGTAGAGGCTGTGGAACTGGTCCTCTCATAGGTGTGCACAAATTACTCTCCCGCTTCTTCCTCCTCCTCCTCCAGAATAAGTTCTGGATTATATTCCTGGTCCTCATAAACGTGGTCTAGAGGACACAGTGGCGGAGCTGAAGAAGCCATCGATGGCCTGGAAGGTATCTGGCACGTCGACTTGGTGGGCACTGTCGTGGGGATTTCTTGTGTGGACCCCATTGACAGAAAGCTCATGGATGGAGAAGGAAGTAACAGGTATTTAAGGATGTCTGTAAAGGACACTAGAACTGCCTGAACATCAGCGCCCGTGTTTGTGTTGACAGGAATGCCGGCAGATGTCGATGGGGGAGGCAAGTGCCCCCACCTCGACTGTGACACACCAGTCATGATAGGCCTGGAGGTGCTAGTGGGTAGACCCAGCAGTGTTGACGGTCTCAGCAATAGGCCACATCGCTGCTAGAGCGGTCGACAGTCCAAGGAGGTCATACATGAGCAAATGGGCAACCTCAAATGCATATGGGAGGTTCTTGCCTTTCCTTTTGGACTATCCCTGCACTTGTGGTGGTGAGACCCAGATGTCTTCTTCTGGGACATGAATCCCTTTGATCCCAAGAAGTGGGCAAGCTATGCTGCAATGGCTTCCTGGTGGAGTTCCTACTCCATTTGGGCTAAGCGCTGCTTTAACAGATGCTTTTCTTAGAAAAAATTACTCACCATAGTAATCCTGTTTCTTCCAAGGGATTCTTCAATATGATTAACTAAGGCAGTCAGTCTCTTGTGTTGAACTGCCCCGGAGATAGTGGAACATATGCAAATGATGGACCATCTAACTGTCTCGTGCCACCATTCAAAATGCTGCCCCTAGTAACTACTGCATTCTACAATGCTCAGATTCATGGTAGCCTGCGGGGTAAGACCCCCAACTAAACTACTCTAATACTAACAATCATTAATCCCCTATAAAATGCCCTAAACATTAAAGTCCCATAGGACCAGAGAAAGGTAACAACCAGCAACTTCTGGTTTTAAAAAGTTTAACAACACAACTAGGGTATGAACCCCAACAACATAGTAAAATCTAGCTGGAATGTAGTGCCCAACTGGTTCTGGAAGGGGAGGCAGGGTGGGAGATTTAATCATACTGAAGAATCCCTTGGAAGAAACAAGATTACTATGGCGAGTATTTTTTTCTACTGACCCCAGGAATTCTTCAATATGATTAAAGCAGCAGTACTACGAAAAAAAAAATGCGCTTTTTTAACAGTTTATTCCCTGTGCCCTGCTAATCATATACCTGGTACTCTTTCTTGCCGGCATTGTACTATCGCCGAGTCATTTGTTCAGCTATTCTCTGCTTTTGTTTACATTTCTGCCACTAAGCATGTTGCACTGGAACCCCCTCTGCTGCCAACTGCACATGTTTATGACTTGCAGGGACATCGGGAATGGTCAGCAGAGGGTCCCTCTGCTGTTGTCAAACGATGTGATGCAACCTGAAGAAAAAGCGCAGCTGAAATTAGTGAGCCACCATATTTGTTGTAGCACTACAACACTTCAAATAAATTGTAAATATCTAAAAAACTAAAGATGACTGGAAAAAAACATTTACAGGTATGGAAACTGGAACTTTGGCCGCATGCTTACAGCCAAAAAACAGAATTTTGATAGGTCACTTCCTGATTTCGTAGATCTGCTGCTTTAACTAATGTAGACTACGAAGCAGTACCTTTGGAGGAGGGTACAGAACCTACTTGGGGAACCGGCTCTGCAGTACTGATGTGGCAAATCTGGCATCACTTCTGGACTGGGTGTCCAAACAGCAGTGTTTTGTAAAAGTGTGTCATGTTTCCATGTAGCTGCTTTACAGATTTCCAACACAGGGATATCTCTGGCCACTGCTATTGTAGCAGCTGTGCCCCGTGTGGAATGAGCCCTCAGGCCTACTGGGGGCTTCTTACCAGCTTTACTTTAGCAGAACTGGATACATGCCACTATACAACGTGCAATGGATCTTTTGGAAGCTGGTTTTCCTCTTCCAACTTCCCCATAGGTCAGGAACAATTGCTGTCTGTCCTGCCTGTGGGCCTTGGTGTGGTCTAGATAGTAGCTCAGAGTTCTCTTGCATCCAGGCTGTGAGGCCTGCACTCCCCTGAGCTAGAATGGTCTGTAAAGAAGACTGGCAGGGTGATTGACTAGTTCAAATGGAAATCAGAGACAACTTTTGGCAGGAATTTCCTGTTAGTTCTGAGGATTACTTCATCCCTACGAAAAGACATTTCGTTCAGCTCCGTGCAGAGGGCTTGTAGTTCACTAACTCGCCTGGCTGAGTTCATGGCTACCAGGAAGACAGTTTTCCAAATCGCCATATTTGAGATGTGCTGTAGCCATGGACTCGAATGGGGTTCCTTGAGTTTGGCAATACAGATATCTTGGTCCCATGATGGTACCGGTTCCCTGTGGGGAGGGAGCAGGTGAGCCAACCCCTTGAAAAATTTTCTGAAAATGGGGTTAGATGCCATAGAAGCACCCTCACCAGCCAAAAGCTAGGCTGAGACTAATGCCAGGTGACTCTTAATGGTAGAGGGGCCGGAGGCCCCAGGAATGCAGGTGAATGAGATAGTCCAACAGGACAGATAACCCCACCTGAGAAGACACTATACTGTTTCTATCACATCAGATTGAAAACCTATTCCATTTGGAAGCACAGGTTTTCCTAGTAGAGGGTTTCCTTGATCCGCTGAGAACACTGAGGACACACTAAGAGAGATGCAAGTGCACATATTCTTAAGTCCTCAAGAGTCATACTCTGAGCTTGCGGGATCTGAGGTTTGGGTAAAGGATCCTCCCTTGTGAGGAGGTTAGGAGATTGTGCCTCTAGATTGTGCCTCTGAGGAACATGGATGGACTGGGCCACTGAAAGGGAGAATAGGAGGGAGTACCATGGCTGCCTGGCCCAGTCTGGAGCTATCAGGATCATGGTGGCTGGCTGGGACCCGAGCTTGATCAGGACCCTGGGCAGCAGGGGAAATGGAGAGAAGGCATAATGGACCCTTTCCTGACCAATCCAACACTAGGGCATCCACGGGCACCATGCCCTTTGTCGGGGTCCTGCAGCAGAACTGGAGGAGCTGGTGATTTTTCAGAGAGGCAAAGAGATCCATCTCTGGAGTGCCCCACTTCCTGAACACTGTCTCCAGCGCCTGCCTGTTGAGACACCATTCGTGGTGGTTCTGGTTGATTCTGTGGAGTGCATCCGCCAAGGTGTTATCTTTTCCTGGCAGATGGACGGCCAACAGGGGTACCTGTAGGGAGTAGACCAGACTCCAAACTTTCACTGCCTCTCTACACAGCAAAGTAAACCTTGTTCCCCCTTGCTTGTTGATGTAGCACGTGGTGGTATACTCTGCTCTGACTTGTACCACCTTGTTCCCTACCAGGGATGCAAAGGACTGCAGGGCCAAAAGCACTGCCCTGAGTTTTAACAGGTTTATGAGCAGGAGTGACTCTGTAGAGGACCTGTGCCATGTACCATGTGTTCTTTTAGGTGTGCTCCCCATCCTAAGAGGGATGCATCTGTTGTGAGGATCAGTATGGAGGACTCTTCCTGGAATGTGATCCCTTCTTTGAGGTTCTCCCTGTCCTGCCACCAGTGCAAGGCTTGGAGTGAGGACTTTGTCACTGGTACAAGTATTGAGAGCGAGTCCCTTTTCTGGGACCAATGTGACCTTAAGTGAAACTGGATGTCCCTCATCTAAAACCTGACCCCTAGCAGAGTTGCTGTGGATGTGGTCATGTGGCCTAGTAACTGCAGGAAGTGCCTTTCTGGCCTGGGTGTGTTGAGACCGAGAAAGTCTGCTGCTTGCAGAATGCTTTCTACCCTGTCCTGAGGAAGAAATGCCCTTCTGCTCAGAGTGTCCAGTTCTGCTCCTATGAAGTTCGGCAATTGAACTGGTTGGAGAACTGACTTCTGGGCATTTACGAAGAACCCCAGGGTGCTCTGAGTAGGGATGCACGGATACCAAAATTCCACCAGATACTGGATTTCGAATAATTAGTAATGATATCCGGATCGGGTCGGGTTTTCTTGTTCCTTAAAAAAAAAAAAAAATTCTCTTTAAAAATCACTGATCTTTTTGAGCCATATTGAACTGAAAAAGCAGGAGTGGAGGTAACAGCTGGTTAAGTGTTATGGGCTGCCATGCTCAGGTTCACAGGACAGCAGAGGTGGTACAATAAAATTAAGTTCTGTTGTTTTTTTGGCGATTTTACCATTATCTGTGCTTTTAAATTTCTTTCTGCTGGCTTATCTTGCTCAGCCAAAAGATCAAGATGCTTAATGCTCTGGGATTTAGGGCAACAATCCGTGCCTCTCTAGCTGCGGCTCAGTCACTTTCGCTTTCACCCTGGAGGAATGAAGAGGGCGAGAGGGTTAGTAAGGAAACGGAATGAACAGTGAAGCTGAAGACAGACACCAAAAAGATTTCACAGGCTCTGCTTTGACGAAGAGATCATCCTTTCTTGTTTAGGGTAACACGGAAGTTCGACAAAGTTTATCATGACAAGACGTTAAAGCTGCATTTTATAGATCGCAGCAGTGGTCGGTGCTACCTCACTTAAGCTAAACAATCCAACCCGTTTTTTGTAAATGGTATCTGACCAGATCAGATCTGGGATAATAGCCTGATATCAGGTCGGATACAAAAACCGGGGTCGGATATCCGTGCATCCCTAGCTCTGAGTGAAAGGGCGTCCCTTACCTGCTGTGGTAACTGTCCCACGACTAACTAATCGTCCAGGTAAGGGTACACTGTGATGCCTTGCTGTCTCAAGTGTGCCACCACTACTGCCAAGCACTTTGTGAAAACTCTGGAAGCACAGGTGAGGCCGAATGGCAGTGCTGCAAACTGGTAGTGACCCGATGGTAACCTGAACCTGAGGTACTTTCTGTGAGATTCCCTGATGGGAATGTGGAAGTAAGCATCCCTGAGATCCAAGGATGCCAGCCAGTCTCCTTGCTGGAGTGTGAGGAGAATCACTGCCAGAGTTATCATCTTGAACTTTGGCTTGGTGAGGTGTCTGTTCAAGAGCTTTAGGTCCAAAATGGGTCACCACTCCCCATTTTTCTTCAGGAATAGGAAGTATCTGGAATATAACCCTTTTCCCCTTTCAGAAAGGTGGACAGGTTCCACTGCTTTTGCCTGCAGGAGGATGGACACTTCTGATTTCAGAAGTGCCCTTTCTGCTGGTTCAGCTGGGCTGAAAAGTCTTGCCCTCAGCTTGGGGAATAACTTGAGGCTGAGTGAGAGACCCTGACTTACTACTTCTAGGCCCCTCTTGTCTGTGGTAATGTTTTCCCAGGCCTGGAAGTAATGAGCCAGCCTGCCCCCTACAGGTAGTGGGGAGGCAACCATGGCAAGCATGTCAGGGGTTCTGTCTGGTCTGGGCTTTGGATTGGGGAGCTGGGTCTGAGCATCTAGCGTCCATTCTAGCCCTGCCTGTAAAGTACCCTCTCTGTTGTTGGTAGTCAGGGGTGGCCTGGGCCTGGAACAGTGGTCTATTATAGGCAATTCTACCTCTGCCTCCTCTTCCCTATGGTCTGTATGAAGTGGGCTCCTTTTCTTTTGCCGCATTACTTTTTTAATGTGGCTTCGTATTCATCCATCTTTTTCATGTAAGTCTCTGTCTTGTCCCAAAACAGTGGGTTATGCTCACGTGGGAAGTCCATAGCTTTGGTCTGAGTGTCCTGAGAAAGGTTAGTGGCCCTGAGCCATGCAAACCTCTTCAGTGGCACTGTTAATGCCATCCATCTGACTACAGTATCACTAGCATCTACAGCCACTTGAAATTGGTATTCAGTGGCCTCCCAGTCCACACCTGGCTGTTTCAGCTAGGTCAGCAGCCAAACCCTGAGGAGCTTTGTCAGCAAAAGCCATCACTGAATTCCACTGTGACTTTTGGTACTCGGCAGCGTAAGCCATGTAGTTTGCCGGCCTAATAATTAAAAAGGCGGCCAGGTAACCCTTCTTGGCCATGCTATCCATTTTCCTGGAGTCCTTATCCGGAGGATGAGACCAAAGTAGTAACTTGGCTCTGTTGTAAGCAGCAGCCTGGACCACCCCCTTCATGGTCAGGATGAACAAAGAGAAACTCTGCCCCAGTCCTAGACAGTTGGTACTTCTTATCCACCTTCTTGTCTACAGGTAAAACAGAGGTGGGAGTCTCCAGTATTTTTAAGACCTGCTTTTTTAGAGATCTATTAATGGGAAGCAGCAGACGTTTGGTGGGTGTCAACCCCATCATGTCCAAAAATGCAGCTTCCTCCTCTTTCTCCATCATTTCATGAGTGGAGAGATTTAGAGCTTCCAACATCTGCTTTACAAAGATATACTGTCAGGAGTAATCCTCCGGCAGCCTGGGAGGGGGATCCCAACTCCTATTCTGGAGAGACCTCCAGTTTTATCAGTTCCCTCAGTTCTTCCTCCTCCTCCTCAAAGTCCTCACAGAAGGGAACCAGTTCCTGGGAATATGGAAAAAAGAGAGCAGAACCAATGCTGGAACCATTACCAGAACTGATGGCTCAACCGGTGTTTGCTGTTGCGGAACAAGAGTTGAGCCTTGTGAAGCAGCAGACTGCAAGTCCTGCAAAACCCTAAGGGCCTATGCAATTTCATAGGCTGAAGGCATGGCCGGTTTGTCAACTGAGAGCTCCTTTGCTTTTTCAGCAAGAGGTGCAGTGACATGCTTTTGCTTGTGTTTCTTTTGAGCTGGAACAGGTTCTGCGGTTGGTTCCCCATTACGTTTAGACTTAGAAAATTCACCTTTCTCGGCTGATTTCAGTTCCAGTTCCTTAGGTTTTTCTTTCTTAAAAAGGGAAGAACCCAGTTCCTCCATGGACTGTTCAGTCAGTACAGCAGGGGTAGACATCCTCTTCTCGTACCACTTAGCTCTAATTTCAAAGTTTTTTGCACAAAACGTTTTAAAAAAATATCACAATCTGCCTGGAAATGGGAAGCACCCAAGCCGAACAAGCAACAGTCATGTTTGTCGGCTTTGGCAAACATTTTCCTACACTTCAAAAAATTTTTAAAACCAGCAGGTCCAGTTCCTTTCTTCTGCCTCCCGGACATAACACCCACAATAACACTTCACCAAGTGAAGAAACTTATGACTGGTTCCCTACCAAAAGTTTATGAATACAGAATATAGAAATAAAGAATGGTTTCAGTCAGAAAACAGCAACGGTCGACGCAGTCGGTTCCCAGGCAGAAAAAAAATGCAAACTGACTAAAAAACAGCCCCAAGTGAAAAGGATCGGGAACCGAAGATGAGCTACAAAATACAGAAATATAAAGTTAAAAAGTTAACTTTAAATGAGTTCCATTTCGGTTACACAGAACTGCTGAGGAACTGCGAACCAAAGCAAAACCCAACTAAAACTAGGCTTTACTTAACTAAAACTTAAAACGGGCAGCATTTAAGAAATAAAACAATTACTTTTTAGCGGAAAAGAAATCAAATAAACTGCTAAGCTGAGTAGCAAACTCTTAGGCGGGTGACTGCCTTAGTTAATCATACTGAAGAATTTTTGGGAGTCAGAAAGCACCCTTCTGCATCACTGGGTGGCCATATTGAAGCCCTTACAAAATCAGGCACGCCTTAACGTCGTGGTCTGGACCGAGACAGTACATCCAGACACTGTGTGAGTCTTTCAAATAAATTTTCTTGTCGAACTTGGAATACCTAAAGAGTTTGGATGGCGATGGCTCTGGAGACAACATATATGCCACCAAAAATCACTTTTAAAAAGTAATTACTTTTAAAGTAACCCCCCCAACCCCCCACCGACAATGTCAGAAATATCATTTCCATAGCAGGGTCCAACAAGAGTGGTTGACGGCGGAAAAAGAACTGAGGAGGGAAGGGGCCACCTACGTTTATATAAGAAGAACCAACATAGAACGTCATCGTGGGTGGCCCCTAGTGGACTGCTTGCAAAAAGTTTCCATGTGTTCCTAGAGCTTGATGGCTGTAATTCCATAGATGTGGCCTGATGAAAGCGATATCCTCAAAGATGTGGATATTCAGTGGGGTGGGGACAGATGCATAAATCTGTAATGATCCTACTTGCACTAGGTTTCAGTGGTGCATATTACTAGATTCTAATTATGAACTAACATAAACTGCCATTTTCCTTCCTGTGAAATTAATCATTTCTGAGTACTATGTTAAAGTTTAGCTTAGTATCATATTTAGGTAGTATGTATCAGTTCAACTATAAATTAATTTTTCTGTAGTTCAAACACTAGCTTTCTCAGAATTCCCATAAATTATACTGACATCTACTACTGATTAAATCTCTTTTCAATCTAGTATTTGTTATATTTAATAACTAAATCGCAAATATGTAAGGATAATTTATTCACTAAGGGATTCTAATATTGTACTCTGTTCTGTTCCTCAGAAAAGTGGTTTAATATGAATTATTTTTATCTGTAAGATTCTATCAGCTACACATTATACCTATTATGCATAAATATATTTTAGGCTATTCTACATGTCGCGTTTACTATAATATCAAGAATTGATAGCACCTTATTTTTTTCTCACTTTTTGTTTGTATTTGAAAGGTCTTCAGTGGGATACCTTTGCCATCTTTTATGTCAGGAGGCATCCAATATTGTATTCAGCACTAAGTATGCTTACTTTACTGGGCATTTGACATGATGCATAGGTAGATGCTATACGTCAATTATTATTTTACTGTATTTCATTGATAACTGAATATTTTATACTACAGCATGATATATTTTGTTTCCTAAATGCATATGTTAATTTATGCAACAGGGGTCTGAATAAATCTCCACTGATAAATCCGTTTATCTTTGCTACTATGTGGATAAATTTATTTATCCACATAGTAACTACGTCACGCTCGATTTATCCACACAGTAACTACGTCATAACATACAACAGACCGGACCTAATTTCCTCACTTCTAAAACACCTATAGCAACCACAAGCAAACCAATCCAAAATTCAGCACAAATACCATCTCATTGCACAGCTGGTAAAATGCCTATGAATCCTCGTGCTGAACCAAACAGCAACTGCTAAACATAAGCGCACCAACCCACTAGATGAAAACAGTGTACACATAACGTCCACAGACCAGCAATTTAAAAGGCTAACAAAAGTGAAAAAAGATGTCCGAACTCAGCAACTGAACAGTAGTTTTGAATTAGAACTTGAGGAAATAATGACGCAAATTGAAGCAGACACGGAGCCACTTGAGCCACCGATAGTATCAACCACTGCAACAGGCACAGTAATCCCAACAACGCAGAGCAAAACCTGTTCCAGCATGTCATGCCTTCAACCAGCAGTACTTTCCAACACAGCGACTCCTACAGCAGCAACGAAAACTACATCTAAACATAGAAGACATAGATAGCTACATTCAAAAGCCAAAAATATTAATACTGCAAAAACCAGAAACAGATGTCACAATGTTTAAACAGTACCTGAAAGACAACTTCTCAGAAGAACATCCTCTACAGGATATTCCAGCCCACTCACTCAACACTTTGCTATGCCACTACTTCATAAACTGTACAAAAGAGATGGTTCAGAGTATGAGCCACTAACATTGCATTCAACATTTCAAAGCATCGAAAGACACCTCAAAACCAAAGAGACTATCCACATTCACTATCTTCCTCACGGTATTCGAAAAGGCTAGGCAAGTCTTATTATCAAAACAGAAAAACCTAAAATCAGAAGGCAAGGGTTCAAAGCCCAGGGCGGCAGATGAGCTAACAGACAACATCATAGAGAAACTGTATGAAGAACATCTCTTGGGACCCTACAACCCTGAGTCGCTACTAAACACAATGTGGGTGGTCACCAGCATGTATTTTGGACTTAGAGGAAACACAGAAATGAGAAACTTAAAATGGGGAGACATATCATTAAAAACAGATGAAAACGGACAAAAGTACCTCCAATATGACCAAGAGCGCCAAACAAAGACACGCACTGGAGCTAACCCAAAGGATACCAGAAAAATAAAACCCAGGGCCTACCAACTAGTAAACAATCCTTACAAATGCCCAGTGCTTAACTACACAACCTATAAAGACAACCGACGCCCACAGTGCTTGACAGATCAGTCGCCATTCTTCCTGCTACAAACAACCAGACCAAGCAGCTCAAGCCAACCATATGGTTCAAAACCAACCCGTGGGAATCCACAAGCTTGCATCAATAGTAAAAACAATGATAACCAAATCATCCATACAAACTGAAAAGCGGTTAACAAACCACTCTGTGAGGAAGCATCTCATTCAAAAGCTAAATGACTCCGGCATACCTCCCACTGAGATAATGCAAATCTCAGGCCATAAAAACCTACAGAGCCTTCGGCACTCGTGAGGTTACTTGAGGTCACTGTCAACTGTACTACATAAATGTTTTATCCCACACTGACTCCCTGCATATCCCTTATGTATGTATAAAACACCCAAAAAAAATGAGGATATATTAGCACACAGGCAGGGAGAGAGAGGGAGGGGATAATGAACACCACATAGGGTATGCAATGGTACAGCATATATGGTGGTAGAATAGGTGGGGAACATCTGGGCAGACTGGGTGGACCATGCGGTCCTTTTCTGCCAACAGATTCTATGTTTCTATGAATTGAGTTCACCACTCATTTTGCAGCTGATGTCCTGCCCTGCAATGGAATTGCTACAAAACACTCTCTGACTTTGATCACAATAGGAACTGGTCTAATACACAGATTAGCCCTAAAATATAGCAGGTTAAAGTGCACGTAGCGCCATCAAAAGGGCAATCCATAACAACTGATAGAAATAAGGCAGTCAGTTTCAAGGTAGAAACTTAGATAATGGAACAAATCCTCTTAGCTGATTAGGTCTTTCCTGTGTAGGCATGTACTCATCTTGGGAAGATGGGATGCATAATATGGAAAACTAATTTTGACAACTGGAAAGCTACAAGTCAACCATCTGGATTTGTAGTCATAGAAAACACCATATCTTGTCACAAGCACCTAATGATGCAATCTGGAGGCTTGGGAGACAAAAATCAAGGTTCTAAATGCACACTGAAATCTGACAGAACCCTCAAAGGCTCAAACTCTGACACAAAAACACCTGTCAGTCATAAAAGCAGAAAGAAAACATAATCCAGAGTGCACACCTACCACTGTTGCAGATACAACTGTTGAAAAATGCATACTGTCCACTAACACAGACAAATCCAACTTATTTTCTTGAGAGAATCGAGTGGTAGTGCCAAGACTTTTAAATCAGCAGACCCTAAATTAGAGTTACGGTACAGTCGATTTATGGGGACCTGCGTTCTGTTGCATCCTAACTAAAGCTTACTGCTCCTTTGTGTGAACACCTACTGAACATTTCTCTCAGTAACATGGAAGACTGAAATTGCACTAAGCAGCTATATATATATATATATATATATATATATATACACACACACACACATATATATATATATATATATATATTCTGCTGTTCTAAACAGTAATATAACAATTTTAACATATAGGCAAGTACAGCAACCGGGGAGAATGTTCAGACAGACACATTTGACCACCTTGGTATAGAAAAAGAAAGACATGCCCATAACAGAAGTTCACAGAGTTCACACATCGAATTTACAGGGCGTAATGACACATTCAGATGTTTTGGGAGTATCCTTATATTTTAGCATATACACTGCCCAATGGACCAACTGTCCCCTAGCATGCCTCAGCTGGACATTTCTCAACTCTGCACAATGGCTGTGGCCTTGACCCTAAAAGCACATCCTCACCGCCTCACCATACAGGGCCACAAATACAGATATTCCCTAAAAACAAAGGCTTTAGCAAGTAGCTTCTTTCATTTGCATTCCTAAAATGTCTTATGGCAATTACGTAGTGTCCTGCTGACTGTCTACACTGCACTATTCCTTGTAACCTGATGCTGTTGTATCTCCTTTTGAATTTATGTTGTGTTCTACTGTCCTATTGTACTGCACTGTCCTATGTTATCGATGTTGTATTTCTCTCTGGTCATGCCCGAAAACAGGCAGTTTCTGTCTACTGCACTTACCCGGTAAACAAAACTAAATAAATAAATATAAACATGTCCAGTTCCTTCTCCAAAGAACACTGCCATGTTGGTACTTACACTTGTCACTCTGAGGCTAGAATAATGTATTATTCTCTAGCTTAAGCCTTGCTTTGCCAATGAAACTAATAAGCCATGTACAACCAGAGCAGAATGCAGAAGTACGAATTATTAGCCCACACAGAAAGAACTGAGCATCGATATAGGGCCTATTTTAACAAGAATTGTATTAGCTGTGCAGTAATTGGTAAAATGTATTTAAGCATTTGCTGCAGTTTTTTTAAGGCACTTAATGGTGTGAGTCTATGTTATCAGGTTACCTTGCAAACTTCCTGGTTATCCATGTCTCTGCCCGACCTCTCAGATCTGGGCAAGAGCCTCTTAGGGCTCTTCCAATTAGGCTTCAGCTAGTGGCAAAGAAGGCTTTGTTGCTTGCCTCAGTTTTAACACAGAAAATGTCACCAGACAGAGGCCTACTGGCCTACCTAGTTTGCCCAAGCCAGCCTAGTTATTGGACTATGCCCAATTAATTATTTCTTCCCCTCCTTCCGCTAATTTCTCTCATACACCTTTCTCCCATGTGCCTGTTCCACCTCCTTTTGAACCCCCTACTGTGTTTTGGCACAGATGACATCTTCCAGAAGTTTGCTCCAGTCTGCCACCACTTTTCCATAAAAAATACTTCTTGACATCATTTTTGACCCCCCCCCTCCAATTTCATGGACTTTCCCTTGGTACCTGCGTTGCCATGCACTGTACATAACTCACTGCTGCCCACCTATTTATCCGGCGGAGGTACTTAAACATGCCAATCATGTCTCCCCTCTTCCTCCTGTCCTGCAGCTTGTACATATTGAAATCCCACAAGCGCTCCATTTTAAGACCTCCCTTGTTGCCCCTGTAGGATTCTGGTAGCCCCTCTCTGCATTGCCTCCAGCCCATCCCTGTCCTTCCTTAAGTGTAGAATTCACAAACTGCACACAGTACTCTAGGTGTGGTTGGACCATGGATCTTTACAAGGGCAGTGTTACCACTCTCTTTCTGCAAGTGATCCTCCTTCTGATGCTTCCCAGCATCCGATTAGCCTTTCCCACAGCCCCATTAAACAATACTGATACCTTCCACTTCTCCATTATCACCCCAGGTCCTTTCCACTGTGCTACCCAGTACCACCCTATCCATCCTATATTCCGTTCCTGGGTTCTTGGACCCTATTTGCATTGCATTTTTTTGCATAAAGTTTCAGCTGCCACACCTTGATCACCTCTCCAGTCTTTCCAGATCCTTCTTCATGACCCTTACCACACACCCACTGAGTGTCCACTCTAACACAGATCTTTATGTTGCATGAAAAGAGGCACATTTTACCCTGGACCCTATTCCTTCTGTCACAAATTAATAAGTTAAAGAGGACAATCTAAAACCAATCCTTGAGGCACACCATTTGTGACTTCCTTTATCCCTAAGGGTTCTCCATTTAGGACTACCCTCTGCATCCACCCACCCAGCCAATTTCTGAACCCACTTTGCTATCTTGTCATCTACCCCAGGCCACTCGGTTTCTTTACCAGCATCTCATGTGGTACAGAGTCAAAGGCTTTGTTGAACTCTAAGTACACGGCATCTACAATCTGACACATGTCCACAGCCTTTGTCACCCAATCGAAGAATTCAATCAAGTTTGTCTGGCACTGGTAAATCTGTACTGACTGAAGTCCTGCAGGCCAATGGCCTTCAGGAATTCTACTGTCCTCTCCCTTGTAACAGATTCCAATGGTTTTACTAATCTACACATCAAACTGACTGGTCTATAGTTTCCTAGCTCATCCCCTCCCCATGCACACTTCTATGTAGGAGAACCACCTTCACTCTCCTCCAGTCCTCCAGCACTTCCCTTGCATCTAAATAGCAACTGAAGATGTCCGATAGCAGTCCAGCTAGGATTTGTCCCATCTCCTTTAACATGCTAAGATACATCCCATTGAGGTACAGCACTTTTAGAGGATAGCCTCAGCCACAAGGACTCACGCACCCATTATTTTCTTCTCTGAAGGGAAGAAGACTGCATTCCATCCCATTTTGTGGAATGGTATGGCTCTGTGTTGACTGCCTTGGTTTTGGGGAACAGTCATTCCCTTTTTATTTGATCCAAGTCACAAGGCAGTGATGGGGCCTTAAAAGGGAGAAAACTTGTGAACTACCTCCTCAAAGAAGTAACTGAAGACAAGGTCAGCCACATGCATGCATGAGGAACTTATTGGGGAAATCAGAGGTGTAATACATAAAGGGAATACAGTGGTGGTTGGTGATCTGAACTTGCTCGATGTTGACTGAGGTATCCCAGTGGCAGGTTCTTCTAGAAGTCAGAAGGTGGTCGAGGCCTTGCAAGACTGCCTACTCACACAACCAGTCAATGCTCCGACTAAGCTGGACACCATCCTGGATGTAGTCCTCACAAATTCGGAGGTAGTAAATGTTGTAGGGATTGGGCAGCCACTGGCCAACAGCGACCACAACTCAGTGTGGTTTGAGTTGGCCCTAGGGGTAGTAAAATCTCAATCTACGACAAAGTTTTAAACTTTAGAGGAGCTCGTTTCTATAACATAAGGAAACTAGTCAGGGGCAAACTAACAAGGATCCATGAGCATTTAGAGGCATAAGAAATATGGGGCCTTGTCAAACAAGCCATACTGGAAGCTACCAAGAAGTGCGTAAGGACAGTGATGAAAAAGAACAAACATAAAAAACACATATAGTTCACAAACCAAGTTAGAGCACCTATCAGAACCAAAAAGGAGGCTTTCAAACACTTTAAAAGAACCCAAAGTGATAACGAATGGGAAGTTTACATTCAGAAGAATAAAGAAGCCAAGAGTATGGTGAGATCAGCTAAAGACATGGCTGAACTTCAGGTTGCAGGGGGGGTTAAAGCAGGAAATAAACACTTTTTTCATTATATACTGGAAAAAAGGAAGAAAAGGGGAAGGATATTTATTTATTTATTTGTACAAATTGGAATTATAATCCTTTGAGTCATGGACTCGTTTCCAAAGGCTCCTCGTCAGACAAAATACAGATTACATACAAACAGAACACCACATAGTTACAGAGGAGTATAACATAACTTCATACGGTTACACAGGTACATGAGTAGGTATTACAGAGGTATATCGTAATCTAACTTCATATGGTTACATGGGTACATGAGCAGGCAATGCGTAGAAAGGTATGGCAGATTATCTTATATAGTGACTGAGGTACAGTCCAGTGGGGAAGCAATAGAGGGACAGACAGACAGGGTATTTGGTAAACAGTGGGATTTTTGCTGGGGGGATATAGAGTTGTGGTGCTGAAAGAGACGCCGTTCAGGGGGTGACGGTTAGCTGTCCAAAGGACATTGTCGGGGGGGGCTGTGGGAGACTGTAGAAACGAATGGGGGGCCCTTGGGTCTATCAACAGTTGCAGCAGAGCGAGGCAAAGAAATGGTTTCTGAGGGAAATTTTGAAGGGGCTTATTCTAGACAGGTTGGTAATAGTAACCGGAGGGAGTTGTACCACAGTGGGGTCCTATAGGGGAAGGACCGCTGTGCGAGGGAGGTCTTGACTCTGGGTATCGTGAGGGTGGGTTTGCAGGTACTGCGGGTATATACTACAGGGGAGGTGACACTGAAGAAGGGGGCCACCCCTTGTGGGGGCGGGGAAGAGAACCAGGAGTGTTTTCTTCATTAACAGGCAGGACTGGTGGGGAGCCTCTCTTCAAAGTTGAGAATGCTGGCGAGCGACTAGACAGAGCAGGTGTGGGTGTGCCTGTCAGCACCCATCAGGAGCCTGCAGGCCTTATTAATGGACATTTGCACTTTGTTGAGGGCAGTCTTGGCAGCAGCAGCATAGTTTGGGAGGCCATAGTCTACCGCAGTACAAAGCACTTTGGGTGGCAGGCAGTCTCTGTGGCACTAGAGGAGACCGATCCGTATGTTTGTGGTGGACGAGAAGGTGGCAATATGGTGGTGGAAGGTGAGGGAAGGGTCAAAGGTGACACCCAGGTATTCGTACATAGTCACTTGTTCAAGGGGGACCTGGGTGCTGGGGAGGATCTGGAGGGGGGTATTTTTGGTCTTATTCTGATGGTGGGCAAAGAGCATCAATTTTGTTTTTTTCTGGATGATGACCAATTTGTGGTCAATGAACCATTGCTCGGCCTTGGTGAAGGAGTGCTGAAGGATGTTCTGTAGGGCAGTGGGGTGGGGGTGCGAGGCAAGGAGGACAGCATTGCCTGCATAGAGAAGGATTTTTTCCAACTAGAGGTTGGGGAGTGTATTTAAGTAGAGGCTAAAGAAAAGTGGGCCTAATATGGAGCCTTGGGGGACTCCAGAGCGGACAGGTTGGGCGTTAGGGTGCCACTGATTTTCACATGCTGGGACCTGGAGGACAAGTAGCTGTCAAACCAGGAAAGGGCCCTTGAGAAAGAGAGAGATTCCGCAGGGAGTTGAGCAGGAGGGGATGGCAGACCGTATAAAAGGCCTTGAACAGGTCAATACAGATAGCTCCGGCTAGGTGCCCAGTGTCCAGGGCTGTGTGGAGGAAATTGGAAAACTTTAACAGGGCTGTGGTGGTACTGTGTCCTGCGCAGAAGCCGTGTTGCTCCCTGCACATGATGTTGTGCTTGGTAAGGCAGTCAGATAGCTGGTCAGCCAAAATTTTTCCAGTGCCTGGAAAGCGGGGGTGGGGTGGGATGGAACACAGTAATTACTGGGGCAGTGCGGGTTCCACCTTTGTGAATAGGGGTGACGATTGCCGTCTTGCAGGTAAAAGGGAACTGACCTAGGCATAGGGAGCGATTAAGCAGGTGGGTGAAGGGGATGAGTACTGCATCCAGTACTCGCTGAAGTAGCCTAGTTTCCAGGAGGTCATTGCAGGGGCTGGTGCTGTTGAGGGCTTCGAGTAGGTACGGCCTAGCTTCTTTTAGGGTTATGGTCCAGAGGTAGAAGGGGGGGTGGTGGAAATTGGGTGAAGGGAATGGAGACGCTGAGTCGAAGAAGCTGCTGGGTAGGACTGAGCTGAGATCGGAGAAGGTGGTGTTGAGGCTGTTGGCGATGGTGTGGGGATCTGTGGTAATGGAGCCATTGATAACGAGTTGGGATGGGGGGGTGACTGTGTCTTCCCGTTCGGTTCCTTTAAATTGTCCCAGAAGTTACAGGCATTACCCCAGGAGGAGGCAAGGGTGGATTTGTAATGCTGAGCCTTAGCCTTGCGGATGGCCCAGGTGCACTTGTTTCACTCAGCGTTATAAGCCTGCCTATCTGCCTGTTTACCTGATTCCACGGCTCTATGCCAAAGGTTGTCCCTTAATTTCATGTGGTGGAGAAGCGTGGGGTAACCTAAGTGGCGTTCTGTTTCTTAGTTAAGGTCTTGGTGAGGGGTGCGAAAATGTCACAGGCGTTGTTGAAACAGCTAGTGAAATAGTCAAGCCCCAGGTCTACACTTGGGGCGCAGGTAATGGGGGTCCAGTTCCACTGGGCTAGATAAAGCCTGAGTTTACTGAGGCTGCCAGGGTGGAGGCGCCATCGGTGGACAGTCCTGGTGGCAGGTTTCCGAACTTCAGTGGACCATGTGAATGTGACTGGGGAGTGGTCACTCAGCACATTTGGGAGGATGAGTAGGTCAGTGATCCTGTGAGGTCGGTTGGTGAGAACAGTGTCTAGTAGGGTGCTGGTGCCAGAGGTGGGGTTGTACCTAGTAGGTTGGGAGACGAGCTGTGTCATGTCAAGGGCTGAGAAAGAGTCTACAAAATGTGAGTTTGAGGCACTCAGATGTGTCGTTGTAGGAGGGGGGAGTCCTCGGTGTGGGAGATAGCAAGTGTCAGAAGTAGTAGAGTGGTCAGCTTATATGGGTGGGTACAGGTACCTGTGGATATGTGGACTGGGGCCTTGGGAGGGATGAAGTTGGTAGAGAGCCATCAAAATGTAGATCAGCCTCGATGGTACAGTGGCAGGGATGTGGACTTTGATGCTGAAGGTACATGGTTCAAACTCGGGGCGGAGATACTTGAGCCTGGTCTCATGAGCCCGGAAGTTATGTGGGAGCCAAAGATCAAGGGGGTGAAGGCCGAAATAGGTGCGCAACAGTGACTCCTAGTGGTCAAGAGATGAGGCCATACAGGGCATGGGGGGGGAGGATGTGTGCAGGACAGGCGTTGGTGGCTTGGTAGAAGAGGGTTGGGCACGTTGGAGAGGGCTGGATGGGAGACAGAGTGGGAGAGAGTCAGCAAGGGTAGGAAGGTCAGCACAAGAAAAGAGCGGCTTGACTTTGTAGGAAGTATGAGGTGGGGAGAGCTCCATCTAGAGGGCAGTTAGTATAAGCTGCAAATGGGAAATTGGGGAGTTAGGATTGCGCAGCACAGGAAGTCACGTGATCAGGGTGGTCCTTAAATTAAGGGCCAGCGATGGGTGGGTGAGGCGGGAAAGAGTCGATGGGCTAACACCCCCCACAAACAAGCTGACGAATGCTAGTTACTTACTGTAGCCTCTCACCTGGTCCCCTGAAGTGGAAGAGTACTCCTGTGCTACAACGGCGTCTGTGTGCTCTGATGGGGGTGGGGGGGTTCAAGGCCTATGTAGAGGGAGGAACAAAGGGAAGCCTGGGGTTGCACTCTGCTCTCTGTCGGTTATGGGCCTACTGGTCATGCGCGCAGAAAGAGAGGTTACTGGGAGGAGAACGCCCAAGGAACGCTAACAAGGAGCCGGGACCTAGCAGGATCTCCTGAGCAGTAAGCGCAAGTGGAAACAACAGTACTAGCAAACAGTCTGAGATCTAGCACAGTAAAATCAGCAATTAGCAAGGATATCACTACAGTGTACAGTTGGAGCATGCAAACGGGTAACTCAGCAGTAATTCAGCAGTGTAAATGTCCCTTAAAGCTCCAGGCAAAATTAGACTAAGAGATGGAGACAGAATCATGGAAGAGGACAGACAGCCACTGTTATAAATAACTTTTTCTACTCAGTGTTCACTAAGGAACACAGCAGCCCTATACTGGATACTGGCATCAAGGCAGCTGACAAGGGAGTCCCACAAATGGAAGCACCTACAGCATGGTCAGAGAGGCTCTGGAGCAACTCAGAGAGGACAAATCACCAGGGCCAGATGAAATACACCAGAGGCTGCTGAAGGAACAGGAGAGAGAACTGGCAGATCCTTTGGCACATTTGTTCAACAGTTCACTTCAGCGGGAGTAGTGTCTAGAGACTGGAGAACAGCAGACGTGGTACATCTCCACAAGAGAGGGAGCTGGGAGGAGGCTGGCAACTACTGACCAGTTAGCTTTACTTTGGTAGTGGGTAAGCTGATGAAAACCTTAATAAAAACAGGACACAGTAGAGTACCTAGATAAGAACGGTCTTCAGGATGACAGGCAGCATAAGTTCATGGCAGGCAGGTCATGCCAGATGAACCCGATTACATTTTTTTGACTGGATAACTAGGGAATTAGATAGGGCCACCCAGTGGACCTCCTCTACTCCAACTTCAGTAAGGCCTTTGACTCAGTGCCGCACAACCGCCTGCTGAAAAAGTTGAAGGACCTGGGCGTAGCCAAAAGCAAAGTCAGGTGGGTAAGAAATTGGCTTAAGGATATAAACCACCGAGTGGTAGTGAACAGGGAGAAGTCAAATGATGGGGAGGTCACTAGTGGAGTGCCCCAGGGCTCAGTGCTGGGGACAGTCCTGTTTAATGCATTTATCAGTGACATCGGCATAGGTATCCAGGGCAAAACTGCCCTAGTCTCAAATAATACCAAGCTAAGAGGAAGGAGGACTGCAAGGAGGTGGTTAGGGACCTACAGAAAGACCTGCAGAAGCTGGAAAAATTGGTTCAATGTCTAGCAGCTGAGGTTCAATGCAAAAAAGTGCAAAGTGATGCATCTAGGTAAGGGGAACCCGAGGTAGCATACTGGTTTGATGGGGTTCAGCTCAGTAATTCACAGGAAGAAAGGGACCTAGGAATCATCATCTGCAATACCCTTAAAGAGGCCAGCCAATGCAACACAGCTTACAGCAAGGCCAACAGAATGCTAGGGTGCATAGGGAGAGGATTTGACAGCAGGAGCAGGGAGGTCATTCTAACACTCTACAGATCCCTGGTAAAGCCTCATCTGGAGTACTGTGTCCAGTTTTGGAGTCCACATCTTAAGAAGGATAGGAAAAGACTGGAGGCCGTCCAGAGAAAGACAACCAAGATGAACCAGGGCCTCCAGGGGCTCGCCTATGAAGGGCATTTAGTTGCTCTGAATATGTTCTTGCTGGAGACTAGGAGGGAGAGAGGGGACATGATAGAGACATACAAGTTTTTGAGAGGAACAAACAAGGTGCCCTCCTCGGATCTGTTCATCAGGGTTGACAACTCCAGTACCAGAAGACACGAGTGGAAATTGGGGGGCTGGGTGCTTCAGATTGGACCTCAGGAAACACTATTTTATGGAAAGGGTAGTGGAACCATGGAACAGGCTGCCCACGGAGGTGGTGAAAGCAAAGACAGTAACATCATTCAAGCTGGGGTGGGACAAAGAAAAAACTCAAATAAAATCCATGGGAGCAGTAGGGTGCATTAAACAGTAAGAGGGGGGTGGGTCCATCTGAAAAGATCTCATGAACTCTAGGGCAGACTAGATGGACCCTTGGTTTCCTTCTGCCATCACTTTTCTATGTTTCTATGTGGAAGCCAGTCCTGAACCTGAAAGCTAATATGACCGATAGGCAGATTATAAGAGGCAAGAGGCATAACCTGACAGAAATCTGAAAGAGCAGGAAGTATTGAATGTTTCCCACCGGGCAGGTGTCGGGAGGGGGGGCGGATTTAGTATGGCAACAGGAAGGGAACCATCACCACCTGGAGTAGGTCTTATGAGTGGCCTGTTTCTCAGAAGCTGTGAAGATGACTAACACATATTCAAGGAGTTCCAATTATTCGAACTCTAGCCTCTCGGGATCAAGCCTACAGATGATGGATTCAAAGTTCCAGGTGAAAGACCCTACCCTGAGAGAGGGACAGAAGATCCAACTTGAGGGGAAGATGAACTAGTCCTTTAACACAAAGGATTAGCAAATTCTGGTACCATATCCACCCGGGGTGATAAGGGTAATTTGGGTTTTGGCATGCTAGACCTTCAGAATGACCTTCTGAAGGAGAACTCCCATACCCAAAGATAACTCAGCGCTTCCTTCGGAACTGTGCCCACACTTAGGGGACAGGAACAGTACAGAAGAAAAAATTACTCACCTTAGTAATGTTGTTTCTTCTAATGGAGTCTTGCTATATTATGACTATTGCAGTTTGCCCCAGCCTTAGAACTGCTCTGGAGGTGAAAGAGTTAGCTTCCATGCAGAGCATGGAGCTTAGAGCTCGAGCTCGGTTCAGAAGCTCTGTTTGGCTGGTTTCAAACTGAAACCGTCAGATCTTTACGAGCAAAAACTCACTAAGGTTCTGTGTGGAAGCTGTAACCTACACTAGCCAACTGGCCACTAATATATTAACACATTTTTGCTGGTCCCAACAGAAAGACTCAAGTCAGTGGACCAGAAAATTAAGATAAAATAACTAAATAAACACAACACCCAAACATGAAAGAGGGCATCAATAGATGCCAACAGAGGACTACCCACCCCATACCCCAAAGTAGGAGTTCTGAGAGGGGCAGGTTGGGGGGGAGGTCATAATATAGCAAGACTCCATTAGAAGAAACAACATTACTAAGGTGAGTAATTTTTTCTTCAAACAACATGAAGTCTTGCTATATTATGACTATTGCAGACTACACAGCAGTACCTCCATGGAGGAGGGACAGAACCTACTTAGGGAATAGGCTCTGAAGCACGGCTGTGCCAAACCGAGCATCCCTCCTGGCCTGAATATCCAGGGAGTAATGCTTGGTGAAAGTGTGTACTGTCTTCCAAGTAGCTGCCTGACATATCTCCAAGATAGGGATGTCTCTAGCAGCAGCTAGAGATCCAGCTGTACCTCTGGTAGAGTGAGCCCTCAGGCCTGAGGGGGGAACCTTACCCAGCTTTTGATAGCAAAACTGGATACAAGAAACGATCCACCTGGCAATGGATCTCTTAGTGGCAGGTCTCCCTTTCCCAACCTCACCATAAGTGAGAAACAGTTGGAGGGAGTCAAACCTGTGACCCTTGGTACGCTCTACGTAGTAACTTAGGGCCCTCTTAACATCTAAGCTGTGCAGCCTCCTCTCACCAGAGGAGGAATGGTCAGTGAAGAACACTGGAAGTGAAATAGATTGGTTAAGGTGGAAGTCTGAAACCACCTTAGGCAAAAACTTCCTGTTACTCCTGAGGACCACTTTATCCCTGTGAAAGGAAATAAAGTCAGTTTCTACTGATAAAGCCTGTAACTCACTTATACGCCTGGCAGAAGTGATGGCTACCAGAAATACAGTTTTCCAAGTCAATACTTAAGCTCTGCCAAGACAGAGGCTCAAAGGGGGTTGCATTAGCTGAGCAATGCATACATTAAGATCCCAAGCCGGGCAGGGTCCCTGAATGGAGGATTGGTGTGAAGCAATCCTTTAAAAACTTGAAAATACAGGATGAGCAGAAAGAGAAGAGGGCTTCCTGCTGAAATGAAGGCAGAGACAGCAGCCAAGTGCACTTTCAGGTGACTGGTCTCAGTCCCAAAAATTAAGATGGACCATGTAGTCCAATACAGTGGGTAGATCAGCAGATTCTGGGGAAACATGCTTCCCAGAACACCATATGGAAAACCTTTTCCACTTGGAGTTATAGGTAGCCCTGGTGGAAGGCTTCCTAGCAGCCTTCAGGATTTTGAGAACACTTTGAGAAAGTTGCAAATCAGCAAATTCTAACTGCTCAAGAGCCGAGGTTGAGGAATTTTAGATTCGGATACCAAACTCTCCCCTGAGCACAGGTTAACAGATTGTGGTTCCTGGGGAGACACAGGGGAAGATGGACTGCTAAGGACAGAAGGAGTGGGTACCAGGGCTGCTTCAGTCTGGAGCAATTGTGATCATTTGCAGGGCTGAGACCTGATTTTGACTAGTACTTTGAACAGAGAGGGAAGGGAAGGCATAAAGAAACTCCCTTCCCAATCGAGGAGAAAGGCATCCAGGGAACTGCAACAAAACAGTGGAAGTTGATAATTGTCTGGGGCTGCGAAAAGATCTATCTGAGGAGTGCCACATCTGGCAAACACTATCCCTAGTATAAGGATCCAGTGACCATCGTGATGGCCCTGGGAAATCCTGCTGAGGGCATCTGCCAGGACATTGTCCTTGCCTGGGAGGTGAACCACATGAGGGAAGTGTTGGGGAGTAGCCAGAGACCACAACTCATCGCCGGTGCACAAGGTCAAGACCGAGTGCCCTTGTTTGTTGATGTACCACATTGTAGTGGTGTTGTCTGTTCTGACCTGTACCACCTTGTTCTGAACAGATGCCAGAAAAACCTGAAGTGCTAGAAAAACAGCTCTGAGTTCCAACAGATTGATGTGGAGCAGAGATTCCTGAGGGGACCATAATCCCTGGGTGGAGAGGTCGCCCATGTGAGCTCCCCATCCCAAGACGGATGCATCTGTAGTAAGGGTCAGGGAATGGGACAGAGGGATGAAAGGCACCCCATGTCTCAGACTGCTCCGATCCTGCCACCACTGAAGGGCCTGGATCAGGGTTCGAGTCACTGGGATTAACTTGGATAGAGGATCTCTTCTTTGAGACCAGAAAGCTCTCAAATGGAACTGAATGTCCCTCATCTGAAATCTTGCTCCTGCACCACAGCTGTGAGGCAGCCATGTGCCCTAGGAGCTGCAGGAAATGCCTTGCTGGTCGAGAGACCTGCAGAGTGAAGGAGGCGGCCAGGGCCACTAAGGTCCTTACCCTTTCCAAGGGAAGGAAGGCTCTGGCCTGCTTTGTATCCAGTTCTGCGCCTATAAAGGTGAGTACCTGGACAGGTTCCAAAACTGACTTTGGAAGATTGAGAAGAAATTCCAGAGAGGTAAGCAGCTGCTGGGTAACTAGCAGGTGTGATCTGACCCACAATGAGCCAGTCGTCCAGGTAGGGAAAATGGCAATCTGTTTCTTAGGTGAGCGACTGCTACTGCCAGACACTTTGTGAACACCTTGGGGCAGAAGTGAGGTCAAGGCATTGCTCTGAACTGATAATGGCCTGAGGGCAGTTCGAATCTGAGGTACTTTGATGGGAGCTTTGATAAGAACATGGAAGTAGGCATCTTTGAGGTCCAGGGAGGCTAGCCAGTCCCCTGGCCTTAGGGAGGTAAAATCATTCCAATGTCACCATTTTGAACTTTGGCTTTAAAAGGTGCTTGTTTAGATATCTTAGAGCCAGGATAGGCCGCCACTCTCCTGTCTTTTGGGGTAAGGAAGTACCTGGAGTACAGACCTCTGCCCTGGTGAAGGGAGAAACCTTTTCTACAGCTCTGAGAGCCAGGAGGGTTGAGACTTCTGTTTCCAAAGCAAGAGTCTCTAAAGGGTTTGCAGGTGGAAAGATCCGGCTCTCATCTTTGGAAATTTCTTGAAGCTGAGAAAGACCCTGGCTCACTACTTCCAGGACCCACCTGTCTGAAGTTAAAGACTGCCAGTCCTGGACGGAGGAGCCAACCTGCCCCTCACAGGTAGTGGAGGACGCACCCTGGGCATCCCATCAGGGTGCCTGTTTGGCAGGGGCTTTAGGCTGAGGGGTGGGAGCAGGCCTGCCGAACCCCGCCTGCCTCTCCTCTGAAGAACCCCTCTGTACATAGGGCTGAAGAGGAGGGGCCTGAGTCTGGTAAAAGGCCTGTGAAAAGGCCTGCCCTACCCCTGAGGGCTGCCTCTGAGGAGTGGCTTGCCGCTCCTTGGCTTGTGCACTCCTATAAGTGGTTCTATATTTATCCATTTTCTTCATATAATTCTCTGTCTGCTCCCCAAACAGAGAATTTCCCACCACAGGAAAATCATAGCCTTAGACTGGGTATCCTGTGACAAAGTAGTACACCTGAGCCAGGCCAATCTCCGAAAAGCCACAGATGTAGCCATGACTCTAGAGGATACATCGTTAGAATCCACTGCAGCATGGAACTGCACCTTAGATGCCTCAATACCATCAAGAGCCACCTGCTCCAGCTCCTTTGGCGAGCTGGCTAGGGACCTGTTTGGCTAAGGCCATGACAGTATCCCATCTAGATTTCTGGTATCTTGCAACATGTTTCATATAGTTAGCTTGTCTGAGTCCCAAGGATGCTGCCATGTATTGTTTTTGGCCATGGCATCAATCTTCCTGGAATCCTTGTCAGGAGGATGTGAAGCCAGTGGAATATTAGCTTTATCACAGGCTGCAGCTTGAACTACCCCAACATGACTGCATTGCTGTGAAAGAAAATCTGTATCAGGACCTGACAAAGTGTACCTCCTGTCCATCTTTTTATCCACAGGAAGCACAGAATTAGGAGCTTTTAAAATTTTTATTGTTTGTTTTCTAAAAGATTTATGTAAAGGGATGGACAACCTCCTGGACTCTGGGATATCCATCATCTCCACATAGTCAGGCTCCTCTTGCTCATCCAAAGCCTCCTCTAAGGGAAGCTGGAGGGTCTCAGCAACTTTTTTATAAAACAAAAAATGAGAAGGGGACTCAGAAAGCCTAGGGGGAGACTCACCTGAAGGTCTGTCTGGGGAGATGTCTGGTTCAATGGGCACATCCAGACTTTCAAAGTCACATTCACACTGATCATAATCCTCATCCCCCTCCTCTGGTTCATAGAACTCTTCTATATCATAATCCTGAACCACTGGAACCGAGCAAACCGACCTTTTGCCAGACAGTGGCGGTTCGGAGGGAACCAGGGACAGGGACTGGACAATCTGTATTGCCCTGGCTATCTCAGCAGCAGTTGGAGAAGGAATTTTGGACTCCAAACCTGCTGATTTTTAGATTTCTTTGCTGGAACTGGCTCCTCAGAGCCAGCTTTTCGTTGCCGAGGAAGTCAGCCCTGGTCAGAGGCACTCCCTCGGTCCGGTTGGAACCCGAACGGGCTGGCCATCCGGGTCAGCGGACTTTTTACCTCTCGTTCCTGAGCCTGCCCACTCTCTGTCCAGGGTGGCTGCAGGGAAATTTTACAAATCTGGCAGTCTGAATTGAGGTGGTCAAACCCCAGACAATAGACACATGTAGTATGGGTCAGCCTTGGCAAAGCTTCCCCACAGACACTACAGTGTTGAAACCAGTGGGCCCGGTTTTCTTTTGGGTTTCTCAGACATGATGCCAGCCAACCAACCAACTTGCCCTTTTGATGGCGGTGCCAGGCAAGACACCTGATCGGGTTCCAAACGCTGTGTCTGGTGCGTGGAAAAACCGTAATGAAATCCGTTTTTAGAACCGATAAGAACCGGGAACAAGATTTCAAAAAGCCTTAAAAGGCTTCAAACTTATATTTAAATACAACTCGATCAGTTCAACCAAACGATAATACTTTACAAGTTCCACAGAAAAACCCTATTACTTACGATTACCATAGACAGAGCCTGAACCGATCGGTTTTGCGGTTAAAATAATAAATTAAGTTAATTAGGCGAGAGATGGCGCTTAAACGAAGAAATGAACCGAGCAACAAGAGGTATCTCCGGAGCGACTGTTCAGTGAGGCGGAGTAAAGAATCTGACGGTTTCGGTTTGAAACCAGCCAAACAGAGCTTCTGAACCGAGCTCGCGCTCTAAGCTCCATGCTCTGCATGGAAGTTAACTCACCTCCGGAGCAGTTCTAAGGCTGGGGCAAACTACAATAGTCATAATATAGCAAGACTTCATGTTGTTTGAAGGAGTCTGTGATCCTCCCATGAAGAGAAAAGGTCTATTAGCAGAGTTCCCCACTTAGAAAATATCTCCTGCGAAACCACGTTGTGTAAAGATCACTTCTGGTTGAGCAAGTCCTTGTGACAGACTGTCCTCTAGAAGTTCTCCGAGTGTCAAGTGGACCACAGATGGCTGGTACATAAAGAGAATGTGGTCTACCATACTTGTAAAGCCTTTCTAGCAAATAGCAGATGATCTGGAACCTCCATATGTTCAGGTAAAACATGGCAGTGGTGTTTCCTGTGTTTACCTGTAGGAACAGGGTCCTAATCAAAGAGATGAAGGCCAAAAGCAGCTTTCAGTTTTGAATACACTAATCTGTAGTTTGGTTTCTTTAAGGAATCAAAGGCCATGCACCATCTCTGACCCTAGTATGGCTCCCCAACCAGACAGGAAAAAGTCTGTTGTCAGGTGAAGAGATGCGAAGCGGTCACTAAAAGAATCCCTTCCCCATGACTGGACATCTCCTGCCACCAGAGGAGGGTACAGTATGTTAAGTTTCAAAATACCAAAACTCTTTGGAATAGAGGGGATCTAATTTTGGACCACCTATCCTTGAGATACCAGTGAACCCATCTCATGTAGAGCACAGACCAGGGCATCAGTGAGGTGGTCAATGCCATGAGGCTGAGAAGTCTACGGCTCTAAGGGTATGCTCAACCAGAAAATATTCTGAGTAAGGAACCGGGTCTTGGGCCAATGGTAAGGGCGGGAGAACCCTGGCTTGGACCGAATCCACTTCTGGCCCAATCAAGTATTGTATTTTAGGTTGGGAAAAAGTTAGTCTTCTCTATATTCAGGGGGAACCCATGCTTGGGAAAGGAATGAGCTGCTGGGTCAGAAAGATTCAGACTGAACCGCCGCTGTGCTGGCTCTGGCTTTATCAACCTGTCATCCAAACAAGAGGTATTCTGAGATACCCTGTCTGCAAAGGTGAGCAGCCACTACTGCCAAGTATTTTGTAAGCACCCTGGGGTTGAAGAACCTTGTCCTAATACACCATTTTCCATGGATAAATGAACACATTTTTAATGCAATTTTCTGAAAAGAATATGAAAATTGTGGTCAAATGTTCGAGCAGTCCATGTGTTTTTTTACTACCTCAATTGCCACCGCCTGCTAAGTCTATTTTACAAGGCCTTACAATCTACTGGAGAAATTCCTTCATACCTACCGTAATTTCATTTTCTGTTAGCTGCAACTGCCAGTGGGGAGTTACACCCCTAGACTGGACGTTTGGACTGAAAAGCTGTGTGCCCCATTGGCATGCTCGGGGCCCCCCCGATGCCACCACCAGCCGCCGCAAACCCTCCTCTGAAGCCAGACTGGACGTTTGGACTGAAAAGCCATGACCCATTAGCGGCCATTCGAGGCCCCAGCGCCACCACCAGCCGCCAAACCCTCCTCTTAAGCGGACTGGGCAGGCTTGGACTGAAAAGCCGTGGCACCCGTTAGCGCGGCCTCGGGGCCCCAGCGCCAACACCAGCGCCGCAAACCCTCCTCTGAAGCGGACTGGACGTTTGGACTGAAAAGCCATGTGCCCTGTTGGCACGGCTCAGGCCCCCCAACGCCACCACCAGCTGCCGCAAACCCTCCTCTGAAGCCGGACTGGACGTTTGGACTGAAAAGCCGTGTGCCCCGTTGGCACGGCTCGGGGGCCCCCCCCAACGCCACCACCAGCCACCGCAAACCCTCCTCTAAAGCCGGACTGGACGTTTGACTGAAAAGCTGCAGCCCTGCTGGCACTGCTCGGGCCCCCGCGCCACCACATCAGCCGCAACCCTCCTCTGAAGCCGGGTAAGGAGTTCCACTAGACCGGGGAAGTAGGGATCGGCTGCTATTGGACAAAGCGCTTGAAGACGCTCGCCCATTGGCCCCCGGTTCCAGCAACTGTCCTCCCATTGGTTCTGCTGAGAGTGTGCTGTGCTGGGCTCGGCGCCCATTCACCTGCACTGCTCTCGGCCAAATTTTTCGCCCGGACATTTGTCTTTTTTTCTTTTCTCTTTACTACTGCCTTAAATTGCTATATCTATAAACGCGGTTTTCGACTGCCAGAAACTAAATGTTTTTACATAGTTCAGTGAATAATTATGCGGTTGTTAATGCCTCTAGTGTGCACAAGCCATTACTGAATCTACTTATGAAGAACTGTTAGTTTAATTTAGTATGCTTGTCTAAAATTCATGTCAAGTTTTTCCTGTGTTTAGAAAATATCAGGTCTTTAAAAGCTAAAAAAAAAAAAAAAAATTGTAACTGAAATTGCCTCTACTCTACCTTCACTTTGAACCTGCTTTACCCTAGTTCTTTGAAGCTCTACCTCTCCTAACAGGTTGCTCTAGCTCCTTCTCGCTCAAAGTATCTCATTCCTCACCTACGACCTCTCTTTTGTATGAACGACTAGCCCTCCTGACTCTCTGTTCCGTAGATTTTCTCTTTTTAGTTAATTTTTCTCTCTCTAATCATAGCCCTTGTTCTCAGGCGCCCTCTCAGTTCGCGCTACCCAAACCTTATCCCACTTCTGCTCCAACCTGCTCCCTGTTTCTAGCGTGCTCATCCTAGGGTTTTGCACCTGGAAATAACTAGTCCTTCTGTTTGAAAAAGACCTTCAGCCAGTGCTAGCGACTACAGCCTGATCGGCTACCTCCTGCAATTGCTGCATTCCCCTCACCACTCATAAAGCCCGTCGCAGTGAGGCCTCACTCCATCTAATACCCCTTCCCCCCAGCCCGACTACTGTGGCCCATACAAAGCTCCGCTCCCTATAGCCCCTCTCTCTCTCTCTCACCTCGCCTCTTGCCATACCACGTTTTACAGGGCCGTCTAATCTGCCTGCCCAGTTGGCGCCTGCTCTAATTCTCAGCCACTAAATAGATTCTCTTCCCTAGCTAACTACCCCACCCCCCACCGCCTTTCTGTAGACCACATTCTTTTATTATTTTAATTTTCTTTCTCCTAACTGCCTGCTTCACAAACCTCTGCCTGCTCACTCTGCACCTTGCCTCACTCTCTTGCCCCCCTCCCCGGCCAGAAACGAATCACTGACTCGAGCGTCACTAATCTTTTGTCTATCTTGCTTGTGGTATACAGTTAAAAGCTGCTTACTTACCTGCATCTCTCTCTCCTTTCCACCCCTAGACTGGACGTTTGGACTGAAAAGCTGTGTGCCCCATTGGCACGGCTCGGGGCCCCCGACGCCACCACCAGCCGCTGCAAACCCTCCTCTGAAGCCGGGTAAGGAGTTCCACTAGACCAGGGAAGTAGGGATTCAGCTGCTATTGGACAAAGCACTTGAAGACGCTCGCCCATTGGCCCCCGGTTCCAGCAACTGTCCTCCCATTGGTTCTGCTGGGAGTGTGCTGTGCTGGCTCCAGCCCATTCACTTGCACTGCTCTCGGCCGAATTTTTACACCCGCCCCCCTCACCTTTATTAAATAGGCTCATCGCTCACCCAGGTGAAAAGACCCACCCCTGACAGGAGCCTCCCACTTGTCCCCCAGTTTTACTCCTCCCTCCTCCTAGCTCTGCAAGTCCCTCTCTCCCTGAAACTCCCAAGCTACTATTTCCCATTATACTCTTCCTTTCTTCTCTTTCCTGTGTTGTTTTTCTTCTCCTCCTCTTTTTTGCTCCCTCAACTTCATATCGTTTCGTTGTTCTCTCTAACCCCTGTTGCTCAACCTCTCATTTCAGTACTCCCTTCTACGGCTCTAACTATACCTTCCTAAACCCTTTAAACTTTGCCTTACCACTCTCCTATGCTCTCAGCCCACCTACTCTATCTCGCCACCTCTTCTCTGATTGCTTTCCTCACACCATTTGCCTGTTTTCCCCTCCAACTCAGTAGTAAACTGCCTCTCTTAAACTATGCCTTCTTTTAGTTTCTACCACCTGTCCCTGCTGACCCTCACCCTCCTTTTCCCACTATGCCAACTTCCTCTCTCTGCCTACCCTACCCTACCCTTCCACCCTTTCTCACCGTCATATTCGACTACCCACAATTTGGAACCATGGCAAGTCCTCCGGAATCCTCAATTAAACACCCCTTTACTAATATCTGTGTACAAAACACAACATTTCCTACTTGGAAACAGTCAAGTCAAGATCTAACGCTAGCTATCACCATTTACTGGGACCCCAGAAGAAAACCCAAACCCCAAATAAAGAACAATCAGAGACTCACTCTAACCTACTATGAACTACGAATGGTATCACTGAAACTCCTACTCCTCCTACTTCTAATGTCAGGTGGGGTGCACCCAAACCCTGGCCCTGTCACATACAAGTTAACAAAAACAGAGAAAGCCGATAGTGGACTCTCCATTAATCGCCCTAAATATCTGCAGCCTCCTTCCTAAACTGGCATCTCTTCAAACATTTGTTGGCCAAAAAAAATCCCGATATACTAGCCGTTGTTGAGACCTGGCTGTCTCCCAGCACCCCAGATCATGCTGTCTAGCTTGAAGGCTACAATCTTTTCAGACTTGACTGGGCAAGCAAGAAGGGTGGGGGCTGTGCTATCTACATAAAGGACAACCTATCCAGTCACCTTGGCAGTTTCACCTCCACAAATACCCAGGTGCAACTTCTCCCTATCAAATTGCTCCTTGGTGCACAAAATAAAGTACTCACAGTGGCTGCAGTCTATATCCCTCCAAAAGACCACCGCTCCGGTCTCAAGTCAGTGCTTGAATTTGTAAGCTTGCAACCCCCTGAAAATGAGCTCCTCCTCCTTGGGGATTTCAATATAAACTGGCTCAGCCCGACACTGGCTCCTGCAAAGATTACATCCTAGCAGCCAACCTGACGAAAATGGTAACTTCCCCAACCGAAAAAATTACAAAACTGGAACAAGTACCCTCATTGACTGGGTTCTCACTAATCACCCGACCGATAAAAACATTACAGTTCTCCTGACTCTCTCAGTGACCACTCCCCAGTGTTATGTACCTGGTCTAATAAATTTCTCAAGCCGCCCCCCAAAGTTATCTCAAGTAGAGTATTGCCACAAGGGAATCTTATCAAACTAAAGACCTGTCTCCTGCAACATGACTGGGCACCAATTTTCAAAATGATTGATGTTGATGCTGCTCTAGAATACTTCATCACAACTTTCAATACTGCATGTGACATTTATGCCCCAGTAAGACAGCGTAAAATCAAAGCGCCCTCAAATCCTTGGCTTACTGCCAAACTACTGGTCCAGCTCAAGGCTCGTGACCACCTCTGGGCCACAGCCAGGGACACAGGCTCCCCGCATGATACTCTACAGCACAAACAGGCACGAAACATATGCACCTCATAAATTAGGCAAATGAAGAGCGCCTATTTCAAAAACGTCCTTGAATCCACCTGGGGTGACGGGAGAGCTTTCTGGGACAACATCGGAAATATAATGGGTAAGCAATCAAAATCCTCTCGCACCATTATGAAAGTTGATGGATCCACCACACTTGACCCAAAGGCTATTGCAGATGCTCTAAATAAGACTTTCACAGACCTCAGCGGGGTCCTCCCCCAGATTTCTTCTTGGACTTACCTGTGTCTAACCTAGTATCACAAAGCACCCCTCGTGACCATCCACAATTTTATTTCAAGAAAATCAAAGTGCACGAAGCCTACAAATACATAAAAAGGTCGGCTCCAAATCCAAAACAAGTAATGACACCATAGATCTAAAATCTTGTCTCTCACCTTGGACAAAGTGATCTGTCCCTTGGCCAAAGTCAATTTCCCAACAAATGAAAGTCTGCCATAGTTACGCCAGTGCACAAAGGGGGTGATAAATCCACAACAGGAAACTATTGACCTATATCAATACTCCCACCCCTCTCCAAAGCACTTGAACGCATCGTGGCAGACTAACTCTCAGACTACCTGGACAAGTACAATCTACTCTGTAATCAACAGCACGGTTTTAGGAAAGGACATAGTATGACAACAGCCTTACTTGACTTCTCTAGAGAAGTCCACTCAGCCCTGGACAAAGGCTATCAAACCGGTGCGGTCTTCACTGACCTCACAAAAGCTTTCGATACAGTCATCATGGCCTACTTATCTCTTTATTGACCAGCCTTGGCCTGGCTGAAGGACCTAGTGCTTGGGTAAAAAGTTACCTGTCAAATCGGTCACAGGCTGTAAAAATCTCTGCTGTACTCTCTGACTCTAAACCTGTCCTCTCGGGTGTACCGCAGGGATCAATCCTAGGCCCGCTCCTCTTTAGCCTGTTCCTCAACTCTCTCCCAGAATTCTGCCCGGAAAAAATAATCTCATATGCTGATGATGCTGTAATTCTCTCTTCTCACAAAGAGCCAAACTCCCTACGCCAGAGCTTCCAACTTGATTTCTCTAGTGTTGAAAAGTGGTTCCGGGATAGTAAGCTTGTGCTTAACCACAATAAAACAAAAGCCATGCTTTTTACCAATCACCAAAACAAAAATAGAAACAATCCACTCACCATTAAAACCTCCGCTGGAAATATACTGGACCAAGTAAATACCTTCAAATACCTTGGTATCACGTTTGACCAAGGTCTTACCTTTGCAACCCACATAGACAACACGGCGAAAACAGTGAACCAACGTCTAGGAATACTATTTCAAAACCGCCAATTCCTTAACCAAGCTGCACTGAGGATTGCTATACAAAAGTTCCATAATCTCAATCATAGACTATGGCCTAATTATCTATGGCTCTGCTACTACCACGGCACTAAGGCGTATCTCAGTCGCTCTAAATAAGGCTTGCCAGCTCCTCACGGGGGCACAGAGACTGACACACACGTGTGAGCTTTACTATGAAACAGGCTGGTTGCAACTATCAAATCGCCTTGTGTATCTCACCTGCATAATGGCAAAAAAGTCTATCACGGGGCTGACTCCACTGTGTATCCAAAACCTACTCTGCCTGAATCATGGCACGCGTCCCACCACCAGATCTGAACACCAACTTTTTCTGGTTCCCAGATGCCGGACCGCACAGGGACAAAGAACGTTCGCGTACAGGGCCCCGACCTGGTACAATGCTCTAAGCCTACCTACTCTATCCTTCACCTCTCTTGGAGCTTTCAAACCTATGCTCTATGCCCACCTCACTACCACTACCAACTGTGATTGCATTTGATAAAAGACTAATTCCTCCTTGGACCATCCCCAAACCATGGCCTATCCTCCTTGTCTATAGAACCCACAAGTACCACCAACTACTCCTGTCTGCCTCCTAACTCACTCTTCTACTTCCTCTCCTTCCCCTCTTGCTTGCTCTACTGCCCACCACTTTCCCTACTTTTCGCCTCCTTGAATGCCTCCAATTATCTCCCTCTCCTTGGAAGGTAGTTTTGTTTCCTGAATTATTACTGCCTTGAAACTGTTAAAGCATATTTATGTAACTTTTTTTTCTGATAATACTTGTAATGTGTTTTGTCTGTTTGATGTTCTATGTGACGTGAAACCTTTGTAAAACAGCCCTGGCTCAAAGGTATTAATTACTAGACCAATAAACTAAACTAAACTACATATAGGAAATAAGCTCCCCTCTGGGGTAGATGTACAGACCAAGGCTGTCAATCAAGCATAGAACCCTGGAGTCATGAGGACTCCGAAGGCAACAGCTACTCAATCATTGCTGTTCCACTGAGGAATAGACTGTATAGACAGAACTCTCTAATGAAAAAATATTTTTTTAATTTTTTGTTTGATTAGTAAGTCAGCCATGAACTATGTTCTTCCCACAGCCTGGAACAAACTTCAATCCACGCTCAAATAAAAAAAAAAAACTGATCACCGTGAGCACGTTCAAATCACTTATTGATAAAATTACTCCCAACATCTGCCACTATTGTTAACCTTCTCTCCCTATCCTTATCCTAGCTCTGTCATCCATATTCTGATTTCACATTCTCTTCCCCTCCTTCTATGGTAGTAAATAAAATAAATGTAAAATCGCACTTATCCATTATGCACTTATGTATGTACCCGGCTGTGGCCGGTATTTTTTCTGCTAATGTTTAGTTGTTGGTTGTTAAATATACATACTACAATTGTGATACGTGCCCTAACCTGATGTTATGGTTTATGTACGAGGGACCACCTTGCAAATGAGCTTGCTCAATGGCTGTTATCCCTTCAAAAATAAAATGAACTGAACCAATTAAGAAACTTGGACACAGGTTGGGGCAACCCAGTGACAGGGAGCATTTAGAAATCATGCCTGTTGAGTTGCGGAAACTGACTAACTTGCTAGCTAAACTCTCATTCAGTGCCTATAGTGCCTGAAGGAGGGCCACTTGCCCCTCTTGTTAAGAGTGTTTTACCAGGTTTGTCACTGCCATTCCTTAGCCTGGTGCCTCAGGTAAGTGACTTTTGGTTTTAAGGGGCGAAAGGGGTTGTTTAGATTAGGCTGAGGTTCTCATAGAAGGTCACCATTAGCTATTTTGGGTGCCTTCCATATAAGCTAAATATACTGGAGGAAGAGATGCAACCTGCTGGAGGAGATGTGGGCATACTTCCAGCGACACACGGTCATATTTTTGGAGACTGCCCAGTACTAAAACCTTTCCTAACCTCACTTGCTGTAGAGATCATGGAGCTGCTTGGTGATCAGATGTCCTTAATTGTACCCAATAGCTCCATATGAAATCCGAACCATCCATGGATTCTCCTGATACAAAATGGCGGCCCAGGGTAGAATGAGTTAACTGTAGATTTTTTCCTTTTTTTCCCAGCTACAGGCACACATGGAAATCCTCTCATAACAGGAAATAAATTAACATTTGACTACTGGCTACAAAGAAAGCCATTACAAAAAACTGGCTCTCCCCTGCAGCTCCTATGGTCTATTTATGGCAGGATATAGTCATAGGTATTTACAAAATGGAAAAATTGACAGTGCAGGTGAACCACTGGACCAAAAAAATTTGAAGTTCTGTGGAGAAGATGGGTAATGTGCATCATGAGACAGACAGGATTTCGTCCCATGACTGGATACGGACATGGTCATTGATGTGGGAAGACATGCTCGCGGGCTTTAAATAATTTGATAAAATCTTCTTAACAGTTATCATGCATTGTACCACATATTTCTTATTACTTTTTTAGTGAATTGGCTTCCATGAACATCACCTATATTGCAAAGACTGCTGTTTTTGTTACCTTTCATGTTTACTGTTGTCCAATCGATGTTCTTTTAAAAAACTTCTCAATAAGTAGAAAGTTATACAAAAAAAAATAATTAGGCTGCAGAGTGAACGGTATGTACTGTGTGAAGTGCTTCGTTTCCCCTAGCATTCTCTCTCGTGCAGCCCCTCCCTAGTTAAGCTGTATGTGTTTCAGTTTAGAGACCCCCTGACTGGGCTCTCCTCCCTTACCTGGCGGTGTGGCGATTGCTTACCCTCGCTGCCTGCTTCACCTCTCCAGGAAGCCGCAAACAGGCACGGTCTTCGTTGCAGGATTTTCAACTTAGGCACTAACCCACTGCTTGTTCCCAATTGGATCCTCCTCCGCATTTGCTTTACCCGATTAGCCAACTCTAGTCTCTACAGCCCAGATTCAAGCTCGGCTCCAAGGATACTGGTGTTTCTGCTTCTACTCCAGATGCTTGCTTCTGGTGCCTTTTTCTCCTGCCCCCGTCACTCTTTAAATGCACTAGCTACACACTGGTCCCCGCCCATCTCTCTATTAGTCCAATACTAACTCAGCAGTATCCTGCAGCAGTTTGTCAGCTCTGCAAGCAACTCCTCCTAGTTCTGTCTCACAGCATACAGCTCAGGCTCCAACATAACCCGTACTAGCTCCTCTCCTACCAACGACTACTTGTACCTACCCACCTTACACTCGAGTGCCATGCCTCTATCTTTACACTACCTACCCTTCCTGTTCCTCCTCTCGCTCCTCCTTCCCCCCTTTACTTTCATTCCAGCTCCCTACTTTACCCTGGAAACCACCTATGGCTCCACTATGACCCTCCCTCCTAAGCACATGTTAGCTATGTCCTCATCTGTCCTCACTAACTGGACCCACTTCCCGGTCCATCCTAGCACTTCGCTCCTACCCATGTCTGCTTTGTACACCTTGCTTCACCTACTACAATTCCACCCTCCTCACTCCTTCTGCCGCTCCCTTTCAGGACGCTCATCATGTCCACCCCTATGGTTCAAAAACGAGAACATTTACTTCCTGATCATCTCACTCCTACTTCTATCCTCAGAAGATATTAGCTCCAACCCTGGGCTTTGCCCTACACCCACCCCAGAAATGAAAATTACGTACCTACCATAATTCTTGATCTTCTCTTGTATCTTCACCATTCATTACTTCCTGGGTGTAAGCCGGAGGCGGAGACTGATCACGGGAGCTTTTTTTTTAAAAGCTGCACCAACGGGCGCCCTCGAGAGTGATGTCATGCGCGAGGGGCGGCCGTTAGTAGCGACCGACTCCTCCTCCTCCAACTCAGTTCTGTGAGCCGGAGAGGCAAAAAGCGAAAGCATAGAAAGAGAGATAGCGAGGCAAGATAGCCAAGGGATAGCAAAGTAAGGAAGAATGAACTGAAAAAGGAATAAGCCGATGGAGAAAGGACAGAGGAGATAAGAGCATTCCTAACTTAGGGATCGCAGGGCCTCCTTACCTGGGCGACTCTAGGAGGAGAGAGAAGGAAGGTAATGAGGAAGAAAGAAGAAGAAGAAGAGAAAGATGGGATGTTGAAGGGACCAGAATGCCCAACGAGCATAGTTAGCTGAAAGCTTAAGGCTCGATTAGCAGGGAAGCAAGAATCCCCAGTGATAGAGCTGAAGAGAAGGTTCACCGAACCCGCTAGACAGACTCAGGAGGGCATAGTCCCCGCCCTCAACGTGTACATGGTCCTTGATTCCCACTTCGGCTCCTGGTCGAGAAAGTCCTTTAACTGGAGGACACCCGTGTAGGAAAGGATAAATCCCAGGCAGCATGTAAGAGCTGCTCAAGGGTTTAGAAATGGAAAATCTAGGCCTTTCAGGCGATTTATAGGTATTGAAATGGAACTCAGTCGGACTTGCCAAGGCAGGGCCAGAGGCTTGGGCTGGCAAAGATTGGTCATGGTCAGCACTGCATCTCTGCAAAACTGTCCAGGAAGGACACTTGAAGGGAAAAACAATCATCAATATTATTATAAGAAAGAATTTTCTTTGCCTTTGTTTTTTTGATAGAGCATAACTTGCAGGCTTAGGAGCATGACCCTAAGCCAGAGATTGCCTTTACAGCAGTCGGAGAGAGTTCCTCAGTTTTTCCCCTTTTTTTTTTTTGAAGGAAAATAATCGTACTGCTCTCTGCTCTGCAAGGCAAGAATAAAGGGGGTTTGTGATTCTAGGCTTAACAGCTGGTAGCAGGGAATTGCGGGATTAAAACTGTATAGACAGAGTCAGGCAAAAAAAACCAGAAGTATCTCGCCAGAAGGTATGGCAAGAGATAGTTGTGCAGCCTGATCACCACACCGCAATTCTAGGAAAACGGCCCAAGAATCTTAGAGTAAATAATTCTTCTGGATAGAAATAAGGGCCCCCCCTAAAAAAAATATATATATATTTTTTTTTTTTGGAAAAATTGGAGTAATTTTTCCTCTTTTTTTTTTTTTTTTTTTTGCAGAGAGAGAAGGAGACGGAGGGGAGAAGCCACAGGAGGAGGCCACTGAGGATGGTGGGTGGAGGGTAATGAATGGTGAAGATACAAGAGAAGATCAAGAATTACGGTAGGTAAGCACTTTCATATCTTCCCTTGTCAATCTTCACCATTCATTACTTCCTGGGCTTAGTACTGCTTCCCCTCTCGGGGAGAGGTAAAAATACCCTGAGGGAACAAGACCCCCCAGCCTCCTGTTGGTGAGAAACAGAAGGAGAAGACCCTGGCTTATTCAGAAAAGCCTAAGTGGGAGAAGAGCTAGGAGGTGCCTCCCAAGGACAAGGAGATGGAGAGAGCCCCTGCAAAAGTCTCCTAGCTCTAGAGGAGAAGAGACGGGTCCCCCGGAAGGCGGAGCGAATCACCCTACGCCGGGCCAGGGGTGACAACCTAGAGAGACGAAGTTGCTGCCGCTCCGCCTGATGCAGATCGCTGTCCCCGCAAGCCTGGAAGCCACCTCATTGGCGCCGTGAAGATGCCCTTGCTTGGGCTCTTGCCAGCTCCAGGCTCACCGCTGGAGAGGGCAACGCTTGTCTGGTTTGTTCTGACAGGCACTGATGCCAACAGCTGGGACATCATCGACCACAAATGCTGGTTGTAGGCAGCGTGGTGAGCCTGATGAGATGCAACACAGGCAACCGCATCGAGAAGAAGAGAACACTCTTCGCTTCCCCAACGGTCGAACTGGAGAGTCCGATCCAGTGGGCGGTCGTGCGCATAGCAGCGCCCGGAAGGAGTGTCCAGGTAGACCAAACCAGAGGAGGGGCTGCGAAGGGTACCTAGAGACTCTGAGGGTGCACAATACCACGCTGACAGTCAGCCGGGCTGGAGAAGAAGCGGCTGGGGACTGCCAGGACGGACAGACGCCTCCTGGAAGGGGATAGGCCAGGATGGTACCACTAAATGCTAGGCACTGAATTCACCCAGGAATTCTGCCTCCTGCTCGGTATTGTGTCTCCGAACATAGGAATCCAAGATCCTCACCATCCTCGAAAGGAAACGCTGATATTCCGTGAAATCAGCATCGGAGGAGAGATGAGCAGGGGGTTCCTCTCCCTCAGAGGAGGGAGACGAGGATGATGGGGAGCTGGAATGTCCAGAGGACTCTTGCGGCGGTGGGGAGAGTCGAAAGACCCGCTCATGCATGCATCTAACATATGAGGGGAAGGCCGCCACAGAACCTCTGAACGGCTCCCAGGATAACGGACCCGAAGGACCGACATGGCCTGGGAGCGGGGGTGGTGGAGGCAGAGAGATGGGAGAGGGGCACCTCCGAGGAGGCAACAGCTCTCTGCCAGGGCTCTGGAATACGGGGAACGGAGCCCTAGCTGGAGGGGTCCCGGACAACAGACCAGGCCGCAGAACGGAACTCTGGGGAAGCGGAGCCTGGAAGAGCCCAGGGGGAGAACCTCCCCTGTGACGACGTCGGGACTGCATGGATCCAGAAGGGCAGCCCACAAGAACGCTACCGAGGGCACCCTAGAGCCCCGGCGGGAGGGGCGGGGTTCGGCACTACGGCTCCTGGCCACCCCCAAGGTGGCCAAAGAAGACCGAGCACCAGACCCTCTGCCCCTCAACCCCTCGGACTCTGAGAGGGCCCTCCTCCTCGACAGCAGCGTCCCCCTGTCTCCAGAGGGGGCAACAGCACCCGGGGGGGTAGCTGTCACCGGCCCTCCGGAGAGGGGAGCCTCCCCCTCCGTCACCCCCACGCCTGCCCCCTGGGACCCCCGGCCACCCCCAGCCAGGGAGCCCTCAGGAGACGATGGAAGGGGGGACAGAGGGAGGGGCCAGCTGCGCCGCCTGGTACCTCTAGCCACAGGGGACCCAGACCCCGAAGAGTAGGGGTGCCAGGATGGGTCCACGTCTGAGTCATCGTCCTCCGAGGAGGACGAGACCAGCTGGACCTCAATGCTGGCCATCCCAGGGGTCCCAGAGGCCACGGCACCAGCACCAACGGCAGCGCCTCTCGCCCCCCCAACGCCGGCAGCAGCCAGGCCCGACTCCCAACCCCCACAGTGCCGGCAGGACAAACGGCACCGCTCCCGGTGCCGGAAACCGACCCGGCGCAGCGAGGAGGCAAGACCAGGCCCACGGCGCCGCCAACGGCACCGGGAGGCGAGGCGGCACCGCTGACGGTGCGGCCATGACCATCGGCGCCACGAACGGCGCCGAGGCCCAAAGCGGCACCGCCAACAGCGCCGCCAGGATCACCGGCACCGCGAGCGGGCGCCGGGATCCAAAGCGCTGAAAGGCGGCGCCGAGGGTCCACCAGTGCCAGGCCCAAAAGTTGAGGGCCTCGACACGGGGGGAGCCTGCACTTCCGAGGAGGTGACTGCCGAGGCGGTGTCGGCGTCGCGGCCCTGGGAGGGACTACGACGCTCCCCCGACACCACAGAAGGGGCCTCCTCCTCGGCAAGAAAAGACGAGGAGACCCCCTCCTCCTCGGACCGGATAGGCCCGGGAGGGGACCCGGGGGAAGGGCCTAGAGACCTTACCTGAGAATCCCTTGAGCGACGTCGTCCCCCGAAGGTCGGCGGGGTCTTGCCGAGCTTGAACGCTCGGACTTAGAGGACACGGCGGTCCATAGAGAAACAGGCGTCGCATGAATCCATGTCATGGTTGGGTCCCAGGCAACGAAGACAAACGCCATGCCGGTCCGAGACGGAGAAATGCCCGGCCACAGGAGCACCGACGACAGGGCGCCTGCCTGTAGAAAACGCTTTAGCTCCAGAACCGGACAATAACGAAAACCAATGAGAAAAACAGTAGGAAACACACCGCGCCGCTTTAGAAAGAAAAAGGAACAGTCTTACCGTTGGCGCCGAGTGTGGAAAAGAGGAGTCGCTGACGCAGTCGAAAATACAAACGCCTCCGTGAGCAGGTGCTGCCTCGACGGGGGAGAAACAGAACTGAGTTGGAGGAGGAGTCGGTCGCTATTAACGCCGCCGCATGACGTCACTCTCGAGGGCGCGCTTGGTGCAAGCTTTAAAAAAAAAAAAAAGCTTTCCTGCGATTTCAGTGCGGCCCGGCTTACACTCAGGAAGTAATGAATGGTGAAGATTGACAAGGGAAGATCTAGCATCCTCAACAGCTGCCCCTGCCCACAATAACCCTTTCACTTTGCCATGTGGCCTAAAAATTCATCTAAATATCCGTAGTCTGCTCCCTAAATTAGACCTACTTCAACATTTGGTGGTTTCACTCGCCCCTGACATCATCATACTTTCAGAAATTTGGCTTAATAAAAATATTGTTGACCCCACTCTCTCCATCTCTGGATACACTATGACAAGACAAGACCGTACTGGCAGGAATGGTGGAGTGGCAATTAATGTTTCCTCATCCACAGAGTTTACAATATCCTCTCCACGTCAGTCCCTAAAGCATATGAAGCAATTAACCTAAAACTCTCCCATTTTCTCTATTCCCATTTATATTGCAGGGGCCTAGTGTCGTCCAAGTCTCCACTCCTCTGTAATCACTGATCTCATCAGTTCTATTGTTTCCCTTACCCCCTTCAGGCAAAGTTTACATAATGGGCGATTTCAACCTTAACTGGTTATCACCCTCCCTACATAAAGCCTGTACCGATATCAATGCTCAGGACCTAACTCAGCTCATTCTTGAGCCAGCCCAGCTGAACCTTAAAACTGGTAGCCATTCACTCATCGACTAGGCCCTCACATCACATCATTAAATCTGGTTTACTACCGGATGCCCTGAGCGACCACCACATGACCTTTTTGGTTCACAAAATTCACAGGGACAAGGCACCATCTGAAACCCTACAATTTCACTCGTACAAATCTTTAAACCTTGCCAACACTAATTGGGACCCAATAGCTTCGTCTAACTCTATAGACGATGCTTTTAACTATTTTCAGGATAAACTCCTGGAACCATGGAATAAATATGACCCCATCTGTCACTCTAGGGTCAGGGGAACCACCTCCCACGGATCACCCCTGAGCTCTTGGCCCGTCAACGAGCCCGGGACCAAGCCTGGAAAAAACACAAAGCCACAAAACTCCATAAACACTATGACACATACCGTTCCCTGTGTAACCGGTGCACGAAAGCTACCTACCTAGCTAAAGCCAACTACTTTTGCACCAGTTTCCAATCTAATATTAATCATCCTTCCAGATTCTGGAAAGTTCTCATTCCTCTTCTCCCCCACAAAATTAACAACACTCTAATTACCGATCATTCTGAATTTACTTGAGCAACTAAATTTAACTCCTATTTTACCTCCTGCGCCTCCGCTCTCCTCGCCTCCCTTCCACCAACTATGCCTGCTTATCTCCCCTCCACTCCCTGCTTTTCTTCCTTGCCTACCTTCTTCACCTTCTCAAAAATTACCCCTGCCTACACCCTGTATGCCCTAAACCCATCCAAAGGTTGCTCACCAGATGCTTTGAATCCAAAACTTTTAAACCCATCTGCTCCTACCATTGCAGCTCCACTCTCTGACCTACTTAACCATTCCTTCGCAACTGCCACTGTCCCATCTGTTTGGAAGCATGCAGTCATCCTCCCCCTCCTCCCTAAGGGCGGTGACTCGTCAATGCCGTCCAATCATCATCCAATATCATTCCTACCTACCCTTGCTAAGCTTCAAGAACACTTGGTCCTCTCCCAACTCTCCTCCTACCTCTCTGACTCCAACGTCTTCACTCCATTCCAATCTGGCTTCAGGGAGAACCACTCCACTACCACCTTCCTGATTAGGCTCACTGACTCTATCCTTTCAGGGATGGACAGCGGCCAAATTACTTCTGATATTTTTGTCAACTAGCAAAGGCTTTCGACACTGTCTCCCATACCCTTCTCTTAAACGACCTTGCCTTGGCAGGCCTGTCTGAATCTGCCACCAACTGGTTCCGGGGCCTACTTGGTAGGAAGGACCCAGTCAGTCAGAACAGCTGACTCAACTTCCCCTCCAACACCCATCAAAACTGGCATCCCACCAGGGCTCTGTCTTGGGCCCAATCTCATTCTCAATATTCCTAAATGATCTCCCCACCATCTGCTCATTCACCTCAATCCATAGGTATGCTGATGACACTGCCTTCTTCACCTCAGTCCAGTCCCTGGCCAATACAGCTACCAGACTTCAGCATGACTTCAACAATGTTCGGCACTGGTTTAGCTCCCATCACCTCTCCCTTAACACAAAAAATTAAAAATAAAAGACAGTCTCTATGACCTTTGGCACTAGGCAGAGACTTGCTAGGCTACCTTCCCTGCCCTCCTTCCAAACTCTTGAGAGGGCAGTCCTTGAGGACACCGCTTCATTTAGGTACCTAGGGATGTGGCTGGACCAACACCTCACCTTTTTTTTCTTTTTTAACTTTCTGTTTATTGCTTTCATATAAAACAATACAGCAAGTATTCTCATGCAAGAGAATAGGAATAGAACAACAGATAATATTGAATTAACAATACTAAGCTCTTACATTCTTGTACAGTAGGAGGTGGGGGAAATTCGAAGGCATCGTAAGCCGTATGACACAAAGTCCAGAGAAAATGTTAGCTGCTTCATGGCTTAGGTCATAGTCCAAAGGGAGAGAGAAAAGGCAGTTATACACACTATCCAGTAGTGCTGTGTTACCTAAATACGAACAGACATTTCCAAATAAGAAACATGCCCTTCCTCAGTCTCTCCTCCCCTACACAATTATGAACATTTAGCTCAATTATACAAGGCACTTTAATAAGAAACTTTAGAGCCCCTTAGCAATTTAACATGTTAGTCGAGTTACCCTGTAAAAATTGTATACCTCTGGAAAATAAATGGGTTAACTGGGCCCGACTATAATAATTGAAACAAATAGGAAATATATAACTGGTATCCAATGATCCCCACCTCCCAAAACAGAACCACATGACCATTCCCTTGTGTTTACAATGTATGGTCGAGATAAACATTTGTTAATAGATCTTATTTGTACTGACTGAGTTAATTCTCAGTCCACATCTGAGTCCGATTTCTCAGTCTCCGAGTGTCAGGACGGGTGCGCGTGGAATTCAAGTGCTGTCTTCTCCGTCCAACGGCCCGCATCTCCTGGATCCATGAATTGCCGTGTCTTTCCCCCGTAGGCCACTCTTAATCAGGCCGCCAAAAGGAAGGAATTAACTATCCCCAAGCTGCGTAGCTTTTGACGCACTGCATCAAATTGCTTGCGGCGAGCGCATGTTCGAAATGACAGATCGGGAAACAGTTTAACATCTTTGCCTTGAATGAAGAGGGGATAAACTGCTCTTGCGGCTGTAATTAGCATGTACCAAATTTCTGAACCAGTGCTTTTCAGAACCACAGTACAGGGAGTATCAGGATCTGAAGGCCGGACCTTGGGTGTGATTCTAAAGGCCTGTCGCATTTCCGACCAGTCAAAGTGCTCAGGGAGGCTCAATGCTTCTGCTAGCCATTGTTTCAGGTAAGATAATAAGTTCGAGCCTTCAGCACCTTAAGCAAGGCCCACTATGCGTACGTTTCCAGCACAGATTGTATTTTCTATGGCTTCCATCCTTCCTCTAAGTTGCTGGTTTTCCTTTGTGAGTTGGGCCACGGTAGCATGCGTTGTGAGAGATCATTTGTCGGCCTCCGTTACCGAGGAGGAAAGTGATGTAATGGCAGCATCTTGAGTTTCCAGCCGAGTAAGACCTCTCTCTATTTTGGAATCCATAGCACGAACTGACTCCAAAATTGCCTGCCAAGGAGGTTCTTTGGCGCTCAGCTGAACCACATGGTCTGATAAATCCACTTCCCTGCTTGCAGTAGTATTCAAGGTAGCAGGCCGCTGTGATCCTGAAGCTTGAGAGACGGTACTTTTATTGCGCCCCATAGTCGAGTTTGGTATCGATCTGTAGCTAGTAAGCTCAGCAAGTTCTAGAGTAGCTTTAATAGACTCTTTTGGGCCTAGAAATCGAGTTTTTTTGGTTAGTGTGGAGGTAGAAGAGCAGAGCGAGTGAAGATGCTTCCTGCCTCGAAGCTGGCTCTCTTGCGCCCCCCCACCTTCTTTAATCATGTAGTTGCCATCCTGATAAAGCTGCGCCCCAAACTGGGTGTCCTATACAGGAACAGTAGCAGCCTCCCACTACCGGCAAGGCGTGAACTTGTCCAGTAGATGATCTTACCTATATTTGACTACTGTGATGTAGTCTTTAGTGCTGCTCCCAAGTCTTCCCTAAGCAGACTGGACACCCTTTTTAACTCCTTCTGTCGCTTTACTCTGGATGCTCCTTCTCTCACCCACCACTGTAATCTCTACCATTCCCTGCCTTTTTCCTCATTAGAAAACTGTCGTCACCTCCATTGCACTAAATTTGTGTCCAAATTTTGGTTTGGAATGCTCCCTCCCCCCCACCTTACCACCTCACTATCTACCCTCCCGCCTCCTGTCCATTCACTCAGCTCTTATGACTCGCACTTATTGGTAATCCCTCTCAGGACTACCACTGTTGGCCAACTAACTTTCTCGTATTGCTTCCATAAATTATGGAATGCACTCCCTCCCCAGACTCGCCAATCGTCCTCACCTAACTCCATTTCTTCTGCCCTATATAACTTCCTTTCAGTAAACTGTACCTGTGGTTAAATCACCTCTACATCTCCCCTCCTCTCCTACCCCCTTCTCTATCCTAATACCCATCCAGTCACAATATTCCTAACTGATGCCTATCCACCCACCCCTACCAAATCCCCCTGTTCCCTTCTCCTTTTCACTCTCCTCTCCACAACCATTTTCCCTCTGTCCCTAATCCTTTCCTACCCTTCTCCCCCCCTTACTCCCCACCCCTTCCTCCTCTGAAGGTTCAAGCATTACCTCCTTGATAAAGCTCTAAACTACTATTAATTATCTTCCTTTATTAATTATCTACTATTATTATTAGACCTCTTTTTAGTTTTGTTTTATTATTAGGGGTTAATAAGTTGCACTTACTGTATATTGTACCTAACTTTGTAACCCAAACATTTGCGCTGTTCTTACTCTTATTGTACTTGTACAATGTCTATCTGTTTATGTCGTCCTCGTACCCTCTCCCCCCGGATGCACCGGGAGACGAGCAACTTGTTGTTCAGTGTGCCTTCCTGGTGAAACATTTCAATAAATAAAATTTGGTTGAGAAAACTTGACAATTCCTGGAGTGTTCAGCCCTCGGCTAGTTTTTAGCTAACTAGCTTAGTGATAGTTTCCCTTTTCTCTCCCTGCCTTTCACACTTCATTTGGTCGCCTGTGTGAGAAGACTGTTAATTTCATTGGTGGCCAGTGTGAAAAGGGTGCATAGTTTCAGCACTGGTGGCCAGTGTGAGTAGCTGCCATTTAACCCATCAATTAGCGCAGAGCTGTTGCCTCCTGTTCAGTGTCCTTTCAGTAGAATCATGCATGCTGGCATACTGCCAGCTCCGCTCCCCCTCCACCCCCCCAGCCAGCATGTATTCTAAGGGAGCTGCATTAGTGTTTCAACCTCCAACTTCCAGCCTGTCCTGCATCACAAAACCTGCCCTGGTGTCTCTTGTAAACTAACAGTGCAGAGTACTGGAGTAAACAGAACCTTATTTGGCAAAGAGGAGTGTTGTCAGCAGTAGTCACCTGGAACATCTGTTTAACATACGAAGTTAGAGAGCCAGTGTTTGGGTAGCCCACAAACAGCAACACAGGTTGGACCACGCTCAAGGTATGCTAGTGGGCGTTTGCCAGAAAGACAGACAAGGAAAGCACAAAGGCAGCAGTCCTAAAACCTTTTCAAAGTTCAGTTACAAAGTCAGACAATGAGACATCCAGTGGTAAGCAAAGACAAAACAGAACCCATAGCACCAGTGCTTCATGTCTTGCATGACTCTTCGTCAGGGGGTCCTCCGAGTGGCACCATGATTTATAGGAGACTACTAGTTTTTAAAAGATGAAAGACCTGCAGGAGGATAATTTCACCCTCTCCCTTGGAGTTGCATTGTTCAAACTGTATAATGCAATCTAGCATGTCTACATCGGTTCCCTCCAGGTAAACCACCAAGCTGGGGGTGAGGGTGCACCAGTGTTACTTACTGGCAGTGGTATGGCTGAGTTGCAGAAATCATTTTTGCTTCTTTTGAGTGAGATGTGAGGCGGATGATCCACAGGTCATCCCACTAATACAATCGAACCCCCAGGCACGCCCTTCAGGTCAGGGAAGGGCCCTATAGGCATGTCAAGGTGCACCAGAGCAGAGCGAGCATGCTCACCCTGATCTGCAGGTGACCCTCAACCTTGACAGCTTGGAAGGTGAAGAGATGGATGCAGGGAGGGGGGTCTCGAGAGAATCCTGACCCCATGGATCCGGCTCAGTCAGACAAAGGGGAGTATCCCTCTGAGGAGGAGGGGGAATAGATGGAACCAAAAATGAAGATCCCAATCCACCCCTAGTTTGCTATCAAATCTCTTTCCTGTCTTATAACAGAAACATGTAGGACATTACAGTCAAAGAAGGTCCAGGACAGAGAGAATTTGGATGTTAACTGCATCCTGTCTGCCTTGGCCTCAGCACTGAAATGTTTTCCTGAACTTCCAGCACTGTATGAGATTCCTGATCAGGAATAAGCTGGGGTGGATAAAAGAAAACAGCTCCCTAGGCCGAGGGTGAGATGTTACCGGTTCCTGGAAAAAGTTTCAGGAAGCCAGAAATTCCATCAATAGCTGACAAGCCTGCATGCAATGTGGTCAAACACACAAGGGAAAGGGTAACTATTTAACCAGGAAAGGTACACTAAGATGGAGCTTGTTTCCAGGTGCGACCTGGGAGCACAAGGAAGTTAAGTGACTTGCTCAGGGTCACACAGTATGCAAGTGGGAGCTGATGAGATTCAAACCCAGGTCTCCAGGTTTGCAGCTCAGTGCCCTTAACCACTATGCTATACTGCCTCCTTCAACCACAACCATACTTCTAGCTGGTGTGGCAGAACTGTTGGATACTAACAACAAGAGGACAGATTCCTCATGTAGATGGGATATGGCCGCAAACAGGGACAACCTTTGGACAACGTGTGCATCCTTTACAGTAACTCAGGCCTTAAACTCCTGGTGACTGCCTTAGGCTACTGGTGGAATTACCAACTTCCTGAAAATCTCCTCCAGTAGCGGGTAACATCCCACCCTCGTGGCAATACTGGAATTTCAGAAACTGTCCTACATGTTTATTTTAGAAGATAGGATAGGGACTTGATATCAAATAAAGAGGGGGGGAAATCGGGATTTTCTTCTTTGGTTTCATCCATTCCACCACCACCCCCCCCCCAGAGGGATACTCCTCCTTGTCTGACAGATCCAGATCCATCAGATGCAGATGTCTGGTGAGAATCCTGACCCATCTCTTGATCTTTCAAGCCATCAACGTCAGTTGTCACCTGCAGATCTGGGTGAACATGCTCGCTCTGCTCTGACGCACGTAGATGTGCCTGTAGGGTCCTGACCTGACCTGAAGGGCCTATCTCAGGTTTGGGTGTATTAGTGGGGATGCCCCACAGATCATCCACACTCAACCTCTCCTTCAAAAGAAGCAAAAGGGATTTTTGCTACTCAGTCTTACCACTGCCAGTTATTAACACAGGTACACCCCAAACCCCAGCTTGATGGTTTGACTGTGTGAACCAATATAGACAAGTTAGATTGCGTTACACAGTTGGGACAGTATGATCCCAAGGGAGAGGGTCTCATCATCCTCTTGCAGGTCTTTCATCTTTTAAAAATTACTGGTCTCCTATAAGTCATGGTGCTACTCAGAGGGAAAAATAAGTTGTTTAAACTAGAAGGCAGGTGTGGAGAAACACACTCCTGTCTATCCACAGCAGCCCATGCTTTAATAAGTAGGCTACCCTACCACTGGCTCTCCATTTCCTCTAGTTAAACAAATGTTCCATGTGACTGCTGCTGCTAACACTCCCCTGTGGCAACTACGTTCCGTTTCCCCCCAGTGCCCCCAGCTCTTACAAGAGATGCCAGGGCAGCTTCCGTGATGCAGGACAGGCTGGAAGTTGAACCTGGAAAAGCTAATGCAGCTCCCTTAGAATATGCACTGGCTAGGGGAAAAACACTGTGTGAGCTGAACTGCCGAATCAGTCGGCAAAAACCAAAACTGGCACTAGCACGAGCCGCAGACGTCTCCTCCAACTCCTCGGCCAAGGAGAACATGCTGCTGACATTCACACGGTAATGCTGCTATGGTGCGAAAGCATTAGCATGTCCCAGCATCACTACAATCAGCATGAGTAGGCATTGTGTAGGGGGAAATGCATTCCAAGAGCAGGAGTGCGAAAGGCTGAGCTTGCAGCTTTCCAGCGTGCATGGCACTGCTCAAATGGAGTCAAACATGAGGCAACAGCTCTGTGATAATCAAAGCAATAAACAGCAGCTGCTCACACTGGCCACCAATGCTAAAATTAATGATGTGCAGCATGAGAGCTACAAACAGAGGTTCTCACAATTGCAGTTCCAGGCCCCAAGGGGCCATAATCAGTACTGGAGTGGTGCTCCTAAAGGCACTAGCCAGTATCAGGGCAACAAGACCCCTACTTGGGTCAGACAGGAGGACATGGACTATGGACTGAACTTAGCTTTGCCCATCTTAAACTGCCTAGACTGAAGAGATATTTTTGAAAAGGTTCTTACGGTACATGTAGTCCTGAAAATGGTGGTCAGAACTCAATCAAGACACGCTTGAATGCCTGCATGGTAACTCACTTGTGGCAGCAGGCACAAGACTTGAACTCACCAACTTTGGGCTGTTCCAGCATTCGCAAATACAACAGAAAAATCTTTTTTGTTGTTTTGTTTTAACCCAGGATAAAAGTACCAGTCCCATTATCACTAAATGATAAAGAAAACTTTTAACCAATAAAAATAACAAAATAAAAAAAGAATTAAACTAAATTCTGAAAGCAACAATGTGTGCACCCTTTCTCTTCAGCAAAAAAAAGAACTGCCGGCTAGCAGCAGTTAGACATGAAGTGAACTGACATCGTCACAATGGCAATCTGAATTCCAGAATATTCTAGGGGCCCAGCAAATACACCAATACCAATGCAAATGAGAGGCTGTAAACAATGCCATGCAACAGAAACTGCAATTCAGCCCATTCTATTGCGCTGCCACAAAAAACAGCTATACATAAATCTTAGCGCCATGTTGGGGTGAGGAACTGAAAACACTTCACACCAGGCCTGTAATGAAGAGAATCCGGACAGAATTTCTAGGGACATCATTGGAAATTATAACCACTGTAAGCTCTGGTAATATCCCTAGAGATTCTGCACAAAGTACAGTTTCGTACTTACCATAACGGTAGATCTTCAAGAGGATCTCTTGCAGCAGGTCATACACTTGGGAATGTCTGCCAGAGGGCACTCTTTCACGGTAGCTTTCACCAGCAGTGTTGACTGGGGGCTGCCCATGATAACGTCAGTCCATGCATATGCATAAATAAGTTGGCGGTCCCTAGCAGCCTCAGTTCCCGCTCGGCGACCAGCTCATGGAGGAGGACACCGAGGGGAACCAAGGAGGCTGGAAGCATCGCTCAGTAGGACAATGAGAACATAAGCAGAAAATGGCTGTCCCAGAGAAGGAGGGAGAAGGCAGGTGGAATCGTGACCTGCTGCAAGAGATCCTCTGAAAGATCTACCATTACGGTAAGTAGGAAATTGTACTATCTTCTTTGAGGGTATCTCTTGTAGCAGGTCAAACACTTGGAATGATTCCCAAGCAGTCAAGTAGGGAGAGTGGTTAGGACAAGAGGCCCTGGAGAACAGCGGGGCCAAAGGCGGTCTGCTGTCTGGAGGCCATGTCAAGACTGTAGTGTCTAGTAAAGGTATAAATCATAGATCACGTGGCAGCATCACATATATCAGTTATAGAAACGCCCCTGAAGCAGGTTGCAGAGGTAGAGACAGCTCTGGTGGAATGGGCATATACAGCACCAGGGAGAGGCTTGAAGTATTTGGTGCAGCAATAGGTGATACAGTGTGCTAACCAGTTGGACAAGTTTATTTTGTGACAGGGTTGCCGTCCTTCCCCACAGTAAAAGCAATGAACAGTTGCTTCCACAGGGGCCTGGCAAAAGTGATCTGCCTAGAAATGAGAGCGATAGTGTCAGGACGGTGCCACGCTGCAGAGATGGCATCCTGACAGGCCTGGATAAGTGGAGGGACCACAGTGGCCAGGTCCTCTGGTAAGTCCAAATATTCAGCAGAGTTTCAGCATTACTGGTCCTGTTGGTGGCTGTGAACCCCATGACCTGCTGTAACTGGGTCATTATGTCTAAGAAACTGGGCTCATCTGGAGAAGAGTAGGGAGTATAGTGCCTGGGATCCTCCCCTACCAAGGACAGAGTAGAGGCGCTGGAGGGGGTATGCACCCCATCATTTTTCGGCAAGGCCCTCTTCCTCCTCCTCCTCTATATAGTCCACATTCTCCTCCTCCATGGCCAGGGAGGAGTGGGAGGCTCATAGAGAACCTTTTTTCTGGGAGGGGGTGATGGGAGATGAGGGGGTGGAGGCTGTTGCATGGCCTGCATGACCTCCAACACAGTGGGAGCCGTCAACGAAGCCGAAGAGGAAGGAGGAGGAACCCCATGGACCCCATGCGAGAGGGGATATCACCGAGAGGATCGGCCTGGGCTGTGGATAGAGCTAAGAGCCCGAAGTCTGAACAGCAAAACCAGAGGCCGCGATACGAGCTGGGCTACGACGGTGGTGGCAAGGATGTCAAGTCCATCAAAGCCAACCCATGCTAGAGGGCCAAGAAGTGGCAGCAAATGGAAACGTCAACGAATGCTGGAAAGTAAAGATGGTCTACGAAGGACCCTGTCCCATGTTGGAGGGATGAGTCGTCAACGAGGGTCATGGACTCCGACAGAGGGGCCTGGTCTGTATCCAGAACTGACAAAGTCCTAGAGAGGTATGGCAATGAGAGAACCGGCAAGGTGCTCGTCGACAGAAGAGGCTCTTGGGCTCTGAGGGAGGCCTGATAGCTCTGGGATGAGGTCGCCAAGACCATCTGGGTTTTTTGCACAGGAGTGGGAGAGGCCCAAGCCATCAACGAGCAACCAGGGGTAAAAGACGTCGACGGCTGAGGGCCTTTACCTTTATCACTCAAGGTTTTGTCTCGGTGCTTGGGACGGCTGGGAGCTTGTCAACGGGGACCGAAACGAAGATGAGCAGTACTGCATTTCCTTTTCTAGGAGAGCCACCTTCTGCTCCATGATATAGGATTCCAGTTCCTGCAGTAGACAACGGCGGGTGGCCTGGTTGAATTACGGTCACCAAGGACAGGTTCAAACGTTGTGAGCAGCTCCCAGATACCAAACACAAAGAGAGTGGTTGTCATATCTGTAGATCCTTCTTCCACAACGGCACTTGCAGAAAAGGTAATGTGAACTGGACATAAGGGGAAAAAAAAAAAAACTGTGAACTTTACTTGTCTAAGGTAGCGTCAACACACGTGCATCGAAAGCTGAATGTGAAGCGAGCTGGGAGATGGTGGGAAAAGAACTACGGCTGCTATGGGCCACCCACATATTAATACATGTGCATGGACTGACATCATCATGAGCGGCCCCAGTGAACACTACTGGTGAAAGAGTGCCCTCTGGCAGACATTCCCAAGTGCATGACCTGCTGCAAACCCTCAAAGAGGATGTATTGTTCTGCTAAAAAATGTCAAAATTTCCTGAAGCAATCAAATTGTGCATGCAAATGTTTTAAATATCTAATACCTAATGTTTACACACTGCACCAAAGTTTCAAATCTGTACATGATCTTCAAGCCACATCAAACAATTTTACCTGGTGTCTCCCCTCAGCTTTTGCAATGTGTCCAAAGATGTGGGCAAATGAATTCGGAATAATCCCCCTAAGTTCTGGAACCGCCCGTACACCTTCCATAGTGAAGGTCTTGCCTGTTCCAGTCTGCCCATATGCAAAAATAGTGCCTGTGGGAAAAATAAATACTAAAATCAAAATGGTTTCAGTAAAAGAATAATAATTGATTAAGGAATGTAAACATGTTTTGTGTGGTAATACCGATGTGGTGGGCAGTCTGTTTTTCATTTTTTAAAAGAAAAAAGAATTAGCAACTAGAAACAGCCAGCTACATCAGCAGTCTCTACAAAATGTGAGCAATCATAACATGTGTTTTTTAAACTAGGGACACTTTGAGGCCTAAGGGGGTTGACAGTGTCCTTTTAAGCTGCTACTAGCCAAAAAGCATTGTGCTAAGCATTTCTGTACTTGGCTACAAAAAAACACTACTCTAGTAGACAAATTGTTTCTATAGCTCTAAAATGTTACAGGTCAACATATCATGAGGATTTCAAGGTTTGGTTAAAAAGTCCACTTGACAATTAACCGAAATGCAATGTGGTTTAAGATCTCTGGATTAAAGAGCAACCCTCTACATAAACACAGAAACATAAGACTTTGATGGCAGATAAGGACCGCTTTGGCCCACCCAGTCTGCCCATTTCCCTACCTACTCAATAAGCTGCAGATCTTAGTTAGCCAACAGCCTACTTCCTCCTACCCCCATCTATAACTGCCTTACGTCTGTCATACTTACTGCCTTTTTCTCCATTTATCCCTGCCCCCTACTGACCTCTCTACCTTGGTGTTAACCTCGCTAATTACCCTGTTTTGTGGGGGGAGGCTGGAAATTCCCTGCTCCTTTTCAGTGCCTCCTCCTTGGCTAGTTTAAAAGCTTGCCAATGAAGCATTTAAACCAATCACCTAGGATCCTAGTTCCCCTCCTGGACAGATGCAGACCACCATGTCAGTATAGGCCTGTATCCCTCCAGGTGGACCCCCAGTCCCCGATGAAGCCCAAATCCTGTGCTCCCACCAGTGTTTTTTTTCCTTCGTTTTGTTTATTTGCTTCACACAAAGGCTTGTTGCCTCTGTGATGGCAGTTTTGATTTTTCCCCCATTGTTCCTCCACCCCTCCTTCCTGCCCTTTTGCTAGTGCATTCCTTGGGCACTCACCCATTCTGCAAAGTCAGCCCTCCAAAAGTCCAGTACCCTTGCTTTTGTATGGCTTGACTCTATGGCTGTTTTTATTGTGAACCACACTGTCTGGTGGTCGCTTGTTCCCAGATGACTACCCACTTCTAAATCCTAGATCCTCTCACCGTCCCCGTTTGAGAGTACCAGGTCTAAGACTGCTCCTTCCCGAGTAGGTTCCAACACTAGCTGCCTGACACATGCCCCCTGTAGGGCATCAAGAAGGACTCTGTTCTTGGATGTGGCTGCAGCAGATGTGCTCCAGTTAACATCTGGCATATTCAGGTCCCCATCAACATCTCCCCTTTTTCTGCCATTCTAAGGATGCCTCCTACCATTTCCTTCTCCATTTCCTCCCCCCGAGATGGGGGTCTGTATACAACCCCTGTGCAGATTGTGGTGCCATTTCCTGTCTCCAAGGTGACCCCACAGTGCCTCCTCTCCTCCCTGTTCACCTTTTAGTTCCATTGTTTTGATCCTTTCCCTTACGTAGAGAGAGCTACTCCTCTTCTTCTTTTATACTTTCTGTCCCTCCTGTAGATTGCGTACCCCGGAATGCTGACATCCCAGTCATGTTTCTCTGTGAACCAGGTTTCTGTAACTGCCATGATACCCAGGCATCCCTCTTCCATAAAGGCCACTAGCTCAGGAAGCTTGTTACCCAGACTATGGGCATTGGTACTTACCGCCCTCCATTTTTTGATGGCCTTACCCCTTGTAGCCGTATCCCTGTACTTACTGCCTTTGCCTTTTTCTCTATTTACCCCTGCCCTGCCCCCTATTGACCTCTCTACCTTGGTGTTAACCTCACTAACTACCCTATTTTGTGGGGGGAGGCTGGGAATTCCCTGCTCCTATTCAGTGCCTCCCCCTTGGCTAGTTTAAAACCTTGCCAATGAAGCATTTAAACCTATCACTTAGGATCCTGGTTCCTCTCCCAGACAGATGCAGACCATCATGCCAGTACAGAACTGTATCCCTCCAAGTGGACCCCCAGTCCCCAATGAAGCCAAAACCCTGTGCTCTGCACCAGTTTTTCAACCATTCATTGAATCCCAGGGTGCGGAGTACCATAGCCTCACCCATGCCATAGACAGGCAGCACTTCCAAGGTTACCGTGCATGCTACTTGTCTAAGGCCCTTCCCCAACTCCACAAAGTCCTCCTACACAGCTCTGATCCCATTCTCTGTTAGGTCATTTGTCCCTAGATGGACAATGACATCCAGCTCCCTCTCCCATGCAGCTGCTCCCATGATCCTGAGGATTTGTTTCCTGTCCCTCCATGTCAGGGCACCAAGCAGGGATTTTGCCTCCCTCTCCCCTAGTCCTTCCCCCAGTTCTACCCCCCCCCCCCATCAGTTATTGTTTCCTTCCCCTGTGGGATCCTATGCCACCCTCCTGTGGAGATTCCCAGCATCCTCCCTGGTCTCCACTGTGGGTGCCTCCACAGAGGAACATCGCTCCACCAGAAAGGCATATGAATTGTGGAGAAATGTACAACAGGAGGGATGCGCCTCTGTTCCACCACCCTCACCCTACTTGAACCCACCGTAGTCCAACCAGTTCTTATTCTTGGCAACCTCTGAGGCAGCGGCCCTGGTGGTTCCTGGGGGGGGGAGGAGATTTCCCAATCCCCTACCAGGTCCTGGGTGGGGGAGGTTTTCCTACTCCTTGCCAGGACGGCCTAGAGACAGGCAACCTCCTCCCTCAGAGCAAAGAGGTTTAAAATATAAATAAATAAATAAACAACACACAAGATTTACACAAATTCACTTTTTTGTTTTCTAGTTGTTTTTTTGGTTTTTTTAAACTTTCCCCTGCTCTTGGCTACTAAAAATTGTAGATAATGCAACACTTATTTCACAGAGTTTTTCAAAATATATCTGATGCTCCCCTGCTGACCACACAACGGTGGTTTGTGAAATCAAAGTCTGTTCCCACGGTCTGCGCTCTAATGTCATAAACAAAGGTAATGTGAGATTAACAGGGGAGAGACAAATATTTTTTTTATGCAGACTTTTTAGAGAGACTTCCAAGACGTACTATAAACCTTGGAAAAGGAACACTGAAAATGAAAAAAAAAAAATGTATTCTCTAGTAAACTGCAATAGCCGAAGCCTCTTATTTATAAAAGTACATGCTGAAGCATAGAGTTGCTCATTAAACACTGCAGGTGACAGTGTGATGTGCTGCTGTTGAGTCACTGGCCAGCCTTTGTAAAACTGGGAGCTTCAGCAATAAGAAGATGGAGGTTTTAATGGATAATTGTATAACTAGTGCTAAAAATAAGGAGAGAACTCCCACAAGAGGAAAGCTCAATGTACTCCAGCGGAAAAGACTTGTACCTTTCCAAAAACATATTTCTCCACAGGATGCAATAACAACAACAAGCAACAAAACTAATCTAACCATTGTATCCTTCCAGGACTGAATCAATAATTGGTCTTGCCGTTAGATTGTACACATCAAGTTGCTTGCTTTCTGGGCCAAATACTGTATCAAATGTGAAGGTTTTCGGAGGCTCATTGGGAGAATCTACTTTGTGTACCGTGATTGTCCCCCTAATTTCATCCACATTAACTGCCAATTTATGGCCCATGGACTTCTCTCTCTCATTTATGGGTCGACATCGCACCACCACTTTCACATTATCGTTGGATTCCGGCTTTTCTGACTTCTCCAATTTGTTGCTCTGTGAGAGGAAAACAAAATCAAATTATTTTGAGGACATGGTTTATTTTACTCAAACATGACTAAATTAAAAAAGTATTTTAGTTTGTTTCCTCTGTGCCTCATTACCTGTTCCTGTACTGGACATATAGTACAAGTCATAAAATAATGGATTAAAATCACGATTTGCTACCTACCTGAAAAAACGAAATTTAAATACCTGTAAATTTTCTTTCTCTGACAGCTAGTCTCCGGGCTGCCATACAAATGGGCTGTACCTCCTGATGCAGATATGCAGGCAGGAACTAAGCAATGCAGCTGGAGATATCCAGCCCTCCACTTCCTGTTTCCATCAGTTCTTCCAAAAGCAGTCCAAATGTGGCAATATTACATGAACTTGGAGACAAAAAAACAAGAAAATGAAGCCATTCTTGGCCAATTGGCCAACTTTATAAATTCTGGGAGGGAAGCAGAAGCACGGAGACCAGCCATTGGAGAAAGAAAATATACAAGTATTTCAATTTCATTTTCTCTCTCCTAAGCTGTTCTCTGGGCTTCCATACAAATGGGATATACAAAAGCAGTACATCCCCAGATATCCCGAGTGGGAAAAATGTAAGTCCCCTTAAGGGTCCACCACCGCCTGAAGAACTCGGCGTCAAAGGACGCCCCCGCCGAGGCCGTCTAATCCAGTTTTTAAAATTTTGTGAATGTGTGAATGGATGACCAAGTGGCAGCCCTGCATAGGTCTGTTGGAGATGCTTATCTTAAGTCTGCCCACGAAGTGGCCATAGACCGGGGAAGAATGGGCCTTCACTGGATAAGCCAAGGTTACTCCAGCCTGATCATAAGCAGTGATGATGGCAGAATGGATCCATCTGGCTATAGAGTCCTTCGAACCTTTTTTACCCATATTTTGACCTATAGTTCGGATGAACAAACTGGAAGTTTTTCGAACAGAATCTGTTCACTTAATATACATTTTCACCGCTCTTCTTGGATCCAGTGTGTAAAATTCCCTTTCCTTTTCATTTTTTGGGTGTGGGCAGAAGGAAGGCAGAATCAACTCCTGGTTGCAGTGGAATGGAGACATAATTTTTGGTGAAAAAAAAAAAAATGGATCTGTTCGGAGCACCACAGAGTCCTGATGAAACACATTATACAGCTCTTTGGTGGATAAGGCTCCTAGCTTGCTTGATTCTCCTGGCTGAAGTAATAGCTATGAGAAAACTGACCTTCATTGTTAAGATGCACGAGGGATGTCTCCTTGAGAGGCTCAAACGGAGCCTTGGTCAAAGTTCTGAGAACCAAATTAAGCCTCCAAGGTGGTACCGTTGGCTTGACTGGAGAGTGCTTTAATGTTGCTGCCCTTAGAAACCTCCTGACATGGGATGTGAACCCAATGAGTCTCTGGAATCCACCAACAAGAGCACCCCCAGTGCAGAAACCTGAACCCGTAAAGTGGCTGGTTGCAGTCCTTTGTCAAATCCATCCTGAAGAAACTGCAGTAGTACAGGCAGTGATACTGGCTGGCTCTGTATGTGTTTGGATTAGAGCCAGAACAAGAATTTCCTCCAAATTCTGTAATACACTTTGCGGGGCGGGGGGGCGATGTGAGTTCACCATCATTTCAATAACAGGAGCTGTGTAGTCTAGCTCTTTCAAAGTTTCCCGCCAATCTCCAGGCCGAGAGGAGAGGTTGTTCAGAATATGGACTATTGGTAAGAGGAGTGAGAGGAGAGTGGAAGCAATTTGGGTAACCCTACAATCAGGGGGGGAGATTAAAAGTAGGGGTGATATACAGACCACCGGCAATGGATGAGGAACTGGAGGGGAAATTGGTTGAGCACATCAAGGGGCACTGTGACCGAAGAAAGGGTAGGGTGGTGGTCATGGGGGACCTGAATATGCCGGGGGCAGACTGGGACACCATGACATCGGCGGTGGCCAGAGAGCAGAGGCTGATGGATGAGTTTCAAGATGCCTTTCTGGTCCAACAGGTGGGGGAGCCAACTGGGGGGGGGGGGAGAGAGAGGATACTGGATGTTGTCCTTGCAGACAGCGACCAGATAAAGGATCTGGAGGTGTCTAGCCCGCCGGCAGGAGGAGACCATGACACGGTCTGGTTTAGGATGTACCTGGGGGGGAAGACAACCACTCAAACACAGTGGTAATGGACTTCAGGGGAGAAAACTTCAATGGCACGGGCAGGATACTGAGGGGGAGCTTGAGCCAGATCAGGCCAGACATGGATGTAGACAGATTATGGGAGGCCATCAAAAAAGAGGTACAGGAGGCTACCAGCTTGTGTACAAGGGTAAGGAGTAAAAATGGCACGGCCAGCAAACCATGCTGGTGGACCAGGGAGGTGCAGGAGGCGGTAAGAAAAAAGAAGGCTTCCTATGCACGTTTTAAGTGTTCCAGGGAGGAAGGGAGAGAGGGTATTACGAGCTGTCAGCTAGAAGGGTCACAAGGGTGGTGAGGGGATCGAAGGCGAGGATGGAGCACAACCTGGTTAAGGATATACGCAGGGGGGAAAAAGGGTTTTTATAGATACATAGGGGAAAAGAGGAAGGAGAGAGCACAGATCTCAAGGATTAGGACTGGGGATGGATGGGCTCAGGAGGCAGGGGAGCAGGCAGAGGTACTAAACAAGTACTTTGCCTTGGTTTTTAAGGAGAGAGACATGGGCTCCATTCAACCCGAAAAAAGGGGGGGCAGCTGAGAGAATAAGGCATAGGGAGATGAGGGGACCAAAAGTGGCTGGGGCGCCAAGCGGGCCAGGCCCAGAGGAGGATGGGGCCTTTACTGAGGAGAGAGCTTGGGAGGGTGAAATCACAGAGGGCAGAGTGAGGGAGGCCCTGAGGGCGCTGAAGACTGACAAGGCACCAGGACCAGATGGGCTGCATCCAAGGGTACTGAAGCAACTGGTGAACGAACTAGCAGCTCCTCTAGCTGAGCTGTTCAACGCTTCTCTCCAGACAGAAAGGGTACCCCAGGATTGGAGGGTGGCTCACGTGGTGCCCATCCACAAAGGGGGGGTCTAGAGAGGAGAGGGGAAATTACAGGCCTGTCAACTTAACGTCAATGTTAGGCAAACTAATGGAGGGCTTCATCAAAGGGATGATCGGGAGGCAACTGGATAGGCTGGGACACATGGATGACAAACAGTATGGTTTTGTCCCGGGGAGATCGTGCCAGACCAACCTCATAGATTTCTACAACTGGGTGACGGGGACCCTGGACAGTCAGAGCCCAGTGGACGTCTTACACCTGGATTTTAGTAAGGCATTTGACTCGGTACCCCACTTCGGGTTGTTGACAAAGTTGGGTGAGATGGGGGTTGGAAGACAGTTGCTTAGATGGGTGGAAAACTGGCTTACAGATAGAACACAGAGGGTGGTGGTTAGAGGGACTGTCTCCTCCCCTAGGAGTATCGCCAGTGGGGTGCCCAAGGGTTCGGTACTGGGACCGCTCCTGTTCAACGCCTATGTCTCCGATATGGGGGCAGGGGTTAGGAGCAGGATGAGCCTCTTCACAGATTACTCTAAACTAGGGACTTTGGTCAACGGAGAGGAAGCAAGGGTGGCAGTCCAGGGGGACCTGGACACCCTGGAGGGTGGGGCAAGGAGGTGGGGGCTGAGGTTTAACCTGGAGAAGTGTAGGGTATTGCATCTGGGGTCAGAAACCCAGGGCATGTTTATACCTTGGGAGGGGTCTTGCTGCAAGCCACTACGAGCAAAAGGGATCTCAGGGTGGTGATAGACACCAAAATGAACAACATTGAGAACTGCAGAAGAACAGTGGCAAAGGCAAACAAGACACTGGGCTGCATAGCCTGGGGAATAACGTCCAGGAGGAGGGAAGTGATCATACCTCTGTACAATGCCTTGGTTAGGCCGCACCTTGAGTACTGCGTGCAGTTCTGGAGGCCGCACCTTAAGAAGGACATAGTACTGCTGGAGAGGGTCCAGAGGAGGGCAACCAGGATGATCTGGGGCATGGGGGAAAGGACCTATGAGGACAGGCTGACAGCCCTTGGCCTGTATTCACTGAACGAGAGGAGAGATGGGGGGGACATGACTGAGGTTTTCAAGTATGTGAAAGGGATTAACAGGGGTAGAACTAAGGAAATAGTCAGGCTAAAACAAAAGCAGCACAACCAGGGGGCATAAATGGAAACTGGAGGGAGGCACCTATAGGGGAGAACGTAGAAGGCATTACTTCACAGAGAGGGTGGTGGAGCCATGGAATGCTTTGCCCAGGAGTCTGGTCGAGCAATGCACTGTGGAGGGCTTCAAGAGGGGGTGGGACAGATGCATAGGGGTGCTGAAGCCAAGACTGACCCTCATAGGAGCAAAGGGGGGGCCGAGCACCCAATAGGGGCTGGCTACCGAGCAGACACGAAAGACCGTCAGGCCTATTCTGCTGGCTTTTAGTATGTTAGTATGTTAGAATGGGGTGAAGCACCGGGCCCTGATGGAGAAGGTCCAGGCTGATCTGGAAGGATAGAGATGGTCACCTTGAAAGATGAATGAGAAGCAGGAACCATGGGCAATGAGGCCATTGGGGGACAGACCAGAATCAGTACTGCCCGGTCCACAGCCACTTTGTGTAGGACTCTGGATAGAAGCGGTATAGGAGGAAATGCATACAGGAGAGCAAACTGACCCCAGTCTAGGGGAAAAGGAGTCCTGAGCCACCGCTAGTTCGTCCTTGGCCAGGGAGCAGATTTGCTTTACCTTGGAGTTTCGCCGGCAGGCGAAAATATCTATCTCAGGATTGCCCCACTGCTCTGTTAGATGTGGAAGGCACTGACCTTCAGCTCCCATTCCCCTGGTAGAACATCTTGGCGACTGAGCCAGTCTGCTGCGACATTTTCCTGTCCTAGAATGTACACTGCCCTTATGCTTGCCAGGTGGTGCTCAGCCCACTGAAAGAGAAGAAAGGACTCCCATAGCATGTTTGAACTTCTTGTTCCACCCTGATGGTCGATGTATGCCCTCGTTGTTCAACTGTCATAATCAGTACATTCTGACTGAGGACTTGCTGTTTGAAGTGTATCAAGGCTAGGCATACTGCTCTCATCTCGAGGACGTTTATGCTGTACCTTGTTTCTAACAGCGATCACTTGCCCTGAGCTGACAGCTGATGCAAGTGAGCCTCCCAGCCCCTGAGGCTGGTATCGGTCGTGATTTGGATTTGCTGTGGATGACCCAACTTGCCATCCCTCATGACATTTAACCTCCGAGTCCACCACTGGAGGGAACTTTTTATCAGTTGAAAAACGGATCAGTTGGTGCTGGCTGTGTTTGGACTGGGACCACAGCCTGAGCAAGTGTGCTTGAATGGGCCACATGTGGACTGGGGCCCAAGGGACTGAATCCGCCAGTGATACTACAGTCCCAATTAGCTGCATGAAGGAGTGAGCCGGCAGTTGAGGAGCTAAGTGAAACTTCTTGATGAACTTCAGCAGGTCCCTGAATTTCGCTTCAAGGGGAAAGACCTTGTTGGCTTGTGTCATGAAGTCTGCCTCCAGGTGGTTCAAGGTCTAGCTTGGAGTTAGGGAACTTTCTCCAGCTGATGACAAATCTGTCTGCCGACAGGCACTGGAGTACTTCCACCACTGCTTGTACGGCTTGGTCAAGCTGCGGGGCCTTGATGAGAATATCACCCAAATAAGGGAAAAGTTGTATCCCTCGGTTCCAAAGGTGAGCTACGACCGCTACTAGCACCTTGGAGAATGTCCTTGGGGCTAAAGAAAGCCTGAATGGCAGTGTTTTGAATTGGAAGTGCTGCTCCCCCACCTTGTACCGGAGATATTGCCTGTGAAGTTCCAGGATGGGAATATGCAAATAGGCATCTTGCAGATCGATAGATACCAGAAAATCCCCTTGCTGCAACTCCCTGATGATCGATGACAAGGTTTTCGTCTTGAAGGGTCTGCTGTGGACAAAATGATTCAGGAATTTGGGATCTAGGACTGGCCTGAATCCCCCTGTGCATTCTGGCATGATGATGAATAGGGAGTAGACCCCCCCCCCGACTGATCTCTGTGGGGGGAACTTGCTCTATAGCCCCTGCTTGAAGATGATCTATAATGACCTGTAACATGGCCTGTATCTTGGACAGGTTGTCCGAGATAGAGGAGGGCACCACATGAAGTAGTGGGGGATTAGATTCGAATTCTACTAGGTAACCCTTGCTGATGATGTCTAGGACCCATCTGTCCGATGTGGTTTGGACCATTCCTCGAGAAAAAATGAAAGTCTGCCCCCTACTTGAGGATGGGCCCGGATAGCTTCATTGCGACTTCTTGTTGCTGTTCTCGGTGTCTCTGGTGCCACCACTGCCACCAGATCCGCCTCCTCCGAAGTTATACTGGTTACGCGAGGAGAACCATGTTTTCTTTCTAGATAAATCTGACCCTTGTTGTAACCTCGGTCACGAAAATTGTGTCTGGGGCCTGAGGGCCATGATTCGCCCCTGCCACGTGACTGGGGTATATGCACCTTAGCTGTCTCCCCGGATTCCTTCACCACCTCCTTTGGAGGAGAGCCAAACAGGAGATTACCTTCATAGGAGGCGTTTACCAAATGGCTCTTCAAAGAGGCATCTGCTTGCCAGGCCCAAAGCCAGAGGTTATGGCAAGCTGAAGTTTGATAAAACATGGTCCAAGAGGCGCACCTGACTGCCTCCTCTGATAAGTCTGCTGCATAAGCATATGCCAAACCATTAATTGCAGCTGATGAGTAATAGCCTTGTTCTTATCTGGGTCTTCAGTGAATTGAAAAGCTAATTCTGAGACCCAGAACAGAGCGGCTCAGGCCGAAAAAAGATGAGCAGCTGCCGCCTTGAGAGACATTGCTGATGCTTGGAAGGCCTTCTTGAGTGAGACATCTACTTTCCTGCCCACTGGGTCCATGAGTGAACTTTTCAGATTGTTTCTTGTCAAACTTGAGGAGCTTAGAGATCAGCTGGGGCACTGAATAAGTCAGTTCTGGACCCTGCCATTCTTCCTTTAGCAAGTCCTCCATGGCTGGAGGAATAGGGAAAGCTGTGGCCGGTTTGGTGGCAGATGCCAAGTGAAAGGCGCATTTTGGCTGTGTTGGAGCCACTGGAGAAGAATCAAGATGAATTTCAGCTATGGCCTTCTTAAGGAAAAAATCTAGGTCCTCCAGGTCAAAGTTTCTGGACGGGGAGTCAGAGTCCGAGGACGAGTCTACTAGCTCCCGCTCTTCTGGAGAGGAAGAACTGGAGTCTGAGGTGCCCGGGGAACGGTCCCTGCAACAATTCCCCTTATGAGTACTCCTTGATCTGCTCAGAGATCTTTTCTTCCTCTTGTGGTATAAGGAATGCGGATCCTCTTCATCCGATGATCTGCTCCTGTATCGGGATTTCTTTCTTTTATCCAAGTGATGTGAGGACAGCTGTCCCTCTTCAGATGAGGACAGGGACGGGGTCCTCCTTTTCCCCTTGCGAGGTCGCACATCTAGTAACCACGAAGGTTGCCATTTGAAGCATGCGGGGTCCAGTGCAAAGGCCCTATTTAGCTTGTCTATGAGGTCTGGGGCCAGAGAGGGCGTTGCAGACTGCTGGGTCTCCCTGGTGGCCACTGTTCTCTCAGAACTAGTGTCTGCTACTCGCTCAGACCTGTCTGTCTGCTGGCTATCCGTCTAAGCCGAAGCATGGGAGGTCTCTGCCATATCTTCCCCAGTTGCAGACACTACCTTTTCACATTTTAGGCACAGAGAACCTGTAAAGGCGATTAGAAAAGGGGATTTGCAATGCTGGCATTTTCTGCCCCTGGCAGGCTTGTCTGAGGCCATGACTGAAAATGGTCCTAATCCCCTTTGATTCAGTGCATGTGCGCACACACACACACACACCTGGAGGATTTGTGATAAAACGGGAGGCTTTCCGGAAGAATGTTGAAGGCTCCAATGGAACACTGCTGCTGGCCCTTTAAGGGCTGTTTAAACTGTTGCCTTGTTTCTGATTAGTTAATTCTTGCTCCCTTAGTGCTGGGGGGCTGCAGCATGGGTGAGAAGCTCCATTATGTCCTGAGCAGCACTCCTGATGAACTGCCATGCTCGTCGACGAGAGAGAACTTTACTGTCGACGAGTGGCTGAATTACAGCTGCAGGCCCACAGTTGACAAGCAGCTGCGAGTCAGGGAGCCAGCCGTTAACGGGAGGAAAAGAAAAAAAAAAAAACTGCACTGCCATCGATGAGGAGAGAATCCTCTCAGAGCACTGAGGCGCTATTAATGTACAATCGCTGAGAAAACAGCACCCGTCGATGAAATCCACCAGTTGACGAACCCAAAGCCTAAAATGAACACTGGGTTGAGCCCAGAATCACGGGAAAAACCTCCACAGTAAAGTGAGGACAGTCTGTGCAGCTTGCAAGGCTGAGACTGGGACCCACGCTGGAGTGCTCTAAAGTGCTGCGTTTCTTCAGCAATCCCAATAAGAAATTAAATTTTGTGACTTACAGTCCGATGTCTTCAGCTCTGCCACATGGTGACAGAGCTCTGCTGCAGAGCACCTGCTAGCTGGAAGGCAGGAACTAAACTGATGGAAACAGGAAGTGGAGGGCTGGATATCCCCAGCTGCAGAGCTTAGTTCCTGCCTGCATATCTGCATCAGGAGCTACAACCCATTTGTATGGAAGCCTGGATACCAGCTTAGGAGAGAGAATTGCTATTTGCTAATCAAATGAAGCTGCCATCTGTTGCTTAGTCACATTGTAGTGAAAATTTCTAAACTGTTTTATTTTCCTTGCAACTGTGGTAAAAAGAACAGCTCTGCAGAAATTTTTCTCACCAAAGTCTTCTGGACTGTGTCTTACAGATAAAAGAAACTTAAGTGAAATTGCTCCTCAAACCTAACTCGTTGATAACCAAAATATAGTTGATTAACAAAGACTACTAATCAATTTTCCAGAACTAAGGTATGCCTTGCAGTTTTCATCTCTATGCAGCAAGTCACTGTTTTCCAGGATAGTCATCCTTCACCTTGGCTATCTGCAACTCACAAGCTGAACAAGATTTGGCTGGTCTTGCTGTTTATTTTTGTAATAGGCCTTACTGTCTCACTGTTATAACTGTACTTACAGTATATGAGGACCACATCCAACGTTGGTTTTACATGTTTTTTTGTATACAAAGCCCACGCTGCCCACAAGGAGGGTTCCGACACAGTGGCACTGCTTTTCAGTAATGCTCCCTGCACTCTACACAGTGGTTCAACTTCATCCAACATCCAAGCAATTAGTGTCATTCCCCCAGCACCAAGCTAATTTATAGCCTCCCCATATCACCTTTTTTTTTATTTTAACCATGCCCATCAGGTAGTTAGTGGGTGTGGGGGGAGGGAGGGACAGATTCCCCCCCCCCCCCACAGGCCAGGCTGGGCACTGGACTTGTCAGATTTCACTTATAAGTGTAACTACTCACTGTCCCCTCTATCTTTTTACCTTTTTTTTCTTTACCATGTTTGTGCCATTCTTATGACCCGGGTCATGCCTGAAAACGGTTCCTGGGTATCAGTACACCCACCAGTTGACAAATAAGTGAGTGAGTGAATGAATAAATAAAATAACAAAATAAATAAATTTAATAAAGTAGTTGTGGGAATAAGGGCAGATGCTTTTTATTCCCCGATGGGCCAGACTGGGCATCAGACCTTTCAGGTAGTTTGGGGAAGGGAGACAGATTTATTTATTTTTTTTTTTTTAATTCCTTGACAGGCCTGGGATTGTCAGGTTATGCAGGGAAAGGTGATACTTTTTGTTTTCTTTATTCCCAGATGGTCCCGGGACTCAGCAGGTAGTTGGGTGGATGAAGAGGGGGGGGACATATTTTTTTTAATTCTCTAACAGACAGTGTTGGGCACTGGACCGTTAGATAGCTGGGTGATACTTAGATGGAATAAGGGTAGAAATGCACATGATAGTGCTTAGAGTCCCCCACACACACACAACTACTCAGAGATATAAAATACACCCTCCCATTTGTCCATCTGTTTGTCCAGCATTTTCATGAAACCTTTAGTACTGAGTACATCACCAAGTCCTGTGGCAGACCATGGAATCTGATCACTCTCTGACTAAAAGAACAAACATTTGTCAATGCCGAATGTTTGCCTGCTGGCATTGGTAGTGTAGGAGTTAGAGAGATGCATAATAGGAATGGCAGTGAAGTACTGAACTAAAGCCAACCCCACCAGCACCCTGCAGAGACTGACAGGCACTGGGGTGTGCCTTTGGATCCTCAGGCATAACAGCCATGCCATTTCAGCACACCCTACCCTGCAGACACCGACAAATGTCACAGTGTGCCTTGGAGTCTTTGGGTCTTATGCGCACCCCATTCCACAAGAAATACGGTGAGATGGGTGCAGTATAGAAGAATGGGGTGAACTTTGGGGCCAAACAGTCCAAGGCACACCTTGATGCCTGTCACTGGCTGCAGGGTGGGGCTGGAATGGCAGAAGTATTACAGGTGACAATCCCAAGTCACACCCCTCATGCTTGTCAGTCTCTACAGGGTGGGGCGTTATGGTTGGAAACCCTAATGTCCCAGGCATTCGCTGGTATTTTCACTCCAAATTTTAAACATGTTTTTTTTTTGTGACCCCCACCTCATGGACAGTGGCAATATCAGTTCGTTAGCGGAAAGCTGATTTTGCACAGCGACTATGCCATTTGACACCACTGGTGCGAAAACGCATTTCAAACGGGATGTGAAAAATGACAGCTGTACTGTTCATGGGGAGATGTAAAAAAATGGCAATGTTGAAAATCTGGAGGAAAAATAAAATAAAAACTGGTGAAGTCACGAGTATGCGTAGAAACTGCGCAACGCACACCCGTAATGCAATTAGTTTTTTTTTTTGTTTTTTTTTTTTTTTTTTACAGCAGATTGTCAACACAAGCATTTTGGGACCTCCACTTGAACAGTGTCACTGTGATTTTCTTAATCAGTCCTGAACACTGATTTCCCACAGCAACCACGCATTTCTGCGCCGGAAGTGCGAACACACATTTCGGACAGGGTGTGAAAAATGACAGTTGTACTGTTCATAAGGAGGTGTTGAAAAATGCTAGTGTTGACAATGTGGACTGAAAATATTTACAAATTCGTGAACTTACGAGAGTGCGTGGAAACTGCTCAATGCATGCTTGTAACATTCATTTTATGGACTTTTGTCACCAAATTTTCAGCACAGCCATTTTAAGACCTCTGCTCATGAACAGTATCAGTATGATTTCTTAATCTGTCCCAAACATTGATTTTGCACACCGACTGCGCCATTTTGCGCTACATGCGTGAAAACACATTTTGGGCAAGATATGAAAAATGACAGCTGTACTGCTCATAAGGAGGTGTGGTAAAATGGCAATCTTTATTTATTTATTTATTTTTTTATTTAGTTGTTTAACCAGGTATAGCACACTAAGCTGAAAGCTTTTTTACAGGAGCAACCTGGGAGCACAAGGAGGTTAAGTGACTTGCTCAGGGTCACACAGTATGCAAGTGGAAGCTATGGGATTCAAACCCAGGTCTGGTCTGCTGGATGTCACCAAATTTGCAGCTCAGAGCCTTAGACCACTGCGCTATACTGCCTACCTTGAAAATCTGGAGTGAAAATACTACTAATTTGCGAAGTTACGAGCGTGTGTACGAACAGCGCAACACACGCTCATAAAACAGTCATTTTTGGGAATTTTTTCACCAAATTTTCAGCATAGGGTTTTGGGAGGCCTACCTCATGAACTGTTGCACTGTCCTTTCGTTACTGGGTCCCAAAAGGTGGTTCCGTGCAGTGACCATGAAATCACCTTCCGGGACCGAATAACAAAATGACAGTGACTGAGTTCATGAGGTGGGGCCCCAAGAACTCCATGTTGAAAATTTGGTGAAAAAATTCCCTAAAATGGGCGATACACACACCAAAGTTGAAAAAAAATCTTATTTATGCCATTATACAGCTTACCGGCATTTTTTCAGACTGCAGTCAGCTTTGAAGAGTGCAGACGTGTTCCCGTCCACCGAAGATTGTCGCACGAACTCCGGAGGTAAGTATGGGGTCGGGGGGTGGGGAGGTGGATGCGCAGAGGGTGAGTGCAGGTTGAGTGAGGGGGGGCAAGACAATCAACGAGAGATCGTTTTTTGTTTTTAGGTCTTTTTTCTTTTAGGAAGACGACGCGGCACTTTTGTCACGCTGGGGTGGACTCCCAGCGTGGCATAGAAACACAGAATTTGACGGCAGTTAAGGACCGCTTAGCCCACCTAGTCTGCCCATTTTCCTACCTAACAGATAAGCTGCAGATCCTAATTAACCAACAGCTTACTTCCTCCTACCCCCCACTAGGACTGCCTTATGTCTGTCCCATGCATTCTTGAATTCCCCCACTGTTCTTGACTCCACGACCTCCTCAGGGAGGCTGTTCCATGCATCCACAACCCTCTCTGTGAAAAAATACTTCCTCACATTACCTCTGAGCCGTCCCCCCTCTATCTTCAAATTGTGCCCCCTTGTTCTTGCACATGTCTTTTTCTGAAAGATGTCACCCTCTTGGACTTTGTTGATTCCCTTGAGGTACTTGAAAGTTTCTATCATGTCCCCTCAGCAGTTGGATGTTTTTTTTGGTGGGGAGTGGCAGTGGAGCCGACGTGGGATTGGGCACCCCCGACCATACAGAGGTTTGCCACGCTGGACTGGGGCTCCCAGCGTGGCACCTGAAGTGTGTTGGGGGGCAGCAGACAGACGTTTGCCACGCTGGGGTGGGCTCCCAGCGTGGCACCTGGACGTGTGCTGCGGGGGCGCAGAGCCGACGGGGGTGCCCCGCTGGGGTGGGCTCCCAGCGTGCACCTATGTGTTTGTTGGGGGGGAGGGGAGAGAACCGTCTATGAGAGAGAATTCAGATGCAGTGCCGACGTATGCAATTTGCATACTGCCAATGGCAGTATGCAAACTGTCTGCGGTGTTTTCTTTTCAACTGTACGCCACTGCTGTCAGACAGCTCGGACATTCACTGGCACGGTGCACCTGCGCCTGCAAAAAGGAGCAGGACATTGGAAGTGGGGGAGGCACACCTACGAAAACTCATATGGTGGCACTGTTTCTTGCACATGTGTGCAATCAAACATAAAAATGCTCCCCTTCTAATGGTCTTATAGAGTCTACCCTTCATTTGTTGATTATGTTCCCTATTATCATACATTATCTCCTTATCAAATCCAAAATCTGCAAATAAGTAGTCATTTTTAGTGAGACTGAACATCAAAATCAGGTCACCTTTGACATTCCTTCTTCTCTAAGCTGTATAACCCCAAATGTTCCAGTCTAGCTTTATCAATCTTATCAGTCAAAACAAGTATGATTCTTGCAGGATCCTCTCCGTCTGTTGGTGTTGGACATCCACTTCAAGATACGGCAACCAAAACTGGAAGCAGTAGTCCAAGTGTGGTCTAGCCAAGGCCTAGCAGATTGGAATTATCACATCCTTACTGAAGTTTACAAAACTTTTTCTTGATACATCCAAGTATCCTGTTTGCTTTAGTGACTGCCAAGTTGTTATGTTTTAAAACTAAGGATCTTTTCCCTCCATAATTGATTTCTGTTCAGTACCTCCCAATCTGTATTTAGCACAAGGATTACGGTTACTCACGTGAAGGATTACACACTTCTCTGCATTAAACTGCATTCTCCATTCGCTGGCCCATTTATCCAAACTATCCAAATCTGACTGAATGCAATTTGTCTGCTTCTTTGTCAGTGGTGGTCCACCTATTTTATTGTCATCAGCAGACTTGTCAACATGCCCAGTGAATCCAATGTGCATATCCTTTAAAAAAGGGGAAAACTAAATTGGTTCAAGGACCGAACCCTGCGGCACCCCAGTAGTCACTACAATGTTATTAGAAACTTTATATTTAACCCGCACTCCGTTTCCTTTCATACAACCAGTTCTGGACCCATGTCACCGCTCTACAGTTGATGTCCATACTACTTATTTTATTCATTAGCTTCTTACGAGGGGTTTGAGTTGCCCACAGGCAGTGCTCCTCCTAAATTCAACCCGCCAACGCGGATCGAAGTTACTGCATTCCTGAAGGCATCGCCACCCGCCAACCCTACTGACCGCCAGGGGTTTGAGTTGCCCATGGGCAGTGCTCCTCCTCAATTCGACCTGCCAACATGGATCAAAGCTGCTGCATTCCTGAAGGCATCGCAGCCCACCGACCGCCAGATACCTGCAATCAGTGACACCACAATTTTGAATTTGGTGTCTTTTGTACCTCGGGTACTTGCCTCAGCCTACCACAGCCCCGCTGTTTTAAACCAGTGGGTTCCCCGCACTCAGCAGTTTAGCCCTGTGCCCAGCCAGACTGCTAATTTCAGCCCCCATTCTGCAGGACTTAATTTTCGGCTGCATTTAAAGTTGTAAGAAGCATACTCTGCTTGCCAGCCACGCAAATTAACCTCGGCTGACTCCCTAAGCTGTGAGCACTATCTTTAGTTAATTTGCGTCTGACTCGCAGCTTCCCCAGCCAGGCTTGAGCATGAGCTAATTCTACCTAGTTCTGTGACCATTGTTTGTAGTCTAGCTAATTTTTAGACTGCTTCACAAGCTCAAGCCTGTTGTCTGCTTGTGCCCCCTAACAAATTTCATACCCACACACACCCAACCCTGACCCTTATTAAATACACCTCCTCCCCCACAGTAATCTCAGTCTTCCCTTCTCAGCAATTCATCACTGGAGAGCTTACCACAGGCAGACCCACACCTTCAGGCACCCTCAACCACCAGACTGATTCCCTCCTCTCCTTACAGATATTCCCAATCTTTTTCCAAGGGCAGCACCCCCCCTTCCCCCATTTGTCCTACATAACTAACTGGACTAGGACCTGCCAATCTGACCGTCCCGTCGTCTGTCCCCCATAGGATACTATACATACATTTCTACTTGGCCCATCTATCTTTGAAACATGCCCCACAACTATTACCTTTTCACTATACTGTTGGTAGTTTCTGGCTTACCAACCCTGCCTTTTAAAAAAATGGTGATGCTCCTGCTCCACCCCACCTGCCCTGTGACAGAAGCCTGATGTGTGCCTATGGCACCGTAACAACATCTGTTCTTGTATCCCATGCTGCACCTACTAAGCCAGGTGACCACCAACTGATCGACTACTCGGAGTCATGGAAGATTTACTCCTGCTGGGGTCCTCATATCACATCCCCTCCGGGTTTCTCTCAGCCATCAGGTTGAAAGGGGTGATCATCCCATAGGGGCTGTCACAAGCTCAATAACAAACTCCTGAGGGAGTATCTCGGTAGAACAGCCCTACTACTACTCCTGCTCTCTGGGAACATCCATCCCAATCCAGGCCCTCCAAGGTAAGGCATGGGTCAAAATAATGCTGGCTCACCAACCTTTGCATCAGTTAACATCTGCAGCTTCCTGGATAAGCTTGACCTTCTTCAGACCTGGGTCTAACAGCTCAATCCAGATGTACTATCAGTAGTAGAAACCTGGCTTTTGCCCAACGTCCCTGATGCGTCCATCGTTGTACCTTGATGCACTGTGGTTCACCAGGAGAGATGTACCAGATGAGGAGGTGGGTGTGCAATTTATATGAGGGACAACCTACAAGGTTTTGCCCTGCAGCTATCCATCCCAGGGGATATCATGCAAGTAACTGCTGTAAAAATTCTCCTTGGGCTCACAATAAGACTGTTACCGTCATATCAGCATACATCCCCCCACGACACACTGTCGTGAGTTTTGACACACTCACTCATCGACTGCCTAGGTAATCAGAGTCTCAACTCTGAAGTCATTCTGCTTGGTGACTTCAATATAAACTGGCTCACTAATAAAACAAATCCTTACAAGGATGCTATTGCGGCACTCCACTTCTCCCAACTTGCTGAAGGTCCCATGTGTATAAACTATAGGATGGGCACAAGTACCTTATTAGACTGGGTACTCGCGAACCACCCTGCACATATAACAGACACCACTGTGCTCCCTGATGGTATGAGTGACCACTCCCCTGTAATGTTCTGTTGGTCGAATAGGTTTTCCAAACCACCCGCCAGAATAATAACTAACAGGGTCCTTCTTTGTGGCCACCTTGATTTATTGGAAAACGACCTTCGGCACACTGATTGGTCTGCAATATACTCGTCTAATGATGTCGACTTTGCCCTTGAGCACCTCATCTCCCGCTTCAACGAAGTGTGTGTCAAGCATGCCCCTCTTAGAAAGTGGAAAGTAAAGGGTCATAACAATCCGTGGATCTCCCCTGACATGACTGATCTCCTAAAGGCCAGGGACCTCCTCAGGCATAAAGCGCATAACGCGGGTAATCAGTCTGATGTGCAGTCTTATAAAAAGGCTAGAAATAATTGTACCAAGTCAATCCGAGCCGGGAAAAACTCTTACTATAAAGAAGCCTTGTCTCGTGCCTAGAATGATAGCAGGCAATTCTGGAGGAATCTCAATGAAGTCACCGGGTAGGATCCTAAATCTGCCCGTACTATACTTAACATAGATGGGGTCCCTACGTTAGACCCAAAACCATCTCGAACTCCTTCAACACAGCATTCACTGACCTCAGTGGAGTTCCCCCCAAGACATTTTTAGCCCTACCTCTCCCACTGCCGGCGGCCTTAACAATTCTGTCGAGCCCCCTACCCATCCACCTTTCTATTTTAGAACTGTCACTCATTAAGAGGCAGAAAAGTATCTCCTAAAGGTGTTAGGTAAAGGTCGTTACAACAGAGACACCTTGGACCTCAAGTTTGTCAGTCTTACCCTGGAGGAGCTACTGGCACACCTTACACATACAATTAACCTTTCCATAAGGTTCGCCCACTTTCCTCAAAAGTGGAAATCTGCGGTAGTGACACTGGTCCATAAGGACGGAGACCATGCCTCTCATGGTACCTACCGACCTATTTCCATCCTACCTCCACTATCCAAAGCTCTTGAGAAAATTGTCTCAGACCAGCTGGTTGAACACCTGGATAAGTATCAATTTCTATGCCCCCAGCAACATGGGTTTAGGGCTGGACTCCACCACTGCCCTGCTAGAGTTCACGAGCTACATTCATAATTCCCTGGACCAGGGTCAGATGGTTGGTGCTGCATACATTGACTTAACCAAGGCATTCAACACGGTTAGCCATGCCCTCCTGGTGGAACAACTTTCTAACCTTGATCTCCCCCGATGCCGTGGCTTGATTCAGGAGCTACCTTCCGAATCAATCGCAACAAGTAAAGATTGCTGACGTCCTCTCAGACAGCAAACCTGTCAAGTCAGGAGTCCCAAAAGGATCAATCCTGGGTCTCCTCCTGTTCAGTGTCTTTCTGAATTTGCTTCCCCTCTCCTGCCGGGGACGCATCCTTCTCTATGCGGACGCTGCGGTCCTCTTTACTACTGCTACTGATCCTAAGGTGGTTGAACACGAGCTCCAACAAAACTTTGCTGCAGTACAAAGTTGGTTTAACAACCATAAATTAGTCTTGAACTATAAAAAGACAAAAAAATACAGGTTACTCACCTGTAGCAGGAGTTCTAGGAATGGTATATGTTGTTCATCCACACTTACTGGCAGGTTCCTTGCCGCTTTAAATCTTGCCGGAAGGTCTTCAAGCTGGCTCCTCCCACCCACCCGGGTGGTAAAACTCTCGGCTCCGCCCCATGACGCCAGATCTAGCCCGCTGGAAGCCAGGTTGTGCATCGAGCGGGAGGTTGGGTGGGTCATGTGGATGAACAACATACCATTCCTAGAACTCCTGTTACAGGTGAGTAACCTGTATTTCTAGGGACATGGATATGTTGTTCAATCCACACTTATTGGCAGACTCCTAGCAGTTCTCCGGGAGGAGGGAGGCAAGGCGTACACCCCCGATACTTACTTGGGAAAAAGACTGGGGAACCGAGGCCCCAAAACCAGCATCCCGGCGCGACTCAAGGTCGATGTGGTAGTGGGTAATAAAGTTATGTGCCGACTTCCAGGTAGCAACCCTGCAGATATCCTGGATAGGGACATCCCTGGAAGCAGCTACCGATGCAGCGGTATGGCGGGTAGAATGAGCTCTTATCCCTCTGGGAGGCTCCATGCCCGCCAACTTATAGCAGAGCTCTATGCAGGAGGTGACCCACCTGCTTATCGTCCACTTGGCTGTAGGTCTGCCAGGTGCGGCTTCAGCGTAGGTGACAAACAGCTGGCGAACCTCTCCCCGAACTTCAGCCGTCCGCTCCTTATAATAAGCGAGCGCTCGTCTAGGGTCCAAAGTATGGAGCCTATATTTAACCTCCGAGATGTGATTGGGGTAGAACATCGGCAGAGTTAACACCTGGTTAAGGTGAAACTCGGACACCACCTTCGGAAGGAATTTCAGGTGGGGGCGCAGGACAACCTTGTCCTTGTGGAAGACCAGATAAGGAGACTCGATGGAAAGCACCTGGAGCTCTCCCATCCTTCTGGCTGATGTGATAGCCACCAAGAAGGCGGTCTTCCACGACAGGTGGGAAATATCGCACCTGTGCATCGGTTCGAATGGCTTGCCCATGAGCTTGGCCAATACCAGCAGTAGATCCCACAGAGGTGGAGGTTCTCGCACGGAGGGAAATGTGGTCAAGGCCTTTGAAAAAGCGCCCGACCACCTTCTCCTGCGCCACCGACTGCTTCCCGCCCGCGCTAGTAAGCAGAGATGGCTGCCAGGTGCACCTAAGGGTTGTTGACCAAGCCCTTGCTGAGAAAGGACCACAGGTAGTCCAGAATGCTTGCCAAGGACAGGCGGAAGGGTCCAAGCCCTCCCTGACACCAAATGGAGGACCCGTCGGAAAGACCCAAGGCCTGGAACTCTAGCCACTCAGGAACCAGGCCGTCAGGTGCAGGGATTGAAGGTCTGGATGGAATACCTTCCCCTGGTTGACTGAGATCAGGTCCGGGCGGGCTGGAAGCCGCCTCGGGAGCCTGGAGCTGAGGCTGAGAAGATCTGGATACCACAACTGGCGGGGCCAGTCTGGGGCTACCAGAATCACCTGCGCCTTGTCCCTCCTCGCCTTGAGAAGCACCTTGTGGATCAAGGGAAATGGGGGAAAGGCGTAGAAGAGGCCTGGGGTCCACGGCCTCGAGAAGGCACCCCTGCAGCAAGCCCTGCTGAGGGGGGCTGGCATGGAACAGACTCAGCTTCACATTCTCCCTGGAGGCAAACAGGTCCACCTGAGGCATGCCCCAGTGGGAGAACAGGTCTTGTACTACCTCCGGCAGGAGAGACCACTCGCGAGACGCAGCCCCTATCCGGCTTAGGGCATCGGCCAGGGTGTTGGAGGCTCCTGCCACGTGAATGGCTAGGAGATCCGCCTCCAGGCTGCGCATGAGGGACCATATGCAGAGAGCTTTCTTGCATAACAGCATGGAGCGTGTCCTGCCCTGGCGGTTCAGAAAGTACATGGTCATGGTATTGTCTGTCTGGACCTGAACCACTTGACCCTGTAGAAACGGAGCGAAGGCGGTGACAGCTAGACGGACCGCTCAGAGCTCCAGCAGGTTGATATGGCATCAGGACTCCCGAGGGGACCAGAGGCCGTGCACTCAGTGCTCCCCCAGATGGGCACCCCAACCCATCAGAGATGCATTGGTCGATAGAGAGACCGTCGGCTCGGGGTGGACGAACAGGATGCCCTCCTGCAGATGTGCCGGAATGATCCACCATTAGAGAGCGTTCCACATCTCCTGGGTCACTGTCACAGGCTGGTCCAATGGATCGCAGCATTGTGACCACTGGCTGGCCAGTCCCCACTGAAGGGGACGCATGTACCAACAGGCCCAATGGACCACACTGGTGCAGGCTGCCATGAGGCCCAGGAGGCGCAGGAAGTCCCAGGCAGGGCGCAATTGCCCAACCAGAAATGATTGGGCAAAGGAGGAAAGAACCTCAGCCCTGTCCGCTGGAGCCGTGTTCAGCTCGTGAGAGAGTCAAGCTCTGCCCGGTGAATTGTATCACCTGCTTTGGCACGAGTTCGACTTGGGCTCGTTGATGAGGAGGCCAATCTGAAAGCAAACCTGGAGGCCAGATCTCTGACCGCCCGCCTCCGCTCTGGAGGGGCTGTAATCAGCCAGTCATCCAGGTAGGGATACACCGGACCCTTCGCGCCGGTGAGGAACGCTTGTCACCACTGCCATGCATTTGGTGAAGACCCTGGAGCTAGGGAGAGGCCAAAGGGCATGGCCCGGAACTCGCAAAGGGATCCCTCCGCTCTGAAGTGGAGGAATCTCTGATGGGACGGACGGATTGAGACGTGAAAGAACGCATCCTGGAGGTCCAGGGAACAGAACCACATGCCTCATCCCAAGGATGGGATTATCTGAGCCAGAGTGACCATCCTGAAGGTCCAAGACCTTAGGAACTTGTTCAGGTCATGCAGGTCGAAAATGGGTGCCAGCCCCCCGTCCGTTTTGGGACCAGGAAGTACCTGGACACAAACCCCGGGTCTGGAGGAGGATCCGCCACCTTCCTGATCACCTCTTATTCGAGGAGCAGGGCAATATCGGCTCGGCAGGCCGACAGCGAGGCTGTGGACCTGGGGGCCCCAAGGGCGACGGCTCGAAAGGGTGGAGCCTGCTCGAACTCCAGAGGCAGCCTTTTCCTACCACTCCAACACCCAGCGGTCCATGGTGATAGCGGACCAGGCGGGAAAGAAAGGGCGGAGCTCGCCCCACAGGTAACTCCAGGGGAGGATTGAGGCTGGGGGCGGCACCCCCAACCGGTCACTGGGCAGGTTTGAGGAGGAACCGCCGAGGACCTCCTGGGCCTTTACCTCCTTGCCTCTGTTGAGAAAGCCACGGGTTTGGGTTTGGGACGCTGCTGAGCCTGCTGGGCCCTGTTGCTGGTGCTGCTGGGCCAGTCGAGATGCAGGGGCCGGAGGACGAAAGGGACTTCTGCTGCTGACGGGCGGCCTTGTCCCTCTGGACGGAGGTGATGGAGTCCAGGGTGGCACTGGACTTCTCGATCCGCTGGAGGTGTCCCTCCACTCCAGGGCCGAAGAGGTCAGTCCCCAAGAAGGGGACATCCGCCAACTTGTGCTGGGTATCCGCCGTGAAGGTGGATATCCTCAGCCACGCCCTGCGGCGCATGGCCACCGCGGCCGCTACTGACCTGGCACAGGAATCACCTATGTCCAGTGCAGTCTGAAGCTGCTGCTTTGCCACCGCCCTACCCTGGTCCCGCACCTGGCGGACCATGGTCTGCAGGTCAGTCGGGAAATGAGGAACAACTTCATCCAGGGAGCCCAAGAGGGTGTGGGAGAAGTGTGCCATCAGCACGGCCCAGCTGGCCTGTCGGAGGCCTAGGAAGGACGTGGCGTACACCTTGCGCCCGGTCAAAAAGTCCAGCTTTTTGGACTCTTTGTCGAGGGGCTTATCCACATCCCGAGCGTTACCGGAACGCCGGAAAACGCTGTCGGTGACTAACCCCTCGGCAGAGGGGTGCTCCGAGAAACCGGGCAAAGAGCCTGTAGGGACTGCATACTTCCTGGCCTTCTTGGCCGAGGGCGCAGGACAAGAAGCAGGCTGCTGCCAAAGCTCCAAGGCTGGGCCAACAATGGCCTCAGCCACCGGAAAGCCCTCCGTGGGGGAATCCCCTCGGTCCAGTATCTCCGTCAGGGGATACTTGGCCCGTTTGGACACGGGCTCCAGCTGCATCCTGGTGGACTCCGAGATGAGTCAAAGCAGACCCAAGAAGGACGATGGGCTATCGTCCAATGACTGGCCCCCGGAGGACTCCAGGTCGACCTGCCTGGAGAACAGGGAGGTGTCGTCGTCAGATTCTGAAGAGTCTGCGAAGAGCTGCCTCGGCCCTGAGCCACCCTCCACCTGCCGAGGACGGTCGGGAGTGAGGGTGACCGACAACCTGTGGGGCAGGCCGTGACCCGACCGAGAATCCTTGGTCGGTGCCCGGACTTCAGTTGTGGAGGCAGAGGTTCCACCACAATCGGTGGAGCAGCTGGTTTTGGCCGAGCAACCGGCCCTGAAGCGGGCAACTCGACTGGGGCGAGTGGTTGCTTCGGTCGTTCAGGTGACAGCCATTTGATGGCCGGGGTCTGGACCGGGGTCGGCTTAGGCCCGGACAACAACAACTGCTGCCACATAAGCTCCTCGTAGCGCCGGCGTAATTTAAGTCGAAGCCTCCCCTCATCCGAGGAAGAAGACTAGGAGGAACAGTGTCGCCGCTTACTTCGATATCGAGACCGAGACCGCCGATGTCGACGGGAACGGCTAGACCGAGAAGAGGTCCGAGACCGAGACCTCGGGACCGAGGTGGGATAGCGGGAAGGAGCGGGACACCCGCCTTCCTCGGCTCGGCACTTTAACCAGAACTGCGCCCGGAAGGCACAGGCAGATCTCGGTATCCACCGGGGAACCGTGAAGGAGGGTTGTTGACTTCTCCAGTCGACAGCCCGTCTAACGGATCGAGAAAAATCTCGACTTCGTCAACAGAAGTCTCGGCAGGCTGGCCTGACGGGGGCACCGTGAAGCCAGCGGCCTCAGCCGCAACCTCGACCGGAAATGACGGTCGGCTGTCCGGGAAGGGCACCTCCCGCCTCCCACGTAACGCCGATGGTGGGACTTACCTTCACTCCTTCTTGGGCCGAGAAGAATGTCCCGATGGCCCCTCTCCCTTCATGGAAAGGGACTGACAAAGCTCCTTGAACTAAGCCGTATATGAGGAACTCAGAGAGCGGGATAAATGCCGCGGCCGAGGAGGAGGAAGATGCGACCTGGGCCGCCTCCTCCTCGAGGGCGATCATCTGCTCGAGCTGCTCAGCCGAGCCAGCTGCCGGACACTGCCCAACGAGCCTCTTTTGATTTTACCGCGGAAACGCTTCGGGCGCCCAGCCTATTCGGGCAGCGGACGTCCAGGACGCTGGCCGAGAAAGAGCGGCACAACCCGCAGGCTCATGCGGGTCATGATCTCAGGCCTCAGGCAGTAGACGACGTGGAGTGCGGATCCGCCCTGGACATTTTCTGCTCCCAGCAAGGGCACCCCAAAAGCCGGAATAGATTTGTCCATCACAGCCGCGAGGAAGATGAAGATCAAGTTTAGAAAACTTCAAAACCAATTTCGGACGAACCAAGAGTTAGGATCCAGTCTAAACGCAGAGCGCTAAGGAGGGAACCTGAGCTTCCAAGCGGTAAGGAAGATCTGGTGTCATGGGGCGGAGCCAAGAGTTTTACCACCCGGGTGGGTGGGAGGAGCCAGCTTGAAGACCTTCCGGCAAGATTTAAAGCGGCAAGGAACCTGCCAATAAGTGTGGATTGAACAACATATCCATGTCCCTAGAACATGCTGTTTGCAACTGCCCAAAACAAGCACAGATACTACCTACTCACTATCCTAAATGATGTTGGAGTGTCACTGGAGCTAGTACCTCATTTTAAATATCCAGAGATCGTGGTTGATGGCACCCTCTCTTATGCCAGGCATATAGATAACTTATCCAAAGCCATCAACATGTGAATTGGGCTCCTGTACAGACACAGGAATAGTAAGACTCCCGAAGCCCTTAGCACAGCTATACACAGCTCAGTGGTCTCACTTGTGTACTACGGTCTTATCATACATGGGTCGGCCACTGCCACGTCCCGCAAACGTATTACAATAGCACTAAATAAGGCCTGCCGGCTCCTCACAGGTGCAGGGCATCTAACCCACACCTGTGACCTATATACACAGGCAAACTGGCTTCAGTTCAACAGTAGACTTCGATACCAAACCTGTCTCCTAGCTAAGAAGATTACCTCTGGGCTGATGCCTCCTGGAGTTCAGGAGCTTCTTACCCCTAGTACCAACTCACGTCGAACCAGATCCTCAGTCTGCTAATATTTCAAGATCCCTCAATACCATACCTCCCAGGGTCAAAGGTCTTTTGCCTACCGAGCCATGCTCTGGTTCAACTCGCTTGCTATTGACTTCTCATCTGTTGCTACCTTTGCAACCTTCAAATGGAAGCTTAAACTCAGACTTGTCTCTGACTCTGCATGTGACTGCACCCACTAACTGCTCATGCCAACTTGCCCCAGGTCACCTTGGCACAGCCCCTGTGACTTATGTCTACTCTCCCATGCAGTTAAGCAACCAGATGAGGCCCCTGGGCTGACTTACATTCTTCCCCCCTGCACCACATCACCTAATCGCTGCCACCACTGCTCTCTCTGTCATTACCCAATATTCTCACTCTCTATAACTGCACTTAGTTAATGGACATACTTCTTACAATGCCCTTAAGTCACCATGCATTTTCACTGTATGTACTAACATACTAAAAAGCCAGCAGAATAGGCCAAATGGTCTGTCTTGTCTACTCAAAAGCCAGCAACCTGATGGCTGCTAGCCTTACCACCCCCCTAGCTCCCAATAGGATCTTTAGTTTCAGTTTCTCCTTGTACCTGTCGCACCCCTTCTTGAATCCCTCCACTGTGTCCTCCTCCACCAGCCTCCCATGCAATGCATTCCATGGCTCCACCACCCTCTCAGTGAAAAAAATGCTTCCTACGCTCCCCCTTGTACTTTCCCCCCTCCAGTTTCCACTCATGGCCCTGGTCCCCCTTCTTTAGCTTAAAAATCTCATTGATTCCACTCCTGTTTATTCCTTTTACATACTCTATCATATCTCCCCTGTCCCTCCTCTCCTCCAGTGAGTAAAGCCCAAGCTCATCCAGTCTCTCTTCATAAGGCTTCTCCTCCATGCCCTGAATCATCCTGGTCACTCTCCTCTGGACCCTCTCCAGCAGCGCTATGTCCTTCTTCAGATGAGGTCTCCAGAACTGTACACAGTACTTGAGCTGCGGCCTGACCAAGGCATTATATATACAGTGGGAGGGTCACTTCCCTCCTCCTGGATGCAATTCCCCTGGCTATGCAGCCCAGTATCCTGTTTGCTTTGGCTGCAGTTCTTCTACAATTTTCAGAGTTATTCATTTTGACATCTATCACCACCCCTAAATCCCTTTCTCCCAATGTAGCTTGCAGTGTACACCCCCGGCTGTATTCATGACCCAGGGTTTTTTACCCCCAAATGTAGCACCTTACATTTCCCGGCATTAAATTTCAGTCCCCACCTCCCTGACCACCCCTCCAGAGTATCCGGAGCCCCCTGGACCACCTCCCTCGCTTCTTCACAATCCAATCCACCAGTGCGCCCAGTTTTGAATCATCCGCAAAGAGACTCAACCTATTCCTAACCCCCCCTCCCAATATCCGAGACTTAGATGTTGAACAAGAGTGGCCCCAATACCGAACCCTGAGGGACCCCACTGATTACCTTCCTGGGAGAGGAGAGTATCCCACCCACCATTACCCTCTGTAAATGTCCTGAGAGTCAATTTTCAACCCAACTGAGCTCCTGTCCTCCCACCCCCATCTCCCCCATCTTTTTTATCAGCCCACACGTGGTACTGAATCAAACGCCTTGCTGAAATCTAGGTATAGGATGTCCACCGGCCTATGACTGTCCAAGGCCCCCCGTCACCCAGTCATAAAACTCTATGAGACTGGACTGACACGATCTCCCCGGAACGAAGCCATACCGTTTATCATCCTGGTGCCCTAACCATTCCAGCTGCCTCCCAAGCCTCTCCTTGATAAAGCTATCCATTACTTTGCCTACAACAGACGTTAGGCTAACAGGCCTATAATTCCCCATATCCTCTCTAGACTCCCCTTTATGAACAGGCACCACATAAGCCACCCTCCAGTCTTGGCGCACCCATCCTGTCTTCAAAGAGGTATTAAAGAGTGCAGCCAGTGGAGCTATCAGCTCCTCCGCCAATTCCTTCACAACCCTCGGTTCTAGCCCATCCGGCCCCGGCGCCTTATCAGTCTTTAGCTTCCGAAGGGCCTCCCTCACCCTATCCACTGTGATTTCTTCCCCCCATTCTTCCCCCTCACTCTACCTCCCCACCTATACTGGGTCTGTTCCTATCTGTACCCTAGCTACATTCCGTCCTCTGATCTCAGACCGACTTCTCACCTTAGCTGAATGCTCTTCCCTCCCATCAGCCTATTGGGATCCCCCATCCCCATTTGCAAAGATTGAGGCAAAGTACTCATTTAGCACCTCTGCCTGTTCCCCTGCTTCCTGAGCCCATTATCCCATAATTTTAATCCTAATGATCTGCGTCCTCTCTTTTCACTTCTCTTATACATCTATAGAATCCCCGGATATCCCTAGCCAGGTTATGCTCTATCCCTGCCTTGGCTTTCCTCACCACTCTGGTGACCCTCCTGGCCAATATTTCACACTCTCCTCGCTCCTTGTCCCCCCTTGAGTGTTTAAAACGTGCATAAGCAGCCTTTTTATCCCTCACTGCCTCCTGCACCTCCCTAGTCCACCAACATGACTTACTGGTTCTACCATGCTTTAGCCTTAATTTTGTACAGTACTTAGTAGCCTCCTGTACTCCCTTTTTTAATGGTCTCCCACAATCTTCCAGCATCCATGTCTGGCTAATGTTGTCCAACCTCTCTCTTAGAATCCTACCTATGCCCACGAAATCCGCTCCACTGAAGTCTACCACTGCTGTGTTAGTACGAGTTTCCTCACCCCCTATATACAGCAGAAACCAGACCGTGGCATGATTTCCACCCACCAGTGGACTGCACATCTCCAGGCCTCTTATCTGATCACTGTCTGCTAGGACAACATCCAATATCTGCCCCTCTCTTGTAGGTTCCCCCACCTGTTGGACCAGGAAAGCATCCTGAAAACAAGTCCATCAGTTGCTGTTCCCTGGCTACAGAGGATGTCATGGTGCCCCAGTCCACCCCCGGCATATTAAGGTCACCCATGACCACCACCCTACCCTTACCAAGGTCACAACGACCCTTGATGTTCTCAGCCAGTTTATCCTCCAGAGCCTCCTCAATTGCGGGGGGCCTGTATACCACCCCTATTTTCAATGTTTCTCCTCCCCTCATTTGCAAGGTTACCCAAATCGCCTCCACTCCTCCTTCAGCCTCCTCCACTCCACTAACAACAACATCATTTCTGACTATCAGCACAATCCTTCCCCCTCTTCGCACTCCCCTATCTTTCCTGAATATCTTATAACCCTCCAAATTTAGGTCCCAGTCATTTCTCTGGGTGGTCCAAGTCTCTGTAATTGCCGCCACGTCCACTTATCCCTCAGCCAGCACTGCCTGTAACTCACGCATTTTATTGCTCATGCATTAATCAGTACTGTCCTCCACCCCGACCTCTCCTCCCTATCCAATCTCCCCAGCCCTGCGCAGTCCTTATTCTGCCCAATTTTCCTTAGATTTGCATCGCATTCCCCATCACTCTTCAATTGCCCTAGACCTGGACCCACAAACAGCTTTCCTGTGGCCAATCTTTTATTTGACCCCCCCCTTACAAGTTTAAACCCCACCTCTCTCCTATAAAACCAGCAAGTTTTAGTTTCAAGAGCTCCCTCCCCTCCAGATTGAGATGTAATCAATCCCTGGCATATAGCCCTTTATCTTTATGTAAGGACGCTTGCTCTGATGTAAATCTGTAGCAGTGTAATAGTGTCATTCTAATCGCTGTATTGCCAATCTATTGTTTTCATTTCTTTGTTCGTGTTCTTGTTATTGTCTGGATTGTTGACGTGGAACCTATGTAAAGAGCTTTTGCTCAAAGATATTCTCCAAATAAAAGAATGAATAAATAAATCCCTTAGTAAACCCATGCTGTGAATTGTCAATTACTCCTTCCGTACCTGTGGTGTCTCTAGGCAGTCCTTAAGAACTGTCTCCATTACTTTCCCTATGATTGACAAACAAATGGGTCTAAAATTTTGCATGTGTGATTTATTACCCTGCTTATGGATGGGAGACAACAGCCTCCCTCCAGTCCTCTAGGACTGTACCAGATGTTAAGGAGATTTTAAATAGGTGACACAGTGGGGATGCTAGTGGTTCCGCAAGCTTGTTTAGTATGTGTGGGCGAATGCTGTCAGCACCAGGGGATTTTGGGGGGTCTAGTTTACTCAACTAGGTGTACCTAAATTGTCTGTAGGAAACAGGGAAAGCTGTTAGGAGCGTAAAGATGCAAACAGAGGCAAGATTAGCACAAATGGTGAAGAAAGGGGACACAACATTCTGTAGGTACATCAGTGAGAGAAGGAAGGCCAGGGGTGGGACTGTAAGGCTCAGAGGGGAGGAAGGGAAGTGTGTGGAGGGAGACTTGGAAAAGGCATCAATACTGAATAAATACTTCTGCTCAGTATTCACTGAAGAAGGGGAGGGACAGGGACCACAGCGAGGCATCAGATACGGGGGGGGGGGGTGAACATCAGTCCATTTACAGAAGAGAGGGTCCTAGAGGAGCTCACAAAACTAAGGGTGGACAAGGCAATGAGACCAGATGGCATACATCCCAGGATACAAAGGAACTACAGATGGAGCAAGGGTGTAGCTACTGATATTCCTAGTACGCCATGGCGTACCAAGTTTAGTAGCAGGGGGTAGCAAACAAGCTGGCCAGTACTGCTCTGCCCTCTCTAGTCCATTGCATTTAAATTTCTTTGTTTGGCTTTACAGACTTTTTCTTTTCTCTTTCAGCTTTGATTTGGGGGGGGGGGGGATGGCATAGTGGACCATGGACTTTGAAGCTGAAGGTCTCAATTAGGTACGCATGGTCCACCTGCATAGTGATTGGCTGCGGCATCTGGTAGGGGATGTGGCAAGTCTGGGGCTGGTGAGTTTAAATGCCCCAGCAAAGTTAGAAGCCACGCTATTCGTTCAGTTGTACTGGGAGCGAGAGAAGCAGCAGAACTGAGGAGCAGCAGATGGAAGAACAGATTCAGAGCCTGCTAAAAGAAAAAAAGACTTCATGTGGAGTGGCAAATGTAGTGAATCTACCTACCTGCGAGGGAGAGAGAAGAAATTTATGCTATGGTCTTGGACTCATGGTGCAGTCACTGGTGCTAACCAGTGGGCAGTGAACACCACACTAGTAGCGCAGACAAACAGCTGGTCTAGTGTGGGAATCATCTGATTGGAGCCAGGAACCTTGGACTCAAGTCATAGAAGAGCAAGCATGAACAACAGTGGGGGAGGGGGTAGCAGTGTGGCAGGCTGGTGTACAAATCTGAAATGCCTGGCTACACCCCTGAGATGGAGCTAGCAGCACCACTAGCAGCCATGTTCAGTGAGTCGCTCAACACAGGAGTAGTTCCAGAGGACTGGAGGAGGGCACATGCAGTCCCTCTTCACAAAAATGGAAGAAGGGAGGAGGCAGGTAACTATAGGCCAGTCAACCTCACCTCAGTAGTGGGTAAGATTATGAAGGCACTACTTAAGGAAAAGATTGTATAACACCTGGAATCCGACGGAGCACAGGATCCAAGGCAGCATGGATTCACAGCAGGAAGGTCATGTCAAATAAATCTGATAGATTTTTTAACTGGGTGATGAAGTAGGTGGTTCGGGGGAGCGGTAGATGTCGACTACGTTGATTTCAGCAAGGCCTTTGACACCATTCCACATAAAAGACTGGTAAATAAGTTGGGGAGCAGGCATGGGGCCACAAGGTGGTGAACTGGCTGGGGAACAGGAAGCAGAGGGTGGTGGTAAATGGGATCCAATCTGAGGAAAGAGGGGTGACCAGTGGGGTACCTCAAGGATCAGTTCTGGGGCAGTCCTTTTTAATGTCTTTATTAGTGACATTGCAAAAGGGCTGGAAGGTAAGGTTTGCCTGTTTGCAGATGACACCAAGATCTCCAACAGGGTAGACACTCCAGATGAGGTGGAAAAAATGAAGAGGGACCTAGGAAAACTAGAAAAATGGTCCAAAGTGTGTCAACTGAAGTTCAACACAAAGAGGTACAAAATAATGCATCTGGGGCACAGAAACCCTGAGGAGAGCTACTGCATGAGGGGCGGAGTTGCTGACAGTCACTAGGGAGGAAAGGGATTTGGGGATTATCAACTCAGATGACCTAACGGTGGCCAAGCAGAGTACAAAGGCTGTAGGGAGGGCCAGTGGCATGCTGGGTGCATAGGAAAGGCTGTTACCAGCAGGAGGAGGGAGGCGGTGATACCACTGTACGAAAAAACACTGGTGAGGCCTCATCTGGAGTACTGTGTACAGTTCTAGAGGTCGCATCCTCATAAGGACATAGACAAGGTGGAGGTGGTTTAGAGAAGGGCGACTAGGATGGTGCAGGGCTTGCAACAGAAGACGTATGAGGACAGATTAAAAGACCTCAATATGTATACACTGGAATAAAGGAGGGAACGGGTAGATATGATAGAAACCTTTAAGAATCTTAAGGACAAACAAGGTGCAAGTAAAAGACATCTTTCTGTACAGGAGACATACCAGAACAAGGGGGCACAATATGAGATTAGAGGGGGCAGTATAAGGGGTAATGTGAGGGAGTTCTTTTTCACAGAAATGGTGGTGGATGCATGGAATAGCCTTCCCCAGGAGGTGGTAGGAGCAAGCACAGTGGCAGGATTCAAACATGCATGGGATAGCCATAAAGGAACCCTAGAGGTAGGAAGGAGAAGCTAACGCTGATGACCAAGTAGGGTCAGCAGCTGCTGATACAGGTGGGGTACATACTGGCAGACTGGATGGGTTCCTTATCTGCTGTCAACTTTTGTTTCTAGTCATCACTGTTTCTATAGTGAAAAAAACATTCTCTAAATTATGGTTTATCATGTCTTTCCTAATAATTGCATTGTAGTTTCCAACCTTACTAAAAACTGATGCAAAGTATTTGTTGAATTTATGTGCCATATTGCTCGATTTTCAATGGTCTTATCTCTCGCTTCTAAAAGGCCGATCACCTTTCCTTGCCTTTAGTTTGAGGGAAATTATACAGCCACTTCTAAAAGGCCAATCACCTTTCCCTGTTTTTGAGGGAATTTACAGTCGTGCCCAAAAATATTGGCGCCCTTGCAGTTTTTTCTAATAATGCACCATTCCTTCCAGAAAATTGTTGAAATTAAAAAATATTTTGGTATCCACATATGTATTTCTTTGGTTTGCAGTGGAATAAAACACAAAAAGCAGAAAAATTTACTAAGTCTTGGCTTATTCCACACAGAAATCCTTAAATGGTCCGGACAAAATTATTGGCACCTTTTAGAAGTAGTTAGAAACAATTAGATTTCAAGCAGGTGATTCTCCTTCACTTTGGAATTGAACTCACTCTGTGGTGAGTTGCAGGTGCCTGCAATATAAAAATCACTCATTCAACCAGTTTGAATAGAGAAAAGGACTCATTCTCCTGTTTTGTGTCACTGTGTGTACCGTAATGAGCATGGGGAAAAGAAAGACAGCCAGAGAATTGTCTGAGAAGGTCAAACAGAAGATTGTAGCCAAGCATGGACAATCTCAAGGCTACAAATCAATCTCCAGAGACCTTGATGTTCCTGTTTCCACCGTACGTAACGTTATCAGGATGTTTAAGGCCCACTGCACTGTAGTCAACCTCCCTGGACGTGGCCACAAGAGAAAACTTGATCAAGATTGCAGTGCAGGATTGTTCAATGATGGAGAAAGCACCTTGATCAACTGCCAAACAGATTCAAGCTGACCTTCAGACACAAGGTACAACAGTTTCAACTTTCGCACCATCCGTGTCAACTCAATGAAAGGGGTTATATGGTGAGGCAGGAGGGACCCACTGCTGAGAGAGAGACATAAGAAAGCCCGACTGGGGTTTGCCAAAACACACCTGAACAAGCCAAAATCCTTCTGGGAGAATGTCCTGTGGACAGATGAGACCAAATTAGAGCTTTTTGGTAAAGCACATCATCTCTATGTTTACAGAAAACAAATGAAGCCTTCAAAGAAAGAACACCTTCCCTACAAACATGTGAGGAGGTTCAGTGATGTTTTGGGGTTGCTGGCTGCCTCTGGCACTGGATGCCTTGAGCGTGTGCATGTTATCACTTAAATCTGGAATTACCAGGCCATTTTGGAGCGCAATGTTGAACCCAGTGTCAGAAAGCTGGGTCTCCGTCGAAGTCATGGGTCTTCCAGCAGGACAATGACCCCAAACACACTTCAAAAGCACCCAGGAATGGTTCAAGACAGGACACTGACTGTTCTGAAGTGGCTAGCAATGAGTCCAGATCTAAATCCCATTGAAAACCTGTGGAGATCTGAAAACAGTAGTTGGGAGAAGGCACCTTCACATCTGGGAGAACTGGAGCAGTTTGCACAAGAAGAGTGGGCCAAAGTGCCAGTAGAGAGGTGCAGGAAGCTCATCCATGGCTATAGGAAGCGGTTGATTGTAGTTATTTTGACCAAAGGCTGTGCTTCCAAATATTAAGTCTAGGGTGTCAATAATTTTGTCAATGCCATTTCTTTTCATTTTCTGATTTAAAAAGATATATTAAATTCTGAATCAAACACAAAGGTTCTGTAATATTAACAGAGAAATAAAGAATTGTGGAGACCAAATACTGTACTGTTGTTAATTTCAATTTATGTTTAGAGGAATTGTGAGTTATTTGAAAAAGTGCAAGGGCGCCAATATTTTTGGCCACGACTGTATGTAGCCAAAGACAAGTTTAGGGGTTTTGAATTTATTCTTAGTTAAGTATGTTTCAAACCTGCTGTTGCTCTTTTTAATTGCTTTATTACAATCCCTCATATCCTTTTTATAAGTAGCATGGTTTATGTCACCGGGGTCATTTTTCCAGTTCATATATGAGCAGTGTTTTTTTTTTTTTTAATATTCTTTTTTACGTATTTTGTCAACTACTTATGTCTTACTTTCTTGTTGATTCTTTTTCTTTTAGGTACCCACATATCTTTCAAAAACTAGAGTTTATTTTTCAAGCTATATCATCGTTCATCTGGTGTTATATGGGCAAATATTAATTTCCATCCTTTCAGGTCCCTGTCCATTTCCACAAAACTGACTTATTTATAGTTATAATATTCTGTTCTACTTATGGTGTTTGAGTTTTTTTATTGAAGCACATTTCTACCATGTGGTGGTAGCTACTCCCCAATGGTTCCATTACAGCGCATGAAATGCTTCAATTTTTAATATCTGTGAGTGAAGTCCAACATAGTATTTCCCCTTGTGGGCTCTGAAACCAGCTGATAAGTTCCCATTCGTCCATGATATCAATAAGACAGGTCCACATGCTACTGGCTGAACGTTCTCTTCTCCCAGTTGATACTGCTAATATTAAAACTGCCTAATATGATCACACTCCTTATTTGTACTGCTCATATTTTTAATTCTTAATTTATTGCTGTAATAATTATTACTATCAGGTGGACCATAGCATGTTCCCACCTTCATAAGCTGGTTTCTGGTTCATATCTCAACCCACAGATTTTCAATATGCAAGTCATCCATATCCCCAACTATGTCAATCTGCTTACTATTGTGGTTGTCTTTGATATAAACGTCACTCCCCCCTCCACTCCTCCCCTTCCTATTTTTCCTTACACAGCATATATCCACCCAGTTCCTGGCCCCAATTCTCTGACTCACTCCACCAGGTTTCTGTGATCAAAACTGAATCATAATATTGCTCATTAAGTTTGACTTTTAACAGGTTCATTTTTATTACTTATGCTCCCTGCATTTAAAGATAGGTTGCTTAATTTCTTGATTTTTTTTTTCTTCCTGCTTCCTTTCTGGCGTATTAACAGGTTCATGGGTTCCCCCAGTACATTTATGTACAGAACTGGTATTTATACACATCCCCCCCCCCATCTAGTTTAAACTAAAACTACCGGCAATGTAGATTCTATTACCAAAGGCTGCTGCCCCCTTCTATTAAAGTGCGGGCCATCTCTTTTATAATAACTGCCATGCCTAGCAAAAATTCACCAGTTCCTAATAAATGTAAAGCCTTCCTGGGCTGCCCACATATGTAACCACCGACTGCAGATGTTTCTTTGCTTCATGTTTCTGTCTTTCAATTTGGGTAGGATTTACGAGAATATAGCCTTACACTTGTATTGTTTTAGAGTAATACAAAACCCTTAATTTCTTTCACAATTTGGTGCCAAGGTGTTCTGCCAATGTTGTTGGTACCTGCGTGAACCACATAGAGAATACTGGATGGGCAACTATGCACCACCAGTGTGTTCTGCCACAGAGGGGTTCCGATTTCCTCTGACCTCAAGATCAAAGCTCGAGAGGTCCATGGGAATCAGAACCCCTAGGTGGCACAACACACTGGTTGTGCATAAAGTTGCTCATCCTGTATTTTTTATGGCGTATAGTATTATGTAAAATGTGTGCATTGTGTTTTTTTCTCTTTCACAATGAAACTGACTTGTGCAGTCTCTAGAGTTTCTAGAATGCTGTTCTACCACAGAAGGGCACAATCACATTCCATGACCTTTGAACTGCGGTACAACAGCATTTTGAAAAGGATGAATTTCTATATAGAACAATGCTCTACACTACAATCAAATGGGGCCTACACCATGATTAGGATCATCTTTTCCAAATTAAGTCTTGCATCCCATAATCTACTCCTTGGGAGACCACATGATCTGGGTATGCTCTTTGCTGCCATTACAGATGATGGAGTCAGTGTGGTGTAGTATTGAATCCCCTGTTACGGGTTTCTTTTATTCTGGGGACACTATACTGTATGTCCATCGTTACAAGTTCACTACTGGATTGTGTAGCTGTTTGTGCAGCCATATTGGCGGCAATTAGGTCACCATTCAGTTCCACATTTGTCAGATTCCCCAATTTCTATGGTTTCCCTCGGCAGGGGTTGAAATTGGCACCGATCCACTAGCCAAATACTAGTAGATTTTGTATCAGGCTAGTAAGATTTTCATTTAACTAGCCATGTCGGCTTGTACTGGAGAAGGCAACACATCAATATGTACATCAACTGGGCCAGTAGAAAAGTCTGTGGGGTTAGTGGATTTTGCCAGTCACTAGCCCTGCTGGCTAGTGGCTGTAAAACTAAATTTTGACTGCTGCTGGTGATTTCATTTTTTCTGCCTTCTTGAACTCATGAACCTAATTCACTAAAAACAAGAGTATCTATTTGCAGTTTCAATACCAGCAGTATACACTACAGTGTCTCTGCCTCTTTTCCTTCTCCTGTTGCTCTGAACAGTATACCATTCATCATCCTGTCTTTCCTCATTACTGTCTCTCTTCCTCTTTCCATTTACTCCATTTTTTCCTGGTTCAATATCAGACTGATCACCCTGGGTACCCCAGTCTTCCTCTGTAATAGGTTTATTACCATGAAGAGAAGGGGCCAGATTTTTTTCATTCCCTGCTGTGTTGAGCACTGGATCCACCAGGTAGTTTGCGAGAAGGGAACAGATTTTGTTTTATTCCCTGATGGGCTAAATTAGGCCCAGACCATTCTGCTGCACAGCAGGATGGGCTAAAGCATGCATGGCAGTGTGAACTCCATGTGCATATTGGGAAGACTGCAGAACTGAGATTGAGGTCCGAGAGAAAGAGCAAAAGAGGGAAGAGTCTGGCAGTGGAGCCAAGTTCAATGTTACTTGGGGTTACAGCCACGGAAGTGTGTGCTGTCGGCCCCCTTGGTCCATTACTCATGCTAGTGTGCTACAGGCCAGAGGAGGTGGAGATGCCTAACCAGGCTGCTAATAGTAGCAGTACAGCAGCAGCCCCAAGCCCCCGTATAATGCCTGAGCCCCTTAATGTGACCTCAGCAGATAAGGACGGTGAAAACAGTGTTTTTCTACCATGCTTCTTTCTCCTTCCCCTTACTGCTCTACTGCTCCTACTTATTTGACTTCATACATGAGCCAGGTTGTGCACGAGATCCACCAGTCAGCTGGAGGGTGAGGGAAAGATTTTCCTTTTTAATTCCCTGATGGACTGGAAGGATGCTAGGGGGAAGACAGTCAGATTTTTGCATTTCCTTACAGCTTGAGTTGGGCACTGGACTTATCAGGTTGTTTTTTTTTTTTTTGGGGGGGGTTAACGAGTTTTTTTTTTTCCATTTTAAATACCCCAATGAGCCTTACTGAACACTGAATCTGTCAGGTTGTGGTTGTTTTTTTTTTTTAATTTCCCAACAGGTCAGGTTGTGCATCAGCCCTCTCAGGTTGATGAGGGAGGGGAATACGCTTTTTTTTTTTTTTTTTAATTCCCTGACTGAATGAGTTGGGCACTGGACCTGTCAGGCATTTTGAGGACGGAACAGTTGTTTTTAATCCATGACACACCACAATGGGCACCGGATCTGTCAGGTTATTGGTGGGAGGGGGACACTTTAAAACTCACCATTGGTCAGCAAAACAAGGTTCTTGTGCTCTCAACAGTATATTTACTACCTGGTAAACAGGGGCCCAGTCTGGACCACTTTTTTAACAGCCAAGGGCAGAACAGTCAAAACTGGGAACAGCTCATAGTCGGAGATTTCAACGTCAATTGGCAATCGCAAGACGCATCGGCAATTAGAGACAAAATATCTAGCCTCTATCTCACACAAATGGTCACCCAAGCCACAAGGCTAAATTACAGGACTGGCTCAAGTACCCTAAAATCGACTGGCTCCTCTCCACTTGCCCAGACCACATCATGGAGGTCTCTGTTCTACCTGACTCTCTAAGCGACCACTCCCCAGTTATGTGCGCCTGGTCTAATAAGTTCACAAAGCATTCGCCCCAGCACACAAGAACTTGCTCACTAAGACCTGGACTGCTGGAATATTTCAGACAGCACCTAAGACTAACTGACTGGTCACCACTCGACACTGCCAGCGATAGTAACCAAGCTCTAGATTACTTCTGCTCTGTCTTCACAAACGCTAGTGATATCGTCACCTCCTACAGTTCTAAAAAAGTAAGAGGGGTCAGTAACCCATGGCTCTCAGGCACCTTAATCGTCCTCATGCGACTCTGGGACAATCTGTGGCATAGGGCCAAAGCATTAGGAAATATGGTCGACCTCACTGCTTACAAGGCAGCCAGAAATAAATGCACGAGACTGATCAGGCTGGCCAAGACCTCCTACTATAAAGGATCACTAAGGCACACCCTGACCTCATAGTTACCTTATCAGGGGCACTCCAGGAGCATAGCGACTTGGCGAATACATTTAATACCGCCTTCACTGACCTAAGTGCTGTGCTCCCCAGGGCCTACCTCACTACCCCATCGACTAGACAGCTCCCTCACTCAAGCCTTCCTCCTACTTCACCCAATGTTTCACCGCCTTTCTACTTCAGACACCTCTCCAGGACAGAGACCATAAGGTATGACAAATGGGTACTGGGCAAGAACAGGATGGAGAGTGACGCTATCGTCCTGAAACTAGTTGCCCTAACATTAACTGAGCTAGCTGAACCCCTTACCAAAATCTTTAACATATCCCTACGAACGGGCATATTCTCAGACAAATAGAAGGCAGCTCACGTCACACCTGTCCACAAAAGTGGAGCTGGAACAAACCTCTAATTATCGACCAATCTCCATCTTACCACCACTCTCCAAAGCCTTGGAACACGTGGTATCTGACCAACTTACTGAATATCTGGAGAAATACAATCTACTTTGTTCACAGCAGCATGGTTTCCGTAAACAGTACTCCACCTGAATCACCCCGATTGACTACACCACACAGATCTATGAGGCACTGGATAATGGTAGGGCAGTGGAGTTTATATTCATTGACCTCACAAAGGCATTTGATACAGTTAAGCACCAACTCCCACTGCAATGTCTCATTTCTATAGGCCTCTCGTCTAGCACTGTTACCTGGTTCGAAAGCTACCCATCGCACAGAACACAATGTGTGAAGATCTTCAACACTTTCTCCGAGCCTAGGGAACTCAGCCTTGGCATCCCCAAGGCTCTATACTGGGTCCGCTCTTATTTAGTCTGTTCATAAATTCCCTACCATCTGCCTTCCCAGCAAGAATTTTGCTTTATGCGGATGATGCGGTCATTTCTGCACCTGGCAGGGACATCAGCGCAATTACCGCTGATTTGCAGGCCAGTTTCCAAAGGCTAGAATCTTGGTTCTCCCATCATAAACTGTTACTCAACTACAAAAAAGAATAAAAAACAAGTGTATGTTTTTCACAGTGCCACAAAACAAGAAAAAGCACAGGCCACTACAAATAATGAACCAAAAAGGTGAGTCGCTAGAGCAGGTCAGCACCTTCAAGTATCTCGAATACACCTTGATGACACGCTGTCCTTCTCAACACATATTGAACATGTCATCAAAAACAGCTAACACCAAACTGGGAGTTCTTTACTGAAATAGACACTCTATGCTGCCGGAGGCTCTGAAACTGATTACATGCAGCTCTGTGTTATCTTCCATTGACTATGGTCTGGTGATGTATGGTGCTATATTCTGATCCTGCTCTGATGAGGATCATAACCCTCCTCAACAAGGCCTGCCACCTGGTCCATGGTGCAGACTATCCGACGTATACCTGCACCTTGTATACTGAGACCGGGTAGCTTCCCCTCCATCTCAGAATCAAATACAGTGGATTCCGCTTAAATGCTCACCTGTTTTGCAGAGGCAAAATGTGCATTTAAGCAGAACGTGCATTTTGCCGAAATGGCATTTTTCAGACCTGAAATGAAAGTAGAATTAACAAAAATAAATGCGGCTGTGTCATTTCACATTCAGTCACTTTATTTAGTTTCTACACACACAATTCTAGCACACCTGATTTAATTTCCTATACTGTATATAAAAAGGCAGGAAAAACAGTGATGTGGCTCAGAGTGATGTCTGGGTGTGCTGAGCAATTACTCAACAGCAAGGCACTTTGTTTTTCTCTTGCAGCGCATTACTGAATTAACATTTTTCAACCAGCTAGAAAATACTGAAACAGTCATCCAGACATTAGAGTTACTGTCATATTCAACTGGCAGAGCCACCATAGACAGCCCTGAAAAACACCTTAATTTTTTGGATTTTCCGACCACGAAGGGTTTCAATTTCTCAATCCCACATAGGCTGCAACAAAGAAGCACAGAAATCCGCTCTAGAGCGTTTTTACAATCTTTCTTTACTTGCCACACTTCTGGCGACAGTGAAAATATTGACACCAAACTGTTTGGCTGCATCTGTTCATTTATTATCTGGCTGCTCCAACTGCTGCAACAAAGCTATTTTTTGTCCTAGTGTAAGGGTAACCTTCCTGCGCTCCATTGTGCTAAAAAGCCTGCATCTCTGACTAGCCATTACATACTGCTTTCACACCTACTCCGGTTCACATATGAACTAAAGAGGTGTTAATTACATGGGGGAAGAGGTGCTGGTGAACTGATAAAATGTGTACATAAGCAGTGTGCACTTAACAGGAATTTTTAACACTGACTGTATAGGGGAAAAAAACGTGTGCATTAAACAGGAATGTGCACTTAAGCAATGCGCATTTAAGGGGAATCCACTGTACCAGGCTTGTCTCTTCAGGGACAAAAGGCATTGCTTGGCCTTATGCCAGAGTCCACCTCAAGACTTTTCAACTACACTCGACCGACCGTGAACACCAGAAATGTGTCCAAAGGAGTGTTCTTAGTGCCATTCAAGCGTACCACACTCACACAATAATTCCTCTCCTACAGGGGTCCCAGATGGCTTAATGACCTCCCTACTGAACTCCTTGGATCCAGAAAAATCAGCCATTTAAAATCCGGACTCCACAACCTGCTGGCACAAGAGACCACCTGCCACTGTTAACCACAACGCAGCCCCCTGGAGGTCCTTCTTCCTTCTCAGCTCCCCTTACTGCCCAGTCTCACCTCTCCCATCCCCACCCCCACCCTACCCTCCACCCTCCACTTGACAATGCCTTCCTGGCTGCAACCCCTCTACAATAATTGCTCAGACCGGATCTGTCACCAACCCCCAGTTCCCTTTTGTTGTAATTCCTCACCATTTGCAAAGTTGTTGTCTCTATCCCTTGCACTTTCTGACTGCACTCAGTAACCTGTCATATTGTTTGTGTAGCCTTCGATCGTCAATTATCATATGTATATTGTGTCTAATCGCCTTTTTTTTTCTCTGTACATTGTTCACCAAAGTAATTTCTATATCTCTATATTTTATCTGACTTGGAACCTTGGTAAACAAGCCCAAGACTCAAAGGTATTAAATCCGAAACTGAATAAATAAATAAATTCTCTGACAGGCTGGCTTGCATACCAGACACATCAGGTGGTTTTGGACAGAGCGACAAATTTTATTCTCCGATTGGTCCAATACCCAATTCAGCCTGTCAGGTAGTTTTGTTTGGGGGGGGGGGGTGAAGAGGAACGACTTGTGTTTTATTTCTAGATGATTTGGGTTGGTATCAGTCAGGCTGTCTGAGGAGTGGAACAGATTGTTTTTTTTTGTTTGTTTTTTAATTATTGCCTGATGAGCCAGGCTGCTCTGCTCACCAGACACATCAGGTAGTTGGGGGGTCACTTTTTTTTTTTTCAATTCTCAATTGGACCACATTGGACACCGAAATTCTACTGTATTCTACATTCCCTGTGCTACCAGTATGGAACTCCTGTGCCTTGTAAAACACTCCGAGATACAATGTGTATGAAAGCCATATTGATTAAGTGTTGTTTTGCAAACTGCCTCACCCAGTCACCCTGGCCCCCTTTACTCCAGCAAGCGCCTCCCCAATCTCTCCCTCCCTTAGGTTTCTCAGTCCATGCCCTGCTACTTGAGTTACCTGGACTGACTGGAAATTCAGCTGTTTTTTCATTATATAGAGAGGTTGGAAAATATACTTTCTAGTTCCTACTTGCATAAAGTGGTTCCACGACTATACTATTCTTTGTCCTTCTGCACTGTAACAATTTAGTAGCATGAAAATTCTGTTTTACATTGGCAATTTTATTTTTTTTCAGAGAAAAAAATAAAAAAGAACCACTAGTATCTTCCTACCATTTCCAAAATAATCTTGTACAATATTTTAGAATGCTTAAAATTATTAGAAATTAAAATACATTACTTTGCGCTGCATGAAAAAAGGAGCTTTTTTCAAAAAAGCTTAACCGGAGGGTAACGTTGTTTCCCTTTATCTTTATCAATTGTTCTATGTGTTTATCCCATTTTAAGAAACAATCAAAATAAACCCCCAAATACCTATAACATTCCACCTGTTCTAAAATGTGGTCTTCTATAGTCTTGATCCGCAGAACCCCTTCAGTCTGATCCCCACCAACCTTTTTTTGAAAGTACATAGTTTTGAGATTTTTTTGAATTCAAGATAAGTTTGGATGAGACCAAAAAGCTCTGCAGTTCATCAAATGCTGTTTGTAATTCACCCTCTATCTGGGCATCCACTAGTCCAGACAGATAGATTATTGTATTGTCAGCATATAGATGGTACTTTACTTCAGGATTTGAGAACTTCATAGAGTTAACATATACATTGTACAACAATGGACCCAATAGGGAGCCTTGTGGAACACCCATTTTTATTTGACAAATTTGTGATTTCCATTGATCAATTACTACAAACTGGCCTCTATCAGATAAATATGATTTAAACCAGTCTATGGTCCGATTTGATAACCCCATATGCTGAAGCCTAGACAGGAGAATACTGTGGTTCACAGTGTCAAACTCCTTTGAAAGATCCACATATAGACCCCTGTCCAGGCTTCCAGATAGGGAGTTAGTAACCTGCAAAAGTGCAGAAGTCGTACCATATACAGCTCAGAAACCAAACTGGTACTTATTTAAAATGTTCTCTCTCAAGGACATTTTGGACCTGCTTAGCAACCATGCCCTCAAAAAGTTTCTGCAATCACTGATAGAAGAGAGAGAGATAGGGCTGTAGTTTCCTATTTGCTCTTTTTTACCCGATTTATATATTGAGACTACTTTAGCATTTTTCCACATACTTGTAAATTCAGATTGAATTAATGACATGTTATATAGCTATGTCAAAGGATAAGCAATCACCGGAGCGGCATATTTTTACAGTAGATTTGGTATACCATCATCCCCATCAGCCTTATGTATATCCCGGGTCGTGCCTGAAAATAGGCATTCTTATGCCTAGTGCACTTACCCGGTTACCAAAAGCAAAATAAACAAATATTTTGAAAGCATTAAAGCAGCAGTACTACGAAAAAAAAAAAAATGCACTTTTTTGACAGTTTATTCCCTGTGCCCTAATCATATACCTAGTACTCTCTCTCGCCGGCACTGTACCATCACAGAGTAATTTGCTCAGTTATTCTCTGCTTTTGTTTACATTTCTGCCACTAAGCATGTTGCACTGGAACCCCCTCTGCTGCAACCTGCACATGTATAAGACTTTCAGGGATGGCGGGAATGGTCAGCAGAGGGTCCCTCTGCTGTTGTCAAAAGACCTGATGTGACCTGTAGAAAAAGCACAGCTGAAAATTAGTCAGTCGCCATATTTGTTGTAGCACTACAACAATTCAAATTATTTGCAAATATCTAAAAAACTAAAGATGACTGGAAAAAAAAAAAAAAAAACATTTACAGGTATGGAAACGAACTTTGGCCGCATGCTTACAGCCGAAAAGCAGAATTTTGATAGCTCACTTCCAGATTTAGTAGTACTGCTGCTTTAAACATTTCAACTATTAATCACATAAATTAAGCTTTTTTTTAATGAAACCTTGGAGTCTGATAAATCATACAGTTCCCTGTGTCTCTATGTGCCTACACATGTCGTTGTAACAGGATGTTAAAAATAACTGTACTTCAGAAATTTTGTAAACCATTTTAATTTTATTTTAAACTTTTATTAACTAAGTAAGCACACTAGACAATAACAGTGCCTATTTTCAGTTGCAACCCAGGATAATTTTACACGTCAATACAAAATCATACAGAAACAACAATGTAGTGATACTTACAAGCTGCAAAATAACAGAATGGCAAATATAAAGGCAGAGGGTTGAAATTACACATATATATGGTCCTGTATCAACCACTTATCATTACAACAACTTACTAATTCCAAGCTTTAATTAAAAAAATTATATAAAATAATAAATTTCTAGTCCTGACAGTTCCAAAGTATTCCCTTTTTAAAGAAATTGTCTCTACAAACTTTCTGCGTCCAATGACATTTACCCCGACGTGCAACACCATTAATGGTTTTACAGTATGTTCCGTAAGACCATTCAATATTCCTTTAATGTCACTGATCCTAGCCCTTGATAAGGCACTCACTACAGTACATTCCTTTCTTCCTCCAGTTATTGGATCTGTAAATGTTATCATGGAGTCCCATATTACGACTATGTCATTTTCATTTGGGTTGCTGTACCCCAAGCTGCCATGTCTTGTACTGCCTGTGTCCGCAGAATGACCCCTTTGTTCGCTTCCAGGTGCTTGTGCTTGCTGGGCTCCTAATACGGTGGTTTCCACTGTAATTATCAGTTCACTCCTCGTCATAGTAATGTTCTTATCTGGAGCCCTGCCCCTGATATTTCTCTATGCATATCCTTGCCATGTGAGTTTTCCAACTTCTGATTACTCTCTCGGTCTGCCAACAGGCACTCGTATCTGTTTTTTAGTTATATGTGTTGCACTTTATCCGATCTCCTCCTCCTCCATCTTTTTGTGCCTCCCTGAACAGCAGTCCATTCCTCCACCATCCCCTCATCTAATTCAAAATTTTCAGCTTTTTCTTTTGTCATAGGTTGAATTAGCTACGTTTTCTCTTAGCACTGTATAAGATTCCGTGTGCACCTATGCTATAGTCCCTTCCTGTGACTGTGTTCCACAGGGATACTAAATGTTTAGGGCTGCTTGGTCAATAACACTTTCCAATTGTGTCATTTCATTCTGTCTAGACAATCTCTCATTTAATAGCAATAACTCTCTTTGCAGTGTTGTAACCAATAAACATTTGTCAGAAACAAAGTTATCAATTCCATCCCCCGGGGTAAACATTTTACAGGAGGCGCAAAAATTCATGTTCTCTCTAGATGTTCCCATTCTTGAGTGGCTTATTTGGTAACAGGGCTATGCCTGCTTGTAAAACTACCAGTTCTTAAGACTACATGAGTATGCCCACCAGTGTCCCCAGCAGACAGGTGCAGACGCGCGCTCTGTCTCTGTGCATGTCTCCAATGCAGATCACGTTAGTAGCCCACCCGACCAAAGGGGCTAGTCTAAATAACGGAGAACCCGAAGTGCCTCCCTCCGCTACTTCAATGTCAGACAGTGAGGTCATAGGGCTGATGATGTATAAGGAGGACTAGAACAAGCTATAGCACCTTCCAGGCAGGGTACTGCTCCACGTATCACACAAGTACTGTCAAGCAGAAAATCTAATTAGCAAAGGAGAAAAAAAAAAAATACTTCACATATAAGCACAGTTTACTACTTCTGAAAGTTTTATTGCAGGCAGTACACCAGTTCTTAAAGAAATATCAGCTTGGAATTCAACATTATTTTGGATAACAGGGGTCAGTTGATACCAAATATAATTTCCTTTACCGGTGAGTACCACAAACCCTCTTTAACGATCCCATCCAATAATTCATCTCAACTACACTGTAGTACATACAGGCCTTTAAGTTCGTGAACATGCTCACTAGAGTGGACACCATAAGGTTATTTAATCTGAGAAACAGTTGGGTCATGCTCTTAAGCTAAAAGGACAGGGGTCAAATCACACTGGAAAGTACTACTGCACAGAAATGATGGTGGGTCTAAGCAGCAAACTTCCAGACAAGACTGCAAAGGTATAGACAATAGCAGCGATCAACAGAAATTGGTACGCATTTAACTCGTTTGGCCCCAAGAGGCCATTTTGATTAAGACTAAACAAAGAACCTTTTAACTCATATTTATGCTCCAAGGCAGAATTCTAAGTGAGTTATCAGATGGAATAATTTAGAAAGGAGAGGGTAGTATAAGGGAAATATTTAAAGTTAGAAAGACTTTGAGCGATTCCAAGAAGGCCACCGAAAGCGGGAGCTCCATGCATGCATTCCAAATCAGCCCATTATAAGGGAATATAACGCTTCCCAAACCGGCAGAAACAAGAAAAAAAAAATGCTGGGAAAACTAAAACGCACAATTGAAGGCACAAAGAATATCCTACAATATTGTGAAAGACTTAAATATGCCACTGAAAATCCAACATCTGCAGACAGATAGAACGAGGACAACAACCCAGAATGTGATGAATGGGGAACAACAGAATGAAGAGGTACCCCTGCCGGAACAGAATCTCTTACTGTCCAAAATGAGACAGGGATTTGCTGGAATAAACAAAAAGCTGAACTCCATACAACGCGACAGGAAACAAATTAATGATCAACTTACCGAGATGGATAGGAGAGTGGAACAGGTAGAACAAAGGGTTGGTGCCAATAAAGACTTACTAGCCCTGTTGCAGCAGACAGTGGCTGAACATGAAAAAAAATCATTCAACTTCTTTAACAAACTGTGAACCGTTTACAGAACCATAATCGTAGGGAAGCAATAAAGGTCGATCTCCCAGAAAATGACAACGGGAGTCCGTAGCGGGTTGGGATAACAGGATAACAAATCAGGCAGACTTACAAACTCAGTGCATGAAAAGCATCGGCAAGGCACTTATTCTATTTGTCTCAGCAAAAGATGAAATCAGGGTTCACAGAAATCAGGAAAATAAGATTAGTTTGTTCACTTTTAAAATATCAAAATCAAACAAATAAAAAAACAAAAACAAATGCAATATGCTCAGAAGGGCCTCTGCTCTGCCTTGCAGTGCCACCAGGCTTATCTCCTTGCCTGTTTCACACAAACGTGTGTACTCCTGAGGTCCACCACATCTGACAGTCAGTTCCAACTGACTCTCCCTAGTGGCAATCTTTTATACTGTGTCCTAGTGACATCATGGATCTAAGATCCACCCTTAATTGCCTATTAACTAAATAATTATTCCTCAGTGGCTCATAACCCATCCTATATAGAAAGGAAAAGGGTTACTTCTAAGCTAAACAATAAGGGTTTACACTGTAACAACAGAAATATTTCATATTGTGTTTTAAACAGATATATTTGAGAGCTTAATTGCCACTAGCATCTCCCCGAGTAGTGACCTCACTGCTACACATCCCATTATAAGCAGTTAATTTGTGGGCTGCCAGCCCTATAGAAAACATCTCTACTACAGCACAACCTGCAAAGGAAATCCAACAGGGTTTTACATAAGTACTATTGCTATAGTTGTTATTATCAGCCCAAAAGTTGCAGTTTGCTCAGCATTCCTTGAGTTGGCCAGGGGAATGAGAGAATGAGGGCATGCTCCTCTTCTCTCATATCTCCTGCCAGTTTAGGAATCCTTTAAATAAAAAATTGAACTTTTTTCTTTTTATTTCTCAACCTGTTTTAATTTCATTCAAAAGTATGGACGGAAACGGCTTTTCTAGGATCATGGATATGTTGTTCATCCACACTGTTTGGCATGTCCCTTTCCCCTTTCAATCTTGCCAGAAGTCTTCAAGCTGGCTCCTCCCACCCACCCAGGTGGTATATACCTAGGCTCCACCCCATGACGCCACATCATCCTTTCCACTGGAAGATACAGATTGGCTCACTCGTGCTCATGCATTTCGTAGGCCCTGGCTTTCAAAACTTCAGTTTTACCGAGATTAAAACTTGTTCGAGTTAGCGATCGCGCTTTTGCATCCTCGATCATGGAAGATAAATCTTCTCCAGGATTTCACCAGTGTCCTTTCGGATAGAAGATGTCACGCACCGATCTCCATCTCACGTGCGTCTACTGCTTAGGTGTCGGCCATGACACCTTGTCCTGCAGTTTTTGTTTGGTCTTCCATCCCAATGTCCTGGATGACCGCTTGGCACGTTTGAAGTTGGGGAAACCGAAGAAAAGGAATCCTCCAGTGAAGTCTAAGGAGGCTAGGTGGGCAGTTTCCGTGGCTGCGGGTTCTGCCAAGCAGCTGAAACGTATGAAAGCATTCGAAGAAGAAGCCACCCGCGCTTCGGCAAATCAAAGCTTTTTCGTTCCATTCAACCTGGACTCCACCTTTACAGGTTCTTTTCAGGAGTTGTGCCAGTCTCTCCCCACCCGGGGTGAGGCACCTGCGGGCTCGCACTTCTCCCGCTCTCGGAAGGGGGACAAAGAACCCAGCTAGTCTTCGTCTCGACGAAGGCACTCTTTAACCAAGAGAGGTCTCAGTCCCAGGAGCATGGGGTCTCTACCTCGGTCGAGGTAGCTTCCTCGGCCGCAGCCTTCACGGACCTTCGTCTTGCAAGACAACCAAGGAAGTGGCTGAAGAGGTCGAGATTATTCTTGACCCCATCGACCTCGTGTCGTAGGCCGTGGTCAATGACTCCTTGGAGAGGATGCCAATCCTCGTGTTCCCCGATGAGGAGACCCAGCCCGCTGGTGTCCCCATCGAGGTCCTGGTTCCGGACCCCCGGATTTCACCAATCCTTCCGGTGTCTCCCGAATGACCTAGTTGGCCTGCCCGATCTCGGTCAAGGTCTAGAACCCCCTTGGCCGAAAGGCCAAGGAGGAGCCAAAAGCGCTCCAAAAAGACACGACACCACAGGTCGTCCTCGTCCTCCTCAGATGAGGAGAGGCTCTGACGGAAACTCTGTCGGTACTATGAGGACCTTATGTGGCAACAGCTGATTTTGACCAGGCAGAAGCCGGCTCCACTGCCTACCCCAGCCATTACTTGGCTCTCACCTCCCAGGCCGGAGCTGACCCCCTCAGAACCGAAGCCTTTGGCTCCCCCGCCAGAAGGGCCATCCCGTCCTCTGGTTTGGCCTTTGCTGGTATCTCCACCGATAGTGGTGGAGCCACCGCCTAAGCAGCCTGTGGGAGGGGCTCCTTCAAAAAAGGACCGACCAGATACGGGGCTTCCCCGACGTCTGTCGGTCACGGTCACCCCGGACTATCCTCGATGGGTCAAGGGCGATTTGGGGGGCAGGCTGCTATATCCCAACTCTTCGGACATCAATGGGCTCCTCTCTCATCCCAGGGATCATGAGTCGTCCGTTGGCACAGGGATGGAGGAAGGTCCTTCCTCCAAGGGATCCTTCATGTCATCTCTGATTCTACAGGGATGCCCCTGGAACCCAACCAGAAAAAGGCAGAGTACCCTCTCACGGACATCCTCAAGAGAGGGGATGCCCCAATGGAAGCCTTTCCTGTGGCAGAGGCCATTGTTGGTCCGGCACTCTAGCTATGGCAGCGCCCTGCCTCATGTCCAGCACCGTCTGCCCACATGGCCCGCAAGTACGCAGTGCCCATGGGGTCCCTTGCAGGGTTCACAGAGCACCCTTTGGCTGAGAGTCTAGTGACTGCCTCTGTGCTCAGGCATACTGGCAGTTCTGCTGACACTGACCGTCCCCTCAATAAGGAGTCCAAGCTTTTGGACCATTTGGCGTGGAACGTCTATGCGGCTTCCTCCGTGGGCCTTCGTCAGGCCAGTTCTGCCATCATCACTGCACACTTCTCTCATGCCCTTCTCAGGTCATTAGATGAAGTCCTCCCACATCTCCCCACGGACATGCAAACCACGGTTAAGCAGGTCCGGGACCAGGGTCATGCTGTTGCCAAACAGCAGCTCCAGACGGCTCTGGACATTGGGATTCTTGTGCCCGCTCGATGGCCACCGCAGTGGCCTCTCACCACAGGGCTTGGCTGAGGCTCCCCTCCTTCCCGGCAGATACTCAGCATAAGTTAGCTAATGTGCCTTTCCTTGGGATTGACTTGTTCAGCCCAGGAGTGGCTGGTCACCTACAGTGCACTGAGCAGTCCAATGCCACCTTGGACATCTCTTCTGCCAGGAGTTCTTCAGGCAAGAACCAGCAGAAGAAAAAAAAGAAGCCTTTTCGTCACTCTTCCCCTGTGGTTCAGCAGTCCTCCTACCATGGAGGACAGCAGCATCAGCAGCAGGCTCAAGCTTGGTTCCCTCAGCCCAAGCCTGGACCGCAACAGGCCCGTAAAGGAGGCCGAGGTTCAGATCCTGGAGTCTCCTCCTTCTCCCCCTCTTCTAAGCCTGTCCAGTGACGGGGTGAGGGTTGCTACCCCTATCTCCATCACGCCAGTTCTGGGTCCTCCTGTGGGGGGACGGCTCCGCCACTTCCTTTCCGCCTAGTCCACTATCACTACAGACAGGTGGGTTGTCAAAGTGGTCGGTCAGGGACTGCCTCTAGAATTCAAGCAGTTCCCTCCCAGCCAAGCCCGCGTCCCTCGGGAAGAACAGATTTCTGCATGCACCCAGTCGGCACTTCAAGACAACATTGCTCAGCTCTTCCTCAAGGAAGCAGTAGCTATTGTGGCGGATCAGTCTGCAGACCCAGGCTTCATCTCCAGGTACTTCCTGGTGCTCAAGCGGACGGGGGGCTGGCGCCCCATTCTAGATCTCCACGACCTGAATCAGTCAGTTTCTCAGGTCACACACCTTTCAGAAGGTCACTCTGTCCCAGATCATACCATCCTTGGAGCGAAACATGTGGTTCTGTTCACTGGATCTGCAGGACGCGTTCTTTCATGTCCCAATCCGTCCATCCCATCAGCGGTTCCTCCGCTTCAGGGTTGAAGGGACCCCGTACGAGTTCCGAGCCATGCCATTCGGCCTGTCATCGGCTCCTCGGGTCTTCAACAAATGCACTGCAGTGGTGGCGGCCCAAATCCGGTGTCGGCGAGTCAGAATTTACCCGTACCTCAATGACTGGCTCCTGGCAGGTTCCACCCAATGGGAGGTGCAGAGGTCCAGGGACCTGGCCCTCCAAACCTGCTCTCAACTTAGCCTCCTGATTAACGAGGCCAAGTCGGAACTTGTGCCTTCCCAGGTGATGGGCTTCATCGGGGCAGAGCTCGGCTCTTGTCTGCCAGAGCCCGCCCTGGAGTGAGACAGGGCGGAGGTTTTCCTTACCCAATTATTTCTGGTTGGGCACTTGCACCCTGCCCGGGACTTTCTGCGCCTTCTGGGTTACATGGCAGCTTGCACCTCAGTGGTCCACTGGGCCCGGTTGCACATGTGCCCCTTTCAATGGGAGCTGGCCGCCCAGTTGATTCAGCGCCATGGTCAATTTGACCAGCTGATCACTGTAACCCAGAAGATGTGGGACACTCTCCAATGGTGGACCGCCCCAGACCGGTTGCAGGAAGGAATCCCATCTGCTCTGCAAGGAGGCGCTCTGCATCTGGACCCTCGTAAGCTGGTTGGAGGCGGATCTCCTAGCCACCCACATGGCAGAAGCCTCGAACCAGCCGGCGGATGCTCTCAGCCGTATAGGCCAGACATCCCACGAGTGGTCTCTCCATCCAGAGTTAGCTTACAGCCTGTTTTCCCATTGGGGCGAACCAATGGTGAACCCGTTTGCATCCTGGGAAAACACCAAGCTGAGGCTGTTTCATGCCCGCTCCCCTCAGCAGGGCTTGCTGCAAGGGGATGCGTTCTCGAGGCCATGGACCCCAGGCCTCCTCTACGCCTTCCCTCCATTTCCCTTGACCCACAAGGTGTTACTCAAGGTGAGTAGGGACAAGGCGAAGGTGATTCTGGTAGCACCAGACTGGCCACGCCAGTTCTGGTATCCAGATCTCCTCAGCCTCAGCTGCAGTCCCCCGGAGCGGCTTTGTACATGCCTGGACCCGATATCTCTGAACCAGGGGAAGGTCTTCCATCAGGACCCAGGATCCAGGCTTTGGATCTTTACGAAGATGTCTACACCATGGTGGAGGCATCTCAAAAGGAATCGACCAGGAAAGGTTATGCCTTCAAGTGGAAAAGATTTTCCATTTGGTGTCAGGGTAAGGGTCTGGACTCCTTATCCTGTTCTGTGGCTAACATTCTCCACTACCTTTGGTCTCTCTCCAAAGGGGGTCTACGGTTATTGACCCTTAGGGTGCACCTGGCAGCCATTTCTGCTTACCGGGCGTGGGCCGGTCAGCCGACACTGGCACAGGAGACAGTGATCGGGCACTTTTTCAAAGGCCTGGATCACATATCCCCTCCAGTGCATGAACCTCCACCTCCGTGGGATCCACTGCTGATACTGGCAAAGCTCATGGGCAAGCCATCCGAACCAATGCACAAGTGTGAACTCTCACTTGTCATAGAAGACTGCCTTCCTGGTGGTTATCATGTCTGCCAGAAGGACAGAGGAGCTCCAGGTGCTTTCGGTGCTTCACCTGAGCTCTTTCCTCCTAAGACTGCTTGAAAGGCAGAGTAGTAGAGAAACTTACCAGAGCAAGGGAGAAGGATTAAGACTTAGTTTGGCTAAGCAGATTTACTGTGTGGTGGTGTTTTTATTTTTTACTCACAGGGATTGCTACTGTTTGTTGCTAACATTTCATTGCTTTATTTTTTCTCTGATTCAAATTGTTGTTGCTGGTATACCTTCTTCTACAAGGTGTGCCTACAGGTGTGTGCTAACAGATTACTGCTGTAATCTTCTGATTCAAATTGTCTTTTGCAAGGTATATCTTCTGTTACTGCTTTATTTTCTCTGGAGCAAAGTGTTTCTTACAGGGTATATCTTCTCTGAAATTATGACAGGTGGTGCTTTTACAGGTTTTACAGTTTTATCTAACATTAGAGCTTTCAGGGTTACTGCATTTGTTGTTGACTGATTGTTTCTGCTCTTACCTCCTTGTTCTTTCGTCCGTGGTTCTTCTTTTTAGGCAGGGGAAGGGCCCAGCCAACCACCCCACGCTACACTCCTTTTACAGGGTACCACAGTTGTGACATATCCTGTGACAGAGCAGGAAGGGGCGGATCAGTGGGGCCTCCACAAGGTGATCTCATTTACAGGGGCACTAGTAATTTAACTTGTTATAACAAGTTAAACAAAGCACAATTAAACCATTACTTGCATTTTTTTTTTTTTCCTTCTAATTACTCTGACTAGGTTACAAACCCAGCAACTTATTTGGAATGGATTTCATTAACTGCAGGTACTGTGGAACAATTTTCAGAAGGACAGTCTTACAGGATTTAGGACACTGTCCTACATGCTGGGCCTTTGGAGATCTTAGGGCTCAGCTCCGGGCAGCATGGGCAGAGATTGCACGCCTCAAATTTCATATTGAAGAGGAAATACATTATAAGAACCACCTGCCATTTCCCCAGCATCCAACAGAAAAACCTCGACCGCAGAGGGTAGTTGGTCCAGGAGGTTGGCAGCTGGTTAGGAGGAGCAAATCAGTGCCCCATCACTTCTGCTCTCCAACACATTACCTCCAAAACCATATAAACACTACAAACAGGTATCTGCCTCTATCTCTGAAATCAAATAAAGAGGCAGAAGACACTGCAGAGCAGGACACATGCGCACAGGAGCTAGCACAACAAAACTCACCCAAATCAGGAACCAAAACTAAACAAGCACAAAGGAAATCCAAAACTTCTGATCATAGGAGACTCCATGATTCGGGAGTTGATACCCATCTCCAGCCGGGTGATGGTCAGATGTCTCCAGGTACATCAGCATGGAGAGACACTGACCGCATTCTAAAACTGTTCACAAGGCAGGAGAAAACATTGATGTCCTAGTACACATAGAGACTATGATCTCGCCAGCCAGTCAGTTGTGGAGACCAAGGAACACCTGACTAGGCTGGGTGACAAACTATCATCTATTTCGCTCCGGCATCTCCTTCTCTGAGATCCTGCCAGTCTGGGGAGGGGAGCAGATGGACGGAAGGTCAGAGAAGGGAGATAGGGAGCTAAACACGGCTCAAGGACTGGTGCCAGGAAAAGGACACAGATTTGTAGGAACTGGCAACAGTTCTGGGAGTGAAAGTTCTTTAAATTTGATGGACTACATCTGACTAAAGAGGGAGTCAGTGCATTGGGGCAGAAGTTTGACGTCTTTGCAGAATATTTAAACTAGCAAATGGGGAGAGGGGTGCAGCACCCCATACGTCGAATGGGAAGAACACCCCTCCCCACTCAGCTAGTGGTCAAACAGGAATTCAGCATGTTTGCCGTTCATTTGCATCACCAGGTAAGAAAAAAGGTTTGTCTCCCCATACGATGCACAGGGGTAATGCCAAACTTCACCCAACAACTAACACACCAAAATCTGGCCAATGGAAAATCATGTACAAATGCTCACAGCCTGGGAAATAAGATCTCAGACCTGCAGGCAATAATGTCAGAGGCTAAACTGGACATAGTAGCAATTAGTGGGAGTGGTTTACCAGTAACCACCGCAGGAGACTTCAGTACCTGGCTATGTATTGTTCAGAAGAGACCGAGGTGCAAAAAGGGGAGGAGTGGCCCTGTATGTTAATGAAAATATCAAAGCTACAGAAATTCAGAATACACATAAGGAGCCAGAAGAACTGTGGGTCACCCTGGAAACAGGAAATGGGACAGCCATAAGAACTGGGTTGTCTACAGGCCCCAGACCAGAGGGAGGACATAGATACATTACTGTTAGAAAATATACAGAACATGACAGCTAAAGGGGAGGTTCTGATAATGGGAGGCTTCAACATGCCAGATACAGATTGGTCAATACCAGCAGGAACATCCACCAGAACTAGACACATAGTGGATTCCTGCAGGGGAGGGCCTCAAACAACTGGTACAGCAACCCACAAGAGACAGGGCTATCCTAGATCTAGTACTGACTAACAAAGAAGGGATCACAGATCTCCAGGTAGAAGGTCACCTGGGGGCAGTGACCATCACATGGTATGGTTCAGTTTGGCTACTACATCTAAATCATCCCATTCCAAGGCAAAAATATGGGACTTCAGAGGAGCTGACTTTGATAAGATGGCCTCACAGAGTTAAGCTAGCCCTGGCAAAAGAAACACAGGTGAGGGGTACAGGCAAAGTGGGCAAGCATTAAGGATGCAATACTTGAAGCAACATTCCATTGTGTTAGACAGAAAGGAAGTGCAAAGAAGAAGGAACCACTTGGTTCTCAAATACAGTAGCAGAAAAGGTTTGGAGCCAAAAGGCTGGCGTCAGGAAATATAAGGGAACACAGCGGATGAAGATAGGGAGGCATACCAAACTGCCCTAAGGGAAGCAGGTAAGGCAGTAAAGCAGGCAAAGTCCCAAACTGAGGAAACACTAGCACGAACAGTAAAGAAGGTGACAAGACTTTCTATAGATACATTAGTGAAAGGAGAAAGTCCAGAGGGGTATTGCTAAGCTTAATGGAGAAAAGGAGCATGGAGGAGGAGGACCCTGTAAGGCATCTATCCTAAATAGATACTTTTGCTCAGTATTTACTGAAGAGAAGGTAGGACAGGGCCCACAGCTCAGCATCATGGACACAGGGGAGGAGTGAGCACTACCCCTTCACAAAGAAAGGGTCCTACAAGAGCTTGCTAAGCTCAGGGTTGATAAGGCAATGGGACCTGATGGCATACATCCCAGGGTACTTAAGGAGCTAAGGAGGAACTAGCAGAGCCATTAGCAGAATTGTTTAGTGAGTCTCTGAGCACAGGAGAGGTCCCAGAAGACTGGAGAAGGGCTCATGTGATCCCGCTCCACAAGAGTGGTAGCAGGGAGGAGGGGGAACTACAGACCGGTCAGTCTTACCTCAGTAGTGGGCAAGATTATGGAGGCACCCTTAAGGAAAGGATAGTGCAACACCTGGAATCCATAGGGCACAGGATCCAAGACAGCATGGGTTTACAAAGGAAGGTCCTGTCAAACTAATCTCATAGATTTCTTTGACTGGGTAACCAGAGTGGTGGACCAAGGGGAGCAGTTGATGTCGCCTACCTTGACTTCAGCAAAGCTTTTGACACTGTTCCACATAGAAGATTGATAAATAAGCTGGGTAGGCTCAGGGTGGGTCAGAAGTTGGTCAACTGGGTGGCAAACCGTTGACGGGCAGAAAACAGAGAGTGGTGGTAAATGGTATACAGTCAGAAGAGATGCAAGTCACAAGTGGGGTACCTCAGGATCAGTCCTGGGCCAGTCCTCTTCAACATCTTCATTAGTGACCTTGCAGATGGACTAGAGGGTAAGGCTTGTCTGTTTGCAGATGACACCAAGATCTGCAACAGAGCAGATGATCCAGATGGATGGGCAGAATGAGAAGAGATCTGGATAAACTAGCAGAATGGTCAGAAGAGTGGCAACTGGGATTTAATGCAAAGAAGTGCAAAATCATGCACATAGGGAAGAGAAACCCTGAAGCCACCTATAGGCTGGGAGGGGAGTTGCTAGCAGTCACAAAGGAAGAAAGAGACTTGGGCATCATCATCACTGATGACCTAAAATAATCCAAGCAGACCTCTAAAGCAGTAGGTAAGGCTCGGGGTGTTAGGGTGTATTAGTAGGAGTATCACAAGTCGTAAGAGGGAGGTAATAATCCCTCTGTACAAGACACTGGTTAGGCCCCCATCTGGAGCATCATGCAGATTGGAGGCCACACCTTCACAAGGACATTAACCAAATTGAGGCAGTCCAGAGAAGGCAACCAAAATGGTGCAGAGACTGCATCAGAAGACATATGAGGACAGATTAACGGAGCTCAATAAGTATACCCTTAGCAAAGGAGGGAGAGAGGTGATATGATCGAGGCATTCAAACACCTTAAGGGCATAAACAAGGTGAAAGAGTCTAACATGTTTAAATATAAGAAAATAGCAGGACAAGAGGACACAGCATGAGATTAGAGGGAGGCCGATTAAGGGGAATGTGAGAAATTCTTTTTCACAGAAAGGGTGGTGGATGCATGGAATGGCTTACCACAAGAAGTGGTGGCTATGAATACAGTGCAGGGCTTCAAACAGGCATGGGATAGGCATAAGAGAGCAATACAAATGACTATGAATAGATAGGTCACTGACAGAGCAAAGGCCGAAGGCACATTTATAAGGTAGAAAAAGAAATGGGCAGACTGGATGGGCCTTGCGGTCCTTATCTGCCGTCAACTTCTATGTTTCTATGTTTCTATGTTACTCCCCTTATCTGGTCTTACACAGGGACAAAGTTGTCCTGCGCCCCCACCCGAAATTCCTTACAAAAGTGGTGTCAGAGTTTCACCTTAACCAGATGTTGACTCTGCTGGTATACTACCCTAATTACACCTCGGAAGCCGAGTACAGTTCCATACTTTGGACCTGAGACGTGCTCTCTCTCCCCTATTATAAAGAGAGGACGGCGGAAATTCGTGGAGAGGTTCGCCAGCTGTTTGTCACCTACGCTGAAGCCGCTTCTGGCAGACCTGCAGCCAAACGAACCATAGCAAGATGAATTACATAACGCATAGGTCTGTGCTATGAGTTGGCGGACAAGGAGCCTCCCAGAGAGATAAGAGTTCATTCTACCCACCATACTGATGCATCGGTGGCCACTTCCAGGGACATCCCTATCCAGGAAATCTGTTGGGCTGCTACCTGGAAGTCGGAAGTCAGCAAACACCTTCATTACCCACTATCACATCGACCTTGAATCACGCCGGGATGCTGGTTTTGGGGCCTCGGTTCTCAATCTCTGTTCCCTAAGTAAGTAACGGGCGCCTGCATCCTCTTCCGGAGAACTGCTAGGAGTTCGCCAAATAGTGTGGATGAACACCATATCCACACTCCTGGAAAAAACAGGTTACTCACCTGTAACAGTAGTTCTAGGAGTGGTATATGTTGTTCGTCCACACGGACCCACCCGACCTCCCCAGTTGCGGACACACACAACCTGGATTCCAGTGGGCTAAGATGTGGTGTCATGGGGTGGAGCCAAGGTATATACCACCCGGTTGGGAGGAGCCATCTTGAAGACTTCCGGCAAGATTTAAAGGGGAAAGGGACGTGCCAAACAGAGTGGATGAACAACATATACCACTCCTAGAACTAGTGTTACAGGTGAGTAACACGTTTTTCCCTACCAGCATTTCTTAGTCAGGGAAATCTTCCTTTTGCAGTCACAGTATCTATAAACTTTCACAGACCTAAAGCCACATATTTTAGTTCAATGCAGGTTGTGGTAGTTGAACCTATTTAACATAAGTGTTGCCTATCAGTTTTTCAGCATGCTAACCTCATACGTTATATGCACAGAGAATATCAGTTTTATTTTTTAGAGTCAGAGCAAAGAAAGGTTAATTTCTGTTGCTGAACAGTGTTATTCTGAAAGCACTACAAAGTCTGTTTTAATGCAGGCTATGCGTGTGGAAAGGCTAGAAATCTATGTGGGGAGACTGTCAGATTAACTATAGAAGCAGGCTTTCAGTGGGATAGTTCATGTAACCCTTTAACTCCCATTACTGATCTAGCTGCCTCCCTTTTATACAAGGTACTTTATTCCATCTCTAAAGCACTATAAGCACATTATCATTTAGCAAGCAAGCTTGGCATTGTGTTGGGCATTCTGCACTTAAAATATTTCAACCTGTACTGTAAACACTTTATTTATGCACTTGGCACTTTAATCTCTTCATTACATTCAGGCACTTTATTTGGGGGTGTCAAGGAAGCCTCGCCTTTCTACCGGGCATTTCTTACAGGGGTCACCCTGTCACAGAGCCAATGGGAGAAATTCTTCAAAAAGCTGTTTCATGACTTCCTAGCCCCGGATGGCTTCCAGAAAGGAGTAACAGTGGAAAGCGTGCAGAGCCCCACAAAGCAAAACGGCACCGGGGGGGTCTCTTCGATTCGTCCTAGTCAAATTAAAGGACTACTCCACTAAAGAGAGGATTATGCAGAAAGTCAGAAGAGAATGAGATCTCCGCTTCCAGCAACACACCCTGCAGTTATACCCAGACATCAACGCCAAACTGTTTGCCCACTGGAAAGAATTCGCAGCTGCCAAAGAAATTTTAAAAATGAAAAACGTCTAGTTCACCCTCCTGATTCCTGCAAAGCTAAGGATCACATTGGCAGGAAAAGACAGTTTTCTTTACAGATCCCCACAAAGCCAGGGACTTCACTGACAACCTGTAAAAAGGGATCTGCATGAGACAAGAAGTAAACTGCCAGCCCCTCTGGTAAGAAGAAATGGAAATTACATGCTTACCGTAATTATTGATCTTCTTGGACAGTCTCCATCACTCATTCACACCAGTGGGGATAGCACTGGAGGCGCTAGGACCAAGTGGGAGCCTAAAATTTTCACAAGGGTCGGCGCCGAGACAGGACCACGCATGCGCGGCACCGCAAGACTAGCTTGCACCTGTGTAGGCTATCTCGGTGTCGACCCTCCAACCACCTCAGTACCTTTTCGACCGAGGAGGCGCAGCGTAACTAATAAGAATAACTCATCCTGAGTTTCTGGGCCTGAGAGTGCCCAGATGGCCTTTGCAAGAAAGGTCAAAGAACAATGTCTTCACAGTCTGAACCATAGGCCTATGAAGACCAGGAAAGAAAACGAGTGAACCCAGGGGATGGTGGGTGGGCGTGTGAATAAGTGATGGAGACTGTCTAACAAGATCAATAATTACGGTAAGTACGTTTATTTTTATACTGTATAACCAGTGAGCATAAAATGCCCATTTTCACTGGTGCCCAGTCACAACATAATTACAGCACAATATATAATACAAAACATACAAAATCATACAAAAAATGTATCAATTAAAAACAACATTTTGCTTCATTTGTCAAATTTTGCTAGAACGCTCTTAAATATTGAAATAGTAACAGAATTTGTAATATTACGAGGCAAATCACTGTATAATTTAACTGCATAATACTGAAGTGAATTTTGAGCCATTGTACTTTTATAAAAAGGAATTTTAAATTTAAAGCTAACCTGTGACCTTGTCCTAACAGAATTTAACAATCTTGGAAACATCTTACAAATAATACCTGGTAAAAATTCTAGATGTATTTTTTGCAGAAATACTGCAGCACGCATTCTAAATGTATCAATAAAGGACAAACAACCTAAAATACTACAAAGAGAACAATGATGAGTTATTTTATTCTGACAAGTAACACACTGAATGATATTATAAGTTGTTGTAAGCTTAGTTTGCATTCTATCTGAGGAAAAACATGTAATTTCCATATTTTCCTGGACTAAGTCGCCATCACTCACACTAGTGGGAGAGTACCAAGTTAAAACCAACAACCCCGAGTAGGGTGGTAGGAGATAGGGTTCACTCAGAAAGGACGGCAGAGGACTGTCCTGCTAATAAAAAGAGCTGTCTTGTAAAGAGCATCTAGAACATAGTGCTTACAAGATAAGCGCTTGAGTTGTAACTCACCACTCTGCAGACGACTGCAATGGGCACACAATCTAAGTCTGCCAGGAAGCCGCAACCACTCTAGGAAAGCGGCAAGAACCTGGCTTCACAATTTGGTCTAGGACCAAAATGAATAGTGTCAAAGACATGTACTAATGTAACGTAAAGGGACCTCAGGAACTGAAAGAGTCGGAGGTAAAGTCTACTGGTTCAGGGTAGACCGGAAAGTGCAGATGGAAACCCCCACTATCAAGCACGGCTGACCTGTAAACAACAGGTCCAGGAGCACTTGAACCCTTTACTTGGTGAGCAAGGGGTCCAGTGGGTTAGCCCATCAAGGAGAATGGTCTCCACTTAGTCACAGGAATCTTCCTGATGGAAGGCCAAGCACGATTTAGAAGCCTCTCGTGGTGGTCTAGTAGAACCAGATCCTACCCACTGCATATTCCAAAAGGAATAATCCTGCCGCTGTGTGTACAACTGTAGCAGCACTCTCTGAAGTCAGGGAAGAAAGGAAAAGGTGTATAGGAGGACGTGTCCACTGCAGAAAAAAAAAACATTCCGACAGAAAAAAAAAACAGGGGCTGGATTTCTAAGGTCAATAGAGGCAGATGTGTGTCGAAAAGGGACACAGCAGGACCAAGTTAGGGCTAACCCATTTGTTGAAGTGACTGAAAGAGGCAGTGACTCAATGCAGTGAGACACTACCCACTCTGGCTTTTTTGAAAGGAGTAGGAAGGATTCTAGTTTGTTTGCTGAAAAACAAACATCACAACTCCATCCCGCACTTGAAGAGGGTAGCTTCGTGAGCGACTGGCATGGACCAGTGCACAGGAACTGAAGGTGCGAATATTTGAGAAGCTACCTCAGAAAAGGGACCTACTTGACCTTCTGTCAAGAAGGAGAAAATCGCCTGTTAAATTAAGCAAGCAAGGAAGTAGGAACCTGAGTTCCGACTTGGTGGAGAATCGCTTCTGCTGCTGCAAGGCTCTGCTCAAGAGAAGAAAGCCTGATAAACAGAAATGGGAATTAACACACTGGGCAGTCGCCTAGATCTAGGCAATGTCTCTGAATGAGAGAAATCTCTCTTAGAGAAAGTGATGACCCATATCGTCGCCGGATCGAACTCCCCATAGGGGAAGAAGAAATCAAGCACTCTTTACCGTACTCTGGAGATGAGTGCCTCAGGGGCTGAGGTGGAACCTGACCAGATCCAAAAAAAGGGGGGTACCAGGTAATTTCGTCTAGGCCCTGTGCTGTGATAAAAATAATATTTATAACTTTTTTTTTCCAGCCCAAGCCTAACAAGGCTTTCAGGCTGCTATTTTGCAAGGATTGTCTTAGTAACATACTAAAATGTCAGCGGAATAGGCCTAACGGTCTTTCGTGTCTGCTCATTTGGTCAGCCCCCACCCTCGGAGCTGACCTTGCTGCCCCCCTCGCCTTCTCTGGCTTCTCCCTTCCCAGTTCCGGATATTCTCACTGCACTGGATTTTGCTTCCAGAACCCTTCCCCTGTACCTGTCCCACCCCCTCTTGAACCCCTCCACTGCCTCTGCCTCCACCAGCCCCCTGGGCAGAGCATTCCATGGCTCCACCACCCTCTCAGTGAAGTAGCACCTCCTCCTTTCTCCCCTGAATCTTCCCCCCTCCAGCTTCCACCCATGCCCTCTAGTTGCCCCCTCCTCCCTTTGAAGCACCCTGACTGCTCCTCCCCTATTTACCCCTTCGTGTACCTGAAGAGCTCTATCATGTCCCCCCGGTCCCTTCTCTCTTCCAATGTGTACATATTTAGCTCTTCAATCCTCTCCCCAAAGGTCCTGTCCCCCAAGCCCCAAATCATTTTGGTTGCCCTCCTCTGGACCCTCTCCAGGAGTTTAATGTCCCTCTTTAAGTGTGGCCTCCAAAACTGCACGCAGTACCCGAAGTGTGGCCTCACCAAGCAGTTATACAGAGGGAGTATCACTTCCCTCCTTGTGGAGGTGATCCCCCTAGCGATGCATCCCAGCATCCTGTTAGCCTTGGCTGCTACCCGCCTACAAGTCTCCGAGCTGTTCATCTTGACATCCACCACCACCCCCAGGTCCCTCTCAGCCATCGAGACTTGTAGCATGTCTTGATACAAAAAGACGAAGATGTTCTCCATCTGAGTGCAGAAGGAGCCTGAGTGTCCATACTGAAATCATGACCAGACTAACAATCACAGCTGGAGTGATGTTAACCACCTGTGCCAAAGAGGCAATATCACAAGAGGGCTATATACCCCCTAACAAAGGAGGAAGAGTCAGAGTGGCTCCCGACCATTAAATTAGAATGTTCCACAGAGTGTAACTGTCTTGACGACTGAAAAAGTCTAGACGCAGAAGTGTATGGTCCACGGACGCAGTGTGAAATACTATAGTGGACGTGCCCTTCAGCATATGAAATGAGTCGTCCACTGTATTACTGACCAGAAGGACAGGGAAAGACCCATCTAGATGCACCTCTACCCCAGAAGGACCTCCAAGAGAGGTCTAGGTCAGAGCCACTAGAGACTCCGCCATCAGGAAGGATGTCGAGGAGCTTGGTACCACATAGGGAGCAGAGAAAGTGCTGAGCAGAATAAGATTCCGCTGGCAGAGCGGTACAGCAGAGTTCCATCAGCAGAAAACCGCTGGATGACACAAGATCCCACATAGACCACCACTCACGAAGATGTGTGGAAAAAAATAATCCACAGAACAGGAGTTCATTCTGTGATAAACATCCCGCCACAAGTTCTGTGGAAAGAAGTCCGAAAGAAAAAATGTGTCCCTAATTCTGCCATACAGCACCCACTAGCACCCGTGTGGCACCAGCACCACTGGTGGCAAAGGAGGGCACCCAGCAGTGCCGATGCCAACCTGGGCAATACCCGAGGGCAACCACGGCAGTATCTGCAGGCACCCCTGGCACCCATGTAGCAATGGCACCCAAGGGCACCCCAACACCCATGGCACCATGGCACTCATGACAAGAATGGCACTCGAAGGCACCAGTGGCACCCATGGGCACCTGCGGTGCCACCTCTGGTACCCAAGGCACCAGTGGCACCCATGGCACCTGAGGCATCCATGGAACCCATGGGCGCTCATGACCCCACCCGTGGCATCCACAGATGCTCCCGGCACCACCCCTGGCATCCCTGGCACCCACGGGTGCATGGCACCAGCAGCAGGCACACGATGCCATCCGCGGGTGCACGGCGCCGCCCACGGGGGCGCCTGGCATCCAAGCGCATCCGACGGCAGGAGAAAAGGAACTGAGGTGGTTGGAGTGTCGACGCCGAGATAGCCTACACAAGCGAGAGCTAGACTCGTGGTGCCGCGCATGCGTGGTCCTGTCTCGGCACTGACCCTTCTGAAAATTTTAGGCTCCCGCTTGGTCCTAGCGCCTCCGGTGCTATTCCCACTAGTGTGAATGAGTGATGGAGACTTAGTCCAGGAAGATTACACCACATCAGTGGACTCTCACAGCACTGCCAAAGTGAACAAGTTCAGACTCAAGCATCTTAGGATGCAACTCGAGGGGCACACCGGCAGTCCTTCTGAACAACACTGAATGCCAGCCTTATCAAATAAATTGACTACCACCTACGAACTAAAATTAAAAAAGTCAAGAAACTATGGTAAACTTTACATAAACTATGCAAATGCTGTTTAACTATTGGGAGTGGTGCAGGTGTGGGGGTGGAACGGGGAAGTAACTGCTAGTATGCTGTTGAAACTTGCCTAGCTTCTATTTTCTCTCCTTGCCTCTCTCTCCTACTGCCCCCTTTCAATGGAATGCTGAAAAAAAAATCAATCACAAATGAAGCAGGGCAGATGCGCACAAGACCTAGAGGGGGACGCAACAACCGGGGTTCAGGGACCACCACGGGGGGGGGGGGTACACCATATACAAAGGGGAATGCGAGCTATGGGGAGGTTATGAATAACAGAAGCACAAAGGACATGCCCACAAACTAGTAAGACAACGACCCCTGAACAAACTGCTGCAAGATGTGTAGTAGCAGGCTGTCAGTCGGGAGAGGGGTTTTGAAGGGTTCCCTCCTTAACCAACACCAGAAAAGTCACTCTTTGTGATTCCATGGTGCTAATGGAAATGCAAGGGCTGGACTCAACTCATTAATTTACTTGTCTGCTTCAGCGTGGAATAGGGCTGGAGTTGCATCCACGCCCATTCCAAGTGAGGACGACAGCCCCAGGATGAGATCAGCTGAGAAGCAAATTTCATGCATACCTCCCAACTGCTATGAATTCTGTGTGGCACCATGGATTGTACAACCAAGCCAACCTCTGCTTGGCATGGATTTTGGGGGGGGGTTCTTGATAGCGTAGGAGCTGCTCTCTGGATAAAGCAAAGCATAGCAACATTGGACTAAGCTGAAAGAAACACTCCCCGTCACTGACCCTAGGAGATCCAATATTTGTGGACATAATATTGTTTTTAAAATGAAGGAGGAGCTGCACACTCAGGCCATCGGCTGTGCTTTCTGAGGGCTAGTGTAGGGGAACTTAATGCTGAAAGGGCAAGAGGCACGGCCCAAAGGGGAAAAGTAAACAAACGGAAAAAAAACAAAAGTTTTAAACATAAACCTTGGGGGAAGGAAGAGCAGCATGTTCAGCCAGCAAACACACAGCAGGTTACATCAAAGAGGACCCCCCCCCAACGTAATTAGTACAAGATGCAAGATAATAAACGGGACAGGCAATGTCTCAGCTGGGGGAAGGGGAGGGGATGGGACCTGTAAAAGGAAGATGGTAGAAGACTCTAAAGAATGAAGGTGTTCAGTGAAAAGATAAGTATCCCAATGAGATGCATCGGTAGTGAGGGGAGAAACAGGTGGAACACACAAACAACCATAAGGATGACACCACACACACACAGCTCTCACAAAAGGCACCCTAGCAAGAAGGCCGGACTCACGGGGGGGATGGTGGGTGGGAAGACTCCACAGTACACACCTCTCCACTATCCCGGATTTCCAGAGAAAGTCCCTGATACTGCCTCAAATCTCCCTCTGTCCCTGGTAAAGCGCGGGCTTTTATGACTGCACAGTGGAAATTATAAGCATAAAATAACGTCATACTTTAAAGCGTCAAAGTTGTTGTCCATTATAAAATACATACCACATTAACCCTCCCTTTTTTTTTTTTAATTATTATATAAGCTCGGTGAGCTCTAGCTCTGGAGTCCAGCGCAGCTGCTTTCCCCGGACTGTGCTGCCAAGTTTAAACTCTTTTTCCAATCTGCAGTTTATGGAGATACGCAGCCTGCCTAATTGCTAGCCCGTGTACAATTGTACAACCTACGTTTCAGCCCTCCTACCCTCCCCCACCTCCACCATTCATTAAATCCACCCAAACCACTCCCCCCACTGGGCACCTCCTCTCATTGGCCATCTAGCCCCGCACAAATTTAAAGCAACAGCACACCCTAGAGGGTACTGTCCTGTTCGTCCAGTGAGACTCCTTCCTAGCAGCAACTTATTAGGTCCTCGGGAGTCCAAAATACCCTTTACCTTACAACTTCCTCCACTCTCCCTTCCCAAAGCTGACCGCCTGACTTTTATACTAATACTTCCCCTCTCACCTACTATAGCATGGAAACATGAAGCTGGCACTGCCTATATTATGGTCCGTTTCCCTAACTGCTGCATTGGTAATGACCAACTTCAGTGCTGGCCCATGACCAACACCTCTCCCACCCCTCTTCACTCTCTATTAAGGAAAGACTCTCTCTGGGGCACATCTCTCTTGTGTTCCTCACTAAAGTGGAATGCCGGCTCTTTAGACACTACCTGGCTAACCTCTCCTGGTCTCCCACTTCCCCGTCCTGCCCACATATTCTCCTACTTTCACTACTCTCCCTTGCTGAGGACACTGAGTTCAACCCTGGCCCAACAAACTCACACATTACCCCCTCCTCCAGCATCTGGACTAACGCCCCTGGTCTCAAACTTGCACATATAAATATCTGTAGCCTTCCATCAAAATTCACTGACCTTGCGGCATGGTCTGCACTCCACAAGCCCCATGTTCTGGGACTTACTGAAACATGGCTAAAGCCGCACCACACTGAAAGCACCTTCCAGCTGCCTGGCTACTCCTGCCTACGCCTCGACAGGCCAGGCAGGAAAAAAGGCGGCGGTGTGGCCCTGTTCCTTAGGGAACCCCTCTCTGCCAGCATCATTCACTCCGAGCCTCCCTCCCTCCCCTAGTGAATGGCTACTCTCCGAAATGACCCTGGGTTCCTCCAAAAAACTTTATATTGTCTACTGCTACTACCCCCCCCCACGACCGGAACCGTTGGACTCACCAGCTTTCTCCAGGGCCTGAGCTCTCAAAACTCCCCATAGGTAATCTATCCTTCTAGGCAATTTTAACCTAAACTGGCTGAGCAGCCACCAGCCTGACTATGTATCCCTGTTAGAGTAGCACAATCTGGTGTAAGCGATCACTATCCCCACCAGACTTAATCCCCGTATGGCCACTCAAACTCTACTCGACTGGATCCTCATAAACAGGGAGGACCGAGCATTGCACACCGTCACCATGGCTGACTCCATTAGCAATCACTCACCGACCTAGCTCCTCTGGTCTCCCAAACTAAAGCGCCCCCGACCCAAATATACAGGTTACTCACCTGTAACAGGAGTTCTAGGAAAGGTATAGGTTGTTCATCCACACTGTCTGGCAGGTTCCTTGCCACTTTAAATCTTGCCGGAAGGTCTTCAAGCTGGCTCCTCCCACCCACCCGGGTGGTAAAACTCTCGGCTCCACCCCATGACGCCAGATCTAGCCCGCTGGAAGCCAGGTTGTGCGCTGGAAGCCGGGGGTGGGTCGGTGAGGATGAACAACATATACCATTCCTAGAACTCCTGTTACAGGTGAGTAACCTATATTTCTAGGGACATGGATATGTTGTTCATCCACACTGTCTGGCACACTCCTAGCAGTTCTCCGGGAGGAGAGAGGCAAGGCGCACACCCCCTACTTATGGAATAATGACTGAAGAACCGAGGCCCCAAAACCAGCATCCCGGCGTGACTCAAGGTCGATGTGGTAGCGGGTGATGAAGGTGTGTGCTGACTTCCAGGTAGCAGCCCTGCAGATTTCCTGGATAGGGACATCCCTGGAAGCAGCCACCGATGTAGCGGTACAGCGGGTAGAATGAGCTCTTATCCCTCTGGGAGGCTCCATGCCCGCCAACCTATAGCAGAGATTTATGCAGAAGGTGACCCACCTGCCTATCGTCTGCTTGGCTGCAGGTCTGCCAGGTGCGGCTTCAGCGTAGGTGACAAACAGCTGGCGAACCTCTCCCCGGACTTCAGCCGTCTGCTCCTTATAATAAGCGAGCCTTCTAGGGTCCAAAGCATGGAGCCTATATTCAGCCTCCCAAGTGCGCGATTAGTAGAACACAGGCAGAGTCAACACCTGCTTAAGATGAAATCTGACACCACCCTCGGAAGGAATTTCGGGTGGGGGCGTAGGACAACCTTGTCCCTGTGGAAGACCAGATAAGGAGACTCGATGGAAAGCGCCTGGCGCTCTCCCATCCTTCTGGCTGACATGATAGCCACCAAGAAGGCGGTCTTCCGCGACAGGTGAGAGATGTCACACCTGTGCACGGTTCGAATGGCTTGCCCATGAGCTTAGCCAATGCCAGGAGTAGATCCCATGGAGGTGGAGGTTCTCGCACCAGAGGGGATATGTGATCAAGGCCTTTGAAAAAGCACCCGACCATCTTGTCCTGCGCCACCGACTGCTTCCCGGCCCGCGCCCGGTAAGCAGAGATGGCTGCTAGGTGCATCTTAAGGGTCGTCAACCGAAGCCCTTGCTGAGAAAGGGACCACAGGTAGTCCAGAATGCTTGCCAAGGAACAAGCGGAAGGGTCCAGGCCCTTGCTCTGACCCCAAATGGAGAATCTCTTCTATTTGAAGGCATAGCATTTTCTGGTCAACTCCTTACGGGACGCCTCAACGATGTTGAGGACCTCACTGGAAAGACCCAAGGCCTGGAACTCTAGCCGCTCAGGAACCAGGCCGTCAGGTGCAGGGATTGAAGGTCCGGATGGAATACCTTCCCTTGATTGACTGAGATCAGGTCTGGACAGACTGGAAGCCGCCCCGGGAGCCTGGAGCTGAGACTGAGGAGATCTGATACCAGAACTGGCGGGCCAGTCTGGGGCTACCAGAATCACTCATGCGCCTTGTCCCTCCTTGCCTTGAGAAGCACCTTGTGGATCAAGGGAAATGAGGGAAAGGCGAGAAGAGGCCCGGGTCCACGGCCCGAAAGGCATCCCCCTGCAGCGAGCCCTGCTGAGGGGGGCGGGCATGAAACAGTCTCAGCTTCGCATTCTCCCTGGAGGCAAACAGGTCTGCCTGAGGCATGCCCCAGTGGGAGAACAGATCTTGTACTACCTCCGGCAGGAGAGACCACTCGTGAGACGCAGCCCCTATCCGGCTTAGGGCATTGGCCAGGGTGCTGGAGGCTCCTGCCACACGAATGGAGAGGAGATCCACCTCCAGGCTGCGCACGAGAGACCAAATGCAGAGAGCTTCCCTGCACAGAGGCATGGAGCGCGTCCCACCTGGGCGGTTTAGGTAGTACATGGTCATGGTATTGTCCGTCTGGACCTGAACCACTTGACCCCGGCAGGACGGTGAGGCTGGAGCAGGCTGCTCAAGCTCCAGCAGGTTGATATGGCATCGGAACTCCCGAGGGGACCAGAGGCCGTGCGCTCTGTGCTCCCCCAGATGGGCACCCCAACCCATCAGGGAGGCATCGGTTGATAGCGAGACCCTCAGCTCGGGGCGGACAAACAGTCCACCACTGGAGAGCATTCCACATCCCCTGGGTCACTGTCACTAGCTGATCCAGCGGATCAAAGTGCTGTGACCATTGGCTGGCCAGTCCCCATTGAAGGGGACGCATGTACCAGCGGGCCCAACAGACCACGCTGGTGTAGGCCGCCATGAGGCCCAGGAGGTGCAGGAAGTCCTGGGCAGGGCGCGATTGCCCAACCTGAAATGACTGGGCAAAGGAGGAAAGAACCTCGGCCCTGTCCGCCGGGAGCCATGCTCTGGCTCGTAAAGAGTCTAGCTCTGCCCCGATGAATTGTATCACCTGCTTTGGCAGGCATTCCGACTTGGCCTCGTTGATGAGGAGGCCAACCTGAGAGCAAACCTGGAGGGCCAGATCTCTGGACCGCTCCACCTCTGCGCTGGAGGGGGCTGCAATCAGCCAGTCATCCAGGTAGGGGTACACCTGGACCCTTCGGCACCACAGGAATGCTCTCACCACTGCTATGCATTTGGTGAAGACCCTGGGAGCTAGGGAAAGGCCGAAGGGCATGGCCCGGAACTCGTAAAAGGGATCCCTCCACTCTGAAGTGGAGGAATCTCTGGTGGGACGGACGGATTGGGACGTGAAAGAACGTGTCCTGAAGGTCCAGTGAACAGAACCACATGCCTCGTTCCAAGGATGGGATTTTTTGAGCCAGAGTGACCATCCTGAAGGTCCGAGACCTTAGGAACCTGTTCAGGTCGTGCAGATCAAGAATGGGGTGCCAGCCCGCCGTCCATTTTGGGACCAGGAAGTACCTGGACACAAACCCCGGGTCTGGAGGAGGATCCGCCACCTTCCTGATCACCTCTTTTTCGAGGAGCAGGGCAATATCGGCTTGACGAGCCGACAGAGGCTGCAGACCCTGTAGCCCCCCGAGAGGTGACAGCTAGGAAGGGCGGGGCCTGCTCGAACTCCAGGGGCAGGCCCTTTCCTACCACCTCCAAAACCCAACGGTCCGTGGTGATAACGGACCAAGCGGAAAGGAAGTGGCGGAGCCGTTCCCCCACGGGGGGAACCCACGGGAGGAGTGACAAGGCTGGGTGCAACACCCCTCAACCCATCATTGGGCAGGCTTAGAGTAGGGACCAACCGAGGGACCTCCTGCACCTTTACCTCCCAGCTTTCTGTTGAAGGAAGCCGCGGGCTTGGGTTTGGGATGCCAAGCGCGAGCCTGCTGGCCCTGGTGCTGGTGCTGGTGCTGTTGGGCCAGACATGCCGCAGGTGCAGAAGGACAAAAGGACTTGTGCTGCTGCTGTCAGCGGCCTTTGTCCTTCTGGGCGGAGGTGACCAGGTCCAGAGTGGCACTGGACTTTTCGATCCGCTGGAGGTGACCTTCCACTCCAGGGCCGAAGAGGTCGGTCCCCAAGAAGGGGACATCCGCAAGTTTGTGCTGGGTATCCGCCGTGAAGGTGGATATCCTCAGCCATGCCCTGCGGCGCATGGCCACCGCGGCCGCAACCGATCTGGCACAGGAGTCTCCGATGTCCAGAGCCGTTTGGAGCCGCTGCTTAGCCACTGCCCTACCCTGGTCCTGTACCTGCCGGACCGTGGTCTGCAGGTCGGCCGGGAGATCAGGGATCACCTCATCCAGGGAGCCCATGAGGGCGTGGGAGAAGTGTGCCATCAGCATGGCTGAGTTGGCCTGGCGGAGGCCAAGAGAGGACACAGTGTACACCTTGCGCCCGGCATAGTCCAGCTTTTTGGACTCCTTGTCGGGGGGCTTGTCCACATCCCTAGCGTTCCCGGAACGCCAGAAAACGCTGTCGGTGACCAACCCCTCAGCAGAGGGGTGTTCCGAAAAACCGGGCAAAGAGCCGGTAGGGACCGCATACTTCCTGGCCATCCTGGCTGAAGGCGCAGGACAGGAAGCAGGCCACTGCCAGAGCTCCAAGGCTGGGCCAACAATGGCTTCAGCCACCGGAAAGGCCTCCGTGGGTGAATCCCCTTGGTCCAGTATCTCCATCAGGGGATACTTGGCCCGCTTGGATACGGGCTTGAGCTGCATCCCAGTGGACTCCGAGATGAGCCGAAGCAAACCCATGAAGGACGATGGACTTCCGTCCATCAACTGGCCCCCGGAGGACTCCAGGTCAATGGGCCTGGAGAACAGGGAGGAGTCGTCGTCGGACTCCGAGGAGTCCGCGAAGAGCTGCCTGGGACCTGAGTCACCCTCCACCTGCTGAGAACGGTCGGGAGTGAGGGTGACCAACAACCTGTGGGGCAGGCCCTGACCCGACCAAGAGTCCTTGGTCGGCGCCCCCGATTTCGATTGTGGAGGCGGAGGTTCCACCACAATTGGTGGGGCAGCCACTTACCTCGCAGGATCGGCTGGACCGAGACGATGTCCAAGACCGAGATCCTCAGCGTTTCCGAGGACGGGTCTGGGAAGGGGCGGGGGACACCCGCTCTTCCCTCGGCTCGAAGCTCTAACTGGGACTGCAGCACCGGAGGCGAGGCAAGTCCTCGGTCTCCACTGGGGGGAACTGGTGAAAAAGGGTTGTCGGCTTCACCAGTCGACAGCCCGTCTGATGGGTCGAGAAAAATCTCGACCGCGTCGACAGGTGTCTCGGCCGGCTGGCCTGACGGGTACGTCGTGAAGCCAGCGGCCTTAGCCGCAACCTCGACCGAAGTAGAGTGTCGACTGTCCAGGGAAGGGGACCTCTCCCACTCCCACAAACGATGGGACTTACCCTTTGAGTCCTTCTTTTTGGACCAAGAGGGATGTCCCGATGGCCCCTCTCCCTTCGTGGAAAGGGACTGGCAAAGCTCCTTGAAAGAAGCTGAACACGAGGTACCCAGTGAGAGCGACATAAATGCCGTGACCGAGGAAGCGGACGATGCGGCCTGTGCCGCCTCCTCCTCAAGGGCAATCATCTGCTCAAGTTGCTCAGCTGAGCCAGCCGCCGCGGTAACCGCCCAATGGGCCTCCTTCGACTTAACTGGCGGGTAGCGCTTCTTGGGGCACCCAAGCTGTAACTGGGGAGCGCAATCTTCCAGGGCGTTGGCGGCGAACACCATAACTTCCGCGGCCTGCGGGTGGTGTTCTAGGGCCGAGGCAGTAGACGACGTTGAGTGCGGGTCCGTCCTGGACATCTTCTGCCCACAAGGGCACCGTCGAAATACGGGAGTGGATTTGTCCATCGCAGCCGCGAGGGAGAAACTTGACCGAAGTCTTGAAAATTTTAAAATAAGTTTCGGGCGAACCAAAAGAAAAAATTACTCACCTTAGTAATGTTGTTTCTTCTAATGGAGTCTTGCTATATTATGACAATTGCAGTCAGTCCCCATCTTCGAACTGCTCTGGAGGTGAAATAGTTAACTTTCCATGCAGGCATGGAACTTAGAGCGCGAGCTCGGTTGAAAACTCTGTCTGTTGTTCTTCAAATACAAACTGTCAGATCTTTACGAGCTAAAACTCACTAAGGCTCTGTGTGGAAGCTGTAATCCTACACTGGCCAACTAGCTACTAACATAAACACTCATTTTTTGGCCTCAAACAAAGACTCAAGTCAGGAGACCCAAAAATGCAAAAACACAACACCAGTTCACCCAAAAAGTAGGGTGAAAAACAACAAGGTGGGCATCAAAAAAGTGCCAACACTGTACTGCCCACCCACATCCCAAAACAGAGGCTCTGAGAGGGGCAGGCAGAGAGGGAGGTCATAATATAGCAAAACTCCATTAGAAGAAACAACATTACTAAGGTGAGTAATTTTTTCTTCAAACAACATGAAGTCTTGCTATATTATGACAATTGCAGACTACACAGCAGTACTTCCATGGAGGGGGGACAGAATCTACTTGGGGAATAGGCTCTGAAGCACGGCTGTGCCAAACCGAGCATCACTCCTGGCCTGGATGTCCAGGGAGTAGTGCTTGGTAAAAGTGTGAACTGTTTTCCAGGTAGCTGCTTGACATATTTCTAGAATAGGAATGTCTCTGGCAGTAGCCAGAGAAGCAGCTGTACCTCTGGTAGAGTGAGCCCTCAGGCCTGAGGGGGGAACTTTACCCAACTTCTCGTAGCAGAATTGGATACAAGAGACAATCCACCTGGCAATGGATCTTTTAGTGGCTGGCTTCCTTTACCAACTTCGCCATAAGTGAGGAAACAGTTGAGGGAGTCAAACCTATGACCCTTGGTACACTCTATGTAGTAACTAAGGGCTCTCTTCACATCTAGGCTGTGCAGCCTCCTCTCGCCAGAGGAGGAGTGGTCAGTGAAGTACACTGGAAGAGAAACAGATTGATTAAGGTGGAAATCTGAAACCACCTTAGGTAGGAACTTTGTTAGTCCGGAGGACCACCTTATCTCTGTGACAGGAGATAAACTCCTGCTCCACTGACAACGCTTGTAATTCACTTATGCGTCTGGCAGAGGTGATGGCAACCAGAAACACAGTTTTCCAAGTCAAGTACTTGAGCTCAGCTGAAGACAAGGGCTCGAAGGGAGGTTGCATAAGCTGAGCAATGCAAACATTAAGATCCCAGGCAGGGGCAAGATCCCTGAATGGAGGGTTGGTGTGAAGCAATCCCTTAAAAACTTAGAAAATACAAGATGAGCTGAAAGAGAAGAGGATTTACCTGCTGAAATAAAAGCAGACACAGCTGCCAAATGCACCTTCAGGGTAGCTGGTCTCAGCCCAAAGAATTCAGATGGACCATATAATCCAGGACTGTGGGTAGATCAGCAGAGTCTGGGGAAATATGTTTTTCGAGCACCATATGGAAAACCTTTTCCATTTGGAATTATAAGTAGTCCTGGTGGAAGGCTTCCTTGAGGCCTTCAATATATCCATTACACCTTGGGAAAGGTGTAAATCAGCAAACTCTAACTCTTCAAGAACCAAGCCTTGAGATTTGAGATTCGGATACCAAACCCGTCCCTGGGCACAGGTTAACAGATTGTGATTCCTGGGAAGGCACAGGGGAGGATGGACTGCTAAGGACAGTAGGAGTGGATACCAGGGTTGTCTGGCCCAATCTGGAGCTATCAGAATGACTTTGCAGGATTGGGATCTGATTTTGACTAGCACTTTGAACAGGAGAGGAAAGGGAGGGAAGGCATAGAGGAACTTCCCTTCCCAACTGAGGGCCAAGGCATCCAGGGGAGCCCAACACTGGGGGCCTGCAGCAAAAAAGAGGAAGTTGGTGATTGTCTGGGGCTGCAAAAAGATCTATCTGCGGGGTGCCGCATCTGGCAAATACTACTCCCAAGACCAGGGGATCCAGTGACCATTCGTGATGGCCCTGGGAAATCCTGCTGAGAGCATCTGCCAGGACATTGTCCTTGCCTGGGATGTGGACTGCCGTAAGGGAGGTGTTCAGGGAGTAAGCCAAAGACCACAACTTCATTGCTTCTGTGCACAAGGCCGTAGACCGAGTGCCCCCTTGCTTGTTAATGTACCACATTGTAGTGGTGTTGTCTGTTCTGACCTGTATAATCTTGTTCTGAACAGATTTGGAAAAAGCTTGAAGTGCTAGAAAAACTGCTCTGAGCTCCAACAGGTTGATGTGGAGCAGAGATTCCTGGGGAGACCACAGACCCTGGGTGGTGAGGTCGCCCATGTGAGCTCCCCCAGCCCAAGAGGGATGCATCCGTAGTAAGGATTAGAGAGTGAGACTGAGTGACAAAAGGAACCCCTTGTCTCAGGTTGCTCTGATCCTGCCACCACTGTAGGGCTTGGATCAGGGTTTGAGTTACTGGGATCAACTTGGTAAGAGGATCCTTTCTTTGAGACCAAAAAGCTCTCAAATGGAACTGGATGTCCCTCATCTGAAATCTTGCTCCCTGCACAACTGCTGTGGAAGCAGCCATGTGTCCTAGGAGCTGCAGAAAATGAGCCAATCGTCCAGGTAAGGAAAGATGGCAATCTTTTGCCTTCTTAGGTAGGCAACTGCTACTGCCAAGCATTTGGTGAATACCCTTGAAGCAGAAGTGAGGCCGAAGGGCACTGCTCTGAACTGGTAGTGGCCTGAGGGCAGCTCGAACCTGAGGTACTGTCGATGGGAGCTTCTGATGGGAATATGGAAGTAGGAATCCTTGAGGTCAAGGGAAGCTAGCCAGTCCCCTGGCCTTAGAGAGGGTAGGATAATTCCCAGAGTCACCATTTTGAACTTTGGCTTTAAAGGTGCTTGTTTAAGTATCTGAGATCCAGGATGGGCCGCCATTCTCCTGTCTTTTTGGGGTGGGAAGTACCTGGAGTACAAACCTTTGCCCTGGTGTAGGGGAGGAACCTTCCACGGCTCTGAGAGCCAGGAGGGTAGAGACCTCTGCCTCTAGGGCGAGTGCCTCTGATGGAGTTGCAGGTGGAAAAGATCTGGTTCTCAGCTTTGGAAATTTTTTGAAGCTGAGAACCAGTCCCTGGCTTACAACTTCCAGGACCCACTTGTCTGATGTTAAAGACTTCCAGTCCTGGACAAAGTAAGCCAGCCTGCCCCCTACAGGTAGAGAAGAATCGGCACTGGCAATCCCATCAGGGTGCCTGCTTGGCAGGGGCTTTGGGCTGAGGGGTGGAAGCAGGCCTGTTTGTACCCAGTCTGCCTCTCCCTCTAAAGAACCCCCTCTGAGCATAGGCGGAAGAGGAAGCTTGGGTTTGGTAAAAAGGCCTATGAAAAGGCCTGCCCCTGCCTCTAGAAAACTGCTTTTGAGGAGTGGCCTGCCTTTCCTTGGCCTGTGCACTCCTATAGGTGGTCCTATATTCATCCATTTTCTTCATGTAATTCTCTGTTTGCTCCCCAAACAGAGAATTGCCCACAACAGGAAAATCCATGGCCTTAGACTGGGTATCCTGAGACAGGGTAGTACATCTGAGCCAAGCCATCCTGCGAAGTGCCACGGATGTAGCCATGACTCTTGATGAAACATCATTAGAGTCCACTGCAGCATGAAATTGCACCTTGGATGCCTCAACACCATTCATAGCCACCTGTTCCAGCTCCCTGGCAAGCTGGTCAGGGACTTGTTTTGCTAGGGCCAGCACAGTATCCCATCTGGATTTCTGGTACCTAGCAGCATAAGCCATATAATTTGCTTGTCTGAGTCCCAAAGATGCTGCCATGTACTGTTTCTTTGCCATAGCATCAATCTCCTGCAGTCCTTCTCAGGGGGGTGTGAAGCTAGGGGAATATTAGCCTTGTCACAGGCTGCAGCCTGCACTACCCCCACATGGCTGCATTGTTGAGTGAGGAAATCAGTGTCAGAGCCTGAATAAGGTATACCTCTTGTCCATCCTTTTATCTACAGGAGTTATAGTGTGAGGAGTTTTTAAAACTTTTACTGTGTTTCCGAAAAGATTTATGCAAAAGGAATAGACAGTCTCCTAGACTCTGGAATATTCATCATTTCTACATAGTCCGGCTCCTCTTGGACATCAACAGCTTCCTCAACAGGGAGCTGGAGAGTTTCAGCAACTTTTTTATAAAACATGAAATGAGAAGAGGACTCAGAAAGGGTCTATCTGGAGAGATGTCCAGTTCAATGGGCACATCCAGATCTTCAAAACCATATACACTCTCCTCATATTCCTCTTCCCCCTCCTCCGGTTCACAAAAATCCTCAAAATCATAATCTTGAACCGGTGGAACCTGCCGAACCGAACGCCTCCCTGATGGTGTCGGTTCGGTCGGAACCGGGGAGAGAGACTGGACAATTTGAATTGCTTTAGCTATTTCTTCAGCAGTTGGGGAGAGAACTTTTGGCTCTACGCTAGCTGACTTTCTAGTCCTTTTTGCTGGAAGCGGCTCCTCAGAACCGGCTCTTCGTTTGCCCGAGGAAGTATCACCCTGGTCAGAGGGCACTCCCTCCAGTTCGGTTGGTACCGAACCGGGCTGGCCATCCGGGTCAGCGGACTTCTTGGCCTCCCTTCTCCTGAGCCTACCAACTCTCTTTTCTAGGTTAGCTGCAGGAAAATTTTTACAAATCTGGCAGTCTGCATTGAGGTGGCCAAACCCCAGACAATAAACACAGGTGGTGTGGGGGTCAGCCTTAGCAAAGACTTCCCCACACACACTACAGTGTTGAAACCCAGTGGGTCTGGTTTTCCTTTTGGGTTTCTCAGACATAATGCCAGCCTAACCAACTTGCCCGTTTATGGCAATCCGCCAAGCAAGACACCCTTATTGGTTTCCAACCATGTCACAGGTCGTGGAAAAAACCGTAATGAAATCCATTTTTTTTAGAACCGATAAGAACCGGGAACCGCACTCTAAAAAAGGACTAGAAGATTTAAAGACAACCTGATCGGTTCAAACCGAACCGATAATGAATTACAAGTTCCACACAGAAAAACTAAATGTAAAACCTATCTATTACTTACATTACCACAGACAGAGCTTGAACCGACCGGTTGCGGTTTAATTTCGGTTGAAAAACCGACAAAATAATACTTTAAAACCGACAAAATGAACCGAGCAGAAGGAGAAATCTCCGGCGACTGTTCAGTGAGGCGGAGTAAAGAATCTGACAGTTTGCGTTTGAAGAACAACAGACAGAGTTTTCAACCGAGCTCGCGCTCTAAGTTCCATGCCTGCATGGAAAGTTAACTATTTCACCTCCGGAGCAGTTCGAAGATGGGGACTCACTGCAATTGTCATAATACAGCAAGACTTCATGTTGTTCGAAAATTAGGATCCAGTCTACACACAGAGCGTTAAGGAGGGAACCTGAGCTTCCAAGCAGTAAGGAAGATCTGGAGTCATGGGGCGGAGCCGAGAGTTTTACCACCCGGGTGGGTGGGAGGAGCCAGCTTGAAGACCTTCCGACAAGATTTAAAGCAGCAAGGAACCTGCCAGACAGTGTGGATGAGCAACATATCTATGTCCCTAGAAATCTATCTTTCAGAAAATTTAGTTGCCCTGACACCACACATCTCCTCGAGGAGACCCGGTCTTTGGACTTGGCTGCACTTCTTTCTACTTCTGATGCAGCCACGGCAGTTTCCACATTTAGCCAGACTCTAACAACAACCCTCCAGGACCGCTTTTTCCCTGTCACTATCAGACGGGTAAGGGGCAGTTACTCGCATTGGGTCTCCAGAGACCTCTTAACCCTTATGAAGGCCGAGACCGCACCTGGTCTACTTTCAAAGCAACCCCCTCTCCTGCCTTCTGGGATACCTGCAGGAGTTTGAGGAACAAATGTAAACAGGCCAAATCTCTAAAGCAGACTGTTTCCACAACCTACAAAGGGCCAACCTCGGGGACCCTAGAAAATTCTGGCACTCAATTAGCTCCCTTCTAAACCCCCGCTCCAGCAATGCTGCACCACACCTAAACTCCCAGGATGGGCTGCTTACCGACCCTCACAATGTGGCCAGTGTCTTCAACTGTAAGTTCACCAACCTATCTATGTACCTAAATAAACTACCAACTGACCAATCACAAAGCCCAGCCCCAATACCTGACCCGCCGCCATTCTCCTCCAGCCCTGCAAATCACCAGCAAACTCCCCCTTTTTATTTTAAAGCCCTCTCCATACAAGATACAGTTAAGCTACTCAAAAGTCTACCTAATCACAGCTCCGCCACAGCAGACTGCCCATCTCCAGTCTTCCTCAAGCTGATCTCTCTGGCTATTACCAAGCCACTTACCTTCGTCTTTAGCCTTGCCTTTTCCACCTCCTCCATGCCCAATCCATGGAATATAGCCAAAGTAATCCCCATTCTCAAATCCGGGGACCCCAAATCCATCAACAATTATTGTCCGAAATCCATCCTCCCTCATCTTAGTAAATTACTCGAGATAGTGGTACCCAATCAACTCGCTGAGCACACGGGCAAATACAGCCTCCTATGCAACCAACAACACGGTTTTTGCAAAAACCATTCCACCACCACTGCCCTTGCCCTTTTGACCGACCACATCCTCTCCAACATGGATAATGTCAACGCCACCGGGGCAGTTTTCATCGACCTCTCTAAGGCCTTCAATTTGGTTAACCATGCTCTCCTTACCTCCAAGCTTAGCCTCCAAGGCTGTTCTCAGGAAGTTACAGATTGGTTCACCAACTACCTACCTTACTGGCCACTCACAATTTGTGTGCATTGGCCAAACCTGCTCCCCCACTCTGCCTGTCTCTGTGGGGGTCACTCAAGGCTCAATCCTTTCCTCCTCATTCGTCAACTCACTTTCCTCCAACTGCCTAAACTGTCACTTTCTCCTGTATGCCGAAGACCTGGTTCTCTTCCACAGCGACAAGTACATGGCCAAAATCTCCTTGGCGCTCTCATGCAAACACGCTGTGGCCCACAACTGGTTTTCAAGAAACCTTCTCCTAGTTAATGCCAAAAAAACTAAATCCATGCTGTTCAGATCACAACCTTTCCTTGTTAAATCAAAAAACCTCACCCCCTTAAGCATTCTCTCCCCTGACGGCCCAGTCCTAGAGGAAGTTGACACTTACAAATACCTAGGAGTACTGCTGGACCCCTCTCTCACCTTCACTGAGCATGTGAATTCCCTAGTCAGAAGGTTCCACCAGAAGTTAGGGGTCGCCTATAAATTCAGGCAGTACTTCACCCCTGAAGCCGGACTAGCAATTGTCCAGGGTAATCTCCTCCCTATCCTTTACTACTGTTCACCTATATATGCCAGGACCTCTGCCACTGCCATGGCCAAACTCTCCGCTGCCTGCAACAGCGCCTGCCGCTTTGCTTTATTGGCCCCTTTCTCCACCCACCACTGCACCCTCTACAATACCCTTGGATGGTTACTGCTGTAAGGCCGCTTCAACCTCAAGAGAGTCTGGGTGGGCCAAGTATTTTGCTCGTCATTCACATCACATGCAAGAGGAGTAGCCATACTTATCCACAAATGGCTGCCATTCAAACCCATCTTCACTCACACAAACTGACTCACAGGGCAGTTGGGTACTGGTACAGGGGGAACTGTACGGGAGGAAGGTGATCCTGCTGAACACCTATGGACCTAATTATGATGACCCACAGTTTGTACAGGACCTGGACACTCACACTCTCCACCCTACAGGGAGATATCCTATTTGGGGTGGGGGGGGACTTCAGCTTTGTACTAGACCCATGCCTAGACAGATCATCCACAAGACCATACCAATTTACCAAGTCGACTAACCTGCTACTTGACTAAATGGGTTCCCTAGACCTTACAGATGCATGGAGGGGTATACACCACACCATCATGGACTATTCCTACTACACGCACATACACCAATCACACATGTATAGACATGCTACTGGTGTCGGGGGGTGGGTCTTGCAAACAATCATATCTGCAGAATACTTACCCATCATAATCTCAGACCACACCCCACTGACAGTAAGCTGGCTCACCAGTCAGGCAGAAACAAGCTGCAACAATGCTTGCTGGATGGACCCATCCATCCTCAATGACAAGGAGTTTATTGCCCAGCTGAGTGCGGAGATCAAGAGATTCTGGGCAATAAATAGGGGGATCAACAGAAAATACAGGGATGGTATGGGACTCCATCAAGGCATTTATAAGAGTGCACACTATGTCGTATGCCAGCCACTCCAAAAGGGAAAGGAGAAAAACAGATGGAGGAGCTACACGTGCAAATCATACGGAGAGGAAACATCGAGCCAACAGGGCACCGGAGACCTACAGACTCCTGGTAGAATTAAGAACAATATAATGAACTCCATACTAAACAAACAGAACAAGCACTGACCCACCAGAAAGCCAGAATTTATGAACATAGCAATAAATGTGGAAAACTCTTGGCATACCAACTGAAACAAGAACAAGCCCAGCGCCACATAAATAGCCTACTCTCTGCTTCAGAGGAACAAAATACAGGGTTTTATTTAACTCTAAAAATTGATTAGCGTTTTGCTCATAAACGTTCTAAAACATTGTGAAAATGCATAGCACTTACCTCACTATGTTTAACAAACATAACACTTCTAGAAAATCTACATAAACGCCTTCTGTACAGTTAGCATTGTCCCAAGAAAAAAACTGCTAATCAATTATTTAAAACCCTGAAATAAGTAACCAAAAAAACATAAACCAACAATTTGTAGAATATTACTCTAACCTTTATACCAGAGGGAGAGACAAACCCCTGGAAGGGACCAACCATGAAACAGATAAATTCTATGAAAACCTGGAGCGGATAGCAGAGACAGACAGGGACGTGTTAGAGACAGACATCAGCAAACAGGAGATCATAAGAGGAGACCCACAGCCAGCTCCTGTAAAGACAACAGGACCAGATGGCATCCCAGTAGAACTCCACAAGAAACTTGGCACCGCCACAGTAGGAACCCTGCTTGAGATGTTACAACATACATCTAGAAAGTGGCAGCAGCCCCCAACCCCCTCGTTTCACCAGGCATGAATATCAGTACTCCCTAAACTGGGCAAACCCCTGGCAGAAACTCTGACTATAAGATATATACTAAGCTTCTAGACTGCAGGTTAGAAGGAGCACTGCCCAAGACAGTACATGAAGACCAGGCAGGATTTATGAGGGGAAGAGGGACAACATCTAACATCTGAACATTGCTCCAGGTTATAGCCAGGGGACAGAGAAGAGGTACTCTACAGACTGCCAGATGGTAATATCACTAGATGCTGAAAAGGCGTTTGACAGGACAGAATGGGACCACCTGTGACGCACAATGCTAAAAAATGGGATTCGGGAACAAATACTTGGAATGGGTCCAAGCGATATACTTCAACCCCATGGCCACAGTGCAAACGAACAACTGCCTCTCACACCCTTTCTCCCCATCTAGAGAAACACAACAGGGATGTTCCTTGTCACCACTTCTGTTTGATCTGGCACTAGAGACATTGGCACAGACCTTGAGAAACTACCCCAAAATACATGGGAGTTATGCGAGGGGGGAGGTAACGGCCAAAGTATCGCTATATGCAGATGACCTATTAATGTGTGTCACACAACCCAAAACGTCTCTACCTGCTCTGATCGAGGTACTCCTAGGCTTTGGGGCAATGTCGGGGTACAAGGTGAACCTATGATGCCCCTATGTGGTTGTGACCATACACACCTCTGAAACAAGCTACCCTTTTCCTAGGCGGAGGGAGGATTCAGGTACCTGGGAATTAACATCAGAAGCCAAATCAATGAATTATACGGGGCCAATTACCCGTCGCTCCTCCAAACAATAAAGGAGCTTTGTTCCAGGTGGAAGAATCTTCCATTATCCCTCCTGGGACGAACAAACATCCTTAAAAAAAAAAAAAAAAAGCCATCCTCCGGAAACTCCTATGCTGGTTTCAAACTCTGCACCCATCCCCCTCCCGAAGACATTCTTCAAACAACTACAGACGCAAGCCTCAGCATAGTTGTGGAAATCAAAAAACCCTAGAATAAAATAAGAACAATTAACACATGCTCCTGGTAAGGGAGGTACAGGGACTCCCCACTTCCAAAACTACTATTACACAGCCCAACTGACAGCCGTCAAAGATTGGTTCCACCCCCTCTCACCTTTCCTATTTAATCTTTATTTAGAACCCTTGATTCGTCATATCAAACAGTCTTCACAACTACGGGGAATTCCAATACTCAAGCACAACCTCATCCTCTCTGCATATGCGGATGATATCCTCCTCCATTTAGAGAATCCTGCTAAATCCCTGAGCCAAATAGTGGAGGTAATATCCCAATTTAGCTCACTATCCAATTATAAACTTAATCTGAACAAATCAGAAATCTTTCCCCTAAATCATTTCACTCACAAAGCTGACTTCAATGGTTTTGACCTAAAATGGACTCCTTATTCACTCAAGTATCTGAGCATTCACCTAACCACGGATCCTCTTCGGACCAAAAAACTCAATCTCGATGACCTAGTGACAATCCTTCAACTTAATTTTCAAAGATGGGAATCTCTTCGGGGATGCATAAACATAATTTTAAATGAATGTCCTGCCTAGACTTTATTATCCATTACATATGCTGAACATGTGGCTCCCACTGTCTTTCTTCCAGAAGGTACACTCTCTCATCTCTGGCTTTATATGGCCACATACAGTGACTTCAGAAAGTATTCACCCCCCTTGGATTTTGTCACATTTTGTGATGTTGCAAACTCAAAATACATTTATATGGAATTTTTTTGTCACGTATCTACATAAATTACTCTATAATGTCAAAGTGGAATGAAACTTCTGAATTTTTTTTGTACATGTAATTTAAAATAAAAACCTAAAATGTCTTGATTTGGTAAGTATTCACCCCCTTTGCTATGACACTCCAAATTCAGCTCAGGTGCATCCAATTTCCTTGTGAGATCACTCTAAAACTTGAATGGAGTCCACCTGTGGTCAGTTCAAATGGCTGACATGATTTCAGAGGAAATACACCTGTCTATATAAGGTCCCACTGTTGACAGTGCACGTCAGAGCAGAAACTCTACCATGAAGACCAAGGAGCTGTCCGTAGAACTCCATGATAGTATTGTGAGGAGGCATAGATCTGGGAAGGGGTATAAAAACATTTCTAGGGTGTTGAAAGTTCCCAGGAGCACAGTCAAGTCCATCATTAGGAAATGGAAAGATTACGGAACCACCCAGACTTCTTCCTACAGCAGGCCATCCTCCCAAACTGAGCAACTGGGCAAGAAGGACCTTGGTCAGGAAGTGACCAAGAACCCAATGACCACCCTTGACAGAACTACAGAGTTCCATAGCTGAGATGGGAACCTGGACAGAGGACAACAATCTCTGCAGCACTTCACAGATGTAGCCTCTATGGGAGAGTGGCTAGACGGAAGCCATTCCTGAGAAAAGGCCACATAATGGCATGCCTGGAGTTTGCAAGAAGGCACGTGGCAGACTCTGAGACCATGTGGCAAAAGATTCTCTGGTCTGATGAAACAAAAACTGAACTCTTTGGCCTGAATGCAAAGCACTATGCCTGGCGCAAACCGAACACAGCTCATCACCCCTGTAACACCATCCCTACCATGAAGCATGGTGGTGGCAGCATCATGTTATGGGGATGCTTTTCAGCGGCAGGGACTGGGACACTTGTCAGGATAGAGGGAACAATGAATGGAGCCAAATAAAGGCACATCCTTGAGGAGAACCTACATCAGTCTGCAATAGACCTTGGACTGGGGCAAAGATTTACGTTCCAACAGGACAACGACTCCAACCATACAGCCAAAGCAACACTGGAGTGGCTTCAGAACAAGAAGGTGAATGTCCTTGAGTGGCCCAGCCAAAGTCCAGACTTGAATCCCATTGAGAATCTGTGGAAAGCCTCAAAGATTGCGGTTCACCGACGCTCCCCATCCAACTTGACAGAGCTTGAGCAAATCTGCAAGGAAGAATGGGTGAAAATCCCCAAATCCAGATGTGCAAAGTTGCTACAGACATAACCAAGAAGACTCAAAGCTGTAATTGCTGCCAAAGGCGCTTCTACAAAGTACTGACTCAGGGGTGTGAATACTTAAGTAAACAAGATATTTCAGTTTTTAAAGTTTCATAAATTTTTGTTACACAATAAAAATATTTTTGCCCCTTTAAATTGTTGGAATATGCTGTGTGAATCAAGGGGGGAAAAAAATAATTTCAATGCATTACAAATTCTGGTAGTAACACAACAAAATGTGACAAAATCCAAGGGGGGTGAATACCTTCTGAAGGCACTGTAAACAACCCAGAAAATCCTTTATTAAACTCAGTCTCCCCAAAGCTTCAGGGGGACTCCGCCTCCCCAATTCTTTTTTATTACTGAGCGAGACACTTCTCTATGATCGGGAAATGGCTTACAGATCCCACAGATGAAGCCTCTCCTGTTTGTCTGCGAACAGAAACCCAGATCTTACAAAAACACCACTTGCTTTCCCCTCCCATTTACTATATTCCCCTGAAGAAGTTGCTGGACCCAATCGGCCACTCAGTAATTGGGACCTCCCTGAAAAAAAATGTTTTTCTCAATTTTGCTCCTCTTACAAATTTTCACCACGTCAAGACTTCGCACAACCTCTCATCTTCAAATCTATGCACCAAAACAATCAGAGAATCGAAGGCCACCTTCTTCAAATCTGAACTTGACTCTGCCACAAAGAGCCCAACCAAGCTCTGGAACACAATCAATGATCTGCTAGGTTACCCCCAAGGAAATTCACTCCCGACCAAGATTACCTCCGGCGATTCGACTATAACTGAAAAGATGGATATACTTGACACATTCAATAACCACTTTGCTACTGCAGGCATGGCATTTGATAACTCCCCTGCAAACATACTTCGCTCCCAGACTGCCAGCCAACTGCCTGAAACTCCAATAGCTTCGCCGCCCTTCTCGCTTCAACCTGCCTCACTGAAAGAGGTAGAGGACCTCTTGCTTCAGTTGGATACTAGAAAAGGTGCTGGGGCCGACACCCTTGACCCCTACTTCCTAAAAATTGCCTACCATGTACTAGTAATACCCGTCACCCACCTCTTTAACTTATCCCTGTCTCGGGGCACCTTACCACCCATATGGAAGACAGCACATGTCATACCACTGTTCAATCAGGTGACCCCGGCGATCTCAAGAACTACAGGCCAATTTCTCTCCTTCCGGTCCTGTCCAAGCTCCTAGAGAAAATTGTAAATGCACAGCTGAGGACTCACCTCGAGTCTAGGGAATTGTTAAACCCTACACAGACCAGATTCAGAGCTAAACATAGCACTATCTCAGCCCTTGCCAAAGTTACTAACGACTGGCAGCGTAACCTTGAGAGAAAAAAAAAAAACTTTATTTACGCTGCCTTCCTCGATCTAAGCAAGGCCTTCGACACAAGTCGACCATAGTCTGCTCCTCTCCTCCCTTCAAACCAAGGGTGTGGACCCATCCTCCCTGTGCTGGTTTACTGACCATCTTACAGGGCACCTTCAACAAGTTAAAGCCGAAGGAGGCCTGTTCCCCTTAAAAACTCTGCGAAGAGAGGTACCTCGAGGTTCTATATTAAGGCCCTTACTCTTTGCAATCTATATATCAATAACATTGACTGCTATGTAAAAGAAGCCAACATCCATCTGTTTGCAGATGATACAGTTCTCTACGCGAGTTGCCCAACACCTGAAGCTGCCTGCAATGATCCAGTCAGAATTCAACCTTTTGCAATGCCAACTCCTCCAAAAGAAGCTACTCCTTAACGCCAAAAAAACTTAAGTGATGATCCTCTCCCCTTTCATCAGTACAGCTAACCCCGTGTCCAGTGGGACAGTTCCACAAATTACCACAGTTCTAAGTGAAAAACTAGAATGTTACAAAATTCAAGTATCTGAGAGTTTGGATAGACCAAAGACTCTCCTTCATTGAACACATTGAGGACCTGCTAAAATGACTCCGGCAAAGGCTTGGCCTGTTTTTCAGAATCAACCAATTTTTTTTATCAAAGATGCCAAGAAACAACTGGTCCAATCCATTTTCTTATCCTTGGTTGATTACGCTTATTTCCTCTACAGCCAATGCCCCAACTCTTACATGGCTAAACTGGACACACTCTACCATCGAGCTCTGAGGTTTATAACAGGACTTCCCTTCAACACGCATCACTGCACCCTTTATGCGGCAGTGGGGTGGACATCTCTAAAGTTCAGGCGCCACAGAAACGCCGCTCTTTGGACCTATAGAGCCATCTCTAATAAGCTGCCTTACTATATCTCCTGCTGTCTTCCCCTGAGTACAATTGGGAACTACGCACTAAGAAGTTACTCAGCTATTACACTTAAAAGTACCCAATGCAAAATCCTGCTTTGGCAGGGCAGCCATAAGCTTTGTGCTACCTACCTTATGGAACGATCTACAAAAAACCCTCAAACTAAGCATTCTAATTGGTATAAATGTCTTCAAGACGCTTTATTTCCGTACAGAGAGGTATGTAACTGCTTCACCCACTCAGACCCAGTACCATTGTCTGTACTGGTATACAGCCCTGCCTAGACCCAATTTTAGTTGCGGACCCCCTGTTTCATCAACACTAGGCCTGTCCATCCCCTAATCCTGCCCCCCCCCCAACCTCAGACAAGAGCTCACTACCCCTGGGTTGTGACATCCTCTATGCCAGTACTCTATAGCTGTCGATGGCGGGGCCCTCACATACTTCTTCCTCCATCTACCCCTCCACTTCCCATTCCACCAACTCCTCTCTGTGCACCATCCCTCCTAGCCTTCTCCCCCTACCTCCCTCCCTCTCTTCCCCCCTACCGCCGCCTCTACCAGTTGTGTATTTTTATTTACCTATTTTTCTTCCATTACTTCCTCCAACATCCTTAGAGATCCTGCTTTATCTTCCTAGAGACACTTAGATGTATGTAAATATCCTGTATTCTGTACAATGTCTGTATAATTCTATGTACATATGAGCTTTTTTTTCTCTCTGTAAACAGTATCTATCTGTATTGCCTTGTAAATATCTGTGTTGACCTGTATATACATTTGTTCATGCTCCACCCAGGTCCATCTTGCAAATGAGCTTCTGCTCAACGATGAATGCCTGGTTAAATAAAGACTTGATTGATTGATTGACTTGATTGATTGATTGAAGGTAGGTGGCACTCTCCTCACACGCACTTGATTACTTCCTCTACATAATGCTAAAGTAACAGATCTCTACTCCTTCTTGTCTCTTCTCTCCTTTTCCGAAATCTGACATAAATTTGACCTAAATGCTTCTCATAATTTTAAGATCTTCCAGTTGAGACACCTAATAGCACAAGTATTTCGTACTGCATCCCTAGAATCTAAGCTTCAACCTATATTGGAAGGCTTCCATGATCCATCTTCCAAGCCACACTGCTTATACAACTACATCCTCTCCACTGGACACACTGATCCTGTACCTGGTTCCAAAATCTGGTCCTCTCTCCTTCCAGGAACAGTCATTAAATGCTCAAAGTCTGGCAAGATTTATATACATACATCTCCCAAGATAAACTGCGGCTTACCCAATACCATATACTACATAACCTATAATACACACCAGTAAAATTAGCCAAATATTGGCCACCTGCCCAACTCTAATTGCTCCAGATGCGGTAAAAGGTGAAGGAAATTTAGTACATACATTCTGGGACTGTGCTAAAATTGCCCCCTTGTGGCTGCCAATTCAATCCAAATTGGACCCAATACTTGGTCTAGGGGACCTCTTCACTGTGGAGATCTGTATCCTAGGGATTTACACCACTATCCTGATTAAAGAAAGGAAATATCACATAGCACTAATTTCCATGGTGGTAAAGAAACTAGTGCTTAAGCACTGGTTGGATCAATTACCTATCTCCTATAATTAGTGGCTAAATGACCTCTCAGCCTACTTCAGGATAGAGCGCTTGATTGCTGGCTCCCGTAATAATCTGGCATCATTTGATACAAAATGGGGCAAACTGTACACCTTATATCTGCACTGAGGTTAACAACATTTAATTTTTCCAGGTCCGTCTCAAGATGTTTCTATGTACCAAATACATAGAAACTGATGACTCAAAACTGGGGGCGGTGGTGGATGGGGAGGAGGGAAGGGTGGCCCTACAGGGGGACCTGGAGGCTCTGGAAAGATGGTCCAGAAAGTAGAAGCTGAGGTTAAATGCAGGGAAATGCAAGGTACAGCACCTGGGGGCCAAAAACCTGGGCCAAGTGTACACCCGGGGGGGGGGGAATGCTACAAGTCTTGATGGCTGAGAAGGACCTGGGAGTGGTGGTGGATGTCAAGATGAACAACTTGAGAGACTTGTAGGAGGGCTGCAGCCAAGGCCAACAGGATGCTGGGATGCATCGCTAGGGGGATCACCTCCAGAAGGAGGGAAGTGATACTCCCTCTGTATAACTGCTTGGTGAGGCCGCACCTCAAGTACTGTGTGCAGTTTTGGAGGCCATACTTAAAGAGGGACATTAAACTCCTGGAGAGGGTCCAGAGGAGGGCAACCAAAATGATTTGGGGGACAGGACCTATGGGGAGAGGCTCGAAGAGCTAAATATGTACACACTGGAAGAGAGAAGGGACCGGAGGTACATGATAGAGGTCTTCAGGTACATTAAGGTGGTAAATAGGGGAGGAGCAGTCAGGGTACTTCGAAGGAAGGAGAAGGGGGCAACTAGAGGGCATGGGTGGAAGCTGGAGGGAGGAAGATTCAGGGGAGAAAGGAGGAGGTGCTACTTCATTGAGAGGGTGGTGGAGCCATGGAATGTGCTGCCTAGGGGGCTGGTGGAGGCAGAGACAGTGGAGGGGTTCAAGAGGGGGTGGGACAGGTACAGGGGAAGGGTTCTGGAAGCAAAATCCAGTGCAGCGAGAATATCTGGAACTGGGAAGGGAGAAGTCAGAAAGGCGAGGGGGGCAGCAAGGTCAGCTCCCAGGGTGGGGACTGACCAAACGAGCAAACACGAAAGACCGTTAGGCCTATTCTGCTGGCATTTTAGTATGTTAGTATGTAAATATTTGTTTCAAGTATTGTACTGTATGTATTGGCACACTCCAGGGAGGGAGAATGGGATGGGGGGAGGGGTCTCTGTTCTCTTTTTTATCGGCTTTCCATAATATACGCTAAGTGGATGGTTGCATCTATGTATCATAACTGTTATGAATAATACTATGTTTATAATTTAAAAGCCAATAAGGAAGTTGAAAAAAAAAAAAAAAAAATAGGTTCAACTCCCATAACAAGAATGCTGGAATTCAACTAGAAAGAGAATGGACAGGCACAGCTTTCCCAGCATGCCTCCTATATAGCTCTAACAGTAGAGTCCTCTCTTGTGCCAAACAAAACCCCGTGCTGCAACTGTGGTATACAACACATGCACAAATGTCAACTAAAACTGGCCTAACTCCCTTTTGGGGCAACCCGATTTTACCTAGATTCATGATGAATCCAGGGTTCTCCACTTGGGAAGCACATAACATTAGGCTACTGAGGCACCTATACAAGGGGAACACTCTAATGTCCTTTGAAGGGCTGACTCAAACCTATGGCCTTCCACACACAAAATTCTTTAGACATCTCCAGATATGGCATTTCTTAGCAGGAGTACTGGGTCCGAGTTTTAGCTTGCAAACCCCATCAGAAATAGCCCAGAGACCCTGGCAGGGGAAGAGGACTCAAGGGGCTTGGTAACTAAAATTATACAAAATACTAATGCAACCCATACCAAGTCAGACAGACTATCACAGGTGCCGTTGGGAAACCAGCATAGGAGAAACAATAACGGAGGAGGAATGGGAGGATATACTAGAGGAGAGCTGGAAGCTTACAACCCACAGTAAATACAAATACATACACTTTATGATAGTCCATAGAGCCTACTACACCCCAGACAAACTCGCCATATTTGATACATGTTCAGAAAGTAAATGCCCCAAATGCAAGGCCCCGGGAGCAGACTTACCCCACATGATGTACAGCTGCCCAGAATTGGACACATAGAGAGCCCTGTGCTCCCACATGCAAATATGGATACTGTTGTGAACTGACTGGAGCGCACAGCCCAGTGGGCTCAGCGTTCCCATACACAAATATTTATACTGCTGTGAATTGACTGGGGCGCAAAGCCCAGAGGGCCCTGTGCTCCCACAGGAAAACAAGCAAACTTTATTTTATATGACGTCCAATCCCATAGGCTCTTGTCGTCTTACAAACAATAAAAGCAGATTTAGAGGGACAACACAGGATGGTATAAATTACATAATAAATTAGTACATAAATAAAACCATTAAAAATCAGCATGTGGGGTAGACCCTATGAGGATAGACTGGAGGAGCTCAAACTGTATGCACTGGAGGAGAGGAGAGACAAGGGGGACATGATGGAGGTCCTTAAGTATGTAAAGGGGATCAACAAGGGCACAGCCGAGGAGGTGTTCAGGTTTAAGAAGAGGGGGAACAACCGGGGGCATGAGTTGAAGCTGGGGGGATTACAGAGGTGAGCACAGGAGACACTACTTCACTGAGAGGGTGGTGAAGCCATGGAATGCACTGCCCAGGAGACTAGTTGAAGAGGGCACAGTGGAGGGATTCAAAAAAGGGGGTGGGACAGGTACAGGGGGAAACTGAAGCTGGGGAAGACCCTCTCTGGGGGTTGGGGGGGGAAGGAGAAGCGAGCACCCAGTAGGGGTCTGGCTACCAAGCAGACACAATAGACTTTAAGGCCTATTCTGCTGGCTTTTAGTATGTATATTCTGGATAGGCTTTCTTAAGAAGTTAGGTCTTCAGGCCCCCCTCAAATGCCTCCACCGATGGGGCCTCCCTCAAAGATTCTGGAAGCGAGTTCCAGAGGACTGGGCCGGCCACCTCGAATAAGTGATCACCCGAGATCTTATTCCGTCTGTAGCAGGGACTGCTCTCATAGACAGCAACATACAGGGTCATATCCACAGCGCCTGGCTGTGCAAGATCGGAGCTTCGGCGGGGACAAAAGGGTCCCATTTATCACTGCAGGAGCTCACTCGCAGCGGCTACCAAGATTTGCCCACCCACCGCTAGCCTAAGCAGCAAATCAGGTGTGGGAGCATAGTGAAGGGAGTGGCTAGCAGAGTCAACCAAGGGGCTTAAAACCCCTGAGCCATCCTGAGTTTCCCACAGCTGTATTCAAAGCACCAATCTCAGTTTGCTGCTGCTCATCTCCAGGGGACACCGAACATCCTCTACGTCAGCTCCAAGGACAGGGAGTGAATTACCCACCAACTTGGGATCATTCTCCCCTGTACCTTGTCTCCAGCCTGCTCTCATTTCATTTCTTTTTTATTAAATGGATCAGACCATTGAGCGAACTCATTTAAAATGGTGACCCACAGCAGTTACAATACAGTTATCAAACAATTACAAACGTAATAAAATACAACATATACACATAACATATATTATGCTTTGTGAGCCCTGCCTGCATTAGACACCTGGCTAGGATTCTTATTTAGCCAACTGGGAGCACAAATGGATGAACCTGCTGTGAACAGCACGATTTTCAAAGCACCGATCTCTGTTTGCTGCTGTTCATCTCCAGCAGACAATGATCACTTATACATCAGTTCCAGGGTCAGGGAGTGAGCCACCCACCAATTTGGGCTCATTCTCCCCTGTAACTTGCCTCCAGCCTGCTTTGTGAGCCCTACAGTACCTACATTCAACACCTGGCTAGAAATCTATTCAGCCAATCGGGAGCTCAAGTGGAGGGACCTGGTTCATGATTTTCAAAGCGCTAACCTCTATTTGCTGCTGCTCAACTCCAGTGGTCACTGATCACCCTCAACATCAGCTCCAAGGGCAGGGAGTGAGCCATCCACTGCCTTGGGGCTCAACCTGCCCTGCAGCTCGTCTCCAGCCCGCTTCATGAGTCCTGCCTGCTTTCAACACTTGGCTTGTATTCTGTTATGCCAGCTGAGAGCATAAAGGGCAGCATTTACCAGGAGGAGCATGATTTTCAAAGCACCAACTTCCGTTTGCTGCTGCTCATCTCCAGCAAACACTGATCACCCTCTGCATCCACTCTAGGTGCAGGAAGTGAGCCGCCCACCATATTCAGCTCATCCAAACCTATAACTCACCTCCAGCCTGCTTTGCGAGCCCTGCCTGCATTCAACACCTGGCTAGAATGGATTCTATTCAGCCAGTCGGGAAGTTAAGGGGCGGAACCTCCCAGGAGTAGTGCAATTTCAAAGCGACGACCTCAGTTTGCTGCTGCTCACCTCCAGTGGACAATGATCACCCTCTATAAATCAGCTCCAGCCACAGAGCGTGAGCTGTCCACCATCTTGGGCTCCTCCCCTGTAACTCATTTCCAGAATGCTTTGTGAGTCCTGCCTGTATTCACCATTTCATCTCCAGCAGACACTGATCACCCTCTACATCTGCTCTAGAAGCAGGGAGTTAACCATCCACCATTTTCAGCTCATCCTCTCCTGTATCACATCCCCCAGCCTACTTTGTGAGCCCTGCCTGCATTCAACACCTGGCTAGGATTCTATTCAGCCAATCGGAAGTTCAAGGGGCAGAACCTGCCAAGAACAGAGCAATTTTCAAAGCGCTGACCCCTGTCTGCTACTGCTCAGCTCTAGCCAACACTGAGTACATTTTACATCAGCTCCAGAGGCAGGGAATGAGCCATTCATCATTTTGGCCTCATCCTCCTCTGTAAGTTGCCTCCAGCCTGCTTCGTGAGCCCTGCCTGCATGCAACACATGGCTAGGATTCTATTCTGCCAACCAGGTGCTCACAGGGCGGAACCTCTCTTCTCTTCCTCAAAAGAGCATCTGTAGTGGCCCTCCGCGCTATGGACCAAGTGCAAAAGACATCACCCAGAGGAGTCTGCTGAGTCAGCCTGGGGTCAGCTATCAGCCAGCCATGCTGCTCCATGCTGTAAGTTTCCAAATGTCTGGGTTAATCACTCCTGCTGCTTGGGCCACTCCTAAAAACTCTGACTGTGGTCACTTCCCAGCTGATTCGCCATTACTGTACTGTTTCCTCATAGCTACCTGCTGACGGACCTTTTGCAGTGCCTTCCCTTAGATTACCCTAGCTAGCTGCTCTGGTATCATACCACTTCTTGGGATTTTCCCTATCTGGTTACTACTGTTTAGCTACACAGCTTAGCTAGTTACTGCTCTGCCTAACTGAACACTGCACAGCCTTACCATTCAGTTATTACCTGCGGTTGCTACCTCCTCTCATGGTCTCCCCTGTGCACCATTTTTTTTTTGCCTTGCCACCTGCTGTTGTATATTTTTGCAACTAGTAGTTATCCCTGGCCAGATTAAGCTCCTTCTTTGCCTTGGCCCCCCCCCTTACCACCCTGGTGACCCTCTTAGCCAGGAAATCACACTCTCCCCTCTCCCTAGCCCCCCTTGAGCGCTTAAAGCACAAGTAGTTAGCCTTTTTCTCCCTCACCACCTCCTGGGTCCACCACCACAGCTTACTGGCCCTACACTGCTTGCGCCTTACCTTTGCGCAAGACCTCAAAGCCTCCTGCACCCCCTTAATGGTCTTCCACAAACTACCAGCATCCATGTCTGGCCTTATCTCATCCAAGCACCCTGTAAGAATCCTTCTCATGCCATCAAAGTCCACCCCCAAAAATCTATTACTTCTGTGTTAATGCAAATTTCTCTCCCCTAGGTACGTAAGAAACCAGACCGTGGCATGGTCACTGCCTGCCAACAGGCTGCTCACCTCCAGGCCCCTTATCTAGTCACTATCTGCTAGGACAATGTCCAGGATCCAATCCTTCCTAGTAGGCTCCCCCACATGCTGGACTAGGAAGGCATCCTGAAAGACATCCATTAACCTCTGCTCCCTGGCCACCGAGGATGTCACAGTGCCCCAGTCTGCCCCCAGCATATTCAGGTCACCCATGATCACCACCCTGCCCTTTCACAAGCCTCAGTGACCCCTGATGTTCTCAGCCAGATCATTCTCCAGTTCCACTTCCATTGCAGGAGGTCTGTACACCACCCCTATTTTTAATCTTTTACCCCTTCCCCCGTTTGTAAGGTTACCCAAATTGCCTCCATATCTCTTGCCTCCTCGATTCCACCAACTACTATGTCATTTTTTGACTATCAATGCCACCCCTTCCCACCCCCCATCCTTCCTAAACATTGTGTATCCTCTAAATTTAGATAAGAGGAATATCCTGAATACAGTGACTTACAAAATTCAAGGCAACATGGATTCACTGGGAGAAGGTCGTGTCAAACAAATCAGATGGATTTCTTTGACTGGGTGACCAGAAAATTAGATTTCAGTAAGGCCTTCAACACTGTTCCACACAGGAGACTTGTGAACAAGCTGGGCAGCCTGGGAGTAGGTCCAAAGGTGGTAATAAAATGGGCAAGAAATTCATTGGAGGATAGGCGACAGAGGGTGGTGGACTGGTAAACAGAGTTCACTCTGAAGAAGGAAGGATGGCCAGCAGGGTGCCTCAAGGATCAGTACTAGGACCAGTCCTCTTTAATGCTTTTATTAGCGACTCTTCGGAGGGGCTAGTAGGGGACGTATGACTTTTTGCAGATGACACTAAGCTCTGCAATAAGGTAGACACTCCGGTGGGGGGGGTGTGAAAAAATGATTAGGGAGTGCAGTGTTACAGTAGGTAGGGAGATGGCCAGATTAGGTGGGCCAAGGGGTCCTTATCTGCCTCCCCCCCATATAGGTTTTTACAACCCCGAGCCCAGAAGGCGGCTCCGGTCCCTCCCTCCGAGGGACTCAGTCTCTGGCAACACCATTCCCCGACCCAACACCCCCCTAATTCCCCCATGAGCCCCCCCATGGCAGGACCGGGGTGAAGGGGTTCCAGCATACCATTACCTCCACCCCAGAGTGAAATACAGACGACGGAGGGCTGACTGGGGCACTGGTGCGGGTATCATGGAGACTACCAGCTCCTTTTTCTCCCGTCCCCCCTCCCCACTGACACAAGGATACCAGTGCGAGCCCTTCCCGTCCTGTACTGCCCTCCGGCCACCGCCAGAAGGCAGTCAGCGAGCTGGATGACAAACCTCCCTCCACCCAAAGAGGAGATCAGTCCTCCGGATGCTCGATTCTATCTCGCCACTGCCGACCGCCGCGTCCGGCTCATTCCTGAACCCGCTGGTCGGCGTGAGTTCTCGAGGTGCAGCGACCAGCGCCTCAACCTCCAGCGCCACCAGGCTGACAATCTGCCATTGATTTCTATGTTTCTATGCTTCTATGTTTCTAATCTAAGTAGCTCATCAGGCTGTAATTAAGAAAATGTAAACGCTCTGCGAAAATGCTAATCGGGCCGTGCCTCACATTGAGGCATGGCCCAATTACAGGTGGATGTTTTCTTTTAAACACTAAATAGCGTAACCACTCATCTATAGTGCTTGCTTGTTTCAGCTACTCATCTGGGTCACCTTTATGTACTGTTTAATGCGTAGTCTCCTGCTGCTAATTGCCTAGCTTAGCTGTAGATGGCACTGCATAGCTACTTACTATACTGTACATCTGTGGCTAATGTTTTTTGCTACCCACCTTCTAACTGCAATGTTCCCTGTACTACTCTTGCCTTCTCCATTTCCCCTTCTCATCTTACCACCTCCACCCCTTCCCGCATCTAAATTTCCTACCCTCCTTTCCCTCCTCACTGCAGCCATCCCCCCACCCCTCTCTATCCACCCTGGTGTCTTCCCCTTTTCCTCCCTTAACCTGTAATTTCTTCACTATACCCTCATATTCCTCCTCTACCTCCCCCCAAAGCCCCACTCCACCCTCCTCCTCATTTTCCTGCTACTCCTCATGTCTGGTGATATTGAGACCAATCCTGGTCCCTCCTCTCCCTCCTTCCCTTCCTCCTCAACTATTCCCAAGCAGCATCTTCCATTTGAATGCTAGAAACCTTCTCCCCAAGCGTGACCCATTTCAAAACCCACTCAGCTCAATCCCCACTCCACTAACCACACCCTACTAGGCTGACCTCTCACTCTCACCGGATTGCTGTAGCAGATATATTGCCTGATTCATTTAGTGACCACAGCATTATTTTCTGTGTCAGAAAAATCTGGCACCCCCTTCCTCACCAAAATACATTAGGTCTAGGTCCCTAGACATCAATGTGCTACTGAGCAACCTAACTGCAACAGACTGTCAGCCATCCTCTCTGCCTGTGATACTGATGTGACCCTCACACTATTTCATTTGAAATTCTCCTCCATCTGGGACAAGCACACCCGAATTCTAGAAGGTTATACACTCCTTTTTTCAACCCCCCTACCCTGTCTGCTCTCCCAAACCTCATAGTGAATGGTTCGGTTCACTGGTGTCTTGGCCCTCCTGTTACTGCTCACGTCAAAGAGAGATTCACAACCTGTGCCTTCCCTTCTTCTACCTCTCCTGGCTCCTCTCCTCCCCTTCCTGCTCCCCCCTTCCTCCCTTACCCTTCCCTCCCCAGGTTTCCACTTCCTCACTGTCACCACTCAGGAAACCCTGCTTGCCATTTCCTCCCTCAACCCATCTATGTCCAGTCCTAATGGGCTGCACCCCAAGCTCCTCCACCTCTCAGCTTTTGCCATCATTGCTCCCCTTACTCACCCACTCAAAAATTTTCCTCCTCCATCTGTGCTGTTACTTAGTCCTAGAAATTAGCCAAAGTTATTTCACTTCACCGGGGGGGGGAGGTGACCCCTCCTTCACTGGCAGCTTCTTCCCCATCTCCCTCTTCCCTTTCAAAACATCAAGAGAGACTGGTCCATCCCAAACTCGGGTCGCCGGCACGGCATGAAGCGTGCCACCCAGTGCCTCAACCCTCAGCGCCACCAGGTCGGCTTCCAGACTCAACTACCTCTCATCCTCCAACTCTCTCTCCCCCTTCCAGTATAGCTTCCGAAGCAACATTCACCGTTTCCTCCCTGCTGCATGTCATTGATTTCATCATCTTCGAGTTGGATCAGGGGCACATTATAGCAACCATTTTCATCAATCTGGACAAAGCCTTCGATTCAGTGTCCCATCTACTCCTGGACAAGCTGAGCTGTGCTGGCCTCTCTGCTTCCACTGTTGATTGGTTCCATTCCCATCTCATGGGCCGTCAACAATCAGTAGAAGTAGGCGGGGTCCTGTCACCTCCATTACCCATCCAGGCCAGGGTCCCTCAGGGCTCCATCCTGGGCCCCCAATCCTCCTCTCCATCTTCCTGAAAGACATCTCCTCTGCCTGTGCCAACTCGCATATTCACATGTATGCTGATGACACAAACATTTTCACCTCTGGTTCCTCTAAAGTCTACCGCATCTGTGTCCATCACCTTTGGGACCAGTGAGAAAGGGGCCAGACTCACCCCTTCCCCTGGTTTCCACCACATTGGACAGCAACCCCCTTGAAGCAGTCCTTCAAGAACCTTAGTGTGCGGCTCAACAGTAACCTTGACTTCTCAACCCACACTGATGCCATCCATGCTAAACTCTGTCCCAAGCTTGTGCCCTGCACTGCAACAAAGATTGCTCACCTCTGCAGGTCCTCAGGGAGCTCGTAACCAAAATACTGCTCCCTGTCTTTGACTAAGTGGATGTAGTCTACGGTGCCACCCCTCCACTTCCCTTGCCAGACTGGACACCCTCTGCAACTCACTTTGCTGCTTTGCTACAAGACCCCCTCCTCATACTCACCACTGCTCCCTCTACTCCTCCCTTACATCCATCCTCCTTCTACTCTCATGTTATCAGGCTCACCGTGCCTCCTTCACTCTGTTCTCCCAATTACCCCCTGCTTTCCTGCTCCCTCCATTCCAGAAATCACCACACTTTCTCCATCTCCCCCCCCCCCCAAAACACTCCTCTGCTGGGCAATCTGCCTTCTCCTATACATTTCCTTTACCCAGGAACACATTTCCATTTACCCTTCACCTCTCCTCCTCGCTTGGCTTCCTCAGGCACCAGTACAGACTCCAACCACACCTCATCTGTTCCTGTTACCCTTCTGCCTGACACCCCCACAGCCTTGCCTCACATATCCTTGGCTGGATCTCTGGCTAGGTCTCCTCTACCTGCCTACTGGCTCAACTTCCTCACCACCACTGATCTTCATCTACCACAGGGTTAGACAAAAGAACATTTTCAGGTCTCTCACCTGTTGCCAGTTAGAAAATGGACATTGTAGATTGTCATTTTTCCCTTGCACTGAACCTGGCGTCTCACTTTATTGTCTATATAAAAACTATTTTTGTACCAACGTATTTATCAAATGTTGCTCTACTGACTTGCTTCTTGTTTTGTACTGTGCTTCTCCTGTTCCCCTCTCCCAGGTTGCACCTGGAAACAAGCCTCAGCTTAGTGTGCCTCTCCCAGTTACCAATTTACAAATACCTAAATAAATAAACGTAAGGGCAAGGAAATGAGCATCAATACAATAACAGAGAACTACATAGTTAAGGGAATCAACGATCAACTTTAACATGGATTAAAATCTAGGAGATTGTGTATAACTAACTTGTTTACATTCAACGAAACCCATTAATAAAGAATTAGAGGAAGGGGGAACTCCATGGATATGATATTTCTGGACCAGAGTAAGGCTTCAATGTGGTTATCGGACAACAAATTAGTGGAAAAAAATGACTGTTTTAGATATCAACTCCACACTCATTACCTGGGTAACAAACTGGCTAAGTGGCAGAAGTCAGAATGTAAGAGCTAAAGGGCATCCATCTAAGGAAGAAAGGATCATCAGTGGAGTACCGCAGTGTTCAATTCCAGATCCTGTATTGTTCAGTCTTTTTGTAAGCGATTTAGATTCTGACGCAAGTTAAATCTGTAATTAGTTCGCCAACAATACCAAAATCGGAGGCAAAGCAAATATTGACTCAGATTCGATAATTCAGAATGACCTGAATATAGAGAATACTGGATGGGCAACCATGCAGAACCAGTGTGTTCTGCCACAGAGGCATTCTGATTCCCTCTGACCTGAAGAGCGAAGCCCGAGAAGTCCATGGGAATCAGAATCCCGAAGTGGCAAAACACACTGGTTGTGCACAGAGTTGCTCATCCTGTATTTTCTATAGTGTATAGTACTGTGTGAAAAATGTGTTTTGTGAGTTCTTTTGCTTTCAAAATGAAACTGATTCATGCAGTCTCTAGAGGTTCTAGAATGCTGTTCTACCACAGTAGGGTAAAACAGCATTCCATGACATTGGAACTGTGGTACAACAGCATTTTGAAAGGGATGGAATTCTATACAGAACAACACTCCACTATACACTGTATAGAGAATTGTCTATGATCGCGCATACACAACAAGGGTATTTTTCACTTGAGAGGTTTACGTGGTAACTGGAGACCTCGAGAGCGTAGCTCGAGAGGTCTCGTTACCATGGAAACCTCGAGAGTTGATAAAATACCCTTGTTTATGAGTGATCACACACAGTCTTTTATAGTGTATGGTCCCTCATACTAAGACTGCACTTACTTTTTTTCACTTTTGAGTGCAGTTTTCTCTTCATCTGTCCTGTTTTACCACCGCGACGGTTCCTGGCACATCACCAATCTCCCGACTGCGCATGCGCACCCACCTTCTAGGTGTTATGCTGCACTAGTTACGTAGCTAGTGCAGCACAACAGCTATGATGACGTAGGTAGCGCAGCATAACAACGCTGTTGGAAGCATGGATTTCCATGCTCAACAGCGTTCTACCATAGAAAACATAGAAACAGACTTTGATGGCAGATAAGGACCGTTTGGCCCATCTAGTCTGCCCATTTCCCTACCTACAGGATAGGCCGCAGATCCTAATTAACCAACAGCCTATTTCTTCCTACCCCCGCACAAGAATTGCCTTATGTCTGTCCCATGCATTCTTGAATTCTCCCACAGTTTTAGACCCCACAACCTCCTCAGGAAGACTGTTCCATACATCCACTACCCTCTCTGTGAAAAAATACTTCCTCACATTGCCCCTGAATCACCCTATCTTTAAATTGTGTCCCCTTGTTCTTGCACGTCTCTTTTTCTGAAAGATGCTATCCTCTTGACTTTGTTGATTCCACTGAGGTACTTAAAGTTTCTATCATGTCCCCTCCTCTCCTTCTTTCCTCAAGGTATACATATTAAGCTCCTTTAGTCTCTCCTCAGACGGCTTCTCTTGCAGACCCTGCACCATTTTAGTTAGTTCTCCTCTGAACTGCCTCTATCCTGTCTATGTCCTATGAGATGGGGTCTCCAGAACTGGACGAGTACTCAGATGGGGTCTCACTAACTGTCTGTACAGAGGGATAACAACTTCCTGTTTTCTGCTGGTGATGCCTCTCCCTATGCATCCCAGTATACCCCAGCCCTCCCTACTGCCTTCTCACATTGCTTGCTAACCTTAAGGTCATCTGATGTGATTACCCCCAGGTCCCTTTCCTTTTTTGTTGTTGTTACTACCTCCCCCCCCATTGTGTATTCTTCCCCTGGATTCTTCTTTCCCAGGTGCATTATTTTGCAGTTCTCTGCAATGAATCCTAGCTGCCATACTTCTGACCATTCCTCCAACCTTGCCAAGTCCCTTCTCATCCTTTCCACGCCTCCATGCACTATATTTGGGGTTGCATACACTAGAAAGACGTAGAATGTATGGGGATTTGCTAGGGGAAAATCCTAATATGGCAATGGGTCAGGACACATACGCACTAAGACGGCACCATAAACAGTTAAAAACATCACATTGTAAATCTAACATAAGGAAAAATTATTACACACAAAAGGGTGATAAATATCTGGAAAATTTTATCAACAAACATAATAAATAGTAAAAATAGTGACGTGTTAAATAAAAAAAAAAGGTACCGATAAGTGGATGGATGACGAACACTACATATAATATATTAAATAATTTAGAGATAAACTAGCATGGACACTTGTCTCCCTTCATCTCTAGAAACCCAGTATTAAATCCAAAACTTTCCCATAATCTCAGAGTTCCTGTTTTAGAGCCGGGACTGTAGACTCAGATAAGGTAAGGAAAAATAGGGGTCATAGGTGTGCAGGAAGACTTTTGTGCTCCCTCTCTCCTCTGTGGATTCCCTTGATGTTTGGATTCTGAGGTATGGCTTCAGCAAGCGACTTAATGCATAGAGCAAACATAAGAATGGAGAGGGAAGCAACCATGTCTGGTGACCCAGGAAAGAAAAAAGATGCTCCAAGCCACCCCATCAGCACAGCACTAGCGTTACCAGAAGGTTTGAACATCCCACAGGATTCTCTCCTCGGGGTGTCCCTCACTGCCCCATCACTGCTACTGGTGGATGCACAGGTGGTAGCTCAGGACCAGTGGTGTGTGGTGAGGGGAGGACGTGGTTAGGCACTTGGCTAAGATGTTCATCAGCACATCTACAGCCTGTACTTCAGTCCTTGTGCCAACATCCTCAGGGGTACGTCTTTAGGGACAAAAAGGTTAAAAACCCCCACTGTCATGCAGCATCATCCCAAAAGGGGGAGTACAGATGGTTGGGTGCAACTGCCACCAAACCCTGCCAGCAGTGGGTGATAAAAGTTTAAAAAATATATACATAAATAAATAAATTATTGGTCGAAGTTCATCCCATTCACTTTCATCATAGCCTGATGGTAAACATATACCGCTCCCAGACACCTTAGAACCACCTCACCTAACTGCATCTCCCACAGAGTTTTGCTAAGGAATCCCCATTTCACCCGGTCAAAGGCTTTTCAGCATCCATTAAGACCGCTAATGAGAAACTGGGGAGATCTCTTTTGTAAAAAAAAAAAAAAAGATAACCTTAAGAAGATGCCGAATGGTGCCATGAATAAGTCTCCTGTTGATACAGTCAGTTTGTTCAAGGTAAACTAGGGATTCAGTGCACATCTCCAGACACCCAGCGAAGACAGATATAAACATACTCATACCGACATTTAATAGGAATATTGGGCATTACGAACTATACAGCGAAATATCCTTCCCCAGCTCAGGAATTACCAAAAACTGAACATACTGCCAGGAGGGAGGAGCCCCCTCTCCCAGTTGAGCTGCGCAGACTTCTATAATAAGCAGATCCAGTGTTTCTTTAAAGGTCCTGTAAAGCTCAGAGGAGATACCGTCCATGCAGGGAGACTTGCTCAGCTTCAGATTTGCTGGACCTCCTCCTGGGTAACTGGACCCTCCAGGGCTTCCTTTGCAGGTCCCTCCAGCTAGTGGACCCCAACCTTTTGAAAGAAAGAAAGCGTCCATCTTTTCCCAGAAGGATGTCATATGGTCCTGAGCATACAGGACCTTATAGTAATCTGCAAAGTGTCAGGCTATCTGAATCAGATCAGTATCCACTCCAGCAGAACCTCCCGGCTTAAGGATCCGGAGGAACCGTCAGCATGCCACCTCCCTTCAGAGCTACCAAGCTAAAAGCCTGTGGCCTCTGTTACCAGCCTTGTAAAATCTCTGCTGTGAGTATCTCAATGCCCCCTCTACTTTCTTCTCCAGAAGTCTGTTGAGCTGAGACCTGGCAAGCATCTAAGCACTTTTAACTTCTGGATCTAAAGCAATCTTATGCTCCACTTATAAGTCAAACAGTTTTTGATCAAGGTCTAGCTACTTTTTTAGCAAACTAAATGAAAACTGGTGACCAGGAAAGGCACACTGAGCCAAGGTTCATTTCCAGGTGTGACCCAAGGGAGAGGGAAACAGAAGGAACAAAAACAAACTACTGTACAATTCAAGTTACAGAGGAAAAGTGCAGTCACAAATACAAGGTATAAAAATCTGCAGGTGCATCTTGGAAAATCTTTAAGTGCAGATATGCATACCCATAACATGCCAGGTGCACTTGGAAGAGACAACAAAAATTTTGCCACAGACATGTTATCCAAAACGAGCAGGCAGTGCACTACACAATAAGTGTAGACAAGGTAAAAACCTAGAGCCCACAGCTGCCTGTGTAAGACAGGCCACTGGGCCAGGAAAATCAAGAGGAGTAAAACATAATATTGTTTTCCTGATCCCTGTGCAAGTGGGAACAGAACAGTGCAAACAGTTCTGTCCATTCCATGCACTACATTGCATGGTATTGTGCTGAGCCAAGGGTGAGAACTTCGAGGCAGGTTGACTCTAGGCCTTTAGGGGCTTCTGTCCATCAGTCACATAAGGCCATTTGCTAGCTTTCGTCAGGGAAGATTTTCCCAGCAGTTTAGAAGACACATCAGTGTTTTGTGTCACCACAAGCAGAAGAACAGATAAACGGAGTAAAGGGAGTATTAACTCCATCTCATTCTGATTTAGGAAGTTGCTTCCCAACTAGCATTTTTAAGGTACATTGGCCCACATTCACAAAATTTTCAACACAACCTGATACTACTAGCAGCCACAGTATCACAGAAGAACAGAGTGGAAGCAGTGGGGTGGAAACGAAAAAGAGTATCAGTATAAATTGTATTCAGGAGACAGTGTTCGGAGATGCTCACTTGCTGATCAGAAGGGCTGTCATAACCTAGCAACATGTTAAAAATAAGGTCATACACAGCATTAACAGCAGTAAGGCTAGGGCGATACCTCTGACTTCACAGCAGTATCAGGCAAAGTGAGCCAGTGACAGCAGGTGCCCAGTGAGTCTGAGACTTGATTTAGGGGCAGGGTGTGTGAGAGTTGTTTGCAGATAGCATTACTACCATTTAGATAATAATACTACCATGTTGAAGAAGCAAGTAGTAAATACTTCCCAGTCCTAAAAATTATCTTAACCCCTGTGAACAAGTAGAGCATGCTGCATTCAAAATAAAGCATGGGCATGCTGTTGCAGTTTTGGGCTTCAACGGCAAGCAGTAGCAGTGCAAACTGATGGCTGAGGCAGGTCTAAGGGATGAGTGTATGATCGATCACAGACAGCCTGGATGGCATCATAGACTTCTGCTGTGAAGTACCATCACATGATGGCTGAGGCACAGCAGGGAAAGAACCCCCTCCAGAGGCCGTTCCTAAGAAGGGACATGGACAGGCTGGAGCGGGTACAGATGAGAGCAACCAAGATGGTGGCAGGGCTTAGTCACTTGCCATAAGAAAATAGACTGAGTGACCTGGCCATGTATTCCCTTGAGCAGAGGAGGGATAGGGGGATATGATTGAGACCATTAAGTATATTAAGGGCAACAACAGAGAGCTGGTAGAGAAACGTTTTAACTTACAGGGCGGAAGAGGACCAGGGAGCATGCATTACAGATAGAGGGAGGCAGGTTCCGAGGGAACATCAGAAAGAACTTTTTCACAGAGAGGGTTGTGGAAAAATGGAATAGGCTCCCAATGGTGGTGGTAAGAGAGGCCACTGTAAAGGGCTTTAAGAGCACAGGACAGCCATATGGGTCTGGTATCGGGGGAGCCATCAGCTAGGCACCTTGCACAGACTGGGCGGGCCAGGGGGCACTTTTCCGCTGTCACGTTTCTATGTTTCTGTCCAAGTTAAAGAGTGGGTGCTAAAGACGACTATGGCAAAGTTTAACTGCCATTTTTATTTATTTAACCACACATGTGCCTGGGCTGACCCACAGGCCCATTTTCAACCATAGCTGGAGTCCAGGCATGGCAGCTGGCTAGGACCAACAACATAACATTATTCCCCAATGAAGTCTCTAAATGTGATTTATGAGGTTTCTGAGGCACAAAAATAAAAGTTGTGCTTCAGTACCGACCCTCTATACTGAAAGGATTAATGAAGTTCCCAAACATGATTTATGAGGATTTTGAAGCACAAAAATAGAAGTTCTGCTTCACTGCTGACCCTTTATACTGAAAGGATTACACCTCTAATGTAGAACAAAGATAATCCAGCAGATGTCTGACCCCCAGATGTTTCAGACTTACCCCAATTTTACAAGCAGTGTGTCAATGTACAATGTCCATGCTAGGGTCAATGTACGTCTTCAAGCAAGAACAACAGGGGGCACAGTTACAAACTGGCTGGAAGAAGGTTCCAGAAGGACAGGGGGCACTCCTTCAGAGAGGGCGTGGTGGCTGGGTGGAATGGGCTGCCAGAGGAGGTTGTGAACTAGAAAACTAGTGTGGCTTAAAGATGGGGAGAGATAAAGTTAAGGAGAGGGTAACGGTGATATGTGAAGAAATACACAGGCTCAGTATCATGCTTACTCGACAGACTGTAAGGCGTTCTTCTTAGCCAATTCGTATGTTTATATGCAAGCTCTGGTAACCAATGAATTGCACTCTGCGGTGGGACTAAGTAACAGTTCCTTTTTCAGTCGGTCTCTGAAAGTCGTCATAACAGGATGAATGGAGAGGGAGTGAATAACAAGCATACAAACTGCATGCTTCCATTTAATATTTTTATTACTCTTTGGTTCCCCCCGTGATCAATACAAGTAATCTGACTCTAGTGCACGTAACTTAGTGCTCTGCCTGCACAGTGGTGCAAATTTTGTACTAGAAAAATAGTCCATTTCTAACCCTGGTCATGGGGTCCACTCCTGCATCTGGCACTTCGCCTAATATTACCATAGACACTTTACGGTTGCAATAAGGGTATGATGCTGCTGCAGATGCCATCCTTCTATGTCACTTCTGCCCACCTCTGGTGGAAGTTCAGCACCCCAGAAGCACTTTTAGAAAAAGATGTGGGGTTATCCCTGGGTCCTGACCAGCAGTCCCTCTATAAATAACACAGGCTCAAAAGCACTGCAACTGTGGTCATCCACATACATAATTTCCATTACCAGTACCCAACTCACTGTAAAGCATTTTGTAATTGTGCGTACAGTATACAAAGAGAATTCTATAAAACAAAAAATGTAGTCTATATATGCATGCAACTGAAAATGTGATACAAAAGAACTGCCAAATACATTTTTGAGCTTGACAGTTTGCTGGGGGCTGGGTTACCTATAACAAGATGGTGTGTCTTCCAATTTAACCTCTCTTGTCTAATACCCACGTGGGCAGGACGTGTGAACACACTACTTGCGTCTTTCTTATTTTCACAGCACACATGATGACAGGGGCTGTTGAGCTCACTCATGACCATACATACACATGATCTCAGGAAAAATGATGTCACACAGACTAAACAGTGCACAAGAGAAATATTCTGTTTATGTAGAAAACAATGTATAATATTTTTACTGAAACGGACCTCGGTGTAGGTGAATCAAAATCCGCATCAAACATGATGATATTTGTATACAAAAACAGGCCTACCTTTACGCATCACTGCCTAATCCCCCCATAGCAACATCAAATATACTGATAATTTACTAAACAAAATACAAACAAGGCAGTGTCTTGTAACAAAATTAGTACCCCTTACCGGCATTTTCATTGACTTGAAGTGAAAGGATTCTGACAACACACAAATCAGTGCGAGCCCGCATTAAATGTTTATACAAACGTTGTTATTTCTTTTATCACTCTCGTCCTCATACAACCGTCCACCCTTGTTTCAACCTATGAGCTAACTGAGCATGCGCACTGCAATTCCCGACCCAAACTGCAATGACTGACAAAGAGAATGACCACTGAGGGCTGGACTGGACTGGTTGCGGTTCTCTATGACCAGTCAGCGAAGTGGGGGGCATGCCTGAATTGGTGTACTTGGATACCACATAGAGCCTATGTGGGAGACGCGCTGACTGACAACGCCTCGAGAAAGTCATGGGTGGAGCTATGTGGGAGAAAGCCAATCACCGAGAGAGTGCAAATATTGTGGGCGTGTCTTTCAAGCCGAGCGGATCAACTTTTTTTTTACTACTTAGCGGTCGCATAGAGCATTCATATTTTATATATATATATATATGTGTGTATGTACATATACACACACGGCCGGCCGGCCTTAACCATTATGAGCCCCTGTGCAGCTCCCTGCTGGGCCCCACCGCTCCATTCCCTGTGCCCCCCCCCATCATTTACACCTACTGTAACTAACCCTCCTGTCCTGTATTATAAAGCAGTACCAGGTCTACTACTGTAGTTTAACCAGCATCTTTTAATTAGTACCATTGACTGCATTGGATTATTCGACTTCACCACTGGAAATGAATCTGACTGAGTCTGGAGCAAGGACTTCAGTATGATGCTTGTATTCATTTGTAAGGACAGGGACATCATCACTGGACACTCACACCCGATAGTCCGATTTGCAATCAAGTTAAACAACTCAATTTTTCTGGAGGTGTGAGTGAGTAAGAGAGACTAGAGAGGATTACCATGGGACACCAGTAAGGTTGCCACCTGTCAGGTTTTTTTAACCTGGTGATCAGGTTTTCAGTGTCCCTATCAGGAAATCTGGTTTGGCTCTGTGCTGGTCCGGTTTTTGAGCCTTTTTTGAGTGCGCACATACTTCTGAAACATATTTTGTCATACTTACTAACATACTAAAATGGCAGCAGAATAGGCCTAATGGTCTTTCGCGCCTGCTCGTTTGGTCAGCCCCCACCCTGGGAGCTGACCTTGCTGCCCCCCTCGCCTTCTCTGGCTTCTCCCTTCCCAGTTCTGGATATTCTCGCTGCATTGGATTTTGCTTCCAGAACCCTTCCCCTGTACCTATCCCACCCCCTCTTGAACCCCTCCACCATTTCTGCCTCCACTAGCTCCCTAGGCAGCCTATTCCATGGCTCCACCACCCTCTCAGTGAAGTAGCACCTCCTCCTTTCTCCCCTGAATCTTCCCCCTCCAGCTTCCACCCATGCCCTCTAGTGGCCCCCTCCTCCTTCCTTCGGAGCACCCTGACTGTTCCTCCCCTATTTACCACCTTAATGTACTTGAAGACCTCTATCATGTCCCCCCGGTCCCTTCTCTCTTCCAATGTGTACATATTTAGCTCTTCGAGCCTCTCCTCATTGGTCCTGTCCCCCAAGCCCCAAATCATTTTGGTTGTCCTCCTCTGGACCCTCTCCAGGAGTTTAATGTCCCTCTTTAAGTGTGGCCTCCAAAACAGCACGCAGTACTCGAGGTGCGGCCTTACCAAGCAGTTATACAGAGGGAGTATCACTTCCCTCCTTCTGGAGGTGATCCCCCTAGCGATGCATCCCAGCATCCTGTTGGCCTTGGCTGCTGCCCTTCTACAAGTCTCCGAGTTGTTCATCTTGACATCCACCACCACCCCCAGGTCCATCTCAGCCATCAAGACTTGTAGCATTCCCCCACCCAGGGTGTACACTTGGCCCGGGTTTCTGGCCCCAAGGTGTAGTACCTTGCATTTCCCTGCATTGAACCTCAGCTTCACTTTCTAGACCATCTTTCCAGAGTCTCCAGATCCCCTGTAGGCCACCCTCCCCTCCTCCTCCCCATCCACCACCGCCCCAGTTTTGAGTCATCCGCAAAGAGACTCATCTCACTCCTGATACCTGTCCTTATGTCAAAGACGTAGGCGTTGAACAGGAGGGGACCAAGGACTGATCCCTGTGGGACCCCACTAATGACCCTCCTTGGGGATGAGACTATCCCGCCAAATATATATCATTCATTGTTTCAGCTACATGTCCAGGTTACAAACAAGTTCTCTTGTCAATATAGCCCTTTGTTTGTGAAAGCAGTCATCCTGGGAGGCATAAAGTATGGCCATTAACACCATTAGCACTTACTTAACCTAATATTTCCCAATGCATCTTAAAGTGGCATAGCAGCATATCTGCTTCCAACTTTTGTAACAGTAACACTGCCAGTTCTCTTCCACTTTCATATGCTGGTAAACTTTTTAATCTCTAACAAAATGTAGGCATTTTTAAATGTTTTAAATTACTTTTTTCGTTAAGAAAAAAGTATGGGCCCCCAAGGTGCAGGGGCACAGCTTGCACCTAGTTAAGGCCAGCCCTGTGTATATATAAATATATATATATGTATTTATGATGAAGTATGGGGTGCAGTGTGTAATAAGAATTTTGCACACACCCTCGTTGTTGGATGGCACATAAATGATTATGCAGCCATCCAACAATGAGGATGTGTGTGAAATTCAAGGTTACACACTGCACCCCATATTTGTTTTATTTAATTGAGGGATCGCGTTTTATTCACCGCATTCTCTCACACCAATACCCATGTGTTAAATGCCATAATTAACACTCGTGTATTATGGCATTTAATACACAGCTGTTTGTATGGGAAAAAATGTGACCCATTAATTAAATATATATATTTTTTTATAAAATGGGTAGGAAAAATTATGTCTGCTAATTGGTTGAAACACATCACATGACTGTGCGTATATCAGAGCTCGACTGCACACCTGCACTTTCACCCCACTCCAAAACAATTTTTCCATTTTATAAGATAACCCTCTCTATGTTGTGCGGTCCTGCTCTGATATACGCACGCCCTAGGTGGTGACGCACAAGGTCAGTAATAACGCATACCAAGGCGCAGAGTATATCAGAGCACCTACCACACCTCAGAGTGGGTTATCTATTATATATATATATATATATATATTCCAATTTATTACTTGCAAGGAAAAGGTAAGGTATAAAAAAAGTCCTTCCAAACTACTGTCTAATTATGCATTAGAAACATAGGCAATGACAGCAGAAAAAGAATGTTCTATCCAGTCTGCCCATAAACCCTAACAAGCCCAGGACCTACACCAGCAACCACTAAGAACTTCACACTGTCCCAGTGGTTGAAACCATTGTTAGTTTTGGTGCTCACCACATCGGCTGACAGATTGTTACAGGGCTCCACCACCCATTCTGTAAACTAAAACATTCTCACTTTCCCACTGAATCCCACCACGTGCCTAGCATTCTTGATCCACTACTAATGCCAATTAGTACCTCACAGTTATCTTTTTCATTCCTTTCAGGAACTTGAAAGTCTATGTCATATCTCCAGTTGCCACCTTAGTAAATGTATGCAAGACAAATACACAGAACTAATAATTGGCCAGGGGTCTGGGGTCCGCCCAGGCCCCCCAAATAATTTTGAGTTGTTGGTGCTCTGAGATGCAATCTGAGCATTATTCTGGTAGTAATACTACTCTGCAGCTAAGTAATTAATTTGGTATTTATTTTACATTTATTTGGCTTTAAGCAGTATAATAATAATGGTTGGAAATGGAGCATTCTGATTGGCTGCCAGTATACTAAACGGTTGGGTTAACAGCTGGAAACCTTCATGATTATATGTAACACATATGAACTAATGAATTCAAGAGGTTTGTTTACCATCTGTTACTTTACTGCTAAGTGCACAAGGCACTCGGCCATGCATCATGTCTAGTGTGCTTACCTGGTTAACAAAAGCTAAATAAATAAATATTTCATTAATCCCTATGGTTAAATTAACAGACGGTAATCAAATCGGTACTAGCTGCTCCCCCACCTAACTGCTCCCCCTGTACCCTAGTGAACTTATCTCTGTATCCACTATTCATCCCCCCCAACTGTTTTTCAATCTCCCACTCTGCCCCTCCCCTGACTATCTGTATCTGCTTACACTTTTCACTCCCCTCTTCCTTTTCTCTCTCCCCCCCATTCTCCACTCCATTTTGCCTACCTCCTCTTCCCTGCCCACCCTGTCTAGTTCCCCTCTCCCCTTCTCTGTACTCCTACTCTCAGCCCTGGCTCGACCAGACCTCCTACCTCACCTCCTGCTTCACCCTCCCTCCTTCCAGACAGTGATGCAAATCTATTCAATAAAAGGCATCCCTTCAGAAGTTCCCACCCCTGATGCTACTCTCACATTCCCATCACTTCCCCTTACCACTTGCCATTCCACCACCCTGGGCTCCCTGGTCCTCTGAGGAAGAGATACTACTGTATATTGGGTGTTCCTCCTCCCTCCCATCTCCTGCCTGATGCCCTTACTCCCCTGAGCACCACAGCTCTGCCTTTCCCTCCACTGCTCTGCTCCTCAGTCTTCCCACACCATCCTCTCCAGCTCCTATCTCAGCATCCTTATTTCAGCCCTTAGCTGCTTCAGGCTCTTATACACTGGAAAGCCCCCTTTACTCCACATCACCCCCAGAAAGACTGCTGCCCCACAACTATTGCAGTTTATAACTCTCCTGCTTCCCATACATGTACCTATCCCTCCACATCCGCACAGCCCAGCTTCTCCTAGCCTCCAGTTATTCATAACTATAAAATATATAAATTTCTATTGCATTTTTACCATCCAAATGTACCAGCAAATCTCAATATTCTAGAACTCAGTGGGCTGCTACTTCAGGTGTTCTATCAGAACTAGAACACTATGCCAGGAAAGCTGGTTCTTTGCAACAGCCTGATTCTAGCTCAAAAAATATTTTTAACTTCCAGTGACATCAGCTAGCTAATGGCCACTTAGCTGCAGAGCTCTGCTCACCCCTCAACCCAAATCTTTCAAAACCGAATGCTAGGGCATGAACTCACCAGCCAAAAACACTAGGTTGAAGGCTCTGCCATCCAGGAACATGAACATGCTAGCACGGAAACTTAAAGAGTTGTTGTCACAAGAAAAATACTGATCAACATTGGAGGCAGAGGAAACAGAAGGCCACATGGTGACTACAGAAACAGCTGGAGGTGATCAACCCGACTTGGCAGCTATGATCATCCAAACTGCAAAGACAGTCTCCAAAACAGATCACTCTCTAACAGAGCTCCGTTCCAACTTCAATAACATCGAACATAGAACAGATCAGATATAAGTATTCCTCACAAACATCGCGGAACAGACAGACAGACAAGATTGCCTTCTCCTCTACCTTCTAGCCTGAGACCATGAGCTTATGCGGCGCTTGGGTGATCCGGATGGCCGCAGCCGGTGGCAAAACATAAGAGTTTATGGAATCCCATAGGGTGCCAAGAACAAAGCCACCAGTATGATCACTTTCCTGCAGACATTTTTGAGAGAGACCCTGAAGCTCCCCGAGGACATGAACCTTGCCACGGACTGAACACATCGGATACTGGGCCTGAAACCTTATGAACCATGGGCCAGGCCAAGATCCATCATAGCAAAGCTAACCTCCTATGCAATCAAAGAAGAGCTGCTCTGGAGAGCCTGGCAACAGAGGGAGATACGATACCAAGGGCAAATAATTAATTTTGACAAAGATTACACCTCAACGGTCCAAAAGAGCAGAAAGTCCTTATGACCAATCCTGAAACAACTCAGGGTGCAGAACATTAGGGGACAAGAAAAAATTACTCACCTTAGTAATTGTGTTTCTTCTATTGGAGTCTTGCTGTAGTCTGACAAGTGCAGTTAGCCCCAGCCTTTAAACTGCCTCGGAGAACAAAGGGTTAAACTTTCTATGCAGAGCATAGAATGCTGAGTTCGAGCTCAGTTGATGTCTCTGACTGTTTCCCTTTGAAATCTAACTGTCAGATTCTTATGAGCAAAACCCTAATAGCTATTCTATGTGGAAATTGTAAAATTTTTAATATCCAACTGGCAACAAAAAGTTTTGGATCTCCAAAGGAAGACTCAGGTTAGGAAACCCAAAACTCAAAAACCAAACCAAACAAGAACAGTAATAAAACAACACCCAAACAAGAAGAGGGTGTAAAAGGAGCACCCCTGGGGTGCAACACTGCACCTGCCCACCCATTTCCCAAAAACCAGGTTCTAAGAGGGGAGGCAGGGAGGGAGGTCAGAATACAGAAAGACTCCAATAGAAGAAACACAGTTACTAAGGTAAGTAATTTTTTCTTCAAACAATTTGAAGTCTTGCTGTATTCTGACAAGTGCAGACTACCAAGCAGTACCTCAATGGAGGAGGGACAGAACCTACTTTGGGAATAGGCTCTGAAGTACTGCTGTGCCAAACCGAGCATCACTCCTAGCCTGGATATCCAGAGAGTAATGCTTGCTAACGGTATGGACTGTTTTCCAGGTGGCTGCTTGACAAATTTCTAAGAGAGGGATATCCCTGGCAGCAGCCAGGGAAGCAGCTGTACCTCTTGTAGAGTGAGCCCTCAGGCCTGAGGGTGGAATCTTTCCCAGTTTTTCATAGCAGAATTGTATACAAGACACAATCCACCTGGCAATAGTTCTCTTGGTGGCAGATTTGCCCTTGCCCACTTCTCCATAAGCGAGGAACAACTGGAGGGAGTCAAACCTGTGACCCTTGGTACGCTCTATGTAGTAGCTAAAGGCTCTTTTAACATCTAAACTGTGTAAAAAGGTCACGTGGAGAGGTGCTCTCAATGGCGGCGTAGTTTTCACGCTCCCACCTCTCAGCCAGTCTAATTGGTTGTACGGCCATTCCCTACTTACTTTATCTGGTGGTCTACCTACTATTCGAACCCCCACAGTATCTACCAGCACTTTATTTTGGCGATCGGGAGTTATTTTCACAAGTCTTTTGCCAAGGTGCGGTGTGATGATGGAGGCAGAGATGAAAAGTGCTGCGGCCAAGCATACACCTCCGAGCACCCCCGAAAAAGCAGCCAAGAAATCAAGAACCCAACCCGCGGGGTCAAATACCAAACCTGGCTCCTCTGGTGTCTCGTCCGGTCCGCTCACCGAAGACCGTTTTTACAAGAACTGATTCCCTTCCGCGAGACATTGCAGGAGATCTCGACAAAGTTAAAATCGATGCGTGGGGATCTAGCTGCCCTCACGACCCGGGTCGGCGACTTGGAGGCCAGGATTAGCTCGCTAGAAGTTTGGAAGGCCAAAGGCAAGTTTGATATAATTATGTTGAAGCAACAAGTGGCAAAATTGAAGCTGAAGACGGAGGATCTTGAGGGGAGGAGCAGGAGGAACAACATCCTGGTGTTGGGCCTACCTGAAGGCGAGGAGGGCCCGGACATTTTAGCATTTGTGCAAAAGCTCCTTACCAAGGTCGTGGACCCCTCTCCCATCTATTCCACCTACCATATCGAGCGTGCTCACAGATCCCTCAGGCCCAAGCCTGCACCCGGTTCCTCACCCAGACCTATTCTTATCAAGTTGCTAAGCTATTTAGAACGACAACACATCTTACAGAAAGTCAAGAATTTGCAGGCTGTCATGTGGGGAGATTGTACGCTGAGAATTTCCCAGGATCTCCCATTCGAAACTAGGTTGAAAAGGAAGGAGTTTCACCCGTTGGTCTCCAAACTGATTGCTGCTGGTCACCGGTTTCGAGTTAATTACTCGGCTAGGCTTCAAGTTCTTTTGGATGGTGTCTGGTCCACTTACGAATCTCCAGAGCAAGCTAAAATGGATCTTACTAAAAGACTGCCTGATCTTTTCAAAACGGGCTGACTGTTTATTTTGAACATTCAACTTTTTCACTAGTGTCTCTTTGTGCCTACCTGGACTGTCTGTTTTGGGTTTCTGGGCTCCTGGACCCACTTCTGGCCTTCACGGGGGTGGGTTGTGGGCCTCCTGTGTGGGTCGGGTTGGGGCTGGGGTTGTGGTGATGGCTTGGGCCCTCTGGTGGCGGCGCTTTCGCCGTGGGGTGCGAGGAAGGGGGTGGAACCTCGGTTCTGGGTTGCTTTCCATTGGGTTCCCTTTCCCGGTCGCACCTGGGTGTTCCCACCGCCTCCCTCCCTCCTTTCCTTCCGGGTTGAGCATTGTATACCCCGGCTTTGGGCACTCCTTACCGCGGAGCTATCCGCTTTTCTACTGTGCCCTCTTTCGCCACTACGGCGGGGATGGGTTGGCAGGTGTGCCCGATTCCCTGGGTGAGTGCCTGCTGATGTCACCGGCCCAGTTGGCTGTTGGAGCTGCAAGGTCGTTTATCGACTTGGCTCTTCAGCCTTGATTCGGGGGAGGCTGCTCTTTAGAATGGCAGCTGTTTTGGCTTTCCAGTTCTTTTCCCTTAGTTTTTTTCTGGCTGGGGGGGTGGTGGAAGGGGGTGTTCGTGAGATGATGTTCCACATCCATTTTTTTGGGGGGGGGCGGCAGTAACCGTTTCTGGTGTTGATCTCTGTTTCCTGGGGTTTTTTCTTAATCAGGTCTTTTGTCAGAGCTACTTTGTTGGGTGTCGGCTTACTGTCAGCCCCGAGGGATATTTCCCTCTGAGTTTATTTTGATGGATCGTTTTGGTCTATTCATCACTGAGGGGTAGGGTTGTATATAGTTTGAGGGATAGAATTTGGGTCTTGGTTTTTTGGGGGGTTTTTCAACTGGGATCGGAGGGGTTTCGACTACTGTTCCTGGCTCATTGTTCCCTGGGTCTTGTCTCTTCAGCAACGAGGGTCACAGGTTCTTTTTTTTTTGCTCTTTTCTCTGTGGACAGGGCCGGTTTTGTCATATTCAGGGATCTGTTTTCTGTGGCTGGGGGGGGCCTTGGAGAGTTGCTTTATCGGGGAGTTTCATCGTAATGGTTGGACCACTCTCATGGTGTCTCTTATTTTCTTCCTCTCTTCAGTTGCTGTCTACGGGTTGGGTGCTGTACTGCTGTCTGGTCTCCTGGTGGTTAAGTCTGGATGGCTCTAAACTTTCTTAAACTTGCCAGCTGGAATATCAGAGGCATTAACGACCCCCTTAAGAGACGCCAGTTTTTTCTAAATTGTGCCTTGCTCAGCGTAGACATTATTTTTATACAGGAAACACATCTGGCTGCCTCGGAGGACAAACATCTGCGCAAAATGGGATTTTCTCAGGTGTTTACTGCCTCAGGCTCGCAAGCTAGCAGGGGAGTGGCAATCTTGATTAAACATCATGTCAGATTTACTGTTGAAGAATGTGTCAGAGATTCGGAGGGCAGATATGTTTTGGTTAAGGGCCAGCTAGATAATTGTAATTTGGTGTTGGGGGCGATCTACGCCCCAGTGGGGGGTGACTCACCCTTCCTTATGTCCTTGACCGATACCTTGAGCAGGTTCCTACCTTCCCCCTTTATTTTGGGGGGGCGACTGGAACATTGTCCCTTCAAACTCACTTGACAAAACATATAGGCCTGTGAGACCAATTTCCCCCGCTCAATTAGCCCTTCTAGATTTTACTCGCCTGTTGGGTCTGTGTGATCCCTGGCGTCTTTTGAATCCCGTTGGCCAGCTCTACACTTTCTATTCCCAGGTTCATTTAACGTGGTCGAGAATCGATTTTTTCCTCGTTAGCTCTTCATTAATGAGTTGTGTCTCCCAAGCCGGTATTGAGCCGATAGTTATTTCAGATCACCCGTTGGTCTGGCTCAAAGTTTCTCCTGGCATCCAAGGCCAACGGGATACGATCTGGAAGCTCAACACGCAAATTCTTAAGGAGGAACACTCTGTTTCCCAAATTAAGGATTTGATCCAGATGTATTTCACCTGAACCTCGGTTCAGTTCACCGTGGTGGACGATTATGGTGCTCCTTTAAATGTTTCCTTAGAGGGAGCTTATCAAGATAGCGGCCACTAGGAAAAGGGTCAGGGAGGCTAAAACCAGCTCTCTGTTAAACCGGCTGAGAGTGGCCGAGCAACAACTTCGTTCCGCTGACTCTCCTGCACACTTGTCGGCTCTCTTAAAACTAAGGAGTGAGTACAACTACCTAACTCGGGACAAAGCGGAATACGCTCTTTTTAAGTCCAGAACTAAGTTTATTGACCAGGGGGAAAAATCGGGCCGGATGCTTGCTTTGAGGTTGAAAGAGGTTGAGGGCTCTCGTTTAATACCGGTACTCTCAGCCGGTGACGGTTCCTCTAAGTCACTGCCTAGGGAGATCACTCAGATTTTTGAAACCTTTTTTAAGGACATCTACGGCACTGTATCCACAGTGTCACAGGCTCAGATGGCGGAGCGGTTTTTGGAGAATATTAAGCTCCCGTCCCTTCGGCCTCAGCACCGTGATACACTTTCCGCTCCCATCACTTTGGGGGAAATAGAAGTGGCAATTAACGACCTGCCTCTGGGTAAGGCTCCGGGTCCGGATGGCTTCCCCCCTTTCTTTTACAAGGTGTTCTGCAAAGAATTGTCCCCCATGCTGCTTAAGCTTTACGAATTTTTATTTTCGGTGGCTGAATTCGATCCTTCCCTTTTAGAGGCAATTATTATTCTAATCCCCAAACCTGACAAGCCACCCTTGGACCCCGCCAGCTATCACCCTATATCACTTCTCAACTACAATATCAAGATTCTCTCAAAAATTCTATCGTCTAGAATCAAATCGGTCTGGGAATATTTGCTGAGTCCGGAGCAGGCTGGCTTTGTCCAGGGGCGCTCTGCTGCCGACCACTTGAGAACTCTCGGCCATGTCCTTCAAGCTTCCTACTCCCTCCCTGATCCCATGGTCCTTGTCGCTCTTGATGCCGAAAAAGCCTTTGATCGTGTCAATTGGGACTTTTATGGCTACCCTAAGGATCATGGGCTTCCCGATTTTTCATTCAATGGTTATGACTATTTATAGGTCTCCTCGCCAAAGTGTACTGTAATGGGGTCTCTCCTCCAGTTTTCCCTTCTGCAGAGGTACTCGCAAGGCTGTCCCCTGTCCCCTTCCTGTTCAATTTATATTTAGAACCGCTATTGGTGAGTATTAAAAGTTCACCACATGTTAGGTTGCACCTCGCTCAACTCCCTCTCACCCTATCGGTCTTTGCCGATGATATACTGTTATACCTTTCTGACCCTGTTCACCCTTAACTCAGGTCCTCCAAATCATCGACTGGTTCGGTCTGGTCTCCAATTACAGATTAAATGTCTCTAAATCGGTGATCTTCCGTAAACTCCCATATTTTCAAGGCGGATTTTAATGCTTTGAATGAAATGGGCTCTGGCTCCTTTAAGTATTTAGGATACATGTAACTAGGAATCAGGGGCTGGCTAAGGAACTTAACTTAGTCGATGCGGTCAGGAGAATTAGATGTGATCTTGACCGTTGGCAGCGCTTACCTCTCTCTACCCTGGGGCGCATTAATATCATTAAAATGAACATTTTCCCCCCGACTCCTATATCCCTTGACCCACCTCAATATTTGGCTACCCAGGCGTTTTTTTGCTCAGGTCAACTCAGTGTTGTCCAGTTTCGTATGGAAGGGGAAACAGCCCCGGAGAGCTTTCATTAAGCTTACTGCGCCCAGAGAGAAAGGGGGAATGCGGCTACCCAGCCTCCTGCTGTATTACTGGGCATGTCATCTGGCCCGACTAGGGAAGCTAGCTAGCACCCAACCCTCTACCCCCTTGCCCATCTGGCATCAACTCGAGATCAGCTTATTAGCCCAAGAGGGTCTGTGCCCTTCCCGTATTTTTTGGTTCCCATTTTCCAAGCTCCCCCGGGGCATTCACGAGTCTCCCATTGGCCTGTCCATTAGAGTTATTGCCCAGTGCTGGAACTTTTTTAACTTTGTCCCATCCAAAGACTCAGCCCAGCCTCTGACTCTAAACCCCATCTCAAAATTGGAGGCAAGTGTATAACCGAGGACTGGCTCCCTTAGCTTGCTAATCTGTCCGCATGAATCTCTGTACTACTAGGGCAACTTTCTTAAATCGAACGATATCTTAAAGACCTTCAACATCCCTCTAGAACCATTTTCAAAGTTTTTCAAATGAGGCATTTGATTCTTCAAACCTTGGGTCCTATCCTTTCCCTTCTAAATTAAAGCCCTTCTCGTTAAGGCACAGGAGGCGTTGTTGCTGGGAGATGTATTTCCAGGATTTACAGCAATCTACTAACCGACCTCTTTCCCTGCTCCCTGCCGCTCTAAAATCTGGTCTCTCTCAGGTCTTTGTCCGACCCCCGACTGGGGCTCGATTTGGAGGGATGTGTATCGCTACCTATCCCAAGATAACCACAGACTGACTCAGTTCTATATCTTAAACAATCTATATTACACCCCAGTCAAGTTGGCCAGGTATGGGAAACAAGAGTCCAATCTTTGTGTTAGGTGTGGGGCTGCCGAAGGGAATCTATTGCATATTTTCTGGGCTTGTGTCAAGATGGCCCCTCTTTGGGATGCTCTCAGAGATCGTCTTAATCCGCTTTTAGACCTAAAGGATTTTTTTTACCCCTGACATATGTATTTTGGGCGACTACTCCGCCATTTCGGGTATGGAACATAAATATCATATGGCCATCATTTCTATGGTCGTTAAGAAATTGACTCTCAGGCACTGGCTAGACCAGCTCACTATAACTTTCCAGGAATGGTTGAGGGAGTTGTCTCTCAATCTCAATATCAAGAAGCTTATTGCTAGCTACAGGCACAACCCCCAGTCTTTCACTTGGAAATGGGGTAAGTTGTATGCTCTCTTTTTAGTATAATCAGGTCCCTAGCTGGCATTATGTTTTGTTACTCAACCAGCTTGATTTTTCCAGGTTGATTAGTTTCCAGACTCCAGACAGCTCTCTGTCTCCCTTTTCCTGACAGCTTTCCTGTTTACTTTCTTTTTCCTGTAACCACCTCCTCTAGTTGTGGTCTCCCTTTCTAGAGCAACTCTCTGGGCCTTGGGGGTTGGGAGTGGGGGTTCGAGGGGGCTTGGGGTTAGGGGTCTCTGTAAATGTTTTTGGTTCTAGACTACTTGTTACCCTCCCCTTTTCCCCCTTCCCTTGTACTTACTTATGTTGTTCTATTCCTGGTATCTGATGGGTTTTCCTTTTATGTATCTGCAAACTCAATAAACTTAAATTTCAAAAAAAAAAAAAACATCTAAACTGTGTAACCTCCTCTCTCTGGAGGAAGAATGATCAGTGAAGAAAATGGAGAGACATAGACTGATTCAGATGGAAGTCTGAAACCACTTTGGGCAAGAACCTTCTATTGGTTCTAAGGACCACTTTATCCCTGTGAAAGGAGATAAAATCAGGTACCACTGACAGGGCCTGCAATTCACTGATATGCCTGGCAGAGGCAATGGCTACCAAGAACACAATTTTCCAAGTCAAGTACTTAAGCTCTGCTGAGGACATAGGCTCAAAAGGGGGTTGCGTAAGTTGAGCAATGCAAACATTCAAATCCCAGGCAGGGGCAGGGTCTCTAAAGGGAGGATTGGTGTGAAGCAATTCTTTAAAACATTTACAGAACACAGGATGAGATGATAGTGAGGAAGGCTTCCCCACTGACAGAAAAGCAGAAACAGCTGACAAGTGAACCTTGAGAGTAGCTGGTCTGAGGCCTAGGCCATTAAGATGAACCATATAATCCAGAACCGTAGGCAATCCAGCAGTATCTGGGGAAATATGCTTCTTGGAACACCAAATGTTGAACCTCTTCCATTTGAAGTTATAAGTCTTTCTGGTGGAGGGCTTTTGAGCAGCTTTGAGAATATCCAGAACCCCCTGAGAAAGATGCAAATCTGCAAACTCTAACTCTTCAAGAGCCATGCCTTGAGACTGAAAGACTGAAGATTGGGGTACCAAATCCTCCCCTGGGAGGATGTTAACAAGTTGTACTTCCTGGAAAGAGACAGGGGAAGATGGACTGCTAGGGACAACAATGGGGGTACCAAAGCTGTCTGGACCAATCTGGAGCAATCAGAACCACTTTGCAAGGTTGAGACCTTATCTTGACTAGAACTTTGAACAAGAGTGGGGAAGGGAGGAAAGGCATACAGAAATTTCCCCTCCCAATTCAGAATCAGAGCATCCAGGGGGACTGAGCCCAAGACTAGGGATCTGCAACAAAAGAAAGGAAGTTGGTGATTGTCTGGGACTGCAAAGAGATCTATCTCTGGAGTGCCCCACCTTGAAAAAATCACTTTCAACACCAGAGGGTCCAGGGACCATTCGTGATGGCCCTGAGAGATCCTGCTCAGTGCATCTGCCAGCACATTGTCCTTCCCTGGAAGGTGAACTGCTATCAGAGAGGTTTGCAGGGAATAAGCCAGGGACCACAATTTCATGGCTTCCATGCACAAGGCCGTGGACTGAGTGCCTCCCCTGCTTGTTGATGTACCACATGGTGGTGGTGTTGTCTGTTCTGACCTGAACCACCTTGTTCTGTACTGACTGAGAGAAAGCTTTCAGGGTCAGAAAAACTGCCCTGAGTTCTAGGAGACTGATATGGAGAAGGGATTCTTGTGGGGACCACAGTCCCTGGGCAGTGAGGGCCCCAGATGAGCTCCCCAGCCCAGAAGAGAAGCATCTCTGGTAAGGACCACTGAATGAGACTGGATGGCAAATGGGACCCCTTGCCTTAAATTGTCCTGATCCTGCTACCACTGAAGGGCCTGGATCAAGGTCAGGGTCACTAGGATCTGTTTGGTAAGGGAATCCTTCCTCTGAGACCAAAAAGCCCTCAGATGGAACTAAATATCCCTCATCTGGAATCTTGCCCCTTGGACCATTGCTGTTGAAGCTGCCATGTGGCCCAAGAGCTGGAGGAAATGCCTTGCTGGTCGAGATACCTGAAGGGTAAAGGAAGAGGCTAGTTCTATTAGAACCCTTGCCCTTTCCAGAGGAAGAAAGGCTCTTGCTCTGACTGTGTCCAGTTCTGCCCCTATGAAGGTAAGAAGCTGGACTGGTTCGAGAACTGACTTGGGAAAGTTGAGAAGAAATCCTAGAGAAGTGAGCACTTGCTGGGTCACTTGCAGGTGAGAATTGACTTGGTCTGGAGACTAGCCCACTATTAGCCAATCATCCAGATATGGAAAAATGGAAATCTTTTGCTTTCTTAGAAAGGCAGCTACTACTGCCAGGCATTTTGTGAAAACCCATGGGGCTGAGGTTAGGCCAAAGGTCATTGCTCTGAACTGATAGTGGCCTGAGGGCAACTCGAACCTGAGGTACTTTCTGTGGGAGCACCTGATGAGGATGTGAAAGTAGGCATCTTTGAGGTCCAGGGAGGCTAGCCAGTCCCCTGGCCTTAGAGAGGGAAGGATTATTCCCAGAGTTACCATCTTGAACTTTGGTTTTAGAAGATGTATGTTTAGGTATCTTAGGTCTAGGATGGGTCGCCACTCCCCTGTCTTTTTTGGGGTAAGGAAGTACCTGGAGTACAGCCCTTTGCCCTGTTGTAGGGTAGGAACTCTCTCTATGGCTCTTAAGGCCAGCAGAGATGAAACCTCTGCCTCTAGGGCAAGGGTTTCTGAGAGATTTGTAGGTGGAAAAGACCTGGCTCTCATCTTTGGAAATTTTCTGAAGCTGAGAACCAGTCCCTGGCTTACTACTTCCAGGATCCACTTGTCTGATGTAATAGACATCCAGTCCTAAGCAAAGTAAGCCAGCCTGCCCCCTACTGGAATAGGAGAGTTGACCCAGGCAGGCATCAGGGTGTCTACTTGTCAGGGGCCTTAGGCTGAGGAGTGGATGCAGCCCTGCTCATCCCCCCTTCTGCCTCTTCCTCTGAAGAACCCCCTCTGCGAAAAGGCAGAAGAGGCCTGTGCTTGGTAAGAAGGCCTATGAAAAGGTCTGCCCCTGCCCCATGACTGCTGCCTTTGAGGAGCTGCCTGCCTCTTCTTGGCCTTAGCACTCCTGTAGGTGGTCCTGTACTCATCCATTTTCTTCATGTAATTCTCTGTCTGCTCCCCAAACAGAGAATTTCCCACTACAGGAAAATCCATGGCCTTAGCCTGAGTATCCTGCGAGAGGCTAGTACATCTGAGCCAAGCCATTCTCCAAAGAGCCACAAATGTAGCCATGACTCTTGATGATACATCATTGGAGTCCACAGCAGCATGAAACTGAACTTTAGATGCCTCAATCCCATCTGCAGCCACCACCTCCAGCTCCTTGGCTAGCTGGGGGGAGGCCTGTTTAGCCAGTGCCAGTACAGTGTCCCACCTGGACTGCTGGTACCTGGCTATATAGACCATATAATTCGCCTGTCTGAGTCCCAAGGAAGATGCCATGTACAACTTTTTTGCCATGGCATCAATCTTCCTGGAGTCTTTGTCTGGGGGGGTGTGAAGCCAAGGGAATGCTTGCCTTGTCACAGGCAGCAGCCTGCACAACCCCTACATGGCTGCATTGCTAATATAAAAGCTCCGTATCTGAGCCTGAGAGTGTATACCTCTTGTCCATTCTTCTGTCCACAGGAGGTATAGCATTTGGAGACTTCAGAATTTTTTGTGTCTGTTTCCCAAAAGATTTGTGTAGGGGAATAGACAGTCTCCTGGACTCTGAGATGTTCATCATTTCTACAAAATCAGGCTCCTCCTGATCCTCCATTGCCTCTTCCATAGGAAGCTGGAGGGTCCCAGCCACCTTTCTGTAGAACATAAAGTGGGAAGGGGACGCAGAAAGCCTAGGAGGGGATACACCTGAAGGTCTGTCTGGGGAGATGTCCGGTTCCACAGGCACATCTAGACTTTCACCATCACCATCATCATCTTCATACTCCCCTTCCTCCTCAAACTCTGGTTCATAAAATTCTTCAGGGGCATATTCGTGAACTGGGGGAACCGACCGAACCGAGCCCCTGCCAAAAGGTGCCGGATTGGTTGGAACTGAGCGAAGCGATTCCACAATCCGAATCGCTCTGGCTATTTCTTCAGTGGTCGGAACATGGACTTCTCGATCCGAACTGGACGATTTTTCTTTGCACTTTCTTTTAGTTGGAACTGACCCCTCAGGATCGGCTCTGCTTTTGCCCAAAGAAGTATCGCCCTGGTCAGAGGGCACTCCTTCTGGTTCGGTCGGAACTGAACCGTTCTGGCCATCTGGGTCAGTGGACTTCTCGGCCTCCTTTTCCCTCAGTCTACCTAATCTCTTTTCAAGGGTAGATTTGGGAACATTTTTGCAAATTTGGCAGTCTGAATTGAGATGTTCAAACCCCAGACAATAAACACAGGTGGTGTGGGGAGCGGCCTTGGCAAAGACCTCCCCACACTCACTGCAGTGTTGAAACCCAGTGGGCCTTTTTTTCTTTTGGGTTTCTGTGACATGGCCAACCTAACTATACCCATCTTTTTTGGCAACCGCCAGGCAAGACACCTTATCGGGTTCCTAACCGTGTCACAGGTCTTGGAAAAAAAATGGATAAAAACACGTTTTTTTTTTTGGAACCAATAAGGACCGGTAACCACACACTAAAGTTAGCACAAGAATTTAAACAAATGATCAGTTCAGCCGAACCGATCCACACTTTTTACAAGTTCCACACAGAAATACAGTACAAAACCTATCTAGTACTCATGGTACCACAGGCAGAGACTGAACCGACTATGTGGAATAATATTCGGTTAGAAACCGACGATAAACCGTCACTTCAACCGACTTTCGAACCGAGCTGCAGGAGAAATCTCCGGAGTGACTATTCACTGAGGCAGAGTAAAGAATCTGACGGTTAGATTTCAAAGGGAAACAGACTGAGACATCAACCGAGCTCGAGCTCAGCATTCTATGCTCTGCATAAAAAGTTTAACCCTTTGTTCTCCAGGGCAGTTTAAAGGCTGGGCTAACTGCACTTGTCAGAACACAGCAAGACTTCAAGTTGTTTGAAATCCTATATCCTGCTCGCCTAAAGGTAGACACAGACAAAGGAACCAAGATATTTGCAGATTTACTGGAAGCAGTCCAATACCTGAAGGGGCTGGGCATTTCAGTACCATTGTTGGCCAAAGAATGCTTGTAGCAGGACTTGATGGTGTTGGCCTTGTCCATAGCCCGCAAAGGCATTGCACAGAAAGGTGCCAATCAGAAGTCCCCAAATACTACCCTTAGATCAGATCTGTCGGCGATGCTTCAAACATATGGAGACCCCGCAACAGTCAACAGAAATGCTTCACACCTGCAGGAACCTGCTGAAACTACTCACCCATCCACTAGCAACAGGCCACTACAAACAAAGACCTGAACCATGAATATATGGAGACCCTGTGACAGTCAACAGAAATGCTTCATAGCTGCAGGAACGTGCTGAAACTACTCATCCCTCCACCAGCAACAGGCCGCTACAAACAGAGACCTGAACCGTGAAGAAACAATCTGGACTTAAAAAAGTAACCTCTCCTCTTGCTTTGCTCCCAGACAAAAAAGGGACTCTGCTCTCCTCATCTTTGTTTAATAACCAGACACCCTTATCCCCAGAGTCCATCACTGGGGGCTGCCTGGGACATTTGACACCCCCTACCCAGCGGACCCACCGGATGCAAGTACACTCCACAATTTTCACACCTAGGACGAAACTGTAGGAGATTATAGAACTAAATCTACTCCTGGGACTCCATAATTGTCCCATGGGGGAGGGGGCAGGAGGGGGCAGCTTTCTCTCTGAGTTGCCCAGGGATTGCAGAATGGCCAGGGACAACTAATGAAGTGGCCTGAGCTTTCTAACAGCCCATAACTACCTTGAGGACCCCTGAAGAAACAGGGGAAAAGAAACAAGGGATAGACTGACACGTTTGCCGTCACTGGATTAGGGACATCAACCCCAGACACATCCTTTAATACCAAAACATTAAATCAGACCTGTTTGTTTACATATTTTCCAGTTGATACCCACTAATATAACATGTTCAGGTTCACACTGCTTAACTATTATCCACTATCTCGCTAGTTACAGCAATACGAATCTATCTACTTTTATTTAGAAACCTAAAAGGAAAGGTCATCTGTTCAATGGGAGGGATTTGGAGAAAAGTAATATGATGTGAGGAAGCCCTATGGGACACACATACTCCATATTGTGCTTCTCCATGCTAAATGCTCTCAGAAGCGAGGCCTTATATTTTTTCCTGCTCTCCAGGTAAAAAGGTAAAGAGAGGGTCTGTGTATCCAGAGATCTGTTGAGACATTGGGGAGCCCTAGTTGGGCTTAACACTCCTCCTTAAACTGTAAGATCTCTAAGGTTAACTACATTAAATCCCTCTGTACAGCCAATGGGGGGGGTTACTAGCATTGCTGCAAATGATAGATATGCATATCAAACTAGCACAAAGAAAATTGTGATTGTAATCATATCGGTCGGGGTGGGCTCAGGCCACAAATAGCGTCCACTAAACATTGAGAAGCAGCTGATGTTGGGTTTGCCAGAGGCTTTCAGATTGTTTCCCCTAAGCATGATCCTCTAGCTCCTGCCTGTTTTAGGCAAGAGATTTTTCACCACCGAAGCGGTGACCCACGAGCCGGCTGATACATCGCAGCTCACCTGTGGAAGTCAAACAACCACTAACTACATTCCAAGGACCATGGGTCCCTTATTGGAGGTACAGGGTAATACCCCAACCTGTTTAATATTTGATGTTGCTAAGGTCAAATAACTCAGGCAGGAAGTTTATGTCTGCCTAATCTTTATTTCTATGTTAAGGTTATTGACATTTATTGTTCTTAGAAATGTTACCAGGTTTGAAGTTCTTTTTTGTCCTATTCACTGGGGTACATTTACTGGTTTACAGTGGTAGACACTTTAGTACTGAATGTTTCAGACAGTAAGAAAGGTAGATCAGAGGTGCAAACAGTAAATCAGACATGATGGCTTATAGCCATAGCAAAATACTCTCATACAACATAAATGGTATTACCAGCCCCATTAAGAGAAAACAGCTACTTAATTCATAGAATCGCAGAAATGCAAAGTCATTTTCTTGTAAGAGATGCATCTCTCTCCCCCAGGTATTTTAAAGCTTAAAACAAAGGCATACTCAACCCTATACCACACCTCTTTAGAGTGAGGGAGGAAGGAAACGAGGGGTTGGAATACTATTGACAGCCAACCTTCCATTTGAGGATCAGGAGGTGTTCAAGGACCTGGGTTCCAGATACATTGTACTGGTGGAGAAGGTTCAAGTCACTGCAGTCACATCTGTGAATGTATACATCCCCTCAGGTTCCCCATTGAGCTTTTATACCTCCCTGATCCAACAAGTTGCGGAGAAAGCTTAACGTTTACTGTTTATGGAGGTGGTGACTGGAACTTGATCTTTGATAGAGGACTGGACACCACATCCCAAATTCCAAGTCCTGATGGATGGAAAGCCCGATCCTTCAGACAACTACTTACTGAATTGGGCCTGGTGGATGTGTGGAGGAGTAAATACCCTATGACAAGGGACTACATGTGTTTTTTCCCCTAGATTTAAAATCTTTTCAAGGCTAGATACTTTCATAGCTTATGTAAGAGACCTGCCCTCCCTTCCGGGTATGTGGATGGGAACATCCACCCTCTCAGACCACCAACTGATCTTTCTTGAGGTGGATCTGAAACTACCCAGAAAGATCACACACTGGAGGCTGAACGTATCTCTACTCTGCGATAAAACGGTGGTCTGAGAAATCAAAGCTACCATTAAAAAGACCCTAGAGGATAACACTAAACCGGGTGTCACCCCTCAAATTCTGTGGGATACTGTTAAGACTATAGTGAGGGGCAAACTGATATCTATAAGGGCCTACAAAAAATGACTGAGACAACAACAATTAGAGGACCTCCACACCCAACTAAAAACCTTGGAAGACGGACAGAAACTAAAATGGTCTAAGGCAAAAGAAAAAGAAATAAAAGAAGTAAAAGAAAAAATACAAAAAAAAAAATACAGAAAGAAGAAATAGAAAAAGGCTCTCTGGAACTTAAAACAAAAATACTATGGGGATGCCAAGGCTGCAAAAAGTGTGGCCTTCAGGAATAAACAACAGGCTCCGAGAGCCACCATTACAAAGGTCAAACACCTGATAATGGGTAAGGTGCTCCATAAGATGGAACAAATTGCTGAGGCCTTTTTATCACATTATAGTGAACTCTACCAAGCCCCCTCAGAAGCCCCACAGAAGAAAAATTTGACTATTTAAGATCTCTAACTTTACCCCACTTATCACAGGAACAAGGCAAAACTCTTATAATCCCCTTTTCACAGACCGAAATCCAGTCCACCATTAAAAACTTAAAGACAGGGAAGTGCCCGGAGCCAGATGGGTTTCGGGGAGAATTTTATAAGTCCCTTGTAAAGGAAATAGTCCCCTTGCTGGAAGAAGTCTATGCAGAGACCAGGGAAGAGGGACACGTCGTGCCACCATCGTGGCATTAGGCCACAATATTAGTCTCTCGTAAACCAGGTAAAGACACTGCAGAGTGTGAATTGTACCACCCCATATCCCTCCTAAATATTGATTATAAAATCCTCACCTCCGTAATAGCCACCAGACATAATACTATACTCCTCCAACTCATAAACCTAGACCAGACGGGCTTTATCTCCAGAAGGCAGGCAGGCACCAGATAATGTGTGGTGCTCAATTAACATTGTTAACACCATACGCAAGATGCATACACCAGCCTGTCTTATGAGTTTGGACGCAGAGAAAGCATCTGATAAAGTTTTCTGGAGCTTTCTCTTTGTAGTCCTCAAACATCTAGGCTTCCCACATCCATTCATAGACAGCAGTAATGTGCTATACACAGCTCCCCAGGCCTATGTCAGGATCAACGGAGGTATCTACAACAGATTCTGACTGGGGAGGGGCACTCATCACGGCTGCCCCCAGTTCCCCTTCCCCTTCACCCTATACCTTGAGCCACTGGCTGTGGCCATAAAGGCAGTACAAGGGGTACGGGGCATAGAGGTGGGAGGCTGTATCCAAAAAATCTCCTTATACACAGATGACATCCTCCTATATCTCTCCCAACCAGAGACCTTGATTCCCATGGTCTGGGCACTTCTGGAAGAGTTCAAAAAACATACAGGATACATGCTAAATAAAACAAAAACCGAGGTTCTGTGCTTCTACTACAATCCCTCGCAGACCATACGCGGGATGCTCCCCCTCAGTTGGAATGCCCCTAAAATAAAATGTCTTGGCATATTCATTACAAAAAACATATCAATTATTCACAACTAAATTCAACCCACAGACCTCGGAGGCTCAATTAAACATAGAAAGGTGGTCCCTACTAAATGTCCCCATGTATTCCAGAATACAGTCTGTAGCCATGAATATTTTACCCAGATTCCTCTATTTATTTCAATGCCTCCCAATCTATATCCCAAAGACTCAATTCCAGACCTGGCGGTGAACACTAAATAAGTATATCTGGGATGTTAAGAAACCCAGAGTTCGGTACGTGGTCCTTCAGACACATAGGCTGGACGGGGGCTGCTCACTCCCAGACCTGGAGGACTATTACTTGGCAGCACACCTGAGGGTAGCCTTTCTATGGTTGGAGCCAAACTACCAAGTCAACTGGAAACAAACAGAAATGGATGAGGAGGAGGGGGAACCCCCCCCCTTGGGAGTAAGGGCAATCTCCTCCTCGATTAGGTACAGCATTGAAAATTTAACCTTAACCACAACCCAGGATACCCTAAGGGTGGCCCACAGGGTCTGGAGGAAATATAATGGGTCATGAGGGCTCCCTGAACTGAAGCCCAGCCCTCCCCTGCCAGCATCCGACCGTGGACCCCAACCCCCCAAAGCACCCAGGTACGATCAATTCTCCCTACAAAGCAAGGAAGCAGAGCGTGGTTCTGACGGCCTTTTTCAAATGGACAAACTACCACTTAAGCTTGCACAGTGCTTCCCTGTGCCTCTGTGCTTCTGGCACCACGAGTGCTGTGCTCCGGCTCCCCACCACCCCCACCACCGCCCTTGGTAAGCTCCTTCTTTTATAGGCTGAGTCACATGACTCTCAAAAACCTATCAGCCTATTTTCCCATTTGCAGCTTATCAGCTGCCACCACCAGAAGTCGCCCAACCTGTTCTTCACTCTACTCACTCATTTTGGCCATGATGCCGCCTCCTACACTCCTGCTTCTCCTCTCACTGGCCACTCTATCATCCCTGCCCTCCGCCGACCTCCCAACCAGTGAACCCCCACCGCGCCTGCCCCCCGACTTACCCCACAGCCCTGCTATGCTGCCTCACCCCACATGCCTGCTCAAGACTTGGCTCACAACCATTATTGGCACATTAGTGCCACTATCTGACCACCTTCCTTTCACCCAGGGCTCTCGGTTCTACACACCCCAGCCCGTCGCTACCCTCCAATTACTACTACTACCCACACCCCTACCTCATGCCCAAACCCCTCCAGGTCAAAAATAAAGCATCTCATCTCTCTCTGCTCCTGCTCCTGTCCAGGGACATAGAGGCAAACCCCGGTCCTAACACCACAAATACCCACACCCCATTCTCTTTCCCCAAAGGCCTCAGGATTCTGCACTTTAACACCTACAGCTTATTATCTAAAATCTCTCTGCTGCAATCAATTGCCCTAACACAGCGCCCTGATATCCTGGTCATTTCCGAAACCTGGTTAAAACCCCAACATACTGATGTGGAAGTTTCCACACCAGGATACACCATCATCAGACATGATCGGCCAGGCAAAAAGAGAGGCGGAGGTACTGCCATGTATATCGCCAATAGCTGGCAGTTCACAGTAGTGGGTATCCCTTCCTCCCCAGCCCATATCGACTCGCTCCTAATTAAACTCTCACTCCCATGTTCCACCCCTGTATACGTGGCAGGCTCCTACTGCCCCCCATACACCCCCTGAGGACATTACTTCCCACCTGATCACCTTTCAGTCCCTAGCAGCTGGGGGCAAGCTTCACGCCACTGGTGACTTTAACACCAACTGGTTAGCCAACAATAAAGCTCACCTTAAGACCAAATTTAAGGCCCTGAACTTCACTCAACTCACAGCTGACCCCACCAGGCTCAATCACAAGACACAAAACCACTCACTACTGGATTGGGCTCTCACCTCCCACCCACACAGGATTCTAAGCACAGACCTGCTGCCTGACTCCCTAAGTGATCACCACATGATCTTCCTGATCAGGAGGTGCATAGACCCACTGCCCCCACCAAGATGCTGCGCACCAGGTCCTATAACTCCCTGGACCTAGCGTCTCTCGTGTCAGACCTGGGACATATAAACTGGCCTTTTATCCCAGAGGCATCATCCATTGATACAGCGTTTGATGCGTTCAAAACCAGATTCCTTAAAGTCTGGGACAAACACGCCCCCCCTGCGCACAAAAACAGTCAGAGGGGCCCACCTTCCTTGGATCACTGCTGATATAATCAGGAAATACCACTCCAGGGACCATGCCTGGAAAGCACACAAGAAACTGGGCACCCAGGCTTCCCTCCTTACCTACAGAGCCCTTCGCAATGCATGCACAAACATCATCTGCCAGGCCAAAAATAATTATTTTCTATCTGCTTTTAGAACAAACATTAACCACCCAATGGACTTCTGAAAATCACTCAAATCCCCGCTCACCCCCACTCAACCCCCACCCCAACACTATCAGCTCAGGACACCCTCATCTCCGACCACAGCTGTGTAGCTGAAACCTTTATTACCCATTTTTCCAGCTGTGCCGACAAGCTCCTATCTTCCCTCCTGTACTTGCACCCCCGGTCCTCCCTCATCAAACCTGCCCTCCCCAAACAGCCCCCCAGTCCTACAGTTCTCTTCCGCCCAGTATCCCAAGCCGAAATCTTCAGTTCCCTACAGGCCCTGAACCCCAACAAAGGTAAATGCCCTATGTCCCTGTATGCTAAGATGCTTTTCCTGTCCGCCCCAGCCATTGCCGCCACTCTTGCCACCCTTTACAAACTCTCTTTCTCTCTGGGCAAGTTACCCACAGACTGGAAAAAGGCCACCGTTATACCCCTGCCCAAATGGGGTGACCCCTCCTCCCCAGGCAACTACCGACTCATCTCTCTACTCCCTATCCTGGCCAAATTGCAGGAACGACTTGTTCTCACCCAACTGACCATCTGGACGCATCCTCTTCTTCACTCCCTTCCAATCGGGCTCCGCAATCTCACTCTGCCATCACCTCCCTTCTACGAGTCACTGGCGACATTCTCACCAGTATGGACAATGGACACATCACCTCTGCCATCTTCATTGACCTAGCCAAGGCCTTCAATACCGTCTTCCACTCCCTGCTCCTCTCCAAACTTACAGACACAGGGCTCTCCAAACCAGCCACTGCATGGTTCCATGACTACCTAGTGGGCAGAAAACAAACAGTCAAAATTGCCTCACACACCTCAAACCCCCTGCCAGTCACTGCCGGTGTTCCCCAAGGTTCAGTCCTAGGACCACTGCTTTTCTCCATTTTTCTAAATGACCTCCCACCAGCATGCTCCCACTCATCCATCCAGATGTATGCAGACGACACAGTCCTGAATGCCTCTGGCCCCACAACAAGCAGCCTGGCAACTCTCCTACTGGAGGATTTCTACACCATCCAGGAATGGTTCAGGTCAAACCAGTTATTTCTAAACCCCAAAAAAACTTTGTCACTAACATTCAGCTCCCAACAAAGACTCTCCCACCAAGTTCTCTGCTCCCCTTTCAAAACCTTGGACGGGACCTTTCTGGAGCAATACACCAGCTTCAGATATCTAGGCATCTGGCTAGACCAGCATCTGGATTTTATCACTCACATCGACTCTTTACATAAGAGGCTGCTCTCCAAACTTGGCGCACTCTACAGAAACAAAAGCTGCCTCCCCTCACCTATGAGGCACGCCATTGTCTAAAAAAATGATACTTCCTGCACTCAACTAGGGTGACACAGTGTGCTCTATCGCCTCCGCGTCTGCCTTGGCCAGCCTCGACACCCTGTTCCACTCATTGCTTCATCCTCGACTGCCCCCAATCCACCCACCACTGCACCTTATATAGCTCCCTAACCCTGCCGTCCCTCCATGATCGTAGAATAATCAACTGCACTAGGCTCGCTGCCAAATTTTGGTCCCTCTCTCTACCTCCTTACCTGGCCTCTACCCTCTCCCAACAACCTACACCTGCTTACTCCCTCAGAAGCACTGACCCCAGGCTACTCCACGTCCCATTTATGTGCACAACCAAAGGCCAGGCTGCTTTTAACTACCGAATTCCACAGATTTGGAATGCCCTACCAGCCCCCATTAGACATGCACCAAATCCCTACCATCGCAACCTACTACTCAGTACACATTTCTCCTCCAGCTGCTCCTGTTTGAACTAACAATTTATTGCTATGATGATGAAGCCTAGTCGCATTTCTAATTGTATCATTCTTTCAATCTTCCCACTGTATGTATCTTCCTGCCTGTCTGTAACTTTCTGCCAAATGTATGCCAGGCAGTACGCCATTTCATTCCACTATTGAATGTCTATGTATTAAATACCATGTTATGTATTGGGTCTCGGCCCACAGGTCGCATCTGGAATCAAGCATCACTGCTCAGTATGTCTTCCTGGTAAAACTCGTAAATAAATAAACTTCAACGTGGCCCTTGCAATGGTTTGCATTGGAAGACTCTTTCCACCCAGCTAAAATGGACCACCCATTCTGCAGATGGGACAGGCAGGGCTTACGTTGGCCTGATCAATTAATGACTGCAGGGATAGTTTGTGACTTTCAAGACAGTCCGAGGTGCATTTGGATTGCGCAACTCGGACCACTACAGATTTTTACAGCTGCATACACATATTGAACGGTCCCGAAAAAGGAACCTAAACCCACCTACAGCAGCCCCCTTACTGGAGGTTTTCAAGAAAATTTTAACCAGACAGGTTCAGAAAGGTCATATCTCAGTGCTATATGGTGCCCTAAGGGAACTCTATAAATCATGCCTATCCCCTATTAAAGTGAAATGGCAACAAGAAAGGAACTTTGATCTAACAGATGATGAGTGGGGAAGGATATTCCTTGTTGCCACAAGAACCTCGGGCTCCTTATCACCCCTCTGGCAAGAATATGTGTGGAAGGTTAGCTTACGTTATGTTCATACTCCTGTCTTACAAAATGAAAGGGACCCTTGCCGTCCCTGGACATGTTGGAGGAATTGTGGGGAAGAAAGGGCCCCCCCCCCCACACACACACACATTTCTGGACTTGCCTAGTGCTTCGTCCATTCTGGCAAGAGGTAGAGATGGCAATCTGGGACATGCTCACTTTAGAATCACCCATGGGATTACCCAGTATGGTCCTGTGTCTGCTACCCCAGGGGATTAGAGGTTCAGACACACTCTACTTATGGGGCATCCTACTAGCAGCTGCCTACAAAGCCATCACATGCAACTGGCTCAAACCAGATCCTCCTGAGCTCCATCTGTGGATTGCAATAGTCCAGGACATATTGGTCAAGGAAGAACTGACATACAAGGTGAATCTCCAAACAACTGTTTTTGTCCGCAGATGGACAAGATGGCAACTGTGGAGGGATGCATACCCTGAAAGGGAAGGGGCCCCACGGGAGGGAGAAAGAGGTACAAAGTGGACAATCTCACTCTGGATAGGACACAAACCAAAACCACTGAAGGTCATCCCCAGCATATTGACTCACCCAATTACAGCCCACCAGGTGGCACAGTAAAAGAACAGAAGAATAGCGGATACTTTTTATTAATGTATATTTGTATGGATTATGGCAAGAGTTGTATGAGGAATGATGTTAATTATCCACCCTTGTATGGCTTTCTGGATTATACACTGTAACAATGTATACCTGAAATCAATTGCTGAAGATTTATCTGTACCCAAGTTTTGATAATAAAGATGAATTAATATATATGTATATATATATATATATATATATATATATATATATATTTCAATAAATGCCTTTTTTAAAGCAAGAAATCATCAACCCAGAAAGCCTATCAAACAGTAACATAGAAAGATAGACTTTGATGGCAGATAAGGTCCACTTGGCCCACCTAGTCTGCCCATTTCCCTACCTACAGAATAAGCTGCAGATCCTAGTTAACCAACAGCCTATTTCTTCTTAACAAACAAAGTCACAGTGTCACAAAATCATCAGGACACCACACAGCAATAAGCCAGCTAATTATTATTACTATTATTATTTAAAGAAATTTACCAGGAATGACATACTGAGCCATAAAGCTCATTTCCAGATGTGTCCGGGGGGGGGGGGATAAGTACATAATAACAATAAAAAGTGCACTAATATGATAAAGCAATAAGGCACAGCAATATACATTAATATAGAAACATAGAAGTTGACGGCAGATAAGGACCGCAAGGCCCATCTAGTCTGCCCATTTCTTTTTCTACCTTATGAATGAGCCATAGGTCTTTGCTCTGTCAATGGCCTATCTATTCATACTCCTCTTTAATGCTCCCTTATGCCTATCCCATGCCTGTTTGAAGCCCTGCACTGTATTCATATCCACCACTTCCTGAGGTAGGCTGTTCCATGCATCCACCACTCTTTCTGTGAAAAAGAACTCCCTGATATCACCCCTTAATCGGCCTCTCTCTAATCTCATGCTGTGTCCTCTTGTCCTGCTATTTTTATTATATTGAAACTTATTAGACTCTTTCACCTTGTTAATGCCCTTAAGGTGTTTGAATGTTTCAATCATATCACCTCTCTCCCTCCTTTGCTCTAGGGTATACATATTGAGCTCCTTTAATCTGTCCTCATATGTTTTCTGATGCAGTCCCTGCACCATTTTGGTTGCCCTCTCTGGACTGCCTCACTTAGTTAATGTCCTGTGAAGGTGTGGCATCCAGTACTGCATGCAGTACTCCAGATGGGGCCTGTCCAATGTCTGTAAAGAGGGATTATAACCTCCCTCTTCCGACTTGTGCTACCCCTACTAATACACCCCAACATCCCTCTAGCCTTACCAACTGCTTTAGAGGTCTGCTTGGATGATTTCAGATCATTGGTGATGATGACGCCCAAATCTCTTTCTTCCCTTGTGACTGCCAGCAACTCCCCTCCCAGCCTATAGGTGGCTTCAGGGTTTCTCTTCCCTATGTGCATGATCTTGTACTTCTTTGCGTTAAACCCCAGTTGCCACTCTTCCGACCATTTTGCTAGTTTATCCAGATCTCTTCTCATTCTGCCCATCCCATCTGGATCATCTACTCTGTTGCAGATCTTGGTGTCATCTGCAAACAGACAAACCTTACCCTCCAGTCCATCTGCAATGTCACTGATGAAGGTATTGAACAGGACTGGCCCCAGCACTGATCCCTACGGTTCCCCACTTGTGGCTTGCATCTCTTCTGACTGTATACCACTTACCACCACTCTCTGTTTCCTGCCCGTCAACCAGTTTGCCACCCAGTTGACCAATGTCTAACCCACCCCGAGCCTATCCAGCTTATTAATCAATCTTCTATGTGGAACAGTATCGAAAGCTTTGCTAAAGTCAAGGTAGGCGACATCAACTGCTCCCCCTTGGTCCACCATTTCTGGTTACCCAGTCAAAAATCTATGAGATTAGTTTGACAGGACCTTCCTTTGTAAACCCATGCTGTCTTGGATCCTGTGCTCCTATGGATTCCAGGTGTTGCACTATCCTTTCCTTAAGGAGTGTCCCATAATCTTGCTCCACTACTGAGGTAAGACTGACTGGTCTGTAGTTCCTGCCTCCTCCCCGCTACCACTCTTGTGGAGCGGGACTCACATGAGCCCTTCTCCAGTCTTCTGGGACCTCTCCGCTCAGAGACTCACTAAACAGTTTTGATAATGGCTCTGCTAGTTCCACCCTTAGCTCCTTTAGTACCCTGGGATGTATGCCATCAAGTCCCATTGCCTTGTCCACCCTGAGCTTATCCAGCCTTTGTAGGACCCTTTCTTTTGTGAAGGGACTAGTGCACACTTCCTTTTCCCCTGTGTCCATGGTACAGAGCTGTGGGCCCTGCCCTACCTTCTCTTCAATAAATACTGATCAGAAGTATCTATTTAGGATAGATGCTTTTACATGGTCCTCCCCTTCACATGCCCCCTTATCCCCTTTGATCTCAGCAATACCCCCTCTGGACTTCCTCCTTTCACTAATGTATCTCTAAAAAGTCTTGTCACCTTCTTTTACTGTTCATGCTAGTGTTTCCTCAGCTTGGGCCTTTTCCTGCCTTACTGCCTTCCATGCTTCCCTTAGGGAAGTTTGGTATGCCTCCCTATCTTCATCCTTCTGCGTTCCCTTATATTTCCTGAAGGCCAGCCTTTTGGCTCTGACCTTTTCTGCTACTGTGTTTGAGAACCAAAGTGCTTTCCTTCTTCTTTTGTATTTCCTTTTCTCACTAACACAATGGGATATTGCTTCAAGTATTGCATTTTTAATGCTTGCCCACTTTGCCTGTACCCCCTCACCTGTATTTCTTTTTGCCAGGGCTAGCTTAACTCTGTTGGCCATCTTATCAAAGTCAGCTCCTCTGAAATCCCATATTTTTGCCTTAGAATGGGATGATTTTGTTCTAGTGGCCAAATTAAACCATACCATGTGATGGTCACTGGCCCCCAGGTGACCTTCTACCTGGAGATCTGTGATCCTTTCCCTGTTAGTCAGTACTAGATCTAGGATAGCCCTGTCTCTTGTGGGTTGTTGTACCAGTTGTTTGAGGCCCTCTCCGTGCAGGGAATCCACCATGTGTCTAGTTCTGGCAGATGTCCCTGCTGGTATTGACCAATCTGTATCTGGCATGTTGAAGTCTCCCATTATCAGAACCTCCCCTTTAACTGTCATGTCTTGTATATCTTTTAACAGTAACGTGTCTATGTCCTCCCCCTGGTCTGGAGGCCTGTAGACAACCCCATTTCGTATGGCTGTCCCATTTCCTGTTTCCAGGGTGACCCACAGTTCTTCTGGCTCCTTATGTGTATTCTGAATTTCTGTAGCTTTGATATTTTCATTGACATAAAGGGCCACTCCACCCCACCCTCCCTTTTTTGCACCTCGGTCTCTTCTGAACAGTAAATAGCCAGGTACTGAAGTCTCCCAAGTGTGGTTACTGGTAAACCATGTCTCTCTAATGGCTACTATGTCCAGTTTAGCCTCTGTCATTATTGCCTACAGGTCTGGGATCTTGTTTCCCAGACTGCAAGCATTTGTGTATATGATTTTCCATTGGTCAGATTTCGGTGTGTTAATTGTTGGGCGAGGTCTGGCGTTTCCCAATGCATTGTATGGGGAGCCGGACCTTTTTCTTTACCTGGTGATGCAAATGAACTACAAACATGCTGAACTCCTGTTTGACCACTAGCTGAGGGGGGAGGGGTGTTCTTCCCATTCAATGTTTCGGATGGGCACCCCTCTCACCATTTGCTTGTTTAAATATTCTACAGAGGCATCAAACTTCTGCCCCAAATGCACTGACTCCCTCCTTAGTCAGATGCAATCCATCAAATTTAAAGAACTTTCGCTCCCCAAACTGTTGCCAGTTCCCTACAAATTTGTGTCCTTTTTCCTGGCACCAGCCCTTGAGCCACATGTTTAGCTCCCCTATCTCCCCTTCTCTGATCTTCCATCCATCTGTCCCCCTCTCCCAGACTGGCAGGATCTCAGAGAAGGAGATGCCGGACAAAATGGATGATAGTTTGTCACCCAGGCTGGTCAGGTGTTCCTTGGTCTCCACAACTGACCGGCTGGCAAGATCGTTAGTCCCTATGTGTACCAGGACATCAATGTTTTCTCCTGCTTCCTGAACAGTTTTAGCAATGTAGTCAGTGTCTCTCCACACTGATGTACCTGGGAGACATCTGACCATTACACCTGGCTGGAGATACGTATTAACTCCCCGAATCATGGAGTTTCCTATGATCAGAAGTTTTTTGGATTTCTTTTTCCTTTTTTTTGTTTTGATTCCTGTTTTGGGCGTGTTTTGTTGTGCTCGCTCCTGTGTTGCAGTGTCCTGCTCTTCAGTGTCCTCTGCCTCTTTGTTTGATTTCAGAGATAGAGGCAGATACCTGTTTGTAGTTTTTATATGATTTGTGGAGGTGATATGTTGGAGAGCACTGAGTGATGGGGCACCCAATTTGCCCCTCCTAACCACCTGCCAACCTTCTGGACCAACTACCCTCTGTGGTCGAGGTGCTTCTGTTAGATGTTGGGGAAATGGCGGGCAGTTCTTATAATATATTTCCTCTTGAATATGAAATTTGAGGTGTGCAATCTCTACCCATGCTGCCTGGAGCTGAGCCCTTAGATCTCCAATGGCTCACCATGTACGACAGTGTCCTAAATCCTGTAAAACTGCCCTTCTGAAAAGTATTCCACAGTACCTGCAGTTAATGATATCCATTCCAGGTAAGTTGCTGGGTTTATAACCTGGTCAGAGTAATTAGAAGGAAGAAAATGAAAGCAAAAGTTTGATTTTGTGTTTTTTGTTTGTTTTTGTATAACTTGTTATAACAAGTTAAATTACTAGTGCCCCTGTAAATGAGGTCACTGTGCGGATACCCCTCTGATCCTCCCCTTCCTGCTTTGCTACAGGAAATGTCATGACTGTGCTACCCTATAAAAGGAGTGCAGTGTGGGGTGGTTGGGGTTGGGGTAGGTGGTTGGGCCCTTCCCCTGCTGAAAAAGAAGAACCATGGATGAAAGAAACAGGAAGGCAAGAGCAGAAACAATCAGCCAGCAACAAATGCAGTACCCCTGAAAGCTTATCCTAATGGCAGATAAAACTGTGAAACCTGTAAAGCACCACCTGTAATAATTTCACAGAAGATATACCCTGTAAGAAACACTTTGCTACAGATAAAAATAAAGCAGTAACAGATGATATACCTTGCAAAACACAATTTGAATCAGATTACAGTAGTAATCTGTAAGCACACATCTGTAAGCATGCCCTATAATAATGCAGCAGAATGTACAGTATATCCAGCAACAACAATTTGAATCAGAGAAAAATAAAGCAATAAAATGTTAGCAACAAACAGTAACAGTGTGAGTACAAATTAAAAAATAACAACACACAGTAAACCCGCCTAGCCAGAAGAAGCCTTAATCCTTACTGTTACTCTGGTAAGGTTCTTTACTCTGTCCTTTCAAGCAACCTATAAGAAAAGAGCTCAGGTGAAGCTAGGTGCCTTGGCCAGCAAACCTAGTCTTCCACCTCACATTACATTAATACACAGTGTTGTATTGGCATAATTAATAACAAAATAAATTGATTACATCAGGAGTGTGGGGTAACCAAGCACTCACAGGCTGTAATGTCAGAACAAGACAGTGTAGGAAGTGGTCATTAAATCAGGAGAGGGCAACAGGAAGGATCAACTGGTGAGGAATATGAGAGAGGAGGGAGGGTAGGGAGATAGGAGAGGGAGAAGGGAAGAAAGGAGAGGAAGACAGGTGATAGGGTTGGGAATAACAAGAATAGAGGTGTGGAGATGGACAAAGTGATAGGGACAGGATAAGGAGGAGGAGAGTGGAGAAGGTAGTGGGGAAGGAGGAAGTGGATGCCAGAAGAGTGGGGATAGTGTTAAGGCAGTAGTAGAGGGGAGTGAAAATAGAGAGGGAGAGGAAGAGGGTTGGAGGGAAGGAGGGATGGTGGTGGTAGGAAGGGGAGTGGAAAAGAGGGGTTGAGATGGGGGAGAGGATGAGTATGGAGGGTGGAATACTTTAGTAGTGGAAAAATGTGAGGTGCAAAGAGGTGTAGGAGTGTGGGACAGGTAGTGTATTGGGAAACAGAAAGAGGGCAGGACATTAGGCTATAGGCATTTACAGGAGCGAGAGGTGAGGACCTGGAGTAGCGAGGAAAGAGAGCATTGGAGGAGGCAGAGTGATTTGCTAGTGGAAGAGAGTTCCAGATATTAGGAAAGCGGAAAGAGAAGACATTCTGTCAAGCAAGGGATTTACAAGAAGGGAGCAGTAGGGAGTGATAGCTGGAGTTACAGAGAGAGTAAGAGGAGGGAGGAATAGGGGAGAGAAGCTTACTGAGATAAAGGGGGAGAGAAGCCAGCCAGAATTTAGAAATGAAGGAGGTGCAGTCGATTAGGCGACGAGCAATGAAGAGGGGGGGCAATCCTGGTGACAAGGACAACCTCTCAAAAAATCACAAACAACCTACCTAACTACTGTATATAAACAAAATGAAACCTACACATGTACTATGTACAAGGCAACTTGAGTAACTATTTTTGTAAAAAGTAATTGAAATAGAGATACTTTTTAAGTTATTAAACCATTTCAGGAAACAGGAGGATGGCCTGGGGGATTTACCTGGTCCTTATGTGTTTTTGGAAGAATGTAAAAACTGGGAATAATTGGTGAATCATTTCAAATAAAGTCCCACTTGTTTTTGGTAGTCCATCTGGGTGGTAGGAGCGCTCAAGAAATGTATCTAATTTTATCTTCAATGGTTTGGGGGGAATCACATGGTAAAAGTTTTACAAACATACTTTTTACAAAAATAGTTACTCAACTCGCGTTGTACATAGATACTACAGATGCCTTAAAAAAACTTGTGGGTTGATCTGGCCCTCAGATTATAGTTGACAATTGATGTCGCCTCATTATCACTCCCTTTACACACTCATTTGGTTAAAATGCTCTTAAGTTCTTTCTTTGTGCCCATGGCGATGTCACCAACTTTCCAGCCAGTTTCATTTTGGAATCTGTTGCCTTAATATTGTACTCTAAGTATGGAGATTTGCAACCTTCTTAGCATTACTAAAACATGGTAAGGACCCAGCACTATGTCTTTCATACAGGGCAATATCTATCCTTAATTCAGACTATAAAGTCTGTACTTCAGGAATGGCAAAATTATTGGAACTCCTGTTGTCCACATTCATTTGTCAAGATCAGATGCAAGTGACATTACGCATACACTACACATTCTCCACCACATTATCTGAATCAAACTATCTTCTCTGCTGCTTTGTTTAGCTGCTGAGAAGGCATTTGATAATTTCTCATGGGATTTTCTTTTACACATTCTAGAGTGCTTTCACTTTCAGGCTCCATTTCTCTCTCTCTCTCTCTCATTAAAGTCCTATATGCTTCCCCAAAAGCCTTTGCTAAAAGTAATGGAGCAGTTTCCTTTTCATTTCTCTTACAAAAGGGACACCTGTCAAGATTGCCCATTATCTCCTCTTTAATTTCCCCTGTACTTGGAACCCCTGGCCCAGGCTGTTTGGCAGAATGGGGAGGTAAAAGGAGTTAGAGTGAGCTGTCCCTAGCGGTGCTGAGGGTTGAGGCACTGGATGCCGCACCTCATGCTACGCCGGCGACCCGGGTTCGGGAACGACCTCGGATCATCAGTGTACCAGCATGGGGGGGTGGGAAGAGTGGGATTGAGCGTGCCATTAGGCAGCTCTCCTCTCCTGGGGTTGGGGTGGGTTGTCGACCCTCCCGTAGTCCCGTTCCCCACCAGGTGTAGGTCTGGTGGGGTACCGTAGGTGGGCAGGGTGGCAGTACGGGTGGGTGGAAGGGGCTGAGCTGGCTTACGGTGTGCTAGCATGTATCCACATGCATGTACAGCTGTGTGCCGGGGCTCTCGGGGGGGATGGGAGAAAACCCAAGAAAAAAAACATAAAAGCTATATATATATATATATATATATATATATAGTGTTAGAGTGGGACAGGGTGAGCAAACATTGGCATTGTATGCCTATGATGTTTTGATCTACCTTACTGAACCAGAGACAGTCCAGCTCACGTATGGACCCTTCTCCAACCATTTGAACAACTGTCTGGCTATAACCTAAATGAAGGGAAAACTGAAGCTCTTCCATTTTACTACACCCCTTCAGACCATATTTGCACTTTTTTTGCATTCTGGTGAGATCTGGCATCTTTAAAATATTTAGGAGTCACCATTCCAAAAGACCTACAGTATATACATAGGAAGACACAAATTGCAGTCTTTCAATTAGGCAAAGACATTCAGATTTGCAGAGATGAGAAGTTCTCCCATTTTCTTTTATTCAAAAAATAGAAATGGTTCTTATGAATTTATTACTGTGCGTTCTATACTTCTTCCAGGCCCTTCCTCCTTCTACACTTGGGATAAGATAAAATCCATGTTTTTCTGGGCAGGAAAGAGACATAGTTATGATATGTATACATACAGCTCCCAAAACCCAAAAGAGGTCTTTTACTATCTATTCTCTAGGATTATCATAAAGCAGCACAACTGTGTATAGCACTTTACTGGCTGTCCTTGGGTTATGAGGCTAGGTGGAAGTGGGCGGAATGTGTGAAAAAGAATCTTTCCTTGTTTTCTGCTATACGTTTCTCAAACCCTCCTCTAGAGTGTACACAGCTCACTGATGTTGCATACATGTTGATCACTGTGAGAGCATTGCATTCTATGGTATGACATTCCAGGCTTGCATGTTCCTTTTTCCAGTTCCGTTCTAGCCCTTATGATAAACACTTTCTGCATTCATCCATTGACAGAGGCGTTAAAACCTGGGGTTGCATAGGGTTTTACAGATTTTACAAGATGATAATGTGATGGATTTTTCTAAGTTATGGGAAAAGTATGCTATACAGGCCATCATATTTTTCAATACATTCAAGTCCACCACTGCATCTTGAGTTTTCATAGACAACATGTTGATGATGAAATGAGTCTCGGTTCTATGATTTAGTACAGAAAATATTGATGCAAAACTTTCCGGAACTTTTTATTTCCATTAATAATAAGCAAAAGGTCACATACACTCTACCTGAATGACGTCCATTTGAATGAAGTGGGAGGCAGATGCAGGTATTGTGTTATGACCTTCATGGTGCATACACTTACAGCTTCTCCAGTGCGGCACAAGTTTGCCTGAAAACCATGACCCTTTTTTATAACACCAGTGCAGTAGTGTAAATATTTGGTGATGCATAGAACCACATGCTGGAGAGGCTGTTCTGAACCACAAGCCAAACATTTACAAATTTTTTGGTCTGCCCTATTTAACACCATGTTTGACCCAGTTGGAACAAGAATTTAATGACATATTAGGGATTTTTATGACTTTATCTCTTGAGGTAACTACTGTATTTTCCTACACTTTCCCTGATATTAACAGACAAAGTCCTGAAAGTCTTCTTAGCGTGCAGTACTTAAAGTGGCAAAGAAGACCATAACTAAGACCTGGCCTTCACCTACTATTTCATCAATAACTTTGTGACAGAACATCATGATGGGAATATATTGAATGGAAGAATTGATGTGTAAAAAAAGGGGAACTCTACTGAGATCTGAGAATTCTTAAAACAGACAGCTTATGTATATTTTAGCCCATCACAGGGACTATGGACCCCATTTTCAAAAGGGTAGCATGGCACAAACCAGGAAACAGGGAGGGGGGAGGGACCACTAGACTACCAGGGATTGTAATATTCATACCGGGAACGGTGATCAGGGAGGGGTGAGGGAACACTAAATCACCAGGGCTTCATTTATTTTGATATACCGGGGGATCGAGGCTGGGGAGGGACCGCTGGACCACTAATGTTCATTTTATTTTTGAACATGCTTTATAATGTTAGCAAGCGGTACCTGCAAGGGAAGAAAGAGAACCCCTTATCCCTGACCCACCACACTACAATGCTATCCACTCCTTAAAGGGAGTGATAGGTTAATAATTCTGTAACCTGTTTTTTTAACATGTTGGGGATGCATTCCCTTAGGGCAGCTGATTTTGTATTGAACATTATTGATACCAGTTATAAACTGTATCATATTCTGCACCAGGACTTACAGAAAGACCTGCTGTTACAGATGGTGTCATGTTTATTCTAAAATCAATAAACTATGAATTAAAAAAATTATTGGGCTGACTGTACTAATGCCACTCCTTACCAGTCCTCACATGCTCCAAAACTGAAGTGAACCAGCCTGCTAGGGAGCCACACTTGATATTTATGACTAGCCTTGACCTCTCCAAATCTACTTTCCAAGCCGGTGATTGGAGAAAAAGTCTTAGTGCTAACTGCACATGTGGTCAGTACCAGAAAAAAAATTGCCACAGAGCCTACGTCTGGGACACAGGAGAGATGAAGCACAATTTTGCCTCAGCAAGTGCCCCATCTGGTCCCAGCCTGGTGCTGTAACTGGGGATCGGGAAGGCTGCAACAGGCATTCTTCAGGTTAGGAGGCCCGATTTCTCTGTGTTTCTGATATGCCACACCCCTAACTACATGAAGTGGGGTATCTCTTCAAGCAATTTGTCATCTAGAGTCTTAAAGACAGGGGTATGTTGGAGTCTTGCTAATCTCTGTATAGTGCCAAAAGTCATGGAGAATTTTTTTTCTGCATTTAGTTAGAGCTAGTTTGAGTGGAACCAGCACTGGACAACATATGGATACATTAACCCTAAAAGGAACATTATATGTTTCAGCATTAACTCATTTTCAGTTTTGTCAAACAACAGCATTACTTTAAGGGCTAAAATCTCCATATTGGCTGTAAGTTTCAGCTTTCCAGTAATATATAATAAGTTCTTATAAATTATACTGTTATGGAGAGATTAACTATGTAAGGCATATTATGTGTCACAAAAGGTGGCAATGAGCAGAAAATCTTAGGCAGACTATGGGAAGGGGGGTGCAGTTAGAAGATTGTGGACCCATCAGTCTCCTTCCGCTTCAAAAGGGTCTGCTTCCAATTCTGGTGGAGCACCAGATGTATTTGTCTATCTTGGAAATAATTCTTGAGACTGTCAAAAACCCCTAGACTTACACTTTGTGCCCACAAGGACAGCCAGTAAAGTGCTATACACAGTTGTGCTGCTTTATGATAATCCTTGAGAATAGGTAGTAAAAGACCTCCTTTGGGTTTTGGGAGCTGTATGTATACATATCATAACTATGTCTCTTTCCTGCCCAGAAAAACATGGATTTTATCTCCTGTCTCTTCTATTGCAACTTTGCAACACAATATGGATCTTCTCACAGAGTACATTTTACACAAGGGTCTCAGATGCTCTACAGGGATTTAGTATTTTACAGGAAAATGGGGCAGTCTACTAGGAATTTTTATAAACAGAATTGTATTTGCTACCCAAGAACATCGAGCACTTCAGGTTTCATATGAAGCAGTGAAATCTCACCTGGGATTTACATGAAACATGTCAAGGTGATCTTGGAGTGCTGATGACATACAGTCTGTCCCTGAAGACCTAGTCAGGCCATTGCCCATACTGCATATATCTTAAGACCGACGTTTCTCACCCTTTTGAGAGCAAGATATTTTTACAGTTTATTTACCCAGGTTAATGTAATCTGAGATGCAACATCTCATGTCCAGTGTGATCCTGCGTCTACCCGTTTCTGCAGGTGGGCAGACTGGAGCACTAGGAAGTTAAGTGACTAGCCCAAGGTCTGTGAGTATTAGGCTCTGCTAGGGTAGAAACCTGAGATATCAATCCTTGTTCCCATGCCTGTGCTCTAACCACTAGACCACACTGCCTCATTCATTTTATTAAGACCCAAATGCCTAAAAGTTGTCTATTTTAAGATGTTTTACTTCTACTGGAAGGAGTGTCTCAGTGTATTACATATGGCTTCTGAACAGGGCATCCCTGTAAGAAAGATGATTTGCAGATTGTCCATGAAAATTCTGTATGGTAGTTTACTTCTGAGACAAGATTCTCTTTTGCACTTATGAGCAGAGAAAGGGATGTGAGTAGTCTGCCTCAAAACAAAATGGGTATGTTTATTGTTTTCATTCAGTGGCAGAGGTAGGAATTTGTAATGGGGGTTGCTTGGCTCCCTCCAATACTGCACACAACCCTAACCCCCTCCTGCCATGTACCACTCATACATCCTGGTACAACTGAGAAAGAAAGCAAATAAAATGAAGGCAATGCACCTATCTTACCATTACCAATAACAGCAGCCTACAGTCATGAAGCTTTGACATTCATGGAACACTTCATATTTTAGCTTTGTTTTTACCCTGCTGGGCATGAAGCCCTTTTACAGAGTATTTACTTGATTTTATTTGGCATTATTTACTCTTATTGTTGTTTTGATCCACTTCTAATGGGCAAAACAGAATCGAAAGTGTGGAAAAAAACTACAAAAAAGTACAAAAAATAATATTGTAAAACTGCTTCATGAATAGTGAGGTAAAATAAAGCTTCCACTTGCATACTGTGTGACCCTGAGCAAGTCACTTAACTTCCCTGTGCTCCCAGGTCGCACCTGTAAAAAAGCTTTCAGCTTAGTGTGCTACTCCTGGTTAAACAACTAAAAAAAATAAATAAATAAAGCTCTTAATACCCTGGAAAACAACTTAATGAATATAGGTCTAGGTCACTTTGGTAAACAACATTGTCCTGAGCACTAAGTTAGTTCCCCCAACCCCAAACACACCACTCTGCACACACTTTCAAGGCTCAGATTTAAAAAAACACAGCAGTAACATGATGACTACTCAATAACCATGCTAACTAGAGCCATCTGTTCTGTCTTGGAGGTGGTCTCAAAGATCAAAGAAATGTCCAAGGTGTGATATCAAAGAGGCAAGGCAGACTATGCATGTGAAGTAGCCAGCCTGGCATGAATATTTCTGTGGTGCAATTGCTTATGAAGGGTAGTCATAGTTTGGTACTGGAGATCTGCAACAACTTTGGTCAATCTGCTATGACTCAAGAGATCACAGTTGGAGATAAGCTTAAACTATCTACTTCTACTTAGAATCTGGTTAGAACTAATGAGTGCTATTGTGTGTAAATTATATTTGTTCAAATGTTTTATTTTCCATTTCTTTAGTGTACTGTATTTAACATAGTCTTTAGTGTGTATAATCCTGCACCATATGTAAATATTGTGGAGTATTAAATACTATTATTATTTTTTTTTATTATTTATTTGAAAGTCAGATTTACAACCTTTGAGTTGGACTCATTTACAAAGGCATGTTCTCTGTGACTCTGTTTTTAAAGCTATAAATAACCTGAGGTAGTTGGCAAGTTCATGATCCATTTAGGAAGAGAAAGGCTACTAAACTGTCTAAAACACACCTGCACGCAGCACAGGGAAGGTGAAGGAATGCTACCAGCTTTGATAAAAGGGGCGGGTCATTTGTCCTTTGAGAAAGGTAACTGTACTGTGTTATCAGTGGCTGTGGTGGGATTCTGACCTAAAGATATCCCAAGTGAGAGTCACGCTGGGTGGTGGCAGCATATCGAGGTAAATATTCATGTGTCTGAAGGGTCATGAGTACTGGTAGCACAGTACAGACTGAGTTCTGGGAGGACTAGTCTCTGACATGTAGTAAGAAAGAAAAACAGTTCACAACTATTGTCCCGGTGCTCTTCCCCTATGCCGTCATTCCACATGGCAAGACAAAAGGTTTCTAGAGAGAAATGCATGCTAACAACATCAATTTTAGTGAAAAGGAAAAAATGTTCACAACTGGGAATCAAACCCAGGCCCCCTCACAACTAGTGTCTTTGTGCTCTGCCACTGTGCTATCATTCCACTTGGCAAGGCAGAATGTTTGTAGAGATAAAGAAATGCTAGTAACAGAAACTGCAGTGAGGAATTTAAAATGGACCATACTAGAGATCAGACTCAGGCTTGTATTGGTCTGAAACACTACACCAAGCCCTAAAAGCCTTATTACTTGCATCATCAGTGGCATCATGCAGCCACATCACTCATACTGAATAACACCTTATACCTGAGTAAATATAGAAAACAACATGCTTGGCCACAAGAGGTTCTTTGCGAGCTACCCTTGCTCTAGCATATAAAAGAGGATTCATTTGATGAGCAGAAGAAAGATAACTATTTACTGGAATTGATTAGAAAGTTAAAATCCTATCCCAAAAGGGAAATGAATGATAGATCCATCACTTTTAATTGCTGTGCTCCTCAGTTAACCATGGGAAGAGACAACTTATATGAAAGGAATGGGGTGGGAGGGTAAGCAAACTCCTAATTCTATGGTAATGGAACACAAAAAGAAAGATAAGAAAGAAAAAAGGTGGAACATTAATTTAATTGATATGGTGGATGAGATGGTGGTGGCACAAAATGTCTCTGGACAAAATATTGCAGAAAGTACTCCTAATAGTGCACACAATTTATTACATGAGTTTAAAAATGTTCTTACTTCATATCTGAACAATCTGAATTTGGAACCCCCTTCAAATAGATTGGATATCCTTCGTCGTTGGTCAATAACACAAATTATACAATGGCAAGAAAGAATCCTGGCTTCTGATTGGTCAGTTGGCTGTCACAGCAGGGATGTTATCCTGGCATAGCCTCCCTGCTGATTGTTTGTAGGATATGGAGCACGCTGATGCACTTTTTTTTTTCTCTTAAGAAACAAAACTATTTTTACACACTAACAAAAACATTCTTTAAAATGATTTTTTTAACTATAAAACAGTAAGCCATTGTATAATAGGAATAATGCCCTCCAGGGTGGGTGTTATGCTGGGATAACATCCCGCCTCAGGTGTTGGACACCCTCGGCCGTTGGCCTCAGGCCCAACCACCTGAGGTGGGATGTTATCCCAGCATAACACCCACCCTGTCAGGCATTATTCCTTTAATAAGCACAAGGAAGGTGTTGTTTGTTCTAAAGTAATGGCTAAGGATAGAGAAGATCTAGGAAAGAAAAGTATGGACAATTGTACTCCAATTTGTGGGATTTCAGCTTAAGAACTAAGGGAAATAAAAGGAATGATGTTACATAACATTTTTTGTTAAAACTGATTATTCTAAAATAACACAATAAGCTGTTTACTGAGGGGAAAGTGAACATCCAGTAGAAAATAAAGTCAGTATGAAAAACAATTGTGCAGAGGTAGAAAACAGAGTAAAAAAATCAAAGAAATGATATGCTAAAAACAAAATAATAAATGAAATAAAAGAGGATGTAATTAGAAAATACCACAGAAAATTATACTACTAATTTTTTACTATGGTGATGTAGTCTACAGTGCTGCTCCCAAGACTTCCTTAACCAGATTGGATGTCTTCTTCCACTTCTTCTGCCACTTTGCCTTGGACCCCTTCCCCCACTCACCACTGTGACCTTTACCAGTCTCTCACACTTCCCTCTCCTGAAAACAGGCAGCTTTCCCATTGTGCTAAATTAATACTCAAATTCTGGTTTGGTTCTCTTCCCTCTTCCCTCTCTTCCTCCATATCCCTCCCTCCCACTCTCTTAGATTCTATGACACCCGAACCATGGTAGTCCCTCACCGGTCAACCTCAGTTGGACAGGCTGCATTCTCACACCACTTCCCAAAACTGTGGAACTCCCTCCTCCAACAAATTAGACACTCCTCTTCCCTGTGGTTCATCTCTGTATGACTTTGTTTCCCCTACTTGCAATTGTGCTTAAATTTGCTACCTCCCCCACCTCCCTGCTAGCCCACACTATTGTCTACCAACTCGCAAGCTGTTCTCGCATTTCCTAATACAGCAGTGTCATCTCTGAGAATAACCAGAAATGCTTAAGCACTGGTAATGTTAAGCTCATATGTTAGGTTATTATATATTTAAGTATGTATTTATGTTAGGTATGTTGTTACTCCCACTCCCTTTCCCTAATGTTGTATGGACTCCCGGCATTTATCTGTTATTCTGAAGCACTTCAATTATAACCTCTGTTATCCATGGACCAGAACCCCTGATTGGCCCCTACCTCGCAGACAGTAATACCTAGACCACAGGCACTTATTGTATAAGCATAAGTGTCAGTATCTGAGTTCTACTGTATTTCTACTAAGAATCATAATGCATTTGCCATCATTCTAATTGTACCACTTGGGAGACACCTCTGTTTATACCATTGTATAATCATTAGTTAGACATACTGCCATCTTCAGTTCAAGTGCAGAACAGCAATTACCTATGCAATTATGTATGTAACCACAAGTAGCCTTCACGAATATAGGTCCTTTGTTTAGTTATCTTGTCTTTCTGCTAGCTCAGTATGCTTTCCCAGGCTAGTAAAAAGTCAGGTTATAGGCCACTATCCAATGATGAGACTTTTATATATCTTTTTGGTAGTTGCTATGGTTATTATCAGAGGTATAAGACCCTTTGCATTGCACCTTTTTCTCTTACTGCTGTCTATAGGTAAGAAAGACTGGAGGTGTTCTCTCCAGTGTTTATCACTGTGATTTGGTTGTAAGCCTGCTTTATGTACCAGAAATAAATCACTTTATGTGCTGGACACCACTTGTCTGTTGTTTCTTCACTTTTGTGCAGTTCCAACAAGAACCTGAGAAAGGTAATGTTATTACCCAGTTACATTTGGTGACCATGTGCAGGTTGGAATGTACAAAGTGAGGATTCCATTTGAGTTATTCAAAGTGAATGTCGAGTAGTGTGGTGCATTTTTGCCCACTTGGACCTACTCGAACTTACTGTGGTTGTTCCTTTCTGGACTTGTTCCATCTCAGTTTCAGGCATGGCAGACCCACACTGAACCACTGGTACACTCCCTTTGTGAGTAGCAGCGTACCCTTGGCACCACCGATTGCCCATGGGGGACCAGAAAGCCATTGGGTGATGGCGTCAAGGATTTTATTCCAGTCTTTTGACTGCTTTCTTTGTTTGTATACCCCTTTGTTTGTTATGCCTGAATTATGCACAGAGTTGAGACTAGACATCTCAAACTGTCTTACCTCCCATGGAGGTTGGACTGATTTCGCGCTAGACGTGAAGTCATCAGAAAACCCTCTGCTTACGATCTCTGATCAATATCTAGAGTCGAAACAAAAAGTCAAAAAATACCACACCAAAGGTCTCTTGGTTGTGGCTTTACATACAGCCATCGAAAGTTTACTAACACGATGCACCTCCCTTGAGCTGCAAAACGCTTCTCTAAAAAAAGAGATGGGCTTGCAGGCATCGGAGTTACTGAAAAGGGAACAGAAACTCACAGAGAGACACAGTCACTCCGTGATCATAATAACAGACCGCTGCACTGCACTACTCAAGACTCTGAGTGTGAATTGTGTATGTTAAGGGATGACAATGAAAGGTTAAAATGTGATAAGAAACAGCTATCTTATTTGAATGACATTTTGAGTGATACGAATTAAAGTTTGAAAAAGGATAATGTTGAATTGAAGGAAGAGAATGTGAGGTTGATGCATGAGTTATACAAAGAGCTTAGAGAAAACGTCAAATTGGGTGCCGTGTACAGAGTATTACAGCGTGAGGTTGAGAAGGGTATTGAGTAAGGCACTGCTAAAGTTTGTCACAAGAAATGTAGAGACAAGATGGTGAGAATGTGCCATCAGTGAGTTATCCTCACTGGCCATGTAAAAGCCATGAATGGTTTTCAGTACACACCCATTGACATTACCTCATCAGGTGATAACTCTGATTACGAGCACATAGGACGCCTCGTCACATCCAAGACTCCACCCCACAGGGCAGTGGCCTTTACCAGCCATTCCCAAGATGGTGGCCATTATAACCCACCCCCATGTGACATTGGTGCACCTTCTACGCTACCACATCAAAACAAACATGGTGGCCCCCATGACATGGGAAGCCAACCACCTCCAAGTAGGAGCCCACTTCCACTGGCTCACCTTTCCTGGGAAGAAGTTGCAAAAGTGTGAGGCATTGTACAGGACATCTTGATTAGACTATCAACCCCTGAGGGAAGCTTTTCCATGCAGGTGCAGATCGGATGCATGTTTGAAAATGCTGTCATCCAGGAAAATGCATTCAAAGCAGTCGCTGATGTGGTGGTGGAAGCTGCCCTTCGTGGTGCTTTGGGTCATGGGGAACTAAACACCACTCCCTGCTCCCCCTTGTCCAATCCCCTACAGGTCGCTTATTCTGTTCAGCAAATTGCCCAAGGCATCAGACAGATGGGCCCAACTGACAACCTCAGCTGTCATTTGGAGAAGGTGCACTCCCTCTGTGAGAAGCTTTCTCTCCAACCTGAGTACCAAGTCCAAGTCCTGAGACAAACCATCAAGCCTACCCTCTGGGCCAAACTCCCAGAGGCCATCTGCAATTGTGAGATGCTCGACTACAATGATATCACACAGGCACTCCTTGCTGCCAATTTCCCAGGTATTGTTGTAGCCTGTTTGGCCTATAAGATCAAGCAAAATGTGAAGGAAAGCCCAGCAGCTTACCATCAATGGTTGTGGCTCGCCTACGAGGCCGGCAAAGGCCTAGTAGGTGAAGCTGCTGACAAAAACCAAATTGAGTACAAGGATTTGTACATCCAGAACATGACTCTGGCTCTCCGGGAGAAGGTTGAATTCAACATCTACCCACAGACCGACACCTTTGCCGACATCCTCACCAAGACGGACCGTGCCTTTCAGGTCTACCTCCATAACCTAGCTTCCAGTAAAAACACCAACAAGGCCGCTGCCATCCAAACTTCAATGGCCCAGGCCACCCTGGCCCAAGTCACCATGGTAGGCCCTGCCCCAACCCACTCTATAGTAGAAGGCAACAACGATAAACAGGAAGCCTCTTCTGATGACTGACAGTCGCACAAGGGGGGGGACCAGAACTATAAGAATAACTGGAACAATAACAACTATGACAGAAATGGAAAATACTCAAATTCCAATGGCAAGTACCGTAACGGGCCTAGCTATCAGGACCTAAAGGATGAAAATGAGACCCTCCGTAAAGAGCTGGAGGAGGCCTGTGCTGCAAAGGAGACTGCATCCACACATTCCATGGCAGCCCTGGCACCAGCTAGTAATAGCACCAACCCTTTCTGGTCTTTGGCTACTGAACAAATGAGCAGCTAAGGAAAAAACCCTTTCATGACATAGGCAACTGGCCAGCATACATGTGATATCCCCCTCTTTACGCAGGAGACTCCTGTTTTTTTTTGACTGAACTCCCTCCCTCCCTCCTGGGAAACAAAATCTCCTGCTTAAGTAAAATTCTGTCCAAAATATCCATGTTTTTTGGGCAGATAATGACACATAAAAATTAAATCAGTGATGAGCAATGTATCTGATATCTTTATATAACTAGTTGTTTATTCTTTTTAGTGCTTATTCTTGACAAAATGAAATACATTAAATTTTTGTAATGACTTTTTTCTTATTTTTTTGACACCATTTAAGGACAAACTCACAACGTTATGGCCTCTCCCTACTAGCAGGCCAATCTCCCTCCTAATTTGACCCAAATCTCCCTCTTAAGCAAGTTGGCAGACCAATCTCCCTCCTAATTTGACCCAAATCTCCCTCTTAAGCAAGTTGGACATATCACATGTATGGGCCAGCCCAATGCAGTGATTCAGGAACTGCCAATTGAACAGTTTGAGATCTTGGCCCTGACATCAGAGGTACAGTATTCGTGTCCTGTGAAGCACAGAGAGGAGGCCAATGGTCCTCCAAAGGCCTCAGGTCACAGGGACAGGAGGATGAGGAAGAAGCCAGGAGCAGCACTGATTGACAATTACAGGCCCCAGTCTGGATTGTGAGTGACTTGCTTGTTGACACAAAAGGACAGCCCTGTCTAAGGGCCACGGTCAGGGGCCACCAACTGGACATGCTTCTGGATACAGGAGCAGTCATGTCTGTTCTCCATGATAAGAATCCAGCCACGTCTGCCTGGTCTACTGGCTGGAAGACCAGTGCACAAGGGGTAGATTGTACCCAACTACAAACTTATCAATCTGTGTCTCTCCCCGTACAGGTAGGCCATCTGAAGACTAATTTTGTCTTTGACCTCATGGTATTAAGTCATCGTCCCAGCATACTGAGAATTGATTTTCTTGCACAGCATGGCTGTGTGGTGGACCTAGCTAACAGGTTATTGCTACAGATCAAAGAGCAATGTCATGCTGTCACCATACCAGACTCCCATGTGGTGGCAACCATCTCCCATAACAACAAGGAGTATGACATCATGGCTTTGTTTGAAAGTCATTACTTGTTTCATGAACTACAACCATTGCTACAGGAACATATTATTGTGTTTGCTACCAATAAGCATGATTGCGGTAGGATGCACACCACCATTGAGATCCCAGGACCTAATCCTGTGAGGCAGGAAGCAGTACCCATTTCCTGCTGAAGCCTTACCCTCATTGAGAGAAACCATCCAATCACTTCTGCAACAAGGAGTGATTAGGGCATGTGTTTCTATGGTCAGTTCACCCATTTGGTCTGTGAAAAAGCTGAATGGAGCTTGGAGACTTACAACTGATTACAGAAAGCTCAATCAAGTCACCCCCACCTGTGTCCCAACTGTGGCATCAGCCACTGATGTGCTCCAGTTGCTAACACCTGACAAAAAGTGGTTCTTAGCTCTTGACCTCTCTTATGGGTTTTAGTCACTCCCATTAGCACAAGAAAGTCAATACAAATTTGCCTTCACATTCGATGGGCACCAGTACACCTGGACCTGTCTGCTCCAGGGCTTTCACAACAGCCCTTCCCTCTTCCATCCCTACATGATGGATGCTCTGCAGGGGTTTTCCACTCCCCAGCATCTCCTGCAATACGTGGATGACTTGCACTTAGCAACCATCACCATAGAAAAATATCTGACCCTTCTGGATGAACTACTGACTCTCCTCAGGGGAGCAGGCCTCAAGTGCAATCCCTCTAAACTTGCAGGGGTTCTCAAATGGTGAGGCCAGCCTCCCTGGGGAGGCCCCAACCTGTTCCAGGGGAGGCTCAAGCAAGTCTTGAAAAAGTATTATATTTCAATTTTGAACTTTATAGATTTTGTGTGAAGGGATAAGGCAAACTTAAAGAGGATAATAGTAGGTGAATTTATGTATTTATTCACAAGTCTGTGACCAGGGAAGGCACTGTACACTGAGCCATGGCTTATTTCAGGTGTACCCAGAGAAAGGTAGTGAGAGACTACAATTCAAAATGTAACTGCAAAATACTCAAGAAATACAAAATTAATAAAAGTGCAAACAAATTCAGAACAATAAACTAACAATGCGAGGAACAATTGATCAATTAGACTGACAGTAGAAATGTCTAAATACAAGAGTTAACCATACAGGTACTAGGAATAAGAGCAGGAGGGAGCAAAATGATCCCTGAGAAGTTGCTAAGAGCAGGGGAGAGGAGGCAGAGGTCGATAGGAAGGTTATTGCAGTTAGAGGGGAAACAGAAAAAGCAGTCTGACCCATGAAGGTATGGCAGTAAGGGGTAACAATGGTTCGAGAGTCAAAATATTGGAGCAAGTAGGTTGTCCTGTTGGGGGGGTTACAATGAGCTTAATAACATGAGAGCCAGCTATGCAAAGAGGTTTCAATTTATTCCTGATGTACTGTGAAACGTAGGCTATTTTTCTATGGGGAGGCCCAAAAATATTTCAGTATTTTGGGGGAGGCTCAAGATCTTTTCCATGACTTAGGGGAGGCTCACTATAACAAAGTTTGAGAACTGTTTCTCTAAAGCACAATTGTGCGAGAAGGAAGTTATCTTCCTTGGCCTACCCATCACTGACCAAGGGAGGAGCCCAGCTGTCAAAAAGATCCAGGGCTTGCAAGATCTGCCACTTCCTACAAACATGGCAACCCTCAGATGCTTCCTAGGAATGGTAAACTACTCCAGGGATTTTATTCTTGATTTTGCCTTGAAGGCTGCTCCCCGGTATGAACTTCTGAAAAAGGATGTCCCATGGACATGGGGCCCCATACACACTGAAGATGTGGCCCAGCTCAAACAGGCTTTGGCGTCAGCCCCAGCACTGATTAACCCAAATCCAAGATTACCTTTCCATTTGGAAACTGCCACCTCTGATGTGGTCATGTCTGCAGTGGTGGCACAAAAGTACAATGGGTACTACAGGCACATTGCCTATGCATCTCAGATGCTATCCCCAGTAGAAAGAAAATATAGTCTCTGTGAAAGGACACTCTTGGCAACCTTCTGGGCTATCAGACACTTCCTCTACATTATTAGATATGCTCCTATAATTCTGCATACCTGTCACACTCCAACTAACTTTTTGCTTTCAGACAAAGTAAAAGATGGATCAGTCTCTAACACTAGACTCACCCATTGGTCTTTGCTTTTGCAGGATAGAGACATCAAAGTACTGCCTGCCAAAATGCCATCAATCCTGGCCCATGGCCTACTATACACAGGTAAGCCCCATGGCTGTGCCCTCCAACCACCTGACCTCCCTAACCCAGGACCCTTCCTGCCAGCTACACCTGAGGTCCTGGAAGACCAAACAATGTTCCACATCTTCACAGATGGCTCTGCATCCTATGTGGATGGAGAACAGGTAGCAGGCCTTGGAGTGCTCATATTGATCATGAGGGTGATTTCAGGTGCATTGCTAGAAAATGCACTGTTATCTCTTCACAGTACACCAAGCTGGCTGCTGTGGACTTGTGCATTAGAGATAATGTCCCATGGTGACAGAGACGCCATCATCTTTTCAGACTCCAATTGGGTATGCTCATCCCTAACTGAGTTCTTTCCATTCTGGCAAAAGAACAACTTTACCTCATCTGATGGTACTCCTGTCAAATATAGGGAACTATTTGTGTATATACACACCCTGACACAAATGTTCACACATAAGCTGTACATACAAAAGGTAAGGGCTCACTGCAAATCTGACCTTACCATGAAGTCAATGAGTGAGCAGACTTGCTTGCAAAAGCAGGCAGGCACGGGGGATATGGGAAATGACTCACCCACAGTACATAGCAGCAATTGTGACATCTGTAATTGCTGCCACCAAGAAACCAGTACCAGAACCCCCATTACATTTTTCCACTGCACAGAAAGTAGATCCAGAGATCAGAGATGTGTTCAAATTCCTAGATAAAGGAACTGAACAGCCACTGCTGGTTGGCAGTAACTACAAGAGGCACTTGGACAATCTACATCTGTCCAGTGATCAGAAACTCATCTGGTACCACAGACAGGATGCAGATGATAAATTGTGGGTGGCACCACAATCACTGTGAACCAAATTTATTCATATGATTCATGACACCCCCACTGGTGAACACCAGGGGATGGAAAACACTCTCCAGAGACTCAAAACAGTCATCTGGTGGCCTGGTATGGCCAAGGATGTGGCACACTATGTGGAAAACTGCATAGTGCATTTGCAGAACAACCCCATTTCAGTGAAGAAAAATGCTAAGATACTGCCCCAAAGGCAGTCTGGACCATGGAATGTGATACAGATTGATTTCAGTGGCCCTCTTACTAACTCCAGTAAGAACAACAAGTATGCTCTTGTCACTGATCTGTTCTCCAAGTGGGTAGAAGCATTTCCCACTAAGAATAACACAGCAAAGACAACTGCCAAGATCTTGGTAGACCAATTGTTCTCCAGGTGGGGTCTGCCTTTAAAAGTAGACTCAGACCAAGGCACTAGCTTTACTGCCGGGCTAATGCAACAGACACTACAACTTCTTGGAGTTGATCAAAAATGTCATATTCCTTACCACCCTCAATCCTCAGGCCAGGTGGAAAGAGCTAACAGATGCATAAAACAGATGTTATGCAAATTCATTGGTGACAATCCCAAAGACTGGGATTCCCTCTTGTCACTGATACTAATGGCAATAAGCAGCTACTACCCAGTGTACACCCTATAAGGTTATGACTGATAGAGCTATGAGACTACCCGAACACCTTTTGATTGATCTCCACACCCATACTGCAGATTGAGTATCTGTAGACAAGTATGTGGAAAAGCTTCACAATGACATTATGAAGACACACCTGTTCGCTGCTAAGCAGATGGGCAAGGCTCAACAACAAGTTAAAACTCCTTTTGATAAGCATGTCAAAGAAGTCGACTGGCAAGTTGGAGACCAAGTAATGCTTCTCTAGTACAGACAACCCACACACTCATTTGCCACTAAATGGGACAGTCCCTATCCCATTGTCAACAAGCTCAGCCCTGTTGTGTATCAGGTCAGAGTACAGCAGCAGAAAAAAGACTGCTGACAAGTGGTTCCATGCTAACCAACTCAAACTATATAAAGGTGACTAAAAACTTACTTTTCCTAACCCCACAGGGCAGAATAGTACTTACAGCTAACTAATCATTTTCTATTCCTTTCAGATATCGGCAAGATGGCTATCTTGCACCCTCTTCTCCTACTGGTGGGACTATTGCCTCTAACCATTATAGCACCCCCACTCAAACCCCCACAGACTCACAAGGACCGATTGGATCACTTGCTTGGTCAAATGGAACATTCAACTCCCCAGGGTGTTCAGATTAACATTCCAAACAAAAACATTAAGGTTACTCAAGGCAAAGATGCATTTCTGGATGCTGTAGTTGTTGCTCTGGATAAATCTTCACTTTCCATTCAGTGGCAAACTAATGCAATGGGCTACACCATCCCTGTAGCTCACCTGGCCAAAGGAACATTACATGGCTGGCCTAACACTGATATATCTCAAAATGGTACTTTCTCTATTAGACAGGCTTCTCCATGACACACTGGTCAGTATAATCTTATTGCACTCATAGATCCTGCCTTTTGTGACAGACTCCCTTCACAGGAGGCCATTGACTTCTGTCTTCAAAACTATGCTACTTCTTCTTCTCTCTACCTCTTTGTAGTTCCACCCAGTCAGGAAGAACTGCTTGCCTGTCCTCACCAGGAGGATGGTCCTCCTAGTGGTTTGACCACCACATCACTCCCAGGAGCTCTGATAAACAATGTGCAATTTATGCATGTCCCAGTTATTTTCAATTTATCACATTGAAATATGGCTGAATTTGATGTATGGCAACATACTAATAAACATACTAATACTTCTAAATTTCACAGTATGATGCTTACTGATATTGTAGCTGCTTACCAAACACACACAAATGATCCTATTGGTGTACCTCACACCACTGACCATATTGGTGTTTTTAGACCCACCCATAAATATGCTAAACCCAGACCAAAACGCACCAAGCGGGATGCAGCCTCAGATGTCGCTGGTGCAGCCAGTTCTGTCTCTGGTATAACTGGAGTAGCCGGCAATTTTACTGGCCTTTTTTGCTCAGGAATGTCTATTTGGAATAGAGCAGATATTGCCTCTATTAAAGCACAGGCACTTAAGTTCCATTGTAACATGGCATAGAAAATGACAGGGAAATGGAGAGCATAGAGTGGTCCAAATGCATCAGCTGACAAAACTGGAGTGGTGATTAATCCAGCAGTAGAGCCCACTGTTGCAATACCTTCACAAGCCACTGTCATATCACGCTGAAGCAAGTGAACAAAATAATCGGGAGTGTGCTGGGGAAGAGTGGGACAGAGACAGACACAGTAGTAGTAGCTATGCACGCAAGCCCGTAGATCATGGTATTGATGAAAGACCGATAAAATCCTCGGGAGAATCACGCAGAGTCACCCACTGAGTCAGAGGACCTCAGAGACAGCACGAGACCTGTTGAACTGTGGCAGTAAGGCAAAGAAATATAGAACAGGGATGCATCACGGCACAGAATTACGCAAGGTAGATAAGAGTAGTAGAGGTATAATTAGTGTGTCAACATTTCTTATTATCACTGTATAGTTTTCCCAACTGCACTGCTGTCATGGCTGATTGGGATATAACGTCTAATGAGAAAGCATGCAAAGGGTCGGTAGGAATCAAAAAATGTTAACGTTGTTCTCTGTTTGACACAGTAATCTTCTCCTGGTGTTGGGTGAAAAATAGCCGACACTATATAAAAGAATGTGTAGCGTGCACCGTGAATGTGCACGTTGTCATATCATCACACTGAGTTCAAACCATCCAAATGTAGCATACTTTAGTAACCAGCATTATTACTTTCAGCAAGTGTTGTGTATTTTCAACTGAACTACTAGTCACACAATATTTCCGTTGCACTTGCCATGTTACAAGCGCATTAATCCCCTCCAGAATCGGGCTCTGCTGGTGGATTAATGCCCGGTGGGTGGCTGGAAGCACTCAGCCTGTGACCTTGTGCACCAACCCCCCCACCCGGGCATTAATCCACCAGTAGTGCCCTCCTCTGGTGGGGATTAATGCTTACAAAAACACTTGGCAATGTTAACCATTGTATAATCATTAGTTAGACAATACTGCCATCTTCAGTTCTAGAGCAGAACAGCAATTACCTATGCAATTATGTATGCAACCACAAGTGGCCTTCATGAATACAGGTCCTTTCTTTAGTTATATTGTCTTTCTGCTAGCTCAGTATGCTTCCCTTGGCTAGTAAGAAGTCAGGTTATTTGCCACTATCCAATGATGAGACTTTTATACCGTATATCTTTTTGGTAGTTGCTATGGTTATTATCAGGGGTATAAGACCCTTTGCATTGCACCTTTTTCTCTTACTGCTGTCTATAGGTAAGAAAGATTGGAGGTGTTCTCTCCAGTGTTTATCACTGTGATTTGGTTGTAAGCCTGCTTTATGTACCAGAAATAAATCACTTTATGTGCTGGACACCACTTGTCTGTTGTTTCTTCACTTTTGTGCAGTTTCAACAAGAACCTGAGTAAGGTAATTTTATTACCCAGTTGCACCTCATATGTATGTTTATGTAATGTATCATATCATATAATCAATTGGCAAGATTTGTCCTGAACTGTAGCTATAATAATCATCACTGCATTTTGTATTAAGACCTAAACTGGGACAGTTTATCAGTATGATTTAAAAAAAAAATATTCAGTATTTATCTATAAAATAATAAATGGGATACTTGATGGAAACATGGAATTGCCTTCTGTTAGTAAATATTATCCATATCTTTTAAGGGATGTAAAGCATAGAGGTTACATTTTTCCAAAAACTAATACAAGATATGGTACTATGACATCTGAGGCTCAGACTGCAAATATTTGGAATAATATTCCCCTGAATTAAGGAAAGCAACTAAACTATCCCAGTTTAAATTAGGATTGAGCACTGTATTTTATGATGAATGTATTTGTTTTTAAAATGTGGATAAATGTGTTAGTTGTTGGTCTGATTGAAGATTTTTGTCTTGTATAATGTCAAAAATGATTTATTAGTTGTTTTATGTAGTTTGAATCTTTGTATGTTATATTGAATGTAATTTGTTCTTGACACAGGAGAACTTTGAAAATAGGTCTACGACTTAAAGTTTGCTATCCTGTATAAAAATAAAAAAAAATTACTATTACTACTACTACTACATGTATATCTAAGTATGTATGCTAGAAGAATGTTAAATTTGTTGTTGCTCCACTCTTTTTTCCCTAATGCAGTATGGACTCTCTGCATACAGTATATATGTCATTTTTAAGTACTTTAATTATAACCTAGTATGTATGTTTATGTAATGTATATCTAAATATGTATAAAGAAAGTTTAAATATGTTATTATTCCCACTGCTTCCCCCCCAGGATGCATCTGGAAACAAGCAAAATGTTGTTCAGTGTGCCTTTCCTGATGAAATTTTTCAATAAATAAATAAATATAAAGAAAGAAAGAAAAGAACAAGAAAAGATGTACAGATTAATTCAGGAAAATATGGAAAAGGAAAAAACATAAAGAGCAAAGGGAAGTAGTTAAAATATGGTTAAAAAAGAGGAAAGATAAAGCAATACAATTTATTTAAAGCAGTCCTGAATGGGAGATTTAACTGAGGTGATTTAAAACAGTATATAGGTATGAAGTTGTAGCTGCTAAAGATCTATGTTACCCTGTGATCTTTTTAACTAAACTGATTTTTTTGAAGCAGTAACAGAACAACCAGAAAATAAAGAGAGACCACAAAGAAAAAGGATTTCATGAAAACACAAAGTTCAGGAAAACAACAAATAAAATTCTTGGAACCCAATATGGAGACTGAACATTAACTTCAATCAGATGTATCTGAGAGCTTTATCAGAGGTAGAACGAAGAGAGGTACTGTAGGAAGGAGAATTCAAGCTACGTATTGAAAGTAGAGAACAGCCCACAATCAGAAGCATCTACTCTGTAGCACTGTGAAACAATTGTATTGAAAAACAGGTCTGAAAAAAATGGATAGATCCACTGAAGTATGATGTAAGATAAGTGTGAGTAGACAAAACCAAACCCTAGTGCTGTTCTAACCATAATTAGTTGAAACTTCTCAGGACTCGGTGACAAAGTTAAGGGTGGGACGTATCTAGAGTACAGCTGACAATATGATGTAATTATTCTGCAAGAGACTTGGTTAAGAGAATATAGGGATTTCTTTATAGAGGGATATACAGTTTTTGAAATAAAAGGTAAGAGAAATAAAAAACAAGGGGGAACACAAAGGTGGGCTACTCACTCTTGTCACAACTAAAAAGAATGTATGTACTTCTAGGCTTGCAACAGATGACGACACATATTTGATTGTAAAACTGTTTACTCCTAATGATGAAGAGGTTTATTTGGTGAATGTCTACCTTAAACCAAGTTTAAATAGTGAACTCCATAAACAGAATTTATTTGAAATTTTCAAAACCAACAGATATTTTGATAAATAAATGAAACCCGATCTGCATAGCTGGATATTTTAATGCCAGGATTGGTCAGAAAACATACTGTATAAAAAAGTTTATGGGATGCTGATGGAGAACTTGGGATTAAAAAAAGAAAGTCCACGGACAAAAATGATTTATAATAGGGAATTTTTTTTATCCTCATGTGTGGGAAAACTTTTACATGGACATATGAAAAGGAATAGAAAAGGTACAATTATGTTCCTTACTTTACAGGCAATTATGGCATATGAAGAGATAGGAGAAAAACTGAGAAATAATATACTTGAAAGTTTTAATTATCTGACAAAAAAGGAGTCCAGCAACTACATAATTAATGGTTTGATAAAGAATGTGAAAGACTAAGTCAATTGTTAAGAGAGGTGGGAAAGTTATGTAAAACTCCTGGGGCCAGATTCACAAAACTGTGCCCTGTCTCAAACCCAGTTTGCGCCATGCAAACTGGGTTTTGCCACAGTGTGGTAGTCATAAAAGCTCATTTTGCACCAGCAAACTGTGTTTGCGTGGAGCAAAGGTTTGGGGGGGTCCACAATGCAAATGAGGAGGAGGGAACCTGCATATCAGTGCAGTCCCATTCACAATCGATTTTCTCTATGCAAAAGCCTGTTGCAGAGGTCCTTTGCGTGGAGAAAATACCACCGACCAAGACCTGGCAGTATTCTACACAATCCTAGTGGCTGCTGAAGGTACTGTCATTTGCCATCCCTGTAAGAAAAAAAATAACAGTGTCATTGGTGGTATAGTGGTCCCTTCCCATCCCCCAGACCTGATCGTCATCCCTATAGTTTAAAACAAAAAAAGTACATTGTTTCCTGGTGGTAGTGGTCCCCCCCCAGCTCTGTTCTCCTATCACTGTCCCAATAGTTAAAAAATGTATTCCCTGGCAGTCTAATGGTCCCTCCTCCCTCCCCCATTATTCAGTTGCTGTCCCCATATAAACAAATAGAAAGTTCCCCGGTAGGCTTGTAGTCTCTCCCCGATTGCCGTTCCAGTAATACCTGGTCGAAGACCCCCCCCAGTGGTCTAGTGGACCCCCCATCCTGGCAGGTAGTGCCCCACCACCCCCCCATTCCCCCATCCCCAAACTGAGCTGGTGACTGGCAGAGCACTCCTCTCACCACCACAGCCAGCCACCAACTGAGCTGTCAGTGGGCGCGCTGTAACATATGCACCCCACTGAAAGCTCAGTTAGCAGCTGGCCATGGTGGTGAGAGGAAGGCTGTGCCAGTTGCTGGCTTGGTTTGGAGATGGGAGCAGGTGTGTGGGGCACTACTGCCGGGTTGGGGGGGTCCACTAATCCACTGGGGGTTCTTTGACCAGGAATTACCGGGATGGTGATTGGGAAGGGGGAGGAGCCACAAGCCTACCAGGGAACTTTCTGGTTGTTTATATGTGGCTGGAGCTCGGACAATGGGGAAGGGGGAAGGGACCACTAGACTGCCAGGGAACACATTTTTTAACTATCAGGATGGTGATCAGAGAACAGGGTGAGGGGCGGGAACCACTACCACCAAGGAACAATGTAGTGTTTTTTTGTTTTGAACTATAGGGATGGCGATCAGTTCTGGGGGGATGGGGAGGGACCACTATACCACCAGGGAGAGTTTTCCTTAATAAGGGGATGGCGATCAGTGATCGGGGATGGGAAGAGATCACTAGACCACCAGGGAGATTTACTGTATTTTGTGTACATAGGGGAGCGGCAGTCTGCACTAGAGTGGGGGCACAAAACTCCCTTGCAGCCCATGTAAATGGGCCCATAATGAGCATGCAAATGGCCAGCTAGTGCCTTGCATGCACAACAGGCTCATTTACATGGCTGCTTTTGTGAATAAGAAATAGTGCACTAGCACTCTTCATTGCATGGCTATTTAGAGCACTGCAGGTCGTGGCAGTGCTAGTGGGGTTACAGGCAGTGGTAATGAGGTTACCGCTGTCTCTACCTAGCCCTATTCACAGTCAGGCAGTGCCCAATGGTATCCATCTGTGAACAGCATTTTTTATCACCTGGTCAATCGCAAAGAGCAACACAAACTTTTACACTGCACTTTGCAATTGTTTGTGAATCCAGTCCCTGAAATTCTGCAATACATAAATGCCCTTAAGACAGCTGGTGCAGTGGCACAGAGGGCTGAGGTGCTGGATGCCTTACCTCTTGCCATGCTGGTGACCCATGTTCAGAAACGTGCACGGGCCGTTGGAGGTCAGCAAGGGGGGGAGGGAATGGTGCAAGATTGAGCTGCTGACAAGCAGCTCTCCTTTCTGGGGAGGTATCTATGCTTCCCTCGGCTCTTGACTACCTTGTGGTGGTGGCCAGGGGGCAGTGCAAGCCAAGGGGGCCAGGGTACTAGGCCAATGAGGTGGGAGGGAAGGGGTTGTCACTGGAGCAAGGGGTACATGTGCACCTCCACATAGATGCACCTCTCTGTCTGGGGCCCCAGGTAACTGTGGAAGAGAGAAAATGTGGAAAATCGGGGGCCGCAGCAGAATGATGCCGCCGCACTGGCTCCGGGGGGGGGGTCCGTCGAGTCACACATGGTGTTCAAGATCCCGAACGACCCTGGAGTCTGGTAGGGTTGGTGGACAAGCAGCTACAGCCTGCCACAGTAGGATAAACATCTATATGAAAAAGGAAAAATACAAAAAAAGAAGAAAAAGGAATATGATGAAAATCTCTGGTGGAAATGATAAACTGCAATGATGGCAAAAGACATGGAAGCTTTTTGGCCCCCAATTGTGTATGGGTCAGAAAATCATAGAACCAATATAGAGGCTGTCATACCAGCAAATACCTGGTTAACTTATTTTTCCACCCTACATAAAAATAATGTAGAAACAGACTACTGTATATGCAGAATGAGGGAGCTTATATGCAAGAATGTGATGATGTTATACCACAAGAAGTGTCAATTGAATTAAAAAAAAGAGAAGAATAATAGAGCCTCAGGAGTGAACAGCTTGCATAAGTTTTTAGCCATGATATTGCTTGGTGGGCAGAGCTACTTACGAATCAATTAACAAAAATAAGTAAGAAATTAATGATACATAGAAACTATCTGTTGGGAGAGATAGTAACCATAAAAAAAAAAGATGATCTCAGATATCCGGCACGCTACAGGCTGATCACACTTCTATGTGTTCCAGGAAAAATTTGCAGTGGACTCATCTTAGATAGATCAAGAAATAGGATTTCAGTTTGGAAAACTATGAATGAAAAGTGGGCAGGCTTTTAAGAAGGTCACGGTAGTATGGAGAATGTTTTTGTATTGGACCACTTGAGAAGAAAAATACATCATATGGAGAAAAGAGAATTTGTATCTATTGTTCCTAGACATAAAAGAGGCATTTGATAATGTCAATAGAGCTGTAATTTGGAATACACTGAAAAACTATGGAATGGAATCTAGATTATTGGAAATAATTGCTATGTTCCTCCATTTAAATAATAATTTTTCAAGTCAAAGATAGTAAAGATGGAAGATTAGCAGAATAATTTGTAGTGCAAAAGGGAGTTAAACAAGGTTGTGTATTGGCTTCAACTCCAATTAATATGTACATTAACACTATTGTTGAGGACCTTGGTAAAATAGAAACAGATGTCCCAAAGATGGATAACTGCAAAATGAATATCCTCCTATATGCGGATGGTGCAGTTCTTACATCTCAATCAGCTAAAGTATTGCAAATGACAATTGAAGGTACTGATGTCTCTTTAAAAATGTAAAAGTTGGAATTAAATACTAGCAAAACTAAAGTATTAATAATGGTGAAACAAAATAAGAATAGACTTAAATGGAAGGTGGGAAGTAGAGAGATAGAAGTGGTAGAAATGGGACTCAATATTTCTAGAACTGCTGATTGGAAACCCCATATAGACAAGACTTAACAAACAGATAGGCAGCCTGTATTGGGATTAAAATCAATTTGTTATGCGTTGCCACAAATATGTAATCACAGAGTGCAAGGAAAATAGCTGATAATGGTTACCAGGAGGCCAAGCAAGCTGTAGATCATTTAAGGCCAGGAGACAACATTTCAGAAATAAAGGGATAACTAATAAATAACACAGAATGCACCTACCTGAAAAAAGTGATCTTTCCCACAAAACGTATATTCAAGGTGAAAGATAAAATCAAATGAAATTAATAATTTAGGAGCTGAACCTTTTTATACTTGACTTTGAGTTTTCATTCCTGCAATTGTAGTTGTAATAGGGCATCCTAGTCCTTTAAAACAGAGTAAACCAATTTGGCAAATGCTCTGCCAACTGTTCATCTGACTTCAGTTTTTCTACCAGAAACAAAGCTTTTATATTGTATGGAGCAGAAATTTGGGGATTGGAAGAAACAGTTACAACACTGGAATCCATTCAGAATTTATTCAGGTGACTGTGCCTTGGCTTGCCATAACTTATCCCTAGTAAGTTCCTTAAAACAGAAATGGATATGACTGCTGTAATTACTCAAGCTTTGGCTATGATATTCAGTTATTGGCACAATTTGTTAAACAAAGGGAAACATCCATGTCAGTAAGCCCCACACTCCCCGATCAGCGTTTTTGCCCACTGTTAAAAAAAATTGGGTACCTGCTTCTCAAGTAATTTTCTTTCATCTGGTTGATCCTGCCATCCCTCCCACTGGCATTTAGAATGGAGCGCCTCTAGCGGCATATCCCACAATCACCCACAGCTGACGTTAGAGCCAGGAAGCAGCCATGGGAGTGTGTTTAGCGTTAGCCTATGGATGGAGTTATTAACAGCTCCGGTTTGCCACTTAGAGGTCTTGGTGCCATATCAAGACCAGGTATAGACTGGCAGTGTTCAATCAGTCTATACTTGGTCTCAATGTAGCACCAAGACCTGTAAGTGATAAACCAGAGCTCTTAATAGCTCTGTCCATAGGTTAACAATATACACGCTCCCGCAACTGCTCCCTGGCTCTGTCGTCAGCCATGGGCTATTGTGGGATGTGCCACTAGAGGCTAGAAACAGAGATGTGCAAGAACAAGGGGGCACAATTTGAAGATGGGGGGAGAGCTCAAAGGTAATGTGAGGAAGTATTTTTTCATGGAGAGGGTTGTGGATGCATGGAACAGCCTTCCTGAGAAGGTTGTGGAGTCAAAAACAGTGGGAGAATTCAAGAATGCGTGGGACAGACATAAAGCAATTCTAGATAGGGGTAGAAGGATATAGGCTGTTGGTTAAATAGGATCTGCAGTTTATCCATTAGGTAGGGAAATAGGCAGACTAGGTGGGCCAAGCAATCCTTACCTGCTATCAAATTCTATGTTTCTATGCACTCCATTCAAAGTGCTGGCAGGAAGAACAGCAGAATCTACCAAATAAAAGGAAATTACTTGAGAAGCAGGTACCTGATTTCTTTTAACAGTGGGCAAAAACACTAATCGGGTAGTGGGGCAATAAAGTTAGTGAAATGAAAAAACTTGTTTATCAGAAGCCCAAACTTTTCATATTATGAACTTTTTTCAACAGGGTTTACAGATTGAGATAGGATATTAAGCAACAATGGTTTGCTTACTTTATTGAACTTAAGAACTAACTTTGATGACTTTAAAAGATCGGCAATACAAAGAGACAATCCCCTTTTGTAGTAGTTTGAGTTCAAAGTCATCACAAGTTGGTTATTGATGCATCGTCTGATAGGCTGATGCATAAACTAAAATGTTGAATCTGATCCTGTCTCCGCCCCCTCCTACCTGATCTTCCTCAGTTTAGTTTGTGCATCTCACTAGGCTGGTCGCATCTATGCTGGCTCCTTGTAGACTGCCTCTTCTTTAGGAAAGAATAAGAATTTTTTTAGCTTCCTTTAATGTTTAATTAATTGCCTTTCGTATGTTTTCTTTCTGGGAAACTGTTGTTTTTTCCATTGTTGGCCAGTTTCTGTTGGCAGAAATACTGTATTTTTAACTGTGTTTGTCTTGAGCACTCTCTGGGTGGAGCTGACCCTCTCTCCCCAGCCAGCACAGTTTGTTTTACTTGGCTTCTAGGCTACAGGTTTTTCTGGTATTTGCCTCTTCTTTTTTTTTCCAACTTATTTTATCCTCCTTTGGCAGGCCCTCCCTCTTCGTCCACCAACCTAGTGGACTCGGGGTCTTTTGGGAGCTTGTGGTACCTTGCGCAGCCCTGCAGATCCCCAGAGCCAGTTCAGAGGTGTCATCTTCAGTAGATCCCCACTTTTTCCTCTGTTTTCTCTCGTGGACCTACACCTGTGACCCCTGGAAATGGTAGTGCATACGCGTGGAGGCACACATGCACACCCCAGCTCCAGATGGGGTCTCCGCCACCCTCCCCGAATGGCTTATGCCGAAGGTCCTCGGATGGGTGCCACTTCTCCAGCCTCCACCAGAGGGCGGCCAAGCTCTAAGGAGGCCTGCTACCCCTATCCTGAGGTAGAGGGTCGCCAGCCGGCAGCCTGCTCTAGTCCTCTCCCTCCCTCCCCAGCTGACCCCCGATGACTCAGGCTTGTTCCCGAACCCAGGTCGCTGGCATGGTGCGAGGTGTGGCGTCCAGTGCCTCAACCCTCTGCACCATTGGGCTGGCACATTTGCGTTTTCTTTAGGCAAGAATAAGATATATTTAACTTCCTTCGATGTTTAATTACCTTTTTATGTTCATTTTCTGGGAAACTGCTGTTTTTTGCATTGTTGGACACTGTCTTTTGGCTGGAATAATGTATTTTTTTAGCAAATATTTTATTAAAATTTTCAAACAGTTAATACAGAAGCAAATAGAAATGACACAAGTACCGACACATGAAATGTCTTAAACTTTAAAATAGATAAAGTTGACTGCTAAAAATAACAGATGCACTGCGCAGCAGGATATAAATATTTAGTACCCTTGATAATTTCCATAACAACGATCAGGGATGACAGATCTAATACACATTTAAAATCTTTAGCAGTATGTCAGGGGTAAAGAGAATCTATTTTGCCCTCATTGCAGTGTCTTCATGCAAGTTGGGAGTGGTAGATGTAAGCATTAAGCCACAGCGAAGGTGGCATCTAATGCTGGATTGATGCATGGTTGGGAGGGTTGTGGCCTGAGGCCAGAGGCCGAGGGTGAACAACCTCCCAACCATGCATCAATCGCATTAGATGCCACCTCCGGAGTGGCTTAATGCACTTCTAACATGGGCCGCGGGACAATGGAGTCGCCAGAAGCCTGTCTACTGTGCTCTGAGCGACATAACAGGGGGAGTCAGAGCTGTGAGGACACATTTGTACTGCACTTTGAAATCTTCGTCGAAACCAGCATTTACTTACTGATGCGGTCAACATACTTATGGGGATGTAACTACACAAGACACTGCGTCTGACATCACAGTCCGGTGCTTCTGCCAATCTGTGCAGGTATTTGCTTCATACCCAGAGCTGGAGGTCTCCACTATGCTGCTGACTCCTCGCGGTGTGCGTCCGCATGCAAATTGCCTGGGCCCCCGGTCACTTCCCAGTCACTTCCCCTTCCCTCTCGCTGAGTCCCTGCTTGCCAGCATCCCCTATCTGTCTCCCGCTATCTTATCTCTGTGTTCCATGTGACCCTGCTTCTTGTCCCCCCCTCTCCATTTCCATCGGCATCTAGCTTGTCTCCCCGTCGCCGTGCCACTCTTGCCTCTGCAACACTCACTCCCCTGCTGTGCCCAGTACCGCTAACCTGGGGATCTGGCTGCTCGCGGTACTGCCGAAGCGGGCACGGCATATAAGCTGGGTTAATGCCCACTCTGGCTCCGGTTCCATGACCCTGTTGTGCCTATCGCAGCTCCCAGTTTGCCCTACATGATTAATGCCATGTTACAATGCAAAATATACTCGTCCTACTTGGCCCACCTCATTATGTCACCGCGTTACTTAAAATTTAATTTCAGGGAGCACTGATGAGCAGTTAAGTGGAAGGACACAATCCTCTGAAGCTCTGCTCTGCAACTTGATAAAAATATAACTTAAATAGAGCTATAGGAGTTTCTTTGTCTCTAAATGTGTGGTACAGTGCTGCTGAACATGGATGAATACCTTATTTCAGGTAAGCAAACTCGTAACATGGGCAAATCGGCTCCAATACGTAATGCGGCATCAGAGCCTGTGATGAGCACAGGGCCAAGGCCTATCTCTCTGTCGGTAGCCAAATTCACAGTAATTAGCTGCACGGTCTCGGAACAAATCTTACAAAGCTTAAGCCCACGGCTGGACAGTTTTGATAGGAAAATCGCTGACCTCACCTTCAAATTAAGCAGCCAAGATAAGCAGATTGCTGAACAGGAGCAGCAGATTTCTGATATCAATGATGCCACGAGGGGAATCCCAGAGATGGTGGCATGCCTAGAAAAAGAGCTGGAGGCCCTCCGGGAGGTGGTAGATTATCAAGAAAATTATAACCACCATTGCAACCTGCGGTTATGTGGCCTCCTGAAGGGGAAAACAGGGGAAGAGCACAATCGATTTCTGTGCCACAACTCTGCCGAAGCTTTTGGGCCGCACGCTGAAGAATGGTCGGCTAAAGATAGAGCGAGCCCATCGGGCACTGGCCCCCCCCACCCAGAGGCAGATCAACCTCCATGGCATATTATTCTCAGAATGCATCACTTCGGAGACAGGCAGGTGGTGATGGCTGCCTTTATAGCTGAAAAAGAGCTGCTATACGAGGGAGCACAACTTACCATCGCCCAGGATCTCTCTCAAAGGGTTCAGACGAAAAGGCAAACCATCAATACTGCAATGAACATGCTACAAGAGAGGGGCCTGGAATTTTTATGGCATATCCCGTGGTGGTCTGGGTACGCTTTGAGGGAGCCAGCTACTCTTTCTGGGAACCAGATAAATTAAAAAACTTCATTACTGAGTGGGACAAGAAACATGGCGAGAAAGGCTGAAATGGGTGTGAAAATACTACAGTAACTGTAATTCTAAAGCGCATTCACAGCAGTCTGCATCTTTTGGGAATGGAGCCATGACCTACTCTCTAAAGGACTCAGTCTGTTTTCTCCAGACTGAACTTTTTCTTGCTTTGTTTTGATGGGACTGGGCTGCATAAGCCTTGGCAGGTGGGATGGGGACCTGAATCGCCGAATGCTCCCTATGCTGATGGGGAACAATCACAGTGCCATAGACAATGGACTTACAGAGGGACTAGAAATAACTGGTGACCCCATCCAAGATTCCCTTTTCCAGCTGGACAAAGATGTCCTCCCTCCAGATCAGGATTGTATGGATACAGATCAGTTGGGGGGGTGACCAGCGCATGGTGTTGGGGAGTGCGGGTCACCCTCCTACAGCCTTGAACCACCAATAAGACAAGCAAGAACAGATTTGAATTTGGACTCAAAATGTATAGTAGTTCTTCATTTTGATGGAGGGAGGGGGCAAGGTTGGCCTAATCAAAATAAATGGAGGGTGCTATGGGGTTTATTTGACTACAGGATTGGTAATGGGGGAAGCAAAGAGCAGGGAAATGTTGGCAGGCTCACAACTCTTTGGCCCTGTGCAAGCATTGGGGGTGGCGGAAGGCAGGGGGTTGGGGAGTGGGCTCTGGGGTACAGGCTGGGGCATAGCTGGGGAAAATGGTTATCCCAGCAGAAGAGGAATGCAGGAATTGAACAGACTAAATATGGTGGGAAACATATGTTAATCTTGGTTTTCCTTTTTTTCCCCCTAGGAAACAGTTGAATCAGTTTAGCTCTATTGATGCACTATAAAGAAGAATGGAGTGGAGGGAAGGGGGGGCGTGTGTGGGAACAGATGATTAGGAACTGTATGGGTTTTATGAACACTTGTTCCTGTGAGGGGATAGTATTACTTATTGTAGAGTGGTGGGAGTGGAGAGTTAATGGGAGAAGGGGGGAGGTGGCTGGGTATTGGTGCACATGTTTACAGTTAAAATGTTGGTTCTTGTTTACTGTATTGATTTTCTTTTTGTTTCTAAAGTTTATCTGGAACATTCTGCATCTGAATATGGAAAAACATGGGGAGACTTGGATGGTACTAGAGCTTGGGATGGGAAGGTGGGGAATAGCTGCGTTTATGAGACCCTCTCGTAATCGATATGGAGGGTAAACCAGAAGTGATTGTCTCCTGGAATGTAAAGGGTTTCTGCTCACTGGTCAAATGGTCCAAAATATTAACAGCATTAAAGTGTAAACATGCACAGATAGTTTTAATTCAAGAAAAGTATTTGACCAAGAAAGATCATGATAAACTGGTGGGTGGCTGGGTAGGGGCATGCTACACAGCCTCCTATACATCCCATAAACGAGGGGTTGCTGTACTAGTGAACAAAAATTTCCTGCTTGAGGTCGCCAAGGTCTTGAGGGACACTGTGGAGGGTAGATTTATCTTTGTCAAAGGCCGAGTGAGAAGGCAAGAAATCACTCTGGGAAGTGTATCTGCCCCAGCAGTGCATGACCCACAGTTTTACCAGAATCTTCTGGATAAAATTAATAGGGAGCAGTTTACAGGACTTGTTATAGGAGGCGACTTCAACTGCACCATGGATTGTCATCTAAATTACTCTGGTTCTGGGCAGAGATCTAACAAAGCCACAGAGGCATGGGTGAGAGGGTTTTCTGACCTGGATCTAGTAGATAGTTGGAGGGCCATAAACCCTGGTGCTAGGGGAATATACATTCTGCTCAAACTCCCACAAAACATGGTCTAGGCTGGACTACATTTTTATCCAACGAGGGATGCATGCTATGTTGATTAGGGTTTTACACAGTCCAATTATTATATTGAACCACTCCATGGTGCAACTGGATATTAGATTAGGAGGAGAGTCAAGGGGACAAGGAGCGTGGCAGTTTCTGACATATCTCCTGTGTAAAGAAGATTTTAAAAATACCTGCACAACCAGTGGAAGCTGTATTGGGATACTAACAAGGATTCTGTGGTGTCAAAGGGGTTATATGGGAAGCAGGGGAAGGCCTTTATGAGAGGGGTAATTATTGGTTATACAGCAAAGATTAGGAGAGAACAGAGGGAGAAAATATACAAGCTAGAGGAGACTATCAGAGCATTGGAGTGTATGGTATTAGAAAGTGGTAAGGAGGCAGACAAGAGACAATTAGAATTGGCTAGGGAAGCCCTCAATGAATGCTTTACAGGGGAAGCACATAAAAGGCTATTCTTTGCTAAACAGAAGATATATGAATGAGGCAATAAACCGGGACCTCTACTGGTCAATTTAATGAAAGGGGTCAAAGTACCGCAAAAGATAGTAGCCATCAGAAACAAGTTGGGGAGGGTCACTCATGATGAAGGGGAAATCAGGGGAGTATTTCAGGATTTCTATGCAGCATTATATAAAGCGGAATGTGCAGGCTCTGAAGCAAAGGCAAGGGAGTTCCTAGATGATATACACCTGCCAACCCTGAATAGTGACCAAGCCGAGATGTTGGGGCACCCATAATGGTGGGGAAGTGAAAACTATAGTGCAGCTTAGATCAGGGAAAGCAGGGGGACAAAGATGGGTTTGTGGCAGAGTATTATAAGGAAATGAAGGACAAAACAGCAGAACCACTGTGGGACCTAATGGGAGAGTTGAGGGGGAGAGAAGGTTGCCCAAATCATGTCTGGAGGCTAACATATGTGTCTTGTTGAAACAGGGCAAGGACTGTTTTGAGTATTCCTCTTACAGGCCCATATTCCTGCTAAACTATGACTGTAAGATAATGGCCAAGGTGCTAGCCACCAGACTGGAGGGGATTTTGCCACAGATCATACACTCAGACCAGACAGGGTTTGTACAGGGAAGGATGTCATACCACAACATGAGAAGACTATGAAATGTAATATGGTGGGGTACTTGGCGCCCTGGACAAGCATGTGTGCTCTCCATGGATACAGAGAAAGTCTTCGATAGGATAGAGTGGCCATTTCTCTTTGAAACCTTACATCAGTTTGGGGTGGGAAAAGGATCTGTAGAATTGGTTCAGATGCTATACCGTGAGCCCAGGGCAAGAGTGCTGGTCAATGGTATTACAGCCACAGACCAAAGACTGTATCGAGGGACGAGACAGGGCTTCCCCCTCTCCCCCCTCTTGTTCATGATGGCAATTGGACCACTGACCATTAAAATCAGGGAGAGTCAGAATATCTGGGGAATCCCGGGGCCTGGTAGCAGTCAACATAAGATTACCTTATATGCGGATGATCTTCTCCTGTATCTGATGCGACCGGAGGAGTCTGTCCCAGCCCTGCTAGACATTATAAGGGATTTTGTGAGTTTTTCAGGCTATAAACTAAACCTACAAAAATCAGAAATACTGATCCTGAATGGTAGAAATCGGGGAGAAGGTAGGGATACATGGGGTTTGAGGAGGGTGGCAAGGAATTAGGGAGCATATCTAGATTAAACTACATGCCTCTAATCAAGACAATATTATCAGATCTAAACAGGTGGAAGGAGCTCCCTGTGTCGTGGATAGGAAGAATTAATCTTTTGGAAATTAACATACTTCCAAGACTATTATACATTATGCAAATGGTCCCAATGAACCCTACAGACAAGAACATTAAACAGTTGGATAAGGCATTTGGGAATTTCTTATGGAGGGTGAAAAAATCCAGAATGGCTCTACATAGGCTTAAAGTGCCCAACAAAAAAGAGGGACTGGACTTCCCAGATCTAAAAGGATATTATCTAGCGGTGCAATACCGATATATTCAGAGTTGGGTCAATAGGAGCAAAGCAGCCACATGGGTGGAGTTGAAACAGGAGGAATGCCCGAGTCAGTTAACAGTGTATCTGGCAAGGGGAGGCGATAGGGCATATAGAAAGGCAGCGGATCCGAACCTCATGGTGGAGTTGGTGTTAAAAGTCTGGAGAAGCATAAAAAAAAGGTGCAGGGCAGAGCAGGATCACACTGCTCTGGTACCGATTGCACAAAATCTTGAATTTTAACCGGGTCTGGAGGACCCAGGCTTTACGGAGTGGGAAACAAGGGGAGTGAGATGCCTGGCAGACATATAGGAAAGAGGAAATGCTCCCTTTTCAGGTGATCCTGGGAAATCTGGGCCTGCTGCACTCGACATATATAGATTTTTTCAAGTGAGACATTTTGGGGGAAAATTGGTTGGGAGGTCAGGGAGATACTCTTCAATGGTCAGGGTGGAAAAGGAAATACTAGGGGCTATCCATCATGAAAAAGGGCTTACAGGAAGGGCTGCTAGGCTGGATAGCACCACCTTTCAAGATGGAACAGGAATGGTGGGAGGAAAGTGGGAAGAAGATTTGGAAGCACCCCTCTCAGAGGAGAACTGGTCACTGTTAATCAATTTGCACATGGGCCTCCTGCTTTGTAACCAGTTCAAAGAGGCTCAGTACAAAATCCTCCACCGTCTGTTCTACCCTTCATATATGGTCCATAGATTCCACCCTGAGATCTCTCCAGACTGCAGTAGATGTATAGCGGAAAGGGGAACATATCCACGCCTACTGAGGGTGCAGAGTATCGCAGAGATACTGGGCGAGGGTGGTTTCTGACCTTAAAGACATCTGGGGTGTGGACGTGGAGGTTTCCCCGCTGTCTCTTCTCATGGGGATGGAACAGGATGCCGGGGGGGGGGGGAGAATGGCCTCCACTCCCTAGATGGATATGGATAATGCTGGTGGTGGCTAGACAAGTCATTTTAAACACCTGGGTGTCCTGTGCAAAACCTTCTGTCCAAATGTGGAAAAACCTGTTGTTGGCCAATTTGGCCTCAGAAAGGCTAACTTATGCCTTAAAAAGCAAATTGGAGAGATTTAAATGGACTGGGAGCCTTATCTGGCCTCCCTAACACCAATGGAAAACATTACCCTATGCAAAGGTTTTACATAATGGGGGAGAGTTGTAGAATGGTTTGGCCCCTAGAGGTGCCCACCATGAACAAATAAACAACTAGGCTATCAATCACTAAGCAATAACTATACCTCATGGTGAAGAGTATTGGGTTAGAAAGACAATGCATATTCATTAACTGCAGAATGTATACAGTATCATTTCCTTTTTTTTTTTTTTAGGTGTTTGATTAATTAACTATTTCTTTGTATAATTGTGCTTTTTCTCTCTGGGCATGATAGGATCAGTGTAACAGAATAAGTTATTATATCATTCACTTGGCTAATTTATGTTCCATGAATGAGATGTGTTAAGGGACTGTTGAATGTAAAGCACTGAGAGGGCACTACTTGTTGGTGTTTTATAAAGATTTTACTAAAAATATTATATAAAAAAAATTATTTCATATACATCTCTTCCGTGATCTGAATTTCTTTAAGTTTATCCAATCACTAACTGTGGGAACAACTGAAACAAGCCATCTCTTGGTGATGGCTTTTTTATTGTGGCCACAACTAAAATTCGATGTAAATAGTTATTTTGGGACGACCTCGCCTCTCTAGGTAATATGCCCAGGAATAAAGCTTCAAAGGTCTGTGGGATTTCAGCTGCCAAAATTTCTAATATGACGCTGGCAATGACCCCTCAAAAACTTTGCATCTTAGGGCAGGACCAGAATACATGAAAATTGACTCATGTAGCCTCACATTGCCGCCAACACCTATCGGAGCCCCCAGTCATGTAGTGCCTAGTTATTGTAGGTGTTTTAAAAAAAATTGACCACTACCATCCACCTCAATTCTCTCCACTTGTAAGAGTGTGTTGTTTTATGTATCACCATCCAAGTCTCATTTCTTGTCTGGGTATCTATGTCCCCCCAAACCAGCTTTCTCCCATTTATCCCCATACTGGATGGGTCTCCACACGCTTGTTATGTTACAAGACAGCATACAAGTGAGCAATTACTCGTGATTCTATTCCAACCCTCCTTTCTTATGAGAGATAGTGCTCTAACAGTGTAGGAGTTCTGCACATCTCTTGTAGTGGTGGGGGAGAATTTATGTAATTTCTCAGGTGAAGAAATCTGTAATGTTCCTTATTGGGCAAATGGAATTTGACTCTGATCTGTTCAAAGCTCATTAGAGAGCTCTGGTCTAAAAGGTCACCCACAGTGTGGATGCCCCTTAGGGCCCACAGACGAAAGCCCGGGTCCTTGATCCCTGGTCCAAATTCTCCTTTACCCCGAGCAGGGGTAAGAAGGCCCAAACGTTCTGTCCCTCCTGCCAGACTAGGAATCTGTCCCATTCTTACAGAGAGTGCGTCGTCCATGGATTTGCAAACTTAAGTTGTCTAAGTTGGGGCAAAGGAAAGTAAAGGAGCCACACATAAGGGAATGCCTTTTGAGTTGTTCCTCTTCTCCCTCAAGCTATCCCGTGTCAGTTATATGCTTAAGGATTGTCAACACCGAGGAGACTTGGGCTGAGAGGTAGTAGTCTGGAATAATGTATTTTTAACTATCTTTATTTGTCTTGAACTCTATCTAGGTGGAGCTGCCCCTCTCCTAGACAATGCAGTCTGTTCTCCTAGGTTCTAGGCTACATTTTTTTCTGGTATAGTTAACCTTTCTGGTTTGTCAGCTTCTTTTTCTGGGGGTTTAATGGTAGTTTCAGACTAATTTTTTTTTTGCCATTTTTTTCCTGGTTTCTCTCTAACTTCTTACATTTCTTATGCTTGGTAGTCTGTTTGGGTGCTGTGCATTTTTAGATAAGTTGTGTCCCTAGTGGTTACCATTAGCGCTGTGTGCTTTTAGATTTGTTTCCCCAGCCCAGTGTAGTGGAATTTGTGTATGCAATGGTTGTTGTTTAGACACTGGTTGTATGTTTGATTTCCCCCCAAACTCTGATTTTACCCCGCTTTCCACGGAAACACCAGGAACTTTGGCATGGTTAGACTAGTGCCTTGTACTCACTATGAAGTTTACATATTGCTTACATGTTGAATGGCAATAAGTCAGATGGTGTTGTCTACATACAGGAAGTTTTTTATCAGTTCTCCTATGCCTGATGCCTCCTTGAGCTGAATGATAACAGGCACTGCATTGTCTTCCCTCAGGCTAATGCTCAGGTGGGGTTCCAGATGCTGTTACATGCAGACCGCTCCATTTAGCAAGCATGGCAATGCTATGGAGCCTGTATTTCTGGCTGCTCTCTAGCACTCTCACTAGCACACTGAATCTGTCCACTGAACAGATTGGGGCATGGATTCACAAGAAGACTACACTCGTCCATTTTCCCTTTCATTTTGTGGGTCAGCCATGTTGCTTGGGGCACCACGACTTCCAATGTGACTGTCTTCCCAGGCCAAGCTCTAGTGAGTCATGAGATCTTGGCAGCCATTTTGAAAGCTGTGTCTCATGAGGGGGGAACTTACTATTATTGGAGAGTACCCACTTTGACTGAGATCTCACAACACTTGAGATCTTGGCTGCCATCTTGGTGGGGACCTGCACGGATTGACTTTCAACATGGCGTTGAGATCTTGCGAGATCCCAGTTCTCATGGCCATCTTGTTGCACATTCTACTAGGCTACAGATACTAGTGTGTTACTCTTGCACTCTGTCTTTTTCCCTGCTTGTGTATTTTATTGAGACATTTTTTCACAGCATGTTTATGGTTTTTTCACTATTTGATTGTAATTTTTTGTACTTTTGACCGAGACTCTATTCTATTTTTTTTTTTTTTAATTCTCTTTTTACCTGAGGGGGTCCTCCGTCGCTCATCCGCCTGGTCACGGCCCCCAGAGCTTCCACCGCCTACCTATTTGCCGCCCCTCCCGGTCACCCCTGGCTTGCCCCCCAGAGGCCGGGGCCGCTGCACTGGTCCCCCAATTCCAGTGCCGCTGAACCAGTGTAAACCAGTTGGAGGCGGGTAGGTGAATTGAAGCCTGAGGAGGCTTTCACCCAGACGGAGGACCTCCTCCTTTTTTCCTCCTGCTTTTTCTCCCCAGAGGAGGTGGGGCGTGCAATGACACCAGCGTCCGCCCGCCTCCCCACACTGAGCGTCAGCAGCGAGAACTCCGGCCTCCTGGGAGTCCTCAGCACTCGATTGCTGCCCAGCCTCCCCAGAGAGAGAGGCCATCCGTCGGATGCTCCTCCCTCTCCCCCGGCCAGCCCTCCGACGATCCGGGTCCGCTCCCGAATCCGGGTCGCCGGCGTCGCAAGCGGAAATCCCACCGCTGCGCTGGAGACTCTATTCTAGACTTTTTGTAATCGAATTTGTATGATTTTTAATGTTTGTTTCATTGGTGTTCTGATGCCTCAGAGGCCTTCAGGGTCGGGTCCAGTCTTGTCTCAGTCAGCATTTGTGGTTTATGTAAAGTGTTCTCCTTTATCTGCTACTCTTTTTTGTTGTCTGCCTGAAGCCTAATTGTGTTTTACCTGTCGTGGAGATTTTTGTTGAAACTGTTTTGTAACTGGTTTAGCCAGGACATGTTTAGTCATTTTTTTTACAGTGAGCATTGATATGAGTTTTCTGGGTGCGCCATGTCTTTTAGGAGCAGTTTCAGGTTGACTGTAGTATTTCTATGCATGCCATATCTCTTACCAGCTTGTTTGTGTGGTTTTGCTGATGTGTCCATTCTTTCACCAGACAATGCCCTACAATGAATGATAATGAGTTGTGAGTTCTGGGTGATTCTCCCTTTAAGCTGCAGCTCTGGGGCTCCTCACCTAATTTTCTAGAGCTAATATTATAGCATGTTCCACTTGGGAGCATGCACTCAGCTGCTCCCAAAGTCAGAACGCACACCAAAATTGATTGTTAGTTGTGACTTACACTTTCGTTTTGGGTTGGCTGTTTGTTTGGCTGGTGCTGAAGGGTGATGCTGAAGACACATGCTGGAAGCAGAACACCACATGCCTGTTCAACGTGAGCCACTGCGATAGTCTGATTTAAAAGAGAGGTGGTCCCTGTTTGTGCTCCTTCTCCCTGGGGTTCCCTTTTTACCTCTGTTTTGTTTTGGGCTCAGTTTGTGTATTTTGGACTCAGCTTATGGGATGTAAGGTTTTGATTACACTGGGACCGATGGTGCCGAGATCCCGTGAGACATCCAGTCTCAGCGTCCATCTTAGTTGAGGCAGTATTCTTTAGCCTCTACTACTTTCTCTGGCAGCGAGAGCTCATAGGCTCCAGATCTCGGCAGCCATCTTAAGGTCCATGAGTTTCTCTGTGCATTCCTGTTGCAGTGCCTTGAGATTTCACGTTACCGCTCTACTTTCAGTGGTCATGTTGCAGGGCCTGTGCTTTGGATTTGGTTTCGTTTAGCAGGGGCCATTCTGAGTTTCCCTTCCTGTCAGCAGCCATTCTGGGGGTCTGTCAGCTGTAGGACATTTTTGTGTTGGGCCACAGAGAGGGCCATGTTGAATCCAACTTTTTCAGTCGCAGAGGAAATCAATAACAGAAACTGGGGTGGCAGAACTCGAAACGGGGTGGATTCTGGCCCAGTAATGGCAACGGAGAATTCCAGGCATGAGATAATAAGGGCTCAGGGATCTGGTCATACAGTTGGGGGCTGCAATTTTTTGCCAAAATCTGGATCAGAACAGTAAAAGATAACAGTACTGGAGGTGATTTCAAAGGCATAATGCTACTTAATTCAGTCAAGTACCCACCAAGTTTAAATTGTGTCTGTTACTTGTGGTTGCCACTCCCTGAGGATGCTTTGTTGGTGAAACTGGTAGGAGGTGGTTGGTTGTTCTCTGTTCTTCTGCAAGAGGTATTGTTGCACACTGCTGGTAATAAAATTGCATTGCACTTTATATTTATTTGGCTTTTTGACTGTGCTTTGATGGATGGTGGTGTTGGAATTCAGTGTTTGGCTCAGTTTATTTTCCATGCACAGCTGAGCTCTGGGGCAGTGGTTTTGTTTGTTAGTATCCAGAAACACCATATTCATGCAGTCACATGTCTCTTGGCCAGATCACCACTGCCCCAACTGATAGCACTGCGAACCACCTTCTTCAAGATGGTGCCATAGTGCCCTTGCCTCTGCACAAGCAACAGGCAGAAGTTTACTCAACCTTGATGAACTGCTGGTTATCGATGTGTTTAAGGCTAGGGGACTGGATGATATTCCTACTAAGTTGTTGAAGTATGCAGCCCCCTGTATAGCATACCCACTTGCTTACCTGTTTAATTATTCCCTCCTAATTGGAGACTATCCATAGGGTTGGAAATTGGCTAAAATAGTGCCCATCTATGAAGGAGGTTCTAGATTGGAGATGAGAAATTTTAGACCAATTTCATTGGTGCCTCAAACCTCCAAAATTATGGAGAGATTGCCAGAAGGTTGAAAAACTATCTGGAGGAGGGGAATTTTTTGAATGAGTACCAGTACAGTTTTTGTTCAAAACACAGTATCCAGTCAGCATTGTTAAAAGTTGTGGGTGATATCCAAATGGACCTGGACAGGTGGAACTCTGTGGGAGTCATATTTATAGACCTTTCAAAGGCCTTTGACACCTTAAACCATGAGCTCCTCCTGTCTAGGCTCTGGGATTTGGGGGTAAAGGGTTTGCAACAGAAATAGTTTAGCTCCTATATTATGGGGCGGAAACAAATGGTGGAACTTGGTGCCCATAGATCATCTGCCCTTCCTATAAAAGTGGGGGTACCCCAGGGATCTATCCTGGGCCCCCTACTTTTTAACATATATATAAATAGAATAAAATTTACAGATCCTGATATAAGATACTGCATATATAGAGATGACACTCTGATTTACGTGGAGGGTACAGCCCAGGAAAGAATTAATACTAAATTAGACACCTTTTCTTGAGCTTCATTCCTTTTTTTCTTCTCTTAACTTAATTCTAAACATACAAAAGACACAAGTCGTATGCTTTCATGGTCCTACAAAGGAACATCAGTTACTGGATATTAGGACAAAGGGAGGAGTGAAAATTAAAGAGGTAACTCATTATAAATGTCTAGGAGTGTGGTTAGACCAAAGACTGAGATGGGACAAACATCTGGAATATTTGCTGAGTAATCTTAGTGGAAAGTTTGGCATGTTTTATAGATTAAAGCCCTTTACAGCTCTGGAGGTGCAGTGGAGGGTTGTGGAAACTATGATCTTACCCATCTTAGATTATGGGGATTTGGTGTATGGGGGGGCCTCAGGGACGGAGTTAGTAAAATTAGATGTTTCTTACAATAGGCTTGTCCGCTTCATCCTTGATGGCCCCAGAAGCATACACCACTGTGATTTATATAGAGCCATAAATTGGTGGTGCTTGGATGATAGGAGGAGTTGGCGCCTTGTAACATTTGTGAGTAAACTTAGAAGGCGACAATTGCCTAGTTATACTTTAAGAGATTTTGAGGTTAGGGAACACAGGAAGGGGTTAAGATCTTCCAGGGGCATAGAATATGTTGTGCCAAGATGTAACTTGGAGTTGGGAAGGGCATCGCCCCTTTATAGGGGTCCCAAAGCTTGGAATTCCTTGCCCCTGGATTTGAGGTAGGTGGATGTCCTTGCAAATTTGCCTTCAATAAAAAAATGGTTTGTGAATTTGATGTATGAACTAAGAATATGCTGTTTACATTAGTATCTTATAGTAAAGAAATTCAGTGTTATTATATGACTTAAAAATAAGAATATGTTGCATTTTAGATATAACATAATATGTACTTTATTGAATCGTATTCTGGGGTAAAATGAGAAAGGAATCTTTAGTTTGTATGTATATTGAAGTGTTTGCATATTTTTTTCAAATAATTTAAGTTGTGAAATGAAATAGTTTGTGTCTTTGATAAGTTAATATTGATTTATATTATATGTCTGTGTAAATTGTTTGGATGTCTATTGTATGTGTAACTATTGTCTTTGCACTATGGACCTCCTTGTAAATGAGTCTTGTTACTCAATGGAGTATTATCCTGTTCATATTGTAATATGAATACAATTTTACCATACCACACCATTCTGTCTGCTACCAAAGAAAACCAGGGACTTGTGTCCCATACTGGATGTAATGTTCATTTATTTATTTGGTTTATTTATTTTGTTTTTGATTACTGGGTAGGTGCACTAGACAATAATATACCTATTTTCAGGCACAACCCTTTACAAGAGAATCAAAATGGAGATGTTGTGAACCACAGTAGTGGCTGTCAAGAGAGAGATTTCTTAATATCAATAGATCTCCACATTCCCATCTGTCCTATGCACCTCAAGTTCTTAAGATGTGTATCCTAAACCTCCACTTCCAGTACAAATGCCTTCCTTTTGGTCTTGCTCTTGCATTAGCCCTATGGGTCTTTACAAAGGTCATGGCAGCTCTGGCAACAAACCTGTGAAGAAAGGGAATGCATGTCATCCCATACTTGGATGATAGGCTGATAAGGGCCAGATCCCAGGAATTATCACTTAAAGTGATGCAAAGAACACAGGAAATAATTTCTCAACACAGTTACACTATACGCAGAACCAAGAGCAATCTCAATCCCTCTTCGACTCTGGAACACTTAGGAACTGTGTGCGATACAGCACAAGGAGTAATGCGACCCTCAAATGATGGCATCCTCAATCTAAAATGACATAGTAATATAATCCTGTCCCTCAAATGCTGTATGATCTGGGATCTTATACAGTTACTAGGGCTCATGGTTTCCTGTGTAGACCTCCACAACTGAGTACAACTGCCAACTACACATGAGACCACTACAAAGATTTCTTCTCAACAATTGGGACACACCTCGCAGAAGTGTCAAAGAAAACTCTCACTCTCCTGGTCCATAAAACAATCAATTCAGTGGTGGATAGGAGATAAAAACCTTCAATAAGAGGCAACCCTGGACAGGAAAATTACCATGACAATCAACACAGACACCAGCCTAGAAGGCTGGTGCGTATTCCTAGACTCAGAGTCAGTGCAAGGAAAGTGGTCAACAGCCGAATCAAAATTATCAGTCAATGTGCTGGAAACCAGAGCAGCCAGGCTAGCCGTCGCACACCTCCACTGGAGAGTCCAGGGACATCATGTTGGAATACGAACAGACAACAAAGTGATAATGTCATACATAAAGAAACAAGAGGAAACAAAGAGCAGACAGATGGCCAGAGAGACAGTCTCTTAATTTGTGCAGAGGTTCAATTAGTGAGTCTATCAGCAATCCACCTAGCAGGAGAACTAACCACACAAGTGGACTGGATCAGCCAGCAGACACCCAACCCAGGGGAGTGGTAGCTAAACCAATGAGTATTCCAGAAGATTCAGGCTCAGTGAGGACCTTTTCGACTAGACCGCATGGCCACCAGAGCAAACAGGCCACCAAGTTCCTGTCAAGCTACAAAGAGCATGTAATGGAAGGAGTAGATGCCATGTCCACACTATGACAGTAAAAAGGGCATATGTCTTTCTGACAATCTCCTTTATAGAGGGAGTAGTTCCAAAAATCCAGAAATGTAGGGCACAGTGGTCCTCATAGCTTCAGACTGGCCCAGGAGAACATGGTCAGCATTAGTAATACAGATGTTGATAGATGAAACAATACCCCTATTTACACAAACAGCTCTCCTGCCACAGGAATCAGTCCTACATCCAGCACCACACACCCTCAGGCTGATGGCATGGCTGCTCAGAGGTACATAGATATATAGTTAGTCAGCAGATAAGGACCACCCAGCCCATCTAGTCTGCCCATTTCTTTCCTACCTTTTCTTACGTTGGAGGCTGTAGCTGGTCTGCGTATTTCCGACCCTTCCCTATTTTTAATATTTCTATGTGCCTGTCCCATGCATTTTTGAATTCCTTCACTGTCTTTGCCCCCATCACCCCTGCGGGGGAGGCTATTCCAAGCATCCACCACCCTTTCTGTGTAGCAGTGCTTCCTTACATTGCCCCTGACTTTACCTCCTTCCAACTTCAAGTCATGTCCCCCGGTTCTAGTGCACCCCCTTTCCAAAATAAGCTCCCCTCCTGTACCTTTTTTATCCCTTTTAGGTATTTGAACGTCTCTATAATGTCCCCCCCCCCCCGCCTCCTCATTTCCAGAGAATACATATTGAGGTCTTTCAGCCTCTTTTCATATGACTTCTGGTGCAGCCCCTGTACCATTTTTGTAGCCCTTCTCTGGACCACCTCCACCTTTCTATGTCTTTTCTAAGATGAGGCCTCCAAAACTGGACACCGTACTCCAGATGGGGTCTCACCAGTCATCTGTACAGTGGCATCACCACCTCCCTTTTTCTGCTGGTGATTCCTCTCCTAGTGCACCCTAACCTGATGCTGGCCCTTCTTCCTGCCTTGTCACACTTATCAGCCACTTTTAGGTCCTCAGATATAATTACTCCCAGATCTTTCTCCTGTTTGGTGGCTAACAGTACTTTCCCCTCACTGAGTATTCCTCTCTCAGGTTCCTGTGTCCCAAATGCATAACTTTACACTTCTTTGCATTGAATTTCAGCTGCCATCTGTTTGACCATTCTTCCAGCTTGCCTAGGTCCTTTCTCATTTTCTCCACTCCCCCCAGCATGTCAACCTTATTGCAGATCTTTGTGTCATCTGCAAAGAGGCATACTTTCCCTTCCAGCCCCTCCACAATGTCGCTTATGAAGACGTTAAAGAGGAGTAGGCCCAGCACCAAACCCTGAGGCACCCCACTAGTCACTTCCATCTAGGTAGACTGAACTCTGTTCACTACCACCTTTTATGTCCTACCACTCAACCAATTTCTAACCCAGTTTACCACTCCTGATCAGACTCCCAGGCAGTTTAACTTGTTTACTAGCCTTCTATGCGGAACGGTATCAAAGGCCTTACTAAAATCCAGGTAAGCCACATCTAATGCCCATCCCTGATCTATCTCCCTCATCACCCAGTCAAAGAACTCTATTAAGTTTGTTTGGCAAGACCTGCCTGCCATGAAACCGTGCTGCCTTGGGTCCTGCTGCCCTCTGGATTCAAGGTGGGCCGCAATCTTACCTTTGAATAATGATTCCATCAACTTCCCCACCACCGAGGTTAGGCCCATAGTTACCCGCCTCCTCTCTACTGCCGCTCTTATGGAGAGAAATAAGATTTGCCCTTTTCCAGTCTGCCTGCACCACCCTTGTTTCTAATGATGTGTTGGACAAGTCTGTCAGAGGTGCCGCTAACATCTTTCTTTTTTTTTACTTTTTATTTATAGATTTTATGATTTCACAGAAGGTGTCTGTAGTACATAAAATACACAGAGAGGTATGCAGACCCCTAAAGTGGATGTACACAGAGTTTCCTTAACTTTAATGTTCATATGTCCATACACTCTAAGGAGCTACCAGGCAATCAATCGAGGAGTAAAGTTTGATATGTTTATGTTGTAGGTCCTTTACACTCTCACCAGCACTTTATACAAAAAATCTTAGATGCCAACATCTCAGATCCCCTGCAGAATTAGAGCCTGAGGAGAGCACAAACATTAGCACTAGTAGAGAGGTCTTTGTAACGAAGGCCTGGGCTCAGTTAAGTTATGAGGCTTTTCCACAGATAAAGGCAAGACAAGGCAACCTGCCCTGTGGGTTAACAGGGAACAGCAAGAAGGATTGGACTCATGTTCACAAACTGAGAAGGTGTACATATACACCATCGATTATAAGTACTACTGTGCTAACACACAATTAAAAAAGGAACATTCAATGGAGCAGTAAACATGGCTTCATATAACAAGTAATAACATCTTCTAAAACTGTAGTAAAACAGCAATCCCACATTCAGGACCTGGTAGGCAAGACAACACACAAAAATTAGATCATTAATTTGTATGTGATTTGCACACTTCAACAATATTACTGCAAAACATATTAGCGAGCAGTCTCGTATACCAGAGTCAATGTGAAAGGTATTTAATAAGCCCAAGAGTACATCACCCTTCATCATCGCCTGAAGTCGCTTCCCTAGGGCACAATTTAGATAGGATTTTCTTCGCGAACAGAGCAGCAGAGTCCGGGTCAACAAAGATGTGGGCCTTGGAGTTGTGATGCACCTGTAGGTGAGTAGGATAGTTCACTTGTGCATCTGTTCCATTTTGGAGGAATTCCTTTTAAATTTTCTGTAGCTCTTTTTTCCAAACCTGGATTTGAGCTGACAGGTCCGGGAAGAGGGCTATTCTATTATGCTCCCACTCAATGTCCCCTCTATTGTGAGTAGCCTGCAACAGGGGTATCCTCATTTCCAGAGGAGAGCGAGTTATGATGGCAGTCATTGGTCACCGTGCAGAATCCCCTCATGTTCTGGCCTGCTGAGGTATGGCAAAAGCTTTAGTTATGCAGATATTGGAGTCAGCTGGCAATAATTTTAAGTCTGTAAAACCAGTCTGTTAACTGCTTGTAGTAGCTCTGATTGTGCTCCAGAGCGGTGCGGGAACCCAACTATGCAGACATTGGCCTGGCACTGGATGTTCTCCAGACTCTCAATTTTGGTTTTTAAGAATGCCAGGTCCCGGACATAGGTAGCGTTGCAGTTAGCTTGCCGGACGTTTGCTGCCTGGAGATCCAGAATTGCAGTTGAGTTTTCGGCAGTTTTGGTGTCCGATTCTGTGAGTTTTGCTTCGACTGCAGCCAGTCTTTTGTTTGTTTCATCATCTGTCACCTGAATTTTTGTAAGCATCGCTAAGATCTGGGCCGTCGAAAGTTCAGGCACAGCCACAATACTCAATGCCGTAGGCTCCGGGCTCTTCAAGGAGCTAGTTGACGAAAGGTACACATGTAAGTTCTGTGCAGTATGTCTGGCATCTTTTTTCAGGCTCATTGTGCTCAGCAGAGTTTCTGACACAGGCTAGTAGCTTCTGCAATTGAGTTTGAGAGATTTTAAGTACTTCATCTCCCGATCTTATTTTGAGTAGAACAGAGTTATTTTGTTTTTTAGCCATCATGTTGCTGCTCCACAGAGCCCCCCCCCAACACACACTAATATCTTTCTAAGTTCTTTTTAGAATTCTGGGGTGTATTCCATCCGGTCCCATTGCCTTGTCTATTTTCAGTTTTTTGAGGTCTTTTAGGACACCCTCTACTGTGAACGGACTTGTATCATTCCGCTCTCATTTGGTACCTCTTTCTTCTAGTGGTGGACCTTCCCCTTCCTTTTCTACAGTGAATACTGAGAAAAAAAATTTGTTCAGGATTTCTGCTTTTTCCTGGTCCCCATCTTCCAACCTCCCTCCCCTCTTTTTAGTCTCACAATCCCCCCCCCCAATCATTCTGTTTTCTCTGATACTATCTAAAAAAAAGTTTTGCCACCCTTCTTTATTTCCTGTGCTATTCTCTCCTTTTTCTGTGCTTTGGCTTTTCTGACTGCCTTCCCTGCCTCCTTTAGTATTTCCAGATCCTCTTCTCTGTCCTCCTCCCTCTGTGTTTCCTTATACTTTATAAATGCTAACCTTTTTTCCCTCACCCTTCCTACCACCTCTTTGGAGAACCAGAGGGGTTTTCTCATCCTCTTTGTTTTCCTTATTTCTGCAATGCATAGGCTCTTGGCTTTCATGTTGGCTTCCTTAAGATGTGCCCATTGCACCTCTACATCCTCTTTTCCCCTTTCACCCCTAGTGCTTCCCTCACACATACCTCTAGTTCTACAGAATCTACCCTTCTGAAATCCAAGACCCTTGTCCTTGTGTGGCTGGATTCTTCTACTGTCCTCACACTAAACCATAAAGTAACGTGATCGCTGGATCCCAGGTGACTCCCTACTTCTACGTTCCCCACTCGATCCCCATTCATGAGGACCAAGTCCAAAGTTGCCCTCTCATGGGTATTTTCTGTCACTAGCTGTCTGAGCCCTGCTCCTTGAAGGGCTTCCAGGATGTTTCTACTCCTTGCTGTGGCTGCAGACTGAGTGCGCCAATTGACATCAGGCAAGTTGAAGACTGCCAATAGCAGCACCTCTCCTTCCCTTTTGTAGCCATCTCATGGATGATTTCCACTAGCTCACCATCCAACTCTTCCTTCTGTGCCGATCACATCTGCTTGAACTGCAGTGCCATTTCCTGTTTCCAGTGTGACCTACAGAGCCTCCACTTCCTCTCTTATGCACTGAATGTCTATAGCCTTTATATCGTCCCTAACATAGATAGCCACCCCCTCTCCCTTTTTCTTACCCTGTCTTTATGGAACAGAGCATATCTGGCACAGCCATGTCCAAGTCATGGTTCCCCCAAGAACCATGTCTGGGTGATAGCGACAATGTCCAGATCCACCTCCGACATCTGTAAGGTATAGACTGCTAGCATTAGGTCTTTCACACAAGGTGGTGAATATAATGGTACAGTCTCACAGATAATTGACAGATCACGCCTACAACAGACACTGGTCCATTTTTTCACTAGATGGTGTGAATCCAAACCATCACTGCCACGTGAAGCAGGGCTGCCTACGCACCCGATCCCTGGCTGTTCCCTAGTCTCATGTGCAGCTCTGCACCAGGGCGGGGGCCACAGCAGCACTCCGCATGATGAACAAAACTACGGAGTGCTGCACGTGGTGTCTGGCGGCTATGCATTTTGGAAGCAGCCGTAACCCCAGGCGGTGGGTTACGCACCCCCTGGGGATGGAGCTGCCGGCCGCAGCAGTTACAGCGGGGGGCATCAGCATCCCCAATATGGATGCCCCTGCCTTCAGGGCACACTGGGTGGGTTGGGGGGTGGTTGGCCAGTGACTTTGGCCCGAACATCTTGCTCGGCTCTCTGTGCACTGGGACAAACATGGCACCCTGTGGGTGTTAGGGATCCACTCCAGGTCCCTGTCTAAGAAGTCGATTGGCTGCGAGGCTGATTCTGCAGCCCCACACTGGACTGCCCTGCATAACTGCACACTGGGGGAGTGGGACCATGTAACAGAGCCAGGTGGGGACCGTTGTTCGTGAATGCGGTCCCTGCGCAGATCTCCAGTGGGTGCGGAGCTGTGGGAGAGGATACATGCAATTGGCGCATACCCCCACCCGCTTTCATGAATAGGGCCCAATATGAGGGAAAATGAACAGGTCACTTCCTGGAGTGCACCTACAATTGTTGACTTTCTTCAGTGCCACAGGCAATATTAGAACCCAGGAAGAAAACAACCATAGCACTATGACAGCTGAATGTGTACTCGATGCCTTAACCAAAATGACATTTCAACCTGTGGATTCAGTCTCACTGTGGTTTGTGACTCTCAAGACTATATTTCTAATTGCCATTTGGTAAGCCTATTGAACAAGTGAGCTACAGGCCTTATCTTGTACTGAACCTTTTTGGACATTTCAAGAAGACAGAGTAATTCCCAAGACTATTCCCTCCTTTTTGCCCAAGATGTCTCACTTCCTTCCTTTTGATCTAGGACCAAGCAGCCCTCACAGGGATGCTGTCATGAACCTGGATGTCATTAGGACTGGTAAGATTTAGCTGAACAGAACAGTGTCCTTCAAAAAGTCTAAGTGATTATGTTTCGTGTTCCATGAACCTATGCCGGGACTGCTCACTTCAAGGTCTACCATTGCCACATGGCTGAAATCAACTATTTAGATGGTCTACAAAGCAGCCACTCTGCCCCCCCCCCCCAAGTGAAGGCACATTTCTCCAGAACAGTGGCCACCTCCTGGGCAGAAAGAAATTCTGCATCAGTTGCAAACATGTATTCAGGGTCACCTGCTTGTCTGTGCACACATTCTCTTGACTTTACAGACTCGATAATTTTGACTATGACAAAGCAAAATTTGGTCATATGGTTCTACAGTCGATTCTTAAGCCACTTCCTCATCATCCCACCCAATTTTCTTCTGTCACTGCTACTTAGATCACCCCATCACCCTGTGAGTCCCAACTTACATACTCTGCCCAAAGTCCACAAGTCTGTGGGGAACCCTCCAAGGTGACCCATTTTTTCTGGCATTGGGTCACTAAGTGAGAGTCCCTCACAGTTTGTGGACTACATTTTGAAACAGATTCCCTAAAATTGCTAGCTATATTTAGGACACTATGCATCTTATTGAAAAACTGGAAGGAAATCCCTGGAAGGAAAATTATTGCTGGCTTATTATTGATATAGTTTCACTATACACATGTACTGGCTATCAGATTGGCATTAGAGCCACAAAATATATTCTTGTCAGGGATGTGAATCTGAGGTTGGCACCACAAAATTTTATTTTAGATTTAATGGAATTTATTTTGTATCATAACTACTTTTTGTTTGAGCATCATTTTTATTTACAGGTAAGAGGAACAATAATGGGGGCATCCCTAGCCCCCTCGTACACCAACCTCTTTCTTGCCTGGTGGGAGGAAAACATTGTGTTTAGGGATTCAAAAGCCTACCTCAGACACATTGTGCATTGGTATTGTTTTATTGAGGACACATTTGTTTCTGGAGTGGGGGTTGGATTCTATTCCTCCCTTCATCAAATGGCTGAACTCTAATAATTTGAATATCAAATGTACATATCATAGTGACAGGGAGTCTGCTGAATTTTTGGATGTTAGGTTGAGAAGGGGCTTGAGTAATCTAGTAGAGGTGGAGCCAAAACTCATTTGGGGGAATACATTGCTGAGAGTGGAGAGTGCCCACCCCAAATCTCTGGTGGACAGCATCTTATATAAGCAGTCCCTTAGACTTCGTAGGATCTGCACCTCTACAGAAATATGAACAGGAAGCTGGCATGCTGTCCAACAGGAGAGAGGGCATTCAAGGGAAGTGATTGCGAAAGCTTATAAAAAAGCAAGCGAGGGAAATGGAGAAGATCTGTTAAAACATACTGAAAACGTACTGAACAGAGTTCCTCACTAAACAATTTCACCAGCACTCACAAAAGTATTGATGCAGTATACACAAACTGCCACTCCCCATTACTGACCTGGGTGAAAAAACAATAGTTACTCGAACCAAAGAAGTATAGCTGGCTTTCAACTTGTGACAAAAAGTGCTATATGCAAACTGGCATAAATAAAATAAAATCTATATAAAAGAACTGGGACATTTTGTAGCAATTAAAGGGCTCTTTTATAAGAGCTTAAAGCTGAAGCTGCTATTTTCTACTGCTGGTTAGAAATAAAATTAAAGGTTACAACCAATAAAAAAATGAATGGTGTAACTTTTTTGAGTGCGGGTAAAATTGTTTTGGGAGGAACACCGTTCAGGATCTTTACTGCCCTGTTTCTTTAGCACCTTAACCTTTTTCCCCTTCATAAGGAAAAGGGGTCTTGAGCATGGCCGCACAGGAGTCTACTTCTGTTAAAACATACATTTTTGAAAAGAACAGGGGAAGATGACAGGATCACCTTTGTAACAGACTGGCATTCAGATTCCAAAAAAATGTATGATATTATTTATAAAAGATGGGAGATTTTATCATGTGACCCAGGATTATGTACAGTGGTAGGACCAAAACCAAGAATGTCGTACCGTAGAGGTACAAATATTGCAGATATGGTTACTAAAAGACATTACAGTGACAAAACAAAATACTTAAACCTTCCAAAAACTTTTAAAAAAATGCCACAGCTGTAATATTTGCAAATAAGCAGTTCAAGGACATGCCTTTATCCACCCAGTCACTAATGAGATGTTTCTCCTAAATCACTGTGTGGCTTGCAAGACAACATATAGAATAGTGTATGGACAATCATACACAACAAGGCTGTGTTTCCATCGAGGGGTTGAGATGACATCACAGGGACCTCGAGAGCGAAGCTCGAGAGGTCCCAATGTCATCTCAACCCCAAGATGGAAACACAGCCTTGTCTGTGTATGATTGTCCATATACTATTTTATATAGTATATGGTTCCAAAGTGCAGGAGACAAGAGGCTTTCTGTTTTTTCTCCTTACCAGTTCACTTGTCCACTTGCTGGTTCGCTGCTCGTGCTAACGTCAACTTCTCCCTGATCCCACTTCTCGGTGCTCCAGTTCAGTGAGTCGCTCTGTCCTTCATTTCTCTTTTGGGTTTTGGTGGTGAGGTTTTAAAAAATTTACTTTTGGGGCATGGAGCGGTATGAGGCTCTTTCCGTCAACTGTCTCGGGGCCGAAGGTTCTCACTAAGCGTTGCTGCCATGTTTTTGCTGGTTTTCTTGACGGAGCGTCGACGTGGGAGTGCATTTGTGTTTGATTGACAGGAATGTTGTTGTACTATCAATGTGACGTCTGATCGATAGTACAACAACTTTTCTGACCTTTGAACTGTCCTACAACAACATTTGAGAAGCCACTGATTTCCATCTAGAATAAACCCTAACCATATACTATATATGTTTATGCAGCTTGATGTGAGTGTGGGCTAGTGTATGTTGGGAGAACTGAGAGACAACTTAAATGTCGAATTCAGGAACATATTAGGGCAATAATTAATGGTGACATCCAGAATGCTCTGGAATGGCAAGCTAACGACAAACACAGATGTAGTCCAATGGATTTTAAGTTTTGCCTATTGGAGCATGTACAGAGATGATAAAGAGAAAGTAACAGAACACAAATGTTGGATAGGAAATAATTAGCATGGCTCTTTAAGTTATCCACAATATCTCCCCATGGACTATATGAAGTTTCTGACTTGTGATCATATTTATTATTTTTAGTTATGATGCTGTTGTTTGGCTTCTAAACTTATATATTGGATATTTTTATACCAGGGTTTGATTTATGCCATAGTTTGTGACGGTAAAGGTATTACTCGGTATTACTTGGTAAATGAAAGGTGGAAGGAGGCTCTAGGCCCATTGTGACCACCGTCCCTGCATTCTACTATTTAGTTTATTTATTTGTATTCTGTGGTGAATTATTTGCCTGTATTTCTCTTTAATTTCTTGCTTGGGGAGATTTGTGTATAATAACTTTTATGACTGGGATCATGGATGTATTCCTTCTAAAGAAAATTGGAACAGCAGTTTTGAGTTAATGACTTGTGTATTTTGAACATGTAAACATTATATATGTGCAATAGTATGTGCTCTCCATATTTCCATTTATATGCTGATTAATTGGAAACCAGAATGATTGACATCTATTATTACTAGTTTAAAAAAATAAATAAAACTTTTTCTGCTGGTCTTCTATTTGAAACCTCTTTGATGGCTGTATAAAAGGCTGGCGGTGAGTCTTTGCATAAGTTTTTGGTAAAACTTAATGGAGCCAGTAAAAAGTTTGTTTCTGGTTTTCTTAGTGTGCGCCATCTCCCTGAATATGTGTCTATCTCTGTCACTGTTATTCTGGGATGTGCCCCCCACCCTCCATTTTTAACTTGGGAGCTCCAGGGTTTTAGTTTTGGCAATTAACCCTGCCCCCCCTTGAGCCCTAGGAGCATTCTTTTCTGCAGCCATAATGGGGTTTAACTTGGTATCAGTGAATTTATGCCCCAATCTAGTTTCACTTAATTCAATGGGAATTTTAATAGTTTTCTACAATTTGTTAATTTTAACAATGATAAGTATTCACAGATTTGATTTATTTTTTGATATGGGGTCGTGTTAAATCTCCACAAGACTACACATGTTGGCTCATGAATATTAATGACTTGCACTTTAAAAGGGCATCGGTTGGATTGTTCACCACCTCCTTGATGAAGCCCTTTGGTGGGTGAATGCACATGGGGTAGTCTTATCCTTGGTGTGTGTTTCAAGATAATAAATCTTTTTTGCCTGCTCCATCTTGGTGTGTACATCAGATTGCTTTGTCTTTTATTTAATCCTTAGAATTGTCTGGCAGCACCTTCAGGAGTTACGCTCTGTACACGGTTTTTTTTCCTCTCTTTCTTTCTTGTACTTAGATCACCCAATTGTGCCATAAAAGGTGTGATTGATAATAGAATAAAGCTCATCGAATCTATCTTTACCTGTCTCTGCTGCTATTCTGTTGTATTCCATTATGCTAGTTTTCCCTTGTGAGTTTATTAAATTGTTATGGGAGGAGTAGCTTTGGAAGTTTCATACTGAGGAAGATCCAGCAGAAAGGGGCAGAGACAGGATTGGATTCATAGTTTCAGTTTGTGCATCAGCCTAACAGAGGACACCTCTATAACCCACTTGTGAATGCTTCGGAGTGCTGTAAAAGGTTCTTCTATAATCACCTTTACCAGGTGAACGAACATCCATAGATGTCACTGAGCAAAAGGACATAGAAAGAATTGGGCTTACAAATACTTTTCTTTTATATTTTTTATTTATTTATTTAATATTCTTTAGGATTTACAACCTTTGAGTCAGAGACTCATTTACTAAGGCTCCACGTCAAAAGACAAAACAGACATACAATATACAGTCACAGCAAATAAAGGGTTACAGGTAGCAATGGCTCACAGTGTTACCGGTTCTTTATAATATTAAAGCTAGGTTGTTTTATACAGTAGCAGATAATCAACAGTTTACAGTGGAACACCAGTGTATAGATATGCTAAAGGATGTAACAACTTTGGGTATACTAAGGAGTGGAGAAGCTAGCATATTCAACAAGCATGTGCTGCCAAAAACAGCATTGTCAAAAGGTTAACTTTAGCATTCAGGGATACTAGCCCTGCAGAGTAGCTAATTAACTGCGGCAGGTAGCACCCTTATGGGGCCAAGAGTGGCATAATGCAATGCAGAGGATATAATATGGCCCTATAGCAACTGGCAATGTCATTAACATGGTGAGAAAATACCATAGTTGCTGGAGCTGCTCCAGCTGATGGGTGCTCAGAGGCGGGGTGAAAATGTTAGGTTCCTAAACTAGGTGGTGCATTGACAGTGCCATGAGGCAAGTATATGTTCTTTGAGAGCTAGCTTAACGGGACCTAACTTGTAGTTGGAGGAGACATTAGAGGGGAGTTCATTGTACCAGACTGGAGCTTTGTAAAGGAAGGACCTTTAGGCTACCCCTCCTCCACCCAGTAGGATAGTCTTTAACCCACTGTGCGTTATTAATTGGCACTGAGTATTGTGTATAAAAATGTAATTGCTCATTTTCCAATTTCTGAATACCCAGGGGGTTCTTTCTTTTTCCCAACTGCAAGCGGTTTACCCTCTGACGAAAGTGAACACTTTCGATACTTGCAAGTTTGAACTTTCCTTTTACATAAAGACCCCAGGAGAAGTCCACTCCCTGAACCCATGTTACTAATATTAAAACTTATATTTGATTCAGTTTACCCGTGCCTCAGCGACAGTCAGCATGGAGACATCCCCTACAGTGACAGCCGCAGTGCCGACTGTCAGCATTGCAGTGTCGGGGATGCCTCCGTGCACCCATCGGGGGGCTGTGCCCCTGAACCCCACCATATGGGGGGCTCTGCCCCACACCCCCAGTCTCCATGATTCTAACTCTGAGTTGGAGTTGGACTTGGGGGGACACCCAGCAAGGCAGTCCCAATCACCAAACAGACCAGCACAGTGACAGGCGGATTTTGTCCTATTCCTGTCGCTGTGGTGGTCTTCGCGATCTGGGAGTCACTGTGGCAATGGTATATCATGTGATTCACTGAAAGTGTTAACCTTGGTACATCTGATTGGACAAGCATATAAAGCTTTAGGTGAGTATGCTGGGGACTCATCTTCCTTGATATTGCAGGCATGGAACAAGGAATTATCATTAAATCTCACTTTATTGACCTGTCTTAAATATACTCTTCCCTCTTAGAAAGTCTCCTTAGCCCCATACTGGAAATGTCATTCCATGTTCTTCAGAACACCTTCTCAATTAGTTAAATTCCTCCCATCCCAATTTAGACAATTCTGGAGTGCCTGTGGCGAAACTAGAGTCACACACACAAACATTTTTTGGACCTACCACAGTACTGCATCTTTCTGGATACAAGTAGCGGACACCCTGGTTCAGGTGGTGGGAGCGGAGGTGGCACTCACCCCTGAATTAGTTTTGTTGCCAGTTCCCCCCAGGGTCTTAGACTTAGTCATTGAGCTATGTTTTATACATATATCTTAGCTGCCAAGAAGGCCATTACTCACAGGTGGCACCAGTCTTCTCCCCTGATGCTTGCCTTTTGGTACTTAATCATGAATGACATGTATTATTTAGAGTGCCTCATTGCCCGTTGTGGTGGGAGAGAGACACAGTTTGAATTGAAGTAGAGACCTTGGGTCTTTTATATTTCAGAACATGATGAATCCTTTGTTCCTTGAGAATAAAGGAGGTTAGACTGCAAGATTACCTAAACAGAGTTGGTTAGGAAGCTGTCTGATATGAGCAGCCTGGATCTTTCTCCAGGTAATTTATATTTAAGTAATGAGCTATTGACAGGGAGACCCACCCTGCTAACCTCCTCCGCCTAGCAGGATAGTCTTTAACCCACTGTGCATTATTAATTGACACTGAGTATTGTATTACCCTTAGACCAGAATAATAACAGCTCTCCACTTTATATTATTCATGTTGTAATAATTCTAAATAGCTGTTTTGGTTACACTGATAAGCTCTACAATGATAAGTGGTGAAATGTTAATGTATTCTGATATTTCTGAGAAATTAAATAAAGAGTATAAAAAAATGTAATTGCTCAAATAAAAAGGTTCTGTATACACTAACTAACTGTGGGATAACAGCAATACTTTTTTAAATAGAAAAAGATGAAAATGTGACAGCCCTTAGTTTTAATATGAAATGTATTGGAAATTCTGCTTTGTTGATGTTTTTATATATACATTTTTAACTTGTTTTATGAGATTATTTGATAATTGTTTGTTATGATCTGTGATCTTTAACATATTTTGTACTCAATAAACTGACTTGAACTGGACTGGAAACTTGTCATGCCATTACCTAAGTGGTCACATTTGGTTTCATCTTTAATTGTCCTTTACTAAATGAAGTTATTTCTAAGGTTGAGCATATTTTCTTACTCTCTCTCTCTCTCTCTCTCTCTCTTTCTTTTTATGTTTCTTCTCTGTCTAGGCGACATAATGTTTCTCTTACTCCTGTCATCATCTCTTATTATCTATATGTCTTTCCTTTTTTCTCTCTCTCTCTTTCTCTCTCCAGTCCATGCCACGTGAGCAATTTTTTATTCTCCATCCACTGCTTCTATTTCTTGATGGCCTAATTCATCTACTGTATCTCTTCTAATTTCTTGAATCATTCATCTTCTGTGTAGTCTTTACTCTTGCTTGCACTGTCAGTTTCTCATCTCTGATATTAGCTTTACCTCTCCTTTTCATCTCCTTATTAGTTTGCTTTCTTTTCTGCCTTTAACTACTATACTTGTCTGTGCTTCTTCATTTGTCTGATGCTCTTCCCCCTCATCTGAAATGTACTGGTCAACATATGATGCAACAAGTGGGTGGCCGAGGTCTGCTACCTGCAGTTGAAGGGGTTGAATATAGTCGGCAGTGCAACAGGATGCAAGCAGTGTAGTAAACAGATATCAGTTTCTGGTGTAAACCACTCCAAATGGGATATTACATATTTTATTACATATATTAGGAGGCAGTATAGTGCAGTGGTCTAAGGCTCTGAACTGCAAATCTGGTGACATCCAGCAGACCAGACCTGGGTTTGAATCCCACAGCTTCCACTTGCATACTGTGTGACCCTGAGCAAGTCACTTAACCTCCTTGTGCTCCCAGGTCGCTCCTGTAAAAAAGCTTTCAGCTTAGTGTGCTATACCTGGTAAAACAACTAAGTAAATAAAATAAATAAAAAAAACATTATTGCAGAGCGTGTATCAGTCTTTATATTTGTTTAAAAATATGCTTCCAGTGTTACACATTTTAACTGCACTGCTTAAACTGAATCTGTTGTACCAGTTATATATTATGCTTACCAGTTCAACCAGCTATGTATGTGATGTGTTAAAGTTTTAGCTTCTCCCTACCTTTTGTTCTTTGTAATATGCCTTCTATTATACCACAGGTATCCATTGTAAGCCAATCAGAGCACAGGAAAACTGTCAGTTATTCTCCCACAAACTATCATATACAGCCCCTCAGTAGGTTATCCATGTTTTAGACATGCCCACAGTAGGTTATCCACATTTTAACCACACCCACAATAGGTTATCCATCTTTTAGACATGCACACAGTAGGTTATCTATATTCTGATCCCTGCTGTTCACACTGCCCATCTGCCCACACTCAGCTGCCCTGACTTTCTTACATGCAGCCCTTCTATAGAGCAGCTTACTTTACTTTTAAATCCTGGAATGGTATTTTAAATTAATATTTCTCTGAAGATGACCAAAGGAGACCAAGGATGAGTGACAAGACTGACACAATTTTCATAGTGAGGTTCATACTAAGGTTTTGTAAGAGCCAGGGGGCTTTTGTGCCCATAATGTTCTTGAAGTTACTAATAATAATCAATCACATTACTAGACAGTATATACTTATCCAGGTGATTTTTAAACATATATTTGGAACTGCTAATGACAACATCCTCAGGCAAAGAATTCCAGGGTTTTATTGTACGTAGGGAGAAGAAAAATTTCCTTGCCATCAAATTAAAAGTTTTGCCATACAATTGAAGTGGATGCCCTCTTGTATTATATGGGTTCTGTTTGAACTCAAGTCCCTGTTCGATATTTAGAAAAGGGTCTTACATAACATCATACATAAACAAGAGATCACCCCGCATACATCGAACAGCTAGTGACATCAGATTCAAAGATGTAAGCCTAGATTCATAAGGATCATTATATAGTCCTTTAATATGTTTAGTGTATTTACACTGGACCTTTTCGAGTAAATTAATACAGATTTTTTGAAGGGGCTCCATAATTGGAAGTGTATTCCAAATGGGGCCGAACATAGGCTTGATACAAGGGCATTAAAACTCCCCTGTCCTTAAATTTTATATTACGCCTAATAGATCAGATGACTTTATTAGATTTTGAGATAGTCTCATTAATCTGTATTGAAGGACAAACATCCGAGTATATGTTCACTTCCAAATCCCTTTCATTTGCTGAAATAATACGTTTTTTACCAGCTAAGTGGTAAGTTGCCTGCTGATTTAATGCACCCAAGTGCATAACCTTGCACTTTTTGGGATTCAATAGCATCTGCCATTTGATTACCCAAATAGATATTTTGTTCAAATCTGATTGGATAGTATCTATTTGGTCCATGGTCAGGCATGGTCCTCCTATTTTTACATCATCTGCATATTTTATTGAAGAGGAAAATCAATCTTTGGTTAAGTCACTTATAAAAATTTGAAACAGACAGGGTCCCAACACAGAACCCTGTGGAACACCACTAGTAACACTACCAATATCAGACAAATGGCCATTAATGATTACATGTTGGGTTCTGTTAGATAGCCAATTGGAAATCCAGTTGATAATAAATCCATTGATTTTTAGATTATGTAACTTTTCAATTAAGGCCCAGTGTGGCATAGAGTCAAAGGCCTTACTAAAGTCGAAAAAATAACGTCATATGGTATCTTCTCATCAAGTGAATAACTAACATTCTCATAAAACCACATCAAGTTGGTTAAGCAACTACGTCCCTTCTTAAAACCATGTTGGGATGAGTCAGAAATAGGGGAGATTTTGTCCATTATTAGGCTTTCCAGTATTTTACAGAGAGGTGACATTAAACTGATTGGCCTATAATTCTCCCAATTATTTTTAGGTCCTTTTTTGTAAATTGGTATTTAAAAAGTTGTTTTCCTTGAACCAGGGATGAAATTCTGAGCTATACAATTATTGAACAGTAACTAGAGTAGAACCACAAGAGAATGTCGTAATAAAAATAAACAGTGGCCTGCTAGAGCCGGAATTATGGGAGTGAGAGGGAGACAGAGAGATTGAAAGAGAAATAAGAGGGAATACAAGAGAACACAAAAGGAAGGGGTCACATTCCTTCAAGTGGCTCCTCATCCCATCAAAAATATGTTGTTTTCATTTATTATCCAATTTAATAACATAGAGGCAGTGAACAAGGGTTTAATCCTAGACAGGAAAGAGGTGAGTATGTCCCAGCTCTCAGGATGAGACTTTGATGATGAGAGTAAAGAAGCTGTTTGTTCATACACAAGAACTGTATTCCTTGAGCCCCATTGCCAGAATAATAAGCCTTCTGTCCTTTTCAGTTTAGGTGATTTTTCCTGCATCCCTGCATTACAGGCCTTTGCAGACAATGATGACCAAGGCACTACACAAGTGCAGCTCATTTAGCTTCTTGGCGACTCTCTCAGAGGAGGGGAGAGAGGAACTGAAATGGTGGCTCCAACATATGGAAGCCCGAAATGGGACGGTGATCTTTGGATGGGCACCAGACATTGTTATAGAATCAGATGCCAGTCTGAAGGGATGAGGAGCCACTTGTGAGAATGTGATTACAGGAGGGAAATGGTTGCAAGAGGATTCTGACTGCCAGATTAATTGCCTGGAACCGCTAGTGGCCTCCTTTGAAATCAAGAGCTTGGCCACAGGGGAAGAGAAAATGTCGGTGTTGTTATGGACGGACACTATATCAGTGCCCATGTATATCAAGAAGTTGGGGGAATGAGATCATCCTGTGTAGCTTCTCTGGCAGAGTCCTTTGGCATTGTTGTTTGAAACACATCATGGTTCAACAATATTAGGGATGATCTGTTCTGTAGCAGATTGGCACTTCAGGTACTTAAGAGACTCCAGCAACTGTACCCTGAATTTGACAGGGTTTCTCAGGATATGGTAAATCCTGAGTTTATTGGAAATATGTATTTTTGCTTCCCCTCTGAATCACCAACTGGAATTGTTCTTCCATTGGAGGCCAGATCTGCAGGCAGTATTTCATTTATACAGATAATTTTGAAACTAATTACATATGGCGCTAGAGAAACCAAGATTATTAAAAACATCAAGGAGCAGCATGTGATCAACAAGGTCAAAGAAACATAGAAACATAGAATTTGACAGCAGATAACGACTGCTTGGCCCACACAGTCTGCCCTTTTTTCCCCTGCCTACAGTACATTATTACTGCCGACCATACTTGATTTACGCTCTTTCCCCCACCCCCCTTCCTTTCCAGTATGTTTCTCTTGTGCCTATCCAACGTATTATTGACCCCTGCCACTGTCTAACACCAAACCACCTCTACTGGGAGATTGTTCCAGGGATCCATCACTCTTTCTATGAAGAAGTACATCCTATAATTTCTCCTGAATCTATACCCTCCACCTTCATAGCATGTCCCCTTGTTCTTGAGTACCGTTTCTTCTGAAAAATACTTCCCTCCTGTACCTTATGTACCCCTGTGAGGTATTTAAAGGTCTTTATCATATCCCCCCCTTCCCTCCTGTCTTCCAGGGTATACATATTGAGGTCCTTTAGTCTTTCCTCATAGGGCTTTTGATGCAAACCCTGCATGATTTTAGATGCCCTCCTCTGGACAGCCTCCACTCTGTCTATGTCCTTCTGGAGATGTAGTCTCCAGAACTGCACACAATACTCTAGGTGGGGTCTTACCAGAGATCTATACAGAGGTAACACCATGTCCCTCTTTCTGCTGGTGATACCCCTCATTATGCACCCCAACATCCCACTAGCTTTCCCAACTGCCTTGTCGCACTGCCTGGCCACCGTTAGGTCATCTGATATTATTACCTCCCGGGTCTCTTTCCTGCTTGGTGGTTGTCAATACAACTCCACCCATTTTGTACTGTACTCCTGGGTTTCTGTGCTCTAAGTGCATTATTTTGCACTTTTTCACATTGAAATCCAGCTGCCATACCCTTGACCACTCCACTAGTCTTCGCAGGTCTCTACTCATTCTTTCTACTCCCCCTGGAGTGTCCACCCTATTGCAGATTTTGGTGTCATCCACAAAGAGGCAGACCTTCCCTTCCAGCTGCTCTGCAATGTCACTTATAAAGACATTAAAGAGAACCAGTCCCAGCACTGATTCCTGAGGCACCCCGATGGTCACTCTCCCTTCCTCGGAGTGAACTCTGTTCGCCTCCACCCTCTGTCATCTATCCCCCTAACCAATTTCTTACCCAGTTTACCACTTTTGGACCCACTCCTAAGCTACCCAGCTTGCTTACTAGTTTCCTATGTGGAATGGTGTCAGAAACCTTAGTGACATCTAAGTAGGCCACGTCCACCGTTCCACCCTGATCTAACTCCTTAGTCAGCCAGTCAAAGAAATCTATCAGATTTACTTGACTTGACCCCCCCACCCCCATGAAGCCATGCTGCCTCAGGTCTTGTAACCCACTGGATTCAAGATATTCCACAATCCTTTCCTTCAGCGTGATTCCATTAATTTTTTCACCACCCATGTCAGGCTGACTGGCCTGTTATTGCCAGCCTCCTCCTTGCTACCACTTTAATGTAGTGGGACTACATTTGCCCTCCTCCAGTCCTCCGTAACTACTCCTATTTCCAATGAGCTGTTAAACAGGACTGTCAGAGATGCAGCTAGTATTTCCCAGAGCTCCCTCAATACCTTTGGATGCACCCCATCTGATTCCATTGCTTTGTCCACCATCAGATTAGTGAGTCCCTTCAGGACTCTCTCCTCCAAAAAAGGACTAGTGTCCACCTCCCTCCCTACTTTTTTGTGGCCCCTCCCCTTCTCCTTCCTCTGTGAACATTGAACAAAAGTATTTGTTCAGGATGTCTGCCTTTTTCTGTCCCCCTCTGCACAGTCTCCCCTTCCTTTTTTAACCTTACAATCCCACCCCTCGTCTTCCTCTTTTCACTTATATACTAAAAAATGTTTTGTCCCCCTTTGTTTCGTCCTGAGCTATTCTCTCCTCAGTTTGACCCTGTGTGCTCCTTACTGCTTTCCCTGCTTCCCTCTGTTTTCCTGATACACCTCTCTATCCTCCTCCCTTTGCGTCTCTTTATACCTTCTAAATGCTACCCTTTTTGTTTTTACCTTTTCAGCCACCTCTTTTGAGGACCATAGCAGTCTCTTTTTCCTCTTGCTTTTGCTCACTTGTTTGACACACTGGTTTGTGGCCTTTGCTATGCTCCCTTTTAGCTTTTTCCACTGTTCCTCTACCCCTTCCAGGCCATGCCCCCCTGCCAGGTCATCCGTGAAGCATTCACCCATCTTTATAAAATCTACCCTCCTGAAGTCCAGGACCTTGGCCCATGTGTGGCTCAGTTCTGCAGCCGTCCTTCTATTGAACCACACTGCACATTGATCACTAGTCCCCAGGTGGCCTCCCACCTTGACATCCACAATACTGTCCCTGTTAGTGAGTACCAGGTCCAGTATTGCCCCCTTATGAGTGGGTTCACTGGCTAGTTGCTTGAGGAATGCCCCCTGCAGAAAGTCCAGGATGTCCCTGCTTCTAGCTGAAGCCACTGCTGGGAGGCTCCAATCTACATCCGGCAGGTTGAAGTCCCCAGCAACAGCACCTCCCCCTTTTGTGCCAACTTGCCAGTGGCTTCCACCGGTGCTCTACCTAATTCCTCCCACTGTGCTGGATGTCTGTAGATCACCCCAGTGTGAATAGTTGCTGCATTTCCCATCTCCAGGGAGACCCACAGTACCTTTGCCTCCCACTGTATTCCCTGTATCTCTCTTGCTTTTATGCTTTCCCTTACATAAAGCACCACAACTCCTCCTTTCCTTCCCACCCACTCCTTCCTGAACAGAGTATAGCCTGGCATGGCAATGTCCCAGTCATGATTTTCAGTGCACCATGACTCAGTAATGGCAACAATATCCAGGTCGGCCTCTGTCATGATGGTCTCTAGGTCCAGAATCTTATTTCCTAGACTTCTTGCATTTGAACACATTTTGTATCCACTCTACTTGTTGCCCCCCTTTTTTTCCTTTTTGCCCACCATGGGAATTTGTAGCAATCCCTCGTCGGTGGATCGGAGTGAGCAGGAAGGGCAGTAGGGACCAAGGAGCTCTTGCAGATACCAGGGTCCCTGCTCATGTAGGGCTTTGTAGGTCAACAAACTGACCTTAAAGGTAATCCGCCACTGTAATGGCAGCCAGTGCAGTTTGCGCAACATGGGCATAATATGACTAGTCCTAGATGTACCAGTCAAAAGCCTGGCTGCAAAACAGTATTCACACTTTATTTCCACTCCAATCACAGACAATTAGAAAACCTGCAGCTGCTTCCCTAAACACAATGAGGTAATGCTTAATCTATTGAGGTACTGCATTAAAAGGGAAGTTTAAGATGGCTATCACTATACATTTCAATTTGCTCATGAACAACTTTCTCCAAAAATTTTCTTAAATGTGGTAGAGATAGAATGATAATTATCTACATTCTGAGAATATCCTGACTTCAAAATAGGAATGAATTGTCCCCCTATACTGTTGACTTGCAGTGTGGATCTATCATAAGACACATTGGCAAAGTTATACCTGCAGATTTTGGATCACTCTCTAATGTTAGCTGGTTGGAAGATTTGGGGGGATCCAGGACTCTCTAGGGTCATTCAGAGGTAGCTGAGACCTACTTCAGGGTATCTTGGGCTCCTGAAACTTGGAATGCATATAAATCTACATGGTCAACCAAGTTTAGCTGGTGTATTTCAAAACAGATTGATCCCTTTCTCACCAATTCAAATCAGGTTATTGAGTTTTCTTTTAATTTGTCATTTTTTTAAAGGGGAATACTCATGCACAGTGGCCATTATAGCATGAGTGCCCATGAAAAGCCCTTTCAAATGAGATATTGTGCTCACATGTAGCTGGAAGTTGTCCTGAGATATACAAGACTACATCTGTTCAATACAGATACAATGGCTACCTTTTTATTGAACTGTATGATGTTATGGAGTAACAAATTGAGCTGAAAGCAGAAGGAAACATTGCAAAATATTTTAACTTGTATGTGGGGCTAGTTATCCAATTAAAAATCACTATAAGTTAGTAAGTTTATTTTCAATAATTGTCTAATATCACCTGATTGTGATCTGGTGATTCTGTAACTTTGACCTTCCATGATGATCCCAAAACATCCCAGTAACACCTGCTGGCAGTGGTCAAATCATCCACAGAAACTTCAGTAGGACACATGACCTGGGGAAAGATGAAACTTGGACAGGGACTCAACCTCAGGAAGGGGTAAACCTATGTCAGAGGATCAGACTTGAGTAGGGGACCAACCTTGGGCAGGGATTGACCTCACAGAGAATCAATGTTGAATAGTGGATCAACCTTGGAGAGGGATCAGTGGCAGGCAGAGAGTACCATCAGGCAGGGACTCACCTCAGACAGGAGATAAGCCTCAGGCAAGAGAGTCTGCTGAGCTTAGGACTTCCAGGATTGTGAGACTGCATCACACTCTCTTAATTCTAAATATCCCATAGGTCAGACAGTGCAAATGATGCAGGAGCTCTATTTAATGGTGTTTTTTAGTGTGCTGCCTTGGATGTATAGCATATATCAAAGTGGCAATAGAGGTTGGGGCACAGTGACGGGACACTTTAGCCTTCCTAGGACATCTGCTAGATATGAAGGTAAGAAGAGCCTAGCCACTATGGCAGGGTCCCTCCCACTAGTGCTCACCCCCCTCCAATGACCCTCTGCACAGCAGAGAATTGTTTGTGAGTGTGCAGAAGCATGCCCGCATCCCTGTACCCTCATTTGACCCCATGAGTAAAAGTGCAGTCTTGGTGGGATTGGGTGCAGACAGCATAACCCATGCTGTGGATTCCATGGGGTGCTCTCCTGGTGCAGGGAGGGTGCTCTATTTGCAGGCACCTCTTTGGTCTGAAGGAGGAGGTTGCCCATCTCCAGGCTGAGCTGGCTAGGATTCGTGAAACCTCCTCTCCCACCCAGGGACCACCAGAGCCAATACCACTACCTCAGAGGTTGCCAGGAAAGAGGAGAGGCTGGACCAGGGTGGGCTCAGGGTGGGAGAGGGTGGTGGAACAGAGTTGCATCCCTCCAGCTGTACCTCTCCACAATTCATACACTCTTCTGGTGGATAGTGGTTCCTCTATGGTGGCACCTGCAGTGGAAACCAAGGAGGATGCTGGGAACCTTCACAAAGAAGACCCACAGGAGTGAGGCATGTGACCCCACAGGGGAAGGAAACAACTCCTGGTGGGGGACTCAATCATTAGGGGGCTAGAAATGGGGGAGGAAGGGGAGAGGGAGGTAAGGTGCCAGACTGGTGGCCACGGCTTGGAGGGACAGGAAGCACATCCTCAGGATCGTGGGAGCAGCTGCATGAGGGAGGGGGCTGGATGTCATTGTTCATCTAGGAACAAATGACTTAGCTAGGAATGGAATCAGAGAAGTGCACGAAGAGTTTGTAGAGTTGGGGAGGGGCCTTAGACAAGTAGTGCATACGGTAACCTTCTTGGAGGTGCTGCCTGTCTATGGCAAGGGTGATGTTAGGGTACTCCTCACCAGGGAATTCAATGAATGGTTGAAAAACTGGTGTGGAGCTCAGGGTTTTGGCTTCATTGGGGACTGGGGAGCCACCTGGAGGGATGCAGACCTATACTGGTGCGATGGTCTGCATCTGTCCAGGGGGGAACCAGGATCCTAGATGAGAGGCTTAAATGCTTTATTAGCACTAGTCAAGTGGGGAGGCACTGAAAAGGAGCAGGGAAATCCCAGCATCCCCCCACAAAACACAGTAATTAGTGAGGTAAACACCAATGTAGAGAAGTCATTAGGGAGCAGGACAGAGGTAAATGTAAAAAAAAGGCAAAGGTTGTAAGGACAGAAATGAGGCTAAAAGGGGTAAGGCCATCAAAAAGTGGAGGGTGATGAGTACCAATGCCTGTAATCTGTGTAACAAGATCCCTGAATTAGTGACCTTGATGGAAGAGGGTTGCCTGGATATTGTGGCAGTCACAGAAACATGGTACACAGAGAACCATGACTGGGATGTCAACATACCAGGATACACAATCTACAGGAGGGACAGGGAGGGTAAAAGAGGAGGAGGAGGAGCTCTCTATGTAAAGGAAGGGATCAAAGCAACAGAACTAAAGAGCAAACAGGGAGCAGATGAGGCACTCTGGGTCACCCTGGAGAAAGGAAATGGCACCACAATCTGCATGGGGGTTGTATACAGACCCCCATCTCAGGGGGAGGGAATGGACAAGGAAATGATAGAAGGCATCCTTAGGATGGCAGAAAAAGGGGAGATATCGTTGATGGGGGACCTGAATATGCCAGATGTTAACTGGAGCACCTTTGCTGCAGGTACATCCCAGAGCAGGGTCATTCTTGATGCCCTACAAGGGGCATGCCTCAGACAGCTAGTATTGGAACCCACTCAGGAGGGTGCAATCTTAGACCTAGTGCTCTCAAATGGGGACGGAGAAAGAATCTCAGATTTAGAAGTGGGTAGCCATCTGGGAACAAGCGACCACCAAACAGTGTGGTTCACAATAAACACAGCCATACAATCAAGCCATACAAAAGCAAGAGTACTGGACTTCAGGAGGGTTGACTTTGGGAAAATGAGAGAGTGCCTCAGAAAAACACTAGTAAACAGGCAAGAAGGAGGGGTGGAGGAACAATGGGGAGTAATCAAAACAGCCATTACAGAGGCAACAAGCCTTTGTGTAAAGCAAATCAACAAAACACAACAAAGGAAAAAACTGCTATGGTTCTCAAAAGAGGTGGCAAGGAAGGTTAAGGAGTAAAGGACAGCATTCAGGAAATATAAGGAAACACAGAAGGAGCAGGACAGAGAACTTTATCAGTTAAAGCAGAAAGAGGCTGGGAAGGCAGTCAGAATAGCAAAGGCCCAAACCGAGGAAAGGATAGCCAACTCTGTTAAGAAGGGGGATAAGACCTTTTATAGGTAAATTAGGGAGTGAAGAAAGACCAAAGAAGGTATACTGCAGCTTAATAAAGGGGAGGGAATGTGGGTAGAGGGTGACAGTGAAAAAGCAGGGATACTGAACGAATATTTCTGCTCAGTATTTACAAAGGAAGAGGAGGGGGAGGTACCTAAACCAAACAAGGGAAACACTCTGAAGACGGGGTCAATACCAGTCCATTTACAGAAGAAAGGGTTCTGAAAGAACTAATAAAATTGAAGGTGGACAAAGCAATGGGCCCTGATGGGATTTACCCCAGAATTCTAAAAGAACTAAGGGTAGAACTAGTGACACCGCTGACTACTTTCTTTAACAAATCATGGGAGGATGGGGTGGTACCTGAGGACTGGAGGAGGGTGGATGTGATTCCTCTTCACAAAAGTGGGAACAGGACAGAGGCAGGAAACTACAGACCAGTTAGTTTGACCTCAGTGGTAGGTAAAATGATGGAATCACTTCTGAAGGAAAGAATTGTTGTGTACCTAGAGGCCAGTGGGGCACAGGACCCAAGGCAGCATGGATTCATGATGGGAAGGTCATGTCAGATGAATCTACTAGATATATTTGACTGGGTGACCAAAGTAGTAGACCAGGGAGGGGCTATGAACATGGCCTACCTAGATTTTAGCAAGACATTTGATACAGTCCCACACAAAAGATTAATACACAAGTTAGCCAGCCTTGGAGTGGGTCCCAAGATGGTAGCCTAGATAAAAAATTGGCTAGACAACAGGATGCAAAGGGTAGTAGTAAATGGAGTCCACAGTGAAGAAAGGAGGGTTACTAGCGGGGTACCAAAGGGTTCAGTACTGGGTCTGGTCCTTTTTAATGTCTTTATAAGTGACATTGCAGAGGAACGGGAAGGAAAAGTATGTCTCTTTGCAGATGACACAAAGATCTGCAACACAGTTAATACACAAGGTGGAGTGGAAAGGATGAGAAGGGACTTGGCAAGGTTGGAGAAATGGTCAAATGTGTGGCAGCTTAGATTCGATGCAAAGAAGTGCAAGGTAATGCACCTGGGAAACAAAAACCCAGGGGAAGAGTACACAATGGGGGGGTGAGATACTGACAACAGTAAAAATGGAAAAGGATCTGGGGGTAATTATATCAGACTACCTAATGGTGGGCAAGCAATGTGAGAAGGCAGTAAGGAAGGCTGGGGGGATACTGGGATGCATAGGGAGAGGCATCAATAGTAGAAAACAGGAAGTTGTTATCCCTCTTTATAGACAGGTGGTGAGACCCCACCTGGAGTACTGTGTGCAGTTCTGGAGACCCCATCTTCGCAAAGACATAGACAGAGTGGAGGCTGTCCAGAGGAGGGCAACCAAAATGGTGCAGGGTCTGCACCAGAAGACATATGAAGAAAGACTAAAGGAGCTTAATATGTATACCCTTGAGGAAAGAAGGGAGAGAGGGGACATGATAGAAATTTTCAAGTACCTCAAGGGAATCAACAAAGTCCAAGAGGGTAGCATCTTTCAGAAAAAGAGATGTGCAAGAACAAGGGGGCACAATTTGAAGATAGAGGGGGGATTGCTCATAGGTAATGTGAGTAAGTATTTTTTCATGGAGAGGGTTCTGGATGCATGGAACAGCCTCCCTGAGGAGGTCGTGGAGTCAAGAACAGTGGGGGAATTCAAGAATGCATGGGACAGACATAAGGCAGTCCTAGTGGGGTGTAGGAGGAAGTAAGCTATTGGTTAACTAGGATCTGCAGCTTATCTGTTAGGTAGGAAAATGGGCAGACTAGGTGGGCCAAGCAGTCTTTATCTGCCATCAAATTCTATGTTTCTATGTTTCTATGCTCTGCCACTTCCGTCAGCCCTGTGCACATGCCTAGAGCATCATAAACCCTTTATGGATTGACCCCTCAGTAACAGGAGTCAGAGTGGGGTGGAAGGGGGACAAATGTCAGACCGGAAGGTAAGTGACTAGTATGATACCACAGGGGTTAGTTCTGAAACTGCTACTGTTCAATTTGTATATTAATAATCTAGCACCAGGGAGCAGTAGTAATTATGAAATCTGCAGATGATACAAACCTAGCAATGGTGGTCAACAGTGACAGGGAGTGCGAGTAGTTATAGCAGGTCTTTCATCAGGTGGGTTGTTGGATAGACAGATGGCAGACACAGTTCAGTGTAGAAAAGTGCAAGGTAGTGAGGTATGCATCAGAGGCAGAATACAGGCTAAATTGTAAGGTGTCGGAAACAACAGAACAGGAGAAAAATGTGGGGGTTATCATATATTCAACCTTGAAGCCAGTAGGGCCAGCAGAATGTTGGATTACATCAAAAAAGGGAATAGTTGGTAAAAGAAGGTAAAAAGCCACTATAGTTAGACCTTATCTGGAGTTTTGTGTGCAACTCTACGTACTATATTGCAACAAGAGAATAAAACACAGTCCAAACTTATGGTTAGGGAGCTACAGAACATGACATACGTGGAGAGACTAGGGCATCTGTGGGTGTTTTTCCTTGACAAAAGGAGACTAGGAAATGGGGGGAGGATGATTGAGGTATTCATTGTCATGATGGGATATAGAAAAAATACACACCAGGGTGTTCAGTTGCACTGAGATATTCAGACACCTTGAGCGTGTTGTGAGGGATAAGGTGACTTTTTATTGTTGTCTCCTTATCTGTACTGTGTATCACATTTTGTCTGTTAAGACTATACTGAGAAGCAGCATCTCAGGAGACTATCCTAGTTGGCAAAACTTTTAAAACAAACACATTATTCCATCTATAAAACAGACCCCTGGTTTATCCTGTTTAGCAGACTCCAGGAGTAATAAAATCAGGCACGCAGTAAAAGCTGAGGGCTGAAATAGTTAGGAGGCACTTAAAGAGCAGTTCATGAACATTTGGTACCGTGGATCAGAATGTATATACATTTCTTCTTCTGATTTTCTTTCTGTGACTAATAAATATTTGTTGTTGTTCTGGAAATTATTTAGGCCCTTCTTCTGTCCATGATGGCTTTCCATTGATAGCAGAACACTAACCATAAGAGTGGCCATTTAAGTCTGAGTGTGACCAGACAAAAGGGAATGCTGGTCTGTGTACGATACCAAAAGTAGATGAAAGTCTCCATGTAGTGCCTGTAGCCAGTCCATACAAAGAGAGTACTTTAGGTAATGTGTGTCTTATTAAAAGAAGGGAGTATCCAGTTTAAAGGTTAATAGCTGACCCACGAGAAGCTGAACTAGCCCTGATTAAGGTGGTCTTCTCATGAAACAGGAAAGGGGTGCAGGGCCATGAGAAATTACCATAGAATTATGGATGCTGGCTAGTCTTATAACAAAGAGTTTTTTAGGCATGTAAATTAGTCAAGTCTGAGATCTGAATCCTGTAAATGTCGAATGACCCATTTTAGGTATGTGTGATATTCTCTATTTTGGCAAAATGAAGTCCTGTATGCAAGGTCTGTTTTCAAGAACCTGTGAGGTGAGAATTTAGACTTTAGTCCAGTTTAGCCATCTTCTATGTTGTATTTTCCTATCATACAGTGCTCTTTATTTTGACTTCCTTAGTGAGTTAGGTATTTCCCATTAGTTGTCTGTGATTTTGTACATTGTGTAAATGTTAAATATTTTTTATTTAATATGTATGTGGATGAGAAGCTAATTACAGACTTTTCTAAGTTAATTATAGCTTTAGCTGCTAAAAGGGAAATCAGCATCCCTTTTATGACGTTTCAAGAGGAGGAAACCAGGTTTAGTAAACTGGTGCGAAATCATAAATGCTGATGTCTGTGTAAAGGGGGAAGCTTATCATGAGATCAAAGAAATGTCATTTGAAAAAGGAAACAAGTTGTGCTGAGGACTGCAGAATTTAATACTTGGAAAAGACATCCTGTTTTTATATAGATATATATTTTTTACATATTCTGACAGGGAGGAGCTAGGTGACCTCATGCAAATAGGTGGGGAAACCAGCTTTTTAAAGATTATTCTGTTTTCCTTCAGGGACACTTTTATCTAAACTCTGTTAAAGAAACATCTTTGGAGCACTTTAAGCAGTATTTAGAGAGACAAATCTAATTACTGTAGTAGGAATTGTACTGTTTAAAACCTTGTTCTTTTATAAGATGTGTATGTCTTGTGATATCATAGTTCTGGATTTTGTGTTTTACATATTTTTATCTATTTTAGTAAAACTCTTTTTGGAGCATACTTGGTCTGTCTTTGATTTTCTTTCATTTGCAAGAAAAGTATATATGGTTATAGCAGACACTAGGCATAAGCTTGAATGGTGATACTAAACTGGAAAGAGAAGAGTTTTAAATCTGAGGTCTTTATTAAAGTTTGTAAGGGTTCATTTCTGTACACCTGGTTAGGTGCCCATAGGCAAAGATATCTGGCCCCCTGAAGACAGAAATATCTGAGCCTGTGCATTGGGCACGCTAACAAGAGGTTCACAGTTTGAATCCCTCCAAGACTTGAGACCAAAGGTTTATCTGAACTAACAAAAACAGACAAGAGGGTTACCTTGTTCTGTTAAACTGTTCATAAGACTGTGCTCGGATTGGCACTTTGGGAGTAGAGGGCTGACCTGCTGAGTGGGTTTGTGACAGGTTGGTTGGCAGCAGTGGCATAATTTTGGTATTACAAGCTTGTATTTTTCTATGTCAGCTTGAGACCATAAGCTCACTTGCAAAGAAAGAAAAAGGCAGTGATTTAATTTTAAAAAAGGAAACAGAACTACATCACTTGGTGTATAGTCAAGTTCCTACCGTTTTATTTTTTTTTTCCTAAAGTGCAAGTCAGAGTAGCAGTAGTTAGGAAAGATGACTTCCGACTACAGCAGGCACACTGTAGTTTACTTAAAGCAATTGTGCAGGGACAGAGGAGTCCCGTTCGAGGTGGCAGACAAAAAGCAGAACCTTATAGATGCCCTAATGGTAGCAGATACCCAGAGCAGCGAGTCACAGACTGTGACTGGAAAGGACCAAGCCTCGAGTGTGGCAGGTCTAGCTGTCAGTGCAGTGTCCAGATCTAATGAGGAGGGGAAACAGGGCCACTGGTAGTGAAGGGCCACAGCCGCAGGGGAAGGTCACCAGTACCTTGAATCCAGAGGTACTCAGGTTGCAAATTGAGTTGTGCAGGTTGGAGCTGGAGTTTCAGGAGAAGAGGGAGCGAGAGAAGCGAGAGGTGGACCATGAGACAGAGTGAGAATGCCAAGAGGCAGAGCATGAGGAGCGTGAGTGCCAGCGAGCTGCAGAGGAGAAGAGAGAGGAGCGCCAGAGGCAACACGAACTGGAGAAGCTATGACTCCAACCAGCAGCACCAGAGCACGTAAGTGGCTTGGGTTTAACTGGGACTGCAGGACTGGGTTAGAAATTGAATTCCAAATTAATAGCTGAATTTAAAGAGGGGGAGGATATGGATGCCTTTTTAAATTTTTTTGAAAAAGTTTGCATTCAGGCTAAAATTCCTAGAGAGTCCTGGAGTTTCCAGCTATCCCCGCTACTTACCGGGAAAGCAGCACATGATGTGGAGACAGGGACACAGATGCCCATACAGCGGACAGCATATCGGGTGTCAGAGGCTATCCAAAAGAACATTAGGTGGGAAGCAGAGGAGATGCTGGATTTAGGGGTAATCCAGAGATCCCACAGTCCCTGGGCCTCACCCGTAGTCCTTGTGCCTAAGTCAGATGGCTCTACTCATTTCTGTGTTGACTATCATGGACTGAATGCAGTCACGAAGTCAGCTGCCCACCCGATGCCCCGGACGGACGAACTCCTGGATAAGTTGGGAGGGGTGACCTACCTTATGACCATTGATCTGACAAAGGGGTATTGGCAGGTAGAGTTGACAGGCAGAGCTAAGGATAGGTCAGCCTTCATCACTCTGATAGGCTTATTTGGGTTTAAAGTAATGCCTTTCAGAATGAAGAATGCCCCGGCCACTTTCCAAAGGTTGGTGAGCCAGGTGTTAATGGTGCTGAGGAGTACACCACGCTGTATGTGGATGACATTGCCATCTTTAGTACCAGCTGGGAGGAACACCTATCCCACCTTAAGGAAGTGCTGGACAGGATACAGAGGGCCAGGCTCACTGTCAAAGCCGGGAAGTGCCAGGTGGCCATGGGAGAAGTGGCATACATTGGGCATGTGGTAGACCAGGGACAGCTCTGTCCTAATCAAATAAAGATAGAGGTGATCCAGGCATGGCCCAGGCCAGAAACCCAGAAGCAGGTCAGGTGTTTTCTAGGGACAACAGGGTACTGCACAACATTTTGTATCCAATTACAGTGCCCTGGCTGCTCCCCTATCTGACCTGACAAAGAAAAGGATGCCAAAAAAATTACCTGGGGCCCAGCCTGTGAGGAAGCCTTTACCCAGACTAAAGGAAGCACTGTGCAGTGCTCCTGTTTTGACAAGTCCTGACTATAGCAAAACCTTTATAGTTCAGACTGATGCCTCAGACATGGGTATTGGGGCAGTACTGAGTCAGACATCCAGCCAAGGGAGGGTTCACCCAATAGCCTACCTGAGTAAAAAGTTACTTCCCAGGGAGCAGGCATACTCCACGGTGCAAAAAGAATGTCTTGCCATAGTGAGGGCCCTAAAGAAGCTGGAGCATACTTGTATGGGGAGCATTTTGTAGTGCAGACTGACCACAACCCCCTGGTTTGGCTGATGCAGATGGGGAAAAACAATGGTAGATTGCTAAGATGGAGTCTTGCTTTGCAAGGGTATGATCTGACAATTGTACATAGGGCTGGAAAGCAAAATCAGAACTCAGATGGTCTGTCTAGGGTCTATGAGGAGTGAACTGATTTGGGAAGCTCATCCCATGCAGGGATAGATCACCCTAATTCAGTCTAGGTAGGGAGGAATGTGACGCTTAGACAGCTGGTTCTGATCACTGTATCATTTTTTATAAAATAAAAATGGGTGATGGACTGTCTGTCATGAGAGATGCTGAGAAATCTGGTGCTCTTGGAGTGACCTTGCTCCCCCCACCAGGTCTCTGCTGAAAGATGAAAACCATGAGAAAATACTGAAACAGCATGTGAGATCACACATACACAGGTTTTACAAACAAGGTGTTACATGGCAGGCCAGAAGCTAATTACAGACTTTTCTAAGTTAATTATAGCTTTAGTTGCTAAAAGGGAAATCAGCATCCCTTTTATGACGTTTCAAGAAGAGGAAACCAGGTTTAGTAAACTGGTGCGAAATCATAAATGTTGATGTCTGTGTGAAGGGGGAAGCTTATCATGAGATCAAAGAAATGTCATTTGAAAAAGGAAATGAGTTGTGCTGAGGATTGCAGAATTTAATACTTGGAAAAGACATTCTGTTTTTATATAGATATATTTTTTTATATATATTCTGACAGGGAGGTGACCTCATGCAAATAGGTGGGGAAAGCCAGCTTTTTAAAGATTATTCTGTTTTCTTTCAGGGACACTTTTATCTAGACTCTGACAAAGAAAATCTTTGGAGCACTATAAGCAGGTATTTAGAGAGACAAATCTAATTACTGTAGTAGGAATTGCACTGTTTAAAACTGTGTTCTTTTATAAGATTTGTATGTTTTGTGATATAATAGTTCTGTATTTTGTGTTTTACGTATTTTTATTTATTGTAGTAAAACTCTTTTAGAGCATACTTGGTCTGTCTTTGAATTTTCTTTCATTTTTAAGAAAAGTATATATGGTTATAGCAGACACTAGGCATAAGCTGCTGAGTGGGTTTGTGACACCTGTGAGGTGAGAATTTAGACTTTAGTCCAGTTTAGTCATCTTGTATCTTGTAATTTCCTATCATAATCGTGCTCTTTATTTTGACTTCCTTAGTGTGTTAAGTATTTCCCATTAGTTGTCCGTGATTTTGTACATTGTGTAAATGTTAAGTATTTTTTATTTAATATGTATTTGACTAGGCTATCTTTTAAATGGTACAAGTAATTTGTTGTATTGGCTATTCTGTGATCCACATCTGATGGCACACACTGGATCTAAGTATTACTACTTCTAGAACTGGAAAAGAGTGACAGAGTACCTGAAACAAACTGTTTTTTTTTTATATATTTTTATTTATTTATTGAAATTTTGTTGACTGGGTAGGCCCACTGAGACAAGATATCCCTTTTCCAGGGTGACCCAGAAGTAATTACACTTAATAACATTTTATTTATTTATTTTTTGAAATATCTGATTACAGCCTTTGAGCTGGAAGCTCGTTTACAAAGGTTCCACTTCATGACATAACAGGGATACAGTAGTTAAATGATAAGTCAAAACATTGTTAACAAAGAAAACAAACAGGCAGTTCAGATACAGCCATTTAACATGTAGGATTATAAAAGTACAGATATTATTGTACAGTATGTGCAGCAACAAAATCACGTGTAATAGAAGTGCACTAATAATGCATGGCAGGAGAAGGAGAGAGAGGACCATAGATGGGAAGGGACTGGTAGCAGGGGGTGAGGGGAGGAAAGGGATAGTAAAAGAAGGACTAAAATAGGGGATGAGGGGAGGACTGGAGCAACCAAGTAGGCCTTGTCAAACTTTAGCAGATGAGTGGAAGTAGATAGAGAGGAGAGCAAGGGGGGATGGGAAGGGGGCATGTAGATCTGGGTTGGGGTGGGGAGAGATGGAGGGACATGGCTTGGGAAAATGAGGGAGGCATTGAGAGAAATATGAAGGCGGGGGGATGTGGGAGGGGGAACGTGGAGGTGTTGATAGGGGCTTGAGCAGGATAAAGGCAGCAGTCACAACAGCTTAGGGTTGCAAGATAGTCACAAAGCCTAGCTTTGAATGGGCTGAGTTTAGTATTGGCTAGCATATCCTCACTGAAAGAGTTCAGCCAGAGGGGAGACCGATATAAGAAAAAGAGCTGGCCCTGGGCAGTTTGGCAGAAAGGCACTTTTAAGGTCAGGATGTTAGACCCCCTAGTGGTGCGGGTATTGTTGGTGGAGAAGAGAAGACTTTGAACACCAGGAGATGCAAGATCTAGCACAGACTTTTTAGCTAGAAGGCATACCTGGTACCAGATTCTACAGTCCAAGTTTAGCCACCCTGACTGAGAATAGACATCACAGGTATGTGTTAGGTGGGGAGCATCAAGGACAAGCCAGCAGGTTTTGTTGAGAGCCACTTTGACCCTCTTGAGGGTTGTTTCAATGGCATCGCCATATACTACCAGTCCATAATCAGTCACAGATAGAACAGAACTGTTAATAGTTAGGTTTAGGGCACCATCTGTTAAGCAGTGCTTGTGCCTAAATAGTTGGTCAATCCTAGCATTGGCTGCTTTAGCTACTAGGTCAGTGTAATGAGTGAAAGAAAGGGAACTGTCTAAGATGACTCCGAGGTATTTGAAACTCTGAACCATCTCTGGGGGGGCATTTTGAGAGTTCACTATTTGCAATTGGTAGGATTTGTGCCAGTAATGGGGGGAGGCAAACAGCATCGTTTAATTTTTAGTAGTTTAATAGAAGCTTAGAGTTGGTGAAACAGGACTTGGCAAAAGCGAAATTAAGTTGCATCTGTTTTTCCAGCATTACTGGGTCTGATTGGCTGGAACAAATCACTGCATCATCAGCATAGAGGTGGACCTTGTCCAGATGTGCTCAGGGGAGGTGGTTCAAGAACAGGCTGAAAACCAGCAGGCCCAGAATTGACCCTTGGGGTACCCCCGTAATTACAGCCCAGCTTTTGGAGAGGACATCAGCGATTTTCTCTTGTGTTCTGTCAGAGAGGAAACTCCTAAACCAACATACAGTTTCAGAAAATAGTCCAAAGCGGGTTAACCGGTTCAGTAGAAGTTCATGGTTGACTGTGTAGAAGGCCTTGGTGAGGTCGATATAAGTCACCCCCACCAACTGGCCCCAGTCAAGAGCATTGTGGATGTAGCCTGTGAACTCCGCCAAGGCACAGGTGGTGCTGTGTTGTTTTCAGAAGTCATGCTGCTCTGGGCATAGCAGCTGATATTTGTCAGGGTGGTCAACAAGCTGGTCATAGACAATTCATTCTAGTGCTTTTGTGAGTGGGGGACAATAGAGATCAGCCTATAATTGGTGTGGCTTGCTTTGTCCCCACTTTTGAAGATGGGGGTGACCACAGCCTTCTTCCATGCCTGAGGAAATTTGCCATTAATGAGTGAGAGGTTCAGGATTCTGGTAAGGGGTGGTAGTACCTCATCTAGGGTTAAGGCAATGAGCTTGAGATCAAGCGCGTCACTGCCCACTCTGGTTTTCCCAAAGACTTGTGAAAGGTATTTTTTTTGCTTTGGCCTGGGAGATAATTTTAAAGTGGAAAGGTGGGACGGGGCCAGCCAGGGAGACCGACGGGTTGAAGGGGTTGGAGACGTCTGGAGGTAGAAAGAAATCTGGAGGGGTACGCTACTTAGGTCTGTAAAAGCCCTATTAAAGGTGTTAGCTATAGTTACAGGATCCTGGGTTATTGTACCATTTAGACTGAGTAGGGTTGGGGGGGATTTGTTGGGTTTACCAATGAGAGTCTTCAAGTTATCCCAGAATTTATGGCTGTCTTCCCAGTTGCTACACAACTTGTTCTCAAAGAAGTGACTCTTTGCTAAGTGAATAGCCCTTGTGCAGTTATTTCAAGCAATTTTGTAGCTTTGTAAGTCTATGGAGGAGCCAGTATTTCTGGCCTTGTGCCAGAGATTGTGCATAAGTTTCATCTGCTCGAGGAGGGCCGAGGTGATCCAAGACTTACTACACCCCTTGATTTTGTGCTTGATGGGAGGGGCATAAATATTACAGACCATATTGAAGGTCTGGATGAAGTGACTGAGTGGGGAATCAACGTCATTAGTTGCGAAAAGATACAACCAGTTCAGTTGCAGAAGGTGTGCTCTGAAGGAGGCCAGCTGCCGTTTTTCAGTACTCCGGAAATGTGTGTTTTAGCAAAGAAGTGCACAATAATGCATATGGAGCACAAAAACCCTGGAACAACATATCATTTGTTGGGGGAGGATATAGAGTGCACCAAGCCAGAAAGGGACCTTAGGGTTATCATCTCTGATGACCTCAAGGTAGGGAAATGGTGTGACATGGCAGCAGGTAACGCAGATAGAATGCTGGGATGCATAGTCAGGGGCATCACCAGCAGGAAAAGGGAGGTCATAATAATAAACAGGCGGTTGTTATCCCCCTCCCAAAGGGTGGCGACCCCTCTGTGCCTGGAAATTGCCGCCCCATTTGCCTACTCCCAATACTGGCCAAACTTCAGGAACACCTTGCCCTTGCTCAGCTCTCCCAATTCCTTGACTCTACCTCCTTCTTCACCCCCTATCAGTCGGGTTTCCACAAGTATCACTCCACCATCACTGCCCTCCTAAGACTCACTGATGACATCACCTCAGGTATGAACAAGGGGAATATCACATCGGCGATTTTCATAGACCTGGCCAAGGCCTTCGATACCGTCTCTCACCCCAAGCTACTAGCCAAACTTAATGGTGCAGGCCTTTCCAACCTTGCCTTGATTTCAGGTCTCATGACTGGCAGACACCAATCAGTAAAAATTGGCTCCCATATATCTCCCCCTCTCCCAGTCCATGGGGGTCCCTCAAGGTTTAGTCTTGGGCCTAATACTTTTTTCTATATTTCTAAATGATCTCCCGCTGGCCTGCACAAACTCTGCCATACAAATGTATGCGGACGACACTGTACTGTACGCCTCTGGCCCCTCCACTGGAGTCACGTACAACACACTACAACAGGACTTCAATGCCGTACAGCAATCGTTCAGGTCCAACCAACTATTCCTAAATGTAAAAAAAAAAAGTCTCCCTAATCTTTGGCATGCAACCTCGACTTTCCCATCTAGTAGCTCCTCCCGTCTTCCATACCCTGGACGGGTCCCTCCTGGAGTCCTGCACCTCTTTCAGATACCTGGGAGTATGGCTTGACCAACACCTAGATTTATCCGTACACATCGAATCGCTACACAAAAAACTGCTCCCTAAACTGTGCGCACTATATTGCAACAAAGGGTGCGTGCCCACTATGGTTCAGCGTGAAATTGTACTTAAAATGATTTTCCCTATACTTGACTATGGCGACATGGTTTATGACACTCCACTCCCAACCAACCTGGCCAGCCTGGACACCCTCTTTCACTTCTTCTGTCATTTCATCCTGGACTGCCCCCCAATGACCCATCACTGTGACCTATACAGCTCCCTAGCACTACACTCAATCACTTCCCCCAGATGGATCCACTGCACCAGAGTCATAGCTAAATTCTGGTCCCAGTCCCTCCCCCCCATCTCAGCTCCGTAGTATTGGCTCAGGCTTCCCTGGCCTACTCACTCAGAAGCACTGACCCCAGGCTTCTCCAAGTCCCTTTCATGTATACCTCCAAGGGAAAATCAGCCTTCAAATATCGCATGCCCAAACTATGGAATGATCTACTGGCTGACATCAAGTTTACCTATAGACCTAGACTCCTAAAGCTGCAACTCCACGCACGCTTCTCTGACACATGCACCTGCTACCAGTAGCCTTGAGCTCTAAGCCCATTGCTCCCCTGATTCGTGCCACCTGCTCATCTCACCTGCTGCACCAAAGGGTCTGAATTTGCATCTAAGATTGGCTGTCTCGTCACTTCCTTATGCCAAACCATGTGTTTTCTCATACTGACTTGTGTATCTCAATGTTCTCTATCTTGTACACACTCTGTACCTATGTTAAATCTACGTAAAGACTTGTTCTGTATTGCACCCTTGTAATTCCCCCAGGTCGCATCTGGAAACGAGTGGCCCCTTGCTCAGTATGCCTGTCTGGTTAATCTCTTAAATAAATAAATACATTCTACGATACAAGATACTAGTGAGGCCCCACCTGGAGTACAGTGTACAGTTCTGGAGACCTTACCTATGTAAGGATATAGACAGGGTAGAGAAGGTTCACAGGACGGCAACAAAGATGGTACAGGGATTGCATCACAAGTCCTATGAGGACAGGCTGAAGGACTTCAATATGTACTCCCTGGAGGAGAGGAGGGAGAGAAGGGATATGATAGAGACATACAAGTATCCTACAGGGAGGAACAGGGTGCAGAAATACACAGTTTTGCAGTGAAAAAGATGTTCCAGGACTACAGGGCATGGGATGAAGTTGGAGGGAGGGCAATTCAGAGGAAACATGTGGAAGAATTTTTACACAGAAAGGGTGGTGGACTAGTGGAACACCCTGCCAGAGGAAGTGGTGGGGGCTGAAACAATCACGGGATTTAAGAATGCATGGGATAGACATAAGGGAATTCTGGAGGTCAGGGGTAAAGGGCAACAGACTTCCAGAAAAATGTAAAGGGAACTCACAAGCTCAAATGGGCAGACTGTGTGGGCCATAGGCACATCTGCCGACAGTGTCTACTTATCTATGAATAATGGAGGGAAGAAAAATGGGGCATTATGGGGGGATCACACAGGGGGTGGAGGGGCATGAATAAGGGTGGCTGGAGACATTGGAATAGTGGATGGGGGGGCACCATGGAGTGAGGGTGGCAGGCACAGGGAGGACAGTGGGGTGCAATGGTTGTGAGGCAGCTGTTTGAATGAATATACTATGGAAACTGGGGGTTGTCCAATTTGTTACAGGCTGAGCAGACTGGAAGAAGAGGTACAGGGGCTCTGGAGGAGCTGGAGAGGGTGGGGGGCTGGGGCAGGTGGGAGCCCTGAGGAGGAGTAGCTGGGAGAAGCAGAGGAGGAACAGCAGGGCTAAATCCTGTGAGGATATAGGAAGGGGGGATGGGGTAATGAGAACAGAGGGGTAGTAAGTGAAGGGAAGGTTCAGGGCAGGGGGAAGGAGGAGATGGGCACCACTGCGAGGGTAGCAAGTAATAGGTTTGTAGTGTTGGCATTGGAGGTGGCAGGGGAGGTGTTGGAGATTGGTTGTGGGGAGGAGAAGGGTAGTGAAGGCCCAGGAGTAAGGCTGGGAAAGAAAGAAAGAAGGGGGGAGGGGGAAAAGCAGGGTACAGGCAGAAGGAGAGGCGGAAACAGGGGGGAAGATGTAGGAGTCGCAAACGGTGCAGATAGAGGTAATAAGGAGCAGGGCAGTGCAGACTCTGGAAATATGGACAGTGAAAACAGGAAGAGGGAGTGTGGGACAAGAAGATTGGGGGTACTAGTGCTGGGGATTCTATACCGAAAGGGGGTCAGATGGGGTGGAAGGGGAGAAAGGCACAGTTGTATCTGGTTCGAGGCTATTCCAGGGTTGACCGCAGGCAGGGCGGGGCAGGCACGTCTCAAATGCACACAGAAGGGGAGGAAGAAACCTCACATAGTGATGAGCATGGGTACAAATGACTTGGCAGGGGAGATGGTAGAGGTGGTAAAGGGGAGGTTTGAGGGTTTGGGTAGGCAGTGTGAGGAGGTGGATGGGTTGGTGGCATTCTCTGAGGTACTCCCAGTACCATGTGCAAGTACAGTGAGGAAAAAAAAGGATAGAGGAGTTCAATGAGTGGCAGAGGGATTGGTGCCATATCAGGGAGTACAGATTAGTGTCAGACTGGGGCAGGACCTGGGGCAATAGTGACCTATACACAGCGGCCAGGTTACATTTGAGTAGGGAGGGGAAGGGAGTACTAAATTGGGGAACAGAGGGGTATAGATCAACAAAGGTGGATTTAAGCTAGGAGTGGAGGCGGTGAGGGGACAGCTGATGGGAAAAGGGCCCAGAACAGGGAGCCTAGTGAGCTCACCCCTCTAGTTATGGGTAAAGGCAGTGGGAAAGCGGCTCAGGGAGGGATGGGGGGAAGAATTGGGGTAGGGAAAGGGAGGAGACAGGCTGGAAAGTGGTCTCACTGAATGCAAGAAGCCTAAGGAATAGAACAGCGGAGTTGCAGGCTCTCATGGCAGTGGAGGCGGTGGACACAGCAGCCATCACAGAGACATGGGCCACCAAGTAGCAGGACTGGGATATGGTGATCCTGGGGTTCAGGTTATTCAGAAAGGATAGCACTAAGAGGAATGGGGGGGTGGAGTGTCAATCTGTGAAAAAATACTTCCTCACATTGCTACAGGGACGGCTCAGGGCAACATGGGAGTATTTTCACAGAGAGGTTGGTGGACACATGGAACAGCCTTCCTGAGGAGGCTGCAGGGTCTAAAACTGTGGGAGAATTCAAGAATGCATGGGACAGACATAAGGCAATTTTTGTGTGTGGTAGGAAGAAATAGGCTGTTGGTTAAATAGGATCTGCAGCTTATCCTCTAGGTAGAGAATTGGGCAGACTAGGTGGGCCAAGCAGTCCTTATCTGCCGTCAAAGTCTATGTTTCTATGTTTCTATGTTTCTATGGATAAAGTGCGAAAGTGAGGGAACGAGGGAAGGACAGAAGCACTATGGATGCAGTTCCAAGATGCAAAGAATAGGACACTGAGGATCGGGGTGGTGTACAGGCCACCAGCTCAGGGGAGTGACCTGGATAGGGAATTAGCTGAACAAATTAGGAAGGTTTACAGGAAGGGGAGCACAGTGGTGGTGGGGGACTTCAACCTGCCGGGGATGGAGTGGGGTACCCCATCCACCACAAGTGCAAGGGAGTGGGTCCTGTTATAAGCATTTCAAGACAGCTTCCTGACACAGCTGGTCCAGGGGCTGACTCGGATAGAAAGGACTCTGGACCTTGTACTGGATAATGAGGAAGCTATAAGGAATCTGGAAGTAGAGGAACCACTAGCTGGGAGTGACCACTGTTCGGTGTGGTTCATGCTCAACATGGGGAGAGAAACAGGGGGCATGGGTACAAGGGTGATTGAGTTCAGGGGGGGCGGACTTTAAGAAGATGGGGGAGATTTTGGGCAGGCACCTGGCAGGTATGCAACCACACACAGATGCAGACCAGAAATGGGGACACCATAAAGGAAGGGCTGGCGGAGGCTACGGAGTCTTGCACTAGGAAGAAAAGCATGAAGGGAAGGGCAAGGAAACCCAGTTGGCTGACACATTAGGTTATGGAAGGGGTGAGGGCCAAGAGGGCAGCATTTTGAAATTACAGGAAATCGGGGAGAAGTGAAGATAAGGACACGTACATGGAGAAGTCCAAGGAGGTTACCAGACTGGTCAGGGTGGCCAAGTCATCCAGGGAGCTGAGATTGGCGCAGGGAATCAAAAGTGGAGAAAAAAGACTGCCTCCGCTCCATCGGAGGGAGAGAAGAAGAAGCAAGGATCAGCTGGTGAGGATTAAGAAGGACAGGTGGTGGGTGGAGAAAGGGGCAGAGCAGGCAGAGGCACTGAACGAATACTTCTGCTCTGTATTCACGCAGGAGAAGGGGAGCAGATACCCCAGGCAAGGGGGGGGCTCAGGGGGAGGAGACAACAGATGCAGGGATTACAGAGAGCAGGGTACTAGATGGGTTGAGGGCATTAAGGGTAGAAAAAGCACCTGTAGCTGATGGTATTTACCCTAGGGTACTAAGGGAGTTGGCAGAGATCCTGATGGGGCCACTGGCCAACCTGTTCAATACCTCCCTGGACACAGAATGTGTACCACAGGACAGGGTATTGCTAAGATCAAAGGAGATAAGGTGGAGTGTGTGGAGGAGGACCAAGGAAAAGCATCTATCCTAAATAGATACTTCTGCTCAATATTTACTGAGGAGAAGGTAGGGCAGGACCCACAGCTCAGCACTGTGGACACGGGGGGAGGGAGGCATGCACCAGTCCCTTCACAAAAGAAAGGGTCCTACAAGAGCTCCCTAAGCTCAGGGCGGACAAGGCAATAGGACCTGATGGCATACATCCCAGGGTACTAAAGGAGGTAAGGGTTTAACTAGCAGAGCCATTATCAGAACTGTTTAGTGAGTCTCTGAACAAAGGAGAGGTCCCAGAAGACTGGAGAAGGGCTTATGTGATCCCACCCCACAAGAGTGGTTGCAGGGAGGAGGCAGGGAACTACAGACCAGTCAGTCTTACCTTAGTAGCGGGCAAGATTATGGAGGCACTCCTTAAGGAAAGGACAGTGCAACACCTGGAATCCATAGGAGCACAGGATCCAAGACAGCATGGGTTTACAACAGGAAGGTCCTGTCAAATTAATCTCATAGATTTTTTTGACTGGGTAACCAGAGTGGTGGACCAAGGGGTGCAGTTGATGTCACCTACCTTGACTTCAGCAAAGCTTTCGATACTGTTCCACATGGAAGACTGATTAATAATAATAAACTTTATTTTTAAGCGCCGTTCTAGTACCAAGGCGCTTTACAATAATAAAAACTATTACATTAATATATAAAACAACAATTACAGATGGTAACAGTTCACTGGAAGGCCTGACCCCACAAAAAAGTTTTAAGTGCCTGTTTAGAACCCCCCACGGTTGAGCATTCCTGAAGCTGACGGGGGCAGAGAATTCCAGAAGGTGGGGGCCGTGAACATAAATGCATGGACCCCAGAAGATTTCAAAATTACCCTTGTAATCTCCAGCAACCCCTCGTCAGCTGAGTGGAGCTGTTGCATAGAGGTGTAGGGAATCAGAAACTCTTTCAAGTAGTCAGGACCAAGTCCATGTAGGGCTTTGTAGGTCAATAAACCTACCTTAAAGGTGATCCACCACTGAATCGGCAGCCAGTGCAGATTGTGCAGCACAGAAGTAATATGCGACCTCCTAGACACCCCGGTCAACAGTTGAGCAGCAGCATTCTGCACTAGCTGCAAGCAGCGGATATCAACCCTAGGAAGCCCTAAAAAAAGGGAGTTGCAATAGTCAATGCGCAAGGTCACAAAGGCATGGACAAACACAGGCAGATTGCTGGATGGAACAAGGTGTTTGACCCTGGCAATGTTTCTAAGATGGTAAAAGGCAGACTTGACGACTGCTGACACCTGATAGTGAAGGGTCAGTCTGTCATCAAATACCACATTCAGATCGCGCACCCGTTCTGAGGTAAGGATCTGAGAGCCCCCCAGAAACAATCCAGAGGGCTGATCAGTCCTCAACCCCTCTATCCGTAGTCCCCTTATACAAAAGCGGGAACAAAGAGGAAGCAGGGAACTACAGACCAGTCAGCCTCACCTCGGTAGTGGGAAAGATCATGGAAGCACTTCTGAAGGAGAGATTGGTGGAACATCTGGTTGTCAATGGACTACAGGACCCAAGGCAGCATGGTTTCACCAGGGGGAGGTCATGTCAGACCAATCTCATTGAATTTTTTGACTGGGTGACTAGGGAGGTGGATCAGGGAGGGCAGTGGACATGGCCTATCTGGACTTCAGCAAGGCCTTTGACACTGTGCCACATAGAAGACTATTACACAAACTGGGGGATATGGGTGTGGGCAGGACAGTAGTGTGGTGGGTAGGTAACTGGCTGGGTGGCAGGACACAGAGGGTGGTGGTAAATGGCTGTCACTCCCACAGAGGAAGAGTGACCAGTGGGGTACCACAGGGATCAGTGCTGGGACGGTCCTATTCAACATCTTCATCAGTGACATTGCGCAGGATCTAGAGGCAGAATTTCACTGTTCTGCTGATGACACAAAGCTCTGTAACAGAGTAGACACACCAGAGGGTGTAGACAGAATGAGAAGGGACCTGCAGAAACTTGAAGAATGGTCAAGGGTTTGGCAGTTGAAATTCAATGCAAAGAAGTGCAAGATAATGCATATGGGGCACAAAACCCTGGCACAATATATCAGTTGGGGGTGAGGATATAGCATGCACCAAGCAGGAAAGGATCTTGGGGTTGTCATCTCTGATGACCTCAAGGTAGGGAAACAGTGTGACAAGGCATCAGGTAAAGCAAATAGGATGCTGGGATGTATAGGCAGGGGCATCACCAGCAGGAAAAGGGTGGTTATAATTCCACTATACAAGACACTAGTGAGGCCCCACCTGGAGTACAGTGTACAGTTCTGGAGACCATACCTACGTAAGGACCTAGACAGGGTAGAGAAGGTTCAGAGGAGGACAACAAAGATGGTGCATGGATTGCATCACAAGTCCTATGAAGACAGGTTGAAGGAACTGAACATGTACTCCCTGGAGGAGAGGAGGGAGAGAGGGGATATGATAGAGACATACAAGTATCTTACAGGAGAAACAGAGTGCAGGAAAACACTATTTTTAAGCGAAAAAGATGTTTCCAGGACTAGAGGGCATGGGATGAAGTTGGAGGAGAGCGATTCAGAGAAACATGAGAAGAAATTTCTTCTACAGAACGGGTGGTGGACAAGTGGAACACCCTGCCAGAGGAAGTGGTGGGGGCTGAAACAATCACGGGATTTAAGAATGCATGGGATAGACATAAAGGAATTCTAGAGGTCAGGGGTAAGGGGAAACAGACTTCTAGGAAAACAAACTGAACTTATAAGCTCAAATGGGCAGACTGGGTAGGCCATAGGCCCTTATCTGCCGACACTGTCTATGTATCTATGTATCTATGTATCTATCCTGCGACCTGGGTCCACTACCATAACCTCAGTCTTTCTCGTTTCAACTTTAGCCAGCTCAAATTCATCCAGGCCTGGATTTCAGCGAGGCAGTTATTAAATATTGAGAGAGCACTAACCTGGTTGGGGGCAAAAGACAGGTAGAGCTGGATATCATCAGCGTAGCAGTGAAACCTCAGCCCATACCATCTTACAATGTTTCTGAGGGGTAGCATATACACTGCAAACAACATGGGGGACAGCACCGAGCCCTGAGGGACCCCACAGGACAGAGGGAGTGAGTCAGAAGAAAAATTCCCTGACACAACTCTCTGTGTTCTGCCTGTTAGGAAAAATGTAAAGCACCTGAGGACCGTACTTGTCAGGCCACAGATGGACCTCAGGCGCTCAAGTAGCACCCCATGGTCTACAGTGTCAAAAGCTGAGGAGAGATCAAGGAGTACCAGAATGGAATGGTTTCTCTGATCTCTCACCATCAGAAGATCATTGAGCACCCGAATGAGAGCAGTCTCAGTGCTATGCCTCTTTTGGAAACCAGACTGGAGAGCTTTGTAGACATTATGGATAGTCAAGTGGTTCTCTAGTTGAGTTGCCACTACTTTTTCAATAACCTTTCCTATAAAGGGAAGGTTCAATATACGTCTGTAGTTATCTAGAGCGTCCAGGTCCAACGAAGCTTTCTTCAGAAGGGGTGTCACCACCGCCTCCTTCAGGGAGCTTGGAAACTCACCCAGTTCCAAGAAGCACCGGACAGTCTGAGCCAGAACTGGGCCAATGATATCACAACAATCCAAAATCAGGGAAGTTGGGCCAGGATCTAAACCACAGCACGTAGGGTGCATCCCCTGGACAATCCGGATAATATCCCCGAACTTCAGCAGGCCAAAGGAACTCCAGGAAGTACAAGGTATAGTGACCGAGCACCGACCAACAGCATCCCCCATAGAATGAGGCAAAAGGATCTCCGACCTGATGTTGGCCACCTTATTCACAAAGAATCAAGCAAACTCATCACACTCCATTTGTGAAAAAGCTCGACGGAGCTGCAGACAGGCTGGGTTTCACAACCTATCCACAGTTCGGAAGAGTTGAGCTGGTCGATTCTGAGCGACAGCAATCTCCCTGGACAGGAACTCTGCCTTCTTATGGGAGATCACTGATTGGTAGGTCTGGTAATGCTCCATCAAACTAAGATGGTCAACCTCCAGGATGGATTTCCATCAATGACGTTCTAACCTTCGTCCTAGACGCCGCAACTCCCTCAAGGACCCATCAAACCAAGGGGACCGAGGGCAAAGTGGGAGAGGATGAACCTGGACAGGTGCAATCAGGATGAGGGCCGAGGAGATGGCCTTATTATAGGCCAGGACCAACGGCTCTGGACCTGAGCTGGCATTAGGGAACTCCGAGAGATCAATCACTGCCGCCAGATCTTCAGGGCTCACATCCCGTAAAGGGCAGTAACTGACCATCTCCACAGGGGCAGACCTACAAGGGGGGGTGAAAAAACTGAACCTCACAGTGTAGTGATCGTACCAACCGAAAGGTTCCACCCCCAAATCGGAGGCCTCAATCCCCAAGAGGAAAACCAGATCCAAAGAATGACCATGATTATGGGTAGCTGAGGAAACAATCTGTGTGAAGCCCAGTGATGTCATCAACTGGAGGAAGTGCTGTCCAAAAGGGGAGAGTTTGTCATCGACCCAAGCATTGAAGTCGCCCAGAACCATCAGTCTGGGCGACTCCAACGCCATGTCGACAGCGAATTCTGCCACTTACTGCAGGAATAGCTTTTCATCCCCGGGTGGACGGTAGACAACAGCTATTGTTCAGCCCACACCAGCTACCACAGTATATTCAAAGGATTCGGTTCCTCTACTGGTACACTAGTGAGGCCCAACTCGGTCCTGAAACAGACCGCTACTCCCCCACGGTCCAATCTCAGGCGGTGTATCACCGAGTACCCAACTGGGATTGCCGCTTCCAAAGTGGAGCCGGCATTTTCATCCAGCCAGGTCTCGGTAATGCAATCCAGATCAGCTGTTCCAACAAAATCCACAATAATTGCAGTTTTGTTCTTAACAGATCTGGCATTGCATAACACCGCCTGAGTTGGACAGGGTTCACGAGCCATCCCAGCTACTTGCCCATCAACAAAGATGGTGCCCTTGGGTATGGCGACTAGACATGGAGCACCATGTTCCAGGCTCCATTTCGTCCCAGGGTGTCTCCTAGGCCTAACCAGCCCTATGCAGGAGATCCGCTCATTCGTCCTCCAATGTCAGCGCCCACCACCACCCCTCCTATGTATAATACCCAATGCATGACAGTGCTGGTAGATAGAAAAGGACAAAGGGGGGGAAACGGGCAGAGGGCATGGAGAGAAGAGGACAAATAGTGTAAAACCGGGGGGGGGGAGGGCAGACAGACAAATTCCACAGGCTAATAACCACCAAACTAAAACTAAAGCTACACAACAAAAAATTCTAACTTTCTTATATTATGGATAACTACTCTTAAAATAGTCTCAGTACACCCAATAAAATAAACTACATAATTAATCCCCCCAAAACCCTAAATTTTAAAAACTTAAAACAATAAAAGCAAAATAACTTGTATAAATTATATAAACTATATAAATTCTCCAATCAATGAATTTTAAATTAATAAAAACTAAATAAAGTGAATCTTAACGGGGGGCTCTCACCACCCCCTACAATGACTTAGGCAGAAAAAATAAAGCTCTCTCACAGCCACATAATAAGCTGGGTAGGCTCGGGGTGGGTCAAAAGTTGGTCAACTGGGTGGCAAACTGGTTGTCGGGCAGAAAACAGAGAATGGTGGTAAACAGTATACAGTCAGGAGAGATGCAAGTCACAAGTGGGGTACCTCAGGGATCAGTTCTGGGGCCAGTCCTCTTCAATATCTTCATCAGTTACATTGCAGATGGACTGGAGGCTAAGGTTTGTCTGTTTGCAGATGTCAACAAGACATGCAACAGAGTAGATGATCCAGATGGGGTGGGCAGAATGAGAAGAGATCTGGATAAACTGGCAAAATTATCAGAAGAGTGGCAACTGGAATTTAACGCAAAGAAGTGCAAGATCATGCACATATGGAAGAGAAACCCTGAAGCCACCTATAGGTTGAGAGGAGAGTTGCTGGCAATCACAAGGGAAGAAAGAGACGTGGGCATCATCATCACAGATGACCTGAAATCATCCAAGCAGACCACTAAAGCAGTAGGTAAGGCTAGAGGGATGTTGGGGTGTATTAGTGGGGGTATCACAAGTTGTAAGAGGGAGGTAATAGTCCCTCTTTACAAGACGCTGGTTAGGTTCCATCTGGAGTACTGCATGCAGTACTGGAGGCCACACCTGCACAAGGACATTAACAAAATGGAGGCAGTCCAGAGAAGGGCAACAAAATGGTGCAGGGACTGCATCAGAAAACATATGAGGACAGATTAAAGGAGCTCAATATGTATACCCTAGAGCAAAGGAGGAGAGAGGTGATATGATGAAACATTCAAACATCTTAAGGGCATTAACAAGGTGAAAGAGTCTAACATGTTTCAATATAAGAAAAATAGCAGGACAAGAAGACACAGCATGAGATTAGAGGGAGGCTGATTAAGGGGTAATGTGAGGAAGTTCTTTTTCACAGAAAGGGTGGTGAATGCATGGAACAGCCTACCTCAGGAAGTGGTGGATATATATACAGTGCAGGGCTTCAAACAGGCATGGGATAGACATAAGGGAGCAATACAGACGAGTATGAATAGATAGGCCATTGACAGAGTAAAGGCCTATGGCACATTCATAAGGTAGAAAAAATGGGCAGACTGGATGGGCCTTGCGGTCCTTATCTTTTGCCAACCTCTATGTTTCGATGTTTCTGTGGAGAATGGTCCATGTGGTGCCCATCCACAAAAGTGGCAAAAAGGATGAACCAGGAAACTATAGGCTAGTGAGCCTCACATGGATCGTGGAAAAGCTCATGGAGACCATCCTAAATGAGAGGGTAGTGAGCTTCTTGGAGTGAAACAGTCTCCAGAATGGTCAACAGCACAGGTCTGTAGTGGACAGGTCCTGCCAGACAAACCCTGTAGAGTACTACAACTGGGTGACGCGGGAACTGGACAAGGACCATGCAGTGGATGTCCTGTATTTAGACTTCAGCAAGGCCTTTGATTCAGTGCCGCATAGGAGGTTGGGGGGAAACTCAAATATGTGGGGGTGGGACCAAAAATGGTGAAATGGATCACAAACTGGCTAAAGGGAAGGCAGAAAAGGGTGGTGGTAGAGGGGGACACTGCTCATCACCGAGAGTGGTGACGAGCAGGGTACTACAGGGATTGGTATTGGGATTGGTGCTGTTTGGGATTTTTACTGCAGATATCTCACACGGGATCTGGAGCAGGATCAGTCTGTTAGCAGATGATACCAAGATGATAGCTGTGATTGATGATGCAGAGGGGTGGAAGGGGTTGCTGGAGGACCTGACTAAGCTTCAGGAATGGGCAAAAACATGGCAGTTGGGGTTCAATGTCAAGAAGTGCAAGGTTCTGCATTTTGGAGCCAGGAAACAAGGGAGAGATTTTCACTTGAATGGGGTACAGTTGTGGTGATCCACAGAGGAGAAGGATCTAGTAGTGATCATTATGGGGAGCATGAACAACTCTGCTCAGTGCAGGAATGTGGCAGCAAACATCAACAAAATGCCAGGGTGTATTGCAAGAGGGATCTCCTCCAGAAGGAGGGAGGTTATCCTGCCCTGTATAGGTCACTGGTCAGGCCCCACCTGGAGTACTGCGTGCAGTACTGGTGCCCATTCCTGAAGAAGGATATCAGATTGTTGTAGGGGGTGCAGCAAAGAGCCACAAAGATGATCCAGGGATTGGAGAGCAAGACCTACAAGAACAGGCTGGGAGAGCTGAATATGTATTCACTAGAGGACAGGAGGGATAGGGGATATGATTGAAACCTTTAAGTATCTGAAGAGGATAAACAAGACCAACACAGAAGGGATTTTCCAGATGAGAAGGGGAAGGGACACAAGAAGGCATGGACTGAGACTGGAGGGGGGGGAGATTCAGGAGGGAGATGAGGAGACTTTTTTCACTGAAAGAGTGGTGGACAAATGGAACACCTTACCAGATGACTTAGTATCCTGTAAGATGGTGGGCAGTTTCAAGAAGGGTTGGGACAGTGTAAGGGGAAGAGATACTGGGAAGAGGAGGGCAGGAGGAGCAGCTGCGAGATGAGGTGCTAGCTGCACACTCAAACAGACTCGATAGACTGGGAAGTCTGTTTCTGCTGGCAATTTCATATGTTCATAAAATATAATCATAGGTGACGAGTACAAAAGCAGGTACACAAGTTAGAGTAAAAAAAAAAAATCAGAGTTCATTTTCATTAGGATCAACATCAGGAAGAAAATCTAGAAGAAAGAGAGCAATGAGTGGCAGCTTGAGTGTTCCCCCTGACATCCACCTACCAGGGGAGATGAGGAGCATCACCAGAGTCATCGTTTGCAACTACAATGCCTGCCGACTAGCAGATCAGATTTCAGGGCAGTTTTAAAAACAGCTAAAGATAGACAGTTTAATACCTCTAGTTGTTGGCTATTCCAGAGGATAGGGGCTGAGATGGCAAAGGACCTGTTACCAGCACAGGTTACGGGCCTAGGAACATTTTGAAGACCTAAGTGCTCTTTTCTGGGTTTTGGTCTGGAGTATACCACTGGGACTAGGAGGGGCAGCAATTTTAGTTAACTTGAAGGCTAGGCAAAGGACTGGGTAAGCTAGTCTTGCTTCCAGGGAGGGCCAATTTGTAGAGGAGAGCACACTACAATGGTGGTCTCGGGGCTGTGCAGCTGCCACAAAGCGTGCTACCTTGTGATGCAGCACCTTCAGTTTACACAACTCAGTACCATGGAGGGGTTGCAGGAGAGGAGCACCATAGAGTAGGATGGGTAGTAGTGTGCCAGTGGCAAGGGCCAACTGTTCTTTGCTGCTAAGGTACCCTCCAAGTCTATATAGGAGCCCGATTTTCTGGTACAGGGACTTTATTGCTGACTCAACGTGGGATTTCAATGTAAGCTCCTGGTGAAGGTTGAGATTTAAAACAAGTTTGTTGTCTGTTAGTCATTGTTCTAATATCTTGAAATCAGCGTTGAGATTCAGTGTTATCTGGTCAACATCATTCGAGTTTCTATGCAAAACAGTAGCATTCCCCCCCCCCCAACAAACACACACTTTTTGGGCATAGCAGCAATAAATAATGAAAATAACAGAGGTCCAAGAATGGAGCCTTGGGGGACACCCGTAGTAATAGGCTTTAGGTCAGACACGCATCCCCTTCATTTGACCAGTTGCCTTCTGTCCTTTAAATAGTGCTGGAACCAGTTACAGGCATGCATAACCAGACCAAGATCTCCGAGTTTGGTGAGCAGGAGTTCATGGTTTACCAGGTCAAATGCTTTGGTTAGATCTATAAATATGGCACCTGTCTGATGACCATGATCCATTGCCCCAAGTACATCCGTAGTGAGATGAACAGGAGCTGTATCACTGCCATGATTTTTTCTAAAGCCATGTTGCACTTCTGAGTATGTGGTATAGCTCCAGATAGTTATGGAGTTAGTTATACACCAACTTCACTAGTATTTTTGCCAGTGTGCTGAGAATAGATATGGGTCTGTAATTTTCAATTGGATCTTTAGTGCCTCCTTTATGGATGGGGACCACAATGGCTGTTTTCCACTTGGCAGGAAAGTGTCTGAGTAGTAGGGATCTGTTGAATAGGTTTTTGAGAGGTGTGGCTATAACTGGAGCCACTATTTTCAAGAATTTAGATTCTAGTTTATTAAAGCCTGGGGAGCCATCTGATTTAATCCTCAGTAGGGTAAGCACTTCTTTCCTGGTAACAAGGCAGAAGTGAAACTGAAGGCAGGGTTGAGATGAGGGAAGGAAGCAGCTCATATTACCTGCACTAGGGTCTTTGTACTAATCTAGGTTAATAAAAAAGTTATTGAATGCATTGACTGAAGCAACTGGTTCATATACCAATTGTCCTTTGGCTATGATACTCGGAGCAGTGGCTACTGTACGTCCTTTCAAGAGGCAGTTGATTTACTTCCAAACATTTTTTAGATCAGATAAATTCTTGTCTTGGAGATTCTTGAGGGGTAATACTTTTTTGGTATTTTTGAGTTCCTGCTTGCAGGAGTTTCTCACAGTCCTATATTTAAGCCAATCTGCATTTTCATCGGAGTGCTTAAATTGACCCCAGGCCTTATCTCTGAGTTTCATATTTTTCCACAGGTCTCGATCCAGCCATTTAGAGAAATGACCTCTGACACTGTGTTGCTTCAAGTGGGCATGCTTGTTAAGGACACTAAGGAAATTGAAGATAAAGAAGTCCAGAGCTTGATCAACATTGGGCCAGTTATTTAAATTATTCCAATGTATCTCTGCTAGGCTGTTAAGAAAAACGGCTACTTCAGACCTGGAGAGGTCACCAGCCACCAGAATCTTTGGGTGGGGGGCATTTGGGGAGTTATTCTTCCAGATACAGAAAACTGGAGAGTGATTACTTAGAGAGTCAGGCGGTAAACCTACTGCTTTTATCCTGTCAGGCCTGCTAAGTAGTATCCAATCTAGTAAAGAGTGTTTACCAGACTTGAGATTCAGTTTAGTGGTTGCCCTAATTAACAGGGTGAGAGATACATCTGACAGGGCAGTCTTGTCCACCATGTCACTCAACCAATTGAGAATAAAGTCCCCCAAAAGAATTAGTTCTCCAGGGGAATTATTTGCCATGCAGTTTAAGAGACAGGCCAAAGCACATTTGGACACCTTGGCGGGGGGGGAGGGGGTTATAGGCATAGCCTATAACCCCTTGACATTAGACTTTCTAGCTCCCACACATGCTTTAAGAGAAAACTGTGCTCGAATCTGCTGATTGCTGATACCTGTTCCTGCTTTCACCCTACCTAATGACTGATGTCTCTGGCCATACAATAGTATTTCCTCACCTCTATATAATCCTATTACTGCCTCAGCCTGTCCTGGCTCCCTTTCCTTGCCCATATACAATCTTGCACTGCAGGCATCTCCCTTACGCTTACATACACTCATATAATCTAATTTCATGGCCTGCTCCCCTCTTCCTCACTTACCAACTTTTTCCTTAATGACACCCCCTGCTCTCAATGGTTATTTCTTCCTTTTCTATTACCTGTTTTTGTGTACCTTGTTCTGTTCATATGATATGTCACCTGATAATTTATTGTCCATGGTCCTCTCTTCATTGCATAGGTAGGCACCTATGAACTTATGAATGGTCTACTCTGTATGTCTCCGATATATTGTATCCACTTTAACTCATTGTATGTAAAGCGCTTTACTTTGTGTGTTCTGATATATTATATCTGCTTTAACTCATTGTATGTAAAGCACTTATAATATGTTATCCTGTTAAGTTTCTGCATGTCTGTACTCTCCCGGGTCATGCCTGAAAATAGTCATTTTATGGCTAGTGCACTTACCCGGTTAACAAAAGCTAAATAAAATATTGTCAGGGGTTTTGTCCCACCAAGCAACAATTTAACTTGTAACTGCTCAAAAAGCTCATAAGTCTGGATAGGAGGACTGAGTTCTTTGGCACTGAGGGAGCTCCTAACATAAATTAGTACACCTCCACCTTTTTTACCAATCCCATCCTTCCAGTAGGTACTGTATCCTGGGAGATCAATTTCATGGTTTTGGATATGGGGTTTCAGCCAAGTTTCAGTCAGGCCAATAACATCTGGGGCATAAAGATTTGCCCAGGCCTCAAGTTCATGAAATTTGGGTCTGAGACTTCAAACATTCATGTGCACTAGTCTTAGGCCCTTAGTGCATTTCCAAATAGGGGCTGATGGGGATGAGATCTTGCAATGTGCTGGCCCAGGGTTAGTTTCAATATCTCCTGAGAGCAGGAGAATGAGCTTTATTAAATTATTGAAAAAAGCAGGGGTAGACAGTTGAGGCTGTGCCTGGGTATGCATTAAAAAAGACACAATCTCATAGCAATTGCCATTTTTGTTGCGACGTGAAGTATCAGCATGGAGGGTGAGTACCCAGTTGCGGAATGACAAGTACTCTTAGAACAGTGCTGATCTTTGAGCCGATCACAGTTTGGAGTAAGACACAGTGAGACAATGAAGTCCATGGAAATCAAGGAGACAAACAGACCTGTTGTGGTAAACCCTTTAGGGAACATTATTAAATATTTTAGATGTTGTACCCAGATAGTGGATCACAAGTAAGGGAGTTAGCTAGGTCAGTAGTAATTTGAGAGGGCCAGGAGAAACTTTGCTGGGGCTAATTAATCTAATCAGGAAGGGTGGGAGAGTAGACCTAAGAAAAGAGCACACAAACTAGGCTGGTAATTAAGGGTAGGCCTTATGGTATGTTGGCTATATTCAGTGACACAGGCACGTTCTAAGGCACAACCACAGGAAAAGATAATAAGCTAAAATTGAAAACAGGCCTACCCCAGATAGGGTGTCTGGCTAAATTCAGTAACACAGGCAATTTCTAAGTCACCAGCACAGGGGAAGGCAGTGAGTTAAAATTGCTAAAACAGGCCTACCCTTGATAGGGTGTTTGGCTATACTCAAGTAACATAGGCAATTTCTAATGCACACCCACAGGGAAACACAATAAGTTACAATTTAAAACAGGCCTACCCCAGATAGATTGTTTGGCTATATTCAGTAATACAGGCAATTTCTAAGTCACAACCACAGGGGAAGGCAATGAGAAGGAATAGGATAAGGTACAAGTGACAATAGTAGCTTTGGCTCTGGGTAGATAATGACTAAACTTGAACAATACTCGTTGCTGAAAGTGTCATACCGAGAACCTTGGAATGACTACCAGAGCACATGAAACAGCAACATGACATAACGTATAATGCATGTTGTGTTAGGAAATCATCTGAGTGAATACTGGTGCGCTTGATACAGCCCTATGGCCATTCTACAGTTTGTTGTGTGAACAGACTCAGCTGCTACAGACAAGTAGCTACACTACCATAGTATGGCAGAAACAAAATACAAGAGTAGCTTTTACTTTTGTGTCCTTACGTAAACAGCAGGACAGGTGGAGTCCAGAGGTGAATGGAGCAGAGTGGCCAACCAACTGGCCAACTACCGGCTGACTCCAGCAGACTCAAGGCAGACAACTATGCTATTCTTAGTGCATGGTCCTTCATGCAGCAGGCTGCAGTGCAGAGGGCTGCTTGTAGTGTTGTGCTGATGTAGGAAGGTGGTAGCTCTACCTCTACTGAGAATCCACCACCCGACTGGGTGAGTGGCGGGGTAGGTATTCGGCTCAGCAAGGTCCTTACTGGGAGGTCTTGTGAAGGTCCTGGACTAAGAGTAGGGGGCATGCCTCAGACAGCTAGTATTAGAACCCACTCAGGAGGGAGAAATCTTAGACCTGGTACTCTCAAATGGGGACGGAGAAAGAATCTCAGATTTAGAAGTGGGTAGCCATCTGGGAACAAGCGACCACCAAACAGTGTGGTTCACGATAAACACAGCCATACAATCAAGCCATACAAAAGCAAAAGTATTGGACTTTAGGAGGGCTGACTTTGGGAAATTGAGAGAGTGCCTCAGAAAAGCACTAGCAAACAGGCAAGAAGAAGGGGTGGAGGAACAATGGAGAGTAATCAAAACAGCCATCACAGAGGCAACAAGCCTTTGTGTAAAGCAAATCAACAAAACACAACAAAGGAAAAAAACACTATGGTTCTCGAAAGAGGTGGCAGGTAAGGTTAAGGAGAAAAGGATAGCATTCGGGAAATATAAGGAAACACAGAAGGAGAAGGACAGAGAACTTTATCAGTTAAAGCAGAAAGAGGCTGGGAAGGCAGTCAGAATAGCAAAGGCCCAAACCGAGGAAAAGATAGCCAACTCTGTTAAGAAGGGGGATAAGACGTTTTATAGGTACATTAGGGAGCGAAGAAAGACCAAAGGAGGGATACTGAGGCTTAATAAAGGGGAGGGAATGTGGGTGAGGGTGACAATGAAAAGCAGGGATACTGAAATGAATATTTTTGCTCAGTATTCATGAAGGAAGAGGAGGGGAGGTACCTAACCAAACAAGAGAAACACTCTGAAGACGAGGGTCGATACCAGTCCATTTACAGAAGAAAGGATTCTGGAAAACTAATAAAATTGAAGGTGGACAAAGCAATGGGGCCTGATGGGATTCACCCAATAATTCTAAAAGAACTAAGGGTAGAACTAATGACATCGCTGACTACTCTCTTTAACAAATCATGGGAGGATGGGGTGGTACCTGAGGACTGGAGGAGGGTGGATGTAATTCCTCTTCACAAAAGTGGGAGCAGAACAGAGGCAGGAAACTACAGACCAGTTAGTTTGACCTCAGTGGTAGGTAAAATGATGGAATCACTTCTGAAGGAAAGAATTGTTGAGTACCTAGAGATCAGTGGGGCACAGGACCCAAGGCAGCATGGATTCACGATGGGAAGGTCGTGTCAGACGAATCTAATAGATTTCTTTGACTGGGTGACCAAAGTAGTAGACCAGGGAGGGGCTGTGGACGTGGCTTACCTAGATTTTAGGAAGGCATTTGATACAGTCCCACACAAAAGATTAATACACAAGTTAGCCAGCCTCGGAGTGGGTCCCAAGGTGGTAGCCTGGATAAAGAATTGGCAAGACAACAGGATGCAAAGTGTAGTAGTAAATGGAGTCCACAGTGAAGAAAGGAGGGTTAGTAGCGGGGTACCGCAGGGTTCAGTACTGGGACCGGTCCTTTTTAATGTCTTTATAAGTGGCATTGCAGAGGAACTATAAGGAAAAGTATGTCTCTTTGCAGATGACACAAAGATCTGCAACAGGGTTGATACACCAGATGGAGTGGAAAGGATGAGAAGGGACTTGGCAAGGTTGGAGGAATGGTCAAATGTATGGCAGCTCAGATTCAATGCAAAGAAGTGCAAGGTAATGCACCTGGGGAACAAAAACCCAGGGCAAGAGTACACAATGGGGGGTGAGATACTGACAAAAGTAAAAATGGAAAGGGACCTGAGGGTAATTACATCAGATGACCTAAAGGTGGGCAAGCAATGTGAGAAGGCGGTACGGAAGACTGGGGGGATACTGGGATGCATAGGGAGAGGCATCAATAGTAGAAAACAGGAAGTTGTTATCCCTCTGTACAGACAGTTGGTGAGACCCCATCTGGAGTACTGTGTGCAGTTCTGGAGACCCCATCTCCGCAAGGACATAGACAGAGTGGAGGCTGTGCAGAGGAGGGCAACCAAAATGGTGCAGGGTCTGCACCAGAAGACATACGAAGAAAGACTAAAGGAGCTTAATATGTATACCCTTGAGGAAAGGAGGGAGAGAGGGGACATGATAGAAACTTTCAAGTACCTCAAGGGAATCAACAAAGTCCAAGAGGATAGCATCTTTCAGAAAAAGAGATGTGCAAGAACAAGGGGCACAATTTGAAGATAGAGGGGGATGGCTCAGAGGTAATGTGAGGAAGTATTTTGTCACAGAGAGGGTTGTGGATGCATGGAACAGCCTCCCTGAGGAAGTTGTGGAGTCAAGAACAGTGGGGGAATTCAAGAATGCATGGGACAGACATAAGGCAGTCCTAGCGGGGGGTAGGAAGAAGTAAGCTGTTGGTTAATTAGGATCTGCAGCTTATTTGTTAGGTAGGAAAATGGGCAGACTGGGTGGGCCAATCGGTCCTTATCTGCCGTCATATTTTATGTTTCTATGTTTCTATGTACAGTGACCTTTGGGGAGACTGAGGGTCGCAAACAGAAAGCCCTCACAACCCCTTGTGCTCTAACTTGGCTCCACTGCTGGTGATGTACCCAAGACACCACTTGGCTTTTTTGAACTTGGTGAGCTTTCTGCACAGTCCTGCCTCCACTGAGGATCTGCCTCCCAATTGGGTGACTGACTAGGGGGAGGGATTTGGCTCAGCAAGGTCCTTACTGGGAGCTCTTGTGAAGGTCCTGGAGTCCGGCAAACATTTATGGGGAGGGCTGAGGGTTGCAAACAGAAAGTCTTCATGATCCCTTGTGCTCTGACTGTGGCTCTGTATACTTGCACGTTTTTCAAATCTGAGAGTTTGAATCCTGCACCGTTTAAGTGACCTGTCTAAAAGTCTGTGTAAAGCGTATATCAAACAGAGCCACTCCACAGTAGGTGGCGCTCAACTGCAGAAATTCCAAAGCTAAAGACCATGAAGCAGGGGCACTCAAGCAAGGAACTCTGACATCACTCGAAGAAGTATAGGTGCTCAAATCCTTTTATTCGGTAAAATCAGTTCCTCCACCACCAGGTCCACAGGCCAAATGACCTTTGTACCTGGTGGACCTGGTGGTGGAGAAGCTGATTTTACTGAATAAAAGGATTGAAACACCTATACTTCTGTCTGAAATGCTTCATTTTGGAGAAGTGAAAGTCCATTCTTAAGAAAGGACATGTGAGGTAAGACTTTAGTGTAGTTTAGCCTTTTTCCTATCTTGCATTTTTTTTACCATTTGATACTCTTTATTTGATTTCTGTAGTGTGTTATGTATTTCCCATTAGTTGTCTGTGTACCTTCTACACTGTGTAAATATTATATATATATATATATATATATATATATATGCTACGGAGCATAAGCACAGTGGTTAAGGGCACTGAGCTGCAAATCTGGAGACCTGGGTTTGAATCCCACAAGCTCCCACTTGCATACTGTGTGACCCTGAACAAGTCACTTAACTTCCATGTGCTCCCAGGTCGCACCTAGAAATGAGCTCTGGCTTAGTGTGCCTTTCCTTGTTAAACAATTCCCCTTTCCCTTTAAAAGGTGCAGTTAATTTATTTTCCTGGCTATTCTATGATCTGCCTCTGAAAGCATGTACCAAATCTAAGTATTAGTACTTCTAGAACAGGAACAGAGTGATGAAGAGTCTCGAATGGACTGGGGGTTCTTAGGTCTAGATGCCCTCGGATCTTGTGAGCAATGGTCTAAAATAGCACAAGAATGGAACAGCCCTGCGTGCATTCATATCCAGGCTGGTGGCAGTATTGGTGAAGCAAGTTAAGCCAGTTGTCAGCCTTGGGCACTGTAACAGGCACATATACTGTAACTATTTATTCCATTTTAGATTGCCTTTTACCCTGTCTTGTGAGAGGCCCCCTTTCCCACAGTTTTAAATCAACATAGCATTTTTTTTAGATTTGAAATATTTGAAGGAAAATTCAATTAAATATGGTTGCCTCCCAGATATTCATCAGTATTCTCTGCTGTATTTGAACACCCAGTATTTAATATCACTTTTATTGTAACTAGGATGAACCAGCATACATCACATACTGCTTGTTGACCGTATGGGGTACAGGAGACATCAGGACTGATTTCAGGCCACAAAACTAAGCTGTGACATGGAGAAAATCAGATGAAGTGTAGCACTATATAAATGAATTTGGAAACAAAAAAGGAACAGCAGGAATCAACACTGGGGGTTTAAAATTAGTTTTTAATGAAAAATATGAAAAATACATAGTAACTGCTTCAATACGATTTCATTCAGATTTCAGAAACTATGCTTTATTGTTCTACGGAGGTATAATATCACATTTATTTATTTTATTATTTATTGAAACATTTGTAATTTTGAAAAACATCATATTAAAATTTTACTTATGAATTAAATATTTTATGTACTTACTGCCTTATTCTTTACTACAGAGAATGTTAGCATGAAAACAAAATCACTGATGTCTGGTCTTCATCTGGTTGGCTATACAAATGATTATCACAGTCCTCTGTTGTGACAGCAATCATTTCTAAAGCAATCAGCTGTGATACCACAAGCTGTGAATTAAGATCTGACTTTTAGACAAGCAGAAATAATACTGAAGACAAACTGACAAGTTCCTATTGTCTTCAAAATGTCATAAGCAATAAAGTATTGATTAATTGCAACTGATATCCCATGTTGGAGTTAAAACATATATATACAAATACCATTTTGCAATAGCATACACACACACCTCAACTATACATATAATACACTAATTTCAGAAACAAAAAACTGAAGAGGACCATAAAGTATTTTTAAAATCCAACTACTTAATGCCAAGCCTTTTTTTTTATTTACATTGTATGTTCATTCACTCTGGTGCCAGCTCCTACTGGAACCCTTCATCTCCTCCCCCTGGCCACTACCTACTTGACATCCATCCACCCCCATGGAACCTTGGTCCCCACTGCCCCGGGTGGGATGTACCACGGAGCATGCAAAGTGCCTGATGATGGATGAGGTGGTGGGGACTAGTTTGGATTTGATGAAGCCCCTTAATGGTGCCTTACGGTGCTACGTAAGGGTGCTTGACATTTTTGACGAATTCTCGCCTGAATTAAGTATTTGTACCTTGATCCTGCTCGGTATATGTGCCTTTTTTGTTACTGGCCTGGATATACTGTGGTCCCTGGAAGCAAGTACCAGAGCTGTGTTTCCACTTGTCTGTTCCCCTAGGTCACCTGGAAGACATCGGCACACAAGGGACCAATGCACATGTCCATGCACTGCATGCACAGTGCGGGTCCCCACACATTTCCCCCTTAGTGCCCCCAACTACACTGCTACATGTGGTCATCCAGGTGGCAGTATTGCAGTGAGGACAGTAGACCTCGCTCTCCAGAGAAGAGTGTCCTCTGAGATGCACAATCCTCCTCCCCGAGCCACTCCTGATAACCCAGGATCATTCCAGAATCTGAGTCACAGGTGATACAAATGGCATCCCTACCGCTGCTCAGCTGGGCCAGCCTCTCAATGCCGAGTTTGTTTTTCTTTCATAAATTATTTATAAGTATAACAGTGCATACTATATGGTATACTATTAGAATTTAGTGATTATAATAGTTATCAAGCACTAATAGCTTTCCACCCAGTGCAGACTTTTTAATGAAGTGCAGTACGTATGATCTGATTCATGTTGTGTTTTGTACTGGTGTTATTATTTTGTACATAGCACTTTGCATTATTTTTGTAGCACTTTTACACATTGTATTACACTGGTGTCTGTACCTTTAAATTGTCCATATAAATTGGCTGCTATGAATATACAACTCTGTCTCTTGACAAAACACACACACATGAAACATTGGGTCTGATTTTGTCTGCAAGCCAAGTGCTGGCGTGAATTGCTGAGCTAAAATAAAATCCTTTTTTAAGTAATTAAGTGAGCTTTCGGATGTTTATTCAGTGCTGGAGTGTGGCACCAGTTTTTACGTCCACATTCTGTATCTGTTCTTACTGGCAGCCCTCTGACTCCTTGTGCGGCTTTTTTTTTGGTTCTGCTAGAATCATTTGTAATTGTTGGGGCCAATAGATACCCTGGGTGGGATATTCAAAGGAGTTGCACATGGCGCAACAGGGTTGTGCCATGCACAGCCCACCAATGTGCCCCGGCATGATATTCAAATGGGCGAGTTGCACTGCGCAACCCCCAATGCACAGGGGCGCACCTGCAATGTATGCGGTGCAAGTGCAGAGCGCGTGCCCATGCATATGTGGCATATCCCGATATTCAGCTGGGATGTGCGGTGCATATGCAGGCACAACCCTGCCTTGCACCGCTCAGGGGGGCACAATGTTGTGCCAGTTTAAACAGGGAACAAGTAGAGGGACACCCACAGGTGAGCTGCCATATTGCTGTGCGCAACACAGCCGCCATCTACTGTGGGTGGCCACCTGACCTCACAAAACACTGCCCCATGCCCCCTGCCCAGGGAGCATTGTGCCCCCCACCCCTTCACCCAATCGCAGGCATCAGTACTGGACCTCCCTGGTGGTCCAGTGTACCGATCCCCATTGCCCGATCGCGGGCATGCATTAAAAATATCCCTGGTGGTCCACTGGACTGCTATCTCCTGTCCGATCGCTGGCATGTAATAGAATAATCCCTGGTGCTCCAGTGGACCGATCATCTTCTCCTGCTCGCAGGCATTTGTCAAACTCCCTGGTGGTCCAGTGGTACCCCCTCCCCACCCACCCACTTAGTCCCCGCCACCCTGCACCCTTCGGTCAGCGGTGGGCAGCAGCTCCTGCCAGCAAGCTGCCTGGCTGCCGCCGACTGACAACATACAGTAGAGCTATGCGCCTAGTTGGTCCACTGCATAGATAATGGGCGGCAGACCATTGGTACTACACAGTCCTGATATGTGAATGAATGTTCATTCACATTTCGGACTGTGTAGTACTGCATGATCTGCATGCCCATTGGCCCATGCAGTGGACCAATAGGATACAGCCCCACAGTACGCTGTCAGTTGGTGGGCGACTGCGGTGGGGAGCTGCCACCTGCCACTGACTGGGGGTGCAGGGTGTCTGGGGACTAAGTGGGTGGGTGGGGAGGGGGTACCACTGGACCACCAGGGAGTTTGACAAACACCCATGAGCAGGAGAAAGTGATCAGTCCACTGGACCCCCAGGGATTCTGTTACTATGTGCCCACGATCAGCAGGGGATAGTGGTCCACTGGACCACCAGGGATATTTTTATTACATGCCCATGATCGGGTGATCGGGATCAGTCCACTGGACCACCAGGGAGTTATTATCCATATGCCCACGAACAGGCAGTCAGGTGCAGAGCCCGCCGAGGGGCAGCAGGATGACAATCCCTGATGGCTGCAGCCTGGCAGGGTGCCAGGTGCAAGTCACTGGGGATTGGCGCACCGCATGCAAATGTGGTATAATGACATGCAAATGGCCCCATTTGTGCCTTGCATACATAATAGGCTCATTTGCATACTCACAGATGAATATTGCTGTTGCTGTGCCTAGCGCAACCATACTTGCACTGGCGCAGCCCCCTGCTCCCCTGGTGCCACTTGCACTGGCGCAGTGCCACTGCACCATGTGCAGTGCATGCACCCTCAGTGCTATATTCAACTGTGCTGAGCCATGGCGCAGCACCATTGAATATCACCTGGACCATGCCCTGGCTCATCCCAGTTGTGCTGCATCCAGGCTTGTGCCCCTGCCTGGTGCAGTCTGAATATCCCACCCCTATATCTAAAGATACTAGAGATAATCTTTTTCATTAATATTTCACAAATTGTCAGTGTATAAATATAATCATAGGATCCAACATTTTAATCAGTTTAGCCAATTAAGTTTACTGCCCATGGGGATAAAGTACAGGATGAAAAACTAGATTGTAAAGGCACCAAGGACAAGCAGTGCACAGCAGAAAAGAAAGCAAATAGAACAAGTACCTTGGTTTGCTGGCACCTACTAAAAGGCCATGGGGTGCATAAAATGCACTTCCACTTATTGCAACACTAAATAATATTCCACACCTAAGGATCTTCTGCTCATTATTTCTTCTTTAATAAGAAAATCAGAAATCCACAGCAATAAATACAAATGATCAATTCCATAGAAGCAAAGGTGGAATACAGTGATGCCTCACACAGCTCCCTCACAGGGGTGTCGACTGCGCGGGTGCTTAGGTGCCTCAGCACCCACAAAGTCATTTTGGGCACCCACAAAAAAACCTCCATATAGTCAGTCACTTTAAAAAAGGCACCTCGCTCCGTTTCCACTCCTTGCCTCTAGCCCCACCCAGTGGGCTGACGCTGGTTGTGAAAAGCTATACTCATAGGCTCTTTCTTGCTTTGTCTCCTCCTCTTGCATGCTGGCCCCACCCAGCAGACTGACACTAACTCACCCTTATTGAAGCTTCGCTTGGTGCTCCTCGGCACTTGCTGTGCTCTCGCTGGTCGTGCTGCAATCAGTCGGTGTGCTCCGACTCAACCTGTCTGTTAACATGCTGTGTCAGTTAGTCCTTCCCGTGCACGGAATTCTGAAACAGCGGACGGAGACCAGGAGATGGAGTGAACTCAGATACCAACTGTATCGGTATTTTTGTGTCAGCATTTTTTTATGCGTCTGGCTGGTCCAGACATGGTGGGGACTTGGGGAGTAGTTTTGTGAGGGGTTGGGGCCGGGGGGCATACCGAGTCTCAACTGTACCACATTGCAAGGAATAATTCCTCATTTCCTCAGGAAAGCCCTCTGTAAGTTCCATATTGAGATTTGAGTGTGTACCGTCCAGCATTTTAATCTAAAATTTTACAGCAGAAATCCAAACAGTGAATGTAAAAAATGTGTTGCTCAATACACAAAAAAAAACCTTTTTGAACATAAGCATTAGTACACACATTTAAACAATATTCTGAGTTTTATTTTGTGATATGATGAGATGTTCCACATTTGGCCATTTGTTCCACATTTTGATGCGCAGTATTCTATAGCTTTTGTTTGGGGGGGGGGGCGTTACCAGAGCTGGTTAAAGGAAAACTGCACCCAAAAGTTTAAAAAATATATGTTGTGCAGAGTGTTTTAATTTGTATGTGAAGTTCTAGTGTATCCTTCCCTCTGACTGGTATTAGGGGTTTTTCCTAAATTAGCCTGCTAGCTTTAGGGTAGTTTTACGACCCCTGGAGATCTCCATATCAAATAGTTCAATTGTATTTCTTTGTCCTGCAATGCACCTTGTTTCTTGTGATGGTGATGTAGCAGAGCCCATAAATCCAGCAGAAAGTACTGCATTACAGTCAGTTCACAACAATAGAGATGGCTATATTTTAAAATCTGTAGAATTCAGCTTGGTGACCACCCTCATCCTAAAGGTTTTACTGTCCTGAAAAACTTTGCTGCTGGTAATTTTTGTGCAGCTTGTAAAGCTTCCAAAATATTTAGTTTGTTTGGCATGTGTGTGCTGAATGTTGGGTCTCTCTTACATCACAGTCACATGAGACAAGATGCACTGTGGGAACAAGAAATACAATTACGCTATCAGGGATGAAGATCCCCAGGGGTCGTAAAACTAGTATAAAGCTAGCAGGCTAATTTGGGAAAAACTCCTAATACCAGTCAGAGGGAAGGAAACACTAGAACTTCACATACAAATTAAAACACTGCACAACATATATTTTTTTAAGTTTTGGGTGTAGTTGAAGGCCAAACTTATAAAAGCAGCAGGCTGTTGCATCTACAAAATGCCCAGGTCTTTTGCTGATTTGTGGGATATGACTTTGGTGATGGATGGGCTCAGGGGCTAGACAGAAAACCAAACTTGCTGCTAGAAGAAAGAAACAATTTTGGTGACTGGAAGGCCACATAACTAGAAAATAAGCAGTGTGGAGCTGACAAGTTAATATATTTGCTGTTAGCCTGACAGCCTGTTACAGTATGGAAGTTCCAAAATACCAGTGACAGCAAATATATTGAACACAGCTACAAGCTTACAGGTATTTTGTAGTGTGTGTGTGTGTGTGTGGGGGTAACTGGGTCAGGGGCGCAAAATTAAAGTATGAGGTGGCTGTTGTTAATCTGTTCCAAAAAGCAAATAAAAGAAAAAACTCTTGATTTGTGTGTGTGTGTGTGTGGGGGAGGGGGGTTGGGGGAGCTAGCCTAGAAAAATACAAACATACTGTATGTGTTTGGGGGTAGTAATAAACAGTGTGGAACTGACTTCAAAACCTAGAATTTGCTGTTAAGGTGGGGGGGTTCCATTAACAGCTAAGGGCGGTAGCAGGTAACAACCCATGTATTCAGAATCTTGAAAGAGCAGTGTGGGCTGTGGAAGGATGGGAAGGGCTGCTGCCTGGACTTGAAGTGTTTGATAGAGGTCATGCCCTGCTGTCTTGGTGTGGTCACTTGTCCTCCTGTCCACTCTATCTAAAAAAATAAAATAAATCCTAAAGAAACTCAGGATTAAGGGAAGTATTAAAACAAGGAAAATCAATTTGCACTTTTGGCAGCCTTGGAGAGACCTGGACAGGCAGTGTGTGAGGGAAGGGGTTTTCTGCTGCCTAGAGAACCTCTGTAAGGTTTAAGGAACCACATGGTCAGAGCTGCACTGCACAGACACAGAGCTTGGTACATCGAGCATGCCTGAGTTTAATTCCAGCAACTTCCACTTGCTTGCATACTGTGTGACCCTGAGGGCTGAGCAAGTCACTACTTATCCTCCTTGCAAATAAACATTTTTAGTTGGTGGTCTGACTCTGTTGTGAGACGGGGCAGGCAGAAGCAAGCGCAGGACATGTGGGGAGGGGAGGGGCAGCTGCCTGAACTTGAAATGTTTGTGTCATTGTCATGCTGTCTTGGGAGGTCCTCTTGTCCACCAAACTAAAAATAAATAAAACTTACAGAAACTCTAAGATTAGGGGATAAAAAAAGGAAAATCCCTACTCAATTCATGATTGCAGCACTTGGCAGCAGCAAAGAACCCTCAAAGGCACCATTGCATCCTCTGTAGTAGAGTACTGGTGGTGACTAACAGCAGCTCCCCATCTCGTAGTTTTCTCCCGGGGTTTCCATTCCCCATGTGCATGATCTTACATTTTTTAGCACTGCATTTTGGTTGCCACACCTCAGGCCATCTTTCCAACTTCTTTAGGTCTTTTCTCATTCTTACCACTCCCGCTGGTGTATCAACCCCGTTGCAGATTTTGGTGTCATCTGCAAACAGGCAAACCTTCCCCTCCAGACCTTCTGCAATGTTGCTGATTAAGACACTGAAGAGGACTGGCCCCAAAACTGAACCCTGGGGTACTCCACTGATCACCTCCATTTCCTTAGACTGGGTTCCATTTACTACTATCCTCTGCCTTCTATCTCTGAGCCAGTTACTAACCCAGTTCACCACCTTGTGGCACAACCCCAGACTACTCAGCTTTTTGACCAGCCTTCTATGTGAAATGGTATTGAAGTCCAATTTGCAGAAATCTAGGTAGGCAACATCCACCATGCCCCCTTGATCCACTACCTTTGTTACCCAGTCAAAGAAATCAATTAGATTTGTTTGGCAGGACCTTCCTGATGTGAATCCATGTTGCCTAAGATCTTGCCCTCCCATGATTCCAGGTGTTCCACAATTCGTTCCTTAAGGAGTGTCTCCATGATCCTACCCACCACTGATGTGAGATTTACCGGCCTGTAGTTCCCTGCCTTCTCTTTGCTGCAGCTCTTTGATCTTAAGAAATCAATAACATTCTGTGTGAGTGTTTCAGCAGTGGGAGAGAGGAAGAGCAGTGTGTTTTCTGACTCACAGGACGCTGCTTGTTGTCAGTCTTTCTCCAGTCCAGTCAAAGTCGGTCACTGCCTAGGACAGAGTAGGGAGGACGCTACCAAAAAGCTTAATCCTCCTAGTTTGACCTGTCTGTGAGTGTGTAAGCTGTTGGGAGAAAGCAAAAAGCTGACTTCTGAACTTGTCAGTGTGTATTCTGACTGTCCTGTCCAGTCAGAAGTGTCCACCCCCCAAAAAAAAAACTAAAGGAAACTTAGAATAATTAAACATTAAATAAAAGGAAAAAAACTGTCAATCTGTGTGTGTTTGTGTGTGAGGTGATGGCAGGCAGTGTTTGCTGGGGTTCGATTGCTTGCTACCTAATGAAACTCAGTCTGTAAGTTTTAAGGAATGACAAGAACAGACAACAGAGCCATCTGAGCTTGAAGCTTGGACACTCTTACACCCTGTGGGGGAGGTAGCACTGTAACCTAAAATTTCTATTCGGAGCATCCTTGCAGCCCCTGGGGGCATCAAAGAGTCTTCCAGCGTACTCTTCTATGGTCCTTGGCACCTTGGGACATCAAAGAGCCCTCCAGGACATTCACCTTGTGGGGTGGTGGTACTGTAACCTGAAATCCATATTTGGGGCATGCTGGCAATACTTGGGGCATCAAAGATCCCTCCAGAATATACTCCTATGGGTCTTAGCACCTTGCTGGGCCTCAAAGAGCCCCCAAGGGCACCCTTGCATCCTCTGCGGTAGAGTAGTGGTCGTGGTGCATATGCATTCTAAAATGTATCAAAATACCCCCCAAAATGCACCACCAAGCATGAAAAATCATGTTGCCACAAAGGAGCAACAGTTGCCACAAATGTGGCAACTGTAAATACTGTTGCAAAGTGAAAAATACCAAGACTTTTACAAATAGGGCAACAGGGAAAGATACTGAAGTTAGGGGATTCATCACATGTGTCACATGTGGAGTTATTTACCGGGCAGAGTGTAAATGTGGTGCTTTCTACATTGGCAAGACAAAGAGAGCATTTAAAACCAGAATAGGTGAACATATCCGAGCAATTGAAAATAAAGATGTAAAGAATGCTCTAGCCATGCACATTTTTAAGTCTAGAAAAAAGGATGATCATGGATTCACATTCACAGGTATAGAAAGATCTGTAATGTCCCTCAGGAGGGGAAATTTTGATAATCTGCTGTTGAAGAGGGAACAGTATTGGATCCATGCTTTTTGAGCAATGGAACATCCTGGACTAAATGATAGGATAGAAATTAGGCCTTTCCTTAAAAAGAGAAATTGAATAACAAAAATATCTCTTTGGCTATATTTTTTTACAATGGTTATGATGTGTTAATATTTGTATTGTTTCTGATTTTTTTTTTTCAGATTTGCACCAGCAGTTCAAGGACAAATGCTGAGGAGTTTTGTCTTCCAGACCAAACTTTGTGCAATTTCGTTTTGTCCTGTATGTATGTACGTGATATAAAGTTTCAATTTTAAAGTTTAAAAATCTAACAGATGTGCTGAAATGAAATATAATTCCTGGATAAGCACCTGTTTGTAAACGATATCAGTGTGATGTTGTTTTTTAAATATTAATTCTAATATGATTATAATTCTGTACTGTCACTTTAAGCACTAGGCCTATTTAAGGGGAGTGGTTAAGGGTACCAGGCATCCTTTGAGAAAGCACACACATGCTAAACATGTGGTGAAGCCTGCAACCAGCATACTAGGTTGTGTGAGGCATCACTGTATTCCACCTTTGCTTCTGTGGAATTGATTATTTGGATTTATTGCTGTGGATTTCCAATTTTCTTAAGGAATAATGAGCAGAAGATCCTTAGGTGTGAAATATTATTTAGTGCTGCAATAAGTGGAAGTGCATTTTATGCACCCCATGGCCTTTTAGTAGGTGCCAGCAAACCAAGGTACTTGTTCCACGGGGATAAAGCTAGAATTGTATCATTTAAATTTCCCTTTAGTTGTCTATTTTTGATTGTTTACCTAAATTGTCGAGATTTTTCTTTTTCTGTCCAAAACAAAGCCAGTAACTTACCGGGTACATTTGTGAAGTTAAGAAAAAGGACTTAACTCAGTTTGGTTCTTGAGGAGGAGAAAGGTTGAAGCCCCAGTTTCATGAAAGGAAGGTAAGTAGGTGAAGTCAAAGCTAAACTGCATGTACTTATTATATGTCTTCAGAGTTGTCCCTCTGGTGTCAGGCACTCTTTAACATGAACTACTGTTTTAAGGACGCTTTTTTCACCTTGAGACTAAAGGGTTCTGAAACATATTATGCAGTTGTAGACTGCAGAGAATGGCTGGGTCTCTTGACCGCCATCTTACTGAAGGTACATGTATCTTACATAATAAACAGTTTGTGGGTTGGTCAAATAAATATAATCTACTCTCCAATACGTAGATTTTCTTTCTTTATTTTGGTTTAAATAACCCCAACATTTCCCCCCAAACATAACAGGCTTTTTCAAGGGGATTTATTTTGCACTCTTTACATCAGCTTCCATCTACATCTACTTGTTGCAGGAATATGTTTAAATTACTCTGTGTACTGTGTACTCACAGGCTTCTTTGCTGGCACAGCTTGTCTCTTTGTAAACTTTGTGTGCAGCAGTGCTGCTGCTCCTGTTTTATACAACCTGTGTGGCTGAATAATGGCATTCCCAGCAAAGACAGCTTACAATCTTACAGTACTGAACTGAAAAAATCATCAGTGATCACCACTTAACCATCCACAAATCATCAAAAGTAATCATGCTGATTTAAGCTTTCAAAAATAATAAATGATCAGTTGCTGATTCAAAAGTTACAAGTTTGATGATTAAGTCATGATCTAGATTAAGATCTTAGATCATAATCTCGCTTGATGATCATACGGTGCCATTTTATAATTAACAATGATCAGTCATGACTGACATTTAAAAAACATGAATAATGATTTATCAATTCGTCTGGGCTTTCATCCTTTGATATTTGAATAGCTGTGTTTGATGTGATGATGTTATCATTCCTTTTGGGTATTCAACTGCCTTGATTATGTCTCCCATGAGCTTTCTCAACTTCTTTTTTAACTTACATTTTTATTACATTTTTGCATGCAAAAATGGTACTGTAGGGCAACAAAAGATCCAGGCACAGTGAAGTCTAATCCAGTTACATTTCATGACAAGTAAACCAAATGATAATACATGTATCGTATCCAACCTCAATATCATTTTTAACAACATTTATGGTACTCATATGCATGCAGTCTTTACAAATGCTATCATAAGAATGGGAAGTTTGAGGGGCATGAAGTTTACTTACTTATCTCAGTCTCCCTAAGTTGCTCCTCAGCCCCCCCCCCCCCCAATACACCTCTCACCTAGCGTGTAGTTAGCAGCAAGTTTTTCTACCAGAATTAGATGGGTTGCATGTACTGAGAGGGACTTCCATTAGAAAGAAAATATTATAATACCCTGTGCAAGCATTTTACAAATTGCATGCAGTTTTCAATACTTACAGTGAAGTGGTATGGAACTCTGGGTGGAGCTATCTGCCTAATCAGATATTAGGCTGGGCAGAGAAGAAAGCCCAATACAGGAAGTTATTAATGTTGTATATTTCCATAGTGCATGAGGCACCTTATAAGAGTTGTATTCCTCTGTACAGCAGCAGTTCATATTTAGCCCTTGTATATTAGGACCATCTGACTGTATGCCTGACATGTTTCTCAGTTCTAAGGAATAAATTCCCAGTTTTGTCAATCTGTCTTCACAGCTCATGCTTTTCAAGTCAACAACCCACATGGTCACTTGTCTACTCTGTAGTTTTTTTTTTTTTAATCAGGTCAGTATCTTTTTCTCAGATATGGGAACCAGAAGTGAATGCGATACTTGAGATGGGGCCATGTGACAACCAAGGATCTACAGTATATACTGTATATGTTGTAATATCTCTTGGTCTGATTTTGAAGTTTCTTCTGAAACATAGAAACATAGACTTTGACGGCAGATAAGGACCGCTAGGCCCATCTAGTCTGCCCATTTCCCTACCTACAGGATAGGCCGCAGATCCTAGTTAACCAACAGCCTATATCTTCCTGCCCCCCCACAAGAATTGCCTTATGTCTGTCCCATGCATTCTTGAATTCTCCCACAGTTTTAGACCCCACAACTTCCTCAGGAAGGCTGTTCCATGCATCCACTACCCTCTCTGTGAAATAATACTTCCTCACATTGCCCCTGAACTGCCCTCCTTCTATCTTTAAATTGTGTCCTCTTGTTCTTGCAAGTCTCTTTTCTGAAAGATGCTACCCTCTTGGACTTTGTTGATTCCCTTGAGGTACTTGAAAGTTTCTATCATGTCCCCCCTCTCCCTTCTTTCCTCAAGGGTATACATATTAATCTCCTTTAGTCTCTCCTCATACGGCTTCTCTTGCAGACCCTGCACCATTTTAGTTGCCCTCCTCTGGACTGCCTCTATCCTGTCTATGTCCTTGCGGAGATGGGGTCTCCAGAACTGGACACAGTATTCCAGATGGGGTCTCACCAACTGTCTGTACAGAGGGATAACAACTTCCTGTTTTCTGCTGCTGATGCCTCTCCTATACATCCCAGTATACCCCGGCCCTCCCTACTGCCTTCTCACATTGCTTGCTAACCTTAAGGTCATCTGATATGATTACCCCCAGGTCCCTTTCCTGTTTGTTGTTGTTACTACCTCCACCATTGTGTATTCTTCCCTGGGTTCTTGTTTCCCAGGTGCATTATTTTGCACTTTTTGCATTGAATCCTAGCTGCCATACTTCTGACCATTCCTTCAACCTTGCCAAGTCCCTTTCACCCTTTCCACGCCTCCTTGTGTATCAACCCTGTTGCAGATCTTTGTGTCATCTGCAAAGGCATACTTTCTTCCAGTCCCTCTGCAATGTCACTGATGAAGACATTAAAAGGACTGGACCCAGTACTGAACCTCACGGTACCCCACTAGTAACCGCCCCTTTCTTCAGAGTGGACTCCATTTACAATTACCTTCTGTGTCCTGTTGTCCAGCCAATGTTTTACCTAGGCTACCACCCTGGGACCCACTCCCAGGCTGGTTAATTTGACTATCAATCTTTGTGTGAGACTGTGTCAAATGCCTTGCTAAAGTCTAGGAGGCCATGTCCACAGCCCCTCCCTGGTCTACTACTTTGGTCACCCAGTCAAAGAAATCTATTAGATTCGTCCTGACATGACCTTCCGCTGTGAACCCATGCTGCCTTGGATCCTGTGCTCCACTGCCTCTAGGTACTCAACTATTCTTTCCTTCAGAAGTGACTCCATCACTTTCCCTACCACAGAGGTCAGACTGACAGGTCTGTAGTTTCCTGCCTCTGTCTTGGTCCCACTTTTGTGAAGGGGAATCCATCCGCCTTCCTCCAGTCCTCGGGTACCACACCATCCTCCCATGATTTATTAAAAAGAGTAGCCAGTGGTTTCACTAGTTCCTTCCTTAATTCTTTTAGAATTCTGGGGTGAATTCCATCAGGACCCATTGCTTTGTCCACCTTCAGTTTTAGGAGTTCTTGCAGAACCCTTTTTTCTGTGAAAGGACTGGGATTGACCCCCCTATCAAGAGTGCTTCTGTTAATTGGATTAGGCACTTCCCCCTCCTCTTTTGTGAATACTGAGCAGAAATATTCATTCAGTATTCCTGCTTTTTCACTGTCCCCCTCTGCCCACCCACCGTTCATTCTATTCAGCCTCACTATCCCTCCCTTTGTCTTTCTACACTCGCTGATGTACCTATAAAAGGTTTTATCCCCTTCTTAACTGAGTTGGCTATCTTTTCCTCAGTTTGGGCCTTTGCTATTCTGACTTCCCTCCTGCTTCTTTCTGCCTTAACTGGTACAGCTCTCTGTCCTGCTTCTTCTGTGTTTCCTTATACTTCCGAATGCTATCTTTTCTTCCTGACTTTCACAGCCACCTCTTGAGAACCATAGTGGCTTTTTCTTTCGTTTGATTTGTTTATTTGCTTCACACAAAGGCTTGTTGCCTCTGTGATGGCAGTTTGATAATTCCCCATTGTTGTTCACACCTCCTTCTGTCTGTTTGCTAGTGCTTTTCTGAGGCACTCTCCCATCTTGCCAAAGTCAGCCTCCTAAAGTCCAGTACCTCACTTTGTATGGCTTGACTCTGTAGCTGAGTTTAACGCGGAACCACATTGTTTGATGGTCACTTGTCCCCAGATGGCAACCTACTTCTAGATCTGAGATCCTCTCACTGCCCTGTTTGAGAGTATGAGGTCTAAGATTGCTCCCTCACAGTGGGTTCGAAACTAGCTGTCTAATGCCTGCCACCTGTAGGGCATCAAGAATGGCCCTGCTCTTGGATGTGGCTGCAGCAAATGTGCTCCAGTTAACATCTGGCATATTCAGGTCTCCCATCAACAGTATCTCCCCTTTCTCTGCCATTCTAAGAATGCCTTCCATCATATCCTTGTCCATTCCTTCCCTCTGACATGGGGGTCTGTACACAACCCCTGTGCGGATTGTGGTGCCCTTTCCAGTCTCCAAGGTGACCCACAGTGCCTCCTCTCCTCCCTGTTTACTCTTTTGTTCAGTTGCCTTTATCCCTTCCTTTATATAGAGAGCTACTCCTCCCCCTCATCTCCCCTGCCTGTCTCTCCTGTAAGTTATGTACCCTGGTATGTTAACATCCCAGTCATGGTTCTCTGTGTACCATGTTTCTGTGACTGCTACGATATCCAGGCATCCTCTTCCATTAAGGCCACCAGCTCAGGAGCTTCTTGCCCAGACTACGGGCATTGGTACTCATACCCTCCATTTCCTGATGGCCTTACCCCTTGCCCCATCCCTGTCCTTCTTGCTTTTGTCACTTTCTCCATTTACCCCTGCCTTCTCCCTATCGACACCTCCATGTTGGTGTTTGCCACACTTACTACCGTGATTGTTTGGGGTGCTAGGATTTTCCTGCTCCTTTCCAGTGCCTCCCCCCTTGGCTAGTTTAAAAGCTTGCCAATGAAGCATTTAAACCTATCACCTAGGATCCTGGTTCCCTCCCGGACAGATGCAGCCCATCATGCCAGTATAGGCTTGCATCTCTCCAGGTGGACCCCAGTCCCCAATGAAGCCAAATCCCTGAGCTCCACACCAGTTTTCAACCACTGTTGAATCCCATAGTGCAGAACACCCTAGCCTCTCCTATGCCATAGATGGGTAGCACCTCCGAGAAGGTTACCGTCGTGCTACTTGACTAAGGCCCCTCCCCAATTCCACAAACTCTTCCTGCACTTCTCTAATCCCTTTCTTAGCCAGGTCATTTGTCCCTAGGTGGACAATGACATCCAGCTCCCTCCCCTGTGCAGCTGCTCCGGCAATCCTGAGGATTCGCTCCCTGTCCCTCCAAGCCATGGCGCCAGGCAGGCACCTTACCTCCCTCTCCCCTTACTTGCCCAGTTCTACCTTCCTAACAATGGAGTCCCCCACCAGGAGTTGTTTCCTTCCCCTGTAGGGTCCCCTGACACCCTCCTGTGGGTCTCCTTTGTGGAGGTTCCCAGCATCCTCCTTGGTCTCCACTGTAGGTGCCTCCATAGAGGAACCACACTTTGCCAGAATGGCATAGGAATTGTGGAGAGATACAACTGGAGGGATGTGCCTCTGTTCCACCACCCTCACCCTCCCTGAGCCCACTGTGGTCCAACCGCTCCTCTTTCTTGGCAACCTCTGAGGCAACGGCAGTGGCACTGGTGGTCCCTGGATGGAAGAGGAGGTCCCACAAATCCTGGCCAACTCAGCCTGGAGATTAGCAACCTCCTCCCTCAGCCCAGAGAGGTGCCTACAGATGGGACAACAACCGCATCCTCCAGAATATCTCCCGGAAGACTGCTGCTCCACAGCCACTGCACTGCACCACCCAATCATGTCTTATTTCTGACCTCTTAACTGTTTGCAATCCTTACTCTTTCATCTGTTTTTTTTCTCTCTCTCCTTACTTTCTGCCTGTGTGCCCTATAAGCTTCTGATTGTCCTGTTCTGAGACAAGAATATCCTATATTTCTCAGTAGACCACTTACTTGTTCAGAGGCAGACCTCCAGCAGCTAGAGGGGGCCGGAGAGCTACTCTTGCCCTTCTAGGAAGCATGTTGAATTGTTTGCACTGCTAGTTAGCATACTACTGTTGCTCCCATTTGAATGTGTTGCTGATCACTACACCCAAGCCATTTTGTGTTGGCTTTTGGTAGTTCCCATGCCATTTAGCTAGAATGTTGCCTTCCAGTTATTTCCTCTAACGTGCATAATTTTGATTTCTACATATTGAAGTGAATCTACCATCTTACTACCCACTTCCCCAACTTGTCCCACTCTCTGCATCCCATTTATTTCCTCTTGTAAAGCAACTACTCTTCTCATTTTGGCACCGTTTGCAAACTTAGCAACCTAGCAAGTGGTGTCCACCTCCAGGGTGCTTATAAGTATATACAAATCAGTGCTGGTTCCATGCTACATCTCTGTGACAGACCCAACTGATCACTTGTTTTTTTGTTGACATATTTTTATTTACTGGTATACTTACTATTTTGCAACCAGCTTTTAACACATTGTGTTACTCAATCAGCTGTACTTAGGTTCTCCATTTTGTGTACAAGACTCTTGTGTGGGACAATATCAAACACTTTACTTTTTAGATTGGATAGATGCCTGATGGGGAAAGACATTTCAGGATAAGGCTAGTAGGAAACAGGAAGGTGAGCTTTATTTGGCACTCAACCTAAGCTGGAGTCCAGGTGTGATGGGGGGGGTGGAATATAGGAAAATCTAAGCAGAATATATACAATATAATGAATTACAGTAACAAGGCAGTGCTTATAATACTAACCAGTACAAAACCAGGAACGAGTACCAGAGCTGAGCAGAGGCTATATGGTGATTGGGGGGGCGGGCTACTTGCATGAGCAATAGTGTGAAGAGAATAACCACGGGGACTTGAAAGAAAAAGGGTGCAAGAGGAGTGGAGTAGAGTGTGAGAAAAAGTTTTTTCCTGAGAAGGGGGAGAACAGAGAAGCCCACTTCCCCAGCTTCTCCCACTTCCTGCATCCCATTTCTCTCCTCCTGTGATGTAACTACTCTTCCCAGTTGGGTAATGAGAAGGCAGCCTGCCCAGCTGAGGTTTTACAGCAAGTGAAAAGTATAGTAAGTAAGTAAATTTTATTAAATACAAGTGCATATTCAAAAAGACAGAGGCGCAGATATTCAAACTGCGCCCAAAATGAGTGCAATAGGAGGAGCAAGCGCAAGTCTATTGTGCCCATGTGCAAGAGACGCGATATTCAAAAATGGAGCAGGCCAAATTACGCCTACAGCCGACGACTGAATATCGCACCACCTGCGCCATAGTGCAACTAGGGAGGGGAAGCTGAGCAGATCTGAAGCGCCATAGCGCAACAAGGGATGTTCAGCTGAGCAGTCCAGAGGCGCCATAGCGCAACCAGGGAGCCCCCCAGCTGCAGAGCAATGTAACTGCGCAATCAGGGAGGTAGAGGCCCACCACCCATGCCACAGATGTGTACAGGAACACACGGCAGAACAGACATCATCCCCCCACACCCCAAGCACAGCACAACTGGGGGAGGGCTGGAATAACCACTGGCCCATGGAGACAAGCAAACAACCCACAGCCGGGCCATGGTGCCCCATCCACTACCGGCAAGCTGTGGACTGGCACACAAAGGTGTGCAGACCACCCCGTGCCACACCATCCCCAGTGCAAAGCACACCCTGCACGTGACCCCAGACACCCCCATGAGCAGTGACCACCACTGCAGGAAACCCCATGCATGCCACCATCCCCACTGTGATAATGCAATCCTGTGCACCACAGAACCATGCAAGCCAGCCCCACCACGAGCACCCATCAGTGGGTTGCAGCACATGGCAATGCAACAATGACAGACATGCTGCCACCACGCAAAGTCCCCCTGAGGTACTGCTGAGAGACCAACCATGCATCGGCACAAGAGGAACCCCACATGGGACAGGGCATGCCCTTGACACTACCACCAGTGGTACAGCACCCTGCACAGTATTCCAGTGACACACCCCAACCCACCACTGGCCACAACAGCCAGTACAGACACCCACAGTGGTGCATGGAAGCATGCACCACACCGGATACCACACAGTGTATGGACAGACACCCACACATACCCAAGGGCACACCAACACAGGGACACAGTGGTGAGGCAACCAAGCCCCCATTGTGGGCCCATGTAAGCTGTGTACACACAACCCGCAGTCTTCCATGGCACTGGCGTGCCAGCCACCCTGTGCAGGCACTGTGGACCCATACACCACCAGCAGTCGCCTGGAGCACAAGTCACAGACAGTGAGGCACATCCCCTGCAACACACACAAGGCACAGCATGGAGGTGGGACAATGACTGTGGTGCCCACAGTGCCACCCGAGCCAGGCATGCACCACACCAGTGACAGGGGCAACCCAGCAAAGTGACGGGTACAGTGGCCGCCATGCAGGGACTGTCACCACTGACATGCCAGCGGACCATGCAGGTCACAGACATGCATGTGTGTCAGCTGCACAGGCCATGGATGGGCCGATGGGTGTGCCATGGACACAGAGCACGTGCTATGGACCACTGCACATAGTCATCCAGTGCACAGGGCACAACACACACACCACAGACACTGACTGATAGCTACCCCCACACCATAGTCACCACCACACGGACACACACACACATACCCATGACTGCACCACCCCTGACGCCATGCACACCACTGCAGCTGAGCACCTATAGCCCGCTGCAAATCAGAGACCACCACAGTATTCATATCAAAATCAAATGTATTGAAAAATATAATAGTCAACTATTTACATGAATACAAAAACTATATACAAGGTTGGGGGGGGCCACAAACAAGGTGGGGGTGGGTAGAGGCAGGGTTGGACAAATGGGATGGTATAGGAGGGGTGTGAGGGTGGGTCCAGGGGGGTAGGGGAATTCAGGGACCGAGGGATCCCTAGCGGGAGCGCCGTTCTGCACTTTGTGACCTCCGGCCTCTGTGCCTCCTCAGTACCCCGGTCATATCCAATCTCTGGAGGATTGCCAGGGATTCCCGGGCTAGCTGTAGAATCTCCCGCACAGTGTCTCTTATGTCCCTTAGATGGTGGGTACCTAGGACAAGGGAGCACAGTCAATAGGTGTGAATGCACAACCCATACAACCCACCCACTGTGCATGGCATACGGCCATGGGACATACCACTTTGATGGTGTGTGACCACCCGCAGTGATCACATCCACAGGACCTGCCCACCCAGGCGCATACAGCCATTCCAAACGCTGCACACACCCTCCGGCCAAGTCACACACAGCACCACCGTGGCTGTTTAGTGACATGGCTATGTGGTGCAAAGGCAGTGGCACAGCCATGCACCTGGTGCACACATGGACCACCATTGATGCACTCCCAGACATGCATTGCCACTGGACAGTGTTGACTGTAACAAGTTGCATGCATGGCAGTGGTGTCGATGAATGGCGGCCATGCCCCGCTGTCCACTCTGTCACACAGTATGCAATAGTAATCATGGATGTATGGCACTCACCCTCATCGGGCCGGTCAGGTGGGCGGTGATGGCCCTCGCCCCACCTGGCTGCACTGTCCTCCTCCCTCCACCGCTCTTCCCGCAACCTGCGGCGTTCGTCCGGGCCTGTGGGAAACACAAGGAGAGAAGAACATCAGTACAATCCTGAAGCAAAGTCCCCGGCCCCAAGGAGTGTGCCCTCTCACCCAGCCAGACCCACCCACTCCGACACCCTGTGAACACCGCCACAGCCAACCCCAGACGGTCCCTCCCCTATGTGCTGGACACATACAACACTGTGACCCATATGGATGATAAAAGTGTGTTGACGGAACCCCTACCTGGATGTGGCACCATGCCCCTCCTGGCACGTGCCCGCAGTCATGCCAGTAGCTCCAGCTCCCTCCTCCTCAGGTCCCCATAGTGGTGCCTGCACTGCTCCGTGCTCCTCCCCCATCCGGTGGCCTCCTCCAGGGCAGTGACCACCTCCTGCCACACCTGGGTCCTGGCCCTTTCCAGGGGATCCTCCCTGAAGAGAGGCCCATGGTGTGGCTCAACAATTGCCACCAGATTGGCTAGCTCAATGGCTGTCCACTGCGCTGCCCATCTGCATGCTATCCTTATAGCTATAGTAGGCAATATGGTGCTCTGCAGCGTGGCTCCCCACGTGCAGATGCTGCGTGGTACAGCGCTGCCATTCCCTATCGCGCTGTTACCAAACAGCACGATAGAGGTGCACCCATGCCTGACGCATGGCACCTAGGGGGCAAAGGTTGGGCACAGGGTCAAGGGTCTCTGGCACATGGCCAGGCACAGTGCCATTGGAAGACAATGCATGTAGCATGATTGGCTGCCTGTGTGCCAGCACAATAGCGGACTACCGAGCAGTTGGGCCATTGCGCCTATGATAGCCCAGTGCCACAGCGCCATGTAGTGACCATCGCTATAGCGCCACTGGCACAATGATGGCCATGCCTTGCATTGCCTACCGCACACAGCACATCATCAGTGCAGCAGACGCCTGCGTCAGCAACCAGGGCATGCGCAGTGAGGTGTACTACGCATGTCACAGAACTGCGCCATTGGCTCAGCACGTCCAACACAATTGCTCAAAGTGCAACAGCGCAATATTCAGCCGTCATATGCAAATTATCTAATCAGCCATTCAATGGTGCAGCACTGCAATTTGCATCTACTTAAAGTTGCTCCTCGCCTCATTTGCATGGATTGCACTATAAAAGTGCGACAATGTGCTGTAGTGGCCATAGTCGGTTACTGCAGTTTACTGGTGAGTTGCATGTTGTTTGGGAGTGTGGACTGTGAAATCAGGGACATGCATGGGACTGCACAGTCACAGGTAACAACTGCCATTCTTACAGGCTACATAATGACTAAGCAGGTTGTTGGAGAGGAGGAAAACAGTGGTGGGAGGAGGAGGATGCCGAACTTTCAAAAGCTGAAACCAAGGCCCTGTTCGAGGCCTACCTGGATCAGGAGCCACTTCTCAGTGGACAGCGGGCAACACCTCAAGCCCGTGCTGCTGCATGGGAGGAGGTGGCACGTGCTGTGATCCTGCATGGCAGCCACCAGTGCTCCATGCAGGAGTGTAAGAAAAAGATGGGCATGGACAGGAGGAGGGTAAAGGAGAAGGTGGCTGCCATCAGGGCAGCACGTGCTGCAACAGGTGGGGGACAGCCGGAGGTGGTACAGCTGACCCCAGTGGAGGAGAGGCTTGCTGGAAGCATGCAGCGCAGTGCCATTGAGGGTGTTCTGGGTGGTGGCTTCCAGACGGGTGGTGGCCCATCACTACATGGTAAGTCATGGTTTGTCTATGGGAGGGGCAGAGTAGGTCACACGCAGTAACGCAACTTTGCTTTTCCTTACAGATCCTGAGCATCTGCATGGGTCAGCGGTGGTGGGCCTGTCCACTGCAGACAGTTGGATGGAGTTGGAGTAGGGACAAATCCATCTCCACAGGTATATGTGGATCATTGCGACAGTGGGACCACCTGGCTGTCCACACTGATGTCGTTGTAACAGGTGTGGAGGAAGCCCTGCCTGTGTCCCAGTGTGCTGGCATCCACGGATGCCAGCACGCTGTGGCTGTGGCCGGGGCAGAGTCCGGCACCAGTGATGATGACACGACCATCATGGGCAGTGACACGTGTGTGCCATGGGATGGCCACACAGCAGGAAGATTCACGCTCATGGCTGTGGGTGGTGCCGCCATGGAGGCCTGCATGTCAGCACAGTCCCAGGCTGTGCCTGTCAGCACCAGTGGGGTAGCACTGGTGTCTGTTCAGGACAGTGGGACTGTTGCGGCCACTGCGGTGGCACCACTGTGCCCTGGGGATTGGCAGCCGGAGGGGCAGCATCAGCAGTCACCCAATGGGCTTGGGGGTACAGGGATCAGCAGCAGCATCTGTGCACCGCCTGTGGACATGCCCGGACCTGGTCTTGGTGTGCAGCACCCACCCTTAAGGGGTGCTGAACATCGGGGCTTTGCACACCCTGAGGGACAGGATGCCGAGGAGGCTGATGACCTCTTGGACGAGCACACCTGCCTACTGTGAGCATTGGTCCAGCAGCAGATGTGGCTTGTGATGTCCATGGATGCACTGCGTGTGGCTCTGGAGCGGGCAGAGGAGCGTCGCAGCAGGGACACCGCACTGATCCTGGTAGGGATGGACCGTTTGCGGGAGGATGTGACCGCTGCCATTGACAGGCATGCACAGGCATTCATTGCTGTCATGACCACAGTGGGCACACAGTCAGGTGCCCATGCATCGCGGACACCATGCAGTGCACTATCTACCCCCCATTCCTGGCATCGTGCAACTCCCACCCTGTCGATGCCGGGTTCAGCTGTGGGCATCCCAAGCACTCCTGGTGCAGGCATGTTCGGTGTGCTGCAGACTCCTGTGCGAGCATGGTCGCGTTCACGCAGTGGAACCCCTGGGGGACCATCAGTGGCACCCCATGAGGCCAGTGATCAGCCTGCCAGTGCTGGCGGGTCTCGGCGGGGCTGCCCACGCATCTGTGGTGGCCGTGGCACTGTGTTGCACGACTGACCTGTCTCTTAGTGCGGCTACTGTCTGGTGCTGCCCTGTGTTCATTGTGTGTTTCAGTGGGCAGTGCACAGGTGGGTACCCGGCCCTGCATGCAGACACACAGTCCACCTGCACACCCTCCTGGCTGCTGTCCGCAGTTGCGTGTGCATGATGATGCCTGCATTGCACTGTACACCAACGTGCAATGGTGCTAAGCATCTGACACACGCACATGGACAGGCAGTGGGCGTGGTGGCCTGTGGACATGTATGTTGCTAGGGTGTGTGTTCTGGGTCAGTGTGCCTCCTGCCCTCTGTGCACGTTTGTTGCGTTATGTGTGAGCATGTGTATGTGTGTCCTTTGACATGGCATGTTAATCCTCACCCATCCCTGGTTGTGTGTGTGCTTCTGTGCCCTACCACTTCCCTTGACGGCATGCACCCCTGGTGTGTGTCCATGTGTGTTTGTGGGTTGTGCCTTAGCCACTGGTGGTTGCGCATGGCCCCATGACTTACCTGGGTTGGCTGAAGTGCTCCTCCATGATGGTGTCCCGGTGCAGCTGTGCCAGCCGGAGCAGTCGGGGTCCCGTCAGCCAAGGGGGGGCTGCCCATCACCATCGTCACCGGCGTCCCCATCGTCCCCATCGCTGTCCCCCTCTTTGACCTGTACAGCTATCCCACAGTTGTTGGCCTTGTTGTGCAGGATGCTACAGGCCAGGAATAGCCCGCAGGCCTTTGAGGGGCTGTACTGTAGGGCACCGCCAGAGGTGTCCAGGCAACGGAAATGTGCCTTCAGCATCCCAAACACCCACTCAATGACATTACAAGTGGTGGCGTGTGCCTCATTGTAGCATTGCTGCGATGGGGTAGCGGGCCGCCGGTAGGGTGTGAGCAGCCAGAGACAGAGTGGGTTTTCACTGTCACCTGTGTGTAGATGGCGGAGGTTAGTTTTGTGATCAGCATCGCCCTGCCCCAGGCCATGTAGGCCACTACCCATGCCACCTCTGGCCATGCCCCCCCCAGGCCCTATGATTGTCCATGTGGTTTGCATACTCACCCACTAGGTGTCCAGTGGGGATGTCCCCACTCTTGAATCTGTGGCACAGTGCCGACTGGTGCCAGATGAAAGAATCGTGTGCTCCCAGGGTGCATGGCACAGACATTGATGATGCACCCCTGGCACGCACCACCTGGAAGTTGATGCTGGCATAGCCCTTGAGTTTATGTATGCAGCCTCCTCGAGGGCCAGGTGGTCTTGTTATGGCCACATGGTGCAGTCTAACCCTAGCATGCCGGCATCGTGCTACCCTGTGGAACTCCTGTATGTTTGCTGTGTGCTTCGCAGCTGTGCTGGGGAAATGGATGTACTCCCACGGCATGTGGCAACAGTGCGCTGAGGAATTGGGTGAGGTGGCGTGGCGTGGCTGACTGGGTTATGCCTGTAGTGTCCCCAGTTGGTCTCTGGAAGGTACCCGTGGTAAGCAAGCACATGCAGGCTGTTACCTTAGTCTCCACTGACAGGGCATGGCTCCGTCGTGTGGGTGCCTGCATCACATCACTGCACAGCTCACAGAGCCGCCTCAGAATTGCCCTATTCAGGCGGTACCGGCCCACACTCTCAGTATCAGTGTACAGCTCAAAGCTGCTGTGGGCTCGGTACTGCCTGTTGGGGGCATACTACCGATGGGCCCTTCCATGGCCACGCCCCCCTGCCGTCCGCCTTCTCACCCTCCTCGCTACGGACTCAATGTGGGAGGTGGCACTGGCCATGTCCTTGGCTTGTGTTCACCCCCTGGCAGCTGTTGCTGTATTCCCCCACTGTTCTGGCTGCTACCTCCCCTGCACCGGGTACACCTGCCTGTGCTGGCCTCTATGCTGTGTGGCTCCCCACACCTTCCCTGTGCCTGGCTGTTCAGACTACCCTTTCCCTGGCCTGCCCTGTTTGTGCCTCCTGCCCTGTCTGTCTGCCTCTGCTTCTGACACATGTGGCTTCCCTGTAGCGTTCTTGCACCTCTCCCTTGCTCCCTTTTATTTTGGCTCATTTCCGCTATGGCACAACTTCCGCTTGCTCCCCTATTGCGCATGGCACAAGTCATTGAATATCGTACTGCGCCATTTATGCATGGCTCCTCCCCCTTCAGTTGCGCATGCCTTCACTATCATTGCGCTGCTGCTCAGCATGATTTCGGGGGCGCAACTGCCTCCTGCTGAATATCGCAGAATGGCGCAATTTCGGACTTGCGCAGGCGCAACCCTATTACGCATGGCTCAAGTCTTTTGAATATCTGGGCCAGACACTTTTAAAATATTACAAAATACAGCTTCTCATTTAGGAATCATTTACATTTATCAGTTTTCTTGTAAAAACACTTAAAATTTCATAACATTACATGCACCCAAGTAAAAACATATAGCAGCATATGAATATAGCATATTATTGCCATCAATAAACTTGTGTACATTATCCTCCTTTCTCATACCAGAAATGTTTTGAATCCATGGGTCAGTCCATTTTACACTGAGGTCAGATAAGATTGTACAACTAATAATAGATGACTGGTAGATATAAAGCAGTTTTCATCACAATTGCACTTTTGTTGCTCTTTCATTTTATCCCATGGTATCATTTATGCTCTATAATGCAGGTGAATGTCAAATCTCATTCTGGCAAGAATTTTTCTGTGTAGGGAGTTTTGGCACCATACCAGGTAGTCTTGATTGCCAATTTTCAAATTTATGGATTGATACAGTGTAAACAAGGCAGAAGCAGCAATCTTTGCTGCATCCCTCTGTAGTTAATTATCTCTCTATCTAATATTTATTTGGTCTACATAGGGGGTCTATGTCAGCTAATTTACCTGTTATCAAATAATGAGTTAATTCCACTCTTTTTTATTTAATTATCCAAATTATTGAATCAAGAACAATATCTTATCCCTTCACTATAATATATTTTTGCTTCTGTCCAACATGCATATCTCAAAACAATGCTGGGATTTTTCACTATTCTTTGCCAGAAGTTCAGAGACCTAATTTTGGCTGACAAGGCCAGAGACATCATAACCGTCTCTGTTCTCAGATGGGTACCAGGCACTGCCACTGGTAGTCCAAAGCTACTTCTAATGAATAAGCTTGGGACTGGCTCTAATGCTGACACTTTCTCCTCAGTCCCCATACTTCTGCTGTATATAACATAACCAATTTTGGTTTTCCAATGTATGCTTCTTTCATTACTTGAAAAGAGTTATCAGTAAAAGATTTTCCAAATCTATTCAACCCCAGTACAATTTGCTTTCCTTTATTTTTATTATGCTCCCTATGACCTTGCCATCTAACTTTGTCATTTATCAATCCACCTAAGTAGTTATACTCTTTTTCTTTCTGTAACTTAACTTGATCAAGTTTCCTTGTACAACTTTTTTTACAAACTTTCCCAATCCTAATTATTTTAGATTTCTCACAGTTAATTTCAAGGGACAGTTTCATTAGAACCACTGCTACAATATCAATCGCCTTTTGTAAACCAAATGCTTATTTTGAAATAAGTACAGCATCATCTGCATAGGCCAAAATACTCACATTGAGACCATCTATATTGGGAGCATCTGTATGATGTTTATTTAATTCTCTTATAATTTGGTCTATGTAGATGTTAAAAAGAGCTGGGGCCACTAAACAACCTTGTTGTACTCCTCCATTTACCTGTATCTTTTGAGTAAGCTTTCCATCCCTTGTATATCTAATACTTGAAGATATATTGGTATGCAAAGTAATAATTAGATCCAAAAGTTTTGGATCTATTTCCCAAGCTGCTAATATTTTCCATAATGTCTCACGGTTAACATTGTCGATGCTTTCTTTAAATCAAGAAAGCATCCGTATAGATCTCCTTTCCTTACCTTAATCTGTTTACACGCTAAATAATCCAAAATAAATATGTTATCTATTGTGCCTCTCTTTTTTTCTAAATAAAATTGATTTTTCGGATAAAACACCCCTTATTTTCATCCAGGCAAGAAGTCTTTCCAATAAAACCCTTGAAAAGATCTTGGCTGGTATGCAGATCAAGGAAATTGGTCTGTGGTTCTCAGGCATTGATATATCTCCTGTTTTAAATATGGGGACAATTTCTGTTATTAGCCATTCCAGGGGAATCTTATTTGTTATTACATATAGGAAAACTATAAGCAAAAATTTGGCACATCAGTCTATATTTACCTTAAAGGTTTCTGCCAGTAAACCATATATTCCTGCTGCTTTATTGTTCTTTTGATGTATTATATGTTTATTTATTTCTTCTATGGTCAGGGCATCACATTTTCTATTTTCCTGTATAACCTCTGTTTCTACAATGACTGGAGTTAGGTCTCTATTTGAATAATTTGCCTGTTCTTCATAAAGTTGACTATAAAACTTTACCCATCTATTTGCCAGAATTATAGCCTCTATATTACTATTTTCCCTTCACCATATGCAATTAGGGTCCACAATTGCCTTCTGCCATTCTGTGTTATTGCATCTTGTAATTTGTCCCACAAATAGGACTGATAAAAATTGTTTTACTCTTATATCTCTATATTCCCTTTTTAATGCTGATAACCCCTTGAATAATAGCATTTCTGGGAGTTTTATCACTAATCTCCCAGCTCTACTGATATCTAATGTTATCATTTTGCATTGTTTGTCAAACCAAGGTGCTTTGTCCCTACCATAGCTTTTTTCTATATTGGATTTCAGGTTTTGAGACATGACAATAATCAATTTAAGGTTTAATTTAAAATTTTCCAGAACTTCCTGGCCATCGTCTATCTCAGAAATCAGCAGCTGAACTTCCCCACTTTCTTGCAAGTCTGCAATTTTCTCATGCAGTAATGGGTCACACTTAATTTTTTTATCTTTATAAATAAAGAAGCTATTTTCCTGCTCTTGGTGTAACCTATTTCTATTATTCTCCCATTTAATTGTACTACAATATATAACTGGTCACTGCTGCAATTACTACCCACTTTGAAGGATTTAATTAAGTACCAGTGAAAGGTGTCAATAAATGCATAGTCCAGAATCGAGCCTCTTCCTGATGCCGTGGAGTAAAAAGTAAAGGCACTACTTAAGTCTTCTTTAATACAACCATTAATCAAATGCAAAGTATTATTACTTAGCCAGCTTGATATAATCCTTTTCCTACCATTTACAACAGTGTCCTTAGAACTTCTATTTCTTATTCCCAATGCTTGATCAATTTCCTCCCCAATCTGTTGATTTTTCTCCCAGGTATAAATGACATTCAGTCTGAGCATTTAAATCTCCCATCCCGATTTATTATCAAGTCACTAAACTTATTACTTAGGTCTGGCAATTCCTTTTCTATATCCTCTAGTACTTGTAATATCATTTGAATGAATGTTCTAGGTTCCAGGTACATATTCAATACATACAGATTATGACCATATTCCATACAAAAAACAGTTATGAGACAACGATTGTTTGAGATACAAGAGGGTCCTTGTACATTTTTACGTTGGTAGATAATAAAGTCATGATGCCACCCTTATTCCTACCACAATATTTTTTTTTTCTTTATTTACCCTTTATCTCAAATTTAGAATATCCTTCCATGAATGTCTCCTGCTCATTTCCCATCCAGATCTCTTACCAGAGTATTATGTCATATTTCTTGATCTCCTCCATCCAAGATTTATACTAACTATTAATACAAGATTTATCATTGATTTTATTCATGATTCCTGCAATGTTCCAGGATGTAATTGTAAACAATCTATCAGTACTACTACCTCCTAAATTGTGGTCGGTATATGGGTTATTTTTTGTTTTCAGTCCCATGCTTTTTCCCCCATTTGTCATTCCGAGAAATACCCCCTAATGTTTCCAATTCCTCAGAATTCACCGAGACTATAGAGTTATCTTCTATGTCTATTAAGCTCCTTGAACATAAATCTAGAACACTGTTATTATTTATTCTTTCCCCTAAGACCTTTTTTCCTCTTACATATGTCTCCTTCTTAGGTGTACCTTTTAATGAGTATTCCTTAGTCTTGCCCCTTTGTATAGACTCTGTAATATAGACTTGATGTGCTTTTCTTATTTTATTTCCATCTTGCTTTTGGCTCCCCTGTCTAGTTTCCTGTATTACATCTGGGCATTCATGGCTATCTGACAGTGTGTTATTCATATGAATATCATTATCCACCAATAATATACAACTATCCAAGATTTTCTCTCTGATCTTACTGGAGTTTACCACCAAATATTTCCTTTTGCCAGCTTGACTTTGTACCTATAGACTGAGGATATATTGTCCCATCCTAAGTTTTCATTTACTATAGGTTTTAGTATGTTATATACCAGTTCAGTTCAGTTTTACTTGGTTGGAATGCTCCATTGAGCAAGCTCATTTACAAGGAGGTCCTTGTACAACCAACATGTTACAACAAGGACACACAGTGACAACAGGACTTACAGAGATTTCATATGTACAGCTATGTACAATACATACAGTAATATTAGCAATGATGGAAAACAATGTATTATACAGGAAGATGCATAATCCTAGAATCGGTGGGCAGCAGAGGGCAATGAAGAAGTGGTAGTCAGCTGGGAGTAATATACCATAACTTTAAGGAGAAAAGGGGTTTCTCTTCTAGCCATTGGTATTCCTTTTATAAATACTGTATCTAATTTATTTTCATCCTCTTTCCCTGTATGCATCCTTATATCCTTATTCTTATCCCCACCTTCTTTCTTAGAATTAGAATTATGCTGCTTGCCCTTTTCATTCTTGTGTGAGTTTTCTTCCCCATCTTATTACTCTCAAGCCTTCTTCCAGTTTGGCTAGCAGTTGAGCATTTTTTCTGTTCCCACTCTTGGTTCCTCTTGGGTTTCAATGGTTCTACCTCCCCCTTCTTTTTTAATCCTTCCACTACCTGTTCAATTTCCACTATTTCCTTCTCCTGTATTACAACTGTAGTTGCTTTAATGTCCATTTGGTTCTTTTTTTGTTCCTGTATTCACTGTTCGTTTTTTGTTTCCTTATTACCATCTGATTGCTGTTCTGTCTGTATATTTTTATGTATACCTTTGTGAGAGGTTCTTCCTACTTGGGGATATAAGTCTCTGGTCCCTTCAACTTTGTCTGATACCAGTTCTTTTTAATTCCCTCTTTTAGGGCTGACAAAATTTATTTCAGGAGGAAATTGTTCTGAATAAAAGTTATTTTTACATCATTGAGCTCTTTTCCAAAAGTACATTTCAACTCCATAAAATGAGAACAGACCCCTTCATTTGGCTTCCCCTCTGAGCATGTGTCAAGCTCTTGTTTTGACCAGGAACAAGCTCCCTCCTGGCTTCTAGAGGGCGGGTCTAATTTTTTGTGCCTAAGTAAGTATGGAGTTAAAAATTCCTTATAATCCCTATGGTAGGGGTGATGTTCCCCTTCTTCGCTCATAGAGTCAGTATTGTCTCCATGTTGTAAAATAGCACTCATAATAAGATCTATTTTGGGAGGGGCTGACTGACTCAGTACTACTACTTTGTGTACAGGTGACTCCAATGCTTCAATTATTTTAAGTAGGAAATGTTCTTCTCTTAATTCCACTCCCTTATCCTCCAAAATGGGTGAGGAAATTAATTGCATACCCTTATTTTCCCTATTGGAGCAACTGGTATATTCTGTATTTTTTTTTATTGTTCTTCGGAGTTGTAATAATACCCTTTTGAGTTTTTTTCTTATAGGTTTTTTTCTCTCCCTTTTTCTGTAACTGTTTTCTTATTCTTATGACCATTGTTGTTTTATCCTTCATTCTAGAGCAAAATAGTAGGGTAGTAGGGGAAATCCCTAGGGATATTCCCCTTAACTAAGTATAGGCACTTATCCAACCACTACCAAAAAGCAGCAGCAGATTTAAAACTCCTGGAGCCAGATATTCAAAACGTTGCCCCAAGGCTAAATTAGCACTGCCCAGCATGCTAAATTAGCCAGGACCCAATAGCCCGCTATATTCAAAAGGGATAGTCCCGGTGCTAAACCTGCTGAATAAAGCAGGCTAAGGAAGCTGGGCAATCTGGGGTGGGAGTGCGGTGCAAACATAGCCCGGGAATAAGACAGCTCTGAATATAGCAACCAGGAAGTGCACACCACAACAGCAGCCAAGTTCACAGCAATGTGAAGGAAGGTAGAGGTGAACTATGTAGCCAATGTGTGTGCCAGCAAATGCGTGGACCCAGTAATGCTGCAAGCAACAGCACATGTGAAATTACATTGTGCAAAAATGTGCAATATTTATGATTTGTTTGCATGGAACTAATACGTTTGCACAGGTTTGGCCCGGAGCTAAGCAGTTTGCCCAGGGCTAAACTATATTCAAAAGTGACATGCAAATGAGCCAACTTAGGTAGTCTCTGAGCAAACATCCAGATTAGCATCTCATTATGACTTGATTTGCATGCAGTTTGCCCAGCATTACTGCAGAATCCCATAGCGCCACCTGTAGGTCAGTCTGGAAGTACAGGGGTTGACTGGGTCTGCCCACAGCTCCACCTGTAGGTCAATCTGGGAGTGCATGGTTGGAGCTGCAGGCTACATTTATACAGTACAGCATAGCATATCGTGCCCCAGGGGACTACACAGCACTGGTGCAGGTGGTGGTGCTGCATGCAACTGTCAAACTGTAAGTCATGCTACAGTGCACAGCAGACACTACAGTAGCAAGGGGGCCAGTAGTGTGAGGGACACAGCAATGCCTATGGTGTGCAGGGCAGTGATGGCCACTGCACTGTACACAGTGACAGGCCCAACTTTCGGATGTGTACTGATTGCTGTTATGCTGTTGTGTAACCCACAGATGCTGCACCACTCACAGGGGATGCTCACAGTGACATATACACAGTGGCTGTGTGTGCTGTGGTGTCTGTACAGATGTGCAATGTGTGGCTGGGGGGAGCACATATGATCAGACAGTCACACTGGTGTTGGGGTATTCCCAACATTGGCCCATGTGCGCTGCATGATGAGTCCTAGCCTTGTGGATGCGCCCAGTCTGTGGTGCAGCCTGGCCACTTGTACACCCTCCCCTCAACACCCTCCATGCCCACAGTGCTGCACGTATGTGCTGACATCTGTTGGTGTCCACAGAAGGGTGGTCTGCAGGTGTGTGTTGTATGGCCACACTGCCACGGTGTCCACTGGGTGCCGGGTCACCACATACTGCCGGCATGGCTGGGACTGGTGGCAGATGAAGGCATCATAGTGATGCCATCAGTGAGCAGCATGTTTCCCCTATGTCTGGCTCATTTCTACGTGTCATACTTATTGGTTAGGGTCATGTATGCTGCACAAAAGTCATGCAAAAGCTGCAAAAAGCTGCAAAGACATGCAAAGCTAAGTTGCCCAGGGTTAAGACTACCTTTTCCTGGGTGGTAATCAGCACTGTGCAATGTGTTGCACTAACGTTGTGCAAAACCACTTTGCGCAGTGCTATGCGCTGAATATGGCATTGCAATGACACGCCTCCTCAGTTAGCCCCTTGCATACATTGTGATTTTGCCTGGCACTACTGCAGTTTGCATGCTTTTTAACCTTTTGAATATAGCGGACCCGCTCTAATCCAGCACTAAACCTGCACAAATGGTTTGCGCCCAGCACAAAGTTTTGAATATCTGGCCCTTAGATACTTAACTTACTGAATATCATGTGCAAATCAGGCAGCAATAAATACAATTTTTACAGCATTAATCCATGCATTTGTATTCACAAAATGTCAGACTTCTAAACTGAGAGGTTGCAAATGAAATAAAAATAAATATAATAAATTGCTCTCTCTCTCTCTTTGCTGGCAAATCTAAAATAAAGATACAAAATACAATATTAAATCAGAAATTCAATGATCTGCATGATTAAAAGCCCTACTGGCATTGAAGTGCTCTCTGTTTAATGCACATTACTGTTCACTCTCTTACTGTGTGCAAAAACAATGGCAGTACTCCATCCTTCTCCTTTTTACTCTGAATTTGGTTTGTAGTATAAGTCCAGAACCTACACTTCCAGCTTCCAAATCACCACTATAAAAAACAGATTGAAACTAACTTAAAAATCCAGCTGAAATTAGACTAGGAGGATTAATTTATTTTATCTTATTCAAAAAATGGGCAGGGGGATCACAGTCTCCTTTACCCCATATGTTGCACTCTTATCCCTTCCATAATACAGTACAATGCCATCTCTTCTTGTTATTGTAGGTTACTATACTGTCACAAACCCACTTTATTAGCAGGAAGTTAGCTTTCCCTGTGAAAACATAGAGCTGAGCAAGAACAGGGGCAGGTTTTTAATAATTAAACTTATCACAAGGTTAAAATTATATTTTCCTTATATCAGAATTAAAATTGAGGCTTGCATACTTGTCCTTGTGAATGTCTGTATGCTTTTGGTATAAAAAATAATTAACGACCCGTTTCTAGCTGCTCAGCTCACATAAATCCTTAAATTTAGTACTTGAACACGCACCTCTATGCTGCACTCGACTCAAAAAGGAGAATGTGGGTCCTGAACGTCATGCATGCGTAGGTATACTGTTTGTCACATGACTCAGCTTGTTACTGAATGCAAAATTTAAAAAACACATAAAACAAAATATATATATATATAAATAAATGTATACAAATCTACTAACAACTTCCTAAATAGCATTTAAACTATTATCAATTGTTAGAAATTCATTTTGGATAAGCTCTCTCTCTCTCTCTCTTTCTCTGTTTCAACAATCCTACTAAACCCCCACTTTCAGATCTATTTTAAGAAACACGTTTTTACTGATGTACTGTCTTATAATATCACACTGGAGATATGGTTTATTCCAAACATTCTCAGTTCTTAATACAAAGGCAAACCACTCCTTCACCCTAGACTGCCAACTTCCGACTTTTGTGAGTGATCATAGCCGTGTCACCAGGCTCCTTCTTCACGGCAGGCACAGTGGTCCAGGTAGTTCGGCGATAAGGACTATTGCCTGCTCTCTCCACACTCAGCCCGCTGTTGCCGCCTTCAGATTTTGAGTTTCAGTCTTCAAGTTTGCCACCTTCAGGTTTTAACTCTTCCCTTGTGCTATAAATGGTAAACAACTATAGGGGGTTTGCTAGGTCAGCAGCACTGGGGGAAAATACCAGCACAGATTCTGCTCCATCTGATTGGGGCCCCCAGCCCCGGCTTTCCGAAGGCCTTTCCTAGCTTCAAGGATCCAGTCGCACACCATTGCAGCCAACTTTCCTTCCTAAGGAAGCAAAAGAAAAAACAGCAGGAGTGGACCACGCAACTGGGGAAGGCTAAAGAAATTCTGGTAAGACTGCCTTTCAGGCAACTGTGGTTTACCTGTTCTAAATTAAAACTTTGCCTAGCAATCCTGCTTCTGTGTGCTACTCCTCAACACTCAGAGTGAGATACCTCCTCCTCCTCAGGATCACCTCCAAATGAAAAGTATAGCCACCTAATGGTTTTTACTAGTGCATAAAGTGTGCAGGAAAAACTGTTGCATCTCCAAGGGTCATAATTATAAAAAGATGGAGGGATTACTCTTGTGGAAGTCCTTTTTTTCTTTGTGATTTGGAATTTGCCTTCTGATTATTATCCAGGTTTTCAATAATAAGTCAAAATGCAGGCACAAAACATGATGATATTGTAGGAAATTGAGGGACAAAGGAGCTAAGGATCATACTGCCCTATTGAAGTGATGGTAAGGGGAAACAAACATTGAGTAAGGGGCCTTATTTGAGACCCTGTGAGACTCCCCTCAAATTCCTCAAAATGTTTTGCCAGTTCTGAGACTCTACCAGATCCCTTCATTTCTACCCCAACACTTATGGGATTTCATTAGTGATATGAGAGTGTGAAAAAGGCAGCATATGTACATCTTCGAGGTACAACAAACTGTTCGGGACAGGACTGTAAGATGTACACAACAATCACATAGGAGGGCGGTGTGCATATTATAGAACACATACAACCAAAGGGAGGGAAAGAAGTAAGTGCCTGAGCTGGGACACTTATTTCTTTCTCTCCCTTTGGTTGCGTGAGTAAGATGTACACAAAGACGGTGATTTCCTTCCTGAACCTGCACTTTGGCCTAAGAGTTTTTGCTATTCCAGGGGGTCAGAGGCATTGGAATGATTCCCACTATCACAGAGGTCTACACTCTTGTGACCAGTTTGCCACAAACTGCCCATCACTGGCTCTTGCCTGAGTCAGTCTGTTAACCTGTTCTCACTGCCATCAGGTTCTGTCCCACTACTGCCACTTCCCTGTCAGTGCCCAACCTCTTTAGACAAAGAACCTTCCTCTGTAAAACCCCTAAGGTACTCAACTGCTCTGCAGTCAGATACACTTACTTGTAATGCACTTTGGCAGATGCTTTCTGAAGATGGATCAAACAGATATATCTGCCAATACACAGTTACCTCACATTCAAAATGCACTGCCACAGTTTGTACAAAAATAAAGATCTTTAGTAAACTAAGTGGGAATATATGTACTTGATTTACATAGAACAAAATGGGATGCAGTTTACACTAGAGAATGAAACAAAAGCTGTTAAAAAGAACAGATTGCAGACAGAATAACCAAGCTAACTGCCCAGTTTAAGCTCACCTCACACAGAAAATTAGTATTCAGCAACTGTTTCCCCAATTGGGTCAGTAGGTATCTGCACTCCGGCCCTCAGTGGCCCTGTGAAGACTGACTCTGCGGACTAGGGCCACAGAATAAAACTCTCCCTGTCCCAGCACCCTCAATTACATCAGGGCCTTATCTGTCATTCAAAAACTCCTTTTGTGTTGACAAGCCTACCCTAGATCCAGACTTCAGTTTGTGGATTACAAACTAGTTAAAACTGGAATCAATCTCCCCTATTGTCTTGTAGAGTCAGGATGTGGATTCAAAGTTTGTTTGCCATCTGAGCCCTTTTATGAGGCTCTGTTTGTGGTCCTGACTTCCACACACACCCACACATAAACACGCAGGATGTGAAATATCTTTGCATTAAGGCTGATGTAACACTTTGTGACTTGATATTATATGTCCCATCTTTTCCTTAGGAAGGAATAGGAGGAAGACAAATATATATATATATATATATATATATATATATATATATATATATATGTTATACATACAGCACATACATATACAATGGTGCGGTAGCACCACTATAGTTAGGGTTCAACGGTCACTTCTATGTTAAACCAAAACATTTGCACTTTCATAACTTTGCTACCATTTGACCAATTTGTGTGAAAGTTTGCATGCACCATCAGAAAACAAAGATCTCTTGATGTAGGAAGTTCCATCCCGGTCGGATATGCAGGTGTGGAGATGCGAAGTGTCAAAAAATGTGAAAATAACCATTTTTGTGTAAATTCTTTGTCAGGCCATTTCTCAGAAACTGTGTGGAGTTGTATTCTGAATTTCTGAAATTTGCAGGATATATACAGCAGGTCTTGGGTCACAGAAGTGCCTTTTGAAGGTTTGGTGAAAAAATATTAATCTGTTCAAAAGTTATTACATTTACAATTTTCCCATTATTTCCTATGGGAAAAATTAGATGTGCCGTGCGAAACAACTGATTTGTTGCTGCAAAAGCAGTATATGCTGTGGCAAATGCAGGATGTACTGTTGAGATTCTGCTTTCTTGTTTTCAGTTCATGAGGCAAACAAATTAAAATATTTAAGAAACTACTTTCAAATGGTAAACGCCAACAGTTGTGTTTACCTAATCGGGCCCAAGAAATCTGATTCTGTGGTCAGTTTCACCAAAAATGTACAGAAATATATTTATTTTATCCATGGAGGTTTTATTGCCACAAATTATGGTACTACTTTCACAAAAGGGGGGGGGGGAGGTCTGCCACAAACTGTGGCAAAAGAACTGTGTTGCAGCATAACACCCCCTTCTCCTTGTTTCGCTAAAATAGTGCTGCTATTTGCATCAGTAAAACCTATGTGGATAACAAAAATTTATGTACATTTTTTGGTCAAAATTATCACAAAATCAGATTCCTCGGATCTCGATTTGGTAAACACAAGTGGTTGTGTTTACCATTTACAAGTAAAAGTGCCCTGTATAACGTTCCTGGTGGTCTAGTGGCCTTCCCTCACTATAATCAGTATTTTTATTTCTTGGTGATCTAGTGGCCCTCCCTCCCCAATCCCTGATATCACTATTTTTATTTTAAGAGTTCCTTTCCTGGTGGTCTAGTGGCCCTCCCTCCCTGATCCCCAATATTACTATTTTTATTTTAACAGTTCCTCTCCTGGTGGTCTAATTGCCACAAGTAGGGAGGAAAAAAATTATATATAAAAAAAATAAATAAAATAAAGAGAGAGGGGAAAGAGTGAGTATACAAAACAACAGTTAAGGGGCCACAAATAAGACATGATGGGAGTGGTGCAGTGCAGTGGCTGTGGAGCAGCAGTCTTCCAGGAGACGTTCTGGAGGATGTGGTGTTGTCCCATCTGCAGGCACCTCTCTGGGCTGAGGGAGGAGGCTGCTCATCTCCAGGCTGAGTTGGCCAGGATTCAGGGGACCTCCTTTCCCACCCAGGGACCACCAGGGCCACTGCTGCTGCCTCAGAGGTTGCCAAGAAAGAGGAGCATTGGACCACTGTGGCTCAGGGAGGGTGAGGGTGGTGGAACAGAGGTGCATCCCTCCAGTTGTACCTCTCCACAATTCATATGCCATTCTAGCAGAGTGTGATTCCTCTACAGAGGAACCCACAGTGGAGACCAAGGAGGATGCTGGGATCCTCCACATAGGAGACCCAAAGGAGGGTGGCATGGGACCCCACAGGGGAAGGAAACAACTCCTTGTGGGGGACTCCATTGTTAGGAGGGTATAACTGAGGGAGAGAGGGGAGAGGGAGGTAAGGTGCCTGCCTGGCACCAAGGCTTGGAGGGACAGGGGAAAATCCTCAGGATAATGGGAGCAGCTGCATGGGGGAGGGAGCTGGATGTCATTGTCCACCTAAGGACAAATGACCTGGCTGGGAAAGGGAGCAGAGCAGTGCAGGAGAAGTTTGTGGAGTTGGGGAGGGGCCTTAGAAAAGTAGCAGGCACGGTAATCTTCTCGGAGGTGCTGCCTGTCTATGGTATGGGTGAGGCTAAGGTGCTCCGTAGCATGGTGTTCAATCAGTGGTTGAAAAACTGGTGCAGACCTCAGGGTTTTGGCTTCACTGGGGACTGTGGGCCCACCTGGAGGGATGCAGCCCTATACTGGTGCAATGGTTTGCATCTGTCCAGGAGGGGAACCAGGGTCCTAGGTGATAGGTTTAAATGCTTCATTGGCAAGCATTTAAACTAGCCAAGGGGGGGCACTAAAAAGTAGAAGGGAAATTCAAGCCCCCCCCCAAAAAAATCAGGGTAGTTAGTGAGGTAAACACCAAGACAGAGAAGTTGATAGGGAGAAGGGCAGGGGTGAATGGAAAAAAAGACAAAGGCATTAAGGACAGGGATTGGGCAAAAAGGAGTAAGGCCATCAAAAAATGGAGGGTAATGAGTACCAATGCCCATAGTCTAGATAACAAGCTCCCTGAACTGGTGGCCTTGATGGAAGAGGGATGCCTGTATATCATGGCAGTCACAGAAACATGGTACACAGAGAACCATGACTGGGATGTCAACATACCAGTTTATACAATCTACAGGAGGGACAGGGAGGGTAGAAGAGGAGGAAGAGTAGCTCTCTACATGAGGGAAGGGATCAGAGCAATGGAACTAAAGGGTAAACAGGGAGGAGAGAAGGCACTGTGGGTCACCCTGGAGACTGGAAATGGCACCACAATCCACACAGGGGTTGTATACAGACCCCCGTCTCGGGGGAGGAAATGGACAAGGAAATAATAGAAGGTATCCTTAGGGTGGCAGAGAAAGGGGAGATATTGCTGATGAGGGACCTGAATATGCCAGATGTTAACTGGAGCACCTTTGCTGCAGCCACATCCAAGAGCAGGGCCATTCTTGATGCCCTATAGGGGGCATGCCTCAGACAGCTAGTGTCAGAACCCACTCGAGAGGGAGCAATCTTAGACCTGGTACTCTCAAATGGGGATGGAGAGAGGATCTCAGATCTGGAAGTGGGTAGCCATCTGGGAACAACTGACCACCAAACAGTGTGGTTCATGATAAACTCAACTGTAGAGCCAAGCCATACAAAAGTGAAGGTACTGGAATTCCGGAGGGTTGATTTTGTCAAAGTGGGAGAGTGCCTCAGAAAAGCACTAGCAAACAGGCAAGAAGGATGGGTAGAGCAACAATGGGGAAACATGCCTTTGTGTGAAGCAAATAAACAAATCAAAATGAAAGAAAAAAAACACTATGGTTCTCAAAAGAGGTAGCAGGGAAAGTTAGGGAGAAAAAGATAGCATTCAGGAAGTATAAGGAAACACATAAGGAGCAGGACAGAGAACTGTACCAGTAAAAGCAGAAGGAAGCAGGGAAGGCAGTCAGAATAGCAAAGGCCCAAACCAAGAAAAAGATGGTTAGGAAGGGGATAAAACCTTTATAGGTACATTAGGGAGTGAAGAAAGACAAAGGAGGGATACTGAGACTGAATAAAGAGGAGGGTGGGTGGGCAGAGAGGACGGTGAAAAATCAGCGATACTGAACGAATACTTCTGCCCAGTATTCACAAAAGAAGAGGAGGGAGAGGTACCTAATCTAGTCAATAGAAGCACTCTGGATGGGGGGGGGTCAATATCAATCCCTTCACAGAAGAAAGGGTTCTGAAAGAACTTCTAAAACTGAAGGTGGACAAAGCAATGGGGCCTGATGGGATTCACCCCAGAATTCTAAGAGAACTAAGGGGAGAACTAGGACACCATTGACTACCCTTTTTAACAAATCATGGGAGGATGGTGAGGATTCCTGAGGACTGGATGAGGGCGGATGTGATTTCCCTTCACAAAAGTGGGAGCAAGACAGAGGCAAGAAACTGCAGACCTGTCAGTTTGACCTCAGTGGTAGGAAAAATGATAGAATCACTTCTGAAGGAAAGAACTGTTGAGTACCTAGAGGCCAGTGGGGCACAGGACCCAAGGCAGCATGGATTCACAGCGGGAAAGTCATGTTAGATGAATCTAATTGATTTCTTTGACTGGGTGACCAAAGTAGTAGACCAGAGAGGGCTGTGGACATGGCCTACCTAGACTTTAGCAAGGCATTTGACCTGATCCCACAAAATTAATAAACAAATTAGCCAGCCTAGAGTGGGTCCCAGGGTGGTAGCCTAGGTAAAACATTGGCTTGACAACAGGACGCAGAGGTAATAGTAACGGAGTCCACTCTGAAGAAAGAGGGGTTACTAGTGGGTACCACAGGTTTCAGTACTGGTCCGGTCCTTTTAATGTCTTTATAAATGACATTGCAGAGGGACTGAAGGAAAAGTATGTCTCTTTGCAGATGACACAAAGATCTGCAACAGGGTTGATACACAAGGTGGGGTGGAAAAGGATGAGAAGGACTTGGCAAGGTTGGAGGAATGGTCAAATGTATGGCAGCTTAAATTAACGCAAAGAAGTGCAAAGTAATGCACATGGGAAACAAAATTCCAGGGGAAGAGTACACAGTGGGGGGGGGGGTGAGATACTGACAGCAACAAAAATGGAAAGGGACCTGGGGGCAGTTATGTCAGATGATCTAAAGGTGGGCAAGCAATGTGAGAAGGCAGTAAGATGGGCTGGGGGATACTGGGATGCATGGGGAGAGGAATCACCAGTAGAAAACAGGAAGTTGTTATCCCTCTGTACAGACAGTCGGTAAGACCCCATCTGGAATACTGTGTGCAGTTCTGGAGACCCCATCTCTGCAAAGACATAGACAGGGTGGAGGCTGTCCAGAGGAGGGCAACCAAAATGGTGCAGGGTCTGCACCAGAAGACATATGAAGAGAGACTAAAGGAGCTTAACATGTATATCCTTGAGGAAAGAAGGGGGGGGGACATGATAGAAACTTTCAAGTACCTCAAGGGAATCAACAAAGACCAAGAGGGTAGCATCTTTCAGAAAAAGAGATGTGCAAGAACAAGGGGCACAATTTGAAGATAGAGGAGTATGGCTCAGAGGTAATGTGAGGAAGTACTTTTTCATGGAGAGGGTTGTAGATGCATGGAACAGTCTTCCTGAGGAGGTCGTGGAGTTAAAAACAGTGGGGAAATTCAAGAATGCATGGGACAGACATAAGGCAATTCTAGTGGGGGGTAGGAGGTAGTAGGCTGTTGGTTAACTAGGATCTGCAACTTATCCGTTAGGTAGGGAAATGGGCAGACTAGGTAGGCTAAGTGATCCTTATCAGCCATCAGATATTATGTTTCTCCCTCCCTGATCCCCAATGTTACTATTTTTAATTTAACAGTTCCTTTCCTGGTAGTCTAGTGGCCCTCTCTCCATGATCCCCAGTGCCGATTTCTCATTGGTGGTAGTGGTATCCCCCCACCCTCCCATGCTACTTTTGTTCCTGAAAATAAGAAAACCATCCTTCAATGTCTATTTATCTTTTTATCTGTAAAAAAAAATGTCCATCGCCGATCACACCTGCACCACCCACCTGACCTCCCACTGTGCACCCACCTCCCCACATCCACCTTGACACCCCCACACTCTCTCACTCACCTGCGGAGGTCCCAGGTTCAAGATCCGCTCTCCTAATCAAAGACACGGCTTGCTGCTGCAACTGGTGAATGCTATATGAGAAACTACGGTAAATATACTTCAGTGTATTTCAATGGGGGTTTCAACTTTTATTCATAACTTTGGCATTTTTTTGAGATTTTGACCCCAGATTTTAAACATGGTCTTTTGGGGACCCCACTTCATGAACAATGTGACTGTTGTGATGCAAATTGCACCAGAAAGATGATTTCGCAGTCGGTTGGCGAAATCACCTTTCAGGTGGGATATGTGTAATGACCATCATATTGTTCTTGAGGTGGGGTCATAAAAAGGTTATGTTGAAAATTTGGTGTCAGAATTATTAAAAATGGCAGAGTTATGATCATTTGTTGCACTTTTGCTATGCACACTCATAACTTCATAAATTGAAATATTTTCACCCCAAATTTTCAACATAGACTTGTTATTCCCCCACCAACACCAACAGGTGTCAGGGTGTGCCTTTGGGTCATCGGCCCTAATGCTCACTCCATTCTCCTATACTGTACCATCTCAGCTTCCTTACACATGGAATGGGGTAAGCTTTTGGGCCGATGACCCCAAGGCACATCCCGATGCCTGTTGGTGCTTAAAGGATGGAGGTGGGGTGGGGTGGTAGGGTTGGAGACCCTAACACCGCATTTCCATACTTTTGTCACTTTAATATGAACACTAACTTTAGCATTAACAATGTTTTTGCCAAATATATATATATATAATATATACAGTATATTACATATATATATATATATATATATATATCACATACACACATACATACATACATATACACATATACAACAAGAATATGTATACAAACACACACACATATATATATATATATATATATATATATATATATATATATATATATACATACACATATATATATTATGGTAGCATGGTAGTGCTACCACAGTTAGGGATTGAGAGCCATTTCTATATTAAACCCAAACTTTGCACCTTAATAACTTTGCAACTGTTTGACAGATTTGCCTGAAATTTGGAATACGATCCAAGAACCATAAGCCTTAGGATCTGCCAAGCTTTGTACGGTCAGATATACGGCTGCGGAGTTATTAAGCATGATCTGGCGTGCGTTTCGCTTTCTGAATTCGTCGGCCTTTACAGGTCGATGGTTTACGTGTCCTGCCAGAAATCTTTAAGGAACGTGCAGCAGCCGGGGACCCCCGATGTGCCTTTCAAGATTTGGTGAAAAATATTAAACGTTCAAAAGTTATTCAAAAACAATTTCCGATTATAAGTCAATGGGAAAAGTTAACAAAAAGTTCGACAGTGTCATATGCTATTTTAATTTACTTGAAATGGCCCTGTTACTTTCGCAAATCCACCATTTTGTTTTCAGTTAGTGATCAGAAAAATGCTTGGCATTTAAATTTGGGACCTCTAGCAACCTAATTCTTTTGTATTCACCTAGTCGGACCCTGAGGATGCTAGCCATGTCTTTATTTTGGGGCAAAACACCCAGAAATATGTTTTCAAATTTCTGGAAAAAGTACTTTCATAAAGTACTTTCATGCTCACAAAGTATCGAAATTTTTACGAAGCTTTATAATGTGACAGTAGTTTTCTAGTCTGTGGGAAAATTACAGCAATTCTTTGGCACTGCGCTGCAAAAGAACGGTTGGGAGTTTTGGGCTGAAATTTGGAGGGAACGCAGTCAACATCTCACAGATGTGCCTTTCAGTATTGTGTTGAAAAAATATTACATGGCGGCAAAGTTACGGCACTCCAAAGTTAACATTTTTTCCCATAGGATAACATTACGGTGCCCGACGTATTACAGGAATCCTTGGCACCCTGCTGCTAAATAACGGTTTGGTCTTTTTTCCTGAAATTTGGAGGGAAGACAGCCAACAGCCCACAGATGTGTGTTTCAGTGGTTTGGTGAAAAATATTACAGGAGGCAAAGTTATGGCGCTCGAACTTCTCTTTTCCCCATAGGATAACATTACGGGCGTTAGATTTAAGCCTTTCGAGGCCGCATCTGAAGCGAGTGCGAGATATGGACTTTTCATTGGAAAAGTGCTTAGCCCCCTAGTGGGAGCTAAGCACAAAACTAGTCAGGACAGTAGTAAATCATATGACTTTTACATTTTTTTTCTACGTCGGGTTACTGAGATATAACCTATTTAGTATTCCAAGTCCTCATTTTCTGCTCCGATACCCATTATTATGCATACATTCTTTGTACTCACTGTCTTTCTCTATGCAGTTTTGGGGAAAACCAGCCTGTGCGCTTACATTACTGTTACGTTGCACTTTCCGGCTTGTGGTTCCATTACCCATTTCACTTACTGTTGGCGTCTCACACCATGTATGCGTTATCCTTTGCGTTTTCATTTGCGCTTGCGTTTCTGTTATTTTTTGCCATTTGTGTCTACAGTGCTGTTTCTCTTTCTGTTTCACTTTGCGTCACCATGCCCATTGACATTTCCGTTTGCAGGCACCATGTTACTATGTGACAACACATCAAGTGGCAGACCGTTCCCATCTACGCCACCGTGTGCGTTATCCTTTCTGTTCTTATTACGCTTGCATTACCATGTGCACCACTGTTAGCACTTCTGTTTGTGTTGCTGTTCCTGTTACTATGCCACAAGACATCACGTGGTGGGGCCGTGGGGCCACAGGGCCCAGCGCTCACTACTACATCCATTCACTATTTCTAGTTATCATTCTCTCCAAGAAGGGAAATTAGGGGCAAAAACTCCATATAATGCATTAGTTAGGGTTGTTCCACAGCGACAAAAGTGAGAAAATTCGTGTTAAGGTTGAAAACCCCTTTAACCCCTCCACCCCCAACCGGCATTGGGGTGTGCATTGGGGTCGTCTGTCTAACTCTCACCCCATTCTCCAATACTTCTGCTGCTTTACACATGTGATGGGGTTAGAGTTAGGCTGACGACCCCAATGCACACCCCAATGCCGGGTTGGGGATGGGGGGGTCCAAGGGTTTTCAACCCTAACATCGAATTCCTCACTTTAACGCTGTGGGAACAAAACCTAACTAATGCATTAAATGGAGTTTTTTCCCTATAATATATATATATATATATATATATATACACACACACATATACAATAGGAGTAGGGGTAAAAATGATTAAATAAAAAAAGATATCTTAGCTAGTGACATCAGTGACAGCAACATAGTAAAAAATATTGTTACTGTTGTTATAATGGATAAAGCATCTTCATACCTTTTGAGTGCTTGCCCCCAAAGCATATATGAAAGCTTACCTGGCCCCAATTTGTGTGGTATGAAAATCCCCATTAATTTCTGCCTTGTTTAGTTGAGTGATGGCCTTGATTTGTTATAATTGGACCTCTAAATCATAAAACAGTGTTCATTTCAGGCCGCGGGATCGCGCCACTGGTGCGCCCGACATGTGTCCTGACCCATCTTCATATTGCGACCTGGATCTTTTGCTGCACCTGCAGCTTTAAGAATCCTGGGCGCGCGTACAGGGCACGTGTGCACTTTAAGTCGTCCACAGACACAGCGCACTGAAACTGTCTTGGGGAGGGTGTGTCATGCTGGAAAATAGGAGGGACAGCTTATCGGCTCAGGATTGCCATCCACAGACACAGCGCACTGAAATTGTCTTGGGGAGGGTGTGTCAAGCTGGAAAAGAGGAGGGACAGCTTGCTGGCTCAGTAATGTCCCCGGCCCCAGGGGGGGTGTCAGTTTTACAAACCAACTTGGATCATGCTGAAGGAAAATTTTGTAACCCCTTGGGGGCATATCAGGTATGGAGGAGGAGTTAAGAAGAATGCACTGGATAGGATGCCGACCGTAGGAATGCCGTGGCACAATGCTGAATAGATGGATTTGTTAAATCTTTGTTTGCTGTAAATTGGGAATCAAATTATATGTGCACCTACCTGGCGCAGCTCTGAGTGCAGACAGAGTAAAGTGCTATCTCTCGACCGGAAAACACACACTAAAGGGGTAAAGGCAGAGATGTATTTTCTAAGCATTGTTATGTTGCTGGACTATGTTTAACCTTTTATCTACTAGCTTTACATGTCAGGTAACACTCCGAAGTGGCAACCACACAATTTTCCTGTTTTAGCAGATAATTGCCTTTGTGTGAGCTGAGCTCTAAGGGATCTGCTAAGGAGAATGATAGATTTGTGTGGTTGCCAGTTCGGAGTGTTGCCGACATGTAGTTAGTAGATAAAAGGTTACACATAGCCCAGGAACATACGAGTACTTAGAAATACATCTCTGCCTTTAGTGTGTGTTCCGATCGAGAGATAACAATTTATTGTTTCTTCACTTAGAGCTGCACCAGGCTGATCATGCTGTTTTCACCCACTGCAGCAAACAGAGCTCAGCATGTTTTTTTTTTTGGAGGGGGGGGTAAACAAGAAGTTTGCAGATCTGAGTGAGCATTCAATTTGAGTGGCAGCTTTAGCAACGAACTGCAGCAACACAGCCATCGGGGGAGGGTGTTTCTGTCAGTATTCAACCACAAAATGGCTGATTTGGATGCAAGGGGCCGGCACTTCTGTTGTTGATCATGTGATGTGCACTGAGACACATCACATGGTACAGAACAGAGCTACCAAACCCACGCTGTTTCCCTTGTTGCACCCTTTGGGCTGTTTCCCTTGTTGCACACTTTGGAGTCACCTTCGTGGAGTGAGCTGCTTCAGCTTGTAGTTACATAGAATTTGAATTTGATGGCAGAAAAGGACCGCTTGGCCAACCCAGTCTGCCCATTTCCCTACCTAATGGATAAGCTGCATATCCTAGTTAACCAGCAGCCTACTTCTTCCTACCCCCCCCCAGAATTACCTTATGACTGTCCCAATCATGCTTGAATTCCACCACTGTTTTTGACTCCACAACCTCCTCCGGAAGGCCGTTCCATGCATCCACAACCCTCTATGTGAAAAAATACTTCCTTAAATTACCTCTGAGCTGCCCCCTGTATCTTCAAATTGTGCCCCCTTGTTCTTGCACACCTCTTTTTTTGAAAGATGCTACCATCTTGGACTTTGTTGATTCCCGTGAGGTACTTGAAAGTTTCTATCATGTCCCCCCCTCCCTCCTTTCCTCAGAGCTATACATATTAAGCTCCTTAAGTCTCTCTTCATATGTCTTCCAGTGTAGACCCTGCACCATTTTAGTTGCCCCCTTCTGGACAGCTTCCATCCTGCCTATGTCTTTGCAAAGATTGGGTCTCCAGAACTGCACGCAGTACTCCAGATGGGGTCTCACCAGCTATCTGTACAGAGGGATAATAACTTCCTGTTTTCTACTGGTGATGCCTCTCACTATGCATCCCAGTATCCCCCCAGCCCTCCTTGCTGCCCTCTCACATTGCTTGCCCACCTTTAGGTCATCTGATATGACTACCCCCAGGTCCCTTTCCATTTTTGTTGTTGTTAGTATCTCACCCCCCATTGTGTACTCTTCCCCTGGGTTTTTGTTTCCCAGGTGCATTACCTTGCACTTCTTAGCATTGAATCTAAGCTGCCATACATTTGACCATTCCTCTAACCTTGCCAAGTCCCTTCTCATCCTTTCCACCCCACCTTGTGCATCAACTCTGTTGCAGATCTTTGTGTCATCTGCAAAGAGACATACTTTTCCTTCTAGTCCCTCTGCAATGACACTTATAATGACATTGAAGAGGACTGGTCCTAATACTGAACCCTGTGGTACCCCACTAGTAACCCCCCTTTCTTCAGAGTGGACTCCATTTACTATTACTCTCTGTGTCCTATTCTCCAGCCAATTCTTTACCCAGGCTGTCACCTTGGGACCCACTCCCAGGCTGGCTAACTTGTATATTAATCTTTTGTGTGGGACTGTGTCAAATGCCTTGCTAAAGTCTAGGTAGGCCATGTCCACAGCCCCTCCCTGATCTACTACTTTGGTCACCCAGTCAAAGAAATCTATCAGATTTGTCTGGCATGACCTTCCGCTGTGAATCCATGCTGCCTTGGGTCCTGTGCCCTCTGGCCTCTAGATACTCAACAATTCTTTCCTTCAGAAGTTATTCCATCATTTTCCCTACCACTGAGGTTAAACCAACAGGTCTGTAGTTTCCTGCTTCTGTCTTGCTCCCAGTTTTGTGAAGGGGAATCACATCTGCCCTCCTCCAGTCCTCGGGTACCACCCCATCCTCCCATGATTTGTTAAAGAGGGTAGTCAGTGGTGTCACTAGTTCTACCCTTAGTTCTTTTAGAATTCTGGGATGAATCCCATCAGGCCCTATTGCTTTGTCCACCTTCAGTTTTAAGAGTTCTTTCAGACACCCTTTCTTCTGTAAATGGGCTGGTATCAACTTCTATATCCAGAGTGTTTCTACTGTTTGTTTTAGGTATCTCCCTCTTCCTTTGTAAATACTGAGCAAAAATATTTGTTTAGTATCTCTGCCTTTCACAGTCACCCTCTGCTCACCCTCCCTCCCTTTATTAAGCCTCACTATCCCTCCCTTGGTCTTCCTTGCTCCCTGATGTACATATAAAGGTTTTATCCCCTTCTTAACTGAGTTGGCTATCTTTTCCTCGGTTTGGGCCTTTGCTGTTCTGACTGCCTTCCAGCTTCCTTTGCTTTAACTGATACAGTTCTCTTTCCTGCTCCTTCTGTGATTTCTTGTACTTCCTGAATGCTTTCTTTTTCTCTTGAACCTTCACTGCCACTTCCTTTGAGAACCATAATGGTTTCTTACATCGTTTCGTCTTATTTGCTTCACACAAAGGCTTGTTACCTCTGTGATGGCAGTTTTTATTATTCCCCATTGTTCTTCCACCCCTCCTTTCTGCCCATTTGCTAGTGCATTCCTTAGGCACTCACCCATTTTGGCAAAGTTAGCCCTCCTAAAGTCCATTATTTTTGCCTTTGTATGGCTTGACTCTATTGCTGTGTTTATTGTGAACCATACTATTCGATGGTCACTAGTTCCCAGATGGCTACCCACTTCTACAGCTGTGATCCTCTCTTCATCTCCATTTGAGAGAACCAGGTCTAAGATTGCTCCCTCTCAAGTGGGCTCCAATACTAGTTGTCTAAGGCATGCCCCCTGTAGGCCATCTAGAATAACCCCACTCTTCGAAGTGGCTGCTGCAACTGCACTCCAGTTAACATCTGGCATATTCAGTTCTTTAAAGACTGAGCTGTAATTGCCGTTGGCGCTATAATCACTGATTCTGATAGTGTATACTATCAGGCATATTTAGCTGTGAGAGTCTGAGAGAGAAGACTTTGGATTATTTTGTGAAATATTACAGACAACTGGACTGATACTAAGACAATTGTGATAGGGGAGGGTAGTTGAGACTGCAACAAGGCAGAGCTGTTGAGCCTCTGCCCTCTAAACCATCTACCTACTAAGAAAAGACAAAGAAAATACATTGCTTTTCCAGAACTACTTAAAGTGAAGAAATATAAAGCCAGAGTGGACATTTTATAGAACAGAGTCAGATCTCTGTGTGGGGAGGGTTACTCTATCTCACCTAATTGCAGAATTCAATTGCAGCACAGGAAAGGTAGAAATTGAAGCAAAGAGTGTTTGGGGGGGCATGTCTAGTTAAGTTAAAAAGCCACAGTGGACTTAAAAGAATTGAAAAAATAAACAGATAAGAATACAGGAGAGGGGTTGTGTGTGTAAAGGAGGGACTGTCTTTTTCACATTTTTTGTCTCCATCTGATTACACTGCTTGAGCAGTCAATATCCGATAAACTGTGAAGGAAAGCAGATTAATAAATATCTGTCTGAATTCCACCTCCTCCCACTATAAAATTTCAAACTGTGTGTGAGGCAAGCTGCAGATTTCATAATCATTAATAAAAATAAGTAGCAGCCACTGACTGTGAATTAAGCCAGAGTGTGGGGGATATATTGACAGCATCCACTGGCAGGAACCTCGGAAGATTAAAACAAAATCAAATATTTAATCACAGCAAGGAAGTGAGGGGGCTTAATCTTGAACTTCTGATCTCATGTAGTTTACAGCATGTAGAGAAATAGATTTATTAACAGTGAGTCTAAGAAGTGAACTTGAAGTAAAGAAGAAAGGGGCAGGGCTCTGACTTTGCTTTTACACATTGAAGTCAGATAGGGAAAGCCAGAGAGCTGCATTATTAAAAGGAATGGTAAAAAAAAAATATATATATATATATATATCTGCAATTAGAAAAGGAAATAAGACACAGCAGAAACTTTAATTTTAGGAAAAAGCAGGGTGGGTGTGACAGAAAAAAATAAAGGAGCAAGCAGACAGTGACTGACTGCTAGAGTGTGTGTGTTCTGAATTCCCTCTGACTGTACTCTCTACCTTGTTTGCATATGGTGTGTTAAAGTAAAAATAAAATAAAAGACTCAGGGCCAGATATTCAAAACTTTGCCCCGGGGCTAAATTAGCACTGCCCGGCGGGCAAACTGTGCCCAGAGCAAAACCATAGCTATATTCAAAACGAATAGCCCGGTGCAAAACCAGCTGAATATTGCAATCGAAGGAAGCCGGGCAAACAGGCTCAGGAGTGCAGGGCAACATTGCCCAGGAATAAGACAGCACTGAATATAGCAACAGGAAGTGCAAACTGCAGCTGCAGCTTATTAGGCTCTGTAGCAAGCCAGTGTTGCAGGTGGAGAACATTGTGTGTGATTGCACAGAGATGTCACATAGCTACTGCAAACACACCTCTCAACCTCCTGCCTCATAACTCAGGGACAAGGCTCAAAACAATCAGGGCAAAGGTTTAAAATCAGGGACACACCTAATAAATTGGAGGTATCTACTCAGGAAGCGGGTAGAATAAGTGGTGTAGTATAAAATGCATTTGCTAGGGAAGAACACATCTGTAACAGTAATGTCTGACATTATGTTATGCTTACAACCCCCACAGTTTGGTCATGGAAACACAAGTTGTAGGAGAAACAGAGTAAACGTTTGAGGTAAAATCAGGGACGTCCCTGAAAACCAGGGACAGTTGAGAGGTATGACTGCAAACAAAAATGTAAGCCACACACTGCAGAACTGTGCTCAGCTGAAGTGAGGTTGTTGCGGGGCTAACCTTATTGCACAGTGCTAACACATTAGCCCAGTGCAAACTGGTTAGCCCAGGGCAAACGGGAGCTATATTCAAAGCTCCCATGCAAATGAGCCTACTTAGGTAATCCGTGGGCAAACAAGTACATTTGCATCTCATTAAATGCTGTGTAGCATACATTACCATGCAGTTTGCCCAGTGCTACTGCATGGAGCGAAAAGCTCCCCCTTTTGGTCGGAATGGAAGTACAGGCTGGATGCTGCAGGCCAAGACATGCCCACAGCATCCCCTGTTGGTTGGAATGGATGTACGAGCTGGCAGCAGCAGCAGGAACTGTGCGCTGGCAGGTACGAGCAGTGCATACAACATAGCTATGTAGCACTGCAAGCAGTACATAATGAGATATATAGATCCGTAGCGATCTATAACTATAGATCAATACAGAGACACATGCATATACATATATATATAGCTATATACACACACACACACTACCAGTGGCCACACACACATGCCCTGGATGATGCCCCCACTCCACACCAACAGAGGCAGCCCACAGCAGGTGTGGGTGGAACACAAGTATGCATGGGGCAGGCATTAGGCAAACCTGCTGGGGATGGGGGTGGGTTGCCAGCTGTAGGGTCACTGGGCTGTGCAGCGCAGCCAGCCAACATATAGGGACCTGGGCAGACAGGCTGGGCCAGGCAGCCCTTCACAGCCGCCATGGTCCCTGTGTCCACCTGTTGTTTCCACTCCTGGTAGTCCAGTGTTCCCCCTCCCCAAGCACCGCTCCTGACCCCAGTGTGAAAACAATATTCATTTTCCCTGGTAGTCTAGTGGTCCCCCAAGCACCGCTCCTGACCCGTGTGAAAACAAACCTCATTGTCCCTGGTAGTCTAATGGTCCCCCCAAGCACCCGCTCCGATGCGGTTAAATAAAATGTTAGTAATTCCCTGGTAGTCTAGGCCCCCTCCGCGTGACAACCCACCCATCATATAGTTCCAGAATGAGCGGCGGCGGCTCAGCCTCATCCACCACCGACGGCCGCCGACTGAGGTAGCTTCCACCGCAGTCGGCCGCCCGCTCTGGGCAACGTCTATCAGCGGGTGTCACTCAAGGCTACTCAGTCGACATCTGTTAACCATGGTGAGGCGGTCTGAAGCCTACTAGACGCAGTGGGAGATAATCGACAGCCAGGTAGGGAGCGTGCTGGGGGACCATAAACTGAGGTAAGCATTTCATTTAACCGTGGTGGAGGGTGGCAGGACCACTAGACTACCAGGGAAAATGAGTTTTCTATTTACACCAGGGTCAGGGGTGGTGCTTGGGGGAGGGGACCACTAGACTACCAGGGAATTAGGTGACATTTTATTTAACCGTGGTCGGAGCGGGTGCTTGGGGGGTACCACTAGACTACCAGGGAAATAAGATGATTAATTCGGCAACTGTGTTCGGAGCAATACTGGGGGACACTAGACTACCAGGGTAAATGGGCTTTGTTTTTCACACGGGTCAGGAGCGGTGCTTGGGGGATCACTAGACTACCAGGAAAATGAGTTTTCTATTTACACGGGGTCAGGGGTGGTGCTTGAGGAGGGGCCACTAGACTTCCAGGGATACATCATTTATGTTGTGGTCAAGGGGGATGTGCTTCATGGGGGGCACCTCCGCATTACCACCAACCTTTTTTGTCAGTAGTTAGCGCCCGGCGCTGGAGTTGCGCTAATGCCTGTGGCCATGCCTTTCCATATGCTTATTTAGCGCAGGCAGTCGGGTCCTGCCCCTCAGTCCCTCCCTGCATACATTATGATTTAGCGTTGGCGCTAACACCTAGCGCCAACGCTAAATGTCCTTTTGAATATTGCTGTCGGGGGCAAATTCGGTGCTAATCCAGCGCAACAGATTTGCACCCAGCGCTACCCTTTGAATATCTGGCCCTTAGTCACAGTACATTTGTCAGAAATTGTTTTTTATTAAAACATTTTGTCAGCGACACACCAACCCCATTATTCGGCATTCTTACTTACTTCCTCAGTCGCCCTCCTCGTAAGAACTAGAATATAAAAAAAAAAAACAAGGCCTGCTGCAGCTTTTATAAAATAAAGCAGTCATGGCAAAAAAACAAGTGAACATTAAAACATTTTTCAGGTCTTCTGCACCAAAGAGACTATGTACTGCTGCATCAGGATCAGGGTCTTCTAAAAATTCAAATGGGAGCAATGAGGTGCCAGTTCTGTCCTCCGAGAGGCAGGCTGTGCTGTCCGTCACTGTGGCGGACACACAGTTGGGACCTGGTGACAGTGCTAGCCAGTCACAACTTGATTTAGAGTCTGCTGCTTGTGAACTACCTAGTAGCCATTCCCATGTGGCCCGTATTGAACGTAATTTTCAGGGCCCGCTGGCTCACTATGTACAGGTGGTTGAGATATAATTCAGAAAAAAATGTGATGACTTGTGCTGTGTGCATCAGTAGAAAGAAACAAAATACTCTGACTTCTGGCACTGACAATTTCAGGACAAGCACCCTGACTAGGCATACTGACTCGACAGATCACAGAGATGCTACGGCAGCTGAAAATATGCAGGGGGATTTGCATCATGCATTCAGAAAAGCTATATCTGAAAAAGAACAAGCTATTCTAGTTGCCATGAAGCATGTTTATTGGATGACCAAAGAAAACTTGCCAGTTCATAAATATTTTATTTATTTATTTTTTGTTGACCAGGTAAGTGCACTAGACAAATCCTGCCTATTTTCAGGCACGACCCGGGGGAGGGGGGATACAGATGAATGCCAACTGACCTTGAATCAGATTAAGCTGTTGGTGGTATTTTTAGTGAATGAGGGAAATTTGGCCAGGACGCCGGGGAAATTCCCCTACTCTTTTCGATAAGTGCCATGGGATCTTTGACATCCATCTGAACTACCACCAATCCAAGCAGATGGGACCTCGGTTTAATGTCTCATCTAAAAGATGGCACCTCAGAAGTGCAGCACCCCTCTCACGCTCCACTGCAGTGTCAGTACTGGGATATTAACCCAAGTGCCAGATGTGGGAACTGAACCCACAGCCCTCAGAGGCGAGTGTGCTACCTACTGAGCTACTGACACTAGAATACAAGTTTAATAGAATATTTGTCTAGTTTAGATTGTCCTTTTGTTGACAAACTGTCTGTGGCCAAGAATGCCTCGTATTTATCAGAAACTACAGCCAATGACATCCTCGAATGCATAGCCTTGGTAATTAGGCAGGAGACAAGTAAAAAATTAGAAAATAGCCCATACATCACATTAATTTGTGATGAGAGCATCAGTGTCACCAAAAAACTAGTACTGTATGCAAGAGTGCTTGATCCTGAAAGTTTTGTTCCATCTACTCATTTTCTAGAGAACTTACAGATCTCTGATGCCACTGGAGCAGGGATAGCTAAAGAATTAAGGCAATTCCTAGCCAGGAAAAAAATTAGCATGAAAAAAGTAATGGGGTTGGGAAGTGACAGAGCAAAAGTCATGACAGGGATTGATGAGGGGAGTCACTGGGCACATGCTGCGTGAAAACCCAATGCTAGTAAATATACATTGTGTTGCTCATAGGGTTGCACTACGTAGTTCACAAGCAGCAGACTCTGTCCCCTACCTAAAAGAATACGAAGAGGTGCTAACTGGTATTTTCTACCATTTTAGAAGATCAGCCAAAAGAGTTGACAAACTAAAACAAATACAAGAAATGCTGGAGGAACCGACTCTAAACGTGAAGGAGTACCATGATGTGAGGTGGATAGCAGTTTACAAAGTGGTTGAGACCGTTCATCACACCCTAGACTCCCTTCTCACTTTTTTCTGCAATGAGACGGATGCTAGAGCAAAAGGTTATGCCTTAAAAGTGTCCAAATACGACTTTATAATGACAACCTATATGCTAATGGATGTACTTGTTGTAATTACCCAGCTTTGTGTAGTGTTTCAGAAAAGAGATCTGGACATCTCGATGGTCCATGTCAGTCTGGAGAAGTGCTTCTCTGATTTAGAAAAAATAAAATCTGGAACAAAGGAAAACATGTATCTACATGAAGTGGAGAAGGATATCCAGGAAGATGAGGAGGGAAGGCTGGTGTTCAAGGGGCATCACATACTAAGGGGAGGCAAAAACCTTTAAATCAAGGACCATTTCATTCACCAGTTGGTTGCAACTTTAAAAGACAGATTCTCTGGGTATGACAGAAACAAGTTGGCTGCTTTTGGAGTACTGGGTCTTAGGCCTGTCAGCAGCCTTTCTAAAGACGATCTTGAAACCTGGGGAAATTAACAAATTGACGTGCTGCTTGATCATTACGGTCAAGAGCAGAGACACAAACAGTTTGAGACAGTGGCACCACCACTTGTGGATGTAGACTGCACCAAAGCAGAATGGGAACTGCTGAAGCCACTTGTTGTGAGAGAGGGATACCCGAGGGACAAAATGTAAACTCTTTGGGGGTTCATAAATATCAGAAGTCAGACTTCCCAAATCTTTTGACACTGGCTGCATTGGCATTAACTGCCCCAGTCCATACAGTAGACTGTGGTGTGGGGGGCTTCAGTGCCCAGAACATTGTAAAAACTAGCATGAGAAATAGACTGTCTGTTACTAGAGTCAATGATCTGCTGACCGTTGCGGTTGAGGGACCTTGCCAGGCTGAATTTGGTTTTCTTTCTGCAATCAATATTTGGAGGGGAAAAAAATAAAGGAGGTTATTCCAGCATGGGGACTGCACTGACTGACTTATAGTTCAGCACATAACCGAACTGAGACTGATATTTTAATTTATCCCTCTTGATATCATGCCTCATATTAAAGTAATAATAGGTTATAAATATCGTAATATAGTTAGCCTGATAACCTTAGATCTGTGACTGCTATCAGGACTCTAACTAGGGCTGTTTATTAATGTCTCTGTGTATTCTTCCAAAATGATTAATATCTCTTATCTCTCTCTCTCTCTCTCTCTCTCTCTCTCTCTCTCTCTCTCTCATAAGAGTACAAGAGTGGTGCTTTTTAATTTTTTTTGCTGGCAAAAATTCACATATAACCCCCTTGTTACCCAGGGTTACTAGAATCCCAGTACGACCTAGTGGTAGGCAGGGAAGGCAGCTTGTGAAACTCCAGTTAAATGGGTTTCACACTGTCTCACTCTGTTCTCAGTCTCAGCTGAGACTGAGGGATGACATCACCAATAGAACTTTCGCAGCTGCATAAGCCACATTGGAATCTGCAGCAAAGGGAGTTAGATAGAACATTGGGAGTTTTCAGGTGAGAGTCTTCAGTTGGTGTTCAGTAAGTGAAGTTGGAAGTAGGGAGCTTGCTGTTAAGCAGCTCAGTAAAGGCTCTAGGAGCCTCGGCCCTGACAGAGGGCTACTTTTCAGTAATAGGGTGTGTGTCTCCACCTTAAAGAGAGACACAGGAGTAGTACTCAAGCGGTGGAGACCGCTGTTTTCAGGTCTCAGTGCCCCTTCCCTCCGGCGGGGGGGATGAGAAGGATTCCCTGCAGATTCCTGGGGCAATCCCCTTAGTTCTGCTTGTGGAGGAAAAGCTGCCTGTTCATTCCAGTATTTATTTTGGGAGAAAAGAAGATTTGTGAGTCGCCTGTGGGAGACCTGCAACGTAAGGGTGAGTGTCTGCTCTGGCTAAAAGGACCTATGTTTTCACCCTGGGACTTGTGTGATAATGTGGGGATTGAACTACTAAATATTGGGAAGCCTAGAGAAATGGGCCAAGCAAAGTAAATGTAGTTTCAAGTTCCTGAGTTTGTTGGGATGCAAATAATATGTAGAGGAGATGTGACAGACATCTACCCTTAATCTACATTTAAAAGTTCAGTAAAGGAATTGTTCAGTTTTCCAGAGAAATGGCCGGGTATGGGCTGTGGGAGCTGGAGGTGGGTGGCCCCTCATCTTTAGTGACCAGGTCCACCTCTACGGATTTTTTCTGTGGTTTTCTACTTTGCCTCAGGCACTTGGCCAGTGATGGGGGAAGTACCCAGATATGGGATTGTAAGGAAAATTCTCTCTAGGAATCGTAGACTGTAGTGTGGTGTGGGGAGCCACGACAGGATAATTGGTTCACTCCTCCAATGGACCGCGGATCATGTGGCTGGCAGGGGAGCCGGGCCAGTGGGGAAAACCCAAGTGTGTACAAGTCGGGCTGTGTACCCAAAGCTGCGTGCAAGTCCAGGCTGTGTGCCTGGTGGGTTCAGAGCCTGAGGGCTGGAAATGGTGATAAAGTGTTCTGTAGTCTCTAATCTGCATTACCAGGAAATGTAGCCCCATGGGGGTCCGTCTATGCTTTGTTTGTTCAGCTAGTATGTGAATAAAAGCCACATTGAAGAATCCCATTCCTGGTTCTGGACATTACAGTTATTGCTTCCTGTGTTCGGATTTACTTGGGTACCCCTGTGCAGAGTAGCCAAACCTAGGTCCCCCTGTCCCGAGTAACCTCATCCTCCCGGAACCCAGTCCCCACCAGGTACTGCTGTCAGCTTCAACAGCATGCCACCTGTCATTTTGGCAAAAAGGCAGGGGTGAGGGGTTACAAAAATGGAGGCACCGCTTTGGATTTTGTTCTGGGAGGAAGGTGCTTGGGCAAGGGGGCTAGCATTTTGGCTATCTGGCAGTGGGTAGCCCAAAAAGCTGAAGCAATTTCCCTAGTGTGTGTTGCTGTGTGCTGTGAATCTTGTGCTGCTGTTTAAAATTGCCAACTGTTTACCAAGGAGCAGTAAAGCCAAAGAGTGTGCCCTTGTCCTGCATCAAAATAGTTTACAGCATTTTTGCCTGCTTTTAAAAATGAACTGTGGTAAAGAAAAGTGTGGAAGACTAGGGGTAGCAACAGGAAAATTGCGCCCTGGACATTTGAAATGCTTTTAAAATAAACTGTGGTAAAGAAAAGTGTGGAAGACTAGGGGTAGCATCAGGAAAATTGTGCCCTGGACGTTGGAAATGCTTTTTGAATGAAAAGAGAGACTTGCAGGTATAATGGCTATGTTAAATGGCTGAAATAGGCTTCCGCCGTGGAGTCAGTTGGAAAAAAAAAAAGTTGCATTCTGCAGTTTAAATTTGCCTGCTCAACGATCGCCGTGAGGAGAAGAGCCCTTGCGAGGAAGAAGAGGCCCATTTGCATGGCGTCGTGTGGTTGGTCAGGCTGCAATCAGTCCCGCCCCTCAGCCAGCTCTACAGAGACTGCCCCAGCATTCGAGAGGGAGTGTGAGTGGAGTGCATGTACTGGCTAGTGGAGGAGCGTCGCGGAGTGTTAAAATCACTGTAAACCTTATAAAAATAGACTTTGCTGTTTAAAATCGGGCTCAACCCGCTAATCGATCATCCGAATTGCAAGTCTGGTGGTTGAAAAGATGATTGGTAGGACTGCCCACCCGTTTCTGTTCTGAAGCCTCCAAGAACTGGCTGCAGGCCGTTTTTCTCCATCGCAGCAAACTGCTACTGATAACAGAAAGTAACCACCTGTAAAACTGCTCAAACAGTGATTTTCAGCCATATGCCATATAAATGTGTGTGCAGCAGTGTAGTCGCTTTGCAACTAACGACTGTGTCAAGTCCTGCCAGCAAGTGCAAGTCTGTTAAGCCATTGACTGTGTGCATAGTAATGAATTTAGCCTCAGTTTAAAGTTTGAAGCCAGAGGGAGACTGTGGGTTGTAGCAAAGTGCAGCACTAGAAATACAGGCAATCCTGTGCTAAACACCTGAAGCTTTAAGGGACTGTGAATAAAATAAATGTTACCAGCACGTAAAAAGTCCATGGAAAATCCTGTAAATGTATTTAAAGCCAGAACAGAGCAAGTTGTGCAGTTTGAGCAAAAGTTATCAGTAGTTGGTGTAAATCGGGTGCGCAGTGGCTTGACCCAGATTCTAAATGTTGATGCACAGGAGTGCTGCAGCCGCATTATAGGGTGGGGTAGTAAAGTAAACACAGCAGCAGAGGAGCCATTTCACAGCTAAAGAGTGCATTCAGTAAAGTGGGACTTTTAGTTACAGTGAACTTTTGATTGTTTTTCTACAGTTATGGCCTCAGGACCAGCTTGTTACCCGGATCATGCCCGGGTTGCAGTAACAGCAGCAGTAAATAGACTGAGGGATATTGAAAAGTGGTGCTATGGAGGGCAACTGCCTCCTCATGTGGCGATTCCTAATTTTCAGTGCATGTATGCCAAATATGCTTGAGAGCTGGAAGGGCGTCTTCATGATTCCTCACTGTGCTGGATGCCTAGAAAATATGGCTTGTAAAGCGCCTCAAATTCGTTTGGCTCCCATGGACAAGGTTAGGGAATCTGCAGTTGGCAGCACAAGCACCAGGCGGAGCCTGTGGAGGAAGGCCCCTAGGGGGAGTGTGGCACAAAGCTAGAGGGTGCAGAGTTAGAGACAGAACCAGAAGTTGAAGTTTTGGATGTTGGATCCCAGAAGGAAAGGTCGGATAAAGCATCAATAGACCCCTGGGGGGGGGCCTAGCCCAAGTCTCTTAGGTGAAGATGAGATGCGGGAGGCCTTTGAGTGGGAGGTGTCGACCTCCGCACCTAGTGATGAGTGGATAGTCTCAGGAGTAAGAACGACTGCTCACTCCTGGGCTCAGATCCTCAGTAAAGAGGAAGATGAGGGGGAACCTATGTGGCCTTGTGAAAAAGGAATGGGTACACAGCCTCAAGATCTTGCCTTGGAGGAATGTATGGAAGAAAGTGGTGATGCCACTGCCCTGGCTTTACAGGAGGAAGAAGTCACGGATCCGTTTCTAATTTCCTTAAGGATGCGTAGCTGGCAGAACCAGGACTGGCCACCCCCAAGCCAGGCCAGTGGTCTCAGATTGACCAAAGCAAGTAAAGAGGAGAGACTGGTTCATAGAAAGGCAAATGAGATCTATGGTATAACCTTTCCTACCTTTCCTCGAAAAGTCTGGGAGGAGAATGAGAACTGCAGGAAATCCTGGATCTGGGATGAAGCAATGAAAAGTGTGCATCCTGGGGCCAACAAATATGTAAAGAATAGACTGTTCCACGAAAAGTATACCCAGTGGAAGAGAGGCAGGACACTGTTTATAGACAGAGTGAGAATAGTGGACGGAGAGGGACGTGAAATCTCCCACTGTGTGAATTATGTGTGCCCAGACGGGGTAATAATTCAAGCTCCTGACCCCCGGTACTGTTGGCCTCAGTGCAAGGACCTCTCAGCAAGTGTGCCCGTGCCTACAAAATGGAGAGCCGAGCAGTGGTAGTCCATACTGCCACACCAGATTTTGAAGTGCCTTTATTGATCCACCAATATGGACATCCAGGACTCAGGTACCCCACATTCATCAGTCTACAGTGTACTGGCCTTTCCAGAAACCATCGACTGGCCCACCAGATGACTTCAGATCCAGAGAGGACACCAGCCCAGCTATATCCTGTTCATCGCCTGGTAATCGGATGACATCGGACCAGCTGTTTTCTTTTTGTTCCTGTTCTAAGGTTCCATCTCCAGAGATGACATCAGCCCAGCTGTTCCCAGATGTGCCCTCCTGTGGTTCCCGGAAGATGTCCGCCCAGCTGTATTAAAAGAAATGCTGCCAGGGAGAGTCTTCGTCAGAGGTGCAGGTCGGTGCCGAATTTCGTACTACAAGTGGCTGGTAAGTCCGAACTTTTCTATCTTTATGACATTGCAGTACACACCCTACACTAACAGACTTCAAAATGTGTGAACTGTCCGCAAAGACTCTCCCCTTCGGGACTTTGGCCTGTTAGAACTGTGCTTCATCGGGCTCCGGCCCAGAAGAGACTCTTTATTGGACTAGCCTTCGGGCATTGCGGTCACTAGTTGGGACTTTTAGGGCACTCCATCCCCCCAAATGTGTACTGTAAATAATGTAATTGATTTCTAATGTAAATACTGTTTTTCTACCTTTTTTTTCCAAAAAAATCTTTTTTGGGATTTTTCAGTGTTTTGGTGGTAGGGGTTTAGGTAGATTGTGTATGCAGATTAGGAGAGTGTGTGTGTTGTCTTTCTTTTTCTTACAGGTGTTCCTGGGAGGACAGAAGAGAAGACAAGAGGAGGAGGAGGGGCTCATCAGAGTTCCTCATCAGTGCTTTAGTGTGTTTAGAAATTTAAAGTACTGTGGTGTTATGGTTGTTATTGCTGTATTAACCCTTTCCTTCCACAGGTGTGGTTGTGGGGATAGGGAGGAGGCAGTAATGTGGTATTTTAATGGTCTGTGGTTGCAGGTTGCCCAAGATCGGGGAGATCCCCGGGTTGTTTTTGTTTTGGGGGTATTAGGTTAAAGGCAGATAGGTTTTCCCAAGAGGGTTAGGGGGATAGACAGGCTGTGGTCCTGACCTGTAGTAGGGACCGCAGTGCTGATCTATCAGGGCTATGCTCTGGATGGTTCTACCAGAGCCACTAGGTGTCCATAGTAAGTGGATAGTGTAGAGGCTGATATGTCAGCTCAAGGCCTCTAGGCCCTTAGTGTTGCCTGCCTGTGCTTGCACATGGTAGGAGGACCTGATCACCCCTCTGCAGGTAGCACATAGGGTGGGATGGCCTAAGGCTGGGTAAATAATGACTGCGGACAGTCATTTTCCTGGTCAGAAGCGAGTGTAACCCCTTGTTACCCGGGGTTACTAGAATCCCAGTAAGACCTAGTGGTAGGCAGGGAAGGCAGCTTGTGAAACTCCAGTTAAATGGGTTTCACACTGTCTCACTCTGTTCTCATTCTCAGCTGAGACTGAGGGATGACATCACCAATAGAATTTTCACAGCTGCATAAGCCACATTGGAATCTGCAGCAAAGGGAGTTAGATAGAACGTTGGGAGTTTTCAGGTGAGAGTCTTCAGTTGGTGTTCAGTAAGTGAAGTTGGAAGTAGGGAGCTAGCTGTTAAGCAGCTCAGTAAAAGCTCTAGGAGCCTCAGCCCTGACAGAGGGCTACTTTTCAGTAATAGGGTGTGTGTCTTCACCTTAAAGAGAGACACAGGAGTAGTACTCAAGTAGTGAAGACCGCTGTTTTCGGGTCTCAGTGCCCTCTCCCTCCGGCGGGGGGGATGAGAAGGATTCCCTGCAGATTCCTGGGGCAATCCCCTTAGTTCTGCTTGTGGAGGAAAAGCTGCCTGTTCATTCCAGTATTTATTTTGGGAGAAAAGAAGATTTGTGAGTTGCCTGTGGGGCACCTGCAACGTAAGGGTGAGTGTCTGCTCTGGCTAAAAGAGCCTATGTTTTCACCCTGGGACTTGTGTGATAATGTGGGGATTGAACTACTAAATATTGGGAAGCCTTGAGAAATGGGCCAAGCAAAGTAAAAGTAGTTTCAAGTTCCTGAGTTTGTTGGGATGCAAATAATATGTAGAGGAGATGTGACAGACATCTACCCTTAATCTACATTTAAAAGTTCAGTAAAGGAATTGTTCAGTTTTCCAGAGAAATGGCCGGGTATGGGCTGTGGGAGCTGGAGGTGGATGGCCCCCCATCTTTAGTGACCAGGTCCACCTCTACGGATTTTTCTGTGGTTTCTACTTGCCTCAGGCACTTGGCCAGTGATGGGGGAAGTACCCAGATATGGGATTGTAAGGAAAATTCTCTCTAGGAATCGTAGACTGTAGTGTGGTGTGGGGAGCCACGACAGGATAATTGGTTCATTCCTCCAATGGACCGTGGATCATGTGGCTGGCAGGGGAGCCGGGCCAGTGGGGAAAACCCAAGTGTGTACAAGTCGGGCTGTGTACCCAAAGCTGCATGCAAGTCCAGGCTGTGTGCCTGGTGGGTTCAGAGCCTGAGGGCTGGAAATGGTGATTAAGTGTTCTGTAGTCTCTAATCTGCATTACCAGGAAATGTAGCCCCATGGGGATCCGTCTATGCTTTGTTTGTTCGGCTTGGATGTGAATAAAAGCCACACTGAAGAACCCCATTCCTGGTCCTGGACATTACAGTTATTGCTTCCTGTGTTCGGATTTACTTGAGTGCCCCTGTGCAGAGTAGTCAAACCTAGGTCCCCCTGTACCGAGTAACCTCATCCTCCCTGAACCCAGGTCCCCACCAGGTACTGCTGTCAGCTTCAACAGCATGCCACCTGTCATTTTGGCAAAAAGGCAGGGGTGAGGGGTTACACACAGTTTACCACATTGCGAACAGACACTACTACTGGATGGACACAAGACCTCTGGCTGTTGCCTCAGGCCTATGATCCTGATTGATGCTCGGCAGTGACAGAGATGTCAGTGCCTTCTTGTAAACTGCTATCCACCTCTGACATCATGTAAATGCCATTTATTTTCTGAGTCACAACTCACACCTCCCCTGTTGATCAGCTTATGACGCTGATGCTGCGTTAAAATTCTGTATACAATTTTTTAAAGAAATGTCATGTATGACCCACCTTTTTCCAGAAATGACCCACCTTTTCAGTGGCCAGTGGGTCATTTGACCCAACAAATTTGGTTCCTAGAATGAACACTGATAATAAAATGCATGTAAAACTGTCCCTATATTACTCTATGGAGAGTACCTCTGTGCTCTTCATTTACTGACATCACAAAATCTGAGAGCGCAGGGTGTGTAGCAGTAATACAGAAAAGTCGCCGTTTTGGCTTTTGGCTCCATGGAACCAAATATGATCTTCTGGGATTTTTAAACTAGGCAGAAATTAATGGAAATGTTCATACCACACAATTTGGGGCCAGGTAAGCTTTCATATATGCGTGGGGGAGACGAGAAGTATAAAGCTGCTCTGTAAGTTGCAGTGTCAGTGGCTCAGTAGGTAGCATACTCGCCTCTGAGGCCGGGAGATCAGAGGGCTGTGGGTTCAGTTCCCACATCTGGCACTTGGGTTAATATCCCAGTACTGACACTGTAGTGTAGCATGAGAGGGGTGCTGCACTTGAGGTGCCGCTCGGATGAGACGTTAAACCGAGGTCCCATCTGCCTGGATTGGTGGTAGTTCAGGTGGATGTTAAAGATCCCATGGCACTTATCGAAAAGAGTAGGGGAATTTTATTGGTAATAAAGTGGGCTTCATTACAAAAAAACAAAACAACTCAATAAACAGAAACAATCCAAACAAGGCAAAAATCAGTTAACAGAAGAAAGTATCACAATGTTTCCAAAACAATACAGCTTGCGAAGTAGAAAAAAGTAAGAAGTCAGACTTTTTTACAGAACACAAAGCAGCCCGAATATTACAAAATACTTCATGAATGGAAATAGTTTTTTGGTGTAGCACTAGCAAACATCTGGCTTGCCATAAATAATAACGAACAATAGCAAAATTATATATAAACTGTCAACATGATACTTTCTATTAAGCAGGTCATTCGTGCAAAACATAACATGTTCATAAGAAAGAGAGGCCAGCAAGGGTTCTGCCCAGTTAGCAGATAGGGTAGACCAGACTTCCAAAGAGAAGGGGCATTCACAAAATAAATGTTGCTGAGTTTCACAAACATTGAGGCAAGAGGATCTAGGACAATATCTCAAAGACAAGGCTTTATGCTTATGATTGTTATTAACTCCTAGTCTATCATAGTTGCATAACCATACCATATCCCATAAATACGATGGCAGCCGTTGATTTAGCAGTTGGTGGAGTACCCAGGGGAGACAGCCAGAGGGGCAGAACGGAAAAACAATCTCCTCCTGAGCCTCCAACCTCCAAAGCCGCTCATATAGTTGGGGTCTAGATAAGATACAAAAGTCCTGAGGATGAAGACACCAGGTCAAGGCCATCTTAAAACTCTCTTTCCCATAAGAGGGATCAGTTGGGATTTGAAATAACCCTTTATAACGGGCTTGCCAGTTATCAAGGCAGAGGAGAACCATGCTAAAAATAGGGCTTCAAAAACAGTCCCTGGTTCAGCACTTCCCATAATTATAATGAAGAAAAAGGCTGTAAAAAAACAGGGGTGGATCATACCAAGTCCACCTTCCTTGAGCGGTCTGTAAATAATATGTCTTTTAATGGGGTTTAGCCTGGATCCCCACAATCCCTTGAAAAAATCCCGTTAATCTGGAAAATAGGGAAATGGGTGGGGGGAACACATAACAAAGATGCAGGAAGATCGGTATAACCAGAGTTTTAAGGAGCACAACCCGTTTCTTCTTCCCAATTAAATGCTTTTCCACCCATTAATCACATTATCTGCCTTTTGTAGGGCAAGATTCCAATTATAGATATCGGATCATCACAACCAAAAATACCTAAATCTGAAAAAACATTAGTGGATACAGAAACACCAGCATAAAGGCCCGTACTAGGAGGGAAGTATGCCCTAGTGGTACACAAATACTTTTTGTAAAATTTATCTTAGAACCTGAAACAGAAGAGAATGCCTGTAAAACCTGAACAATATCCTCTTGTTTGTGGAAGAATCCACAGCCAAAATTAAATAGTCCATAAGATAATATTTTAAGTGGTAAGGAAGGAGTACAGACAACCCAATAATCTGTGGGCAAAGATAAAAGGCTCTCAAAAGATATCAATAAAAAGGTATATAATAAGGGACTTACTTGAGCACCCTAGCGTACCCACGGGCCAGAATAGTAGGCGGCCTATCCAGCGCTCACATTAGGACGAATACAACATTCCTATATAATAAACAAGCCAGGAAAGGAAGCATACCGGAACCCAAAAGCCTTCAGGGCTAGAAATAAGAACTCATGAGAGACTGTATCAAATGCTTTTCCTGGTCTAAACTTATAATCCATCCTGTTACGGCATTTTGTTGTCCCAGAGTAAACAATTCTCTCAATAAAATCAAATTGTCAGAAAGATGCCTACCTGGGATACCACAGGTTTGAGTTGGGCTAATCATGTGTGATGCCAAAGTAATCATTCTAGATAAAAGAATTTTGGCAAGGATCTTATAATCCACATTAAGCAGACTGATTGGTCTCAATTTGTAATGTCAAAAGGATCCCTTTTTCTTAAACAGAGTAAAATCAGTAAAGCGTCTTTCATAGAAGTAGCCAAGGCATCAGAATGTAACATCTCATTATAGAGAATAGTTAGAACCGAACAAGATCAGCAGAGAAAGTCTTGAAAAAATGTGGGGTTAGGCCATCAGACCCCGAACAGAATGCGATTTTAAACTAGTAATGGCCGCCAATACCTCTGGTTCAGTAATGACCCAGAAAGCGTGTCGATCAGAGTCCGAAAAGCTGAGGTAAGGACAGTGAGCGAAGAAAATGATCCGCATTGTCAAGGTCAGCTTTAGTGCCAAACATGTTGAAAACATAATTTTCAACACAGTGAAGCAAATCCTCAGGTTTCTTAAGTAACTCCCGATGGAGACAATAGAGAGGTAATTAATTTAGCTTCAACTCTATCTTTACAGGCCTTAAGCGGGTCTAAACAACCTTTAGTAAGATGAGTGTAAAAGCCTCCTCCTGACCCAAAGAGTCATACGATTATTGGGATAACCTCATTTTAGCGCTGACCTCACTAATCTGAGAGCTAAAATCATGAGTAGTAGAGCTAGCTAAGAGAATAGGTGCTGTAGCTGATGCCGTAGTGACAGATAAGACAAATATTTAGTATTCTGTTTTTGCCGCTACCTTCTGAAAAACTGTTTCCAGCTTAGCTTAGATTCCTCCCACCAATCCATCCCAGTATCATAAAAATCAACTACTGACAACCGAGCTGTAAACTCTTGTGCCAAAGTTTAAGAAAAAGAGGTCATTAAGTAGAGAATCATTAAGGCGTCCAACTGGCTTTCTTACATCTAGGAGCAGAGTCCCGGAAAAAGTGGCACATAGGACAGCGTGATCCGAAAAATCGGTAGCCACAGTTGTACAGGAAAGTAAAATCAAAATCTTAGATAAAAAAAAAAATCTATCCTAGTATGTAAGGACCCTTTAAAAAGTGGACCCACCTGTTTTATGGAAATGTCTATAAACATCCACAAGCTTGCCATAGACCACACTATTTAAAGCCACAGAGTCACAAAATAACTTGGAAGTCTTTAGGCCTCGATCTGTTTGATGTAGGCACATTGAAATCTCGACCATAGGAGTAATCTGGAGGAAAAAGGTAGGGCTTAATTTGGTGAAAAGGAAGCCCTCTGAGCCTTGGTTTGAGGCGCGTAGGTCCCAATCATCGAAATCTCTCAGATTTATTATGAGAAATCTAATAACAAAGCTCTACCAGGGAAATATCTCAAGTCTAGAGACTGTAAAATTAGAGCTGGAGAACAATATCCCACCCCATCACAAGTATCAGGTCCAACAGACCAAAAGAAGGGCCTGCAGTCCATGCCTTAGAGGCCTGGAATAATTCCCCATGGGTCTTTAATCTAGTGTCAACAAGGCAGATAATGTCACTCTGTAAATCAGAAAGGGTTAAAAAATCCCCCTAATTTTCTCTTCCCTTTAATGCTGTTCACATTTAAAGAGCAGATCTTTAAGGAAGACAGGATTTAAGTAATAGGTGGTGACTTACCCTTGATAGCTGCCTAGCTGCTTTTGCAATGGGATCCGTATCAGCCCCATCACCCCCATCCGGGAAAGAAAGAAGAGAGGAGGAATCAGTATCCTCACCCCAGTCTTTGTCTGAAAAATTTGTGGCTAAAACCGCAAATTTGTTAGAGGTTTGCCAGTTCGTGCAGGGGTTCCTTACTACGAGTAGCAACAGCTAAACCCTTCCTAGTCCGTTTATGGGTAACAGTGGTAAAACTAAAATTATCTCCCCTTGACCCGAGGGGAGGCATATCCATATCTGGAATAACGGGTGTAGTATCAGGGAAACCACAATGGCAGTAGGAGTAGGTATAACAGGAAAAGAGGTTGGAAAACTGGAACAGAAGAGACATCTCCAACTACCGGAGGAGGGTAACCTCTGAATTAGAGGAAGCTAGACTATGGGCAAGTGACTGTTGAGCAATAGTAATAATGCCATCATGAGAGGGACAATCTTCTCTGTTATGAGAGGCCCAGGGCACCTGCCATACGCATGGCCAGTCCCATCACATAAGTTACACTTAAATGAATTAGTACATTTAGCTGCAATATGACCGTATTCAAAGCAGTGGCTACATTTAAGGGTATCTACAGCTTGAACTTAAATGGGTGCAGTGACCCACATTTAAAACAGGACTTGGGTTGTCCGGCGTAAAATGAAGCCCTTGTCTTTACCTAGAAAAGAAAAATTAGGCAAATGTCGTGGGCCAGTGTTAGTGGAAAAAGCTTAACACGGACCTTCCAACTGCCATCCCAAATCTGTTCAGAGTCTAGATTAGGTAGGCCTATTCAAGACTTCACAGCGTTTGTTTAACCAAAATAAAATGTCTTCAATGTGAACTCCTCATTTTAAAAACAACAGTAATGTTACGAATGGCAGGTTTGGTGAGAGGGATGGCCTGGAAGGGGACCAAATGGGTGTAGTCTGAAGTTTGTCATATTGGGCCCAGAATCTATCAAGCCCAGACATTTGTTTAAAACTAACATCAAAATTGGAATTACCTATATTAATCAGGGCAAAATCTCAGAAGAAAAAACTTCATGGAACCCTTAAGGAGGGTTTTAGCTATATACAAACGATCTGGTGGGAGTTCTAATCCACCCTTATAAAGCAAGCGTACTGCATTCCTCCTAGGTGCAGGTTCGCTTTGGAGGAAAATAAATCAGTAAGTTTAAATGTTGAACTTTCAGGTGCAGCAACAGTAGGTAACAAAGTAGGTCCTGAGAAAACAGTAGTGGGTTCAGGTACAGTAGAAATAGACTTAGAAACAACAATAGTGTCACTAACAGTAGAAGAAGAAAGAGTCACACCGGGGTTCGTTGGAGCTCAGGTCATTATTCTTAGCAGAGTTTTGAAGCATATTAATGTAGACAGGGTCCTGAGAATCAGGAGTCCAAGTCCCTTCAATATCTCTTTCCCAGCCAGCATGTAATAAAGCTGACTCTGGTGACCAGTCTAAATCAGTATTTTGGCCAGATTTAATTTTTTGGGAATAAGGAACCCCTCGTTTGGACCAGCCAGGTTCCTGTGTAGCTGAGAAAAAATACTGTGGGTTTCTCCAGCAACGGAAGCAGTTGTAGTGCTAAAGTCACTTACAGAGCAGGAATAGCTGCAGGGATTTCAGAATCTGGCTTTCCGATGTCGGTGTCGAAGTGGGTCATTTGAAGTAGTCCGAGAAACAGCAGTAGCAGGGGTTGAAGAATTCTCTACAGCAGGAACAGAAGCGAATCCATCAGTAGGCCGTCGACTGGGGGCTTTCCAATGCCGGCGTCGTGAGGAGAGCAAGGAAGTGGCGTCCGGTGATGCAAGCGCAGAAACTGCGAATGCAATCTAAAGCTACAATTGCAGGACTAACGCCTTGCGCTGCTCCTGAAGACTGGAACTGACGCGGAGCCACTTTGCACATCAGGTAGACTGAAACAACTTCTTAGGGTCGTTTTGAAGAACGAGTCAAATTCAAAAATAGTCATATTACTAACATCAGCTACAGCAAGACATGCATCTGGGGCCTCTTGAGAAGGTAGCACAGAGGAGGAGGCCGACTCCCTGAGCTAACAGCGTCCATCTCCTCAGGGGATCATGCGAACTGGCCATCTTGCAGCCAGCAGCAAAGGCTCCACCTACTCAGAGTAGGAATTTCCCCGGTGTCCTAGCCAAATTTCCCTCATTCACTAAAAATACCACCAACAGCTTAATCTGGTTCAAGGTCAGTTGGCATTCATCTGTATCCCCCTCCCCCGGGTCGTGCCTGAAAATAGGCAGGATTTGTCTAGTGCACTTACCCGGTCAACAAAAGCTAAATAAAAAAGTTACTGTCATCACAGTGGAATACTGAATTAATCAGAGAGCTGCTTTCACAATGCTGAAGACATCACACAATGCCTAGTGCAGCACTAAAGCAAGCTGCCGAAAATCAAAGAAAAGCAGCAAACCTTCAAACTGCAGCTTTAAAAGCTATAATTTGTAAACTGCTGCTGTATATATTGAATATACAATAGCCTGACTCAAAATATGCAATTTATCATCACTTGTGAGTGGGCAGGATGTTCATAACTCACTTGTGACTCTGCCACTCGTGAGTTATGGTCCTGCACCTTCACTCTTGAAGATAAATTGGATATTTTGAGTCAGCCCATTTGTTAAGGTTGAATCGGGTGTTCACTGTTAAATCCCCTAGCTTTCCACATAATTATCTTTGGCACCCTTTGTTGAAATGAGCTTAAATTTTGCATGTGTTGTCTAAGAGACAAGGTCTTGATCTGTGGAAATTTCTGTGATGTCAGCTAGTGTGGTTTCTGAGATCTGTATGTGTCATTTTTTTGTAAATGACTAACTTTTTTCCTTTTCTTAACATGTTTTTTTTGTGCTCTCACCTACAGCCTACATGAGATGTAATTTTTATCCTAAACTTGCAGGGGACATGTGTCATGTCCTAAGGCAGTCTCCTTTGATAGGTCTGGTGAAAAAAAATGTTGAAGGGTTCCAGAGTTATAAGGCTTTAAAATGTCGTGTTTTCTGAACTGGGCATGTGCAGTAGGGTTTTTGAGATATTGCTCTGTTACAAAACTAAAATTTTCATGTTGCAAATGCACGTTTTTGATTTTGCGCCACTTGTATGGCAGGGCACCAAACATTTCTTTGTGCCGTGCAATCCACCATCTTGTTTTTTTCCCCACAAACTAACGAGCATGGAAAATATACATAAAAAATAGAATAAAGTATGGGGTGGTGTGTGTAACGAGAAGTTTACAACCCCCCCCGAGGGGTTAGATGCTACATAAACCCGGAGTGCGAAGCCTGAGGGGTTTATGAAAAGCATCTAACCCCTAGGGTGTGTGTAAACTTCTCGTTACACACACCACCCCATACTTTATTTTATATAATTGCTGGGTCTTCCTTTTTGGCCACAGCAATCATATCAAATAAAACCAAAAAGATGTTCCTGAGTCCTTAGTGGCCACAGTCCACTTTAGTTGGAGTGTGCAGTCCACAGTCATTTTTATTTAAAAGTTTTCAGTTTTTTTGGTCTGCAGGCAAACGTTTTGTTCTTCATTTTTTGATTTTGTTAGTTGTCACTTATCGCTGAGTGGTAGTTCCATCTCCTTCTGAAAGACCAGGCGGCCAGCGCTCCGGGAGGAAGAGCTGCGGCGGGCACATGTGCAGATCAAGGGAAACCCATGTGCATGTTTGCCATAATAAACACTCCTTTATTATGACAAATAATGCCACGGTTTTCCTACAGTAAAAAAGAAGACCCATTAATTATTATGCTGTTATTTAAAAAAAAACACCACCAGAACCTAGCTAAATAGCCCCATTTAGCTAGATTCTGCACTTTGTTTTTAAAAATAGGACCCACGAATACCTTTTCTGGCCACCCACAATCCCAGGTGCCCAGCTAAGTAAGAGGAGCCCAGCTTAGCGAGAGGAGCCCTTGACCTGTGTTCTCTGAATGAATTGACCTGTGTTCTCTGAATGAAAGCAGCTGGAATTTCTTGACTTCTGCAGCTGCAGATGGAACTTGTGCTGTGGGCTGCAGTGTGAGCTATGAGCCGCTGTTTTTCTGGTGTCTTGTAGCGCCCCCCCCCCACTCCACTGCCAACCTTGGAATTGTGTAATGTTTCCCTGGTGTCAAGTGGCACCCCCCTCACACACACACACACACACACACACACACACTTCCGATCGCTGTCCCTGAAAGAGAAAATGATTTCCCTGGTGTCTAGTGGCATCCACCACCCATCGATCGCCATCCCCCAGTCCCTGTATTTATATCTTCTTTCCCTGATGTCTAGTGGCACCCCCCACCCTTCCAATCGCTGTCCCTGTTAGAAATATTTCCCTGGTGTGTAGTGGCACCCCCCCGGGAGGCCATTTCAGCTTTCAATGGAGCGGGGGGGGCAACAACTAGTCAGAGGGGTAATGGGGGTGGATTCAGGTGCTGAAAAAAACAAGAAAAACAACAATAGCCTGCAGTGCGGGGGGAATGCCCTCCTGCCCCCTCAAATGGTGCCCCTGGACCCCCACCTACCGATCGCCATCCCCATATTCCTGTCTTCTTTCCCTGGTGTCTAGTGGCACCCCCCACCTGCTGATTGCTGTCCCTCTAATATAATGTTTTCTCTGGTGTCTAGTGGCACCCCCACCCTTCCAATCGCTGTCCCCAAAAGAGAAAAATATTTCCCTGGTATCTAGTAGCAATCCCCACCCACCATTTGCTGTCCCAACTCCTCATAATATGATGTTTTCCCTAGTGTCTAGTGGCACCCCCACCCTCTGATTGAAATAAATGAGTAGCACCCCCAAATGTATATCCCTGTTGTCTTGTGGCACTCTCTGAGCCCCGATTCAGTAGTACTTATATCCCCCATTGGTGGCAGTGGTACCCCCCACCATTCTATGTAAGTGTCAACCTGCAAATCCCTGGTGTCTCGTGGCACCCCCCATCCTCCAGTCCCTGATTCAGTAGTAATTATATCCCCCATTGGTTGCAGTAGCACCCCCCCATATAAGTGTCAACCTGCAAATTAGAAAGCTGTCCCTCGCTGACTTGAATTTTTTTTATACCTAAAAAAAAAGTACACTGAGGATCGCACCCTCAACCCCACCCGACTTCCCATTGTGCACCTACCTCACCTCACGGCCCCCATCCCCATCGAGAGCTACCTATTGGAACGATGACTGCTATAGACAAGGCGACACTAAGGGTCATACCTTTTTGTCACAGTGCAGTCGACGGTTCCAGCAGTGCAGTGACTAGCTCACGGATGCACAATGAATCAGTGTATGTGGTGGGATTCAAACTGGGGATATCCAATTTCACTTTGCATTTATGAATCAAGACCCATAGAGTATTTTGCTATATTATCGTAATGCTGAAAGTGAACAATTCAAATACTGAATGCTGGGTTTTCTTCACGGGGGTAGTAGTAAAACACTCTACTGGCAGTTTCTGGGGTGCTGCATGCATAATGGGTTAATGACACCATGTTACTTTGTCTAGCAGCTTCAAGGTACACATGGCAGGAAACATTAGGGTGGGAGCTAGGGGGTCTATCAGGGTCTCCTGTGTTTGAACTGAGTCGCTCCACCTCCCAGTTAAAAGACAACTGCAGTGATGCCTGAGCTACCGGGGCTCACCTCAGAGCCAGGGAGTGGTGAGCCCTGGCAAGCACCCCGAGAACTCCAGCACTGATAGCATTATAAAAGGATGGAGGGGCGGTGTTTCTCCTCCCTTTAAATCGATCCATTTTCCCCATCTGGTCCTCTCCCTTCTCGGCCTTTTTTTCTTGTGTTTATGCAGTTTGCTCACATCCTGCTGCTGACGACCAGCCTGCTGGGGGAGTGGCCAGCTTTCAAACAGCCTCACATCTCCGCCCCTTCATTCTCAGTGAGTGTCAACAAAAAAGAGGACTCCATTCTGGCAATTTTTCTCGGCGATTTGTAGCAACACATACTCCTTTCTTATTTTAAAATTTCAAACGAATATGCCTTCGAGGTGTTTGCACTTGAGTGCAGCCGGTGGACATTCACCTAGGATGGTCACTGATCTTGGAGCAAGGTTTGCAGAAACAGATAGAACTGCTTTTAGGGATCCCAGCGATCGAGCAGAGGTTGCCGTTATTTCGTTTATTTGTTCATTAAAGGCATAAAGATGGACGCATAGGGGAAACTTTGTAACTCACATGATCCGCCTCATCAAGCCATCTCTGTAGTATATGGTAACTTACCCTAGTAACAGTGTAGAATGGTTTAGTCCACATCCCCCTGCAGTTTTGGGCTTATGGTATGTCTTGGGAGGAAACTGGGTTTTAGAAACTGCACAAGCAGATTATAGTAGTGGTTCTGCTGAGGCCTGCTGATCTATCTAATGTATGTTTGTTGAATAAACCTCGGAGCTGTTAGAAGTTACTTATGGTGTCCAGTCATTCCTAAAACCAGCAATCTGGTAAGAAGCAGCTAAAGTGAAATATTATATGGTGTCAGAAGTGAACTTGCAGTGCTGCAGTTGCAAGACAGAAGAAAAGTTTGTGCTGCCAAGAAAAGAAAGAAAAAGATGGTATTTGTGAGTACCTAAAGCTTACTAAAAGACTGTATAACAAAGTATTTTTGGCAGTATGGAGCAATTTAAGCCACCTCCACCACTATTGTTGACTGGAAATCTTGCAGAAAACTGGAGAAGGTGGGCACAGAGATTAGGTCTGTACTTCACAGCCATGGGATTAGATAATAAGTCAGAGGAAATGAAAATTGCAGTCCTGCTATACACGATCGGGGATGAGGCCCTCGAGGTGTACAATACCCTCAATATAACGTATGCTGACCCACAAGCTAAAAAAGCAGCTGAGGTTATGGAAGCATTTAAGAATTATTGTTCAAGGCAGGATGGTAATACAGGCCAAAAACCAGACTGCCAGCTATCAACACGTGAGACACGTGTACAAAAATCAAACATGTGTGGGAGGTGTGGCAAGGGACATGTGCCAAAGGCTTGTCCAGTGTATGGACAAGAATGTCGTAAATGTGGTGGCCTAAACCATTATGCAGAAATGTGCAGGTCCAAAAAGTCCAACAAACCTCATGAGAAAATGAGCAAAGGGGTAGAAGCACTGTTTGTGGGTGCTGTAAAAAGAAAACAAGAAATGGTGCAGACACAAGTACCAGATAAAGGGTGGTACACTACCTTGAAGATAATGGGACAGCCAGTTAAGTTCAAGTTGGACACTGGGGCTGAAGCCAATATACTGACTAAAGAAGTGATTGCGCAGTTTCCATGCAAAGTACAAATCAAGCCGACCAGTACTATCCTAATGGCATATGGAGGAGCACAAATTAATCCTGAAAGGGAAGCGACGCTAAAGTGTAAGACACAAGACAGAGAGGCCAATCTGCAGTTTTATGTCACTAATACATCAGAAGCTTCCCTACTGGGTCAACAGACATGTGTCATCCTGGATCTGATTTGCAAAGTAAAGGTGCTTAAAACCAAGCCACCAAGCACAAAAGAGGAACTTCTTGCACAATATAAAACAGTGTTTGAAGGCCTAGGAGAATTCCTAGGAGTTTACCACATACATACTGACCCAAATGTTACTCCTGTAATACATGGGTGCAGAAAAGTCCCATATGCAATCACGAACAGACTAAAACAGACACTGGAACAGCTGGAGCAAATTGGGGTGATTAGCAAGGTAAGAAAACCTACAACATGGGTAAATAGCCTTGTAATTACCGAAAAGAAAAATGGTGAGATCAGGGTGTGTTTGGACCCTAGAGACTTAAATAAAGCTATCAGAAGACATCACTTCTCCATCCCCACATTGGAGAATATTCAGAGTAAGCTTGCAGGTAAAACATTTTTTACAATTCTAGATGAAAAAGATGGGTACTGGCAGATCAAATTAAATGACGAATCTGCAGACCTATGTACATTCAACAGTCTATGGAGAAGGTACAAATTTCACAGACTTCCTTTTGGTATACGGTCTGTGAGTGAAGTATTCCAGCACAGAAATGCTGAACACTTCAGAGACATACCAGGTGTTTTTGTAATAGCTGATGACATGCTTATAGCCGCAGCTACCAAGGAAGAGCATGACAATATTCTGAGAAAAGTAATGGACAGAGCAGTAGAACTCCATGTTAAGTTCAATAGTGACAAAATACAGTATTTGGTGAGTGAGGTGAAATACATGGGGCACGTCATAACTGAAAATGGGCTACGGCCTGACAAAGCCAAAGTAGAAGCAATAACCAGGATGCCCCCTCCCGAAGATAAAAAAGCACTACAGAGACTGTTAGGAATGACTCGATACTTGGCGCAGTACATTCCGAATGAAGCAAACTTCACTGCAGCACCAAGGCAGCTACTCAAAAAAGATGTCATGTGGCAGTGGCAGCCAGCACAGGAAGAAGCCTTACTAAAGCTGAAAGAGACTGTTTCTTCTGCACCAGTATGAAAATTCTTTGATCCAAAAGAGGACATTAAAATCCAAGCAGATGCAGCTAAGGACGGACTAGGTACTTGTCTACTACAAAGAAACAGACCAATAGCTTATGCATCTAGGTCATTGTCCAGTGCTGAAAGAAACTATGCACAAATAGAAAAAGAGTTGCTAGCGATTGTGTTCTCTCTAGAGAAATTTCATCAGTATGTTTATGGAAGGTCAGTGAAAGTACAATCAGATCACAAGCCACTATAGTTCATACTGAACAAACCAATTGGAAAGGCTCCAGCAAGATTGCAGCGGATGCTGTTACAGATACAGAAATATGACATACAGGTAATATATACCCCAGAAAAAGATATTCTGATTGCAGACACTCTGTCCAGGGCAGTACCAAGAAAACTAGCAGAGGAAGACATTGATCTAAGTAGTGAAAAGGTCATATACTCAATCCAAGCAACAGAGACACTGCCTGACAGCATGTTAGAGGGGCTAAAACAGGCCACACAGAGGGACAATGATTTACAGTTGCTTAAAGAAATGCACCTCAAAGGATGGCCTAACAGGAAAAAACAAGTCAGCATCAAACTTCAGCACTATTGGCCCATGAGACACAATATATACATAGAAAATGAACTCATAATGGTGGGTAAAAGAATCGTCATACCCAAAGAGCTGAGAACAGATATGCTACAAAGACTTCATGCAGCACATCAAGGAATACAAATGTCGAAGGTACAAGCCAGAGCTGTGATGTATTAGCCAGGCATGAATCGAGAAGTAGAAATGATGGTTGAAGCATGTGGACCTTGCCAGGAACTCTTACCCAGCAACCATAAAGAGCCAATGTGTCCACATGAAATACCTGACATGCCATGGTTGAAGCTTGATGCAGACATTTTTGACTTTAGGGGACACTCCTACTTAACAGTAATGGACTATTTTTCAAAATACCCTGAGGTTCTCAGAATGCCTGACAAGGCGGCAGCTACAGTTATTGCAAAATTGAAAGCTGTATTTGCAAGATATGGAATTCCAAAAGAACTGGTAGCGGATTGTGTACCATTTGCAAGTCATTAAATGAAGCAATTTGCAAAGTTGTGGGAATTCAGAATGACTCATTCTAGCCAAGGATACCCACAAGCTAACAGTTTAGCTGAAAGAATGATCCAGACAGTAAAAAGAGTGTTTCTGAAGTCTATGCAAGGTCAGATAGATCCACATCTTGCATTGCTCAGTCTTAGAAATATACCAGTCACAGGACTGAACTGTACACCTTCGCAATTGTTAATGGGCAGAATGTTGAGGACAACATTACCTGCAACTGCAAGGGCACTGCGACCTGAAATACCAAAGGATGCACATAAATGTCTGAAAAGACTACAGAAAAGACAGAAACAGTATTACGACAGGAATATAGCTCCACTTACTCCATTCAGAGAAGGGGAAAGGGTATGCATAGAGACTTCTAGTGGGTGGCAACCTGCTACAGTGGAAAGAATCCGTGATGAGCCAAGATCCTATAGTGTGATTACACCTGCAGGACAGCGATACCGCAGGAACAGGAGACACCTGAGGAGAGACCGAACAGTTGCTTTGGAGGCTGAAGAGCAAAAGGCAGATGAGTCAACTGAATCCGTATTGTCACAAACAGTGGAATCCAGGGTCAACAGCCAGGAACAGGACACTTGTCAAGAGTATGAGCAACCTGAGATGGAACCTGTTGTTTTCAATGACACTTTGCCAGAAAGCCCTGAGGCTGTACCCAGTGTACAGTCTACTCAAATGACCAGAAGAGGGCGTCTGCTTAAAGTTCCTGACAGGTTCAGAGATTTTGTTATGACTTAAAGCTGCACTGTCAGCGTTTGTCCACCGTTTTCTTAAGTACACTGTATCTTTTCAACAATTAACGTTTCAGTATGTTCAGCACATCCCTTACCTTAACATGTGTTCTTTCTGTTTGCTCGTCTCCTAATTTTCATAATTTCACGCCATTTGTGTATTCCCTCGGTCTGCATGTAAACCTTCCATTCCGTAGTTACAGCCCCTACGCAGTGGCGTCACGCTGCCATGCTTTGACTGACACATAAATTATTCTCACACCTGTCCCCGAGCATTTCCAGCTCCTTTAGGCTGCTGGCGTTGAAGCAAGCACTGTACCTCTCGGTTCCTGCCTGATAGTGTGGAAGGTGAGTTCCTACCAATGCAGTCATTTATTGCTGCCATTTTCTCTAATTTCCCATATTCGTATTTTGTCCAAAGTAACATCTGTTTTACACATCGTTTAGTACAGCCATGGCATGTTTATTGTACCAATAGTCCGACAATCATTTTTTTTTATTGCTCTTTTTGTCCTGACAGTACTCTACTGATGTGCAAAATGTTCTCATTTGGTCCCACGCTACCCTGAATCCTCACCCCTTCCAACAAAAATTAATTAGTTTAGCGGGCGACTTACTGTGACACTTGGAGAGCCGTGCGATGATGCATGCTCCTTCCTGATGCTACATGCAGGTATTCTTTTGAATGTTTGCTGATGCCCCATTTCTATTCCCTGATGCTGTGAATTGCGCCCCTGTTCCAGCTCGCTTCAGAAAACCTCCCCCCACAATCCTAATGCCAACCCCCAATACATGCTGATTTTTCCACGGAACAAACCAGGGCACCGACAGCAAAGTGAGGGAGGAGGACGGCGGCATCACGTCAACTCTGCGCAAGCATTTTAGCACAAGCATAATAGTGCTGCAAAATAAGCTCAAAACTAATAGCGCTAATGGCACATTTCGACGTAATGCATTTAAAATTGCAAAAAGCGATATTTCCATTTTACTGTTCTGCAGTGGCTCTTAATGTGGAGAGCTGAATGCTTACTGTTACAGGGGACATGCTTGCATTCGCACAGAAGCTGATTGCAAAATTATTTATATAAAATATTTGTACTACCCACTCTACCAAGTGGCTGAGCATGCATCCATGTGGTTGATGCCTAGGTTGTCTGACACTCAGTGGAAAAAAAGGGGGTCTAAATGAGGACCCGTGATTGTCCAGGTAAATTACCAGTACTGCAACTGTGCAATTGTGCCTTCATTATAAAACCAAACAGCTGCACTTCCCTGCCGGGCCACCCTGTTGCTCATGATTGCTCTGCAGTGGCTGTTACAGGATACTTTATTGCATTCGCGCAGAAGCTGATCGCAAAGTTGTTTACCTAAAATATTTCTTGGAGAGCACCGATCGCTATGCTGGTGACTTGTACCTCAGCGCTTGGCATTATTAACCCCCCCGCGTTAAACATTACTGCTAGCCTCATCTGCACCACTTAAACATCTGCATCTTCAATGAATTGACACCCAAAAAATGAAACAGCGATCAGGACCACTGACAGATGCTGGTCACTTCAGAAATGGAAAAAAATATATAAATTACAGTCACTCTGGAATGATACATTGCCTCGCTTAAGTCAGGGATGACCTGGAGAGCAAAATCTCTCCGTTATTCATTGTCAACTTTGTGATGAATTGACAAGCGGTAACAATGTTTAGCACTGCTTTTTGATGCTCCAAAATTACTGCGTGCATCACAAGAGTTAGGAGCAGGACTGAGACTCAAGTTCTGGCTGGAGAGCAAGACTCAAGCTGGAGCAGGAGATTTCGTGCAAAACAGCAGGCAACAGTCATTTGGCAGAGTGGCAGTCTGTATAACAGCACTTCTGCACAGGCGCTGTCATGTGCAGAACTGTTGTTCTGATTCATAAGGTCAAACTGTCAAACTTTACATAAAAATTGTACCACATTCAACTATTTGTTGCATATTTTCCCAATCAGTGCATCCTTCAGCCATTTATTACATCATTATTTTCAGATTTATAAAAATAAATGTGGCAGTGTACCATTTCAGGGGCTTTAACCCGTTCTCAGAGAATGTGTGCAAACTCCTTGATTTCAGGAATAAAGATTAAAAATACACTAATGCTGTACCAAATTAGAGTACTGTACAAATGGCAAATAACTAAAATTATAATTCGTGAATTTAGCACATGAAGTCTAGCTGATACCTTTCAAATCTCATCTGTATCATCTCACAGACTTCCAGACAGTACATTTCCTTTGAAAATGTTAAATGTGTTGTAAAGCAAAAGGGCTAAAATGATAGCATATGACTTACTTTCTGGAAAACGGTGCTTTAGAAACTTGTAGAGTATATGTGAAGGGTGTTTCCAATTTTAAAGAGCTACTGTAGTACACTGCTTGAAATTATTTAAGCAATAATGCCTGACAGGGTGTGTGTCATGCTGGGATAACGTCACGCCTCAGGTGGCTGGGCACTGGGCCACAGGCCAAGTGTGTCCAATAACTGAGGTGTGACGTTATCCCAAACAACACACACCCTGGAGGGCATTGTTGCTATTATACAATGGCTTGCTGTTATACAGAATAAAAAAAATAATTTTAAAGATGTTTTTGTGTGGAAAATTATTTTTGTGTTTTTAAAAGAAGATGAAACAATGAAGCACATCATCAAGCAGCACATAATCAAGCAAAAGTTCTAACAGCACAGGTCTAGTCCAAGACTGACCAATCAGAGTCCAGGATTTTTTCTTGCCATTGTATAATTACCTTTTGACAGTAATCAATTCTTACCTTCTGTTTAAGTACATTTTAGTTTCCATTTTCTAATTAATGATGATCAAATATCACTACGGCATCATCCACGAACGGGTGATCCACGGTTTGGCCAACCCTGGTTAAAGCAATGCTAAATTAACATGCTGGTAATGTCGCGGTTATGTTCATGGTGACCCAAATTTAAACATGTCAAACCTCCTGTATTGCAGATAATCGTCAACAGCTGCAGTCAATGTTAACCTTTGCATTTTTTATATAATGTCTCAAGCTCCCTTGCAAGTACTATTTTTTCTGATTTGTTGATGTTTTCTGCTGACACCAGTGTCATGCCGGTTCAGTTTGGGATGCCAGAGCAGTTCCTGTCACGTAAAGTGCATGTGGGCAATCATTCGTGACAGCACATACAATTCTTGCATGGATCCCGAACGAAATCCGCACATCTACCAGTGCGAGATTGGTGCCGGCTTCGGTATTCATTACATGCCCAATTAATACATTCCGGGGTTGGCAGGGTGTGCAGATCTTTCTCTGGACTGGTCTGGGAGCAGCTGCAGTATATGAGGAATGATGAATCTGTCTGCTGCTTTCCTTTTGTTTCAACGTTAAACTTTTTCTTGAAATATTTCAGTACACACAATATCAGCAGCGTGTACAGACAAGTACCCAACATTTCAGTACATACAGGGACTTTTTAAAGTTCATAGAACTATAACGCATACATAATGGTGCATTGCACAGGATCATTTAAGAGCAGCCAGGTCATATCTGCTTCCACTTGTGAGCCTGAACAAATCTAAATCACATGGAGTGTCACTGCCCTACAGCACTTATTGCTTTACTACTATGTGTTTCACCTGTTGGTGTTTCTTATTAGGGAGCCCTGGTCAGGCTGTTAGCCTCCCTAGGATAAAGCAGTTAACATTAACAATTGGGAGCAGAAGGGGATACCTCTCCCTGGACTGTACCTGGGACAAATCAGTTTGAAGCTAGTATTGCAACAATATTTGGAGTGGCTAACCTTTTAAAGGGCTCAAAATTGATTGTGGGCTGGTAGCCAGTTGGCCTGTAACTTTCACAATTTTAATAGTCAAACCCAATTGGTCTCAACCTGATTTGGGGAACTCTGCAATGTTAAGAAAGGTGCCCATACTCAGTCATAACAGTAAGATTTACCCAGGGAGAAATGAGACAGGTGTTCCATTGTAGCCAGGTGGCCCACTGCCAGCAGCCATTCATTAGGGAATGGCACCTCCTTCTATCCCCATCTCTGAAGTCTTTTGGCTGTGATACTGGCAACCATGGCTCATTTTAGAAGGTGGTGGCTTTTGGGGATGAAGTGTGAGGAATACCAGTAGTATCAGATGAGAGTCAAAAAATATTTTTGGTCGGCAGACCTTGTTAAAAAACGTAAGCATCCCTTTCCCAAAAATTGGATATTGCCGGGCACGCCCATAGAATGTGGAGAGAGGGACCCCAGGTGAGCGTCATCTCCAGCAGCTGTCTTAGGTAAGAAACCCCCTGGGTTTCAGGGCCTGTGGTATCCTGCATCACCTGTGGAGAATTTTCAGCTGTATAAGCTGGGCTTTGGTGTCCCTACAGGCAGCATGGGCATGGTGCTAAGCAGTCTTCCACTGGTGGTCATAAAGACCACCCCTAGCTCCTCATGCCACTGCAGCTGAGTCTTGATTATGGGGTGAGGAGGGAGGGATCTCTGAGAGATTTGCAGATCACTCCTGCTGCACATCTGAGAAGCCCTAAACACCTCTTCAATGGCTGTTGCTTGTCTTGCTAAGCTGTGGACCTCCGACGAGGATACAGAAAGACAGAAGCACCCTCAATTGTAAGAAGAGCCACAGGTTCCTCTTTGTGATCGAGTACTGGGCCATCAGATCTCCAAAGGAGGTATTAATGTTTGGTCAGGAGGGAAAATGTCACACAGTCATAATGAATGCTTGTTTTGTGCCCCCCCCCCTTCCCTCTGGGATGCAGTACTCCAGTGGGGTGTATTGAAAGGAAGGGTTGAGTAACTGTTGCTACTTGGACACCTTTATTAAATATGAGTAAGGTATTTAGATACTGGGATGTGTCCTCACTAGCTTGTTTTTATCATATAGGACCACCCGGAGGAGGGAGCATTGTGCATCTGCCCACCCATTACCACCCACAGAGGAATAGATGGAGGTGAAGTGGAGAGAAATATTTTACTGTTTGTGCTAGGACAAAGGCAGCATGATAATAAGCAAAACTGGGGAGTCCTCACCCCCCTAGACCAATGCTGTTGATGTTTGGCCATGTTGAATCTGGGTGGGTGGCCTTCCCATAGGAAGGCTCCTACCACGGTATCAAGCAAGGAGAACCAAATAATTCATAATCTTGATGGGGAGATGGGAGTGGACAGTGGAGCACATTGGGGGCGAGCACCACTTAATATCTGCAATCTTCCCAGTTAAGTACATGTGGAGGAGTTTCCAGCTGCTCATATCCTGTGTCATAGAGTAAATTATTGGGGTGAATTTTACTTTGCTCAGCTTTTGAGTTTTAGGTAAGAACTTCATTCCCAAGTGTTTGATTCCTGACTCACACCAATACCAAGGAGCAACCACAGGAGTCTGGTGACTACAGAGCTGGTTAAGTAGGAAAACATTTGATTTACAGTGGCTAATATGAAGGTCAGAGATATCACCGAACTCAGTGAGCAGTTTCTGTGGGGGGTGGGGGTGGCAGTCATGACATTAGCCTGGACAATGTCATCCATACAACAAGGCTCTATGTTTCCCAATCTTGAGTTCTGTTAGTTGTGAGTGTACCTGCAGAGCCACAACCAATGGCTCTATGGCCAGTAGGACGAGTAAGGGCAAGAGAGGGCAGCCATGCAAAGTGCTTCTGTGGAGGGGAAAAAAGTGAGACAGGGTACTGTTGGTCAGTACTTGGGTGTGCGGTTGTCAGTATAGGGTGCCCATTGCATGTAGAAAATGGGGGCCAAAGCACACATTCCACATGTCCTTAAAGAGGCAGACTCACTCCATGGAGTTTAATGTCTTCTCAGAATTGTTTGTTAGGGCAGCTGCTGGTGTACAGAGGGAGGCAGCCAGGTACTGCAGGTCCAGGATTGATCTAAGGTTGTTTGAGTCCATTCTCCCCTTTATGTATCCTGCTTGGGATGGATGTACTAAGTATTGAAGGATGGGGTCAAGCCTGCCCACAAGTATTTTCAGTAGGACTTTACTGTCCCTATTGAGGAACAAGATGGGACAGTAGCTACCTGGTAGAACAGGGTCCTTCCTTTTTTTGGCAACACTGTAATAAAAACTTCTGACATCAGTTGAGGAAGGTGGCCCCATGTAAGGATAGCTTAGAATGCCTTTAGCAGCAGTGGGGCAGTTTCTGCTATCATCTCCTGGTTGAGGTATATGGGAAGACTATCTCCTCCTGGTGATTTGTTTTTGTTCATCACCTTTGTTCAGCTCCTCTGACCTCATCTAAAGTGAGAGGATTCAAGTCTCTCTCTGAGTTCTAGTGGGACCCTAGATAGTGGCACGCATCCCAGATTCAGTTTGGGTTAGTTGGCAATGGGGAGGAGTAAAGTTTGAGATAGTAATCCCTCATTACCTGGCTAAGATCTTTGGTGTGCCGGACACCGATAGTTATGGAGCCCAGGGATGTGTCTTTCCAGTCTGGGCTAGTTGGTAGGCATGGTTTAATTGGGCCTTCAGTTTCTGCACATACTGTAGATGAGTAGCTACTTGAACCCCATCAGGAGAAACTCCAAAACAAACATCTACTGGCAATCTTGCCTCTCTTCCTAACATCAGTCTATACGGGGAAAATCCAGTGGCATCACTTTTGGTGCAGTTGTAAGTGTGTACCAGAGTGCTAATCTGCTGACTCCATCTAGGCTTATCTTAAGGTTGCAAGGTGCCCAACATGTCAAGCAACTTGCGGTTAAACCATTCAGGATAGGGATCTCCCTGGGGATGATAAGGAGTAGTTCTTGACTTTCGTACCCCCCCACAAGGATAGCATCTCTTTAATCAAGTGGCTTTCAAAATCTCTCCCTTGATCGGAATGGATTCTTTGAGGGGCCCAATAGTGGACAAAGAAATTTTCAATAAGGACTTTAGCCACCGTGTTTGCTTTCTGGTCTTTAGTGGGGAAAGCTTGAGCATAACAGGTGAAATGATCAGTAACTACCAATATATTACTGATGTTTCTCTGATCTGGTTCTAGACTCCGGAAATCAATACAGACCAATTCCATGGGGGCACTAGTAGTGATGTTAACCAGGGGGGCAGCCCTCTGGGGCAGGATCTTTCTTTGTAAACATCGACTACAAGTCCTGATATGCTGTTCCACATCAGCAACCATTTTGGGCCAATAAAATTGGGACCTCACCAAGTCAAGGGTTCTGTCTATGCTGAGGTGTCCCATGTGATTATGCAGGGACCTCAACACCAGTTCTTGAAAAGCAGTGGGCAGCACCAGTTGTTGTTTGTCTACTCGCCCCCCTTTGTCTACTGTCTCTCTGTATAATAGGCTATTGATCAGTTTTAACTTGGGACCTTCTTTGTATAACAGGGCAGTTCTCAAGTCAGTGGAATGCAGTTTGGAAACATCTTTCCCCACATACAGAGCCTCCAGAGCAGTTTTTATCATGGGGTCTCGGGATTGAGCCAGCCGGAGACTATCATTATTGAATTGGGGCAACGCACCAGTATCTAATGCAGAGAAATGACAGTAAGCAGCAGGTATACAGTTCTCAGATGGCCCCAAATAATCCACCATGCAGTCCACAGCATCAGGGGATACCTGTTCCTCCTTGTCAATTTTTTTTTTTTTTATACTTTCTCTTTATGCCCCCTTCTCGCTGTACTAGATTTCTTTCTTCGGGGATCCCTAGGCTGCATATTCCCGTAGTCCTGCCCCAGGTATCTCCCTCAGGGTGCTGGTCAGCCTTTCCCCATCCTGCCTCGGTTTACCCCCCAGGCAGGGAGGAGAGGGATCCCCCTTTAGTCCTTCTTCTCACACCTCAAGTAGGAAGGGCGAAGGCGTATCCACGCCCATCTATGGAGCCTGGTTAAGGGTTATCTCGGGACAGCTGGGTCCCGTCTACAGGAGTCCAGCACAGGGTTTTTCCACTTCCTGGTCCCAGCCCACAAGCTGTCTGCACGCAAGAGGGGCCATGGAGCGATGCACGTTGCGACGTGCTAAAGTTCCGGCTCCTGGTAGAAGTCTTCCTTCCCCTTATATGCTGTCTCGCTGCACCTCCACCCGTGGTCACCCAGGTGGTGGTATTGTAGCAGGACCCACATTCCACCCCACCCGGAGGAGGACAGCAGCCCCTGGGCGCTCAATCCTCCTCCCCCCAGCCGGCCCTCCAGCCACCCGAGTCCATTTCCGAACCCGGGTTGCTGGCACCGCAAGCAGTAGCCCTACCGCTGCGCCGGCGAGCTGGCCTCCTTGTCAAATTTTTGGCAAAGTGCTCTAATGTCAGGTTCTGATAACCTGACCCAGTTGTTTCGGGACACAGGCCTCTGGGAGAGAGCATCAGCATCTATGTGGTTCAGGCCTGCTCTGTATTCAACAGCATAGTCGTAGGCAGACAACGCAGAAAGCCACCTATGGCCAGTGGCATCCAACTTATCTGAGGTCTGTACATAGGTTAGAGGGTTGTTATCAATTTTTACCAATATCTTAGCACCGTATAAGTATTCATGAAATTGATCAACAATGGCCCACTTCAAGGCCAGGAACTCTAACTTGTGTACTGGATAGTTCTTTTCTGAGGGGGTTAGGCTCCTGCTGGCAAAGGCTACAGGTCTTAGACCATTAGTGTGCTCTTGATATAACACAGCCCCAAATCCTTATAGACTGGCATCAGTATGAAGAATGTATGGCCTGGCAGGGTCAGCATAGGCCAGCACTGGGGCATGGGTAAGTCGATATATAATATCATGGAAAGCCACCTCACAATCAGCAGTCCAGCGGGTCCCAAACATATCATTTGGACGGAAATATTTTTTCTCAGTCTCAGAGAGCACGGTTTTCTTATACTTTTTGTGGGTTGGAGGATACCCTTGAGTAAGGTTGAGTAGAGAGCGGATCACTCGAGAATAGTCCTTGATAAAACGCCTATAATAACCATAAAAACCCAGGAACCTTTGAAGCTCTTTCAAATTCTTTGGCTGAGGCTAGGTGGTCGAAGCTTCCACTTTACTGGGGTCAGTCTCTATGCCCTCAGTGGATACTATGTGCCCCACATATTTCACGGATGTTTGGAAAAATTGACACTTATTTATAGACAATTTGAGGCCAAAGTCTTTCAGTCGATCCAGGACCTTGAACAACCTGCTTTCATGTTCCTCCAAGGAGCTGCCAAACACTATGACATCATCCAGGTAGACTAAGCACTCTAGTAAGTTCATATCCCCCACGACACGCTCCATCAAGCGCTGGAAAGTAGCAGGGGCACCTGAAATCCCCTGAGGCATCCTCATAAACTCATAAAAACCTAGTGGGCATATAAAAGTAGTTTTTTCGCGGTCCTCCAGAGCCACCGGGATTTGATAGTACCCACTGTGAAGGTCTAATACTGAGAACCATTTGCTACCATTTAGACAATCCATTGCATCCTGAATGCATGGCATGGTATACTGGTCTGGTATAGTTCGCCTGTTCAAAGTATGATAATCCACACACATCTGGACAGTTCCATTCTTTTTCCTTACTACTACAATAGGGGAAGCATAGGGGCTTCTGGATTCTTGTATCACACCAGCTGCGAGCATCTCCTGCAGGTGTCGTCTCACATCATCTATATCATTCATGGAATGGTCACTCATCCTGTAGCCGAATGTGGTGCTTAGCTCTCTGCACACATCCTACATCCCACTCCTTCAGGGAAAACAACTGTTCCTTCTGGGCAAGCCTTTCACTAATCCTTTTCTTCCACTTGGCTGGCAGCGGGGAGTCACCAAAATCAAACAGATCAGGGGCCACTTGGTCACTCCTCCCTGAGTTCTTGTTGCTGGGCAGAACAGCAGTATCCGCACAGTGCACCGTGGCCAGAGTGCAGCCTCGCTTCACATGAATCTCTCTATCAGATACATTGTGGACTTGAACCATCACTCTTCTGGCAAAAGCATGGGCTCAAGCAGGCAAAATACTGGGTTTAATCAGCTGTCCTTCTGGCAATTTTCCATTGCCTGGTGCGTCCAGCATCAATATTTTATTCTTAACATCTTTTCTAATCTGGACCTCTCCTTGTAGAACACACTGGGCATTTGGTGCTAGTAGCAAAGACTCTGGATCCTTCTTCCAGACAACGCCCACTGGACCTTCGAGTTCCACCTGGCTAGCCTTTCTCTGGGTCTCATAGGCTTTCTGAATCAAAGCTGGAATTCTGAGAGCTCGCCCAGTCCTGGACCTCTGTTTTTCAGAACACAGCTGCGCTAAGCGACCAAACATATGAGCATTGGTTCCAATCAACAAAGGCACCCCATCATACAGTCCAGTGGGGGGACAAGCTAATGCCAGAGTCTCCACTTGTTCGGCCACCCCAGCCACAGAAGTAGGAAAAGATAACCAGATACGGATATAACCAGAATAGGGGTAGGCCTTATCGCTCAGTCCCCAGACATGTAGTCCATCTAAAGGCTGCAGGGGAACATCAGGCAAATGCTTCTGATACCAGTCCTGAAACATGATGGTCACTTGGGAACTACTGTCCAACACAGCCCGGGTGGGTACTCCATTCACTTTCACTGTGGTTTCCATTGAGGGACCCACCATGTCAGAACATTCAGGGGGCATGGGTCGGGAGGTTGCTTGGGCATTGGCCCGGGTGGCAAAGCTCTTTCGAGGAGGCCCTCCTTGGGGCCTGGCATAGGCCTTGCGATGCCAGGCTACTAGCTTGCTGTTGACCCTCCTTGGGTTCTCTGGCAACCGGCACTCAGTCTGAAAATATCCATCCTCCCCAAAATGGTAACAGAACTTAGTATCTCGGGGGTCTTTGGTGGAAGGGAGATATCTTGCCTGCCGGGGGGCTTCGGGAGTTCTAGAGGACTCCTCTCGACCAGGTCATTTGCTCCGAGATAACTCAGGCTCCCCAAATTTTGGAGAGTTGGCAGCAGTCTGTTTCAACTATCTCAATATTTCCCATAAATCTCTAATCTCAGCCCTCAAATCACTCTCCACCCGGGGATGAGTGGAAACAGCATGCACCCCCACTCCACCATGGGTCTCCTGAGACACGGGAAATATGTCAGACTCCTGGTAAGTCTCTGTCGCCCCCTTGATCAATCCTCTTGATGGATGGGTCTCATCTGGTTCACTAGGCTCAGGGGTCTGGCACAGATTCACAACCCCCGCATAGGGTTCCCACCCCTCTTCGTCAGTCTCAGCTTCTGAATTTCTCTCATCAATTGGCAATACTCAGGAGTGGCAGCCCGTCGGTCATGCAATTTGAGTTTCAACAATATCACACTGGAAAACCTGGCGGACTTCAAGATATGGTCTAGGCGGACCTGATTCAATGCTTGGGCAGTCACCTTCCCCCCTTTTTGATAAGCCTTTTGCAGTGCCCTTTCCATTCTGGCAACAAAGGCTGACAGCTTCTCATTTCTCCACTGTTTAGCTGACTTGAACTTCCATAACAGGTCTTCTCCTGTTTCTGTACTACCAAACACCCCTTCTAAGGCAGAAAGGTACTCTACTGCAGTGGCTTTGGTACTAATAGCCCACAAAAAATGAATAGCTTCCAAAGCTGGACCCCTCAGGCTCTCCATCAGTCTCTTTCGTTTCTCCCCCTCAGAGCACTGCCACTCTTGGACTGGGGGGGGGTAGCATAGTCCATCCAAGTCTCCAAATCATCTTCCCCCGAGGGCACAGGCACAGTACCATAAAAGAGTTTCAATCTCCGATAGGAGTCTAACTGTATGGGGGAACAAGTATAGGGGTGAAGCCAGGATGGAGCTCTTGGATGACCCGGGAGATGTCCCTAGAGACGGGTGGAATCACTGGAAAGGTCTAACACCTGTAGTAATTCCTGAGTAGTCCTCTCTTCTGCAGCCAACAGTTTAAGCAATTTATCTTTAAAGCTATTAGTCTTGGGGTGTCCCCTTGGGTGATCAAACCACTTCGGGCATGAATGACCCTCCATCCCTTTTGAGTACCTTCCAGGAAAATCACTGGTGGCACTCTCTCGGGGTCTATTGTAACACTGCATAAAAGCAGCACCTGCAGGGTTTGGTCGAGTAGGTCGTCCATTCACCCCTTCACCTCCACCTTACCTAAACATTTAACACGCTCAACCGCAGAAACAAGGTCAGCGTTCTTTATCCCCAGAGGGACATCTAATAGTAACACAGTTTTCTGGGAATCCAATTCTTCAACTTCACCCCACCCTATCAGTTTATGCACCATCATCTTAACAGAGTCTAGTTTGAGTTTGGACGTGATATCTCCCTCCAGTTTTTCCTTTAGTTTGGCCATGGTGGGGTACTTCATCTACTCGGCCACTAGAGGACGCTAATCCCAGCAGTGCCTCCAAGATGTAACCCCCAGGTGGCGCTATCCCAAGGGCTACTACCCCTGCCTGCTTAGCCACTAACAGGTTGAAGGGCCCGGATCCAATGGCAGGTGCCTCCACCCAGAGGTCGGGGTTGAAACAGTCAGAAATGACTTGGTCACAGCCCTCTGGGTAACTGCAACCCCCCTTTCCTTCCACTAGCGGCTCACGAACACTTCCCACACCACCGTTGTGACACACACTTACCCCCAGGATTGATTGGCCAGCTTGGTGCTGAGGACCCCCTGTAAAATAAGATGCAGTAACACAATAACCCATGCACAGTATGGTGGCACAAACACGCAGTTCAGACAGTATACCTTGCAACACAAACAAATCTGATTTATTGAAGGGAAAACAACAAGGACGGGGGAAATCTGGTTGATTAGCTTAACACTCTACTATTTCAGAGCACTGTGCACAGGCCAACTCCCTACAAGTCACTGTCACTGGGTACCCAGGCAATAAGAGGCTAGCCTATTCGGTGCAGCTGGTTGGGGCCCTGACGATGAAGACAAATGTTCAATACCCAAATTGATTATGCAGAGCCAGCAGGCTCAGTTCAGGTGGCCACTGGAGCAGCCAGACCAAACTTGCCCTCAATAGAACTGCTGACAGGGAGCTACTCTGATTTAGCACTCATGACTCCTGTAGAAGGATCCCTCTCGCACCACTTACAGGACACAGGCCTGTGATCCAAACACTTCTCCACACATTTATATGTAGGACAGAGGGGTACCATACCAGGCAGCTGCTTTAAACTCCCGAACGTTTTCACTGCACAAACTGGGTAACGCAAAGCAGCTTCACTTTTCCTGACAGACCGAGCGCGATTGAAGCAGATTCTCCAGTCCTCTACAGGGTGAGCCTGGTAGGTAGCTGTCACATATACAGCCTCCTCTGCCCGCACACCACAGCGGATCTTGTCCGGCTCCTTCTGGCGATACTGTCACCCGACTTCTTGGCCTTCCACACGCGCTTCCTGTGCAAAGACTCTACAGCACAGGAGCCCAGAGCTCCTTCTCTCCTCACGGCCACAACAACTCTGCTCCCTCAGCCATTAAGCACGGGGTCCTCATTCGGGTGCGACCCGACGCTATTGGAGGGCTCCCACTACCAGTCCTCTCTACCTCCTTCTATTGGTGCAAAAAAGGTGACACCTTCTGGACTTCAGTTCCCAGATCACGGGCCATACCTCCCATTGGCAGTTGGCTCCCAAAAAAGTCCCAGCCCTAACTGGCTGCTCAGTGCTCCATTTAAAGCGCCCCTGGATCTTCATTGGATCCCATAGACAGTCTGGGTCCAAAATGGAGGCGCAAAATGCACAAAGTCCTAGCTGCAAGGGAAAACAGGTTAGACAAACTACATTCCTTAATACTCAGTCAACATATAATACATAAATACCACAGTCCAATAAGGGGCCCGCTTTGCCTACTTAGCAATGGCAAAAATAGAGCACCTACCCCGTAGCTCAGGCGGGACTCGAGCAAGAGAACCCACCGTCCCCTCCCTTCTTAGTAAACTGACTGGGTCAGCAAGCTGGCAGCTCTTAAATAGACCACTAGAGGCATTCTAGTAAACCCCCATTTATAAGGGGGTTACACTTAGGAAAATGAGAATATGCACCAAGCAGCAGCAATAGTTTAATTTTTGAATCTCATTCTCACTATGCTGTCTCAGAGGTGGTAGAATATGTTGAAATGCATTGCCTGTAAACAAAGGAGATAAGTGATACACCACTATTCAATGCGTCTTTACATTGCACAGATAGTTGAATTTAGGTAATGTTATTCACAAACTGGTATGGAAAATCTTCATGTTCCTGTGCCCCCCCACCACAAAAAAAAAAAAATGTATACAGTAATACAAATTCTCCACTCAACAAATTAACGGTGATCTAGTGCAACCACCCTCACACCACCTCACAACACTTACTACAACAGAACCCTGAAGGAGGTGCAGGCTGCATATCATCCTGTCACCAGCACCACGAGCTGACGACTGACTGTCAGTGAGTGGGAATGTACAGTCCATTAACCATATAGTGAACTTCAACAGTACACATGCACAGCACAGTCACCAAACAGAGGTGTTGGTGATAGGGGCAATGCGTCAAGGTGATGGCATGGGGTTTCGTCTTCATGGAAGGTGGTGGGTACATCGTGCATGATAGCAGGTGGTTCAGTCAAGTAGACCACCGAGCATGTGCTTTTTTTTGGGGGGGTATATATGGCGCATGAACTGGCGGCCTCGGATGTAGGGGAGGGTGATCTCAAAGAAGTAAAAGTCGGCATCATGGAAAGGGAACATGGATTTATAGTAAACATCTGTATCACAAACATCAGCAAGGAGCAGAACACTACAGTGTGGTTGGAGACACCGGACATTGAGGAGAGTGATTGCATATCAATATTAGCAAGCACTAAATCAGGGTGCTGAAATGTGGGATTTATTACATCAAGGAAACAATTCAGACTCTGAGGAGGGAGGTAGCATACATACAAAAATTATTAAGTGCTGCATTAGGAAACATGACACAGGAGTGCATTACAAAAAGTATAAATGGGCTGTGTTACAAGGCAATGTTACAACAAATGTGTGTCTCATCATCAGTGCACTTGTAGACACCTAAAGCTCATGGGGTGCTCACTGACACACTGATAACTAATAAATACGATGTGTGAAAAGTGCAGCAGGCTACAGTACAACAGAAATGATAGATAAATAAAGCTATATATAATAGGTTTCTTTGTGCATCAGATCATTTGTAATTACCAATTCTCTAGTTATTCTGAGGTTAGTATAGCGCAGTGGTTTAAGGCTCTGAGCTGCAAATTTGGTGACATCTAGCAAACTAGACCCGAGTTTGAATCACACAGCTTCCACTTGCATACTGTGTGACCCTGTGCAAGTCACTTAACTTCCCTGTGCTCCCAGGTTGCACCTATAAAGAAGCTTTCAGCTTAGTGTGTCTACCTGGTTAAACAACTAAAAAAAAAAATTTTGCAGGACTTCGGGGAAGCTTGCAGGCAGGATGAAACTAGCTGCCATGCACAAGGACAATAGGACACAAATGGGGAAAAATATAAAGGGACTGTAGGAGGAAGGAAGTAGGATCGAATTACTGATAGTGGCTGCACACCTCCCCCACCTGCTTTAGACATTGTTAGAAGTGTATGCAGAGCCAAGGGCAGGTTCTTATCAAACCAAAGGCGGGGGTCTCACACAGCACAGAATGGCAAAGTTATATTTGGATTTCTTACAAAAGTACAATGAAGAAAAACAAATAAATGGTTGTGTCTTGATGGGTGAAATATGGAGCACCACAGAGCCTAAATTCAGAATGGTGAGTGAGATTACAGATTCTTGGAAAAATCTGACAGTGCAGCTTTAAATCAGTGGTAAATACTTATTTCAACAGAGCTCAGTACCAGTGACTTTAGACCCTAACTCATCACAAAGTAAGACTCAACCATTATGTTAATAGTACTTGGTAATTATTTGTCATTGATATGCAAACCGAAATCAAGGTAATTGCTTTCTTTCTTTTACTAGAAGGGGAGATGGAGTATATGGTAAATTACCCTAGTAACAGTGTAGAATGGTTTAGTCCACACCCCCCTGCAGTTTTAGGCTAATGGTATGTCTTGGGTGGAAACTGGGTTTTAGAAACTGCCCGAGTAGATTGTAGTGGTGTTTTCGTTGAGGCCTGCCGACCTATGTAATGTATGTTTGTTGAATAAACCTCAGAGCTGTTAGGAGTTACTTATGGTGTCCAGTCATTCCTGAAACCAGCAATCAGGTAAGAAGCGACTAAAGTGAAATATTATAATGTCTATCCTTTGTTGTTGTGGAGAGGTATGGCATCTTTTCTTTTATGTTTTTAACAATAAGAATTTTCTTGGGCTGTCCCTAATAGAAAAAAAGCTTGATAAATATTTTAAACTGTCAACGGTTTCTGTTGTTGGCCTTAGATTTGCATATTTTTTGTGCTTCAGTTTCTACTGAACTTTTTATGTTCTGCAAGCCTTGTTTTTCTAGTTGGACATGCCGTTGAATCTTTTAAGGGGCTTTTGGTTTTCACTTCCATGCTAACTCGTTTTTCCTATTGCCTCGATTGGGGTTGCTGCTGCTGCACTTTTCATGATAAGGTTATCATAACTAGATCCAACCTTTTTAGGCCTTTTATTGCAAAAACAAAAATCAGCATAATTGCTGTAACGGCTGCAAATATTGCTATGCCTTGAAATGTTTTAGGTTTCTCATAGCAGGTTGTAGCCGTCTTTGTTCTCTGATTTAATGGTAAAAGAAAGTAGGTCAGCTTGTATTCAGAAGTGTAGGCCAGGAACTGATATTAGAAAAGGAAAAAAGTACCACCACTGTACTCACAAGTATTTTCTGCAGACACAGTAGTCATGCTGTGAAAATCCGGATTTAGATGGCAATGATTCTCACTAACTGCCTTCTTATGGCTGTAAGATTTTGTCCCTTGCCCATTCTTAAGCAAAGCGGTTAGAAGCGGAGTTCTGACACCCCAAGTATATAGTGAGATGGTGAGACCAGTGTTGTAGCTTTAAGAGTGCTATAGGGGTCCATCAATATAGGTGATACTGAAGGATTACGGCCACTTGTGCAAGTAAACAAGAAAGTATTACGGTAAGAGGCTTGCGTCTAAAGTGACACCACTCTGCCACGCCTCTTCCCGAGTCACCGAACAGTTCATAGAATAGTTATAATACATATAATACAGTGTGTGTAAAGTACAACATTGGACCGGGGGGGGGGGGTTGTGGGGGGCGGAGCGCTCCCACAGAAGATATAAACGGTTCACTAAACTAAATGGGTGATTATTTATATGAGGGGACACACAGTGCCCTGGTTGTGGAATTCTGCGGATTATGGTACTTTTTCCTCCAAATGGCGACTGTTAGCCACGCCCCCTTTCAAACGTCAGTTTTACCTGCCCCTAAACACACCTCTTGCAATCAGCCAAATCGGATATATTTATTTATTTTTATATGGTTATAAGCGTTATTGAACTGCACTGGTACCACCCCCCCCAAATAAATACGTAAAACCAAAATATGCAGTTTAACGGAGTGTGATATTTTTTATTACTATCTTCAGCGCTGCACTCATTCTGATGTTCTCGCCGTCAAAATCACACGGTTATAAATATTGCAATGCCCACAACATGAGACCATTAAAAATACAGCTTAATGACTCACTTATTCTTTTACTGGACTTCAGAACATGTCAAATCTCTGGAAATACTGGTTTTACCGAACAAAACGTGAGACTCTGACACCTTTAGTAGTTTGCGATAGCCTTATGTTTGTTCTGTGTGAGCGCTCCACCCACACACCCCCGGGTCCAGGAGTATATTGTTTTGACAAATATTTTAATAATTACACATTTCCTAGTTTCGGCATTAGTAGTTTGCAATAGCCTTATGTTTGTTTGTTCTGTAGGCTAGTCCCCTCAGTCCAGGAATATATTGTTTTGAGCGAGGCAAACGATGCTGTCAATAGTAAAATATTTTAATAATTACACATTTCGTTTAAGATGGCTTTAGTAGTTTGCGATCACTTTATCTTTGTTCTGTGGGGGCGTGACATATCCGTGACTGCTATGCGCATGCGGCCGTATTTCTCACTCGGCGCACTCGCTTCCAAGGTGTGTCCCCTAAAGTAAATATATGCCACTAAATAAACAAAAAGAAAGATGATATTCGGGGAGTACATAGCAACAATAATTTAATTCATAGGACTTGTGGGAAGTGAGCGCCCCAGAAGAAAGAACAAGCAAATATTGTCTTGATATTTAAAAAAAAAAAAAAAAAAGTCTAAATATTGATTTTTTTTTTTCTTTCTTCTAAGCGCTCCGCTTCCACACTTAGGTCCTCAGTGGTGATTCTGTATTCTGAGATTAAAAAACATTCACTGCATTTACTGTCATGCCTGCTCGCTTTCTTCTGTGGGCTCCTCCCAGGTCCTCAGTGGTTATTCTGTATCTGGTAATATTGTATCCGAGATAAAATAATGTTTCTGTTAGTGGTGATTGTGTAGAAAACGCATGCAGTTTCACTAGCTCTCCGGCTGTTTTCACTCGCTCGCGCAGCTTCAAGATACACATTATGTGTGTGTGTGTGTGTGGTTTAAAATGGGGGGTTGAGTGTCACCAAGTGCACCTGGTTCCAGGGCAGTTACTGTGTGACACACTTGGCACAATATCAGGTGATGGGAAAGCGAGCATTCTGCAGGAGAGTGCTTGCTCATTGTCTTTTGAGGGCATATGCCTTCTTCACTTGAACAAACTGACACAACAACGGGCTTTGGAAAGATGGCCACAGCCATGTGTTTATTAATAAAACCAATTATCCATGTATACAATTGCTTCAGCATGCAGTGTGCAGCTAGGTAGCCTTGGAAGGAATCTAGCTTCCCATGGAGCACTAGATCGTTGATGGTCGACCCTCCCTCCCAGGAGAGGGGCCGCCTTACCATCAACCCGGACTCCGTGAGGGGCAACAACCTCCGAGGCATGAGGGATGGCTCTGTGACTGGCTGTGGCTAACTCCTCCCCCTGTCAGAGGATCCACCATGCCGCGGGACACTGCCCGAAGAGGGTACCCTCCCGGACTCCATCCGTCAGGCCTGCCCTCCTGTCAGCCTTAGGGAGATCTGGCTGCTCAAGACACGTGATCCCCTGTAACCCCCTCCCACAGCGTTCCAAGACTACCAAGCCGTCACTTAACAATGTTCGTGACTGTGATACCTACCTATCTGCTCCCTAGCCTACTCTAACTAGAATGACTTCCCCCCACCCCTTGCTGGAAGAAGGCAAACACGAAAAACTCAGTGGGAAAAAGCAGGGAAAGTCCTTTCGACTCCTAAAACGATCCCCCTTAGTGGGACAGCAAGTTCCCTGTACCCCCCCACGTTTCCCCCCCTCTGCTTTTACGAGGGTGAGGTTTGGGTGGGATGCGACTTGGGACAAGGAGGAATGAGAGAGAATTCCTCCTGTGCAGACCCTCTTAAGGGGCCTTGCTCCTCCCTGTCCCTGGTCACAAGCTCCCAGCCCCTTCTGGGCGGTCCTACCTGGGTCCCAATTGTTGTTTAGGTGTCTCCAGCCCTGCCCTCAGACAAAGCCCCGCCTGCTGCGATACCTTGCAGGCTCCTCCACTTGATCTATAACTGGACACTTAGGTGTGTTTTCAGCTGCCTTGTTCCACATGGATGTGAATGCGGTGAGATCCAGTCTGATTTTACTGCGCTGATCTATTGTGACAGCTGGGAGCTGAAATGCTGCAGGCATGATCTGTCCCTGTGTAGATGTTCCCGCAGCCTACAGTGTTGCAGGAAGAGTAACACTGGGAGGATCAATGGCAGCATGTTGCTGTTGCTGGAAGAGTTACAATGGGAGGACCAGTGATAGCATGTTGCGCTTCCATACAGACAGCCACAGTTCAGGACTTGGGTGACCGTGGCTTGGAAGGTGCTGCCAGTGACAACGCGTTTCAGCCTGGAAAGGGCGACAACACCGTAACCTTTTGTGGTTAGCTACTAGCCTAGGTAGCTTGCTACTCCAAGAGGTATCACACTGTATGTATTTGAGACTGCTAGAGTGGGGTTGTGTACGAATGCACTTGTTCACAGCTGGAGGTCATGGGGCGAGATGTTGGTATGCTCCTTGAGATCTTCTGTAGTAGAAAGTGCAGGGTGTTTAGGCAAGCCTTGGTACAGGCTGGGGAGGGGGAAGGGATGAAACCGAGGTGGAGGGAGATGGGGGAAGGGATGAAGCGGAGGTGGGGGAGACATCCGCCACAGGATAACTGAGTCACTGATTACCCTCCCCAGATGCCGTGGAAAGCCCCAATGTCCCCACTCCTCTGCTGCCCCTTTGGGTCCAGCAGCACACAGGCTGGGTCCAGCAGCACACAGGCTGGGTCCAGCAGCACAAAGGCTGGTTCCAGCAAGACACAGGCTGATTGTCAAGGCCCCTCCATGGGTAGGCCCTTCGGAAGTCAGTTGAAGTCAACCTACGCTGGAGTATTGGGGGTGAGTACATGTGTGGGTAGCATAATGATGGGGAAGCATGAACACTAGATTAAAGTGGTTTTGACTGATAAATAATACATTTGCCGGCTCGTCAGCGCAGCGGTTGGATTTCCGCTTGCGACGCCGGCGACCCGGGGTCGGGAACGGACTCGGTTCGCTGGAGAGCCGGCTGGGGTGGAGTAGGTTCGAGCGTCCCACGACTGCTCACCTACTCCAGGGGGGCAGGGAGGGTAACCAGGACCACTGCATGGTACCCCTGGCGGGGGCCGGGGGTCCAGTCGCAGCAAGCCTGGACGTTGGGGGGGCGTGGTGAACGTCGGCTACGCCTTGACGTTCGTGGCACACCACGCCCCCAGAGAAAAAGCAGAAATACCAGCCTCTGGGTTTGCCGGATGATGGCTGCCCGCTGTCGCTGACCCGAGGGGTCCTGTGCCCTCCGATCCCACCTCAGCAGTGCCCAGGGACTGACACCTAGTACGCTGGGGCCCCACCCCCCCACGGTGTCTTTTCCCTCGGAGGAGGGGGACCCACTCGGCAAAGGGATATGCCGGGCCACCCCTGGGTCGGCTGCGATGTGAGGGAAGGGGGGACAAGACGAGGGGGTCACGAGTGGCAATGTGCAGCCGGAAGGAGTGGCAAACCCGGAGGCACGACCGGAGGAGAAACAAAACAAAAAAAAAAAAAAACAAATAATACATTTAATAAAACAGGGCTTTTGGGGTTGTGGGTACCTGCATCATTTACGCACATTTTGTGTGTTGGGACACTTATTTTTAAGTCTTTCAGACACTCACTAACCAAGCCCTGCAAGTCCATAGACTGAGCCGCTGCCCCCCGTCTTGTAATGTAAGAATCAGTAGAGCACAGGGGCACGATCCATTGGTTTCAGTGGGGGTAGTGTTTTAAACTAGAATTTGTAATGTTTTGGGGTGATTCAAACAAATGATGGCCAC